>CM060410.1:145594261-147070186 GCA_030545235.1 Helianthus tuberosus | reverse complement strand
GAAAAAATATCGCTAAATTGATATCTAATATGATATTAAATGGGAAGGGTTTAAATCGCCTGATCTTGGGTAAAGTTGGGAACGGGGTTGAGATACGTTTTTGGATTGACATTTGGGTGGGCGATCTTCATTTCATGGAAAGATGGCCTCAACTGTTCGGTTTGGAAGTGTTTAAAATGTGCACGGTTGTAGACAAAAAAGAGAATCAAGTTAATGGTGGTTATGCTTAGAATTGGTCTAGACAGCCTGAGTCTGATGCTGAGCTTAAGGAATGGAAGGAATGTCATGAGGTTCTTAGCATGGTTTTGATTTCCAATGATAAGGATTCGTGGTGTTAGAGCAATTGTAACCAGGATGGTTTTTCGGTTAAGGAAGTCAGAAAGGCTTTAATCGAAGATAGGGGACAAGTCATCTTTCAAACTTTGAATAGTGTAGATGGGTGCCTCTCAAATGTAATATTATGGCATGGAGAGGTAATTTGGATAGATTAGCTACGAGAGTTAATTTGAGAAGAAGGAACGTGGATATTTCTTCTGTTTTGTGCCCTTTATGCGATGATTTTGAGGAAAATGTGGAACATCTTTTTCAAGCGTGCTCGGTGGCTGATCGGGTGTGGTCGGCTCTCAGTATTTGGTGCAAAATACCTCCAATTTATATTTTCGACTTCAAAGACATTCTGGATATTCATAATTTATCTCAAGTGGGAAAGAAAGCGAAGAAAATCATTTACGGTTGTCACACCCTGATATTTCCCAGTGGGCCCGGATGGGGTACCTGACGAGATTGATATCAAATACACAAATAGCACAGCGGAAGTGTTGGATTTAAAATACTACTACAATTATAAATGTCCGAGTGTTTAAAATATTATACAAACGTTTATTGTATCAAAAGATCCACATGCGAATCGTAAATTTACAAAATGAAATAACAGACTACTAGGCTTTAAATGTAAGGAGTTGTAAATTCCTCTTAAGCATTACCGGCACTTCCAGCCTATTTCGTAACCTTGCAACCTGTCACTTAGTCTTATGAAGATACATAAGTTTACACTGGTAAATACAAATAACCGACACATTTCAAAAATATTTCAAAATCATTTTTCATGTACAGAATGGTACATATATTTTCATAAATAACTTGGGATAAATTATTTCTCATGTTATTAGTTTTACAAGCTTGACAATTCATACGGGGCCCGGAAACTATGCCGAGACATGATTAACCGACTCACCACTTTAATTCCCTTATTGGGAATACCCTTATTGGGCAAACCCGTATTGTGTTATAAATCGTTTTAATATAGCATTAGCATCTGCCAGGTGTATGCCTACACCCCGTGCTTAGGTCGTGGCCCCTTGCAATTAAATGAGTCGAGGCAAAACAAATTAAAACAGGTTATTTGAATTCAAGACACATAGGTCATTGATCCCATACCCGACCATGCGGTAATAATATACCGCATCCCAAGCCCGTATAGGGAAAATAGGTTAAGATTATTTACCAAAATTAATAATCTCACAATGCAAGATATAAATAATAATAACAGCCGATATATCAATAAACTAAGCTTGGTTGCAATCTACTGGAATGCCTTAGTCTGGAATGAATGGTATAATAACCAATTAGAATGTTAACGAGTCTTATTTAAGTCATAGACTTAGACCGGTTAACTTAATTTAACAATAACGGTACGATACGCTAGATTAAGCGATGACCGAATAGAATGTAGTTTAATCCCAACAAGTACTAAGACTTGTATAATATGGGTAAACAATATACATTCTGGAATTTGAAATGAATATGAAAATATTTGACCCATTTCGGTAAACTTATGTAAACTAGTTACATAAGCTAACCGTACACACATAGGCGATATCGGGTGATCGGATGAGCTATAAACAAGTTCAATATGCCAAAATATTTTAATTAAGTTATAACATCAGTCGGTTATCAAATTTATTTGATCTTTATGGTTTAAAACCAAACTAAGGGCATTTTAGTCGTTATATGGCATAATTCATGAACTTGTATTATATGTCATAATACATGAACTCATTATGCCAAAACATGTTAATTATATTACCATGTCAGTAGGTTATGGGTGTGCGTTCGGTGTGATATGTTTTTATTAATATTTTGAGCCCATTTTATGCATTAGTCAAGTTTTAATTTTATAAAACACGATATTCTACTAACACTAAACACACACTTGGGCAAATGCACCCATCGTGAGCGTAGTATAGCGTTGGTAAGATACCGAGGTCGTCCAAGGACACAAGAGCTTTTAATACCTGTTTATCCTCAACGTCTAATCAATCTAAAATTTTTGAGAAAAGTTTTGAAACATGAAAATAAAACTAAAAATGCAAAGATAAATAAAATAAAAACAGATAGACAAGATAGAATCACTTGGATCCAACTCGTCTTTAATGTATCCTTTGATGATTTTCGCACTTTCGGACTTTTTAAGAGATTATCTTAGTTATAGTAGTAGAAGCTTGAACCAGGTCCTTGTAGGATCTATACACTGAATGAGACAAGAACTTTACCAAACCATTCCCCTAACCCCCGACCAGGTAGTCAACGTGCCTTTATATAGACCGTAAAGACACGAATGATGCAATCTTTTACTTTTTATAGACAGTAAAGTAACCTCAAGACACCACGGAAAAATTATAAAGAAAGTTTACCTTCAACATAAGAAACTAGTTATTAAAGTCATTAATACAAACCCAAATAAAAAGTGCCGAAAGATTAAAAATCAAAAGTAATACATAAAAGATTTATCTTCACCAAGTGATGTAAAGGATTAACCAAACATGGCCTTTGATTGGCAAGAACCCTTACAATCAATCTTGGATCCCGAGACTACTACATACTCTAAAGATGGATGATGGATGATGGTGGTGGGTGTTGGTGTTGTAGTGGTGGTGGAGTGGTGACAAAGTGGGAGAGTAGTGGTTTGCCAAGAGATGCCTTTGAAGTGAACCAAGCACCCGTATTTATAGCCTGCACAGAGCTCTGGCCACGGCCTCGTGTCCAGCGGGCACGCCCCATGGCTAGCATCTTATCTTCCTTCATTAATTGCAATTGTCAGTAGAGGGCCCCACACGACCCTGTGTCACCTGGGCACGACCCCGTGGTTAACTCTTATCTGTACTATCAAGATTCTACGTATCTTTACGTTGACCACGCCCCGTGTTGAGCTGGGCACGCCCCTGTGGTGGGCGTGGAAGCTTCTACAGGTTTGTCTTTGGTGCAGGCCCCTGACCACGCCCCATGCCCAGCTGGGCATGGCCCCGTGGTCAGTCTCTGTTTCCTTGTTTTTGCTTTGGGGATGCTGCCGAGGGGTCGGGCATGTCACGTTTATTCCTTCTTTTTGTATTTATGTTGGTTTTGGCTGCTCATTTGCTCTTTTTGTTCTTTTAAGCTCGTTTGGTCCTGTAAATTTAAAAGGAAGAAAGAAACACGCTTTTTCCAACATTAGTACTAAAAAGAGCTAGTTTTATGCCTTATTTGATGTAATTTATATGATGCATTTTGCACACATCAAATACCCCCACACTTGAATCTTTGCTTGTCCTCAAGGAAAACTCTTTAATATGTGGCTTACACACCCAAATGGAAGAGGTAGAGGAGAAGTTTTGGGCTCATCTTGAGTGTCGGGAATCCAAGATCTTTATTGAGTTTTATTTTTATTATATTTACAATCCTATTCGTCATGATTTGTTTAGAACATTTTATAAGAAAAAAATACTTATTTGGGCATAACATGCCTCTTTAAAATTCCATTTATATACAAGTTCACATACCTCATGGGAGATCACTCAACACTCGGCCGAAGATGTATTTTTGTGAAACACTCGAGATCGGCATGGAACTTATTTCTACCATATGTTTGCCAAGCGATAAATCCTCCTTCTTTTTAACTATAAACCTTTGTAAGTATCAAGAGGGCTTGGGGAAGGGTTAGGCTTGGGCTAAGGGTAGGTGGTTTTTGGTTAGTGGTTAGTGAAAATGGCGAAAAGCGTAAAAAGCGTCGGTCATCATAAAACTTTTTGCTTTTGTGACTTTTATTCAAACCAAGCACATTCAAACAAGATTTATTTGAGGAACTTGTTTGTTTATTGCAAAACTTTCATTTATTTTGTGTCACAAGATAACCGAGCTTTTTACTAAAACAAAAGGGTTGAAAAGAAAAAGGTTTTGGTGGGTAATGTGTGTTTGTTTCGTGGGTTTTGAAATGAAAAGGTTTAGGCTCAAAGGGGATAACTAGGGGGATTTTGGGTAGGTGATAAAAAAAATGAAAAATAATGGTTTTAAAAGGAAAAAGGGTTAGTCCTAATGCCTCCATCATTTACTAACTTGGGTTCAAGTTGGTAAGGACCGGGAATGTATCATCTTGGTAAGTTCTAGAGTCGTAAGAACCAAGCGGCTATTC
Source organism: Helianthus tuberosus (assembly GCA_030545235.1). NCBI lineage: Eukaryota > Viridiplantae > Streptophyta > Magnoliopsida > Asterales > Asteraceae > Helianthus > Helianthus tuberosus. The sequence continues at coordinate 147,065,742 of CM060410.1, read as the reverse complement.
ACACAGGAAACAAAAAATGAGCATTTAATTTTAAAGATATATGCATGTATGCTCAATAAAGGCTCAAAACTCACTTGTTGTGGGAATGGGTTTATAATGTGATCAAGTATATATAATCAAATTTTAACTAGATTTGTCATGCCTTTTCATAATTTTCATATTTGGTTCTTTTTATCACGACGCTATCGGTTGTAAATTTGTAAAAATATAACCTTTTTAGAACTTGTTTTTCCCGAATTAAACCAAGACAAGTAAAAAAAATGAAAATTTTTGAAAAACATTTGGGGTGATTAGCGGTTCCAATAGAGTTTTATGTAAGGGTTGTTATTAGGACTTGCAAGATTCAAGGTTTTCGCATCCCTCCCACACTTAAATTACACATTGTCCTCAATGTGTCCCAAAAATAAGTTTTTAGGTTGATTGAATGTGTAAAAGGTGTTGAAAAACAAGATTTTGTGTTACTGGGCACCTGGCCACGGCCATGTGCTGGCTGAGCACGACCCCGTGGTCAGAGTGCCAGTAACAAAAACTTAGCCACGGGGCGTGCCTGGTGGCCATGACCCATGCTAGGCAGGGTTCAGACAAACAGCAGATCAGGGGTGTGGGCACGGGGGCGTGGTCACTGACCACGGCCCCGTGTTGGCAATCTGCAATTGATGATTCACAGGTTTTTGGCTTTTAGTTCGGGTTTCCGGGCTTATGTAGCACTAATGCTTAGTGCATCCAAGTCTCATGTGTACCTGTTTTGCTAAACACTACACCATAAATAACATAACAACATCCTAATTTACCAAAGTTTAAACATCCATCACCACAAACATAAAAAGAAAATAAAATGCAGAAAATAAAAATTGTCTAGGAAAGTAAATTGTTTCAACCATGGCACGTAGGCCAGAAATTGTTCGTGAGATAGAAAGGGTTAACCTGGAATACCGCATCCGTCACCACACCATACCACCTCCATCGCCTCCGCTCAGTCCATATCCTCATCATCATCGCTCTCCTCATCTCGATATGCCATATGGTCCCGGATGTATGTGATGTCATCCTGCATAGTGGAGACGGTGCGCTCCACTGATCCGATCACGGTAAAGGTGTTGCTAGCCATATTGTATGTGTTACGGGTGCATAGTAAGTCTTCCTTCAAAAGATCATGCAAACTTTGAAAATTAGGAAAACCACCTCCTTGAGAGGAGGAACCCGTATGGAAGCCTTGATGTTGAGGAGGAGGACGGGTTGGGTCGGCATGTAGGACGAGGGCTTCTTCTGGGTTCCACACATGTCCTTGGGTGTTTTGGAAGCGGACCGACCCGTTACCCATCTCATGGATGATTCCCATTGAGTGGCATTGGGTGAGATCCACCTTCCCCAACCTTGGACCCTTATGGAATGACCTTGGCATGCGTTAGACATAGTTCTTGAAGAGGCGATAGATCCATCCCCCGAAAAAGATCGGTGTCGGGGAGGAGGCCAACTGGTTTAGGTGCATGTTCCTTAGGAATAGGGGGTGACATCGAGAGGTATGCGGTTGTGGATGCAATACAGGACAGTAAGGTCACGTAGGTTTACAACACCCGTGCTATCACGCCTTTGACATAGAGAGTTGATAAGGACCCGGTGAATGTAGTGGTAGAGGGGGTCCCGCAAATGAGAGCTCTTTGTGACGCTTGGATCATACGACCCTTCTCCGATTTGAGCCCATGTCGTTTGGCGCATGTTGTTTGGGAGTTCACGGAGACCACCCTTGTTCTCTTCTTCAATGGACGCTTCTTCGGTGAATAGACCCACATTCACCCCAAACTGTGCTATGGAAATCGAAAGCACCTCCCCAACACATCTGAATTGAACCCCTTCTTCGTCAAATGGCTCGGCTTTGGCTTTGAACTTGAAAGAACTGTAAAACTCCATGCTATATTCATAAACTGAATGGATTTTTTACGCCAAGGGCCACCCGTAGTGGTCCCGTGACTAGCATGTTGTACCGGTCCTGTTGCCCCACAGCTTCCAAAGTTTCGAGACATGCTTGTTTCGGTGTTTCTTCTAGCCTAGTTTGAAGTATATCATAGCGAGCTTGGTAGTCCCATTCTGATGGCTTGAACTTTAGGAACTTGCTGGCCATTTCTGCAAAAACAAACCATAAAACAAACAGCATGTTATGATAAAATTTCACAAAAAAAAATAAAAACAGGGGGCTGGACACGGCCCTGTGGCCACTGGCCACGCACCGTACTCAGCAGACTACCCTGGACACGCCTCGTGCTCGCTGACCCCGTGGTCAGGCTTCTGTTTCCTCAAATCTTCATTTTTCGACCCGGTTTAGAAAACGTGAAAATTTTTGGTTGAGTAGGGGTGGTTTTCCCCGAAAATGAAACCCCAAGTGTCGTTATTCCAAAAATAAACCGTTTACCCCATCAATTTAATCCTTTTCAGTTCAAAAACAAGGGTTTGTGGTTTATGCTTGAAATCGGGAAAATCTACAAACAATAATGGTTGATTTACTTCCTATAACATGCATCTATACTATTACTACTAGATCTAAGCAAAAATTTGGGGGTTGGTTCGGTTCAAGTTCAAGAACCCTAGATTTTCCCAAATTTTTGATGTTAATCTACATGCAAATCGCTAAAATAACTATGGAAGATGATAGAATCATACCTTGTTGATGTTGAACGAAAGAAAAATGTAAAAATCTGCAGAGAATCGCGGAGGAACCAGAGAGTTTTCGGGGAAACGAGTCATGGTGAAATGAGAAAGGAGGAAGAAAAGGGGTTTTATCCCCGTCAGTTTACCGAACACGCCCCCGTGGCCAATGGCCACGACCCCATGGGCGGCTCAAATATTTTTTTATAGTGCACGTGTGAATGACCTGTTTCTCGAAACTGGTTTAGATACCTTACCAATTTTTTAAGCTTTTCCCGAAGTCCATTACCTACAAGACATGATGTTAGTACACAAACCTTTGTTTAATCATTCCTCGACCGCTTGTAGCGAGATCTCTTCCTCATCATCCTCAATGAATCCTTGATAAAGTTTAAGCCATTCTTCGTTGACTTTGAGTGGAATCCCATTTCGAGATTTAATCTCAATTGCACCGTGTGGAAAAATATGGGTGATAGAAAAAGGTCCCGACCACCTAGACTTTAATTTTCCGGGAAATAATCGAAGTCGTGAATTAAACAATAGAACTTGATCTCCTACTCGAAATTCATTAGGCTTTATATGTTTATCATGCAAGTTTTTCATTCGTTCCTTATAGATTTTGGAGTTAGAGTGTGCTTGATTCCTTAATTCGTCTAATTCGTTTAATTGACAAAATCGATTCTTTCCGACGGTGTCAATGTCTAAGTTTACATTTTTAATGCCCAGTAGGCCTTGTGTGCTATTTCTACTGGAAAATGACATTTTTTTTCCATAGACAAGCTTATATGGGGTGGTACCTATTGCTGTTTTATACGCGGTTCGAAAAGCCCATAAAACGCCGTCTAATTTATCGGCCCATTCATTTTTATTTAAACCTATAGTTTTTTCAAGTATTCTTTTTAAACCTCAATTAGTCACTTTGGCTTGTCCATTTGTTTGAGGGTGATATGCAGTTGAGATCCGATGATAGACCCTATATCTTGTTAAAAAAAATTCAAGTTGATGACTACAAAAATGGGTACCTCTATCACTTATTAATGCTTTTGGAGTTCCGAAACGAGAAAATAACCGTTTTAGGAATCTTACCACAATTCTTCCATCATTTGTTGGAAGAGTTTTGGCTTCGGCCCATTTTGACATGTAATCCACTGCCACAAGTATATATTTGTTTCCTTTTGACGGTGGGAAAGGTCCCATAAAGTCTAGTCCCCACACATAAAAAAATTCACAAACAAGAATGCCATTTTGTGGCATTTCATTTTTGGAAGAAATATTACCAGATCGTTGGCATGCATCACATGTCTTGATAAGACTTTGTGAGTCTTTATAAATGGTCGGCCAATAGAATCCTGAATCAAATACCTTTCGTGCGGTACTAGCGGCTCCATGATGTCCTTCGTATGGACCTTCATGACAATGGCGGAGAATCTTTCTTGCTTCACTACGATGCACGCATCGTCGGATAAGTTGGTCGGCACACATTTTGAAAAGATAAGGATCTTCCCAAAAATAATGCTTTACATCGGCAAAGAATTTTTTTTCTTTGATGATGTGACCATCCTTTTGCGAGTATCCCACTAGCTAGGTAGTTGGCGTAGTCGGCGTACCATGGTTCTTCTCGGTATTCCACCATTTCTAAGGATTCCGTTGGGAATTTTTCATTGATGAGCTCGTCCCTAGTTGCCTCCAAAGCTGGATCTTCCAAGCGGGATAGATGGCCTGCAGCGGTGTTTTCAGCTCCTCTTTTGTCTTTTATTTCAATGTTAAATTCTTAGAGGAGTAGAATCCATCTAATTAAACGTGGCTTGGCATCCTGTTTTTTAAAGAGATAATGAATGGCTGCATGGTTTTTATAAACTATCGTTTTAGAAAGAACAAGATAAGAACGAAATTTATCAAAAGCAAATACTACAGCTACTAATTCTTTTTCAGTTGTTGTGTAATTTTCTTGTGAATCGTTAAGTGTTTTACTAGCGTAATATATTGGGTGCAAATGCTTATCTTTTCTTTGTCCCAAGACAGCTCCAACTGCAAAGTCACTTGCATCACACATTATTTCAAAAAGTAATTTCCAATCAGGCGCTATCATGGTTGGTGCATTGACTAGCATTTCTTTTAGTGTTAAAAATGCTTGGTTGCATTCCTTGTCAAAGATGAATGGTGAATCTTTTTCAAGTAATTTTGTTAGAGGTCTTGAAATTTTTGAAAAGTCTTTGATACATCGTCTATAGAATCCGGCATGTCCTAGGAAACTTCTGATAGCTCTAATGGAGGATGGAGGTGGTAATCGGGAGATGGTGTCTATTTTCGCACGATCAACCTCCATTCCTTCGCTCGAGATTTTGTGACCGAGTACAATTCCCTCCGTTACAATGAAATGGCATTTTTCTTAATTAAGGGCGAGGTTGGTTTCCTCACATTGGGATAGCATTCGTTCAAGGTTATCGAGGCATTGGTCGTATGAATCTCCAAAGATAGAAAAGTGGTCCATGAAAACTTCCATGGTCTTTTCTATCATATCATGGAAGATGGCCACCATGCAACGTTGGAAGTTGAACGGGCATTGCATAGACCAAAAGACATGCGTCGATAAGCAAAAGTTCCGAAGGGGCAGGTAAATGTTGTTTTTCTTGGTCTTCGGGAGCTATCGGTATTTGAAAGTAACCTGAAAAACCATCTAAAAAACAATAAAATTTATGACCGGATAGTCTTTCTAACATTTGATCAATAAAAGGTAAGGGAAATGATCTTTCCTCGTTGCCTCATTCAATCGATGATAACCTATACAAACTCTCCATCTGGTGACAGTTCTTGTTGGTATTAATTCATTTTTTTCATTAGTGACCACCGTCATACCTCCTTTCTTGGGAACTACTTGAACGGGACTCACCCAAGGGCTATCGGAAATTGGGTAGATAAGTTCGGCATCAAGTCGTTTGATGACTTCGTTTTTAACCACTTCTTGAACATTTGGATTTACTCTACGTTGTGGTTGTATTACCGATTCATAGTCATCATTCATTAAAATTTTGTGCGTGCACATGGAAGGGTTTATTCCTTTAATATCTACAAGCTTCCATGCGATCGCGTTTTTGTGTTTTTTTCAAAAGTGTAATTAATTTTTCTTTTTCTAAATTAGTTAATTTTGAAGAAATAATTACAGGTAACTTACCATCATTGTCGAGAAAAGCATATTCCAAACCTTTTGGGAGTTCTTTGAGCTCAAGTGGTGGGTCTTTAGGAGACTCCTTATTTGGTTGCTCACTTTGGTAGAGGACCAAAAATGTTTGTTCAATGACGACCTCTTCTTCGAGAAAGTGGTCGATTTCGTCTTCCGTATCAGGGGGTTCATCTCTATAACAACCCTCCAAAATATTTTTCGACGCCCTAATATATTTTAAATGTCCCAATATGTCTTAAAATACACCCCGTATGCAAAAACCGAGCCCAAAATACGATATAACCTTAAAAACTAATTAAAAATAAGATTTTTATGTCGCTCGCGGGCCGCGTAGACCCCTTAAGGATCTTACGCGGGGCGCGACAGCTACGAAATCAGGCGAGCCCCTAGACCGCCACGTGTCGTCATCGTGTCGAGGCTAGGATGCTGACCGGTCAAAGCTATACCGTAGATCCCCTATTACGCGGGCCGCGTAAACCTTGGTCTCACCTTACGCGGGCCGCGAGGAACTCGAATTTCAGCCCTATAAATTGAGGGCATCGGCTTCAGTTTCCGATCGCTCACATTTCTTTTCTCTCTCGACTTTTTACATAGTATAAGCTATTTATGGGTATTATACCCCCTAATTAACGAAGTTCTGCTCCGTTGTAAGTATTATAACCCGGTTACGTATTAGATACGCTGCCCGATTGATCCAGGGTTCCGTAACGGCTGTCGTGGTTCTGCCCGACGTAGTCGTTGGAATGCCGTCTCGGGGAGGGTATCGTTAATATAAATAATGGGTTATTATACTAACACGTGTGCATTTGTGTAAATTATAGATAATCACCAGGAAACCCTAAAGGATAACCTAAGACAACAATGTGAGTAATCTCCTTTTTGTAAAATGTTTTTACAAAACCTTTAATATTTTAAATTACAATTAGCAGTTATTGAGTCTTTGTAATTCTTCAATTACTGTCGGTATTATGGGGTTTTGTATACATTACTTGATAACCTTCACAATTGGACAACGGGTTAGCCAATGTGTGATATGACCATAGCCACAGATACGGTCGAGTGGCAAGTACTGAATGAGTAATTGTGTAGATATAAACATTGTAATCGCTCTCAATACTGTGTTAATTGATGAAAATCTTCTTGATTAAACTGGGATTCACTCACCAGTATTTCCCACTGACAAAATATTTTTAAAACGTTTCAGGTAACAAAATGTGAGAGCCAACTAGAAGCCAGTTGGACAACACTGAAGGCTTGGAAAAAAGTGGCTATAAAAGTTACCCAAATAAAAGAAGATGTTTTATTCAATAAAATAGGGATTTTCCCTATAAAAATGTTTGTAATTAAAACTTGCGTTTTATCCCAATATGTTTAATATTATAAAAGCGTGGTATTTACTCTGATAAATATTTCCTAACTACGGTCCTGGTTGATCATATTAAGATATTATCTTGTGATATTAATATATGGTAAATGTTTAAAATTCAGATGGCTGACCAAGTGAATCAAGAGAATCTGGATAATAACCCAGAAAACCAGAATAATGATAACCAGAGTAACAATAACCCGGGTAACGAAAACCCAAACAACAACAATAATGTAAACGAAGTGGACAACGATGTCATCCAAAACATAGTGGCACAAGGAATAATAGATGCGATGCCATATCTTATTCAAACGGTTAGGGAAGTTGATAATAAAAGTAAGCATAGCAGTAAGCGACCAACTGAACCTGAAAACAGCGTGAACAATGGACCTATACTTCAAGCGCCCATTCCCAAAAGAAGAAGAACCATGCCTTATGGTTGTTTTTATAAAGAATTCTGGTCTTGTAAACCAATGGAATTCTCGGGCAATGAAGGAGCCATTGCAACTCTACGCTAGATAGAAAAGACTGAGGCAGTCTTAAAAATAAGTAAGTGTGCGGAAGAGGATAAGATAATGTTTGCCTCTAATCTGTTTAAGAATTCAGCTTTACAGTGGTGGAACACTATCCTCCAGTCTAGAGGAAGTGACAGAATTTACAATATGGAATGAGAGGAATTTAAAAACATGGTAGAAAGGAAATTCTGCCCTCCAATGAAAAAGAACTAATAGCAAATAAATTTCTAAATCTAAGGATGACTGGAATAGATAGTAAGGAGTACACTACGTTATTCTTTGAATATGCTAGAATAGTGCCAACCCTTGCATCACCTGAACCAGTATTAATCTCCCGTTACATCTGGGGATTAATTGGGGAGATTAGGCATGTAGTCAAGGCAGCTAGACCTCAAACCATAGAAGAAGCTGTAGAACTAGCAAATACCTTGACAGATGAGTTAGTGCGTACACGGGAAGAGGATCAGAGGAGGAACTTAACCCTGAAGCTTACCCAAGAATTTCGCTTTGGAAATTTCAACCGTGGGAAAAAATATAGGTTCTACCTCTGCACCCTATTGCAAGTATTGCAAAAGGAAGCATTCTGGAAGATACTCCATATACTGCAACTTTTGCAAAATATCTGGACATAAGGAAGAAGACTGCAGGAAGAAAAACAACAGGATATGCTACAACTGCAGAGAACAAGGCCACATCAAGCCAAACTGCCCAAAGTTAGCACCAGCCACGGACAACAAAATACTAAAAATGCTAGAGCATTTGTTCTAACTGCAGAAGAAGCAAAGATGATCCCGGATGTGATCACCGGTACGTTTTTAGTTAATGACGTTTTGGCTAAAGTATTATTTGACTCTGGTGCAAACCAAAGTTTTATTAATACTTCATTTTGCAAAATTCTCAATCAACCATTAACTACACTCCCATAAGAATGTCTAGTAGAGACAACAAATGGGGAAACCATTAAGATTTCTGATATCTTGCTGAAGGGGTAAGGTCCCAAAAACCTCGTTCCGAGCGTTTGGACCATACCACAACCTCGATTTCCTAACCTTCTTTAGACCTTACGCGGCTGCGCACCGGTCCAATAAAGAAGACTTAAGAGAAAAACCACAACTTCATCTTTAATCCTCTTTAGACCTTGCGCGGCCGCGCACTGGTCCAACAAAGAGGACACAGAAGAAACAAGCAACAGTCAACACTTGCGCGCCAAAGGGAAATCAAAGTCCTTGCGCTTTCTCCCACAGAGCAAAGGGTGAAAATCCTACATTGAACATTTCCGCCCAATATCCAGACTTGGATATTATTTACCCAGGCTTGGGATTTATTTATTTAGCTGATTCCCCATGATAAGGAGTCACACCAGATTACAGCAGTAATCTTCTAGAAGGGCTTCAATCGTGCACCACTATGACGGTTATAACCGCCTGGACACGTGTCGCCATCTCAGACATCCCTGAAACCACAACGATAGCATGTAATTGGAGAGTAATCTCCAATTAATCACTTTACACGTGGCAAATCCCCAGCCATCGATCTAAGCCACGATCCGTGTGCACTTACGACGGATCAAGAAGCTTGACGGAAGGAAATGTAACCGCTTACGGGGTTAGCATCTTCCGTCAACTTTTCACTAACGGGTTTTCCCGCCCAAAGGCTCCCGGTTATAAATATGAGAAACAACTCAGGTATGAATTCAAGTTACACACACTTCTCAAATACATCTTCTTCTTCATAACCCGTACTTATTCTCACACCGGAGTCGGGTCAAGGAGAGAACCCTTTTCTCCCCTTGGCGAGGCTAACGGTGCTTCTTTTTTGCAGAGTTATCGGAGAAGGAGATCAGTTGTAATCGAATCAGACGAGAGGAAACCCACCTTTTTATGCGGATTCAGACCCCCTAGATATCTCGGTTCCGACCATTTATCTAGTGTTTCTTCACTTTCAAGGAGCAAGAATAGAAATTGTAAATCAGAAATTTATTGCAAACCTTTACCCAATGAATCTGGCAGGATTTGATGTTGTGTTAGGAATGGATTGGTTAATAGCCAATAAAGCTAATATTTCCTGTGATGAAAAGTTAATCCAAGTAAATTCACCAAAGGGTGAAAAGATCACAATTAAAGGAAATAAGCCCTCTAGATCCACAAAATTCATTTCTGTGATGAAAACAACAAGTTATATACGAAAAGGATCTTTAGTATATTTGATTTCTATAATCACTAACACTGAAAGGAAAGAACTGAAGGATATTCCAGTAGTATCCCAGTTTGCAAATGTATTTCCCGAAGAATTACCAGGACAACCTCCAGACCGAGAAGTTGAATTCAGAATCCATTTGATACCAGGAACAGCACCAATTGCCAAAGCACCTTAACGTTTGGCACCTGCCGAAATGCAGGAACTGAAGCAACAATTAGACGAATTGTTGGAGAAATGATTCATACAACCAAGTTCATCGCCATGGGGAGCGCCAATCCTATTTGTTAAAAAGAAGGACGGATCAATGCGTATGTGCATTGACTACCGTGAATTGAACAAAGTCACGATTAAGAATCGGTATCCATTACCACTAATCGATGATCTATTCGATCAGTTACAAGGAGCTCGATTTTTCTCAAAAATCGATCTATAGTCAGGATATCATCAATTAAAGGTACAGGAAGAGAACATTCCTAAGACCGCTTTTAGAACGAGGTATGGCCATTATGAATTTACTGTCATGCCATTTGGTTTAACCAATGCCCCAGCTGCATTTATGGACATGATGAACCGAATATGTAAGCCATATTTGGATAAATTCATAATTGTCTTTATAGATGATATTCTCATTTACTCTAAGAGTAAAGAGGAACATACAAAGCATTTGCACGCACTTCTAAGTTTATTAAGAAAAGAAAAGCTTTATGCTAAGTTTTCGAAGTATGAGTTTTGGTTAGAACAGGTACAGTTTCTTGGACACTTAGTCAATCATGAATGAATTTATGTAGATCCCACCAAGATCAAGGCAATTACCAAATGGAAAACCCCTGAGTCACCAACTAAGGTTAGAAGTTTCTTAGGACTGGCCGGTTATTGTAGAAGATTTATTCGAGATTTTTCTAGAATAGCCATTCCCTTAACTAAGTTAACCTGTAAATCCGTTAAGTTTGAATGGGGATTAAAACAAGAAGAAGCCATTAGAATTCTTAAGCAAAGATTAACCAATGCGCCCATACTAGCATTACCAGAAGGATCTGAAGACTTTATAGTCTATTGTGACGCTTCTAAGTTAGGTTATGAATGTGTATTGATGCAACGTCAAAAGGTTATAGCTTACGCCTCTAGACAACTTAAGAATCATGAAGAGAATTATTCAACCCATGATTTAGAATTAGGAGCCATAATTTTTGCCCTTAAAATTTAGAGACATTACCTTTACGGTAGTAAGTTTACCGTTTACACAGACCATAAGAGTTTAAGATATGTTTTTGGACAAAAGGAATTGAATATGAGACAAAGACGCTGGATGGAAATGATTAGTGATTATGATTGTGATATCCAATATCATGCAGGAAAAGAAAACGTAGTGGCTGATGCTTTAAGTCAAAAGTATCATGAGAAGCCAAAAAGGATACGTTTTCTTAAATTAAATCTACAAGTAGATTTAAATGAGCAAATTAGGAAAGCACAAAAATCAATCAAGGAAGATACTGAAAAGTTAAAAGGGGTGATTAAGGAATTAGAACAGGGAACATATGGAATTTGGAGATTCCATAAGAAAAGGATGTGGATACCTAAATTAGTAAACCTACGCCACCGTATATTAGAAGAAGCCCATAAGTCTAAGTATACAATGCATCCTGGAAGTGACAAGATGTATCAGGACTTAAGAAAGAATTTCTGGTGGATAGGGATGAAAAAGGATATAGCAGCATATGTTGTAAAAATGTTTAACTTGTTCACAAGTCAAAGCTGAACATCAGAAACCCTAAGGACTGCTGCAACAGTTAGAAATGCCAGTGTGGAAATGGGAATTGATAACAATGGATTTTGTTACCAAATTACCCAAAACCAGGAAAGGTAATGATACAATCTGGGTGATTGTAGATAGGCTAACTAAGTCAGCTCATTTCTTACCAATGAAGGAAACTTTCAGTATGGAACAATTAGCTAAATTATATTTAAATGAAATAGTTTCTTTACATGGAATTCCTTTATCAATTGTTTCTGATAGAGATAGTTGTTTTACCTCTCATTTTTGGACAAGTTTCCAAAAAGCAATGGGACGATCATTGCTTATCATCCTTAAACGGGCGGACAAAGCGAAAGGACAATTCAGACAATGGAAGATATGCTTAGAGCTTGTGTAATTGATTTTGGAGGTAATTGGGACGATCATTTATCATTGATAGAATTTTCTTATAATAACTATTATCACACAAGTATCAATGCTGCACCTTTCGAAGCACTTTATGGACGAAAGTGCCGAACACCAGTCTGTTGGGCAGAAATTGGAGAAAAGCAACTATCTGGACCTGAAATAGTACAAGAAACAACAGACAAGATCATTCAAGTCAAGGAACGACTGAAAGCAGCACATGATTGACAGAAGAGTTATGCTGATAACAGACGAAAGCCATTGGAATTTCAAGTAGGAGATAAAGTGTTATTAAAAGTCTCTCCTTGGAAAGGAGTGGTAAGATTCATCAAAAGGGGAAAGCTAAGTCCCAGGTATGTTGGACCTTTTGAGATTATTAGAAGAATAGGACCTGTAGCTTATCAACTACAAATGCCAGAGGAAATGACAGGAATACATGATGTATTTCATTTATCTAATCTCAAGAAATGCTTAGCTGATGAATCACTAGTAGTACCTCTTAAGGATATAGAGGTAAATGAGCAGTTAAAATTTATAGAAAGGCCTCTACAAATTGAAGACAGGAAGGTTAAGAATCTCAAGTACAAGAGATTAGTTCTAGTCAAAGTGAAGTGAGACTCCAAAAGAGGACCAGAATACACATGGGAGCTTGAATCAGAAATGCGAAGAAAATATCCACACCTATTCCAGTAGATCTCGAGGACGAGCTCTAAAACAAGGTGGGGGGGATATAACAACCCTCCAAAATATTTTTCGACGCCATAATATATTTTAAATGTCCCAATATGTCTTAAAATACACCCCGTGTGCAAAACCCGAGCCCAAAATACGATATAACATTAAAAATTAATAAAAAAACAAGATTTTTATGTCGCTCGCGGGCCGCGTAGACCCCTTAAGGATCTTACGCGGGGCGCGACAGCTACGAAATCAGGCGAGCCCCTAGACCGCCACGTGTTGTCATTGTGTCGAGGCTAGGATGCTGACCGGTCAAAGCTACGCCGTAGATCCCCTATTACGCGGGCTGCGTAAACCTTGGTCTCACCTTACGCAGGCCGCGAGGAACTCGGATTTCAGCCCTATAAATTGAGGGCATCGGCTTCAGTTTCCGATCGCTCACGTTTCTTTTCTCTCTCGACTTTTTTGCATAGTATAAGCTATTTCCGGGTATTATACCCCCTAATTAACGAAGTTCTGCTCCGTTGTAAGTATTATAACCCGGTTACGTATTAGATACGCTGCTCGATTGATCCAGGGTTCCGTAACGGCTGTCGTGGTTTTGCCCGACGTAGTCGTTGGAATGTCGTCTCGGGGAGGGTATCGTTAATATAAATAATGGGTTATTATACTACCATGTGTGCATTTGTGTAAATTATGGATAATCACCAGGAAACCCTAAAGGATAACCTAAGATAGCAATGTGAGTAATCTCCTTTTTGTAAACTGTTTTTGTAAAACCTTTAATATTTTAAAATACAATTAGCAGTGATTGAGTCTTTGTAATTCTTCAATTACTCCCGGTATTATGGGGTTTTGTATACATTACTTGATAACCTTCACAATTGGACAATGGGTTAGCCAATGTGTGATATGACCATAGCCACAGATACGGTCGAGTGGCAAGTACTGAATGAGTAATTGTGTAGATATAAACATTGTAATCGCTATCAATACTGTGTTAATTGATGAAACTCTTCTTGATTAAACTGGGATTCAGTCACCAGTATTTCCCACTGACAAAATATTTTTAAAACGTGTTTCAGGTAACAAAATGTGAGAGCCAACTAGAAGCCAGCTGGACAGCACTGAAGGCTTGGAAAAAGTGGCTATAAAAGTTACCCAAATAAAAGAAGATGTTTTATTCAATAAAATAGGGATTTTCCCTAAAAAATGTTTGTAAGTAAAACTTGGGTTTTGTCCCAATATGTTTAATATTATAAAAGCGTGGTATTTACTCTGATAAATATTTCCTAACTATGGTCCTGATGAAATTCCGCTGCCAAAATAATTAACATCGATACCACCAAAACTGGTTTCGCGGTCGCCCGTTCCCAGGACAGATAGGGGGCGGGGGTTGCGACAATCTTCATCTTTAAATAGGGGGTCGTCATTGCCGATTGGATATTTCATTGATTGGTCAAGATCGACATACCTTTTGTTGGCCCCAAATTGAATGGGTAGGTTATTTTGCTTCCGATTGATCAAAGCTTGATGGGTTTTTACAAAAGGTTGTCCCAACACAAGTGGAGCGTCATCAAGAATGATGAAGTCGGTTAGGACTACCATTTGATTTGTTTGTACTAACACATCCTTAACTACTCCCATTGATTTTATTATTTTTCGATTAGAAAGAAAAATGGGGACTTGAAGTGGAGAAACATCACTAATACTTAATTTCTCGAAAATGTATTTTGGCATTATATTAACACAAAGATCTTTATCAATAATATTACTAATAAAGGTGTTTTGAAAGAAACATGGAACTGGTGTAATGTTAATTTCAATTGAGTCATCTTTTATTAGCGTAGTTTGATCGTTTGTTAACTTAATGCTTACCACTTTGTCAATTTTAGTGTTAGTGTTTAACTCTTTTAAAAACTTAGCATTAGTAGGTACCAAACAATGGTTTTCGAAAGAAGGTGGTAAGAGATTAATTTCTTGAAAAATTGACTCTTTTTGAAAATTATCGTTTTCGGACTTACCTTTTTCGTTGTTTGGTTCATGCGTCGGTTTTTCACTTACTTGTTCTTCCATTTTTACTTCTTCTATTATTACCTCTTTAGTACAAATTGCCTCTTCCCTCGCTCGGGATTCTTTTATATAGCGTTCGATATCTTTGAGGTGTTGTACTATTCTCTCGGCTTCGGTGAGGATAGTTGGTGGTTCGTGAAATTGAGAGGGATAAGTGTCCCAAAAGCTTGAGTTAGGAAGTTCAAACCTTGGTCCTTCATAATACTCATATGAGATAGATGGTTCATACCATTGTTCCTCATAGTAAGTGTTTGAGGGAGATGATTCATACCTTGGTTCCCCATGGTATGTGTATGAGGTGGATGGTTCATACCTTGGTTCCTCAAGGTACGTGTATGAGGTGGATGGCTCGAAAAAGGTTACAATATTGTACTGAGTGAGGATTACCGCAAATGGTATAATATTCTTCTTCGTAATCATCTTCTTCATAGTAGTAATTGTAACCTCTTGAGTATTGATCCATAAGAATCACTCAACAGAACACAAAGTCTCGGGACCAGAAAAAAAAAATAAAAAACTGAAACAGAGGCTCACCACGGCCCCGTGGTCAGTGAACACGGCCCGTGGTCAGATCCTGTATCTGGGAATTTTATAAAATGTTACTGGTTATGTGCAGCACGGGGGCGTGTTCAGTGAGCACGGCCCCGTATTCAGACTACTGTTATGCTAAATTTCCTAAAAATTAAAAAAAAGTGCGTGCAGTTTTGAAAAGGTTTTGAAAAATAATTAGGCCGTCGATTTTAAGCTTTCTTAAAATCCTTGTGTCCCCGGCAACGGCGCCAGAAAACTTGGTGTGCGTTCGGTGTGATATGTTTTTATTAATATTTTGAGCCCATTTTACGCATTAGTCAAGTTTTAAATTTATAAAACACGATATTCTACTAATACTAAACACACACTTGGGCAAGTGCACCCATTGTGAGCGTAGTATAGCGTTGGTAAGATACTGAGGTCGTCCAAGGACACAAGAGCTTTTAATACTGGTTTATCCTCAACGTCTAATCAATCTAAATTTTTTGAGAAAAGTTTTGAAACATGAAAATAAAACTAAAAATGCAAAGATAAATAAAATAAAAACAGATAGACAAGATAGAATCACTTTGATCCAACTCGTCTTTAATGTATCATTTGATGATTTTTGCACTTTCGTACTTTTTAAGAGATTATCTTAGTTATAGTAGAAGGGCCCTCTTTTGAAGGTGACGTTACCCTCAACCCAGTGGTTTGAGTCAGCAGGGATACAATCCCAAAGGGTCGGAATATTGAAAGATAATTAAGTAAGTTATTAATGCGAAAAGTGGTAGCTTTGAAGTTGACGTTACCCTCGGCTAAGTGGTTTGAGTTAGCAAGGATACAATCCCAAGAAGCCGGTTTAAAGTATTAATAGTAGTTTACATATGAGGGGTTCAAACTATTCGCACCCCCGCCATCCAATACCAGTGAGTATTGAAGGAGGTCCTAGTAAGCTTGAACCAGGTCCTCGCAGGATCTATACACTGAACGAGACAAGAACTTTACCAAACCATTCCCCTAACCCCCGACCAGGTAGTCAACGCGCCTTTATATAGACCGTAAGACACGAATGATGCAATCTTTTACTTTATATAGACAGTAAAGTAACCTCAAGACACCACAAAAAAATGATAAAGAAAATTCACCTTCAACATAAAAAACTAGTTATTAAAGTCATTAATACAAACCCAAATAAAATGTGCCGAAAGATTAAAAATCAAAAGTAATACATAAAAGACTTGTCTTCACCAAGTGATGTAAGAGGCTTAACCAAACATTATCGCAACCCCCGGCCCATATCTCTTGGGAACGGGCGGCCGAGAGCCAGTATCAGTGGTATCGGTGTTTATCAATTTGGCAGCGGAATTTACATCAGGACCGTAGTTAGGAAATATTTTATCAGAGTAAAATACCACATTTTTTTAATAATAAACGTCTGGGAAAAACCCAAGTTTTTCATTACAAACATGTTTATAGGGATAAACCCTAATTTATTGAAATAAAACATCTTCTTTATTTAGGTAACTTTTATAGCGACTTTTCCAAGCCTTCAGTGCTCTCCAGCTGGCTTCTAATTGGCTTTCACATTTTGTTACCCGAAACGCGTTTAAAAACATTTTATCAGCAAGAAATACTGGAGAGTGAATCCCAGTTTAATCCAGACAGGTTTTATCATTTTACAGTATTGAGGGCAATCCAACAATTACATTTGCTTATATTTCTACTTTAATTACCACCCACGGCACTGTCAATCCTGACTTGTGGTAAGGTTACTACTCACAGTGTAGTAAGCAATTTTGTATACAAAACCCCAACATACCGACGATAATTGTAGAATCACAAATACTCAATCACTGTTAATTATAATTTAAAACAATTGAGGTTTTGTAAAAACAGTTTACAAAAAAAAGGAATTACTCACATTGCTAATTTAGGTATTTCCCTTGTGACTTCCTGGTTATAATCTATTAATTAAAGAATGCACACGCGTTAGTATAATAACCCAATTTACATTAGTTATACCCTCCCCGAGACAGTACTCCAACGACTACGTCAGGCAGAGCCTTTACAGTCGTTACGGGGCACTAGATCAATCAGGCAGCGTATCTAATACATAACCGGTGGTTATGATACTTACATCGAGGCAGAGCTACGCTAATTTAGTGGGTATAATACCCGATATAAATTCTAATATTTAGAAGTTTGAGAGAGAGAATCGATTGTAAGCGAATTCGAGTTGAATGTCGATGCCCTCTATTTATAGGGCTGTTCGGCTAGTTTCTCGCGCCCCGCAACGGAGATAAGGGCAGATTTCGCGGCCCGCGAGCTAGGCTGGCTAGGGCCTAGCCTTGGCCAGTCACCGGTGTAGCTTGTCTAAGTATCGTGCCACGTGGTACGCCAGGGTTTCGCCACCTTTCACTCGCTCGCGACCCGCGACAGATCATGAGGGCTCTGTCGCGCCCCGCCAGAGCCCTGAAATTTTTTATTTTTATTTAATTTTTGTAAAATTAAAGTGTTCGGGCCGTTTTTCATATACGGGGTGTATTTTAGGACGTATAGGGGTGTTATAAGTATTTTAGGAGGGTTGTTATATCCTCCCCACCTTGTTTTAGAACTCGTCCTCGAGGTCTACTGGAACAGGTGTGGATATTTCCTCTGCGTCTCTGATTCAAGCCACCACGTATATTCTGGTCCTCTCTTGGTATCCCATTTCACTTTAACTAGAACTAATCTCTTGTGTTTGAGATTCTTGACTTTCGTGTCTTCAATCTGTAGAGGTTTTTCTACAAACTTAACTTTCTCATTTACCTCTATGTCCTTAAGAGGTACTACTAATGATTCATCGGATAAGCATTTCTTGAGATTACATACATGAAATACATCATGTATCCCTGCCATTTCCTGTGGGAGTTGTAGCTGATAAGCTACTGGTCCTATTCTTCTAATAATCTCAAAAGGTCCAACATACCTGGGGCTCAGCTTTCCCCTTTTGATGAATCTTACCACTCCTTTCCAAGGAGAAACTTTTAATAATACCATGTCTCCTACTTGAAATTTCAATGGCTTTTGCCTGTTATCAGCATAACTCTTTTGGCGATCGCGTGCTGCTTTTAGTCTTTCCTTGACTTGAACAATCTTGTCCATTGTTTCTTGTACTATCTCTGGTCCAGACAATTGCTTTTCTCCAATTTCTGCCCAACAGACTAGCGTTCCGCACCTTTGTCCACAAAGTGCTTCAAATGGTGCAGCATTGATGCTGGTATGATAGCTGTTATTAAAGGAAAATTCTATTAATGGTAAATGATCATCCCAATTTCCTCCGAAATCAATTAGACAAGCTCTAAGCATATCTTCCATTGTCTGAATTGTCCTTTCGCTTTGTCCATCCATTTGAGGATGATAAGCGGTGCTTAGATTTAACTTGGTTCCCATTGCTTTTTGGAAACTAGTCCAAAAGTGAGAAGTAAAACGGCTATCTCTATCAGAAACAATAGATAAAGGAATTCCATGTAATGAAACTATTTCATTTACATACAATTTGGCTAATTGTTCCATACTGAAAGTTTCCTTCATCAGTAAGAAATGAGCAGACTTGTATAACCTATCCATAATCACCCAGATTGTATCATTACATTTTCGTGTCTTGGGTAATTTGGTAACAAAGTCCATTGTTATCAATTCCCTTTTCCATACAGGTAGGGGTGTAAACAAGCCCAGAGGCTCGAGAGCTACTCGTGATCGGCTCGGTTAAAAGCTCGAACGAGTCGAGCTTAACGAGCCCGAGCTCGAGCCTAAAATAGAGCTCGTTTAGTTATTGAGCCCGAGCTCGAGCCTGAAATACAAAGCTCATTTAGGCTTGCGAGCCCAAACGAGCCTAAACAAAATTATAGTTTTTTTATATATATAATATAATAATGATGATTATAATATTGGTGAGCCGAGCACGAGCTGAGCTTTGGCTCGCTTAATCGCTGTTGAAACGAGCTCGACCCGAGCTTTTAGCTCATTTGATATTGTTCTCGAAATAGCTCGAGCCGAGCCTAGTCGAGCCGAGCTCGAGCTTTGAGTTTTACTCGTGAGCCAAGCTCGATCAGAGAAGTAGGCTCGAACCGAGCCGAGCTCGAGCTTCATAAAAACATAATGAGCCAAGCTCGAGCCTAGTCGGGCTCGGGCTCGGCTCGGCTCGGCTCGTTTACACCCCTACATACAAGCATTTCTAATTGTTGCAACAAGCCTGAGGGTTTCTGATGTTTAGCTTTAACTTGTGAACAAGTTAGGCATTTCTAATTGCTGCAACAGGCATTCCTTTTTCATTCCTATCCACAAGAAATTCTTTCTTAAGTCTTGATACATTTTATCACTTCCAGGATGTATCGTATACTTAGACTTATGAGCTTCTTATAATATTTGGTGGCGTAAGTTTCCTTGTTTGGGTATCCAAATCCTTTTCTTATGGAATCTCAAATTCCATCTGTTCCTTGTTCTAGTTCCTTAATCATTCCTTTCAATTTTTCAGTATCGTCCTTGAATACTGATTCTTGTGCTTCTCTAATTTGTTCATTTAAATATCTGCAGATTTAATTTAAGAGAACGTACTCTTTTTGGCTTTTCGTGATACTTTCGACTTAAAGCATCGGTTACTACATTAGCCTTTCCTGCATGATACTGGATACTACAATCGTAATCACTAAGAATTTTCATCTAGCGATTCTTTGTCTCATATTTAACTCCTTTTGCCCAAAAATGTACCTTAAACTCTTATGATATGTGAAGACTACAAATTTATTTCCATATAAATAGTGTCTCCAAATCTTAAGGGCAAAAATTATGGCTGCTAATTCTAAATCATGGGTCGAATAGTTCTCTTCATGATTCTTAAGTTGTCTAGAGCCATAGGCTATAACTTTTTGACGTTGCATCAACACAAATCCATAACCTAACTTAGAAGCGTCACAATAGACTACGAAGTCTTCAGTTTCTTCTGGTAACGCTAGTATGGGTGCGTTGGTTAATTTTTGCTTAAGAATTCTAAAGACTTCTTCTTGTTTTGGTCCCCATTCAAACTTAACAGACTTACAGGTTAGTTTTGTTAAGGGAATGACTATTCTAGAAAAATCTCGTATAAACCTTCTATAATAACCTGCCAGTCCAAGAAAACTTCTCACCTCCGTTGGTGATTCAGGGACTTTCCACTCGGTAATCGCCTCAATCTTTATGGGATCCACATGAATTCCTTCATGATTAACTAAATGTCCAAGAAATTGTACTTCTTCTAACCAAAATTCGCATTTCAAAAATTTAGCATAAAGCTTTTCTTTTCTCATCAAATTTAAGAGTGCATGCAGATGCGCTGCATGTTCCTCTTTACTTTTTGAGTAAATGAGAATATCGTCTATAAAAACAATTATGAATTTATCCAGATATGGCTTACATATTCTGTTCATCATGTCCATAGATGCGGCTGGGGCATTGGTTAAACCAAATGGCATGACTGTAAATTCATAATGGTCATACCTTGTTCTAAAGGCGGTCTTAGGAATGTCCTCTTCCTGTACCTTTAATTAATGATATCCTAAGCATAAATCGATCTTAGAAAAGAATCGAGCTCCTTACAATTGATCGAACAGATCATCGATTCTCGGTAATGGGTACCGATTTTTAATCGTGACCTTGTTCAATTCTCGGTAATCATTGCACATACGCATTGACCCGTCTTTCTTCTTGACAAACAAGATCGGTGCTCCCCATGGTGATGAATTTGGCTGTATGAATCCTTTCTCCAAAAGTTCATCCAATTGTTTATTTAGCTCTTGCATCTCTGCTGGTGCCAATTGGTAAGGTGCTTTGGCAATTGGTGCTGTCCCAGGTAGTAGTTTAATTCTGAATTCAACTTCCCTATCTGGCGGTAGTCCTGGTAATTCTTCTGGGAAAACATCTGAGAATTGAGATACTACGGGAATATCTTTCAATTCTTTTCCTTTAGTGTTAATGATTATGGAAATCATATACACTAAAATTCCTTTTCTTGCATAGCTGGTTGTTTTCATTACAGAGATGAATTTCGTGGATCTAGATGACTTATCTCCTTTAATTGTGATCTTTTCACCCTTTGCTGAGTTTACTTGAATTGACTTGACTTTTGATCACATAGAATACTGGCTTTATTGGCTACTAACCAATCCAATCCTAATATGATATCAAATCCAGCCAGATTCATTGGGTAAAGATTAGCAATAAAATTATGGTTTAGAATTTCTATTCTTGCTCCCTACAAGATTTCAGTGATCTTAATGGATTCTCCATTTGCTGTTTCTAATAGACATTCTTGTTGAAGTTTAGTTAATGGTTGATAAAGAATTTTGCAAAATGAAGTATTAATAAAACTTTGGTTCGCACCAGAGTCAAATAATACTTTAGCAAAAACATCATTAACTAAAAACGTACCAACAATCACGTCCGGAATCATCTTTGCTTTTTCGGCTGTCAGAACAAATGTTCTAGCATTCTTAGTAGTCTTGTTGTTAATGGCTAGAGCTAGTTTCGGACAGTTCGGCTTAATATGTCCCTTTTCTCCACAATTGAAGCATACTCCATTGCTGGGTTTCTTCCTGCAGTCTTCTTCCTTGTGTCCTGGTATCTTGCAGAAATTGCAGTAGGTGGAGCATCTTCCTGAATGCTTCTTCTTACAAGCCTTACAATAAGGTGCAGAAGTAGAACCTACGTTCTTCCCACGGTTGGAATTTCCGTAGCAAAATTCTTGGGTAAGTTTCTGAGCTAGGTTCTTCCTCTGGTTTTCTTCTTGCGTACGTACTAATTCATCTATCAAGGTATTTGCTAGTTCTACGGCTTCTTCTATAGTTTGTGATCTAGCTGCCTTGACTACATGTCTAATCTCACTGATTAATCCCCGGATGTAACGGGAGATTAATACTAGTTCTGGTGAAGCTAGGGTTGACAGTATTCTAGCATATTCTAAGAATATGGTAGTGTAACCCTTACAATCAATTCCAGTCATTCTAAGATTTAAGAACTTATTAGCAATCTATTCTTTTTCATTAGGAGGACAAAATTTCCTTTCAACCATGTTCTTAAACTCAGTCCATTCCATATTATAGACTCTGTCACTTCCCCTAGACTAGAGAATAGTATTCCACCATTCTAGAGGAGCATTCTTAAAAAGATTAGAAGTAAACATGATTTTGTCTTCCTCTGCACACTTGCTTATTTTTAAGACTGCCTCAGTCTTTTCTAGCCAGCGTAGAGTTGTAATGGCTCGTTCATTGCTAGAGAATTCTATTGGTTTGCAAGACCAGAATTCTTTGTAAGAACAACCCTAAGACATGGTTCTTCTTCTTTTTGGAATAGACAATTGAAGTAGTGGTCCATTGTTTACACTGTGACTGGGTTCAGTTGGTGGTCGCTTACTTCCATTATTACTTTTATTGTTTTCTGCTTCCTTAACTGTTTTGATAATATATGGCATAGCATCTATAATCCGATGTGCCACTATGTGTTGGATGGCATTATTATCTATCTGGTTGTCGTTATTATTGTTATTCTGGTTTTCTTGATTCACTTCGTTGTTCATCTGGATTATAAACATTTATCAAATATTAATATCACCGAACAAGGTTTAATGCGAACAATCACACAACAAGCATATTGATCAAAATCGTCGTGCATTGCGACATTTACTCTATTTTATATATTATGCATCTAATACAAACCGCAACTGGAATTTAAAATACAATACTAGTTATGCATTAGTAGTTATTGGATTATCTATTTTAGTCGATATATATATATGTTATATATATATATATATATATATTATTACTATTAGTGGGGGTTCATCCAATACTGCATATTACGCTCGTCATACTTCTAAACGAGCCTCTCCCCTATTTGCCTTATCTTTTCACTTTCATCTAATAACTCCTCACCAAAAGTGCGGAGTTCCTGCACGTTTTCGGTACTCATGGGTGGTGCAGGTGCTGGTATGGGGTCAGGGTACTAGGGCATCGGTTCTTCGTATGGGTATAGATTCTCTAGGATTTCCCGGATATACTGGTCATTATCCCAATATGGATCTAGAGGGTCAAGGTTTGGGTAAGGTGCTACTGGGTTTGGTATGGGTTCCTCTTGTGGGTAGAGTTCTCGATAATCCATATGGTTATCTTCCCACGGGTTATAATTTGGAGGATGGGGTGCTGGGACTCTAGGAATTTCGTTTGGGTCAAAGGCAGGTAAGGGAATCTGGTCTCCTGGGTTGGGTTCTATTTCCATGGGTTGAGTTGGGAATAAGGGTAGTGGCTGTGGTGTAATGATTTGTTCTAAGTTTGGGTCTGCGGCAGTGGTAGCTAGTATGTGGAAATTGGCCAATCGTCTATTGATTATATCCTGAGTCTGGGCATTCATTTCTCTATTTGCAGCTACTAAAGCTCTCTATTGCTGTAACTTCCTCATTCTTTTCCTACGCTCGTGAGCTCCCCGACTGAACCATCATCTCTTTTTGGTAGGGAATGGCTCTTCGGATTGTGCTTTGAATATAAAGATCCCCTCTTCTGTGTCAGCTAAATACCCCGAGAAGGTAGGCTGGGAAGAAGTTCCTTCATCTCTAGGAGAACTAGACAGTTGACGATAGACGTCCGATGGTCCTTGATCACTCATACTGTAAACTAACAATTTGTCAAATAACACAAAGCAATAATATACAGATATGCACGTAATCACGTAGATTATTTCCTAACATAATGGATAAAATTTTGGTGTCAGCAGAACACTTATGTGGCTGAAATAACTGGATGTAGCTCTGATACCACTCTCTATCAGAACCCTCGGCCCCTATATCTTGGGAAAGGGCGGCCGCGAGCCAATATCAGTGTTATCGGTGTTTATCAATTTGGCAGCGGAATTTACATCAGGACTGTAGTCAGGAAATATTTTATCAGAGTAAAATACCACATTTTTATAATAATAAATGTATGGGAAAAACCCAAGTTTTTCATTACAAACATGATTATAGGGATAAACCCTAATTTATTAAAATAAAACATCTTCTTTATTTAGGTAACTTTTATAGCCACTTTTCCAAGCCTTCAGTGCTCTCCAGCTGGCTTTTAATTGGCTTTCACATTTTGTTACCTAAAACACGTTTAAAAACATTTTATCAGTAAAAAATACTGGCGAGTGAATCCCAGTTTAATCAAGACAGGTTTTATCATTTTACAGTATTGAGGGCAATCCAGCAATTACATTTGCTTATATTTCTACTTTAATTACCTCCCACGCCACTGTCAATCCTGACTTGTGGTAAGGTTACTACTCACAGTGTAGTAACCAATTTTGTATACAAAACCCCAACATACCGATGATAATTGTAGAATCACAAATACTCAATCACTGTTAATTATAATTTAAAACAATTGAGGTTTTGTAAAAACAGTTTACAAAAAAAAGGAATTACTCACATTGCTTATTTAGGTATTTCCCTTGTGACTTCCTAGTTATAATCTATTAATTAAACAATGCAAACGCGTTAGTATAATAACCCAATTTACATTAGTTATACCCTCCCCGAGACAGTACTCCAACGACTACGTCAGGCAGAGCCTCGACAGTCGTTACGTAGCACTAGATCAATCGGGCAGCGTATCTAATACGTAACCGGGGGTTATGATACTTACATCGAGGCAGATCTTCGCTATTTTAGTGGGTATAATACCCGATATAAATTATAATATTCAGAATTTTGAGAGAGAGAATCGATTGTAAGCTAATTCGAGTTGAATACCGATGCCCTCTATTTATAGGGCTGTTCGGCTAGTTTCTCGTGCCCCGTGACGGAGATAAGGGCAGCTTTCGCGGCCCGCGAGCTAGGCTAGCTAGGGCCTAGCCTTGGCCAGTCACCGGTGTAGCTTGTCCAAGTGTCGTGCCATGTGGCACGACAGGGTTTCGCCACCTTTCACTCGCTCGCGGCCCGCGACAGATCTTGAGGGGTCTGTCGCACCCCGCCAGAGCCCTGAAATTTTTGTTTTTTATTTAATTTTTGTAAAATTAAAGTGTTTCAGGCCGTTTTTCGTATACGGGGTGTATTTTAGTACGTATAGGGGTGTTATAAGTATTTTAGGAGGGTTGTTATAAACATGGCCTTTGATTGGCAAGAATCCTTACAATCAATCTTGGATCTCGAGACTACTACACACTCTAAAGATGGATGATGGTGGTGGGTGTTGGTGTTGTAGTGGTGGTGGAGTGGTGGCAAAGTAGGAGAGTAGTGGTTTGCCAAGGGATGCCTTTGAAGTGAACCAAACACCCGTATTTATAGCCTGCACAGAGCTCTGGCCACGGCCCCGTGTCCAGCGGGCACGCCCCGTGGCCAGCATCTTCTCTTCCTTCATTAATTGCAATTGTCAGCAGAGGGCCCCACATGACCCCGTGTCTCCTGGGCCCGGCCCCGTGGTCAACTCTTATCTGTACTATCAAGATTCTGCGTATCTTTGCGGTGACCACGCCCCGTGTTGAGCTGGGCACGCCCCCGTGGTGGGCGTGAAAGCTTCTACAGGTTTGTATTTTGTGCAGGCCCCTGACCACGCCCCATGCCCTGCTGGGCACGGCACCGTGGTCAGTCTTTGTTTCCTTGTTTTTGCTTTGGGGATGCTGCCGAGGGGTCGGGCATGTCACGTTTATTTCTTCTTTTTGTATTTATGTTGGTTTTGGCTACTTATTTGTTCCTTATGTTCTTTTAAGGTCGTTTGGTCCTGTAAATTCCAAAGGAAGAAAGAAACACGCTTTTTCCAACATTAGTACTAAAAAAGAGTTATTTTTATGCCTTATTTGATGTAATTTATATGTTGCATTTTGCACACATCAGTTATGCAAATTATATGTTCATCGTTGATTGAAACAAGTTATGCACAAAAGGGCATTTTGGTCATTATTAGGCATATTATAACAACTTGCTTAAAAACTCAAGAACTGGTTATGATCAGGTAGTATAAACACAAAGGGTTATTCTACACTATAATATGATCATAATGCAACTTAGAATTAGTAGCTAAAGTTGCTAAATCGAGTCAGAATCGAAAGTCAAAGCAGAAGTCAAACTGCTTGACTTTCGGTTGCGAACCGACATGTAATCTGGAAATGACGGGCTGAACATGTTTATACATGTTCTAATATTAGTTACCAAATGATTTAGTGTTAAAAAGATGTGTTATAACATTTACAAGTTCATTTTATAAGTTTTCCAAAAATCTGTCGTTTGACTTTTTATTAAACATAACTTTGACTCGTCATTTGACCAACTTAACTTGATATCCAGGAGGTACCCCTTTGAGAGATTAACACCTACCTTATTACGATCACGTAGCCACGTTCGATTCGAACAATGGCTGGACCATAATGGTCTAAACCGAAAGTCAAAGCAAATGTCAATTTGCTTGACTTTCGGCTAATAAAAGCCTATAAAAATGAAAAGAGCTAGAAATGAGCACTTGCTTATGATCCTTAGAATATTTAGAACTCAGGGGAAGCTCCTTTAAAGATCAGGAACCTCCAGTTAGAGAGTAGAGAAGTAAAATGAGGAATGAGCAAGTATGAGTGTTGAACAAATGCTCTATTTATAGTTGATGAGGTTGGATTTAGATCAAGACATGTGTTAGGTGTTGTAGGATGTCTCCAGGTGTTCATGGACGTGTCAAGAGCTGCAAGGAGGTGACATTGTGCGAGCAAGGCGGCAAGAGGGCAGAGTTACTTGGCCTCCAAACAAAATTCTGCCACTGGCAGTCCCTTACGGACCGTAAGGGATAAGTCATTGCGGTCCGTAAGGACCTCATGCGCACAAAAATAATTAACAGGCTTACGGACCATAAGGGGTTAACCTTTGCGGTCCGTATGCGACCTATCAGAACAAAAAAAATTGATATTTTTCATATTTGGTCCCTCCACATTCAAACTTTCCAATCTTGACAAAATTAGTCCCTCTTGTCCAAATTATTAGGCATATTAGAGAGTGGACACGTGTTATTATATTATTCGATGAAATTTCCGAGGTGTTACAACGGTTTGGTGATTATTTCTTGTTGGTGCATTTGGAAAGGTAGGAACAAGATAGTTTTCAATCAATTTAGACGAAGTCCTCAAGATATTATAGGGGAGGTTAAATTGAGAGGTTTCGCTTGGGCTAAAAATAGAACGTCTTGTAATTATATTAGTTGGGTAGAGTGGTGTAAATACTCTTTGTATATGTTGTAATTGTGTACCATTTACCCGTTTAGGTCGGGGGTGTTATTGGTTGTTTGGCCTTTTGCCCATTTGGGTCGAAGACGTGTTTTAATGAAGTTTACTTTTCTAAAGAAAAAAAGATAAACTTAATTAGTTAGATGTTAATATTAACTAGTTCTACCACTCTTTAACACTATTGCTTTATATCTTCATATTTTTTTATTGTTTGACTCCTTATGTTAAATAATTTATATAGTTGTATATAATAGACGAATGAATTTCAGCCACACACTTAAAATTATTTATTGTTTAAACAAACATCTATAAATCTTAAACACCACCACCTAATCACCTATATGTACTTTACTTCCTATATTTTTCTTGGATATTAAAAAATAATTTCAAAAAATATATATCCTTTCTTACGAGATTTGTTAGGGTTGCTTGACTCGTTTACAAACCGAGCTGAGTCGATTAGTTTGTTTACAACCGAGCCTAAATTCGAACGAGCATTTCTCCATCATTAAGTTTTTGAGCGAGCGACGAGTAATTTGGACATCCCTACTGTCTAGTACGCCATTTAATCTAAACTTGCAGAGAGAGAGAGAGAGAATATTGAGTTTCAAGTTTGTTTGAAAAGTTTGTTGTGATGTACGTAAAGGTTGTGTGATTATAAATATATGGTAGCGTAATTATTTATATAAGGCTGTCTGTGTAATTTTGTTTGTAGGTTGCATTATTTACGTGTAGAAGCATAATTTGATGTTGTGTTATACTGATTACCCACCCCACCCACTTCTTACTTTTCACATGAAAAATCAATTTCTTAGGAAACTTATATGTGTGTTAGTGTGTGAGAGAGAAAGAGAGAGAGAGAGTCAAGAATTACGTTGATATTACAACCAACAATCTCAACATTTGGTCACATAGCAAATTTGTGACTCTATAGCCTCTTAAAAGAGACTTACGCAATACACCCAAAAATGACCTCATCATTCACAACAAGCACATAAGCCACATTATCAAATTGGCATTCTGCAAAACCCAATTAACATAACTTATTCGATCACTGGCGGAGCTTGAACAAATATATAAGGGGCGGAGAATTTTTAATCAACACCAATTCAGGGGACGGACACGTTACGTATATACAATTTTCGAACATAATACATTTAATTTTACATTACTTTGCAAAAAACGAGGGGAGACACCCCTAGCCCCTTAAGAGCTTCACCCACGCAACCAAGCAAAAGCAAAACTATTTGTGTTAATAATAAGATTGAACATATGTCTTCCCATTTAAACTTACGAATCACTCACCTTTGCCTTGTCATTTGACTAACCACGCGCACGGCGGGGATGTTAAAATTTGTAAGACTCGGTTGGCGAATACAAAAAAAGTTTATTTATATTGGTTTTGTTACACAAAAAGTTTTATGATGTAACTCAAAAAATAAAGTTGTGTTTTATGTCGATTGAAAACCATAAAAATGAATACCGGTGTCAATATCGATGTTATGTCGATACTGGCTCGGTTCGTCACCGTACTGCTATTTCGAATACAACTCTGTTTTCAGTACAACTTATATCGAATGCTAAGAAAAAAAATTAAACGCATTACACATATTTAGTTAAAAAAAAGCTAACACACGAAAGGTATAATAGAAAAATAAAATATTGGGTTAAATACGTTTAATTTATAGTATAAAGTGTGAGACTCAACCTTAAAAGAAAACAGAAAAAAAAAGAAAGAAAGAAAGGGTAAGTCACATTTATAATTTATAGTATAAGCTGTAAGTCATTGTTCACCCAACTTGCAAATGTTTGTTTATTAATAATAATAACTAGGATCAGTGTTGTAAAAGTCGCTAGGCGGTCCCTAGTCGGCTGACTGGGGAGTTGGGAGTAATCGGAGTACTCGGAGAGTACTCGGGGAGTACGCGGACATGGTAAATATAAAGAAAATTAATTTTTATATATTATTTATGTGTTAAAATAAGCATAATTCATGTCAACTGGGTATAATTTAAAATGAAACATGTTTAAAGTTCAAATATTCTGAATACAAGTCCGACTAGTCTGAGTACAAGGCCGAGTAGTCCGAGTACAAGGCCGAGTAGTCCGAGTACAAGGCCGAGTAGGCCGATTTTGACCGAGTTTGACCGATTAAAAGTCAACAAACTACGTTGACCGCCTAGACCGACTAGGCCGACTAGGCTCCGACTAGGCCGACTAGGCTCCGACTAGGACCGAGTACTCCCGAGGCCGACTAGTTGAGACCGCCTAGGAGGAAGTCGCCAAGGTAGAGGTCCGAGGACCGAGTACTCGCCGAGTACTCGGCCGAGGAATCCGACTTTTGCAACACTGACTAGGATTAAGCACCCCCGTGTTGCGGCGGGGGCGAACATCAATGCCACACTACTGCCAATGGCCACCAATACCAAAGTTGTGGCGTGTTAATACGAAGAAATTAAACCGAAACATAGAACATATAAAAGAATAACTAAGTCGATCTAGGACTCGCGCGTTACGATGAACCTGTCAAACGGAAAAAAATAGACAATGAAAAAATGTTTAACCACACACGCACGTTGAGCCGTGTTAACTCGCAAAATTTAGAACGGAACGTAAAACGAAAATTTTGCGAAAAATGAAAAGTATGGAGGACCAAAACTGAAAGTAAAAAATTTGTGAGGTTAAACTGTAAATGATGATGTACAATAGTTTAATGCATACAAGTGTTACAAATTATATCTATACTAGGAGGCACATGGAAGGAGCTTGAAGTTCAAGCCCCACTACACATGGTCTTATGTTTGCTACAGACTCACGCATTATCATGGAGTACCCTACGCAATAATCACGCGTACTTTCTTGTGGCTCAAAGTTGTAAACCCACATTGGGTACAACCATAAGATGCATAATACATTTAAAAAGCTTGAAGTACAAAACTTTGATGCAACAAAATTTCTACAAAGCTTGATGTACAAGCTCTAATGCAACAAAATGTTTCAAATTATGTAGTATATAATATATAATTAATTAGATATTAAAAAATATATATATTTTAACTCTTACTCTAATCTTTTTTTTTTCTAGTTATCATGCTACAAAACTCCTCTCAACCTTTTTATTTTAGCAACTTTTCATTTTTAATTTATCTTATGGCAATTAGTAGTAAAAGATTTGAAGAACAAATATAGATTATTTATTTGTTTATTTCTTCTATCCCCTCTCTTTCACGACCCATTGTAGAGTGTAATCACCACCACTGTTGAGTGTGAAGCCACTCTTGCGGTTTGTCAAAAGTAGTGACAGAAAACGTGTGTGAAAACTGCAACATGTTTTGTGGCCTGTCAAAAGAAGTGGCCGAAGACAACAGTGTGTTGATCCATTTCTTCTGCTGCATTAATTTCTTTGTTTGACAAATTCTTATCTAATCTCTATATAAGAGATCCATCTGTATTGTAATCAATGTGTCACAAGAAGAAAGAAATAAATCAATTCTAGTTACCCCGTGGACGTAGGTCAGAGATTAGACCGAACCACGTTAAATCTTGTGTCCTTGATTGTGAGCTGAGTGTGTGTGACTCGTGTTCGTGTGTGTGCTCCGATCCTAACAACTGGTATCAGAGCCGTTGGCTCTCGATCGACACACGAACAGAAAGGGTGAAGGAAGAAGTACTGACCTGTGAGACTAGGGTTCCGATTAGAGTTGCAAATCAGAACCAGTGACAGTCTCCGTCACCACCGCTGCTGGAGTTCACCCCGCCACCGCCATCTCCGGCTGCTCAAACAGCCGCCGCCGCCGCTGCCTGTTCAAACCGCCGCTGCCTGTTCAAATCGCCAACCTAGCAATCGGTCCACAACCATTGCTCGCGTTCTAGTCGTCATCTCCAGAAGACAAGACCAGATCGATTTTGATCTTTTTTTTGGAGAAAGTGCATAATTTTTTTTTTTGGGGGAAGAGAACACTTTGAAGACCAGGAAGTTGATTTCTTTTTTGGGGGAGAACGTGGTTTTGTTTACTTTAAGAGAAAGAAAAAGAATTTCTTTTTTTGGTCCATAAGTTATTAAGTTTGATAAAACCAGCCCTCACATTTTTTTAATCAAGTATTTTTTGGGTCAAACGTCGTTAACACGTGAAATAGAAATGTGTGTTTCTATTTCATTGCTTCCGCTCGTATAATTGCCATTTGCAGTACGAACCTGTTGGTTAGTAGTAAATTGGTAATTTGTCTGTTAAAATGGCAGAGGATGGTAAAATCAAGATTGATAAGTTTGATGATAGTGATTATGGGTTTTGGAAAATGCAAATTAAAGACTTGTTGTATCAGAAAAGTTTGCATTTGCCTATGTTGGGCGAACAACCAGATGACATGTACGATGAAGAATGGAAGTTGTTGGATAGACAAGCTTTGGGTGTGGTTAGGATTTCTTTGGCAAAGAGCGTTGCGTATAACGTTGTCAATGAAACAACTACATACGGTGTATTAAAAGCTTTGTCCAACATGTACGAGAAACCATCTGCTTCAAACAAGGTGTTTCTCATCCGTCAATTGGTTAACACCAAGATGAAGGGAGGCATGCCGGTTGCTTCTCACATAAACGAGTTCAATTCGATTATCTCTCGTTTAGCCTCCGTTGAAATAAAGTTTGAAGATGAAGTACAAGCTTTGCTCCTTTTATCATATTTGCCCGACAGTTGGTCAGGCACAGTCATAGCCGTTAGTAGCGCATCCGGTACTACTAAGCTAATGTTTGATAGCATTCGTGACTTGATTTTGAATGAAGACTTTAGAAGGAGAAGTAATGGAGAATCGTCCAGTTCTAGTTCTCTGTTGCACACAGAAAATAGAGGAAGAAGGAATGACAGAGGGCATAATCGAGGCAGGTCAAAGTCTAGAAGAAGGGGACAGTCAAAGAACAGAAAAGACGTAAAATGTTGGAATTGCAAAGAAAAAGGTCACTTTAGAAGCCAATGTACAAAACCAGCTGCAAAGAAAGAAGTAAACAGTGTATCCTCGGAAGACTTAGGTGATGCTCTCATCTGTTCTGTTGAAGATTCAGTTGAATCTTGGATTATGGATTCAGGTGCTTCTTTCCATGCTATCTCATGCCCAGATATGGTCAAAAATCTACGAACATGTAACTTTGGTAAAGTTCGTTTAGCCGATGATCAAATGCTTGATATTACGGGTATTGGAGATGTAGACTTGAAGACCTCATTAGGAACTATATGGACATTGAAAAATGTCAGGGTTATTCCTAACTTGAGAAGAAAGTTGATTTCAGTTGGAAAATTGGATGATGAAGGGTTTAATGTTCACTTTGGGGGTGGATAATGGAAAGTGATCAAAGGCAATTTAGTGATTGCCAAAGGAAAGAAGAAAGGCACTCTATACATGGCAGAAGTTTCTGCTGAAGGTGTTCATGCAATGACCACCGGTCCGAGTCCATCAAATTTATGGCACAACCGACTCGGACACATGAGCGAGAAGGGATTGAAGATGTTGGCTCTGAAAGGAAAGTTTCCAGACTTGAAGAAAGTGGAAACTGAATTTTGTGAACCTTGTGTTCTTGGAAAACAAAAGAGGGTTACTTTTGTGAAGACAGGGAGGACACCGAAAGCTCAAAAGTTGGAGCTTGTTCACTCGGATGTATATTGTAACACCTCGAAAATTTATGTCCAATAATGTATCAACACGTGTCATAAGCTTTAAACGTGTAAAAGATTTCTTTAGAGGAACTAAAGTTGACAAACAAAGAAAGTATGTGAATATAAGGGTTCAAAGTGTCAACAATGGATAAATATGCCTTTGAATAACCCTACACGATGTTTATACCCTTAAACGAATGAATCATGGATCATACGAAGCTAATTGTGGAAGAAAGTGAGAGATTACAAACTACAGGGGTTAAATGTGTCAACATGTTTAAAGTATACCTCTGAGTGACCTTTTAGCGAGCCCGAAGCTTTGTAACGATAAATTATACTCACTAGAATATGTGATAAAAATTTCACAAGGTTTCGATAAAGTATGAGAAAGTTATGACAATATTCGTATACGAGGGGTTAAATGCATCAACGTTGAAATTTATGACTTTTCGGGTGATCACAAAGTTAACCAAGGACTTAACAAAGGTTGTATATGTCTTGGAGCCCTTAAAAGTCAAGTTAGAGGGTCCAAAACGCAATAAATGAAAGTTAAATAAAGATTATATGGACCAGGGACCAAAACAGCAAACTTTGAAAGTTGAAAATTCGGTCACAAGGGGCGTCGCGCTACGCGTAGGTCCTTAAGGAGACCTACGCGTCACGCGAGGGGTCTTCTGATGCAGAAAACATTGACAGGTGCAAGTCCAGCCCGTTTAACCGACTTTGATCACTTGTTTTCAATACCATGGGCTGCACAAACTTGTTTTTAGGCACTAGGGACACTTGTGTTGATCAAGGAACAATCCTAGACTTGTTTGGCATCATCTTGATCAATCAAGATCACTATATAAGGACCCTCATTGTGCAACTTTTGATCATTCATTCAAACTTCATTTCTGGAACTTCCTGGAGCACAAGACCACTCCCTAAGCATCATTAGTCATGCACAGGACCTTGGTAATCTTCCTTAACCTTCCTTAATCGTGTTTTACTTAGTTTATAGCTTAAAGGTCAAACCGTCGTAATTAAGGTTTGACTTAACGATTAATCGCTAATGGTCCAGTGTTTTGGCAAATTGAAAGTAGTTATAAGTTGGTATTTAAGTGGGCAATAAACCCTAAAAAGGGCACCCTCTGTTTCCCGCTCTAACTAGATCATTTGTCGGGTCAAAGTTTGTTATAAAAAGTCAACAGAAACATAATTTTCGAATTAACACCTAATTAGCAATGTAGAAGGCGTGCAACCTATTTTATCACTCATATAACTTGGTAATTAGTATAAGAACTGGTCTAAGCTTGTTCGATCCGACAATTTTCTGTTTAGGCTTGGTTCGGAACCGAAAGTCGCAAAACTTTGACTTTTGCTTTGACTTCAGTTCTGACCCATATTAGCATGATTTAGAAATGCCTTAGAGCTCCATTAGGACCAGCTTGTATGATAGTATAACCCCCTGCGATTATACCACTTGACTCGTTGATTGTCCGATGTTTCCGTTAAATGCCTAATGTTGACCAATATGCCCAATTAATCTTAAAACGAGAATTTTAGTAATGTGAGAGGACAATAATCATTGTTACTGACTTATAAACTTGTCCCTAAAATTTCACATCAGTTGGAGGTCTAGATTAGTGGTTATGCTCAATAGCGTAATTAGAAAACTTTTTGTTAATTAAACTGCATAATTAGCGTAAAGCCTATCTAAACCCAATTTTTGACACCAAAACTTTTACCCACTGATGTAATATAATATTTTGATATTTTTGAAGATTTTTAATTATTTTTAAACTGATCATAACATAGGGTTATTACCTTGATTCGGTAATTACCAATTATACCCTTTTCGTTTATAAAATGAGTTTTACACAACATTTTGATACCAAATCTTTTCCTACTAATTTTATATGATAAATGAAGTAATTTGAACTTATAACCTGATCAGAAAACTCAGATTTCCTGTTATAACCCGGAAATCGCTTTAAACGACTTTTTACGCGTATTAAACACATAGTATGGGTTAAAACCATTCTTGTCATATAAGACTTATCACCAACTGATATAACCTATGAAATTAAGTAGTTTTACTGATTACTTCAGACCCGAATCTCAGAATTATATTTAACCTCTTTTATAACCTTTAAAATGACCAAAATACCCCTACGGGGCTTAAATTGAGATTAAACTCGTTTTGGGCATAATGGAAGGTATCCTACTGATATCACAACATATTTAAAGCATATTAACTTAGGAAACCTGTTCGTGACTCATTCGGTTACCCGTTATGCGTTATTCGCGTTCGGTTCAGTTATGTAACTAGTTTGCATAAATTAGCCGAAACGGGTCGAACCTTATCATTTTTATCTCAAAATCCAGAATGTGTTTAGTTTACCCATATTATACAATTCTTCAAACTTGTCAGGTCTAAATCACATTCTATTCCGGTCTACGCTTAATCATGCGTTCGAACCGTATCTTCTTTTAAAACTAACCGGTCTAAGTTTAGGCTTAATTAAAGACCCGTTAGGATTCTAATAGGTTATTATAAACCTTCGTTCCAGAATAGGAGACCCGGTAAAAGCTACGTGCACTTGCTTGTTGTGATTATTACTTGCAAAGGTAAATACTTTTAACTTATTTTCCCTATACGGGCTTGGGGTACGGTATTATAATAATACCGCTTGGTCGGGTATGAAGTCGTACAATCAGATATTGATTCAAAAGATGCATAACCCATTTTATTCTGTCTTGTTTGATGCAATGCCTTTGGGAGGTTAATGACCGTGTCCTGGATATCCTCGGCTCATTCATTAGAAATGGCCACGACTTAAGCACGAGGTGTAGGCATACACCTGACAGTTGCGTATGTAAAAAAAGGTAGTCCACAAGAAGGGTATCTTCTTGTGGGTATTATACCAAGTGGTGTGTCTATTAATCTTATTAAACCGGCTCTTCTAACCGGGTCCTAAATGGTCGACAAACATGTAAAACTGTATACAAGTTTATTTTTAAATAAATATCCCAAGTTATAAAAGATATTTTTGTGCCATGTGCATTCAAACTAATGTTCTTAAACTCTTTTCAAAATGAGTCAGTTAATTGTATTTACCAGTGTAAACTGACGTATTTTTTCCAAAAGGTTAAGTGCAGGTACTATACGAATTAGGCTGGCTACTCCGGACATCAATAATCAAGTCTTGCAAGCTCTAGATGTTAAAGTCTGTTGAACAATGATCTTATTTATATTTTGATCCGCCTGTGGATCCTTTACAGCCCGTTGTAATACTTTGATATTACTATTTATTCGGTTGTAATGTGATTCATACATTTTGCTTCCGCTGTGCATTTATAATTTGTGTTGTTTGATTATGATGATATCAACTACGTCACGATACTCCCCACCGGGCCCACCAGTAATACGTGGAAATATCGGGTGTGACAGGTTGGTATCAGAGCCAACATTGAGTGAATTAAACACTAGCCTTTTGCGTTTAGTCTCAATAACACAGTTTGCACATTCCTAAATTTTCGAGTCTAGACATAGAACTTAGGACTAATCCAAATTGTTTTTAATTCTAACTTTGTCCTTTATATTTGTTTGTTGTTTCTTTCATTTGTTTGACAGGAAATATGCCACCGAGGTTCCGAAGAGGAGGACGAGGCAAGGGGCCAATCCACGCCCCCAACGATCACGAGGTCGGGCCTTCACACCGGTGAACCCCTTCTACTACCATGAGTGCCGATCCTCGAGGTGACTGGAGGATCTATTCGGAGCCCGCTAGGTGATCTGCCTCGTTTAGCTCAACGCCTCCATATCGTCACTCCTTTGGGCCGCAATCAGAGAACGAGCCTGAAGACTCACGCCATTCCTACTTGCCGTTGCAGCGATCCATGTCGTACCATTCCTTTGGCGACCCCACTCCTGTCTTCCAGGGCCGGTTCAACCTGGCAAACTACATTCAAGAACCAGTGGGTTTTAACCCATTGGGCCCTGAAGACCATTTCCCCGAAGCTCTGGGAATGGATATAGATGAAGACACGGATCCTATTGAACCACCTTCTGGGACACCTACTCATCCCATCGAGATTTCTGATGGGTCATCCTTCCATGGATCACCTTACCGTGGTCTTGACAGCTACCAAGCAAGGTTCAACCAGTATGAATGGTATTTTACACCCTCTCACCATTCATCGCCTCATGAGCAGCAACAGCAGGATCCCTCTGAGGATTCGCGTTTCGTGGCAGTCACGCCACCGCCAGCACCGCTGCCAGTACAGCTAGCACCTCCGGAACCACCAAGGCATAGAAGGACAGGCGCACGAATGTCCGTGCGAGAAAGGGGTTTTCACTTTAGCACCCCCCCAACACGCTAGTGGCAGTCACTATCCGCCACTGCATGAAGACCCACAAATGGGTGGGCCTTCAAATCCAGTTTCAGAGGTGAATTCTGCACCAGTTGCGCCACCACCGCCACCATTGGGTTTTGGTAACCCAATTCCTACATACGCCGGTTCAACGGCGTATAATCCATTTGAACAACCGACTCACACTAACTATAACTATGCTGAAGCCGACCCATACCTCGTAGCGGCAAACTATAACACCCTTCATCCTGAAGGACCATATGGAACTCCTTGGGGAGTGGGATACCCAGCTCATGGGTATCAAATACCTGCACGACCTCCGATTCAGCACCAGCCACACCCACCACGGTTTTCCCCTCCGGAACAGGAGGAAATCCTCCACAGGCTAAACAGGGTGGAACGGGAATTTCAAGAAGAACGTAGGAACAACCGGGGATTTCTCAAAGGCCTAGCAAGCTTGTTAAAAGGAAAGAAGAAGAGGGATCATTGAATCTCTATATGTATTGTTGTATTTCCTTGTTTCAATCAAGTCCCTGCGTGGACATTTATCTATGTACATAGTCCCTGCGTGGAATTGTCTTTCTTTAGTCCCTGCGTGGACTTGTCTTTCTTTAGTCCCTTCGTGGACTTGTCTTTCATTAGTCCCTGCGTGGACTTGTCTTTCTAGTCCCTGCGAGGACTTGTATTATCAGTTAGCCCCTGCGTGGGCAAGTTATTTATGTTAAAAGTCCCGTTTAGGGCAATGTGTACTCCTTTTTAATGTTTAATGGAATGTTAAATTTAAAAATTTCATTTTTGTCATTTTATGCATGAATATATTATACATAAAATTAAAAAAAAAATCGTTCCTCTTAAAATAATCTGCCTATTTAATAATTAAATAAGAATCTTAAAGGTATAACCTAGCTTGCATGTCATTATAAGACTTGGCCAAGATGGTAAGATCTGTTTAAAAAGATTCAAAACCTTGTTAACATCTGAAAACATGTTAACACTCTGGGCAGACGTGATTCGTTAAAATAACGCACGTAATTCCTATAATAGGATTCTTCAAAAGATTCCTATCCTAACCTGATGACCTATAAATCATGGGTTTAAATCATCAATTAAGATGATCATAAATTAAACATCCATTGGTGATGTAGTGCCTACGGGCCATCATAAATGTCAAATAAGACAAAAGACAATTGTAGTCTAGGACTTCCTGTCAGAAAAAGGTAAAAAAACTATGTTCAAACCTTAATGCCTTGATTCTCTGAAATCCTGGCTCATGATTTAGAATGTCCTTGTGACTAGGCTTTTGTGCCACTAATAATACTGTTATTGTTTTATAATTAGGATAAATCATAATAAAAATCCTAAATAAATATGACTAACAAATTAACCAAATATGGTCTCTATTTACCATGGTTAATGAATTGCCATAAAAGGCAATTCCATAATGAACTCCCAAATACATTATTGTCAATATCTTATGTAACAGTTCAAACTACATGGCTGACTCGGACGAGATCAACAGTCACCCAAGGGAGGATCATGATAATGCCTGAATTAACATAGCGGGTGCAGAACTGCAAGCATTAATAGACAATGCTGTTACAAAAGCTATAGAGCGGCAGTATAATGAATATAGCGGGACTCGAAGTAGGACCCTATCCGCACCACATTCCAAGCCTAAGACTCATTCGGAGGCTCACAGCAAGCCACCCTCCAAGAAAGATGAGCCAAAGAAAGATGATGAGCGACATTCCTCAAACCAAAACAGTGTTCCATCCAAGAGGATAGTATTTGATGATAAACCACGTACCAAGTCCTGTACTTATAAGTACTTTGTTTCCTGCAAACCCTGGGATTTCACTGGGGAGAAGGGGGCAATTGACTGTATGACTTGGTTAGATGAAATAAACACCGTGGTCGATATCAGCGGTTGTGCTGAATGGGATGTAGTGAAGTATGTATCCCAATCATTCAAGGGAGAAGCATTAGCATGGTGGAAGTCTCTCATTCAAGCAGCTAGAAAGATCCCACTCTACAATCTGACATGGGATCAGTTTGTTGCACTCATTAAGGAGAATTACTGCCCTCAGCATGAGGTCAAAAGAATTGAGTCAGATTTCTTATCGTTGGTTATGAAAAACCTAGATTGCCAAACTTACCTTACAAGCTTCAACACGATGTCAAGATTGGTTCCTTACCTTGTAACACCAGAACCCAAGCGAATTGCTCGCTTCATTGGGGGTTTAGCCCCAGAGATAAAAGCCAGTGTTAAGGCATCTAGACCTGCTACCTTCAGGTCAGCAGCTGATCTATCTCTGTCTCTTACTTTAGAAGTGGTCAGGTTAAGATCGCTAAAGAATTCTGAAGAAGGTAAGAGAAAACGTGAGGATGATAACTCACGTCGCTCAGACAAGAAGCACAAAGGGAACCATGAGAAGAAGAAGAGTTCAGGGTCCAACAAAGGTAACCAGCAGTCGGGTGAGAAACCCAGATGTAAAGTTTGTCGGAAACATCACTTTGGGAAGTGTAGATTGGAGTCGAACTCGCAGACACAATCAAGGACTTTTTCATGTGGGATATGCAAGTCCAAGGAACATAAGACGATAGAGTGCAAGAAGATAAAGGATGCGACATGCTATAACTGCAACGAGAAAGGGCACATTAAGTCGAACTGCCCAAAATATGCCAAGAAACCAGAAGAAGGTAAAAAGACCAACGCTAGGGTCTTCAGAATGGATGCTAAGGAGGCAGTGCAGGATGATAACGTGATAACAGGTACCTTTCTTATAAATGATGTTTATGCGAGGGTATTGTTTGATTCAGGGGCGGATAAGTCATTTGTAGATAATAAGTTTTGTAAGTTGCTGAATTTACCTGTTAAAACCCTAAGAGTGAAATATGAGGTGGAATTAGCTGATGGTACCTTAGAAACCGCCTCAACCGTGTTAGATGGATGTTTCATATCCATTAGGAACCACTCTTTTCCGTTATCCTTACTTCCTTTGAAGTTAGCTGGTTTCGATATAGTAATAGGCATGGATTGGTTGTCTCGCAACCAAGCCCAGATCGTTTGTGCTAAGAAGCAAGTAGTTGTCAGAACTCCTCGTGGCGAGCCTCTGATAATCCAAGGAGATACTAAGTACGGAATGCCTGAGCAAGTGTCCATGCTCAAGGCATCAAGGTGTTTGACGAAGGGTTGTGTTATCTACATGGCGCAAGTAACTATTGATGAACCAAAACCTAAGATCGAAGACATACCTATTATCTCGTAATATCCAGGAGTATTCCCTGAAGAACTACATGGTTTACCCCCAGATAGGCAAGTGGAGTTCAGGATTGACATTATTCCTGGAGCAGCACCTGTTGCAAGAGCGCCTTATAGATTGGCACCAACGGAGATGAAAGAGTTGAGAACTCAACTGGATGATTTGCTAGCCAAAGGATTTATTAGACCTAGCTCATCTCCTTGGGGAGCACCAATCCTGTTTGTGAAGAAAAAGGATGGGTCGATGCGTCTGTGCATCGATTATCGAGAACTTAACAAAGTTACTATCAAGAATAGGTATCCATTGCCCAGGATCGACTACTTGTTCGATCAACTTCAAGGAGCGAGTTATTTTTCCAAGATCGACTTAAGTTCAGGATATCATCAACTGAAGGTCAAGGATGAAGATGTACATAAGACTGCATTCAGGACTCGTTATGGTCATTACGAGTTCTTAGTGATGCCTTTTGGACTCACTAATGCACCAGCCGCATTCATGGATCTCATGAACCACGTCTACAAGCCCTACTTGGATAAATTTGTCATCGTCTTCATCGATGATATTCTTATTTACTCGAAGAATCAAGCTGACCATGAGAAGCACCTCCATTGCATTCTGAAACTGCTTCATCGAGAAAAGCTCTACGCCAAATTCTCTAAGTGTGAATTTTGGCTTCGTGAAGTCCAATTTCTTGGACATGTGGTTAGTGAATGCGGAATCCAGGTAGATCCCGCTAAGGTTGAAGCTGTCATGAACTGGCAAGAGCCGAAGATGCCCACAGAGATTCGCAGCTTCTTGGGATTGGCAGGATATTAAAGGCGTTTTATTGAAAAATTTTCAAGGATTGTTGCACCCCTAACTTCTTTGACTAGGAAGAATATTAAGTTCGACTGGGGACCAAAGCAACAAGAATCCTTTGATATCCTTAAGCAGAAGCTAAGCAATGCACCAGTGTTGACATTGCCTGAAGGGATTGAAGAATTCGTGGTATACTGTGATGCATCACACACCGGTATGGGATGTGTGCTTATGCAGAAAGGCAGGGTTATTTCCTATGCTTCTCGACAGTTAAAGGTGCACGAGAAGAACTACACCACCCACGACTTGGAGTTGGGTGCCGTTGTATTTGCACTAAAACTTTGGAGGCACTACTTGTATGGAACTAAGTGTGTGATCTATTCTGATCACAAGAGCCTTCAACACCTGTTCAATCAGAAGGACTTGAACATGAGG
Organism: Helianthus tuberosus; assembly: GCA_030545235.1. Lineage (NCBI taxonomy): Eukaryota > Viridiplantae > Streptophyta > Magnoliopsida > Asterales > Asteraceae > Helianthus > Helianthus tuberosus. Next base: position 147,023,679 of record CM060410.1, on the reverse strand, counting down.
CAGCGACGTTGGATGGAAACTTTGAATGATTATGATTGTGAAATAAGATACCATCCTGGCAAGGCGAATGTAGTCGCCGATGCCTTAAGTCGAAAGGAAAGAGTGAAGCCTATAAGAATCAATGCCAAGAGCATTGAGATAAAGAATGGTTCGAATGAAAGGTTGTTAGCTGCACAGAAGGAAGCTGTGCTGGAAGCTAACTATCCTGATGAAAAGCTAGGAGTAACTGAAGAACAGTTATCCTATGACAAGGACGGAATTCTGAGGTTAAATGGACGAATATGGGTTCCAGTTTATGGAGGACTTCGGGATGTTATCCTCCAGGAAGCCCACAGTTCTAAATACTCTGTTCATCCTGGAACTGACAAGATGTACCAGGATCTGAAAGCAAATTTTTGGTGGATAGGCTTGAAGAAGTCTATAGCTGCCTACGTAGCTAAATGTTTGACGTGTGCGCAAATCAAAGCTGAACATCAGAAGCCGTCAGGTTTGCTACAACAGCCTGAACTTCCCACGTGGAAGTGGGAAATGGTGACAATGGATTTCATCACCAAGTTGCCAAAGACAAATAAAGGAAATGATACTATATGGGTGATAGTGGATAGACTGACTAAGTCAGCACATTTCCTACCCATTAAGGAGACCTATAGCTCTGACATGTTAGCCCAAGTGTACGTAGATAAGATTGTATCTCTGCATGGCGTACCAGTGTCTATTATCTCTGACAGAGATACTAGATACACGTCACATTTTTGGAAAAGTTTCCAACAATCTTTGGGCACTCGCTTAAATTTTAGTACGGCTTACCATCCTCAGACGGACGGGCAGAGTGAGCGTACCATCCAAACTTTGGAAGACATGCTTCGTGCATGTGTGATTGACTTAGGTGGTAGTTGGGATAACCACCTACCATTAATCGAGTTCTCGTATAACAATAGCTATCATACGAGCATTAAGGCTGCGCCTTTCGAGGCCTTGTATGGTAGAAAGTGCAGAACGCCCATTTGTTGGGTGGAAGTTGGAGATGTCCAACTGACAGGACCTGAAATAGTCCTGGAGACGACAGATAAGATTTTGCAAATACGCGATCGTCTCAAAGCTGCCAGGGATAGACAGAAAAGCTACGTGGACTTAAGGCGTAAGCCTCTGAAATTCGAGGTTGGTGATAGAGTTCTACTTAAAGTATCACCCTGGAAAGGGGTAATGCGTTTTGGCAAGAAAGGCAAGTTAAGCCCGAGGTACATAGGACCATTCGAGATCATCGAATGTGTCGGATCTGTTGCTTATAAGTTAAACTTACCTGAAGAGCTCAGTGGCGTTCACAATGTATTCCACATCTGCAATCTGAAGAAGTGTCTAGCTGATGAATCACTAGTCATACCACATACAGATGTGCATATAGATGAGAGCTTGAAATTCGTTGAAAAACCTGTGTCGATCGAGGAACGACAGGTCAAGAAGCTTCGAAGAAAGCATGTACCGATCGTAAAAGTAAAATAGGATGCCCGAAAAGGTCCCGAGTACACGTGGGAGGTAGAGTCCACAATGAAAGAAAAGTACCCTCATTTGTTTCAGTAAATCTCGAGGTCGATATTTCTTTTAAGGGGGTGAGGATGTAACACCTCGAAAATTTATGTCCAATAATGTATCAATACGTGTCATAAGCTTTTAAAAGTGTAAAAGATTTCTTTAGAGGAACTAAAGTTGACAAACAAAGAAAGTATGTGAATATAAGGGTTCAAAGTGTTAACAATGGATAAATATGCCTTTCAATAACCCTACACGATGTTTATACCCTTAAACGAATGAATCATGGATCATACAAAGCTAATTGTGGAAGAAAGTGAGAGATTACAAACTACAGGGGTTAAATGTGTCAACATGTTTAAAGTATACCTCTGAGTGACCTTTTAGCGAGCCCGAAGGTTTGTAACGATAAATTATACTCACTAGAATATGTGACAAAAATTTCACAAGGTTTCGATAAAGTATGAGAAAGTTATGACAATATTCGTATACGAGGGGTTAAATGCATCAACGTTGAAATTTATGACTTTTCGGGTGATCACAAAGTTAACCAAGGACTTAACAAAGGTTGTATATGTCTTGGAGCCCTTAAAAGTCAAGTTAGAGGGTCTAAAATGCAATAAATGAAAGTAAAATAAAGATTATATGGACTAGGGACCAAAACAGCAAACTTTGAAAGTTGAAAATTCGGTCACAAGGGGCGTCGCGCTACGCGTAGGTCCTTAAGGAGACCTACACGTCACGCGAGGGGTCTTCTGATGCAGAAAACATTGACAGGTGCAAGTCCAGCCCGTTTAACCGACTTAGATCACTTGTTTTCAATACCATGGGCTGCACAAACTTGTTTTTAGGCACTAGGGACACTTGTGTTGATCAAGGAACAATCCTAGACTTGTTTGGCATCATCTTGATCAATCAAGATCACTATATAAGGACCCTCATTGTGCAACTTTTGATCATTCATTCAAACTTCATTTCTGGAATTTCCTGGAACACAAGACCACTCCCTAAGCATTATCAGTCGTGCATAGGACCTTGGTAAGCTTCCTTAACCTTCCTTAATCGTGTTTTACTTAGTTTATAGCTTAAAAGTCAAACCGTCGTAATTAAGGTTTGACTTAACGATTAATCGCTAATGGTCCAGTGTTTTGGCAAATTGAAAGTAGTTATAAGTTGGTATTTAAGTGGGCAATAAACCCTTAAAAGGGCACCCTCTGTTTCCCGCTCTAACTAGATCATTTGTCGGGTCAAAGTTTGTTATAAAACGTCAACAGAAACATAATTTTTGAATTAACACCTAATTAGCAATGTAGAAGGCGTGCAACCTATTTTATCACTCACATAACTTGGTAATTAGTATAAGAACTGGTCTAAGCTTGTTTGATCCGACAATTTTCTGTTTAGGCTCGGTTCGGAACCAAAAGTCGCAAAACTTTGACTTTTGCTTTGACTTCAGTTCTGACCCATATTAGCATGATTTAGAAATGCCTTAGAGCTCCATTAGGACCAGCTTGTATGATAGTATAACCCCCTGCAATTATACTACTTGACTCGTTGATTGTCCGATGTTTCCGTTAAATGCCTAATGTTGACCAATATGCCCAATTAATCTTAAAACGACAATTTTGGTAATGTGAGAGGACAATAATCATTGTTACTGACTTATAAACATGTACCTAAAATTTCACATCAGTTGGAGGTCTAGATTAGGGGTTATGCTCAATAGCGTAATTAGAAAACTTTTTGTTAATTAAACTGCATAATTAGCGTAAAGCCTATCTAAACCCAATTTTTGACACCAAACCTTTTACCCACTGATGTAATATAATATTTTGAGATTTTTGAAGATTTTTAATTATTTTTAAACTGATCATAACATAGGGTTATTACCTTGATTCGGTAATTACCAATTATACCCTTTTCGTTTATAAAATGAGTTTTACACAAAATTTTGATACCAAATCTTTTGCTACTAATTTTATATGATAAATGAAGTAATTTGAACTTATAACCTGATCAGAAAACTCAGATTTCCTGTTATAACCCGGAAATCGCTTTAAACGACTTTTTACGCGTATTAAACACATAGTATGGGTTAAAACCATTCTTGTCATATAAGACTTATCACCAACAGATATAACCTATGAAATTAAGTAGTTTTACTGATTACTTCAGACCCGAATCTCAGAATTATATTTAACCTCTTTTATAACCTTTAAAATGACCAAAATACCCCTACGGGGCTTAAAATGAGATTAAACTCGTTTTGGGCATAATGGAAGGTATCCTACTGATATCACAACATATTTAAAGCATATTAACTTAGGAAACCTGTTCGTGACTCATTCGGTTACCCCTTATGCGTTATTCGCGTTCGGTTCAGTTTATGTAACTAGTTTGCATAAATTAGCCGAAACGGGTCGAACCTTATCATTTTTATCTCAAAATCCAGAATGTGTTTAGTTTACCCATATTATACAAGTCTTCAAACTTGTCAGGTCTAAATCACATTCTATTCCGGTCTTCTCTTAATCATGCGTTCGAACCGTATCTTCCTTTAAAACTAACCGGTCTAAGTTTAGGCTTAATTAAAGACCCGTTAGGATTCTAATAGGTTATTATAAACCTTCGTTCCAGAATAGGAGACCCGGTAAAAGCTACGTGCACTTGCTTGTTGTGATTATTACTTGCAAAGGTAAATACTTTTAACTTATTTTCCCTATACGGGCTTGGGGTACGGTATTATAATAATACCGCTTGGTCGGGTATGAAGTCGTACAATCAGATATTGATTCAAAAGATGCATAACCCGTTTTATTCTGTCTTGTTTGATGCAATGCCTTTGGGAGATTAATGACCGTGTCCTGGATATCCTCGGCTCATTCATTAGAAATGGCCACGACTTAAGCACGAGGTGTAGGCATACACCTGACAGTTGCGTATGTAAAAAAGGTAGTCCACAAGAAGGGTATCTTCTTATGGGTATTATACCAAGTGGTGTGTCTATTAATCTTATTAAACTGGCTCTTCTAACCGGGTCCTAAATGGACGACAAACATGTAAAACTGTATACAAGTTTATTTTTAAATAAATATCCTAAGTTATAAAAGATATTTTTGTGCCATGTGCATTCAAACTAATTTTCTTAAACTCTTTTCAAAATGAGTCAGTTAATTGTATTTACCAGTGTAAACTGACGTATTTTTCCCAAAAGGTTAAGTGCAGGTACTATACGAAATAGGCTGGCTACTCCAGACATCAATAATCAAGTCTTGCAAGCTCTAGATGTTAAAGTCTGTTGAACAATGATCTTATTTATATTTTGATCCGCCTGTGGATCCTTTACAGCCTGTTGTAATACTTTGATATTACTATTTATTCGGTTATAATGTGATTCATACCTTTTGCTTCCGCTGTGCATTTATAATTTGTGTTGTTTGATTATGATGATATCAACTACGTCACGATACTCCCCACCGGGCCCACCAGTAATACGTGGAAATATCGGGGTGTGACATATTTGGACCAACTTCAGTTACATCTCTAGGAGGCTCGAGATACTATATTACCTTCATCGATGATTCAACACGCAAGGTATGGGTCTATTTTCTTAAACATAAATCTGATGTATTTGATTCTTTTAAGATATGGAAATCTGCTGTTGAAAATGAAACTAATTTGAAGGTAAAGTGCTTAAAGTCGGACAATGGTGGTGAATGCATAAGCAAGCAGTTCAGTAACTATTGTGCCAAGGAAGGGATAAAGATGATCAGGACAGTTCCTGGAACTCCTCAGCAGAATGGTGTAGCTGAGAGAATGAATAGAACTCTAAATGAGAGGGCTAGAAGCATGAGGCTGAATGCCGGAATGCCCAAGACATTCTGGGCCGATGCAGTTAACACTGCAGCCTACTTGATTAACCGTTCACCATCCGTTCCCTTGGGTTTCAAATTGCCAGAAGAAATGTGGCAAGGAAATGAGGTAAGTCTCGAACACTTAAGAGTCTTTGGTTGTAGTGCTTACGATTTGTTAGAAGATGGTGACAGGGATAAGCTAGGCTCAAAGTCCAAGAAGTGCACATTCATTGGTTATGGGTCAGAAGAAATGGGTTACAGGCTTTGGGATAATGAAGGCAGAAAAGTAATCAGAAGCAAGAATGTCGTCTTCAATGAAAACGAATTGTACAAAGACAGAAACACTAAAAGACCAGAAGTTCAAAAAGAATATGTTGAATTCGAAAGTGGTGAGACAAGAAAAGAAGCTTCAGTCGACATTCCAGAAAATGGGGATGAGTCAAGCAACAGTGGGAGCTTAGAGGATGATTCTAGTAATGATTCGAAGGAAGAAGAAGTTACTCCTTCAACTCCAAACTCCCCAGAAACACCTCAAGTTCAACCAAGAAGGTCGTCTAGAGCCACTAGACCGCCAAACAAGTACTCACCATCAGTTAACTACATACTTTTGACAGAAAATGGTGAACCCCAGTGTTACTCTGAAGCTATGGGGTTGAAAGATTCATTGCAGTGGGAGCTTGCAATGAAAGATGAAATGAAGTCGCTTGAGAAGAACAAGACCTGGCACTTGACAAAGCTTCCATCAGGGAAGAAGGCTCTTCAGAACAAATGGGTTTTCAGGGTCAAAGATGAACATGATGGTACCAAACGGTACAAAGCAAGATTAGTAGTCAAGGGATTCCAACAGAAAGAAGGAATTGATTTTAATGAAATATTCTCTCCAGTGATGAAGATGACTACCATCAGACTTGTTCTCAGCATTGTAGCAGCAGAAGGCTTGCATCTAGAGCAACTAGATGTCAAGACAGCTTTTCTACATGGTGACCTAGATGAAGACATTTACATGTCACAACCAGAAGGTTTTCAGGTTAAAGGCAAAGAAAACTTGGTGTGTAAATTGAAGAAGAGTTTGTATGGTCTGAAACAAGCGCCCAGACAATGGTACTTGAAATTTGATAACTTCATGGGAAGAATTGGTTACAAGAGATGTGACAATGACCATTGTTGTTACATCAAGAAGTTTAAGGGTTCTTATATCATTCTACTACTCTATGTAGATGATATGTTGATTGCCGGTTCAGACATGTCAGAGATCAAGAAGTTGAAGAGGCAAATGTCTGAAGAATTCAAAATGAAAGACTTAGGAGCTGCAAACCAAATACTCGGGATGAGTATTTTCAGAAACAAAGATGGTTCTTTGACACTATCTCAAGAGAAATACATTGAGAAAGTGTTAGAGAAATTCAACCTTAAAGATGCCAAGATCAGAAGCACACCTTTAGGAAGTCACTTTAAGCTTTCTAAAGACCAGTCACCCAAATCAGATGAAGACAAGGAAGAAATGGCTAAAGTTCCGTATGCATCTGCAGTTGGTAGCCTCATGTATGCAATGGTATGTACGAGACCAGATATAGCTCATGCAGTGGGAGTTGTTAGTCGGTTTATGTCTAATCCGGGGAAAGAACATTGGGAAGTAGTTAAATGGCTGCTAAGGTATTTGAAGGGGACTTCAAAAGTGGCATTGAATTTTAAAGGGGAAAATGTTATTCTGAAGGGTTTTGCAGATGCAGACCTTGGTGGTTGCAAAGAGTCATACAAAAGCACCACCGGATATGTCTTTACAGTGGGAGGCACTGCGGTAAGTTGGATGTCCAAACTACAGAAAAGTGTTGCCCTTTCAACCACAGAAGCAGAGTATATGGCAGTTGCTGAAGCAAGCAAAGAGCTTATATGGTTGAAGAACTTTCTCAACGAACTTGGAAAAGAACAAGATGATTGTGCACTCTTCTGTGACAATCAAAGTGCAATTCATCTTGCAAAGAATCTTGTCTTCCATTCGAAGACAAAGCACATACAGCTGAGATATCACTTCATCAGAGAAAGAATTAATGATGGCACTCTCAAGTTGGAGAAGATCAAAGGAACTGAAAATCCAGCTGATATGTTGACTAAGGTTGTCACCTTAGAAAAGTTGAAGCTTTGCATAGTTTCAACTGGCCTTCAGGATAACTGAAGAGAAGGCCGGGTAACTAGGAATGTGCTAAAGTTTCTTACAGAAATACAGATGCACAGTTGAAGCACAGGTGAAGATTGTTCCGTGGCTTCAAGTGGGAGATTGTTGAGTGTGAAGCCACTCTTGTGGTTTGTCAAAAGTAGTGACAGAAAACGTGTGTGAAAACTGCAACATGTTTTGTGGCCTGTCAAAAGAAGTGGCTGAAGACAACAGTGTGTTGATCCATTTCTTCTGCTGCATTAATTTCTTTGTTTGACAAATTCTTATCTAATCTCTATATAAGAGATCCATCTGTATTGTAATCAATGTGTCACAAGAAGAAAGAAATAAATCAATTATAGTTACCCCGTGGACGTAGGTCAGAGATTAGACCGAACCGCGTTAAATCTTGTGTCCTTGATTGTGAGCTGAGTGCGTGTGACTCGTGTTCGTGTGTGTGCTCCGATCCTAACAACCACCACCCCTTAGGACCACTACCGCCACCTCCTACATCATCTTAAATTTAATACCATATTTAACAATGTAACCAGCATATATTGGTATCTCCAAAGTACTTCCTATGAGTCTTGATAATTGATTTACAAAGTTGTATGATCTTGATTTACAAATGTTGTGAATCGGAACAACTATGTGTATGTAGATTTATCGGATTAATTATCTCAAATGATTGCAACCTAATCAAAGAAACACACGCACATAAAACTCTTGAGGCTTCACCTACAAATCACAATTTGGAAGGGAATGAGACATTGAGAAACGGTGAACTTGGGACAAGTTTTGGAATTCTCAGTACAATATACGTTATAGCCCCATTGAATACTCGCTACTCATTAATTGTCACGTTTGCGTGTTTTCTTGCAGGTATCGAGGATCCTCGTCAAAGACCTTAGATGGTTAAATTTACTCTTTAGGATTCTCATCGCTTGAAACATATCACAAAACTAACTTAAAGTATCACATCCGTTTTTAAAATACTAGATGGTGCCTGCGGGATACGGCAGGGAACACAAGCACCGGTGATTACGTAACCGGTTTTCTTTTAAAATTAAAAAAAAGTTATAGTAATACCATACTTAAATTAAAGAGAATAAAATGCTAATTTTTATGGTGTTTTTAAAATATTAACGTATGAAAAAAATATCATCATTTAAAACTATGAGGGGTGTGGTTTAAAAAACGACAATATGTTTTAAATTTTTGTACTAAAATGCACTTCTTGCAAACACATATCTATGTTTTATAAATTGTAATAACTCAATTTTTAAAAGAAATTTGCAGTTTAAAAAAATAAATGTAATTAAAACTTAAAAAGTAAGCAATAAACATGTAGAAGACGATCTTGTAGTTATTTTGCACAAGAAACCATAAGTACAAAAGTATTAATTAAAACTTAGATAATTTAGTTATTTTACATATACAAGAAACCATAAGTACAAAACTATTAATTGAAACATAAAAAGTAAGCAATAAACATATCAAAGATATTTAGATATGTTAGTTATTTTACATTTACAAGAAACCATAAGTACAAAACTATCAAGTATAAGTAAACCAGAGACAACGTATGAAAAATGACAAGAAACTAATGATGCCCAAAATACAAGTAACAAACTGTATAATTTACTCTATTAACTATTTATGCAAGTAAGACCATGCGTAGTGGTTTGAGCAATAATGCCCCCACCCATGGGCGTTTTATGCCATGTGGCAGTCCAGTTAGCATGGGGGCATTATTGGGCGTTTTTGCAAAAGTGGCGTAGTGGAATAATACCCAATAACGCCCCATCCAATCATTACACAATTATTTATTTATTTTTAAATTAAAAACTTAAAATACTTCATTAAATTAAAAAAAAATACAATACTAAAAAATTACATTGCAAAATTTTAAGTTTTATAAAAGATCCAAATAAGGCATTTAATAAACAAAACTTTAGGGACTGATATAGCATTTTTGAAACTTGAAATATTAAAGATATTAAAGTTTAAAACTATAGGGGCCAAATGTGTCAACATCAAAGTTTTAAAACAAACCTACAGGGGCCTTCTTCTTCTTCATGACCTGCAACCTCCGGCAGAAATTCCGGCCAAAAATCCGGCAAACTCAAACCCCACATTCCATCTCTCTCTCTAAACCCGCATGCCCTCATTTGATTGGCTAGTCAAACCCCCCTTGAAGCGTGATTTAAAAAACGCCAAATACCAAATCGTCCAAAATAACGCCCAATCACGCCGGTATGTAGTGGTTTTAGGGCGTTTTCCGGCCTTTTTTTCTAATTTTTTTTACAAAACACGCCACATTACTGGCGGTCTAAGCAAATGATTCCAGCCCAGTTGGTTGATGCATTGGAAATGATGAGATAGGATTCCGGTTCGACTCTTGATCCCACCCGAGTTTTCTACTACAGTGCATTTACTCCAGAGGGTCGGCTCTTGTGGAGGGTGCAACTGCTGTCATGTGACAGGAGGCTGGAAATTTTCTCGGGGACAGTGTAACGCCCCTCTCGACCAGGCATGGGCCCGGTTAAGACAACATAGTTCTGGCAATGAGTGGTGGCGGGCCTGCGCCTTGCGGATGTGAATTAGCCGTCTGCTGTGAAGTTTACATGTAAAAAAAAAAAAAACTATTTATGGAGGTAGATAATAATTTGTACATAAAGGTCCCAAAGGATACAGTTTTCTCCTTCTCACATGCACGTACTACTTTTGCATGACAAAAATAAAAACTCACCAATATGACAAAATAAAAAAAATGAAAAAAATATTATAAACTCATGTCTCTTCTCCTACTTCTTTTTAAACCCCTCAACATTTCCTTTATCATAACTCAAACCCAAACAACTTTCCAGCCATAATCCCACCATGTCTCCTCCTCTCAATTTCGAACCGATCTCAAAATGCAATACGGAGTCGAGATCTAACCAAACCGTGGCATCGGCTCTCAACGGCACCCTTCTTGTTTCTTCCAACCCATTCCCCTACTATTTCCTCATAGCACTCGAAGCCGGAAGCATTTTTCGAGCATTTTTCCTATTACTCACCTTCCCATTCATCTACATCATTTCCCTCTTTTCTAAATCAACCGCCACTCGTATTTATATTTTCATCTCGTGTGTTGGGTTGAGTATTCGCGATATTGAGCTTGTTTCAAGCTCGGTTTTACCTCGATTCTACGCGGGTGATGTTCAGCCCGAGACATGGAAGGTGTTTAACTCGTTTGGGAAAAGGTATGTTGTGACATCTAGCCCAAAGGTCATGGTTGAGCCCTTTGCAAAGAAATATTTAGGGGCTGATAAAGTGTTGGGTACTCAACTTGAGGTGTCAAAAAGTGGTCTAGCCACTGGATTGGTTAACGAGTTTGGTGTTATTGTTGGTGAAGTTAAAAAGGCTGCAGTTTTACAAGAATTTGAGGGTTCGAATCTGCCTGATTTGGGTCTTGGAGATGGTGAGACTGACACAGATTTCATGTCTGTTTGCAAGGTATTATTTTTTTTAGTATTATTTAATAATCATTACATGATTGAAAAAAAAGTATTAATTATAGTATTTGTTATTTTTAACCTTTATATTTGAAAAATAGAAATTCTGTAGATGTTATAAATGCATCATTTAATTTATTACTGTAACTGTTTTTTTTTTTTACATCAATTAATATATATACAAACATTTTCTTTTATTTAATATATGCATTTTGATTCATTTATTGGTGTGCTTATAATAACTTATTAACACATCCCACTTTTTCTTATAAAAATTACCAAATAATCAACTTAATGAATACAACAAATTTTGAGTTTTTTCCCAATCTAGTGTAGATAGAAAAAGTATTTACCTATTTGAGTACTTTGAAAAATATTTACCTATTTGGGTACTTTTCTATGTCCCTTTAATTTTTTTACCTAATTTATACATTTCTTTTTATGTTTCTACCCAAAGTAAGATTAGATTACTCACAGAAATCAGAATTAGAATCAACAAAAATATGAGTAATTATTTTTTGTAAAAAAATAAAAAAAATTCTGCAAATATTCAAAAAAAATCTGCAAAAAGAAAATAAACGGGACATATGTAGTTGTCCAGTAAATTTGTGAATTTATTGTTTTTTATGAGCTTAGTTTAAACGGGGCCTAGACAATTTCAGGTTATAAAAAGAAAATAAAACGGAAAAAAATAGAGTTTTTTCCCAAACTAATGTAGATTATATGGTTTTTTTCATAATATTTTTTGCAGATTTTTTTTAACTTTGCAGAATTATTGTAGAATTTTTTAATATATTTTTGCAGATTTTTTGTGGATTTTTCGAAGTTTTTTTTGTAGAATTTTTGCATATTTTTTTTTGAATATTTGCAGAGTTTTTTATTTTTTTACAAAAAATAATTGCTCATATTTTTGCTGATTCTAATTTTGTGAGTAATCCAATCTTACTTTGGGTAGAAAAATAAAAAGAAATGTATAAATTAGGTAAAAAATTAAAGGGATATAGAAAAGTAACCAAATAGGTAAATATTTTTCAAAGTACCCAAATAGGTAAATACTTTTTGTATCTACACTAGTTTGAGAAAAAACTCAACAAATTTTAATATAATTTCAATCCCATAAAAAATAGTAAATTAAAATGAGTGATCTCAAGCTAATACGCTATTCATCTGAAATAAGCAAGCATATACAACGTTTCTTCATTCATATATATTTTGGTTTTTAAATTATTTATAACTTTATTCAATTTTTAAAATAACTACTCAACTGATAAGACAAATCACCGGTTATATTATGAGAACAAAGGACTTATAAAGTCACTTAATGTTGCTGTCTTACAAACACATTTGTCCTAAAATCCGACCAATAAATGACACTTTGCATATAGTAAGGACGTAAGGTAAACTCATAAAGTCGATATAAAGTCATCAACTGTTATGTATATGCATCATTTTACCTTACAAAGACATGGTGTGATGATAAGATTTTTTCTAAGCTATTCAGAAGTTAGGGGATTCATATCTTATAATATATAAAGTAACATATATATATATATATAGGACAAAGATCTATTAGGAACCACCCTTTATTGCGAGAACCGCGAGAACAAGTGTGAACACAAACAGTAATTCCTAAAAAAATCTAAAAAACACCAATTTTTTTTTTACTATTTTTTTTTTGAAAAAATCGCTATATTTTTTAATAAAAAAATCAAAAAAAAAAATTCCGAGTAACAGTTATCCATGTGCATATGTATCATTTCTTTGTCAAATTCCGTAATTTATTACAAATAATAGTCAATTGCACTTTCTTTTACACTACCACATGTAATACACTACTTTTTACGTTAACAATATTAGAAATGCACATGTGCATCTATATGTATCAATATGAAATAAGGTGTTTTGGTACACTACTTTCTCTTTCATCTATCATTCCATCCATAATACACAAGCATGCACATGTGCATTTTTGTCATTTCTTTGACAAATTCCGTAATTCATTACACATATTAGATAATTGCACTTTCATTTACACTATCATATGTAATACACTACTTTTTACATTACCAATATTAGAAATGCACATGTGCATTTATATGTATCAGCATGAAATAAGGTGTTTTGGTACACTACTTTGAATACACTTTCCCTTTCATCTATCATACCATCCATAATACACTACCATTACGTCCTACCATCCATAATACAATACCATTAACAATATTTTCACTTTATTACATGTATGTAAACATCATTTATACCATCCAATCAACATATTACATCATAAATTAACAACTATAACAAAACTATCAACCACTAGATATAACTAACCAAAAACATGTATATGGGCCTACTTCTCCATTCAAAATCACAAACTTTTTGTAACAAAACAAGTTATATCATGGTTATACCTAATGATGCACATGTGCATTTTGAATATTAGTAATGTAAAAAGTAGTGTGTTACTAATGGTATTGTAAATTAAAGTGCAATCGTCTATTCCTTATAACGTATTACCGAATTTGTCGAAGTAATGATACATATGCACATGTGCATGGATAACTGTTACTCGAAAAAAAAAAAGTTTTTTTTATGGTAACGAAATATAGCGTTTTTTTTAAAAAAATATATTTAAAAAAATAAATTTTTTTTAGTGTTTTTTTGATTTTTTTTAGATTTTATTTTGTGTTCACATTGGTTCTCACGGTTCTCACAATAAGGGTGGTTCTCTCATGAACCTTGCCCTATATATATATACACACACAGGGATATATAGCGAGGGTGTTAGTTTGATGTTAAAAATAAATAAATCATTATACTTTAAGTTGATTTTCACGCAATATAATATCTTTTAATCATTTATCCTTCAAGTTTATAAATTTATGTAATTAATCCTTCAAGTTTATAAATTTATGTAATTAATCAAACTTATAAATACCATATATAACTTCAATTTTAGCATTCCATACATAACCCAAAAAAGGATCACAAATTATGACCTTTACATATTATTATTTTATCTTTCATCAAAACAGATTTTTTTTTATTTGAATGGTTAGATTCTATGATTATATAATAGGGACAGTATTTGCTGTAAAAACTCATTAAAATAGTTATGTTTTCAAGTTAACTTCATGTTTATTTTTAAACTAGACCGGACCGGATGTTCGTATTAACCATATATTATGTGATTGCATTTAGAGCGAGACAAGAAAAGATATCTCATTTTCTTTTTCTTTTTTATATATATTTTTTTTTAAAACCGGCCAGTCAAATGGTGAGAAAATTTATATGGACTAGTTTAGTTATAAATAAATTATAAGCTCCTTAATATTTTAAACGAACCCTCACAGCTAAAAAAAGCTTTATATAAGTAAATATAAATTATAATGTTTTTTTTTTTATAAATTTGTCATAAACTCTCATTTAAGTCGGGGACACCCATTATAAATACATTCAGTTTAATTTCTGACAATTTGTGCAAACCATTTATTATCTTTTAAATAACTTTTTTTTTCATCCATTGGGAATAGCCGAATGGTATTGATGAGTTAGATAAGGTGTAGAATAGTAGGAGGTCATAGATTCAATCCCCATGTTGTGCAAGTTTAGCCATTAAAAAAAATAACTCTTTTTTAACAGTAAAGAATGTTAGGTGTAAACTCATCCTACTCAGGGCTATATCCAAGGTCGACTACTCGACCGTCATGAGACTGTGCCTCATGCGCAGGAACCGGATGGAATTCGTAAACCCTCGCCCCCGTCGGGTTCGAACCCGGGATTAAAGCCTCGATGTGTCCCTTCACCCAGATATCCCTCGAAAATGGCCCAAGCGAGAATCGAATCTGCGTCTCTATACTAGGAAGGGCAAGCCTTTTGACCATTGGACCAACATCTCAGGACCTTTTTATAATATTTTCGCGACTTATTTCTTACTCCTTGTGAGACTTAAATCCAAATGTTTTGCCTTGTCACTTAACCACCAACCCTAATGGTATTACACTATTTCTTCTTTTATTAGCTTTATAGTTTATACATAGAGTCATTATACCAACACTAGGAGTTTATTTTCATCTATTTTTCTATGACAAAGTCATTACACCATTAAAGTATCTTGACGTTTTGCAGAAAATAATAGAAATTAATCAAGTAAAATAGATGTGAGTATTATGCTATTATATGTAAAAATATATAAAGGCTGTATATTAGCTGAATGTAGGTAGAACCATTAAAAGCAATCTTTAACGACATTGCATCTCGATAAGGTTTGGTGAAAGCCTTAATGGCCATATTGCTTGAGCTTCAACAATCCCTTCTTCTCTTACTAATCGTTTTAAATTCACAAAATTAAATATATTGATGATTATTTATTTTTGAGTTAAATGTCATTTTAGTTTTTGCCAGTTTAGTCCAAAGATTTGAAATGTTACCATTTTAGTCCACTGGGTTAACTTTATCCATTTTTTCTGTTAACAAGAAGGGCAATTCGGTCATTTTATATGGCAAAATTGCCATTTTAGTTACACTTAACAGAATTACATAAAAATGACCGAATTTGCCCCTTCTAGTTAACAGAAAAAATGGATTAAGTTAGACCAGTGAATTAAAATGGCAACGTTTGAAACTATTTGGACTAAAATGACAACGTTTTAAACCTTTAGACTAAACTAGCAAAATGACCTAAACTAAAAGGACTAAAATGGCATTTAACTCTTTATTTTTTACAAGGTTAGATCGTACATATTACACGGCTTGAGTTACTAAAACTTGATTTTACTTCTTAATTTTAAATATGTGTGATCATATATGGAAAAAGAGGAAAATAAGAATCACAACTTTTAAATTTAGAAAAATAGAAACAAAAAAAATAATCATTTAAAATTTTATTATAAAAATGGTAGAGTTTAAATAATGAAAACGTCCAAATTGATGAAAATGAAATATGGAATGAATGAAGGTAATATTGAAATTAAAAGAAATCGGGTAAATTTGAAACGGGTAACAATCCGTGTGTAAGTTAAATCGGTATACGGAATTACGTGGAAAAGCAAAAAGTTAAGGTTGCCTAAAATTGTATAATGTGTCCCTAAGATTTTAATTTATTATGTATAAGGATTGAGATATAAATAGAGATAAGGGTAGAGATAGGGATATACATGGAAAGAGATTATATAAAAATTTTACATGTATATTTCTATACTGTAGGAATTAAAAATTAAGATTTAAATAAAAATTAGTGTAAAAAATAAATGTGTAATAGTGATTTAGAAAATAACACGTGACATTATTTAAAATCATTTATTATAATAGGGATTAAATATAATTAATTATATATAATGTTGAAATTTAACGTAGTTTCTTAAACGAAAGTATGGTATTAGATTGATCGTTGTGTCTAGCGAAACACTGCGGCGCCTAGTTATTGGGGGCGCTATTCAATCCATCACCATACGAGAAATGATGGGGTCATGTCTTTTCCAACCAATCACATGCCTTCCTTTTTTTATTTATTTATTGTTATTGAGTGTTTAGTTATTTTATGACAGTGATGTAGCAATAGTTTAGTTATTTCATCGATATATACTATTTTCAGACATGTTTTGTGATAAAGGTTAGATAAATAATTTGTTCATGAATGGAGTAATTAATTGAGCTTGTTTAGTTATAGTCTGACGGATCTCATGAGTGGCTTGTAGTTACAAACAAAGCCTATGAAATAGTTATGTTGGTATCATAAATAAAAACACTATAGCATAACTAATAATATCTTCTATAAAGCTAATTATTACTCACGTTTTTATGTTGTACCACACTAAATAATTAAGTAAATATTAATAGCAGCCGTCTTACATGTAATTAGATGAGTAATCTGGGGTTAAGTTATTCTACAAAGGCTTCTAATTGTAATAACCTAAAACTAAACCCACTACATCACACCCACCCCACCCCACCACCACCCAAAAACCTAACCCCCCCCCCCCCCCCGGCAAAAAAAAAAAAAAATTTATACCTCACCAAAAAAACCCCCAAAAAACCTAACACCCCCCCCCCCCCCCCCTCAAACCTAAAAAAAAACTAAACACCCACCCCACTACCACCCAAAAACCTAAACCCCACCCCTCGGCAAAAAAAAAAAAAAAAAAAAAAAAAATTGGGGGGGGGGGGGGGGGTGGTTTAGGTTTTTAGGTTTTTGGTTGTGGGGGGGGGGGGTGGGGGTTTAGGTTTTTGGTTGTGGTGGATGTTTAAGGTTTTTTTTTTTTTTTTTGTAGTGGGGTTTTTTTGTGTAGTGGATTTTTTAGGTTATTTGACACTTGTCACTCTATAAATCCTTCTTACACTTCTTACAATTAGGATCCTTTGTATTTGATCCTAATCCGAGTAATCTGAATCTTGAACTTTTATAGTAAAGTATGTACTACTATAAAACCGGGCATATTGTATATATATAGTATCCATGCACTCCTTTTGGTAGTAATGTATGCATGTGTGAATGTATACATGTAGAATCAGATCAAATGCAAAGTAAAATATTAATTTTAGTTCATGCGTTTTGGATATTAATTTGCTTCTTCATCTACTTTTGATATGTTCTACACTTGAAAGAGTCAAAGAAATAGATGGGATTTGTTGAAATTGACGTTTGAAAAAGAAAATCAATCTAGCGTACGTCCTGTCTTTAAGTTTTTTGCGTACATATATTTAATTTTGCTACTTGTTGCATGGGTTTGAAGTACATGAGGGCCAATCGAATTAAACTGAATCACGTAATAAAGGAAGCATGTGACTTCCCTTTAATACATCACATGGAATTAGACCAAGAGTGAAAAAGACATTGTTAACCATGGTTTCTACTCTTATCCTTGTTCGAGTTTCAAAGTCTAGTTTACATCAAGGGGGAAAAAATTGAGACTTGTAATGTTATTTCATACAAAAACAATTGACACTTGTACTTAAATGCAGGAGGGTTATATGGTACCAAGAATAAGGTGTGAGCCCTTACCAAGAAACAAGCTTCTAAGTCCGATTATCTTTCACGAAGGACGTCTAGTTCAAAGGCCTACGCCGTTTGTGGCGCTACTTACCTTCTTATGGATGCCAATAGGCATTTTCCTCTCCATCCTTAGAGTTTACCTTAATATCCCTTTACCCGAAAGAATCGTGTACTACAACTACAAGATCCTTGGAATCAAACTGATTGTTAAGGGCAACCCTCCATCCCCTCCTAAACAAGGACAAAGCGGGGTGCTCTTTGTGTGCAACCATCGTGCAGTCATTGACCCAGTGGTCACTGCTGTCGCCCTAGGTAGAAAGATAAGTTGTGTGACATATAGTATTAGTAAATTTTCCGAGTTAATTTCTCCGATTAAAGCTGTAGCATTGGCAAGGGAGAGAGATAAAGACGCCGCACATATCAAACAATTGTTGGAAGAGGGCGATTTGGTCATTTGCCCTGAGGGAACGACATGTAGAGAATCATTCTTGCTAAGATTTAGTGCTCTTTTTGCAGAGCTTACAGATAGGATAGTTCCTGTTGCTATTAATACAAAACAAAGTGTGTTTTATGGGGCAACGGCTCGTGGGTACAAGTTTTTGGACCCTTATTTTGTGTTCATGAACCCTAGGCCAACGTATGAGATAACTTTCTTGAATCAACTACCACCGGAGCTTACTTGCAAAGGCGGAAAATCTGCATTTGAGGTGGCAAATTATATTCAAAGGGTGATAGGGGATACACTTGGATTTGAATGCACCAATTTGACTAGGAAGGACAAGTATTCGATGATGGCCGGAACCGATGGTCGTATTGAGACCAAGAAAGGAATTTAGGCTCACTAGGAACAACATGATTCGATTCAAATACTTTGTTGGCTTTATTATTTTTTCAAATAATATTTAAAACAATTATAAGGTTTCTTTTTATTAATAGTTTAATTATTATTTGTGTATCTACTAGGATGTGATGTATGTAGATGTTAAACTTGCTGCGTATAGTGACTATTTCCTTTACAAAAGTCATCTGTACCAAAATTCTGGATCTTTTTACAACTACGACTCTAGGAATTATGTGAATTGTGATGGAACAAGGCACATTTGTAGTTTTCTAGTCATATACAACAAATATGATATTTTCTTGAAATGTAAGGTTTTAGTAATATTTTACTGAAATCATAAAATCAAGCATCACCAAGACAAGAACATTTGAAGATTTTATCGTTTCTATTTCACTTTAGTATTGAGAGTTTGTCGTGAAACCTCAGTCGCTATAAAACATTGATTTGGCCATTATCTCACTTTCGTAATTTAAGTTAGAGGTGTTGATGGAATCGGTTTTTGAGTGCTTAGAGTTAATCGATTCGGTTTCCTCTTATTTTGAAGTATATGTATACAAGATATTTGACTCAATTTTTCTATTCGAAACATAAAAATGAATTGATGATCTCTAAACCGATTTAAAAATTAAAACAATATTCACATACGATTCAGTTTAAAATTTTGGTTTTATTGGTTACCTATAAAAATATGACAAACCCTAATTAAATTTGTCATCATCATTGTCCGTATCACTAATCTCCTATTCTCCTTGAATTACTCTCAAACACCACCTAATTGAAAGTTGTCACCTGTCCATTTCTAAACCCAAAACTATCCTTGTTTTTTAATAAAGGGCCAAACTATCTACTTAGTGTGTAGATAGTCACCCTTAAAAGTTGTTTTTTGTCCTTATATGCACACCTTGCAGTGTCGAACTGTGGCCAAAACGCGGCGTTTTGGTCCGGTTAACCAGACAAAGACTGACGGGTGTCTGACGGGTCTGTTGACCGGACCAAAACGCCGAGCTTTGGCCGCGTTTTGGTCCTGTCAATCAGACCGGGTGTCAGTCTTTTGTCTGGTTGATAGGACCAAAACGCGGCCAAAGCTCGGCGTTTTGGTCCGGTCAACAGACCCGTCAGACACCCGTCAGTCTTTGTCTGGTTAACCGGACCAAAACGCCGCGTTTTGGCCACAGTTCGACACTGCAGGGTGTGCATATAAGGACAAAAAACACCTTTTTTGGTGTGTAAATAGGCAAAATGGTGTGTAGATAGGTACACCCTTAATAAAAATAATGTTCAAAGCCCACAAATTGTGCGCCTTCAAGTGGCGCTTCATGAACCCGATTTTAAACCCCATTCCCTTGTATGTGCCGATTATGGCAATGTTCCTGCCCAATCCTCTACTACCCGAGAGCTTTACCCGCAAGTACCTCTCCACCCTAAGGCTATGTACTATACTCATCCTTGATTTATGGCTGTCACCTTAATGCCTCTCCTCCCATATCTTTCCTCCTTCCTTTAACATATGTTATACTCTTTCCTAATCCCCCATCTCATTTCCTATAAATAAAGCTTGAGAAAGAAGAGAGAGATAGGGGTGGTGCGATGAACGAGACCGTGCCCACGGTTCTCCCGAAAGTCCACATGGAAAGAAGAAATAGTGTGATGTTCCTAGCTCTCCCAACCCTCCACATCAGCTCCTTCCCCCGTTCCATCATAACACCCAACCTAAATGTAAGATTACATGGTATTTAGATGTAAACAAAATTGTTGTTAAAAAATTTAATAAGGTACAAATTTTAATGTATTCAAACTTGTGATTAAAGTTAGACTTACTTAGACTGAGCATTGTAGAATAACTAAGTATGCCACATCAGGCCAACAACTAGCGAACCACTGCGCCGCCTAGTAATTGAGGGCGCCATTCAATATCTCGCCATTCGGTTAATGATGACCAAAGGAGGCCTTTTTCCAACTAATCACATGCCTTTTTTTAGTTATTGGTATTCGGTGTTTACTTATTGCGTTACACCTAGTTATTGGATGTTTACTTATTGCTATGATTTCTAGTTTTATACATGGCAGTGATGTAACGATGATGTGACAATGGTTTAATTATGGGAAAAACTATACACACAACCCCATCAGCTAATTTGCACACACTCTGCCTTGTATTAGCCTATACAAGGCGGATAGGGTTACATCAAAATCAGTGTCTGATTCATGTCAGTTCTTGTGTGGTTGCTCCTGTATGCCGCATATAGGCCTATACAAGGGAGGGGGTATTGGAGCCCGCATATAGGTATCTTATAAGACTCATGCCTCGTATAAGCCTATATGGGGTGTATATAAGGTTTTTTCACACACAAAAAAAAAACAGTTATGCAATGTTAATCATTTTAGCAGAGTTTTATAAAAAAATTAAGTAATTTTTTAATTAATAAAAAAATAAATATTTTTGCAAACATTTTTATACAATATTAATCGTATCGTATAGTGTAATATAGGTCCCGTATAGGCCTATAGGTGTAGTATCGTTAGTGTAGTATAGGTCTTGTATAGGCCTATATGTGTAGTATCATATCATATAGTGTAGTATAAGTCTCGTATAGGTGTAGTATAGTATAGTATCCTACGTATCGTATAGATATAGTGTAGGTCTCGTATCGGTCTCGTATAAGCCTATAGGTGTAGTATCGTGTCGTATCATATAGTGTAGTATAGGTCCCGTATAGACCTATATTGTATGATACTACACATATAGGCCTATACGAGACTATTTCTACACCACATGATACTACACCTATAGGTTTATATGTGACCACTAATACACCTATAGGCCTATACGGGAGAGGGGGTATTGGAGCCATCGTATAGGTATCGTATAAGACCCATGCGCGTATAGGCCTATATAGGGTGTATATAAGGTTTTTTACAAAAAAAAAAAAAAGTTATACAATATTAATCGTTTTAGCAGAGTTTTATAAAAAAAATTAGTATTTTTTTAATTAATAAAAAAATAAGTATTTTCCTATACGAGACTTATACTACATCACCTGATACTACACCTATAGGTTTGTATGGGACCACTGATACTACACCTATAGGCCTATACAAGGGAGGGGGTATTGGAGCCATCGTATTGATATCAAATAAGACCCGTGCCTCGTATAGGCCTATATGGGGTGTATATAAGGTTTTATTTACAAAAAAAAAAAAAAAGTTATACAATATTAATCGTTTTAGCAGAGTTTTATAAAAAAAATAATTTTTTTAATTAATAAAAAATAAGTATTTTTAACAAACATTTTTATTCAATATTAATCGTATCGTATAGTGTAGTATAGGTCTCGTATAGGCCTATAGGTGTAGTATCATATCATTTAGTGTAATATAAGTCTCGTATAGGTGTTGTATAGTATAGTATCCTACGTATCGTATAGGTGTTGTATAGTATAGTATCCTACGTATCGTATAGGTGTAGTATAGGTCTCGTACCGGTCTCGTATAAGCCTATAGGTGTAGTATCGAGTCGTATCATATAGTGTAGTATAGGTCCCGTATAGACCTATATTGTATGATACTACACATATAGGCCTATACGTGACTTATACTACACCACATGATACTACATATATAAATCATATCAACCATATCAAATAAAGTATAAAAACAACCCTTTTCAGTATTTATGTTCGAAAAAGTGCGTTTCTTTGTTTACTTTTAATTTTCAGGATTAAAAGAGCTTAAACAAACAAAAAGATCAAATTAACGACAAAAACCAGCATAATACGAAGGAAGAAAGTTGATACACTATACCGACCCTCCAAGCTTCACCCAAGAATAAAAACAACAAACCAGAAGCCTAACACGGGGTTGTGCCTGCCTAGCATGGGGTCGTGCCCCACTTAAGATTCCCTGAATAAAAAGACAAACAAGAGACAACTAGGAACACGGGGCCGTGTCACCTAGACACGGGTCGTGGTCAACTCTTAGATTGGCAAATCTGGGTTCGTACAGCAAGTACAAGGGCCACGGGGTCGTGCCGTTGACACACGGGGCCGTGTGTGCAGATGGACTGACAAGTGCATTAAATGAAGACAGAGAAGGAGAAGGACACAGGGTCGTGCTTACCAGGCACGAGGCCGTGTGAACCCACTGTTTCCAACTATAAATAGAGGTGCTTGGCTCACTTGCAAATCATCCATTGGCAAACCATTTCTCTCACTTCCACCACCACAAAACCATCATCTTCTACTACAATAGTTAGAGTTAGAGTGGGTAGTTGTCTCGGGATCCAAGATCGATAGTAAGAGCTTTCGACAAACTATGGCCATGCTTTGTTAATCCCTTACATCGTGAAGACAAAATCTTTTATGTATTACTTTTGATTCCAACCTTTGGTCACTTTTTAATTGGGTATGCACTAATGACTTTAATAACTAGTTTTTATATTGAAAATGAATTTTATTCTATCATCTCTTCATGTTTTGTTAATTCACTCATTCGTATTTTTGCGGTCTATATAAAGCGCATTAACTGCCTGGAAGGGGGTTAGAAGGGCGGTTTGGGTAAAGTTCTTGCCTCGTTCAGTGTATAGATCCTGCGAGAACTTGGTTCAAGCTTATTAAAACTTCCTTTGAGGCAGATAACATCAAATCGGGGAAGTAAGAATGGCTTGAATCCCTAATATGCACAAAATACAACATATAAATCATATCAACTGAGGTATAAAAACAACATTTTTTTAATACTAATGTTGGGAAAAGTGCATTTCTTTGTTTACTTTTGATTTTCAAGATTAAAAGAGATTAAACAGACAATAGGAACAAAATAACGGCAAAAACCAACCTAAATACGAAGAAAGGAAGTTGACACACTATACCGACCCTCCAAGCTTCACCCCAAAGACAAAAATAACAAAGCCAGAACTCAAGCACGGGGCCATGCCAGCCAGGCATGGGCTGTGCCCCATTCAAGATTCTTAGAGGACAAAGACAAACAGAAAACAACTAGGGACACGGGGTCGTGTCTCCTAAGCACGGGTCGTGGTCAACTCTTAGATTTGCAAATCTGGGTTCGTACAGCAAGTACAAGAGACACGGGGTCGTGTCGTTGACACACGGGGCCGTGTGTGCAAATAGGCTAACAACATCATTAAATGAAGATAGAGAAGGGAAGGACACTGGGCCGTACCTGGTGGACACGGGGCCGTGTGAAGCTACTATTTTCAGCTATAAAAGGAAGTGTTTGGCTTATTTGCAAATCATCCCTTAGCAAACCATTTCTCTCACACCTGTCATCACTCCATCACCACAATACCACCATCATCCACCACTTTCATCCAATATCCATCCTTAAAGTGTGTGGGTAGTCTCGGGATCCAAGATCGATAGTAAGAGTTTTTGTCAAACAAAGGCCATGCTTGGCTAATCTTTTACATCACTTGGTGAATACGAAATCATTTATGTATTACTTTTGATTTCCTAGCTTTGGTAACTTTATATTTGGGTTTGTATTAATGACTTTAATAACTAGTTTTTTTTATATTGAAGGTGAACTTTACTTAATCATTTCTTCATGTTTTGTTGATTAACTCATTCGTGTCTTGAGAGTCTATATAAAGCGCGTTAACTGCCTTGAAGGGGGTTAGAAGGGTGGTTGGGCTTGCTTCGTTCAGTGTATAAATTCTGTGAGGACCTGATTCAAGCTTATTAGGACTTCCCTTGAGGCAGATTTCATCAAATCAGGGGAAATAAGAACGATTTGTAATCACTTATAAATTAACAACTATTAAAACTTTAAACCGGTCTTGCGAGACTGTATCCCTGCTGACTCAGACCAATATGGCCGAAGGTATTTGACTCAATTTTTCAATTCGAAACATAAAAATCTATAACCTGAATTCGAATTGATGATCTCTAAACTGATTTAAAAATTAAAACAATATTCACATACGATTCCGTTTAAAATTTTGGTTTTATTGGTTACCTATAAAAATATGACAAACCCTAATTAAATTTGTCATCATCATTGTCCGTATCACTAATCTCCTATTCTCCTTGAATTACTCTCAACACCGCCTGATTTTAAGTTGTCACCTCATTGAAATTCAAAAGTACCCACAACTACCTGTGTGTCCATTTCTAAACCCAAAACTACACTTGTGTTTTTTTAATAAATATAATGTTCAAATCCCACAAATTGTGCGCCTTCAAGTGGCGCTTCATGAACCCGATTTTAAACCCCATTTCCCTTGTATGTGCCGGTTGTGGCAATGTTCCTGCCCAACCCTCTACTACCCGAGAGATGTACCCGCAGGTGGCTCTCCACCCTAAGGCTATGTGCTATATGACTGTTACCTTAATGCCATATCACTGTCTCCTGCCATGTTGTACTCTTTCCTAATCCCCCACCTCATTTTATATAAATAAAGCTTAAGAAAGAAGAGAGAGATAGGGGTGGTGCGATGAACGGGACTGTGCCCACGGTTCTCCCGAAAGTCCACGTGGAAAGAAGAAACAGTGTGATGTTCCTAGCTCTCCCAACCTTCCACATCAGCTCCTTCCCCCGTTCCATCATAACGCACAACCTAAATGTAAGATTATATGGTATTTAGATGTAAACAAAATTGTTGTTAAAAAAATTTAATATAGTAGGTACAAATTTTAATGTATTCAAACCTGTGATTAAAGTTAGACTTACTTAGACTGGGCATTGTAGAATAACTAAGCATGTCACATCAGGCCAATAACTAGCGAAACATCGCACCGCCTAGTTATTGGGGGCGTCATTCAATATCTTGCCATTCGGTTAATGATGACAAAAGGAGGTCTTTCTCCAACTAATCACATGCCTTTCTTTTTTTAGTTATTGGTTCGGTGTTTACTTATTCCATTACACCTAGTTATTGGATGTTTAGTTATTGCTATGATTTCAAGTTTTCTACATGGCAGTGATGTAACAATGATGTGACAATGGTTTAATTATGGGAAAAACTATACACACACCCCCATCAGCCTATTTGCACACAATCTGCCTTGTATAATACTATACAAGGCGGATAGGGTTACATCAAAATCAGTGTCTGACCCGTGTTAGTTCTTGTGTGGCTGCTCCTATACGCCGCGCATAGGCCTATACGAGGGAGAGGGTATTGGAGCCATCGTATAGGTATCGTATAAGACCCATGCCTCGTATAGGCCTATATGGGGTGTATATAAGGTTTTTTTTAC
This sequence comes from Helianthus tuberosus, assembly GCA_030545235.1. Taxonomy (NCBI): domain Eukaryota; kingdom Viridiplantae; phylum Streptophyta; class Magnoliopsida; order Asterales; family Asteraceae; genus Helianthus; species Helianthus tuberosus. The sequence goes on along the minus strand of CM060410.1, from coordinate 146,997,597 downwards.
AAAAAAAAAGTTATACAATACTAATCGTTTTAGCAGAGTTTTATAAAAAAAAATTAAGTATTTTTAATTAATAAAAAATAAGTATTTTTCACAAACATTTTTATACAACATTAATCATATCATATAGTGTAGTGTAGGTGTCGTATAGGCCATGTATAGGCCTATATGTGTAGTATCGTATAGTGTAGTATAGGTCTTGTATAGACCTATAAGTGTAGTATCGTATCATTTAGTGTAGTATAAGTCTCGTATAGGTGTAGTATAGTATAGTATCCTACATATCGTATAGGTGTAGTATTGGTCTCGTATAAGCCAATAGGTGTAGTATCGTGTCGTGTCGTATCATATAGTGTAGTATAGGTCACGTATAGACTTGTATTGTACGATACTACACATATAGGCCTATACGAGACTTATACTACACCACATGATACTGCACGTATAGGCTTATATGGGACCACTAATACACCTATATTATACGATGTTACACCTATGCCTATATTATACTATACTATACTGATACATACGACGATACATATACTATACTAATACATTTACGATACGATGTTATAGAATACTACACTACACCTAGATGCCTACACGGGACCTACACTACACCTATATGCCTATACGGGACCTACACTACACCTATAAGCATATACAAGACATACACTACACCTATAGGCATATACGGGACCTATACTACAACTATACAATACGATGTTATAGTATACTACACTATAATACATCTATAAGCATATATGAGACCTATACTATACTATACGATACGATACTACACTACTAGAAAACAGGGGATTTCCTACCAAAATTTCCGACAAAACCAATTTGGTCGGAAAATTCCGACCACTTTCCGACAAAATAACAACTAAAAAAATAATCTGGTTTTACCGACTATTTTCCTACAACTTACCGACAAAAAAAAATGGTCGGAAATTTGAAGGAAACTTTCGACTAAGTTCCGACCAAAAATAAGAATAACAGAAGAAAAAAATTGGTCAGAAAATGGTCGGAAATTTCCGACGACTTACCGACGAAACATAACATTTGGTCGGAAAGTTGTCAGAAATTTCCGACAAATTTCCGACTAAAACAATTATTCTTTTCAAATTAACATTTGGTCGGAAAATTCCGACCAATTTCCGACTAAAACAATTATTCTTTTCATATTTAATTATACTGAGGTGTATATCTATATATATAAACGTATTTCTTGTGTCTATATGTATATGTATGTGTGTACTAGTATGTAGTAGTATTGGTGCATACACATACATACATACATATACATATATACACACTTATACAATAGTAAAAGCCTAGCTTAAGTAATGGGTCCCGATAGCGTACACGCACGTATGTCATGGTATAGTTATACGTATAAGTTTGTAAAGTACGAGCTTTTCATGTATAACTAAGGTGTACAAAATACGTAATGAAAAAACCATGTTAGAAAGTTGAAAAACCGAAAAAACGGATACGGGTGTCGGAAAATGGTCGGAAATTTCTGATCACTTTCCGATGAAAAACAATTATTCTTTTGTTATATAATCATTTTCCGACTAAAACAATTATTCTTTTGTTATATAATCATGTGGGGTTACATGTGTGTACATAACGAAAAAACCATGTATAAGTATTTGTTTGTCCAAGTGTACACACACGCATACATACAAACATACATATATATACACATACTTAGCCTGTTTTAATTAACGGGTCCCGATAGTGTACATACACGTATAAACGTTTACAATGCGTATAAGTTGGTAAAGTAAAAGTATTTCATGTATAATTAATGTGTACAAAAGATGGAATGGAAAAACGATGTTTAAAGGTTGAAAAAATGAAAAAAACGAAAATTGGTGTTGGAAAATGGTCGGAAATTTCCGACCACTTTCCGACGAAACACAACATTGGTCGGAAAGTAGTCGGAAATTTCCGACCATTTTCCGACTAAAACATTTATTCTTTTGTTATATAATCATGTGGGGGTATATGTGTGTATGTAAATGTATATGCTTGTGTCTATATGTATGTGTATATATATATATATGTATAAGTATTTGTTTGTCCAAGTGTACACACACGCATACATACACACATACATATATATATACACATACTTAGCCTGTTTTAATTAAAGGTTCCCGATAGTGTACATACACGTATAAACGTGTACAATGCGTATAAGTTGGTAAAGTAAAAGTATTTCATGTATAATTAATGTGTACAAAAGATGGAATGGAAAAACGATGTTTAAAGGTTGAAAAAATGAAAAAAAACGAAAATTGGTGTTGGAAAATGGTCGGAAATTTTCGACCACTTTCCGACGAAACACAACATTGGTCGGAAAGTAGTTGGAAATTTCCGACCATTTTCCGACTAAAACCTTTATTGGTCGGAAAGTTGTCGGAAATTTCCGACCATTTTTCGACTAAAACAATTATTCTTTTGGTATATAATCATGTGGGGTTATATGTGTGTACGTAAATGTATATGCTTGTGTCTATATGTATGTGTATATATATATATATATGTATAAGTATTTGTTTGTCCAAGTGTACACACACGCATACATACACACATACATATATATACACATACTTAGCCTGTTTTAATTAATGGGTCCCGATAGTATACATACACGTATAAACGTGTACAATGCGTATAAGTTGGTAAAGTAAAAGTATTTCATGTATAATTAATGTGTACAAAAGATGGAATGGAAAAACGATTTTAAAGTTTGAAAAAATGAAAAAAATGAAAATTGGTGTCGGAAAATGGTCGGAAATTTACATAGACACATACATATATATACACATACTTAGCCTGTTTTAATTAATGGGTCCCGATAGTATACGTACACGTATAAACGTGTACAATGCGTATAAGTTGGTAAAGTAAAAGTATTTCATGTATAATTAATGTGTACAAAATATGGAATGGAAAAACGATGTTTAAAGTTTGAAAAAATGAAAAAAAACGAAAATTGGTGTCGGAAAATGGTCGGAAATTTCCGACCACTCTCCGACGAAACACAACATTGGTCGGAAAGTTGTCGGAAATTTCCGACCATTTTCCGACTAAAACCTTTATTGGTCGGAAAGTTGTCAGAAATTTCCGACCATTTTCCGACTAAAACATTTATTCTTTTGTTATATAATCATGTGGGGGTATATGTGTGTATGTAAATGTATATGCTTGTGTCTATATGTATGTATATATATATATATGTGTATAAGTATGTGTTTGTCCAAGTGTACACACACGCATACATACACACATACATATATATACACATACTTAGCCTGTTTTAATTAACGGGTCCCGATAGTGTACATACACGTATAAACGTGTACAATGCGTATAAGTTGGTAAAGTAAAAGTATTTCATGTATAATTAATGTGTACAAAAGATGGAATGGAAAAACGATGTTTAAAGGTTGAAAAAAATGAAAAAAACGAAAATTGGTGTCGGAAAATGGTCGGAAATTTCCGACCACTTTCCGACGAAACACAACATTGGTCGGAAAGTTGTCAGAAATTTCCGACCATTTTCCGACTAAAACCTTTATTCTTTTGTTATATAATCATGTGGGGGTATATGTGTGTATGTAAATGTATATGCTTGTGTCTATATGTATGTATATATATATAGGGTGGGGTTCCGCTAAAAAGTCCATTTTTCCTACAAAGTGTACAAAGCCTTAAAACACCACAATTTCAGCCATAAAACACACTCAAATCCCACAAATAACATAGTGAAGATCACTAAAACACAATATTCAAACCCTAACACTCCTTAAAAACTTCAAACACACCATCGTACAACTATGAGTATAAAACACAACATAATAATCAACATAAAACACATTAATGTTAGTCATTAGATAATCAAAGCATTATCATTCAAAACACAACACAAAACCCACAAATATGGTGTTTTAGTAATCTCTGCTATGTTATTTGTGGGTTTTGAGTGTGTTTTATGGTTAACATTATAATGTTTTATGACTTTGTACACTTTGTAGGAAAAATGGACTTTCTAGCCAACTCCCACCCTATATATATGTATATGTATATGTATAAGTATTTGTTTGTCCAAGTGTACACACACGCATACATACACACATACATATATATACACATACTTAGCCTGTTTTAATTAAAGGTTCCCGATAGTGTACATACACGTATAAACGTGTACAATGCGTATAAGTTGGTAAAGTAAAAGTATTTCATGTATAATTAATTTGTACAAAAGATGGAATGGAAAAACGATGTTTAAAGGTTGAAAAAATGAAAAAAACAAAAATTGGTGTTGGAAAATGGTCGGAAATTTTCGACCACTTTCCGACGAAACACAACATTGGTCGGAAAGTAGTTGGAAATTTCCGACCATTTTCCGACTAAAACCTTTATTGGTCGGAAAGTTGTCGGAAATTTCCGACCATTTTCCGACTAAAACAATTATTCTTTTGTTATATAATCATGTGGGGTTATATGTGTGTACGTAAATGTATATGCTTGTGTCTATATGTATGTGTATATATATATATATATGTATAAGTATTTGTTTGTCCAAGTGTACACACACGCATACATACACACATACATACACACATACATGTATATACACATACTTAGCATGTTTTAATTAATGGGTCCCGATAGTATACATACACGTATAAACGTGTACAATGCATATAAGTTGGTAAAGTAAAAGTATTTCATGTATAATTAATGTGTACAAAAGATGGAATGGAAAAACGATTTTAAAGTTTGAAAAAATGAAAAAAAACGAAAATTGGTGTCGGAAAATGGTCGGAAATTTACATAGACACATACATATATATACACACACATACCTAGCCTGTTTTAATTAATGGGTCCCGATAGTATATACGTACACGTATAAACGTGTACAACGCGTATAAGCTGGTAAAGTAAAAGTATTTCATGTATAATTAATGTGTACAAAAGATGGAATGGAAAAACGATGTTTAAAGTTTGAAAAAATGAAAAAAAAACGAAAATTGGTGTCGGAAAATGTTCGAAAATTTCCGACCACTTTCCGACGAAACACAACATTGGTCGGAAAGTTGTCGGAAATTTCCGACCATTTTCCGACTAAAACCTTTATTGGTCGGAAAGTAGTCGGAAATTTCCGACCATTTTCCGACTAAAACATTTATTCTTTTGTTATATAATCATGTGGGGGTATATGTGTGTATGTAAATGTATATGTTTGTGTCTATATGTATGTATATATATATATATATATGTGTATAAGTATGTGTTTGTCCAAGTGTACATACACACATACATATATATACACATACTTAGCCTGTTTTAATTAACGGGTCCCGATAGTGTACATACACGTATAAACGTGTACAATGCGTATAAGTTGGTAAAGTAAAAGTATTTCATGTATAATTAATGTGTACAAAAGATGGAATGGAAAAACGATGTTTAAAGGTTGAAAAAATGAAAAAAAACGAAAATTGGTGTCGGAAAATGGTCGGAAATTTCCGACCACTTTCCGACGAAACACAACATTGGTCGGAAAGTTGTCGGAAATTTCCGACCATTTTCCGACTAAAACCTTTATTGCTCGGAAAGTTATCGGAAATTTCTGACCATTTTCCGACTAAAACATTTATTCTTTTGTTATATAATCATGTGGGGGTATATGTGTGTATGTAAATGTATATGCTTGTGTCTATATGTATGTGTATATATATATATGTATAAGCACGCAGTTAAACGACAACGAACTGGCACATAACGAAATACTTGTAACGCCTCGTATTTTCGTAGTTTTATATATTTTTAAACAATTCAAGTTCGTTTTCTATTTTTAGAAAATCATACCGAAAAACGGATAAAAAACGACAAAAGACGCATTTTACGCGATTTTTACGGTAACCGACTATCAAACACGCAAACAACGTCTACCGAAACTATTTTACGCCTTTTAACTCTAAAATTTTAGTTTACGAAGCTACGTGGAGTTTGGGATATGAAAACGGGTACACGAGTACGATTGGGCCAGTCAAAACACGAAATTGGGCTTGTAGTCCTGGGCCCAAACTCATTAATCCAACCCTATGTACTTGAGTGTAGTAAAAAAAAACCCTAAATCCTTTTCTCTTGCATATCATCAGCCGCTATCTTGATCATTTCCCTCTAAACTCTTTTCTGCACCTTATCTAACCCATTGGAACCCTTACCTCCTCCATCATTTTCATTCAAGATTCAATAAACACAAACTCACATCTACTCTCCCTCTCTCGATATATATTGCACACCAAAGAAATGACAGCACCTTCTTCTTCACTTACACCTCCCATATCTTGCAACCATACCCACCTCCTCCCTGTAACTTGGTGAACGGCCGACACCACCACTACCGTCTGGTGGTGGTGGCGGCGATACGAAGAGAGAAAGAGGCCGAGGAGAGAGAGAGAGAGAGCATCGGAAAGCGGCACTGTTAAAGATGATGATGGTTGATGATGACGGTGGGGGTGGCCGACGGAGGCAACGGCCTGTGACAACCGGTACTTAACGGCTTCTAATTACGTGATTAACGAACGTTTTAGGTGATAATTTATAGTGTTTAAGGTACGAATTAACTTAATTAGGCTCTTCGTATGCCCATGAACGCTTAATGGACGAGACAATGCGTGTACTGTGATTTTCGGGAGATATGCTGAGCGTTAAGCGATAATGAACGGACACCGTACGAAATACTAACAACGCCAACAAACATGGATTTTCTACGTATATTTTATACCTATGAATTTGGTTGTGCTAATTTATTGTGCTTTTGAACGTCACAAAACGCAAATGTGAGCAAAAAACGCGACTTTGACCGTGATTGGCGAGCGAACGCGCAACTATAAAACAATAATTTACAAAGTTACGAAGTGTTCGGGTTTTGAAAATGAGTTCGTAGAAATTTTCGGGGCTGCTTAAACGCACGAGATTGGGCTTGTGGGCCTTCAGCCCAAGCCCACTATCTAACCCTAACTATAAAAGTGTCAAAACCCTAAACTCACCTTATTTTCATCAGCCGCTTGTCAACACCCATCTCCCTCGAATCCATTTCTCTACAACCTAACACCCACAAATGAAGAAACAGAACCTTACTCTCTCAATTCTCTTTGCCTGCTACTTATCCCTCACAAGAAGAAACCCTCTCATCTACACTCCCTCTCTCTCTCGATACACACCTACAAAAAAATGGAACCCTAACGTTCATAATCCTCTACAGCTCATTAACAAACACACGAGCACATCTCAGTCTCTCCTTCTCGCTGAAATCCGGCCACTGGGATTCCATCTCGGGAGCCGGTTACCTCCGCCAAACATCATCAACCACCTCCTCCTGCCAACCAACCCCCTTTTTCGATTGACAAAGCGGAGCACCACCACCACCGTCCGGTGGTGGTGCAGCGGCTACTCACAGAAGAGAGAAAGACGAGATGAGAGAGAGACGAGACATCGTGAGAGAGAGAGAGAGAGAGAGCGACCGAGATAAAGAAAGGAGGGCGGCTGCCGGCGAGGTGCCGTCGGTGCACGGTGACTGCGGCCTCAACCGTCTGCAGCGACGGGTCAGTGGTGGTCGACGACCGAAGCTAACGACGGCAGCGGCGGCGGTCTTTGTCTCTGTCCGACAACTTCATCGGTAAAACCCTTTCCCATTTTATTTCATTTTTTTTATGAAGATTTACGAAGACGTTGGATCGCTGTTGTCGTTGACGATGAGGATCTGATGTTATTGAAGGTCTTGGCAATTTACAGTTGGATGTTTGGTTAGAATTCGGTTGCGGGTGCGGGTTTTGGTTCGGTTAAGGTCAGATGGTAGTTCGGGTCAACACCGGGTCAAACCCGGCCAACGCTGGTCAACAGAAGTCAACACAGTCAAAGACAGTCAAGACGGTCAACATCAGCCTCGGTCTGAGTCAGCTCAGTTTGGTGCGGGTCAATGTCGAATGTAGTTCAGTCAACTTGGTCATATTAGGGAGCGGTTCGGTTGACTCGGTCAAGCCAAGTCAACTTGGTCAAACTCTTGGGGATTTTTCAAGGATTGCAGGTAATGCTTAATGCTAATGGTATTTTTTTTTTTGGAAATATATTACTTGAGAACCTTGGTGACACAAGGACACTACAGCCAGTTTTTGAATTATCCTGGTGACACAAGAACCTTGGTAGGTATATTACCCAACAGAGTAATTCAGCCAATTGCAGAGCACTTGGAGTATCCTGTTGAGCGTCTTGGTAAGTTTCATTTGTAGTATGGATATGCATGTTCATATAAAATGCTTTTCTTTTTTAAAGTGTCATTACTTTGATAATAGTTTCTGTATTATATTTAAAACCTCAATTATTTATGAAATTAAAAAAGAAAAACCTCACCTGTTTTGATCTTTTTTGACCCATTACCCAACTTGCGAGCTTCGCTATTCAATTAAAAAAGAAAAACCTCACCTGTTTTGATCTTTTGGCTAAATTGCGTGTCATGTGATTGACTATATTAAATATTATTTTGTGATATTAATATGGGGTAAATGTTTAAAATTCAGATGGCCGACGAAGGAAATCAAGGAAATCTGAATAACGATAACCAGAGTAACATTAACGTGGTTAATGAGAATCCGAGCATCAATAACAATGGAAATCAAATGGATAATAGTGACGTTCAACACATAGTGGCACAAGGAATTATAGATGCAATGCCATTTATTATTGAAACGATTTAAGAAGCGAATAATAAAAGTAAACATAGCCGTACGCGACCAATTGAACCAGAACACAGTGTAAACAATGGCCCTGTACTTCAAGTGCCCATTCCCAAAAAAAGAAGAACCATGTCTTATGGTTGTTCTTACAAAGAATTCCGGTCCTGCAAACCAATAGAATTCTCGGGCAATGAAGAACCTATTGCATCTCTACGATGGATAGAAAAGACTGAGGCTGTTCTGAAAATAAGTAAATGTGTGGAAGAGGACAAGATAATGTTTGCTTCCAATCTATTTAAGAACTCAGCCTTAGAATGGTGGAACACTATCATCCAGTCAAGAGGAAGTGATAGGGTATACAATATGGAATGGGAAGAATTTAGGAACATGGTAGAAAGGAAGTTCTGCCCTCCTAATGAAAAAGAACAAATAGCAAACAAATTCCTAAACCTTAGGATGAATGGAGTGGATAGTAAGGGGTACACTAAGTTATTCTTTGAATATGCTAGAATAGTACCAACCCTTGCATCACCAGAGCCGGTATTAATCTCCCGTTACATCTGGGGATTAATTGGAGAGATTAGACATGTAGTCAAGGCAGCTAGACCTCAAACCTTAGAAGAAGCTGTAGAATTAACAAACACCTTGACAGATGAACTAGTCCGTACCAGAGAAGAAGACCAGAGGAAAAACCTAGCCCAAAGACTTACCCAAGAATTCCGTTCTGGGAATTTCAACCGTAGGAATATGGGTTCTACCTCTGTACCTTATTGCAAACATTGCAAAAGGAAGCATTCTGGAAAATGCTCTATATATTGCAATTTCTGCAAAATATCAGGTCACAAGGAAGAAGACTGCAGGAGGAAAGCCAACAACATGATATGCTATAAATGCGGAGAACAAGGTCATATCAAGCCAAACTATCCAAAAATTGGCTCCAGCTGTGAATAATAAGAACACTAAAAATGCTAGAGCATTTGTTATAACTGCAGATGAAGCCATGATGATTCCAGACGTGATAGCTGGTATGTTTTTAGTTAATGATGTCTTTGCTAAAGTATTATTTGACTTTGGTGCAAACCAAAGTTTTATTAATACTTCATTTTGCAAACTTCTAAATCAGTCATTAACTAAACTACCACAAGAATGTCTAGTAGAGACAGCTAATGGAGAAACCGTTAGGATTTCTGAAATCTTGCAGGGAGCAAGAATAGAAATTTTAAACCAAAAGTTTATTGCAAACCTTTACCCAATGAATCTGGCAGGATTTGATATTGCATTAGGAATGGATTGGTTAATAGCCAATAAAGCCAGTATTTTATGTGATCAAAAGTCAATTCAAGTAAATTCACCAAAAGGTAAAACGATCACAATTAAAGGAGATAAACCATCTAGATCCACTAAAATCATCTCTGTAATGAAAACTACAAGTTATATAAGAAAAGGTTCTATAGTGTATTTGATTTCCATAATCACTAACACTAAAGGAAAAGAACTAAAAGACATTCCAGTAGTGTCTCAGTTTTCAGATGTATTTCTAGAAGAATTACCAGGACTACCGCCAGACAGAGAAGTTGAATTCAGAATCCATCTGCTACCAGGAACAACACCAATTGCTAAATCACCCTACCGTTTGGCACCCGCCGAAATGCGGGAATTGAAGAAACAATTAGATGAATTGCTGGAAAAAGGATTCATACAACCAAGTTCATCGCCTTGGGGAGCGCCGATACTGTTTGTTAAAAAGAAGGACGGATCAATGCGTATGTACATTGACTACCGTGAATTGAACAAGGTCACGATTAAGAATCAGTACCCATTACCAAGAATCGATGATTTGTTCGATCAATTGCAAGGAGCTCGATTTTTCTCTAAAATCGATTTAAGGTCAGGATATCATCAATTAAAGGTACAGGAAGAGGACATTCCTAAAACCGCATTTAGAACGAGGTATGGTCATTATGAATTTACTGTCATGCCATTTGGTTTAACCAATACCCCAGTCGCATTTATGGACATGATGAACCGAATATGTAAGCTATATTTGGATAAGTTCATAATTGTTTTTATAGATGGTATTCTAATTTACTCTAAGAGTAAAGAGGAACATGCAAAGCATTTGCACGCACTTTTAATTCTATTAAGAAAGGAAAAGCTTTATGCTAAATTTTCAAAATGCGAATTTTGGTTAGAGCAAGTACAGTTTCTTAGACATTTAGTTAATCATGAAGGAATTCATGTGGATCCAACAAAGATCGAGGCAATTATCAAATGGAAAACCCCTGAATCACCAACCGAGGTTAGAAGTTTCTTAGGATTGGCCGGTTATTATAGAAGATTTATTCAAGATTTCTCTAGAATAGCCATTCCTTTAACTAAGTTAACCTGTAAATCCATTAAGTTTGAATGGGGACCAAAACAAGAAGAAGCCTTTAAAATCCTTAAGCAAAGATTAACCCATGCACCCATACTAGCATTACCAGAAGGAACGGAAAACTTTGTAGTCTATTGTGACGCTTCCAAATTAGGTTATGGATGTGTGTTAATGCAACGCCAAAAGGTTATAGCTTATGCATCTAGGCAACTTAAGAATCATGAAAAGAATTATTCAACCCATGATTTAGAATTAGGAGCTATAATTTTTGCCCTTAAGATTTGGAGACATTACCTTTATGGTAGTAAGTTTACCATATTCACCGATCATAAGAGTTTAAGGTATGTTTACGGGCAAAAGGAGTTGAATATGAGACAAAGACGCTGGATGGAGATGCTTAGTGACTATGATTGTGATATCCAGTATCATGAAGGGAAGGCAAATGTGGTGGCAGATGCTTTAAGCCGAAAGTATCATAAAAAGCCAAAAAGGGTACGTTCTCTTAAATTAAATCTGCAAGTAGATTTAAATGATCAGATAAGAGAAGCACAAGAATCCGTAATCAAGGATGATACTGAAAAATTAAAAGGTATGCTAAAAGAATTAGAACAAGGAACAGATGGAATTTGGAGATTCCATATGAAAAGAATGTGGATACCTAAATTAGGAAACCTACGTCATCGTATATTAGAAGAAGCCCATAAGTCTAAATATACGATGCATCTAGGAAGTGATAAAATGTATCAAGATTTAAGAAAGAATTTCTGGTGGATAGGAATGAAAAAGGACATAGCAGCCTATGTTTCTAAATGTTTAACTTGTTCACAAGTTAAAGCTGAACACCAGAAACCCTCAGGTCTATTGCAACAGTTAGAAATGCCAGTGTGGAAATGGGAATTAATAACAATGGATTTTGTTACTAAATTACCCAAAACAAAGAAAGGTAACGATACAATCTGGGTGATTGTAGATAGGCTAACCAAGTCAGCTCATTTCCTACCAATGAAAGAAACTTTTAGTATGGAACAGTTAGCTAAATTATATGTAAATGAAATCATTTCTTTACATGGAATTCCTTTATCAATTGTTTCTGATAGGGATAGCCGATTTACCTCTCATTTTTGGTCAAGTTTCCAAAAGGCAATGGGAACCAAGTTAAATCTGAGCACAGCTTATCATCCTCAAACGGATGGACAAAGCGAAATGACAATTCAGACAATGGAGGACATGCTTAGAGCTTGTGTAATTGATTTCGGAGGTAATTGGGACGATCACTTACCTTTAATAGAATTTTCTTATAATAATAGTTATCACACAAGTATCAATGCTGCACCATTCGAAGCACTTTATGGACGAAAGTGCCGAACCCCAGTCTGTTGGGCAGAAATTGGGGAAAAGCAACTATCTGGACCTGAGATAGTGCAAGAAACCACCGACAAGATTATTCAAATCAAGGAACGACTGAAAGCAGCACGTGATCGGCAGAAGAGTTATGCTGATAACCGACGAAAACCATTGGAATTTCAAGTAGGAGATAAAGTATTGTTAAAGGTCTCTCCTTGGAAAGGAGTAGTAAGATTCATCAAACGGGGAAAGCTAAGTCCCAGGTATGTTGGACATTTTGAGATTATTAGAAGAATAGGACCTGTAGCCTATCAGCCACAACTGCCAGAGGAAATGACAGGAATACATGATGTATTTCATGTATCTAATCTCAAAAAGTGTTTAACTGATGAATCACTAGTAGTACCTCTTAAGGATATAGAGGTAAATTAACAACTCAAGTTTGTAGAAAGGCCTCTACAGATCGAAGACAGGAAAGTCAAGAACCTCAAGCATAAGAGACTAGTTCTGGTCAAAGTAAAGTGGGACTCCAAAAGAGGACTTGAATACACATGGGAGCTTGAATCTGAAATGCAAAGGAAATATCCACACTTGTTCCAATAGATCTCGAGGACGAGCTCTAAAACAAGGTGGGGAGGATGTAACAACCCTCAATAAACCGACACCCTCGAAAAACTTTCCGACACCCCAAAATATTTTAAAATATCCCAATATGTCTTAAAATACACCCCGTATGTGAAAACCGAGCCAGAAATACAGTATAGCATTCAAAATAAATGAAAAACAGGAAAATTTAAGTTAAGGCGGGCCGCGTAGACCCCACCCCAACCCTTACGCGGGCGGTTTAAAGGTTAAAACCTGATTTTTGTGATTTTTAAGTTTAGGCGGGCCGCGTAAGACCCCCCGTTAGTTAACGCGGGCCGCGTGAGATCAAGATAGTGGCGTAGCCCGGTGAGGACCAGACTCAGCAACTATATAAGAAGGCCATCGGGTTTCATTCGAATTCGCTCACAAACGTTTCTCAATCTCAATTTCTGAATAATAGGCTTTATAAGCGGGTATTATACCCCCCTAAATAGCGAAGTTCTGCTCCGTTGTAAGTATTATAACCCCTGGATACGTATTAGATACGCTGCCCGATTGATCTAGGGTTACGTAACGACTGTCGTGGTTCTGTCCGACGTAGTCGTTGGAATGCCATCTCGGGGAGGGTATTACTAATGTTAAAATGGGTTATTATACTAACGCGTGTACATTTGTGTAAATTATAGATAATTCTCAGGAAACCCTTACGGAAAACCTAAGAAAGCAATGTGAGTAATCTCCTTTTTGTAAACTGTTTTTACAAAACCTTAACTATTTTACAATGCAATTTAGCAGTGATTGAGTCTTTGTAATTCTACGATTACTGCCGGTATGTTGGGGTTTTGTATACAAAATGTGAGTAACGTTACTATTGGACGAAGAGTTAGCCAATGTGTAATATGACCCACCAGTCAGGATTGACAGTACTGAATGAGTAATTGGGTAGATATAAACATTGTAATCGCCCTCAATACTGTTAAGTTTAAATTAAAATAATATTTCTTGATTAAACTGGGATTCACTCACCAGTATTTCCCACTGACAAATGTTTTTAAAACGCGTTTCAGGTAACACAATGTGACAGCCAATTAGTAAAAAGCCAGCTGGAGAGCACTGACGGCTTGGGAAAAATGTGGCTATAAAAGTTACCTAAAAGACGATATTTTAAATTAAATAAAATAGTGTTTATCCCTATAAATATGTTGTAATAAGAAACTTGGGTTTTATCCATGTGATTATTAATATCAAATATGGTGTTTTACTCTGATAAACATTTCCTAACTACGGTCCTGATGTAAATTCCGCTGTCAAATTAACAAACTGATACCACTAAAATTTTGAGTTCGCGTCCGCCCATTCCCGGGACAGATAAGGGATCGGGGTTGTGACAGCGTAAGACTAGGCTCCAGCCTACGCGGCCCGCGAGAGACCCCTAGTTCTGCAAACAGTAGTTGGTTTCTGGCTTTTGTACATGGTTTATTCAAACATGGAGCTGGTTTTGGGCACCCATAGCTTTGTAAAACAATGGGTAACACTTGGATGGTTGAGATTGAAGCTCAAAAATCGAGGAACAATTCTAACGGTTGTCCGAAATCTATATATACCCCATGATTTTCATTTCCACAAATTGCACAAATCAGTCTTCTTTTATTTTCTGGACAATTAGGACTATCCCTTATGATTGAAGGTCCTAATCTTCAAGTTTTCTTCTTTTTTCTTCAAGCTTTGGACCTCTTGTAAGCTTCTTTCATGCTTTTATGCATTTTTAAGCATGAAAGTCAAACAGTGCTTGACTTTCTACTTTGACCAGTATTTGGTTAACACGAAGTTCGTTTGAACTTCGCAACTTGAGCGTAATCACGATGGTTATAGTCTCTTGTGACTATACCTACTGATTACCACATTGATTAGGTGTAGTGACGAGTCATAGTTTCAGTCAAAATACGTGTTTATGCGTATTTTACAACGAAGCTATCTTTAGGGTATCAAAACACTTTGTTTTGATATCAAACTTGTTTTCTAACTTAGTTAAACATGTTTTAGCATGTTTAACTCGTCACTTTTAGTTTAGTGCTTATATAGGGTCGTAAGATAAGCGGTCAAAACAACCGCTTAGACTTTCGAACCCGACCCGTTTGGTCGATCATTAGGATCCGACCAAACACATTTTGTGACCATAGTTGTATAGGGAATAACCTTCCGAGGTTATACATTATGGTCACTTCGTTTAGTTAGTTGTATGATAGATAGTTTATATGCTTTAGGAAAATGACCAAAATGCCATTTTTACGCATAATTTAATTTTAAGCATATGTAACCAAAATTTTGACATCTAAACTGATTAGGCAATATTATTAGACATGTTAAGGCATATAATACTTGTCATAAGACTAGTTAGGCAGTCCAAACGCGTTTTACACGAACGACGCGTTAAAGTAGCATAAGCTACCTAAACAGGCCGTAATGGGTCGTAATCACTTAGGATAGGTTCCGATTTAGAATGTAGTCTTTGTTAAACCATGTCATATGAGTTCCAATACTCATTTGGCTTACAAAACCTCATTCTATCCGATCTTCCAATTTAGGACCGGTTTATTAACATAGTTACCTATATTAGGTGCAGTTTTATTTCCGTGATCCCTCCAGCGTTGTTGATTGTTGTTTCAAGATCATTTAGCAATATCAAGTGAGTACATAGTCCCCTCTTTTACTATTTTCAAACATTTTGGGGTGAAACACATGTGCCTACTTGTTACTTTCATGTTTTTCATGCTTTTATAACATAGGCTTGCTATGTTTATGTAGTACACGTATAGTACATGATTTCATCCATGTTCATGCTATGTATATTTAATTAACATGCTAGTACATTGATTTCATAAACACATTTGTTTCATATGTTTATTTCAGCATATGTACACATTGATTTACATCACATTTTTGCTACGTATGTTCACTTAGCATACTTAGTACATTGTTTTCACATAACATGCTTACATTTGGTATGACATTTGGTTTGTATAATGAAACTGAAATACGTTCATTAACATTGATCACGCCGCTCGGTAGTAAGTAGTGGTACCATAGGACTTGACAACTCCCATTCCCGAAATCCTAGGTTTGTTTGGGCGTAATGACTGAATCTGAAAACATTTTTGATAAACCTTTGATTTGTTCTAGGGTTTATCCTTCAGTCTCAAGGCTTGAATGTATACGTTTAACATTACCACATAAGTGTTTGTATCAGTAAAGCATGGATTTTGCAAAACGTATCTTTTTAACTTAAACTATGATTTACATCAAATACATTGTTTTGTACATTTTTACTTATGGGGTTGAGTAATATTATTATTCACCATACATTTCATTGGTTACACATAAACATCATACATATGGTTTGAGTAGTTACTTTTTACTTGCCATACATAACATTTGATTATACATTACATGATTTACATTTAACATTAGACAGTGTTTACACATAAACATTTGACATTGGTTTAAACAAGGTATTTTGGTGGTTTGTTTGGGTAAGTGATTTAAATAACGAGGCGTGTGTAATATGATAAAAGCATGGTGGATACGCCGCTGGTACTTCCTATATATAAGTGCTTTTATGATATTACATATCGTTGCGTTATTTAAAACATTTCAATTTAGACATATTACATTTTACACAAATAACATATTTTCATAAAATATTGTTTTACAAACAACATATTTTATACAAACTCATTTTACTTGGTTATTCATTTAACCATACATCCTTCTTTTATATCATCTGATTTCTTATCGATTTTTGTATGATTTACAAAGGAAAACATTTTACAAGATTCATGACTAACTTTTGTTACACATTTCTTTCAACTACAAGTCATGAATCCTAAATCAATAAACCCATGTATCTCACAGGCATTTTTATGCTGACGTACCTATTTTCACATGTGTTTTCAGGAGCTGATGCATAGGGTTGTTCAAGATACACTTAGGCGGACTTGGGCCTTACTGATAATAAAAGATACAAGACTAGTTTAAATTTTGTTATGTACTCTTTGTTTTCCTTGTTTTAAGACAATGTAATCCTTTCTAATTCGAATAAAACTAAACTTTAAATACCATGGTTGTGAAACAATAATTCTGCCACTCCACTCCCCGATGTTTTCGCCGCGGTTTGTTGTTTTACGCGGTCGGGGTGTGACAGAAGAGTTGGTATCAGAGCCAACGGTTATAGGGAATTAGGTTATTAGTAAATGCTTTGACCTAGACTATAACTTTTCTAGGACCCCAACACAAGTTATCTTGTGTTTAGATCTTAAAACATTATCGTCACCTATCTTTAGGTGATTACCAAAAACAAGAACACAAATTTCCAAAATGATTTTGAAAATCAATCATCTATTCTTTGATGATTTGTTATAAGGTTTTGAACCCTCCAAAATTTCAAAACGATTTTGAAAATCAATCATCCATTCTTGAATGATTCTTTTGGCCTTGTGCCTTCTAAATTTTCAAAATCTCGTCAATGTTTGGGTCTAAATAATGTGAACACGTGCAATCTGGAAGGGTGGGTGCCTATACCTCGAGTTTTTTGTCTAGGCTAGAGTGTTTGTACAAATCCACATAATCGGACCAGTCACTCTTACCTGGGAACTCTTGGGGTGAGTGTCCACTTATAGGCTAAAGCTTGTCTTCGCGATACATTATTTTTGACCCATTTACTTTGATTAGTCACTGTGCGTTTTGCTTTGTGGTAAGAACGAATGACCACCATCCATGGTTTTTGTCGATATTTGTAACATCTCATTTTTTCATCCTATCATCTCACTTGTTTTCTCTCATGTTTCCTCTTTTAGAATGCCTCCTCGACGCGACAATCAGTTACCTAATGCCGAACTGGCAGCAATCATTGCGCAGTAAATGGCTGCTGCACTTCCGAATCTCATCACTAAAATCAACCAAGCCAACAATAACAACAATAATGCTCCATGCAACTTTAAAAGTTTCAATTCGGCTGAACCACTCAAGTTTAGTGGTTCTGAGGGAGCAACTGGGCTCCTACAGTGGTTCGAGAGTATTGAGATTACTTTTCGTCATGTTCAGTGTCCTGATAATCACAAAGTCGAGTTTGCTTCTAGCATGTTCCAAAAGAGGGCTCTTACTTGGTGGAATGGGTTAATGAGAGATCGTGGTGCAAATGCTTCTTTGGGTCAAACTTGGGAAGATCTTAGGGCTCTTATGATGAGGGAATTTTGTCCTCGTCATGAACAGAGGGCGTTGGAAAGAGAGTTTGATGATCTGAAATAGGATAGTGGTGAACATTGAGCTTATACCGACGGATTCGAGGAGCTGAGTTTGTTATGCCCTACAATGGTTACCTCGCTAGAAAAAGCCATTGAAAGGTATGTCGATGGTTTACCTGATCCCGTTCAAGACATCGTCACTGGTAGCAACCCTACCACAGTTCATCAGGCAATCGAGTTGGCTGCGACTTTGACTGAGTCGCAAATCAGAAAGGGTAAGCTTCACAGGAAAGGTGACAAGAAACTGAACCAATCGTCCGACAAGAGTGAAAACAAGAAGGGTAGGAAAGCTGGATCTTCGAAGAGGTCTAGGAAGCGCAAGGCTTCCCAAAACTTCGTTGTTACAGCGCAGGCCAACCAGGCAGCTCCTAACCCGCCCCCACAACCACCCGCAAATAAACAATACATTGGCAATGCACCTTTGTGCAACAGGTGTAACAATCATCATCAGCCGCATATTCAGTGTCGTTGTTGTACCAATTGTGGGAGATCTGGTCATCTTGTCACCACATGTCGTCTTCCTGCTAATCAGAACCAAGCTGCACAAACCCCAGCTCAGCAAGCTGCCCAACCGCCTGCTCAACAATAGGCCCAAGCTGTACGACCTCACTATCCGCCTGGATCTTGCTACAATTATAGGGATCTGACCCACTACAGAAATCAGTGCCCAAGGTTGGTTAACACGAATCAGGCGCAGGCTCATGGCCGAGTCTTTAATATGAATGCTAATGAGGCGCGAGCAGACAACGAGGTGGTAAATGGTACGTTCTTTATTAACAATCAGCCTGCATCTGTTCTTTTTTATTCGGGTGCCGATAAGAGTTTTGTGTCCTTAGCTTTTGAGCCTTTGCTTCGCATGACTAGAACAAAACTAGGAAAGCCCTTGACAATAGAGGTAGCTAGTGGTGAACCCGTTGTTCTTGATTCTGTTCTTTGAAATTTTCAGTTGAACGTTAATAACCATCTTTTTCCTATCGACCTCACACCGATGCAACTTGGGAGTTTCGACATTATATTGGTAATGGATTGGTTAGCCAAGTACCACGCTGAGGTGGTTTGTTTTGAGAAGATTGTTCGTATACCGCTTTTGACTGGTGAGATCTTAGAGGTTCGTGGTGAGAAACCTGCTAATGGTCTTAAACTCATGACGTGTACTCAAGCTCAAAAGTACCTGCGTAAGAACTATGTTGCCTTCTTGGCACATGTTATAGAGGAGAAAGGCAAAGGTAAATCTATTTAAGACATCCCTGTTGTTCGGGATTATCCTGAAGTGTTTCCTGAAGAATTACCTGGTTTACCTCCAGCACGCCAAGTCGAGTTTCGTATTGATCTTGTACCTGGTGTTAATCCTATTGCGAGAACTCCGTATCATCTTGCACCGTCTGAGATGCAAGAGTTATCTAAGCAGCTTCAGGGGCTTTCTGACAAAGGTTTTATTCGTCCTAGTTTTTCACCTTGGGGTGCTCCCGTCCTTTTTGTCAAGAAGAAAGATGGCTCTTTCAGAATGTGCATCGATTATCGTGAGCTTAACAAGCTTACCATCAAGAATCGATATCCCCTACCTCGCATTGATGATCTCTTTGATCAGTTACAGGGTGTTACTTGTTTTTCAAAGATTGATCTACGTTCTGGGTATCATCAACTTCGAGTGCTTGAAGAAGATATTCCCAAGACTGCTTTCTGCACAAGATATGGGCACTATGAGTTCATAGTTATGCCATTCGGTTTGACTAATGCTCCTGCTGTTTTCATGGACTTGATGAATAGGGTTTGTATGCCTTATTTGGACAGGTTCATCATCGTTTTCATTGATGACATTTTGATTTATTCTAAGACACGAGCCGATCATGAGCAACATCTTCGTCTTACTCTGGAACTCCTGAAGAAATAACAACTTTTCACCAAATTCTCCAAGTGTGAATTTTAGCTTAAGGAAGTTCAATTTTTGGGACACATCGTTAACGAACAGGGTATTCATGTGGATCCCTCCAAGATCAGTGCGATTAAGGATTGGGATACACCTACTACTCCTACTGAAGTTCATGCATTTCTTGGTCTTGCGGGTTATTACCGCCGCTTCATCGAAAACTTCTCCAAGGTTGCAGTTCCTCTCACTGCACTATCACAGAAGAATAAACCTTTCGAATGGGGATCTAAACAGGAAGAAGCGTTTCAGACCTTGAAACAGAAACTATGTGATACACCTATCTTTTCTTTACCTAAAGGAAATGACGATTTTGTTGTGTATTGTGATGCATCCAATTTGGGTCTTGACTGTGTTCTCATGCAAAGAAACAAAGTCATAGCTTTTGCATCAGGACAGTTGAAGATACACGAGAAGAACTACACGACTCATGATCTTGAATTAGGTGCAGTTGTATTCGCTCTCAAAATCTGGAGACACTATCTGTATGGTACAAAATGTGTGGTTTTCACTGACCATAAAAGTCTTCAGCACATCTTCAATCAGAAAGAACTCAACATGAGGCAACGACGTTGGGTAGAACTTCTAAACGACTATGATTGCGAAATTCGTTATCATCCTGGTAAGGCGAATGTCGTGGACGACGCATTAAGTCGTAAAGAGCGTGTCAAGCTAAACTATGTACAAGTTCGATCTGATATTCAAACTCGCATTTCTCAGGCTCAACATACTTGTGTTACACAAGGTTTAATGGGTAAGGAGTTACCATTTCATATTAAGCCTGATCTTGAACTGAAAGACTATGGACTATTTTATTTCATGGACCGTATATGGGTCCCAAGTCAAGACAATCTCCGCACCTTGCTAATGGATGAAGCTCACAAGTCTCGTTATTCAATTCATCCTGGTGCCGATAAAATGTATAAGGATCTTCGAACCCAGTATTGGTGGCCCGGTATGAAGAAAGACATTGCCTTGTACGTATCCAAATGTCTTACTTGTCTTAAGGTTAAGGTTGAACATCAACATCCCTCTGGATTATTGGAGCAACCAGAGATTCCAGTTTGGAAATGGGAAAACATTGCTATGGATCTTATTACCAAACTTCCACGAACTAAGAAAGGTCATGATGCCATTTGGGGTAGTTGTTGATCGTCTTACAAAGTCAGCTCATTTCTTGCCAATCCGTGAGGATCTATCTACCGACAAGCTGGCTAAAATATATGTGGATGAGATTGTATCCCGTCATGGCATTCCTCTGAACATTATATCTGACAGAGATGCTCGATTCTCATCTCGTTTTTGGAGAACCATGCAATCTGCTATGGGAACCCAACTTAATTTGAGCACAACTTATCATCCGCAATCAGATGGTCAATCTGAAGGAACAATCCAAACACTGGAGGATATGCTTAGAGCTTGTGTGATCGATTTTGGTGGTAGTTGGGATTCGTATCTTCCATTGATTGAATTCTCCTACAACAATAGTTATCACTCCAGCATCAACATGGCTCCTTTCGAGGCTTTATATGGTTGAAAATGTCGTTCACCAGTCTGCTGGAATGAGATCGGTGAGGCTCAGCTTACTGGACCTGACCTCATTCTAGAGACAACAGATAAGGTTAAGAAAGTTCGCGATAACCTTCAGACAGCTAAAAGCCGTCAAAAGAGTTACGCGGATCGACGATGCAAGCCCTTGGAATTTCAAGTCGGTGATCACGTCTTACTTAAGGTTTCACCTTGGAAAGGTGTGATCAGATTTGGAAAGACAGGAAAACTTGCACCTAGATATGTTGGACCATTCAAGATCGTCGAAAGAATCGGAAAGGTGTACAGACTTGAGTTACCTCCTGAACTTGGAAACGTTCATCCAACCTTTCACGTGTCCAATCTCAAGAAGTGTTTAGCTGATGAGAACCTCCACATACCACTTGATGAAATTCGTGTTGATGACACGATGCACTTTGTTGAGAAGCCTGTGGAAATAATGGACAGTGAAGTCAAATGGCTCAAACGCAAGCACATTCCACTTGTTAAAGTTCGATGGGAATCTAAACGTGGACCAGAATTTACTTGGGAACATGAAGATCAAATGAAGGCGAAATATCCATATCTATTCTCACAAGTTTCCTCTAAATAACTTTCGGGACGAAATTTCCACAAGTAGGGGAGACTGTGACAACTGTGCTTGTAATCATTGTACAAACTTTGAATAGTTCAATTATCAATAAAACAATGTTATTTGATCCCAATATTTGTTTATTTATGTTTGACATTTTACAAGTTTTGATTTGTGTTCAATTTCAAACTCTATATCGCTTTCTGGAAAGTTATACGCAAACTGGTGCGTAAACGTAATCAGTTTAATGCGACAAACACTCCGGAACATCAACATATGCTTAACAAACCTTAAATAACCTTTACATAACTTAGAAATAAGTTTCAAAGGGTTTGGTATGGCAAAAACAAGTTTATTCGCTTACAGGGACTAATTTCGACAAACTGCAAAAGTATGTCGATTCGTATAGTAACGAACATTCCGGAACTTGATCATAAGCTAAACATACCTTAAATATCCTTTACATTGCTTAGAAATAGGCTTTGAAAGGTTCGGTATGCTAAAATAAACTTATTGGTCAATCAGGGACTAAAAGCGTCAAAAAGTGCATAAGTTTGCATTTACGCGCATATCTTACGTTCTGAACATATCCGAACATCCAAAAATTTTTGTAATCAATAAAATATTTTATTTTAGTGACTGGCATGCTAAAATTCCATTCGTCGCGCAATTTGGATCGTTTTTCACGTCCGTTCATGTTTCGTTGTAATTAACCGAATAACACAACTGTACTACCAAACGAACTGACATCCGAGATATTTTCAAGCATATTTCATGCCTCCTATACTTTGAAATCATTATTGAGCCTTGAAAATGGGTTAACGGGCCTTAAACGTGTCAAAAAATCAAGTTTTAAGCATCAGGGGCCTGTTCTGCCAATTTTTTAAAATTGCTGATCTGATAGTTTAGGAGGAGTGCGTAAGACTAGGCTCCAGCCTACGCGGCCCGCGAGAGACCCCCAGTTCTGCAAAAATCAGTTTTCTGCAAACAGAAGCTGGTTTCTGGCTTTTGTACATGGTTTATTCAAACATGGAGCTGGTTTTGGGCACCCATAGCTTTGTAAAACATTGGGTAACACTTGGATGGTTGAGATTGAAGCTCAAAAATCGAGGAACGATCCTAACGGTTGTCCGAAATCTATATATACCCCATGATTTTCATTTCCACAACTTGCACAAATCAGTCTTCTTTCATATTCTGGACAATTAGGACTATCCCTTCTAGTTGAAGGTCCTAATCTTCAAGTTTTCTTCTTCTTTCTTCAAGCTTTGGACCTCTTGTAAGCTTCTTTCATGCTTTTATGCATTTTTAAGCATGAAAGTCAAACAGTGTTTGACTTTCTGCTTTGACCAGTCTTTGGTCAACACGAAGTTCGTTTGAACTTCGCAACGTGAGCGTAATCACGATGGTTATAGTCTCTTGTGACTATACCTACTGATTACCACGTTGATTAGGCGTAGTGACGAGTCATAGTTTCGGTCAAAATACGTGTTTATGCGTATTTTGCAACGAAGCTATCTTTAGGGTATCAAAGCACTTTGTTTTGATATCAAACTTGTTTTCTAACTTAGTTAAACATGTTTTAACATGTTTAACTCGTCACTTTTAGTTTAGTGCTTATATAGGGTCGTAAGATAAGCGGTCTAAACAACCGCTTAGACTTTCGAACCCGACCCGTTAGGTCGATCATTAGGATCCGACCAAACACATTTTATGACCATAGTTGTATAGGGAATAACCTTCCGAGGTTATACCTTATGGTCACTTCGTTTAGTTAGTTGTATGATAGATAGTTTATATGCCTTAGGAAAATGACCAAAATGCCCTTTTTACGCATAATTTCATTTTAAGCATATGTAACCTAAATTTTGACATCTAAACTGATTAGGAAATATTATTAGACATGTTAAGGCATATAATACTTGTCATAAGACTAGTTAGGCGGTCCGAACGCGTTTTACGCGAACGACGCGTTAAAGTAGCATAAGTTACCTAAACAGGTCGTAATGGGTCGTAAGCACTTAGGATAGGTTCCGATTTAGAATGTAGGCTTTGTTAAACCATGTCATATAAGTTCCAATACTCATTTGGTTTACGAAACCTCATTCTATCTGATCTTCCGATTTAGGACCGGTTTATTAACATAGTTACCTATATTAGGTGTCGTTTGATTTCCGTGATCCCTCCAGTGTTGTTGATTATTGTTTCAAGATCATTTAGCAATATCAAGTGAGTACATAGTCCCGTCTTTTACTGTTTTCAAACATTTTGGGGTGAAACACATGTGCCTACTTGTTACTTTCGTACTTTTCATGCTTTTATAACATATGCTTGCTATGTTCATGTAGTACACCTATAGTACATGATTTCATCCATTTTCATGCTATGTATGTTTAATTAACAGGGAAAGGATCAAATAGGAAGTTTATTTTGGCTAGGAAGTGTAGGAAGCAATAGGATTAGGACATGTGGCAACATTTAAAATAAAGAAAAAGGGTATTTTAGTCAATCCAACCCTTTCTTCTTCCTTTTCAAAACCCACCATTTTCAAAACCCACCATCTTCAACCATTTTCTTCACTTTCTATCTCAATAATCACTACATTATAGTGCGATTTTCATCACCATTCAATGATTTAAACACCCGATCAACGTGTCTTCAGTTTTTTTGAAGAAAACCCAGTTTAATTTCATACAAAATCTCATTTTTTCCGGTGATTTTGAAGATAATCACTCGATCCGTTCGATTCGAGCGCTGATAAGTGTTTCAATCATTCAAAATTCGTCAATTGTTGAAGAAATCACTTCGATCCAGGTAAGAAATTCTTTAATTTCATTTTTACGATCTGTGATTTTGATTTAGTCATTGCGTTTTACGATCTTGGCGGGGGTCCGAGGGCAGCGCCCCTGGTAGCGGGGTCCCAGGGGCGGTAGCCCCTGGCGGGGTCCAAGAGGCAGAGCCCCTGGCTGGGGTTGAGCTGCATTCGTAAATTGCCTCTGGAAACTGCATTCGTAAACTGCATTGGTTCAGGCAGTTCACAGCACAGACAAAACTATTGTCATGGTTCAATGCGTTTTAGAGAGAACACTTTCTTTGGTGTTTTTAGGCAATTGCGTCTTAGAACTAAAACATTTTTATGTGTTTTCTGGCCATTGCGTTTTAGAAAAACACATTCTTGAAGTGTTTTCGGTGCATTGCGTTTTAGGTAAAACACTTTTTTAGGTGTTTTCAGTCCATTGCGTTTTACAGAGAACACTTTTTTATGTGTTTTCAGTCCATTGCGTTTTAGAAAACAGACATTTTAAGTGTTTTCTGGCCATTGCGTTTTACAAATAAGACATTTCTTTGTGTTTTTGGTTCATTGCGTTTTAGGTAAAACACATTTTTATGTGTTTTCAGTCCATTGCGTTTAGAAAACAGACATTTTAAGTGTTTTCTGGCCATTGCGTTTTAGAACTAAGACATTTGTTTGTGTTTTTGGTGCATTGCGTTTTAGGTAAAACACATTTTTATGTGTTTTTAGTCCATTGCGTTTTAGAAAGTAAATTTTTTTGAGTTTTTAGGCTATTGCGTTTTAGAAATAAGACATTTCTTTGTGTTTTCTGGCCATTACGTTTTACAAATAAGTCATTTCTTTGTGTTTTTGGTGCATTGCGTTTTAGAAAAATGTCATTTTTTAGGTTTTTTTTCATTGCGTTTTACGTAACTGGGGGTTTTTCTATTGCGTTTTACGCAACTGGGTTTTTAATTTTTTTTTTTTTTTGAAAATATAGCAATAGTATACTCATTTTAAAGATAAAAAAACGCTCGTTTTTTTGGTGCAATTTTTATAAAAAAATAATGTCGTATGAAAGAGTTATTAACGTTTAAAAAATGGGGGGGGGGGAATTGGAGGAGAGAGAAACTATTGGTTTGGATTGACTAGAATACCCCTAAACAAACTCACGCGCCTCTTTTCTTCCCTTTAATTTCCCTGATTTAATCTTAGCCCTTGATTAACTAAATGGATGGTCAAGATCACTTCCTAGCCTTCCTAGCCAAATAAACTTCCTATTGTATCTCCACCCTTAATTAACATGCAAATACATTGATTACATAAACACATTTGTTTCATATGTTTATTTCACCATATGTACACATTGATTTACATCACATTTTTGCTACGTATGTTCACTTAGCATACTTAGTACATTGTTTTCACATAACATGCTTACATTTGGTATGACATTTGGTTTGTATAACGAAACTGAAATACGTTCATTAACATTGATCACGCCGCTCGGTAGTAAGTAGTGGTACCATAGGACTTGACAACTCCCATTCCTGAAATCCTAGGTTTGTTTGGACGTAAGGAATGACTGAATCTGAAAACATTTTTGATAAACCTTTGATTTGTTCTAGGGTTTATCCTTCAGTCTCAAGGCTTGAATGTATACGTTTAACATTACCACATAAGTGTTTGTATCAGTAAAGCATGGATTTTGCAAAACATATCTTTTTGACTTAAACTATGATTTACATCAAATACATTGTTTTGTACATTTTTACTTATGGGGTTGAGTAATATTATTATTCACCATACATTTCATTGGTTACACATAAACATCATACATATGGTTTGAGTAGTTACTTTTTACTTGCCATACATAACATTTGATTATACATTACATGATTTACATTTAACATTAGACAGTGTTTACACATAAACATTTGACATTGGTTTAAACAAGGTATTTTGGTGGTTTGTTTGGGTAAGTGATTTAAATAATGAGGCGTGTGTAATATGGTAAAAGCATGGTGGATACGCCGCTGGTACTTCCTATATATAAGTGCTTTTATGATATTACATATCGTTGCGTTATTTAAACCATTTCAATTTAGACATATTACATTTTACACAAATAACATATTTTCACAAAATATTGTTTTACAAACAACTATTTTATACAAACTCATTTTACTTGGTTATTCATTTAACCATACATCCTTCTTTTATATCATGTGATTTCTTATCGATTTTCGTATGATTTACAAAGGAAAACATTTTACAAGATTCATGACTAACTTTTGTTAAACATTTCTTTCAACTACAAGTCATGAATCCTAAATCAATAAACCCATGTATCTCACAGGCATTTTTATGCTGACGTACCTATTTTCACATGTGTTTTCAGGAGCTGATGCATAGGGTTGTTCAAGATACACTTAGGCGGACTTGGGCCTTAGTGACAATAAAAGATGCAAGACTAGTTTAAATTTTGTTATGTACTCTTTGTTTTCCTTGTTTTAAGACAATGTAATCTTTTTTAATTCGAATAAAACTAAACTTTAAATACCATGGTTATGAAACAATAATTCTGCCACTCTATTCCCCGACGTTTCCGCCGCGGTTTGTTGTTTTACGCGGTCGGGGTGTGACAAATTTGCCGCTCGGTGAAGGTGTTTTGCGGGGAAGAGTTGCCGCATGCAAGGAAGATGGGGAGAGGGGGTAATGGTGGGACCCACTATCTTTCAACAAATCATGCCTTTTTTTAAGGTAGTGTTTGGTATGAGGTAATGAAGGAGGGAATTGAATAGGCCATTCAAGGGTAATAAAAATAGGCATATTTGGTTGGTTAAAAGGAAAGTAATCGACCATTACACCTGGAATCCCTTTACCTCAAAACACCTTCCATCTGTTCCTTTGCTACCCCCAGTTTTTTTTCATTCCGTCCCGTAATAGGTTAGTAATTATCTATTTTGCCCTCCTTAGTGTATCTCCTGCTCTCCAAAAGTTCATGATCACCGACCACCACAAACGAACCTTCCCCTAATGATTATCCATGTCACACCCCAATCGATGGCAGAATCATCGGGGCGCGACACTGAGCGAAACAGATTGTCCAGAAGTTTCAATAACAACTACAATTGCCAATTATTTAAAGCAACATGTACCATACCATGTCATAAAAGATATCATAATTATTACAGACAAGATCTAGTCAAATTGTTCTGTTCCGACAACTCAGATTTCAAAATACAGACAATTGTTTATTTGTTTCTAAACCTTTCCTAGCCTCGATTTCACAGCAAGCCAAGCATATAAACATCCTAAGCACCTGTCACATACGTTAAAGTAAAAGTCAATACACATAGTGTAAAGGTGAGCATACAAGTTTAATAGATATAATAGAGTTCGAAATCGTTATGCATAACCAGCACGTACATAGTGTAAAATGAGGCATGTTAGTTATCGACATGAACCTATCGATACCAATGACTGCGGGTTGACTACCCAAGGCAGTTCGTAATACACACTCACCACTGTGAGCCATGTAACAAACTGTCCTTAACAACCCCTGAGTGAACAGGTGCTAAGTCCAAACAAATAGTACTATCGTTGCTAAGGCAGGTAGACAGCATTCCATGTGTAAACATAACAAACAAGCATTCATTAAGTCACGTATAACATGCAGTAACGGTTAGCGTTTAAAGTATTGCGTAGTGTGTTCGATGTGATTTAGAATAAGTAACGTATGTAACACCCAAAAGTACGTAAAGCAAAAAGGGATCGAGTATACTCACAGCGATTGATGGATTGAAGGAAGCGCTTAGAGCGAAAATTAGCCTGATCAGAACGATAGCATAAATGATAAGCGGCGCGTAAAACGGAATAAAGTGTCAGTGGGTCGAACAGCAATCCGATCGACAGTCCGATCGGGTAGCCGGTCGTTCGGGTGACAATGCGCTCGGATGGTCATCCGATTGGGTAACCTTTCGAGTGGATTGTTACTTCGTTTGGGAAGGATGTGTTTGTGTATGATGGCTTGTCTTTTGAAGTTTTCATTGAAGCATTTTGAAAACATAGAAGTACCTCTACCTTTCAGGTCGGTCGATCGGACGGACGTTCGATCGGACGACAACCCGATTGGTTGGACACTTTAGTGAGAACAACTTCACAGTAGTTTGTCACTCGATCGGATTGTAGTCCGATCGAGTGACAATCCGTTTATATTGAACATGTTGAAAATTGTTGAGCATTGAAATCAGGATATCACATAGTCGAGTGGTAGTCCGATCGGGTGGTAATCCGATCGGGCAGCACTTCATTCAATGTTCATCTTTCAAAGTTTGAAAACAAAAGTCGAGTGTGGGGCCAAGGTGCAAGCCGATCGGGTGGCAACCCGATCGGGTGGCAATCCGATCGGACAGTAGTCCGATCGGGCGACACTCCAACCTGGTCGACCTGATCGTCTTCTTCCTTGGTCATTTTGATAGTTTGTCATTTTATCGAGATGATTTGATAACGTATTAGACAACAGAAACCTCGTCACGACTTAGTAACCTGATTGGACAGGAATCACCCAAATCCGACCAGTTAACTGTTCGAGATGGTGTTCCATGTTTAACCCGAAATCAGTAATCTCGTGGATAGAATCCAGATCTCGAACCAACACATCAACAAGAAAGAGTAGAAGGTTAGAACAAGCTTCGATTCTATCGGTTTTGAGTGCATTGAGTGTAAAAGAGTTGAAAGAAAGTTGGAAAATGTTGAATCGGTTTCGTGACCCTAAACAGTCAGTAAAGGTAGTTCATCATTTACAGAGGCGGAATCAAAGTAAACAACGTCACACAGCTTGTTTCCTTTTAATCTTCTTATATTACTGATTTGTAGAGCTTTTACAATCAAATCTTGACAAGAATCCGGCAGCACCTCAGCTCACATACAATCAGATCCGTTTCAAATGAAACTAGCACAACCCTATTTATAGATGTAGGTGATCCGTTTGAGGGTGACACAACCATGTTCAAACGGACAGCCATGTTCAAACGGACAACCATGTTCAAACGGAATTACCTCTTGAAAGATATTCAAACCCTAATTCAATCCCTGTTGTGCACTCAATTAACCTATCTAGACATAAGACTTGATTAAGACGTAGTCAACAGACATTCAGTGTACCAACAGACTCCCCCTTGGATGTTGACGAAGTCTTTGGCTTCGAGTCTTTAGTTTTTGTCTCTTTCCAATTTGTCTAATAAAGCAAGCATCCTATCAATCTTTATCTTCTTTGATCAGCTTCTATCTTCAAATGTTGTACCAGGATCTATCTCTGGCTCTCTCTTTCTTCAGGCTCCCCCTTTCTTCAAGCTTCCGTGCTTTAGGGATCGTCACCTTGCTTTTCGGTTTACAAACTCCCCATTGCTTTGAGCTTGTCTTCAGACTCCCCCTTAGACTCAGCTTCTGGGATCGTAGTCTGGACTCTTACCTGCAATCACTCATACATTCATAAGTAACAACATTTTAGACTACCAGAAATAGTAACCTGGCAATTCAATCTTCTCTAAATCACTTCTCATGAATTTGGCAGTTTCATCGAATCGAATCGGAAACTAGCTCTATAACAATATAATCATCCAAATCCCCCACAGTTAATCATCCAAGTCCAACTTAATGACCTTGGAGATATCACAAACTGTTTTGATTTTTTATTTTAATTCAAGTTTCAATTTAATGAACTTGTTTTATTTTCAGAAACACAATCAGCTTACTTAGATTTTAAAACTCGGCACTCAGACATCGGTTGTCGTAAATAAAGCAGAATCAAAAATCTTTTTGTATTTACTGAAAAAATAAAGCAATAACGAAATATGTACAAACATATTCACAGTCACTATTTTTGTTTGAGTTTGCGTTAGAGGATCATATCAGTTTTTGACAAATCACAAGTACCATTGAGCTTAGTTACACGTTAAGAATTAAACAATTCACTTAGATTGTCGATATACTGATCCACTTAAATTTTCACACAAAGTTCAACTGATTCAGGATACGAATTAGATGTATTAAGAACTTAAACTCATTCATGTGTCCCACTTCTTGAATATACTCCCGTATCCAGATCCCAATATTCAGTCTTACAAGTGAGTATACCTAGATGATATCTGTAAGGGGAATAAATTATGAAACCATATGAGCTCAGGTCAGAACTTCCGTTCAGCAGAGAACTCAGGTTTGTCTTTAGGTGTGTCCCCTTTAGAGGATCTTTTTTACAACAGCAATGACTATCAATTTTATTGTTTCATCATTTTTGCTGAGGGCGGCGCTATATTTCAAGCAAGCAGAAAGTATTCTCCGGGGACTAGGCCATTGCTTCTGCAAAATCAGAAGTCCCGGGATAATACCCCAGATATCACTAAGCATAAAGACCTAGTATCTTAGAAAGAGGGACCTTTCAAACGAGATTTCAGGGGTTACCTATATATCCAAATAGTGTTCCCCACGAAATAAGCAAGTTTGAATTTAGGTTTATATCCCGAAAAAGTTTACTAAATGTATAAAAATCTATCGGCATATCATCAGTGAGACTGTTTAACACTATTTAATCATTACATTTCTTTAGCATACTGTAACTGTCTACTGATGTACTATCATTTCCTCTTTTTACGCAAAAACTCAATTTTTCATTTTATCATGTTTTTTACTTTTTCAAATTTTCAAATTTTCAAATGTTTTTGTATTTTCTGACAATTTTTCTCCCCCTAAAATGCAAAACCATTTAAAGAAAATTTGACAACCAACACTGATAGCTTTGTCTCGCCATCCATTATCTGCTAACTATGCTCTGTTTTGTAGAAAAAACTAATATAAAGTACCCCCATGATTTACAACCCATTGATTTTCGACAGTTTGAAAACCGTTTTTCAATCTTGTGAAAGTAATCATGTTTGTTCAGCCGTGAGGGTTTCGGCGTATTCAATCAGAACTCCCCCTTATAACAAACTATTTTCCCATAATGATTTCAAAACACTTAAGTTTGTTTTAATCAGAATGGTTTTTCCGGAAAAATTAGTTTGTTTACCCATCACTTGTGGATTCGGGGTCATCACATCACCTTGTTCTCTTTTAACCATTTTGAAAATTTAACATTATTAGGTCAAACACCACTATCACTTGTAGAAAATCAAGTACAACTTAATGTCCTTAATTAACCACTTGTAAGACGAAATATCACAGTTACCATCCTGTGAATTTCTCAAGAATGATGCCGATACCTGCTTCACACTTACCAACCTGGAAGCTCCGGCAAGTCAGAAGTTCAACGAACAGATTTATGTACCCAAGCCTGACCAGTCTTGGGTGTGACCTTTTCAGTTTTACTCGGGGTTTGATCATTCCTTTTTGCTTCATAAAATTCTTTTACCCCTTTTACCTTTCCATCAACCATCTTACTAAAAATATGTTTAACATTGTTATTAAACATTTTTCCAGCATCAACATCTTTTGATTTTAGGTTTGCAGCCCGTAATGGTGGAAAATTCTCATCATTCATTAACGGAAAACCGTCTCTTCCTTTTTTACCTCAACCTGTGGCTCATCTGATTTTGTGGAATCAGATTCATCACCAACACATGGCTCCTTTGTTTCCAAAGAAACAGATTCATTGCCAATTTTTATCTTCTCTTTTTTCTTCCCTTTTGTCCTCAGATTTGTATCTGAAGAATTCGTTTTACTTGACTCCGTTGTCGAGTGAAGCGATTCATCAGAACTTTTATTTGAACCAACAGGATTACCCGAAGACAAAATCCTTTCAAGGTATTCTCTCGCTTTCTTCCTCTTTTTCCTCAGTCTGTCTTTCTGCCCCTGTGAAAGCTTTACTTTCTTTTCCTCCACTTTCTGTTCTTTAGGCTTGACATTGACTGGTTTCTTTATCGTTCTCTGAGATTCAACCCTCGATCTTCCCATCAATCTCCTTGGGCAATCTCTGACAATGTGACCTTTAATATGGCAATTATAGCATCTTCTTGTTTCATAATTCCAATTCTGGCAGTTAACAGCAATGTGTCCTCTAACACCACAAGTGTAGCACACTCTGTTATCGTACCATCTATCACCTTCAAACCACACATTCAAATCATAACATTTTTAGAGTTGTTGTAATCATAACTCCTCTTGTAAACATGATTTGTCCTTTGAGCACTGTGGTCAAACCTGCACCACTTATTACCAATATCTTGTGAGTTTTCATTTTCAAATTTTTGTGATTTTTTATAACGATTGGATGATTGAATTGATGAGCTTTTATTTTTGTTTTGAAAATTTTTCAAATTTTTTAACTTTTTGTTTCTGTTCTAAAATCTTCTTAACAGGTTTTTGCTTTGAGCATTCACCTATT
This sequence comes from Helianthus tuberosus, assembly GCA_030545235.1. Lineage (NCBI taxonomy): Eukaryota > Viridiplantae > Streptophyta > Magnoliopsida > Asterales > Asteraceae > Helianthus > Helianthus tuberosus. The sequence goes on along the minus strand of CM060410.1, from coordinate 146,964,027 downwards.
TCAGTAGATTGCAAAATAGTATTTTGAAATTTTTCTTGTAAATCTAAAAATATTTTTCTTTTCTTTTTCTTTTTCATCATCAGCTTTGTCATCGCAATCTTCGATTTTGACTTTGTCAAAATTTGTGACATTGTCACTTATTGGAATGGAATTGATCGGTTTTGGACAGACATATGATGTAGAATTCACAAAACCTATCAATTTATTCTCAAGCTCATTAATTTTATTCCGAGCAATTTCAGCTTCATTTTCAAGCCAAATGATTTTCTGAAGATGAGAATTTATTTCAATCTGTTTTTCAAGATTATTTTTAAAAATAACAGATTTTTCATCTTCTAAAACCTTCATTTGACTTTGAAAATCTTTTTCAATTTTTAATTTTTCATTTTCAAACTCTTTTTCTTTTTCTTTCAAAACTTTGTTTTCCAATGTCAAACTCTCCACATCCTTCAAGAGTTTGACATTGTCTGATTCAGATTTATCACATTTTGAGCACACTGATTCAGATCCTGAAGTTTTATCTTTCTCAGATGCTTCAGTCTTTGAAATTACTTCTTCAAAAACCTGCTGTTTTTCAGCAACAGTTTCTTTCACAACTTCTTCTTTCACTTCCATAGCTTTCTTCACATCTTCCTTAGCAACTTTCTTTAATTCAACCATACTCTCAACATTCTTCTCCATTCTCTCTTCATCTCTCTTTTTCAAACTCGATATCATGACTTCTCTTATGAGTTTTTCCAGCTTTTCCTCATAATTTTTGTCTTTTACAGCATTTGAATAAAATTCGCCGACCCGAGGAATTACTAAAAGAACATCATCATAGACTATGTCCTTTTTGGAAACAACAGGTTCATCATATATGTTGACATAGCACTCTCGTTTCTTATCCCATCTTTTGTATCTGACAACTTCATCATATTCTCTTTGCATATCATTCATTCTGTTCGCAGCCATTCTTATTTCTCTGTCTGTTTTCTCACTCAGAATTTATTCTCTGGTTTTCTTTTTAACTTCAGCCATGATACTATCTTTTTGAATCACCTTGAATCACACAAACAAACAAAATCAGTTCAATCACTAACAATCAACTAAATCAAACAAGTATCCGATCGAGTGAGTCAACAAAAGTCAACAAAATGAATATGTGACAATGGATCGGGTGGGGATCCGCTTGGACGAGTATCCGACGCTTTGATAATCACCTGAATCACAACAACAAATGAAATGATTAGGGTCGGGTGGTAATCCGTTCGGATTTCCACTCGATTTGTTGCACTTTGAACTTGAACAAAACAAAATTCTTTTATATTCAACAAATTCTCACACTTTTTATTGTTCACCAATTTTAATTTCTTTTGAATGTGGTAAGATCAACACTATTTCATCACTTGGGCCGTTTGTCAATTAAATGCTTCTCCAAATTGGACCGACAACATCAATTGTCAAATGAATATGATTGGGCTGATGAATAAGTGGGCGACAATATCATTTACTTGATTGGGCCGAGATTTTCACTTTATATAAACTGACAATCACTTTCAATGAATTTTAATTGGACCTATGATAACTAGTGGGCCGGTGCACTAAATCATTTACGTGGGTTTAATAATTTGGCCGAGATGTATACTTATGCAATCAAATTGTATCACATGCAACTCAAACGATTAACCACTTTCAAACGTGATCACAAATATGTGTGACTTTCAAACAGAACTACAATAATGATCCACTCTCAAACGATCATTTAAAACTGGATACAAGTCTCAAACGTAATAGTCCTGTCTCTTTCAAACGTGAACTCTCAAACGAACCACTTTCAAACGGTTAGACACTTTCAAACGAACTACTAATAAGTGTTATTTTCAAACGAGCTATTCAAACGGAAACCCTTATTTCAAACGAGATGGTGATGTACAAACGGAAATCACACCAATTTCAAACGAAGTGTCTGTTTCAAACGGAAACCATGCTTCGTTCAAACAAATGATGTCAGCATTTTACGAATACTTTCAAACGGAATAGATGTTTTTGATCATTTTTAAGCCGTATTTTAGTCCAATTCTTTTAAGGATTCGATAACACTCTATTTCGTTTGATATGTGAGAGTTTTAGACCAATTTAACCGTGACAACTAGTTCAAATCAGAAAAGAAAAGTAGAAGTGAGTAGAAATATGAAAATCCGGTGAAATCAAGCTGCAATGGTATGAACTCCTCGTCCTGAGCTCTGATACCACTTGTTGAATCGGTTTCGTGACCCTAAACAGTCAGTAAAGGCAGTTCATCATTGTTTACAGAGGCGGAATCAAAGTAAACAACGTCACACAGCTTGTTTCCTTTTAATCTTCTTATATTACTGATTTGTAGAGCTTTTACAATCAAATCTTGACAAGAATTCGGCAGCACCTCAGCTCACATACAATCAGATCCGTTTCAAATGAAACTAGCACAACCCTATTTATAGATGTAGGTGATCCGTTTGAGGGTGACACAGCCATGTTCAAACGGACAGCCATGTTCAAAGGGACAGCCATGTTCAAACGGACAGCCATGTTCAAACGGAATTACCTCCTGAAACATATTCAAACCCTAATTCAATCCCTGTTGTGCACTCAATTAACCTATCTAGACATAAGACTTGATTAAGACGTAGTCAGCAGACATTCAGTGTACCAACAGAAAACCATCTTTCAATCCTTTTCACCGTGAACATGTTCAGATCTATGAAAGATCTTTGTTTATTTGTGTGGAAATCGTTCAGATCTAAGTTGTTCTTGGTGGATTGGAGCCAAAACATGAAGTTCATAAGAACAACATGATGACATCATCCTAGAACACCTCAAATAAGTGATTTCACGGTTAAAAGTTTAGATTCAAAAGATAGAAAGGTGTAGGAGTGCGTGTAGATCAAGAAAGTACAAGATTTAGATGGAAAACTTACAAGAATCGCGAGAAATCTGAAGAAAAGTGGGCAAGAAGCGCTGGTCGGACGAGAGAGTGCAAAAGGTGAAGTTATGATGTTGACAGGGGGTATTTATAGGGTTTCCATAAATGGAAAGGGGAGGAGAAGGCTGGTCGATCGGGTGGCTGCTCGATCGGGTGGCAGCGCGATCGGGTGGCAGCCCGATCGGGTGGCAGCTCGATCGGCTGGCCACTCGATTGAAGTGCATGGCGCGACGAGTTTTGCTGTTTCGATTGCGATTGCGAGCGTTGCGATGCGATAGAGTTTCCTAGTCAATTACTTTTAATCCCAACTACTATATCAACATACAATCATCCTTATTTCTCATTCGTTTAGCGTTTGCGATTCGATTGCGATTGAGTTTCGATTGCGTTTCGATTAATGACCACACATTTACGTAATTAAACATGCACAAGTAACACGTAAGGTACACATACACATAGAACAATAACCAAAACGCGTAATTCAAGTTGCGAGTGCGATTGCGATAAACGATAAACGATTAAATATGTGATAAATATCGAATAAATCTTGATTATTAATAAGTACTCCACATAATACAACTAACGTAAAGCATAAGATAGACTAACTACATGCCAAAGAAGTCAAAACATGAATTGAGCAAGGAGTGACAGATCGCAATTAGCAATCTTGTCTCCCTTTGACTTCAATCTTGACTTTGACTTTCGAAACACGGGGTGTTACAATCCAGTTGTATATCAGTCCTCGGGAGTCCGCCGCTCATCAATGTCTCCAATCGATATCCGTATCTTATATGGATTCTGGTGATGTGTGTTATGTGATCTCCATTGGCGAGGCCGAAACGGGAAGCAGACACCATTGATAAGCCGACCGGTTGGTGGTTTTTTTGGGTGCTAGATAGCAATACCATAATATGTTATTCAAAAATTCAGGTGATTTTTGTTATGCGATCTCGTATCTTATACGAATTCCGGTGATGTTTGTTATGCGATCTCCGTCAACGAGGCTGAAGCGGCAAGCAGACACCACTGATAAGCCGACCGGTCGCGGGTTTTTGGGTGCTAGATAGCAATACAATAAGATGCTCTTAAAAAATTTGGCTTAAAATTGTTTTTACATGAAACATCAGAAACCTTGTATGAACTCGGGGAGAACAAATAACCTGATACAGAAGTAGGCTCAAACGCAAATTAGCAGCCCAATTATTGAAAAAACTTTGCCTCCATAGCTGGTGATACCGGCAACGGTTTTGTTGCTGCTAGTATAAAATATGTATAGTTCTTTATGTAACAAAGCAAGCTCACACGCAAATCAGCAGCCCAAATATTGAAAAACTCTTCCCTCCATCAAGTATGAGGTTGATTGGATAATGTGATTTTATTAGTTGAAAAAGGATTTTTTTTTCTTTTTTCTTTTTTATAATTTGAAAACACAACTTTAGGATTAGTAATTTTGTAAATCTTGAGCATTCATTTTAATTTTGATCTAGTTGTTATGAAAAATGGTAAGTTTTTTTATTTTATGGTAGGGGTATTTTTGTCTTTTTAACAAATTGTATTCTATTACTTTGTCTTTTTTCACCTACCAAACATCACAAAACCAAACATGACAATGGAATGGTAATGATCCATTTCTTTCTCTTGTCCATTTCATTCCTTCGTTCATTTCATTCCATCTTACCTCATACCAAACAGATCGTAAATGCTTTGGGTGAAATCACCCCTTATGTTCTTTAGGCAAGAGTGGTGTATGAGTGTGAAATTGACATGACACATTATGATTAGATGTTTGAAAATTTCCCCCCGCCTTATGAGTGGTGCACCCCCTTCACCCTTATGTTCAAATTCCACATATAATAGGAATATCAAAAAAAAAAATTGACGTTAAAAAAAACATAGTGTTACAAATCGTTAAAAAAACACAGTGTTACAAATAATGGGATCTATCCTCTCATTTGTGGCCTAGTGGTAGGAGATTTGAGTTTTTCAATGGAGACTCAAGTTCAATTCTCACTTGTGTCATATTGGGGCGGATATAGGTAATGAAGGATTTGGACTAGGCCTTTTGAGAGGTTGTCAGTTCGATTCCCGAGCCTAACCGGGTTTTCGTCCCATCGTGTGTTACGTCAGAGAGTTCTGCTCTTGTGGTGACACAACGACTGTCAAGTGGCAGCCGACGGTATGGTTTCCCGGGGGAACACGTAAAAAGGCCACACTTTGAAGCGAGACAATTAAAACAATATAGTCTGACTAAAGTGGGGCAATAGGAGACTCTCTAATATGAAGAGTGTGGTAACCACCGTTAAAAAAAAAAAAAAACAAATAATGGGATCTATAAGGATGATTCTCCAAAAACACCCATAGGAAGAAACTAATTTCGTCAACCATGACTCGACCCGGCGTAGAATAGCAGATACACTGCAATCAACAATCACGAACATGGAAGACGGAATCTCAACTGACCGGATCAAGCTCAACGTCGGCGGAAAACTCTTCGAAACCACCGTCTCCACCCTCCAATCCGGCGGCCCAGACTCACTCCTCGCCGCCTTATCCAACCGCCAACACCACTCCTCCTCCACTCCAGTCTTCATCGACCGAGATCCAGAAATATTCTCCGTCCTCCTCTCCCTCCTCCGCACCAACCGCCTCCCCTCCACCTCCCGCCGCTTCACCGATCAAGAACTCTTCGATGAAGCCTCATACTACGGCATCGAATCTCACCTCAAGTCCGCCATGCTTCCGAATCCACTCTCCGGCATCGACGCTGCTATCGTCTCCACAATTCGACCTGCATCTGACGGTTTTGTAACCGCTTTCACGGCGATTGACGACGGATCGGTTTGGATAGCTCACGGCGGCCAGATCTCTGTTTACGATTGGAATCTAACGCACGCAGGTACTGTACGGACTCACCTTGACTCCATTACTTCTATTAAGCAAGTGACGTCATCTCCGATAACCGCCGTTGCTTCGGATGTTGCTTCCGGTGTTCATTTCTATAACTTCGCTAACGGCCGTCGCGTCGGCTCCGTCGAGTGGATCGACCGTACAGATCCGCGGATCTATAAAGCTCGAGTAACCGCCGTAACCGACTCACCGGATCTCGTGTTTTCCGCTTTCGATTCGCACCACAAGGAGAATTGTGTACTCGCGATTGATAAGTCAACGCTCCAGGTGACGTCAGAAATCGGTAGACAGTCCGGAAATTCATCGAAATCGACCGTTCCTGGAACCCTAACTTACATGAAGGAGCTTGGAGTTCTAGCTGCAACCGCGATAACGTCTGGAGCGTTCGGTTTCTCTGGTTACATTCGTCTATGGGATCCGAGAACAGCGCGTGTGGTTTGGGAGACGAACGAGCCAGGTTCGGGGCGGAGTAGTAGGTTTGGAGATTCGTTTGCTGATGTTAGTTTTGATGTGGATGAACTGACTATGTGTAAGATATGTTCGAAGTCTGGTGACCTGGCGATGGCGGATTTGAGGAAGTTGGGGGATGATCCGTGGGTGTATTTACGAGAGACGAATCCGAGTTTGAGGAATACTAGTGGAGGGATTAGTAATAGTGTGGTGCATTGTTATAAGAAACAGGTTTTTGTTGGGAGAGATGGTGGACTTGAAGTGTGGTCTCGAGTTGCACAGAATGGTGAAAGTGATAGGGAGATTGGTGAAGAATCGTTCAGGAGGAACTACATTGATAAAGTGCAGGATTCGGAGAGAGGGATAATCAGTAAAATCGAAGGGGGTGGCGAACGGCTTTTTGTTAGTAGGGAAGAAGCTGAAGGGCTTGAGGTATGGCAGAGCTCTGTGTTTTCGGGTGCTGTTTTGGTTCTATGACACTTGAGAATCGACAAATGAACCCGAGGCATCATTCATGAAGAATGCAATAACACTTTTTGTACTATACAATGATTCTGTGCATACATGAAGCAAGCAAGGCGCAAAGATTGCGTATTGAGGTAGTCGTGTTACTAGCTTTTATCATTAATACCTTAAGATATGCCGTTGCCTTTTGACTTATGCTTTGTGCTTATGTTGCTCTAGAATCCTGCAATTTATCTATATAGAGGCTCATTTGCTGTCCTTAGTTGTCTTAGAATTCAATAAGTTGACTGCTTACAGAATATGTACTTCTGTGAACATAAGTTAACAGGAATTTTTGAGTTGGGATTGTTAACATACTTGTAGTGGATTTTGGTTGGGGAAGAATATGCTTGATGTCGTAATAAATAAAAAAAGAATTGAAATTCCAGGAGAGGATCAAATAGGAAGTTTAGTTTGGCTAAGAAGGATAGGAAGCAATAATAAAATAGCAATAGGTAAATTTGCGATTCCACCATAATTTAATCAAAACAATTGTACCTAGTGAATTTAATAAATAGCAAAGTTATTGGAGGAGGGTGGGATATAGATAGACCCAACCACTACCCATTGAGATAGAGATGCTGATTCAAGATCAATAAGAATTTAAACGAGTTATATTTAGGCTTAACTATCAAAACAATTGTACCTAGTAAATTTAATAAATAGCAAAGTTACTGGAGGAGGGTGGGATGTAGATAGACCCAACCACTACCCATTGGGATAGAGATGCTGATTCAAGATCAATAAGAATTTAAACGAGTTATATTTAGGCTTAACTACCTTAGCAAGTATTAGATAACAAGGTCATAATTTAAGTTGTTTTTTAAGTAAAAGATTATCTAAGATTTCAAATTTTACCCAAATCCTAGAAACTGGTATGTGTAAACCCATGTATTTTAATACATGCAGTCACAATAATCGTCTCCTTATAAAACATGTTATGTGTAGTCCTAAACTTTTTAAATGGTTAATTTAAACTTTTTGATGCATCAGTATATAAAGTATCTATCGTATAAAATACGTCTTTCTTTTTTATGTCGAATTGAACCTTTTAGTGCTATTTCGTGTCTGTGATAGGTTGTCTTAAACCATTTTAAGCGCGCGTAAAAGATCAAAAGAAGTAAAAACATAACAACTAAAACGGTGGTTGATTTTTATGGCCATAAGTACTTGTGATAATCATTTTAAGGAAAAATAGGAGAGAGAATTATATTGTGGGGTCATGGTAAGGAGTGCAATAAGTTTTAGAGATGAACCAAGTGCGTTTGGTTCGTGAAATGATTTGGAATTTGAATTGGAATTTGTATAGGAATTAGAATTTGAAGTAATTTGATTTGGAATTTAAACATTCCAATTGGAATTGGAAATTTGTTGGAATTGAAATCTCAATTCCATTTTTGTTGTGTTTGGTTGTCAAATGAATTGGAATCCATCACCCGCCACCCACAACCACCGGTTCGGGTCGAAACAGTACGGGTCGAAACGGTTCGCGTCGAAACAGTTCACTTCGAAACGGTTCGGGTCGACACGGTATGGGTCGAAACGGTTCGCGTCGAAACTGTATGGGTCGAAACGGTTCGCGTCGAAACGGTACGTGTCGAAACGGTTCGCGTCGAAACGGTACGTGTCGAAACGGTACGGGTCGAAACGGTTCACGTCGAAACGGTTCGATTCGAAACGGTACGGGTCGAAACCGTTGGCTTCGAACCGGTACGAGTCGAAACTGTTCGGGTCAAAATGGTACGAGTCTAAACGGTTCGGATCGAAACCGGTATGGGTTGAAATGGACGTGGGAATGGAATGGACGTGAGAATGAAATGGACGAGGTAATGGAATGGATGAGGTAATGAAATTTATCATTACCATTCCATGTCTTGTTTGGTTACCATGTGTGAACGTAATGAACAATTACTTTTTGTTGTTTGGTATGCGAAAAAAGACGAAGGAATAAAATCAGATGACGGTGGTCAATGATGGGCGATGGGGCGTGGTGCTAGGTGTCAGTTGTAGCAGTGGCGGTGGTTGGCGGTGGTGGTGGGTGGAGACGACGGCGGATGGTGACAACGGTGGTGGTGTTGGATGACGGTGGAGGTAGGTGGCGGCGGCGGTGGTGATCGGAGGTGGGTGGTGGCGATGATCGGAGGTGGCAGTAGCAGCGGTGGGTGGCTACGACGAATGCTAGGACGGAGGTGGGTGGCGACGGTAGGTGGTGGCAGTGGCGGTGGCGGCAGAGGTGGGTGACGGCGACGGATGACGGTGGTGGTGGTGGTGGTGGTGTGTGGTAGCAACGGTGGTGGGTTGTGGTGGTGTTTATGAAAAGTGAAGAGAATGGAATGGAAAAAAAAAACAGAGGGGACAGATGAAATGATTTTGAGGGAATGGAATGCATTTTGGTATGTACGATTCCATTCCATCGCCAACCAAACACTCCTTTCTTCATTCCCTCACAATGGTCCATTCCATTCCACCTCTCATTCCGGCATACCAAACACTACCATCATTCCATCGACCAACCAAACACTGATCTTCATTCCCTCACAATGGTCCATTCCATTCCACATCTCATTCCAGCATACCAAACACTACCATAAAGATTGGAATTGGGATTCTAATTCCATCAAATTTTGTGAACCAAACATCTTAAAAGATGGAATTCAAATTCTAATTCCTTTAAATTCCATTGAATTCATGAGGGCTGATACCAAAATCTCATCCGTAGAGTCAATTACATTTTCTTTATCTTTTTCACCTGATATGATATGTGAGATATTTTGATCACATGATCGTTGAGTTGATGCATGTTGATACACTGTTTCATTCGAAACACACACATATACCAAAGGGGACATAATGCACACTTTCCATGTTTTCAACTGATTTTACATTTACACCCGTATTACAATCAATTTTTGTCTCTTGAGTTTGAGTCTTCTTTTCTCTCTTACTCTGTATTTCATTATCATCTTTTTGAGTTGAATCTGGATCTCTGCTCATAAAACCTGCCTTTTTTTGCAAATGAAATCAACGGATCCAATTGAGCTTTTGCTTCTTGAATCACCTGATTATCTGCATAGACCGTACACCCCTCATTCAGCAACATCTCTACATTATTCAAATATTCTTTTGTCTTTTCACTTCTACAGTCAATTTTCTGGCAAATACCTGTTTCAATATGAACAATAAAAGATGATAAAATATATATATCATATATTCAGAGTTAAATATTATTAATTGATATCTTTATGTTTTTGTGTCTTATCGATTCTGCTTCCTCCATTTGTTCTTCTGCCACCGGAATGTTTGATTCCCTGCCAACATTTACATTCTCAACCCGCCTATTCGAATGTGTATTTCGAGTATAAGGATCATTGTCTTTGCCATCATCATCATACACTTGCCTTTCTACCTTTTCATGCATATCTTCATGAATCAATTCGTCTTGTACACCAGTACCATCATTGTGTTTGCCCTCATCATCATCCACTTGCCGTTCTACCTTTTCATGCACATCTTTATGACTCAATTCCTCCTCTACACCAGTACCACAAGAATGATCAAGCCCCGTATCTTCTCCTATGCCGACTTCCTCTATTTGCATGTGTTCACCAGTTGAAAAACGTTGACGCACCTCGCTTTCATTTAATTTTTTGTTTTTTAATTATGTTTTAGACTTTGAACTACCTTTCTTTCTTCTTTTCTCAGAGTTCAGTTTTTTATTCTTGATCTCCTCCAGTTTGCATAAGCATAATGTACGCTCTTCAATATGCTCTATAACATACGAACATTTACATTTAACACGTACATCATGCAACTTACTTGTATGATCTGCATAGATAAGCTGTAAACAAAACAAAATTTGTCAGTTTGTTTTGTTTGGATAAATGCTACAAATGACAAATTAATATTTAACTTATGATCTTACCGCAAGCAAAAATAGAGGCCCATTAAAAAGTTGAGCAGGGTGCCAACCTTTTCTAGCCCTGTCTAACAAAGTTAGCATGTAATCACACCAACCTAGTTCTTTTATGTCAACATTCTTTGTTATTAATGACAAAAATCTTTGGTTGAGAGTGGCACTTTTTGTTCCTTCGCCTAGATGAGTAAACATCAACACCAAAAAGTTAAGAACAAACAACATTCCAGAATCATTACGTTCTTTCTTGCATCGCCTATCCAAATAAGTTTGTGTTTTTTTATAAGAAACTTGGTGAACCTTACTGGGAATCAACTTCTCCACAATTTAACAACGGGACTTTTTATACTTGGCCTATTATTCTCTGTTATTTTTCTAGATCCGTTTGGAATTCCCAATACATTGTGTACCAATTCTGGACTTAATTTTATTGAGTGAGATCAAAGATTTAATATTCTTGTTATATAATCTAGTTCTTAGCCAACCAAAGTCCCAAGCTGGTAGGAACATGCTCAATCTTCAGATTTAAAATAACATCCAAGTATATAGAGTGCTTGGTGAACATCTTGGTAAAATCTTCTCACCGGTATATGGGAAAAACATTTGACCTTCATAGTGATTTGATTCCTCAGGTTGGTCCTTTCGACGTCTCTTCTTTGGTAAGATATCATCAACTATTAAATAACTTAATGAATTTTAGTAACAAACTACAACTAAGATTTTAATGTTTAAAGATATACCTGGTTTTTTACTTTCGATGCAGTTGGATTAAGAAAATCAACATCATCATCACAGTCTGCTTGTAAAACTGCAGCATCAAATCAAATAAAATAATAAACTATGAAGGGAAAAAATGTATATTATATTTAATCGTTTTAAATTGATCTATAACGTACCTGCACAATTTCGTTTTTTAGCAGCAGGTGACCAAGATCCTTCATGTCTCTCCACATTTTATTAGAAACAAAACACATCAAAAATATTGATTGTATAATGTTATTTAATTATACTATTGACATTATCTAATGGCTACAACATACAATACATCATTGACTTTTTAATATATCATAGTGTTTCTATTTAAACATTGTGTTATATTTATTAACATGTTTTTTTATTATTATCTATTCATCACAATCAGAAACCACAACTACACTTGATTTCATGATTTTAAACTTGGTAGACCCGTGTTTGTTTACATTTCTCTAACTTATTCTGACAATTTTAATAAAATACTATCAAGAAGTATAACAATACAATGTTGTAAAACAACACATAATATTCAACATACAATATGAATACAAAAACACAATCCTATAGTTTACCACATATTTATAAAACACATGTACCAAGATAATGCAAATAATCAATGTAATATATGCAAACACAATGATTTCCAAAAACCACAATATTAAACAAAAAAAAAACATAATTAATATAAAAAACATAATGGATATAACTCAATTTTAATCAACAAAAAAATGGATATAACACAACTTTATACAACAAAAATAAATGTCTGCATACACATCATATTTATACAAAAACTAACCGGCTTGTAGAAATAATATTCCAAACAAAATCACAAATCTAAAAACACAATATATTTGTACAACTTCTTTTTAAACATTAAAAATAATAAATAAATCATACAAAAAATATATGAAACGCATTTACCTCCTCTTACGTATCTTTTAACTTTGCTTGTACAAAATGATTTCTTTCTATTTCCACTAATATGTTCCTTTGCAGATTCCACTTAAACCTCTTGTCTTTTATTTGCTCTAACAGTATCACCTACTTCATCTTTAGTGTAATTTCTTGAGGAATCATGGGAGATAGATAGTTCAGGGGTATACCTCTTGTTAACATGTAATATTTCTATTCATTTTCAAAAGTTTTCCGGGAAAAAGCTCATTTACCTGTAACTACTATACTCCTGTGTCAAATATAAAAAAAAAATACAACAATTGATGTAATAAGTTTTGATTCGTTTGAATATACACTGAAGATGAAGTAGGTGATACTGTTAGAGCAAGTAAAAGACAAGAGGTTGAATTGGAATCTGCAAAGGAACATATTAGTGGAAATAGAAAGAAATCATTTTGTACAAGCAAAGTTAAAAGATATGTAAGAGGAGGCAAATGCGTTTCATATATTTTTTGTATGATTTATTTATTATTTTTAATGTTTAAAAATAAGTTGCACAAATATATTGTGTTTTTAGATTTGTGATTTTGTTTGAAATATATTATTTCTATAAGCCGGTTAGTTTTTGTATAAATATGATGTGTATGCAGGCATTTATTTTTGTTGTATAAAGTTGTGTTATATCCATTTTTTGTTGATTAAAATTGAGTTATATCCATTATGTTTTTTATATTAATTATGTTTTTTTTGTTTAATATTGTGGTATTTGGAAATCATTGTGTTTGCATATATTACATTTGATTATTTGCATTATCTTGGTACATGTTGTATTTTATAAATATGTGGTAAACTATAGGATTGTGTTTTTGTATTCATATTGTATGTTGAATATTATGTGTTGTTTTACAACATTGTATTGTTATACTTCCTGATAGTATTTTATTAAAATTGTCAGAATAAGTTGGAGAAATGTAAACAAACACGGGTCTACCAAGTTTAAAATCATGAAATCAAGTGTAGTTGTGGTTTCTGATTGTGATGAATAGATAATAATAAAAAAACAGGTTGATAAATATAACACAATGTTTAAATAGAAACACTATGATATATTAAAAAGTCAATGATGTATTGTATGTTGTAGTCATTAGATAATGTCAATAGTAGGATTAAATAACGTTATACACTCAATATTTTTGATTTGTTTTGTTTCTAATAAAATGTGGAGAGACATGAAGGATCTTGGTCATCTGCTAGGGCTGCAAACGAACAGAACGAACACGAACACGGTCTTGTTCGTGTTCGTTTGTTAAGGATTTCACGTGTTCACGAACAGTTCACGAACATTTACCGAACGAGATTTTTTGTTCGTGTTCGTTTGTTAAGGAAATGAATTTGTTCGTGTTCGTTTGTGTTCGTTTGTTAATTTAGGTACCGAACACAAACGAACGTTCATGAACGCACACGGACGCAAACGAACACAAACAAACGTTAATGAACATAGACAAACGCAAACGAACATATATTTACTTTCGAAGATGATCATAACAAAAAAACACTAAGTAGATCCACCCAAAATATACCAAGCTAATTATCCAAACTTGAGTAGCTTAACATATAATTTTTATAAACATAACTAACACAAAGTAGTGTCTCAAAAACTTCATCTTAAACTTCAAGTCTCCATTTAATCCACCAAAATAACCTTGAAATCGTCTATAACCAAAATAAACTTGAATTCGTCCAACCATCATTTTTTTATAATTTTCATTGTAATTTGATTGAATATTATATTTTTCATGACCCAATAACTTTTTTCTTTGTTTTTCATATGTAAGGTGAAATATGATGATGACATAATATATATATATATATATATATATATTCCTATACACAAACGAACACGAACATACAAACGAACATAAACAAACGAACAGGTTACCGAACGTTCACGAACACAAATGAACGAACACGGCCTTTGTTCATGTTCGTTCATTTAACTAAACGAACGAAATTTTTTGTTCGTGTTCGTTCATTTATTAAACGAACGAACACAAACGAACTTCCCGCCAAACGGTTCATGAACTGTTCGCTGAAAGTTCAGTTCGTTTGCAGCCCTATCATCTGCTGCTAAAAAACGAAAGTGTGTAGGTATGTTATAGATCAATTTAAAATGATTAAATATAATATACATTTTCCCTTCATAGTTTATAAATTTTTTTTTTTGATTTGCTACTGCAGTTTTAAAGGCAGACTGTGATGATGAAGTTGATTTTCTTAATCTAGCCGCATCGAAAGTAAAAAAACCAGGTATATCTTTAAACATGAAAATCTAAGTTGTAGTTTGTTACTAAAATTAATTAAGTTATTTAATAGTTGATGATACCTTAACAAAGAAGAGACGTCGAAAGTAGGAGTGCAAACGAGCCGAGCTGAGCCCGAGCTCGACCAGGCTTGAGCTCAATTAACTTATGAGAGCTCGAGCTCGGCTCGTTTGTATTTTCTCAAGCTCGAGCTCGGCTCGTTTATTATCTATTAATTAGTATATTAAATATAAATAATAGACTTTTTATGCTCGCGAGCTCGATAAGTGAACCTCAGGCTCGTTTACTAAATAAGCTTATTTTTAGGTTCGAGGTCGGCTTGTAAACAAGTTTAAATAAGCTTGGCTTGACTCGGCTCATTTGCACTAAGGCTCGACGAGCCTACCGTCCTTCACATGCGAGGCTCGGGCTCGATAAACAAACGAGCTTTGTTTTGAGGCTCAAGCTCGGCTCGGGATCGGTAAGGCTCGGCTCTTTTCGAGCTTTTTCTCGAGCCGATCTCGAGTAGCTCGCGAGCCGCTCGGCTCATTTGCACCCCTAGTCGAAAGGACCAACCTGAGGAATCAAATCACTATGAAGGTCAAATGTTTTTCCCATATGCCGGTGAGAAGATTTTACCAAGATGTTCACCAAGCACTCTATATACTTGGATGTTAGAGTTCAACGACAAGCATAAGAAAGTTGTAAGAGATATTGGTTTTGGTCCTATTTTAAATCTGAAGATTGAGCATGTTTCTACTAGCTTGGGACTTTGGTTGGCTAAGAACTAGATTATATAACAAGAATATTAAATCTTGGATCTCACTCAATAAAATTAAGTCCAGAATTGGTACACAAGGTATTGGGAATTCCGAACGGATCTAGAAAAATAACAAAGAATAATAGGCCAATCATAAAAAGTCCCGTTGTTAAACTGTGGATAAGTCAATTTCCAACAGGGTTCACCATGTTTTTTTATAAAAGAAACACGAACTTATTTGGATAGGCGATGCAAGAAGGAACGTAATGATTCTGGAATGTTGTTTGTTCTTAACTCTTTGGTGTTCATGTTTACTCATCTAGGCGAAGGAACAAAAAGTGTCACTGTCAACCAAAGATTTTTGCCATTAATAACAAAGAATGTTGACATAAAAGAACTATGTTGGTGTGATTATATGCTAACTTTGTTAGACAGGGCTAGAAAAGGCTGGCACCCTGCTCAACTTTTTAATGGGCCTCTGTTTTTGCTTGCGGTAAGATCATAAGTTACATATTAATTTGTCATTTGTGGCATTTATCCAAACAAAACAGACTGACAAATTTTGTTTTGTTTACAACTTATCTATGCATATTATACAAGTAAGTTGCATGATGTACGTGTTAAATGTAAATGTTCGTATGTTATAGAACTTATTGAAGAGCGTACATTATGCAAACTGGAGGACATAAATAATAAAGAACTGAAGTCTGAGAAAAGAAGAAAGAAAGGTAGTTCAAAGTCTAAAACATAATTAAAAAATCAAAAGAAAGCGAGGTGCGTCAACGTTTTTCAACTTGTGAACACACGCAAACAGAGGAAATTAACATAGGAGAAGATACGGTGCTTGATCATTCTTGTGGTACTGGTGTAGAGGAGGAATTGAGTCATGAAGATATGCATGAAAAGGTAGAACGACAAGTGGATGATGATGAGGACAAAGACAATGATGGTACTGGTGTATAGAACGAATTGATTCATGAAGATATTTATGAAAATGTAGAAAGGCAAGTGGATGATGATGAGGGCAAAGACAATGATCATTATACTCGAAATACACATTCAAATAGGCGGGCTGAGAATGTAGATGTTGGCAGGGAATCAAACATTCCCGTGGCAGAAGAACAAACGAAGGAAGCAGAATCGGTAAGACACAAAAACATAATGATATCAATTAATAATATTTAACTCTGAATATATGATATATATATATATATATATATATATATAATCATCTTTTATTGTTTCATATTGAAACATGTCTTTGTTAGAAAATTGACTGTAGAAGTTGAAAAGACAAAAGAGTTTTTGAAGAATGTAGAGATGTTGCTGAATGAGGGGTGTACGGTCTATGCAGATAATCAGGTGATTCAAGAAGCAAAAGCTCAATTGGATCCGTTGATTTCATTTGTAAAAAAGGCAGGTTTTATGAGCAGAGATCCAGATTCATCTCAAAAAGATGATAATGAAATACAGAGTAAGGGAGAAAAGAAGACTCAAACTCAAGAGACAAAAACTGATTGTAATACGGGTGTAAATGTAAAATCAGGTGAAAACATGGAAAGTGTGCATTCTGTCCCGTTGGTATCTGCGTGTGTTTCGAATGAAAAAATGTATCAACATGCATCAACTCATGCATCAACTCAACGATCATGTGATCAAAATATCTCACACATCTATGGGATGAAAAAGATAAAGAAAATGTAGTTGAAAATAAAAAAAATATCTCACACATCTACAGATGAGATTTTGGAAATAAAAAAATAAAGAATTTAAAGGGCTCATGGTGCCAGTATTAAACTGAGCATGGCCTAGAGGAACAATAGCGTATGGGGTATGGCCCTTTAGACTTGGTTGATTTGTCAGCTGTGGCGGGAAGGCTGGCGTATAAGTCGAGGCTAAGCTTTGTTGGTGGCTGGCGTAGAATTCAAGGATCTAATGCGAATTACTCTCTACAAAGGGCCATTTGGATCCTAGAATGTTTGTCAAGTAATTGTATTGTTTCGTAGGAAATTAGTTTAATAAGTCATAATTGAATTTTGTATCTTGTTTGTTTGGTAAAGTTATGACTGAAAGTGGAATGTAAAAAAGAACAATTGACAAAATTAGCCATCAAGCATCCCCACATCAACCCTTTCCTCTACCTGGACCTCATGCCTACTATGACAAGTAACAGCTTGAATGGAATGTTACGATATGATTACATGAGGATAGGTACATGTTTATATAAATAACACTAACTGACAACTGTGTAACCAACTCTTAACAAATTCTTTAACTCTTGTTAAACTCAATATACTCTAATATTACCCCTCAAGCAATAATTTAATAATTCAATTTTATACCATCACCAAAAGTTACATCATCTTAAAAGGAAAGTACAACATATTGGGAAATAACATAACATAATGAGAAAACATAAAATGAAATTTTGGATGAGATTTTAGTTCGCCCTAAGTTGATTTCTTGAGCGTCAGCATATATTTCCTTCAACATGTACTAATGTATTTGTCAACACAAATGGTCGGTGAGCATACAAGTTTGATTTACATAGCATAAATATAAAAAAATGGCTCAAATCCTTATGGCAATTGTATACTAAGTTACATGAATCATAGCTTGCATGAACTATAAATCAAACTAAAGTGTCCACTAGCGTAATCTTATCATCGCACCGATAAAACCGTAAAGATTGAATACTTAAAAATGACCCAACAAATGGGGAGGTGTGCTACTCCTATAACGCTATATATGTTAAGGTAGGCTTGCAAAGTTAATGATAGATAACATGCATTTAGTGTGTCCTAGTATGTATAACAAATAGCATAACCAGAGGCGTCTTTGAAAATTCACGTACCCTGTTCGAGATTGAAAAAAATGTGCCCTTTCGTTATGTTTTGTTATTATTTAAAAAAAAAAGCCAAATTAGCTTTGGGCTCAATAAACCTAATTTCAAGTGGCCTAGATTCTAAACCATAAAAAAATGATTTGTAAATGAGGCTATATTGGAAGTGGTATGTGTTTACTGTTAAAAAAAATAACATATACGTATCGGATTTTTTTAAAATCGCATGCCCATCGAAATCGCGGGCCTTGTGCGGAGGTCCTCCCCGCACACCATCAAAGCCTCCCATGAGCATAACAAGTAGCAGGTTGATGGATTGAGTGTTTGTATAAGCATCATTGTATGTGTGATTGTGAATTTGATAATGATACATGTTGCAACCCAAAGTGTATTAAAACATAAAATGGGTCAAGTATACTCACGGTTTGCGAAGAATTTTTACAAAATGTGAGTGAGCGATTTTGAGAGGATGGAACACTAAAGTCACTGGTTTTGGTTCTTGAACTTTCTTTCCCAAAGTTGAAAATCTTGGAGGTCTGAGAAAGTTTGGAAGTGATTTGAAGGTGGTGCAAGTATTTGGAAGTTGTTAGTGTTGGTATTTATAAGAAGGTTAAGGGTTGGGATTTAAATGAAGGTGGATGTTAGAACATGCGTAGTCGATAAAAAATGGGCCTTTTTTTTTTTACCCAAACACGCCCTGACGTTGGCCCCCTTAAGCGTTTTTGTTCGAAATTTTTGAATGGCGTTGTATTTAGAATGCTCGAGCCCCTTGTGTGTTGACCAATCACCCTTTTTTTGATGGTTTTTTGTCCAATAACATTTTTTGATAGTTTTTTTATTTAATTCTATTATTAAACCCCTTTTAACATAATGCCCCACATCCACACTACACCCATTTATGAAAAATGCCCCATTGCTGACTGGACTGCCACATGGCGCAAAACGCCCTGGGTGGGGCATTATTCATGTGTACCACTACACATGGTCTTAGAAGGTGAGTTTGGGGTATTAAATGAGTTTGTTAGAGGTTAGAAGGTTAGTTTAGGGTATTAAATGAGTTGGTTGAGGTTAAATGTATGCAAACGTAATAAAATAAACTTATGAAATAACATTCCAAATAAAATTTCGATTTATGGCTCGGTATTGAATTAAAAATACGTATTTGTGATTGTTTACGTATTATGCAAGAATTATTAGGCAAAAATAATAGAAAATATGATTTCCATTATGATCAAGTCTTGAATTACAAATAATTGAAATAAGTATACGAGTTTCAATAAAATGGAAAAGAATGATAAAGTATGGAACGTTACAATTAGGAACATATCACGTAGACAAAACCATATCTTGAATAAAATGGAAGTAGACCTCAAGATGTTTGGTGCGCTGATGAAACACCAGGTTGATTGCAAGATACGTAGCATCAATATTGTGACACCAAAGAGTAGGTGGACATGATGAATCAATATGTAGCTCATGTAAAAGAGATATATCTAACGAACCTCTACAGCAATATGAGCTAAAGTACGATACTCAGCCTCTGTACTAGATTGAGCAGCAGTGTGTTGTTTCTTGGAACTCCAACTAATGAGGTTGGGTCTAAGAAAAATACAATAACCAGTACTAGATCGTTGATCATCAGGGCAACAAGCCCGACAACATCAGAATAAACATGTATATCTCTACTATCAGATCGTCGAATACTCAATCCATGAGAAATCGTACCTCGAATATACCTCAAAATTTGCTTGACTGCAACTGAGTGACGAGCAATAGTTACGCCTGATGTAAAAAAAAAAAAAGATTGTTAAATCGGTAGTTACGTGTGTTGTAAATATTTTACATCACTAATAATTTTTTTACACCCGATTTTTGCATGCGACATTTTTTTTATTTTTTTTTGCTAGAACAAGTGTTTTTTTAAAAGATTTTTGAGAAATTGTTTTTTTGAAAAAACCTTTTGGATGACTTACTTATCATGGTTCTCACAACTCAAGGTTGTTCTCATTTTTCCATTATATATATATATATATATATATATATATATATGGGGCCGTTAAAATAAGAACCACTCCCAGTTGTAAGAACCACGAGAACCACTCTCCACCAATCATATTAAGCCAACAAAAGGGGTATATTGGTCATTTACCCTAAATGTCATATCCTACCATCTCTCTCTTCATTAATGTGATCAGATCATCTCTCTCCGCTCTCTATTTTAAATCCTTCCTTTCTCTTCTCCCAGATCATATGTCTTCTCTCTCTCTATTTTTAATCCTTCATTTCTCTCTCTCAAAACATGAAATCCATCACCGGAGATACACTCCTGTCTCCTCCGCCCTCCGCCACCGGTTATCACTCTCCGGACCACCGTCTCCTCTGCCACTGCCACTGTACCAACCAACGCCATCGCCGGTTCCGGCGTCGGATAGGGTTTCGTTCCCGGTGGTTGTACCAGCCGACGCCAGCCAGGTAGTTTCTGTGTGTTTTTTTTCTTGTTTTCAAAGACCAGTTCTTCTGGTTGTTCTTCATCTGAGAGATTAATGGCGATGATGATGTGGAAACCCACACATGAGCCTTGTTCTTCATCAGAGAGATTAATGGCGATGATGATGTCGGTGGTGCCGGCGATGTTGGTGGTGCCGGAGTTTGAGTGGTGGCTAGAGGTGGTGCCGGTGATTGAGTGTTGGCTAGAGGTGTGTCGGTTTTGGGGGGTGAAGGAAGAGGTTTTTTTGGGGGTGGTGGCTACTGGGTCAAACTTTCTTGTGTTGTTGGGGTTGATTGGGTTTGGGGTTTCTTTGATTATGATTATGTTGGTTTGGGATTCTTTGATTCTGATCTTATGGTTGTTGGTGGGCGGGTGAACGATGGGTGAATCTGGGTTTGAATCTGGGTTTGAATGATGTTCATGTTGAATCTGGGTTTGAATGATGTTTTTGGGACCTTTTTGATTCTGTTGAATCTGGGTTTGAATGATGTTCTGTTTTTGAATGAGGTTCATGTTGAATCTGGGTTTGAATGATGTTCATGTTGAATCTGGGTTTGAATGATGTTATGTTTTTGGGACCTTTTTGTTTCTGTTGAATCTGGGTTTGAATGATGTTCATGTTCCTTTTGAATGTTTAAATCGGTTGAATCTGGTGCCTTTTTGAATCGGCGGTGATGATGCAAAAAAAAAAAAAAAAACGGACGATGGCGAGGCAAGGATGGTGGAGGGTAGGTTTTTAACTCGCAACCCCACTTTTGCAGCCTCTGATTATCGAAAAATCTGAGCCAAAACTTCGTTTTTTTTTTTTTTTTTTTTTCCAGAATCCACTCGTTCTTTTTGAGTTTTGTTTGTTGGGTTTTTATACATTTTTTGAGGCGTCATTGATGATAGCAAACTATCTGAGACCAACCGAGTAACGATTTTCTGGGTGCGTTCGTTTTTGTGTAAAAAAGTTTTCGTAAAAAAAAAAAAGTTAAATCGTAAACTTTTTAACGTAAAACGTAAAACGTAAAAAGTTTTACGTAAAACGTAAAAAGTTTTAGGTAAAACGTGAAACGTAATTTTTTTTAGTAAAACGTAAAAAGTTTTACGTTAAACGTAAAAACCGGCGCGTAAAACGTAAAAAAACGTTAACTTAAAAAACCAGCGCGTAAAACGCAAAAAAAACGTTAACGTAAAAAACCGGCGCGTAAAACGTAAAAAACCAGCGCGTAAAACGTAAAAACGTAAAAAACGTTAACGTAAAAAACCGGCGCGTAAAACGTAAAAACCGGCACGTAAAACGTAAATAACGTTAACGTAAAAATGGCGCGTTGAAAAAACGACGCGTGAAAAAGCCGGGCAAAAAACGGCGCGTCAAAAAACGGGGCGTGAAAAGGCCGGGCGTAAAAACGTAAAACGTTAAATTAAAAAATCTGTAAATAAATCTGAATTTATAAATGTTTAATAAAAAAACTATGTTTAAAAAATAAAAATATAATATAATAATACTATAAAGTAATAAAAAAACAATAAACTCAAAAAGACAAAATAGAGTGATTTTACTTAAATACCTTTTTGGATTAAAAACTAAAGACATAATAAGACAAAAAATACTTAATATTATTTTTAAATACTTTTAATCTCATCCATCTATCTACTTGATCTAATGGCTAGAAAGTGGTTCTCGCGATTCTTACAACTGGAAGTGGTTCTCATTTTAGCGCCCCCTATATATATATATATATATATGAAGGTTCATTTGAGAAGAAAATTTTATTGAGAAGAAAAAGAATAAAAGGGTATAATTGTAAAACATTAAATAGTTTTTTTTCTCATCTTATTTATTATTATGTTTGACTAATTAATTAGTCATTAAGACTATAATCCTCCACACTAAATATTTTTGCCTACACACATCAAAAGTTATCCTACACATTTCGAAATTTATCCTACACATATTGAAATTTATCATATACAACTCGTAATTTATCATACACGCCTCATATTTATCCTACACTTTAAATGAATTTTTATTTTTATTTTTTGTGAAAAATATATATCTTAAAAATAAGTTACAAATTTAATATAGTTAGTTATTAAAGATGAAACTACCAATTAATGATGTATCTAAGTTTACTAATATACCTTTATAGTTACATTAAGTACAAATATTAAATGAAGTCTAATGAAGCATTCCTATTGGTTGAAATTTCTTCTTTTTTCTTCTTATAAAGAATTTCTTCTCATTTGAACCCTCCACTATATATATATATATATAGGTCAAAGATCCGTTAGGAACCACCCTTTATTGCGAGAACCGCGAGAATCAGTGTGAACACAAACAGTAATTCCTAAAAAAATCTAAAAACACCCAAATTTTTTTTTTATTTTTTTACTATTTTTTTTGAAAAAATCACTATATTTTATTAATAAAAAATAAATAAAAATTTCAAAAAAAAAAAAAATATTTAGAGTAACAGTTATCTATGCACATATGCATATATATCATTTCTTTGTCAAATTCCGTAATTCATTACAAATAATAGTCAATTGCACTTTCATTTACACTACCACGTGTAATACACTACCTTTTACGTTAACAATGTTAGAAATGACAAAAATGCACATGTGCATCTATATGTATCAACATGAAATAAGGTGTTTTGGTACACTACTTTCTCTTTTATCTATCATTCTACCCATAATACACAAGCATGCACATGTGCATTTTTGTCATTTCTTTGACAAATTCCGTAATTCATTACACATATTAGACAATTGCACTTTCATTTACACTACCATATGTAATACACTACTTTTTACAATACCAATATTATAAATGCACATTTGCATTTATATGTATCAACATGAAATAAGGTGTTTTGGTACACTACTTTGAATACACTTTCCCTTTCATCTGTCATACCATCCATAATACACTACTATTACCTCCTACCATCCATAATACAATATCATTACCTCCTACCATCCATAATACAATACCATTAACAATATTTTCACTTTATTACATGTATGTAAACACCATTTATACCATCCAATCAACATATTACATCAAAAATTGACAACTATAACCAAACCATCAACCACTAGATATAACTAACCAAAAAACATGTATATGGGCCTACTTCTCCATTCAAAATCACAAACCTTTTGTACCAAAACACGTTATATCATGGTTATACCTAATGATGCACATGTGCATTTTGAATATTGGTAATGTAAAAAGTAGCGTATTACTAATGGTATTGTAAATTAAAGTGCAATTGTCTATTCCTGATAACGTATTACCGAATTTGTTGAATTAATGATACATATGCACATGTGCATGGATAACTGTTACTCGAAAAAAAAAGTTTTTTTTTTTAATTTTTATGGTAACGAAATATAGCGATTTTTTTTAAAAAATATTAAAAAAAAATAAAAAAATTTTTTTTGAGTGTTTTTTTTATTTTTTTTAGATTTTATTTTGTGTTCACATTTGTTCTCGCGGTTCTCGCAATAAGGGTGGTTCTCGCATGAACCTTACCCATATATATATATATATATATATATATATGTGTGTGTAGGGAGTGTAAAATACAATATCCCTTAACGTACATTACGTACGATATAGGGAAATCGCATGTTATAAAATAACATTGATGAAATTGCATGTGATAATTTTGATGAAATCGCATGTTGGTTTTTTTGTAACAGTTTCGCATGTGATAATTTTGATGAAATCGCATGTTGGTTTTTTGTACGATAAGGGCATTTGTACGTTAACCTAACCCTATATATATATATATATATATATATATAGGGTGAAGATCATTTAGGAACCACCATTTATGGCGAGAACCATGACAACACAATAAAAACTACTTAAAAAACACTCAATTTTTAGAAACATTTCCGTTAAAATCGAAACTTTTTATTACTAATTTTTTTGAATTCTTTAATTAATAAAAAGTCACGATTTAAATGTAAATTTTTTTTTTTTTAGTTTTGGGTGAGGTGTTGTGTGGGTGGAGGGTTTAGGTTTTTGGGGGTGGGGAGAGGGGGGGGGGGGGTTTAGGTTTTTGGGTGGTTTTTGGTGGGGTATAGTATTTTTTGGGATGGGGATGGAGGTTTAGATTTTTGGGTGTTGGTGGGGTGGGTGGGGGGGGGGGGGGTTCATTGTTTGTTTTGGGTTTATTTTGTTTGTGTTCACAAGTGGTTTTCACGATAAATGGTGGTTCCCGCACGAACTCTACCCTACATATACATATATATAACACTCTAACACCTCTCACATACCAACTAACAACTGTGTAACCAACTCTAACAAACTCTCCAAGTGTAACTGTATAACTAACTTAATATACTTTAACGCCTAGAAACTCGATAATTGTGGTTCACACAAATGATTTCATTCGATTTCATCACCATGGCTTCAATTTGCCTGGACATGGCTAAACGATTTTGGTAGAGTGATGGGAATGATAGACATCAACCTGAGTTTTGTTCACACGAAAGGAATGAATTTGGGTTTTGATCGAATGGGAGGAACAAGTGTATCATTTTCGATCGGTTGTTCCATCTTGGTTTACGTTCATTGGTTGTTCTATTATTTATTTATGTTTGTTGATTCAATCTCTTATTTATGTTTGTATGGAAGTTGTGTCTGGATTGGGGAGAATGTTTGATTGGGGAGTGTATTTTGAGAATGTCTAGACTTTCAAATAGAATGCTAGAAATTCCATCGCTAAATGGAAGAAGAGTAATGTTCATTTAAACAAAGGAATTTAGAGGAAAACCTATTCAATTTTCATCTAATGCCAATCAAATATGATGTTTGGTGGAAACATTTTCATTCAAATTCCACTTCCAATTCCAATTCTAAAAAAATCTATCGATTAAATGGGGCCAAGTTTAAAGCTTAAATAAATCTTTATCTATTGTTGGGTCTGAGAGAGTGTGGTGTGTGTGTTTTTGATTCGACAGTTTGAACAATTATGGAAATCAAGCTAAAACAGTTAATACAAACACATCATCATAATCAACACCGTTGGATTTGGGAATGATTGCATAATGATTTCATTCAATCAAATGTTTAACATACAATCAAAGGTACAAAGTGTACTCCCCCTCACCAGGTGATCTCTCTCTCTCTCATTAAGTTCTTATGCCTTGTGGCTATTAATGTTATTGTTACATTGAGTACAAAGAACTATATATATAGGAGCAGAGAACTGTTGGTGACATCACCATGAAAGCAATCCCTAACAACTCATTAATGATATAACTGGTAGCAGTTAGTAAACTGCTGGATAGTTACATTGTTACATTGAACTACTACTTCTAGTGATAGAGTGTAAATAACTAGATTCCTAAACTGTTGGCGAGAACCAACACTTCTAGGAATCTAGAAGCTCTAGTCTTTGATTGACTTGTTGACTTGATCTTCTGGTCTTCAGTCTTGACTTTTGTTGACTTGACTGTTGACTAGTTGACCTGCACTTTGATAATCCAACACTTGTACTTCTGTTCTCTATTTTTGGAGGCACCAGTTATGTTATAGTAGTTTGGGTAGTTGTTTTGAAAGCCTTCAAGGAAGATGGTTCCCTTGGGTTTTGACTTTTAACATCAGCTGATCCTATATAACTCAATTGTCTCCCCTAGATCTGCTGATGCAAAAATCACACTTATTAATGCATGTCTTTTTTTCTTCTTAATTGATGGAGCCTTTCAGCCTATCCCTAATCATGCCTTTAATTCCAAGTTCAAGATTTAGAGCTTGATCATCATCAACATTTTTTTACAATTCAAGGTCAAGAATGACTTTGATGTCTTCTTGGCTCAGACTTAGAACTTCATACCCATTCAACTGGGTCCTAGAGCCATCTTCTCTAAAGATATCTACAACATTCAAGTGCTTCATTGCTTTCCATCTCACAATCTTTGGGTTAGGGAGATTGTGAGGCAAGTCTAAGACATTAGTGGGAGCCACTGATTGAAGTGGGAGATCTTGTGGATCTTCTTTTGGAGATTCCTCCAATGCGACTGTGTAGCTTCATGTAGCTTAGTTGGTATACACATGTGTAGTACTAGGCATTAGGGGTGTGCACGGTTCGGTTCGGTTCGGTTATTAGCATTATCTGTAACCGTAACCGAAGTCATCGGTTAAACGGTTCGGTTAATTCGGTTAATTTGTATGTTTTCAGTTCGGTTCGGTTAATTTTCGGTTAATAACCAATTCAAACAAGGGCTAATTTTTTTGCTTAGAAATACATGTAATGGAGGTATAAATACATGAAATGGATGTATAAATAAATGAAATGGATGTATAAATGCATGAATAAATGTTTAAATAAATGAAATGAAGGTATTAATAAATGAAACGAAGGTATAAATAAATGAAATAGAGGTATTATTACATGAAATGAAAGTATAAAACATGAAATACATGAAACAGAGGTATAAAAGCTAGAAATATATAAAGAAATAAATGATTCGGTTTGGTTCGGTTAATTTCGGTTAACCGATGGTAAAAAAAATATCCGTTAACCGACTTTCAGTTTGTAACACCCCAAAACCCGAATGTTTATAATCGTTAAAGGTTCTGATATGGTACATCAAGAAATAAATGACTAGGTTATTTAACCGAGTTAAGAGTATGGTAGAAACAATTAGAGGATGAAGGTTGTGCCAAATATAATTAGTGGCAACTTGAGGGACTAAAGTGGGGTAAAATGAAAGATGAATTTAATTATAAAATACACACACACGTACGTGTGTTCGAGAAAGAGCCAGGAACTCCATCAAAGCTCACAAACCCAAATTATGAAGATCACCAAATTGAAGGGTTAATTGTAGCTCAAATTCAAGAAGGAACATGGATTAATGATCACCTTCACAAGGGGATCGTAAGGTATGTCTTAAAAGTTATATTGGTGATTATGCACGAAGTGGGTTATGTTGTAAATTGTGAATTCGTATGAAATTGAGTATGGGGATATGTTAGAATCATCATATAGAACATGGGTTATGCATGATTTAGGTTAATTTGATGCTTAGAGGTGAAACCCATTAGTTATGGTGAGAATGATGACTTGAATCATCATCCATGTCTAATTCTTGTTGAATGTTGATGTAGTATGTGAGTAATATGGATTCTTGTTAGAGGAATTGAAAGAAATATGATGATAATATGTTTGCATGTTTATGTGTGGATGATACATGTTAATTAGTAGGACGATTTGATGAATTATGTGTGAGATTAGAAGAATGCGCATGAATTAGTTGTAGACTATGCTTAGGAGGTAGTATACTCACCAAATGTATGATGAAATTATGAGGTAATTGAGACTAGATCACTTGTAAGTGATTAACAAAGTAGTTATGAAGTGGGTTTTAGATAATGTGATGAAAATGATGATTTACTTATGTTAATGATGTTTGAAATCATACATGTGTGTGAATGTTTAAAGAATCGGATAATAAATGATAGATTAGCATGTTATAAGGTTGAATGATAAATTCCATATAAGATCCGTGTGATGAAAGGGTTGTGATGAATGATGAATAAACTAATTATCATAAGAATGATATATGATAGTTGATGCTTGGTAAGCGGCAAGGAAGCTTGGGAAAGAAGCGGGTCAAACGGGACTTATACGCACGGGAAGCATATTTGGATGTGAGGTAAGTAAAGCTTACACCCCTTTTTGTAGAATATCTATTCATTGCATTGAATACGAACATGGTAAGTAAATATGTGAAGTATGATGTTCCGACAAGTATTTGATACGGGTCGGAATATGTGGGTATGATAAGAAATTAAGGTTGATGTTTTTAAAGGGTGAAAAGGGTATTATGGTAATTCTGGTTACATGTTAAGGAAGAAATAAGTTACATGGAAGAGATAATGAATAATTAAAACCCCACAAGGGTAAACTGGACATTTAGATTTAACGGGTCAAATGGTGGAGATGTCACCATTTGGTGTTATCAACTAATGAATTATTTTGCCAAGTATTATGAATTCACAGAATGTATAGCGAAAGGGTTTGCATTGCTATTGTATAGCAAGTTAGAGGATGAAGTATTAAAGCGGGTCATAGCCTTGATCCGAGCCAGGTATGTGCGATAAGAGTTGTAGTTAAATCATGGGAATTGTAAAATGTGTAATGAAGTCCTTTGTCCTAAAGGACGGAACAAAGTTGACCAAAATGCCCTTGATAGGCATATCGGGCAAATGATTTTAAAAGTTGTTTAGAAACAAGTTAATTGATTAAGTGAACGCTTTGGACCAGTGTGTGAGTGAGGAGTATGATTTTTGTAAGTCAAAGACCTTAAAAACGCGTAAATACCCGTAACGGTCAAAATAAGCTTTTGAGCAAAAATGGGTTATGAAGGTGTAAGGAATCCGGGAATTGAACCTTATATGATAGACGACCTTGAAGTTATAAGGTTTGTATAAAATTAAGGTCAAATAAACATGTTATGTTGATAAATGTATGAACGGGTCAATAATTCGTAAATGAATAATAAGCCAAAAAAGTATAAGTTAAGAATTTCCTTAACCCGAATGTTGGATTTCAAGTTCACATGATAGAATATTAATTTACGATCATGTAGGAAGAAACGGATCGTAAAACGGACAAGAAATGAGAAAGTTATGACCAAAATGGTAAAAATTCGTTAAGCTGAAAGTTGCAGGTCTGAACCAGGCGCAAGGTTGCGCCCCCCCTGGCACAAGGTTGCGCCCCCCCTGGCACAAGGTTGCGCCCTTGACTGATGTCTTCTGTATTGCGCCAGAACTGGCACAAGGTTGCGCCAGATGGGTTTCTTCTTGCGCCAATCGCTGGTTCTTTCTTATTTTTCGCATTCTTCAACTCCAAACTTGTGTGAAGGCAATCTAACTATGTTATATGCATTGTATAACTATATGTAAGTATGTAAGCATCTACGTATAGACGTGTTTATGTATGCATGTATGTATGTAGGTATGAAATGTGTGTGAACATACGTGTGTAGGTACTTATCCATGAAGTAGGATTTGCTGTGCATGAAAGAAGGGATCTAATATATATATATATATATATATATGTATATATATAGGTCTAACATGTTTGAATAGTCACGTTACTAATGGTGTGCCTTGAGAATGGAACAGGAATGCAGATACGTAAGTATTGTGCTTACAAAGATTAGATGCTTGGTGTATAGAATGAACTCAAAAGAATATTATATCGGAGTTGTATAAAATGATAGATTGCTAAGTGGTTATGTATATTTTTATGTCTTTATACTAATAAATATGATGTCGCCAATTATTAACGTGTCGGGTGACCGCAGGTTAGTCGGATATTCATGGCGGACTAGTGATCGAGGGTCGAGTCAAGATCAAGGATTGTACGGGGATGTGATCACATGTTGGAAACCATTTGTAATGTAATTTTCTTGATTAGGTATGAATAATGTAAAAGATTTAAATCAAGTTGATTCGAACGGTTTATGATTGTCAAGAAAATAATTTTTTTAAGGCTCTTTTTACGCTGCGTCGTTTTTAAGTTATTACGTGTTAGGGTGTTTCAAGTTAGTATCAGAGCCATGGTTTGAGGGAAATCAAGTATGAGGAGGTAAATACTTGAACTCAAACCTGTCTGCTCTTGTGACAAGGAACTCGTATAATCCGAGACTCGATCAAGATCTAAGGGTAGAAGCAAAGGTAAGTATGAGCTTAAGTATGTATTTGAAGAAAACTAACAGTATGTTACGTGTAAGATAAGCATAATTGCTTGGAGAGGATGATCCGTGAATGCGGTCTAGGATCGGCACCAAGGCATGTAATAAGACGAATTGACCTCAGGTACGTGAAGTTAACATGTGGGTGCATGTAATGATAAAATCTATCAAGTGAAGGAAAATTTTAAATGAAATATAATAATAGAATGGTAATGACGTTTTGAAAAATGTTACGCGTGCCGAAACCTAATTCCTCGGACATAAGGTGACAATTACATGAAGACACGAAACTAGTATGTGGATTGTGTACCTGGCCAGTACACAAGAAACGTATGACGTTCGTGAGACCATGATAATTGTTACAGGTATGTCCGTTAGAATTAGGTAGTAGGTGGACGTGAGGGTAAAGAGAAATGTAAGACTTTCAGGAATGAAAGTATAAATGATATGTTAGAATCCGCGGGACGGATTCAAAGCATGAAAGGAATGAAGTATGAATGACCTGTTTGAATCCGCGAGACGAATTCAAGGAATGAAAGGCATGAATGGAATGTTTGAATCCGTAAAACAGATTCAAGGAAATGAAATGTAGAAATGATATGTCTGAATCCGCGAGACGGATTCAACACATGTAAGGAATGAAAGATGTGAATGATATGTTTGAATCTGTTAGATGGATTCAAATCATAGAAGGAAGAAAAGGACGAATGGTACGTTGGAACCGCTGGACGGATTTGAAACATAGAAGTAATGAAAGGTATGGATGTAACATTTGAATCCGCAGGACGGACTTAAAAAATATAAAAAGGATGAAATTAGCCCACATCAGAATGTGCTGATATGTTAGAATCATCATATAGAACATGGGTTATGCATGATTTTGGTTAATTTGATGCTTAGAGGTGAAACCCATTAGTTATGGTGAGAATGATGACTTGAATCATCATCCATGTCTAATTCTTGTTGAATGTTGATGTATTATGTGAGTAATATGGATTCTTGTTAGAGGAATTGAATGAAATATGATGATAATATGTTTGAATGTTTATGTGTGGATGATACATGTTAATTAGTAGGAGGATTTGATGAATTATGTGTGAGATTAGAAGAATGTGCATGAATTAGTTGTACACTATGCTTAGGAGGTAGTATACTCACCAAATGTATGATGAAATTATGAAGTAATTGAGACTAGATCACTTGTAAGTGATTAACAAAGTAGTTATGAAGTGGGTTTTAGATAATGTGATGAAAATGATGATTTACTTATGTTAACGATGTTTGAAATCATACATGTGTGTGAATGTTTAAAGAATCGGATAAGAAATGATAGATTAGCATGTTATAAGGTTGAATGATAAATTCCATATAAGATCCGTGTGATGAATGATGAATAAACTAACTATCACAAGAATGATATATGATAGTTGATGCTTGGTAAGCGGCAAGGAAGATTGGGAAAGAAGCGGGTCAAATGGGACTTATACGCACGGGAAGCATATTTGGATGTGAGGTAAGTAAAGCTTACACCCCTTTTTGTAGAATATCTATTCATTGCATTGAATACGAACATGGTAAGTAAATATGTGAGGTATGATGTTCCGACAAGTATTTGATACGGGTCGGAATATGTGGGTATGATAAGAAATTAAGGTTGATGTTATTAAAGGGTTAAAAGGGTATTATGGTAATTCTGGTTACATGTTAAGGAAGAAATAAGTTACATGGATGGGATAATGAATAATTAAAACCCCACAAGGGTAAAGTGGACATTTAGATTTAACGGGTCAAATGGTGGAGATGTCACCATTTGGTGTTATCAACTAATGAATTGTTTTGTCAAGTATTAAGAATTCACAGAATGTATAGCGAAAGGGTTTGCGTTGCTATTATATAGCAAGTTAGAGGATAAAGTATTAAAGCGGGTCATAGCCTTGATCCGAGCCAGGTATGTGCGATAAGAGTTGTAGTTAAATCATGGGAATTGTAAAATGTGTAATGAAGTCCTTTGTCCTAAAGGACGGAACAAAGTTGACCAAAATGCCCTTGATAGGCATATCGGGCAAATGATTTTAAAAGTTGTTTAGAAACAAGTTAATTGATTAAGTGAATGCTTTGGACCAGTGTGTGAGTGAGGAGTATGATTTTTGTAAGTCAAAGACCTTAAAAACGCGTAAATACCCTTAACGGTCAAAATAAGCTTTTGAGCAAAAATGGGTTATGAAGATGTAAGGAATCCGGGAATTGAACCTTATATGATAGACGACCTTGAAGTTATAAGGTTTGTATGAAATTAAGGTCAAATAAACATGTTATGTTGATAAATGTATGAACGGGTCAATAATTCGTAAATGAATAATAAGCCGAAAAAGTATAAGTTAAGAATTTCCTTAACCCGGATGTTGGATTTCAAGTTCACATGATAGAATATTAATTTACGATCATGTAGGAAGAAACGGATCATAAAACGGACAAGAAATGAGAAAGTTATGACCAAAATGGTAAAAATAAGTTAAGCTGAAAGTTGCAGGTCTGAACCAGGCGCAAGGTTGCGCCCCCCCTGGCACAAGGTTGCGCCCCTGACTGATGTCTTCTGTATTGCGCCAGAACTGGCACAAGGTTGCACCAGATGGGTTTCTTCTTGCGCCAATCGCTGGTTCTTTCTTATTTTTCGCATTCTTCAACTCCAAACTTGTGTGAAGGCTATCTAACTATGTTATATGCATTGTATAACTATATGTAAGTATGTAAGCATGTACATATAGACGTGTTTATGTATGCATGTAGGTATGAAATGTGTGTGAACATACGTGTGTAGGTACTTATCCATGAAGTAGGATTTGTTGTGCATGAAAGAAAGGATCTAATATATATATGTATATATATAGCTCTAACATGTTTGAATAGTCACGTTACTAATGGTGTGCCTTGAGAATGGAACAGGAATGCAGATACGTAAGTATTGGGCTTACAAAGATTGGACGCTTGGTGTAAAGAATGAACTCAAAAGAATATTATATCGGAGTTGTATAAAATGATAGATTGCTTAGTGGTTATGTATATTTTTATGTCTTTATACTAATGAATATGATGTCGCCAATTATTAACGTGTCGGGTGACCGTAGGTTAGTCGGATATTCATGGCGGACTAGTGATCGAGGGTCGAGTCAAGATCAAGGATTGTACGGGGATGTGATCACATGTTGGAAACCATTTGTAATGTAATTTTCTTGATTAGGTATGAATAATGTAAAATATTTAAATCAAGTTGATTCGAATGGTTTATGATTGTCAAGAAAATAATTTTTTTGAAGGCTCTTTTTCCGCTGCGTCGTTTTTAAGTTATTACGTGTTAGGGTGTTTCACGGTTAATTCGGTTTCGGTTAATTTCGGTTCGGTTTTGTCGGTTTTCGGTTCGATTTCGGTTAACGGTTCGGTTATTTACACCCTTACTAGGCATACATGTTACCAGCAACAGGTTTTCTTCTTCATCCTGGTCAATAATCCATTTTGCATAACCATATTTTTCTTTCAAGTTGTTCTTGTATTTCCATGATCTTTGGATTGTAGGGGAAGATTTCCTAGGGTTTAAATGAAACAACAGCCGACCCCTTCTTTTCAGCAAAGTAGATCTCTTGTTCTCCCAGTTTGGTCTTGGTGATATTTGTCGAGATTTCTCTATCTTGCATCTAGGTAATCTGTGTACTCTTTTGACAGGGTAGACTCTTTCCACCTTACAATTGAACTTTTAGGAGCTCAATCCATAAGAATTGGTTCTTGCTTCATTTTAATGGTCTTTGCAGCATCCTCTCGAGTTGGTTTTCTTCTACTACCAACTTGATGCTTGGATCAGCTAGCATCTTCTTAACTCTAGCAACTTCTGCCAGAAGTTTCTGTGCATCCCAGTTTTGAAAGGCATAGAAATTTTTACAGGATAAGGTGCATTCTTCTTGAGCCATTCTATGTTTTCTTGTTTAGAAATGTTAGCCACTGATTGTGTAAGTCCAGAGATCTTCACTAAATACAACTAACACAATCGAAAGTGCGGAACACAATTGAAAGTGAATGCACGAAACAAGAAGAATGATTGAATAATATGATTGCACACAAGCTTAAAGCTTGTCTGGTACAAACTCGTTCAATAGCAAAATCGTACACGACCAATAACCCTACAATGACCTAGGAACACCCTATTTATAAGCACACAGGGCGAACCATTTACAGTTTGGGCTATGGCCCAACCGCACACTCCTAGACAAGCCCAAAACATCATAATTAGCCCACAATACCAACCCACTACTAATCTGATGAAGACACGCGTAAACCTACTCAATTTTTTATGGCCTTACAATATCCCCCTAGTTTATGCTATCTTTATCATGTCTCTATGTGAAGATACTTCATTTCTTCATTCTCAAACTTGGGTCTTTTGTTCTTCTTGAACACCATCAACTTTTGCTTGAACATCTTGCTTAAAAAGAATGCGAGAGGAGAATTTTCAGCAGCTCTTTTCTTTGTTATTCTTTTCTCTTTCAAGCAGGTTGACAGGTACTTCTTTGAAGGGACTATAATTTTCAGACGATGACTCGTATCTCATTCTTCTGACTCAGGTATATCTTGTTGTGATGCTTCATGCTTTGTCAGCAACTAACAGCATCTAAATCTTCATCAACCCCTGTTTCGTGATTGAAATCAATTTCTGCACATGCTCAGAAATTCATAAGTAAACATTTCTATGCAACAGAGGAAAGTACCACGTGAACACTTAATACATCCAAGTACTTGTACTCGAATTTCACAATTCAAATTTATCTCAATTTTTGATGATCAATCAAATCTTCAAGAGCGATTAATTTTTTTATAAAACAAATAAACACTCTATTTTTGAATTTTCTATTTTTTTAATTTTTAAATATAAGAATATAAATAGGAACAAAGAAACTAACTCAAAGAAACTAATATACAATTGCAATTGCAATAGGGTCAAAATCGTTCTCAGGCAGACCAAGGAACATTTTTCGGTGTGAGCTTATTGAAACTGGTCTTAGCGATTGCCAATATGTTTGTCTTGT
This sequence comes from Helianthus tuberosus, assembly GCA_030545235.1. Classification (NCBI taxonomy): domain Eukaryota; kingdom Viridiplantae; phylum Streptophyta; class Magnoliopsida; order Asterales; family Asteraceae; genus Helianthus; species Helianthus tuberosus. Next base: position 146,928,483 of record CM060410.1, on the reverse strand, counting down.
TAAACCTAACGCTCAACTTTCCATTTTCAACTTCATGATATGTTTAAGGTAATGTTATACTACAATACCCATGTGTCCCATACCATGACATACCCCCGTGAATCAAGGTAAGCACAACAATTCATCGTAACGGGTGAGTATACTGAGGTCATCCTTTTGATTTACAACGTCAGACCATTGGTGACAGGTTAGTACTTTCGTACAATAGATCGGCCAATGTTTGTGTCCGACTAGGGTTAGGAAAATACCTTTTTGGTACGAATCTATCTTTTTAGCTCGATGGAATTCCCTCAAATTGAGTTTATCTTCCTTTAAGGTTTTTGGCCTCTTTTTGGCTCTTTTAAGATATCCTAACTGTGGCTAGGTCTGCATATAGTCTGGATGCAACAGAAGGATAACCATGATATCCTCGGATGACTCAACAGCATAAAGACCCGAAACTTCAGATGTTGGCTATCTATCAACGCAAGATTTAAGACCATTAAGTCATACGCCATGACCTGTTACCCACATGGTACACAATTCGTTATGTTTATATCACTTTGTATCTTTTTATCACTTTGAGCGTCAAGTCTACAAACGTATCACTTTAGATCCTAGTCTTTTCAGCTATAGCACCTTACATGTGTCATTCAAGCCCTTTAGCACGAACATTTATTTCATTTCCCATATATGCATAAACTCTTTTTGTCTCTTTTTTTTCTCCTTCTAAAACAAAACATATTTACAAATATCTCCCTCTTTCCCCCCTAAATTTGTGCATAATCTTATGTGCAAATTTACATTATAAAGAAAATGTATGTACAAAAAGAAAAACGAAAGAAATTGAAAATATTTTAGTTGTTTTTGCTTAATCGTTCCGTCAGCAGATTTAAGACTAATCAATATCAAGATTAGAGCACAAAATATAAATTGTACCTTTTCGCTCATGTTATCTTACCTCCCTTATCTCCTCCAAAGAAAACATATCAACTGTAAAGAAATAGAACTTTTTTGCAATAGTGAGATATTACCCGTTATATCTATGGAACAACCGCTATCAACATTCCAAGGATTGTCAACAGCTCCTCCTTGGTTGTCTCTGAAAAATAAGGAAATCAGTAAGACATTGGTACCCAGGCCATCGTGGTCCTGGGATTTCCTAAAGCATCAAAATAAGATACTTCCCGTAAGCACATGTCCCCTTTTGTTTCAAGGTTTGGTGATGTCGCTGCTTTATGTTTTACTTTCCAAATTTGTTTAGACTTTTCTAATTTCTTAGGTGCCTTTGGCAAATCAGTTTTCTTTTCAACCTTATTAATTTTCAAAGCTTGTTTTCTTTTAGCTTTCGCAGCATTCCAATCCCCATCAGATGGTTTAACCTTGGGATACTTATTCATTATTGCCTTAGGCTTTTATACCTTCATAGGTATAGAATAAGATCTATCCATTGATGTAACCCTCTGATTCTGTGTATAATATGGCGCATAAGAACGATTTGTGCAATTCCGTGCAATGTGGCCGGGTATGCCATAGTTGTAGCATGTTTGCTTCTTTACATAAGGAGCATATCCCGATCCATTCGACCCAACCGATGATGAATTTGAGTCATAAGATCTGTTGGATGATTTGTTTGCAGTCTTTTCAAACTTTCTGCCCTGCTTCATATGTCCCTGTCTACAACAGTTAGTACATTCACTGTTTTTCTCTCTAAAACAGTGTTAGATTTTTTCAATTTCATTTGAAACTGTTAGTTTTGGAGACACATATTTATTTGGCGGGCCTCTCAAAGCTGGTTTAGAAACAACCCTTTTCACATATGGACGAGCATGAACAGACAAATTGGATGTTTTCAAACAAACATCGACAATTTTTTTTTGGAAAACAATATCATCCCCCTCAACCCAATCCTATACTTTTACCTCGTATGCACACGAAGTATAAGCATTAGTATCGTTCACACACTTAAAATCAAGGACTATTGGCCTCTCCAAACTTATACCAACAGTTTTGGACGAGGCTTCCTCACATTCCTTTACATTCTCGACTGGCCTTGTTTCAATTTCAAATGTTGTGGGCTCAGTCAATGTTTCACAACTTGATTCAGCTGAACCACTTGAGTTACATTTCTTTTGTAGTGGCTCTATTGAATCCTCTGTTGTCGATTTAGCTGCTCTAGAGGATTCACAGCTGGATTCACTAGATTCAACTTATTCCAATTTCTCAGAATCAGTTGCTTTAGGTGATTCGCATTTGGAGTTAGATGGTGCAGCTGGCTCAATTGGTTAATATGACGATTCTTCATCAACTGACTTTCAGGTTAGTTTTCAAAAACTCTTTGTTCATTAGGATTTAAAGCCTGAAAATGTTTGTCAACCTCTGCATTTTTCTCAAAACTCAAAGTCTCAATTTGCTTAGAGACATTCTCTAATTTAACAAAAACAGATGTAGGTGCTGGTTCGGTTTTCTTTGTTTCATTTTTTTAGGTTTTGAGATTTTAATTTTGTGTGGTCTTGACTGGCTCAACTTTCAGACCCTTAACCCCACCATAAACCATGTCAGGAATGTTAGCAATCTCCTCTTAAGTCATAGGAATAGTGGTGTAGGAATGATTGTAGGTGGAGGAATACTCACATATCCTAGACCTTTATTCCTAGTTTCTTTCTTACCGAACTGTAACTGCTTATTTATCATTTTTTTTCAATTTTTTCACTAGAAACATCGAATTTTCAAAAATTGAAGCTTGCATTTTCAAAAGTTGATTTTAATGAATCAAGTTCAGCAGTGAATTTTTCGAAAAGTTCTTTAAAATGGAGATGCCTACATTTCTCTTCACTCAAATCCTTTTTTTTTATTTTCGGGTATCACATTTCTGGAGTGGGAGTGAAGTCATGAATCTGAGCCATGAAAGATTGATTCTGAGTGCCTGCACAACAACCTGTTCTAAATTCGGCGATGAATCAACAGATTTGATGTCTGAGCTCAATGCACCAGACAATGGAGCAGCAGGAGTGGATGAGCAGACTACAACAGATGTGTTACCTTGAGCCTTCTGCTCGTCAGTGTTATCATATGATTTGATTAGTGAGATCAGCTCACCCGACTTCATTTTGTAACAGTTGGTTGTCACCACGATCTGATTAACATTTTTAAACCAGCTACTCTTTGGCTGATCTGGAATACTTTTTAGAGCATCTAGAAGCTTCTTGTTGCCCCAAAAGTTAGACACCACAATTTCTGCATTATTCATTTTGGAGAGCAGTTCAGCAAATCGTCCAATTAGTGCTTCTACAGATTCACCTGGAATGTAACTGAAACCTTCCAGTTTCTGCTTAAGCACATCACTTTGAGAAGACATTTCTAAGTTGCTAAACCACGACCCCCCCCCCCCCAATTTTTTTTTGTTTTACCATAACTATACCGTTAGACACGTTAAAAAATTGTCCGAAAACTATCTTTACCAAATTATACCGTTAGACTCGTCACGAAATTACGAGTCCAATGATATATAATGTCCAAAACCTTTTTCGGGATTTTCGTGCCTTAAATACATTTAATACCGTGCAGTCGGTTTGCTAAGATTGTTTGCAAATCAAATTCTACACTTAAATACGTTTATTACCGAATACGTCAGCTGGTTAAAGTTCCACCTTTGTCCACACTCACACACTGAAATCGTACACTTCAACTTGGGCCGCACACCACCTTTTGTCACACGAACTTGGGCCGCACTGTTGGGACCGCACACCTGTCAATTGGGCTATACACCTCAATGTTGAGACTGTACACTTGTTAGTGGGTCGCACACCAGACAAATTGGACCGCACACGCAAACTTGGGCCATACATAGTTTTGTTTGGACCGTACACTTGTATATTTGGGTCGCACACCTCAACATCGAAACCGTACACCTGTTAGTTGGGTCGCACACCAGACACCTTGGGCTGTACACACAAGTTTGGGCCGTACACCTGGTAATAGGGTCGTACACAGGTTTTGGAGTCCGAGCCGCACACTAATCAATCGTTGGACCACACACAGCTATGTTGAACCCCGCACACTGATGAATAATGTCACCGAACACTCCTGATGTCGTACACATTTTGTTTTGGTAACAAGATTTTATCAAATCCCTATTATTGTGGAGAAATTTAAAAATCAAATAATTTTGAAATCTCTTGTAACTATTAGCCCAAAAATCTTGCAAACACAAGCTGATACTCGAAAAATAGATCAAAATATAACTTTTGTAAAATAGTTCTTGATCTTCAAATGTGTTCTTGATGAACTATGTCGTTTTGTATCAAAATTTTACCGTACACTTAAAAATGACCCGTGCAGAATCTTTTCGCTGAATCTGCTTATGCTTTCTTCTTGTTCTTCGAGTGATATCTTGAAACCGAGCGTTCGAATAGACTTCTTAGGCTCTAATACCAATTGTAAGTCCACAGATTTTCACTAAATACCACTAACTCAATCAAAAGTGCGAAAAACAATTGAAAGTGAACACACGAAACAAGAAGAATGATCGAATAATATGATTGCACACAAGCTTAAAGCGTGTCTGTACAAACTTGTTCAATAGCAAAATCGTATACGGCCAACATCCCTATAAGGACCTAGGAACACCCTATTTATAAGCACATAGGGCGAACCATTTACAAGCTAGGCTATGGCCCAACCGCGCACTCCTAGACAAGCCTAAAACATCATAATTAGCCCACAATACCAACCCACTACTAATCTGATAAAGACAAGCGTAAACCTACTCAATTTTATGGCCTTACAGATTGGTTCTTAAATGGAGGAATTTGAGAGAGCTTTTGAGATTCTTGGAACATGTGTTATTCATAAGCCCTTATGTCTCTCATCCTCCTATCCATGACATATTAGGCCTTTCTGTATGTCATCTTGTCCTAATTTTCCATGAATTCCTTGATAACTTTTTCTTTCATCTTCTTTGATTTTTCGTCATACTTCAGCTTATTATCAATCTTCAGCAGTGGTAGCTTTTGAAGTGAATTAATGAAGTTTGACGAAGGCAGAGGCTCTTCTGTGAATTCCCAAGTGAAGAGTACTTTAGATATAGGCTCTATTGATGTTGTAGATAGGAAATCTTCAAAATCATCTTGTAGGGTCACCTTCCTTTTTCTTGAAGGTTGAGCAGTTGTTGTTTCCATGGAAACTTGTGGTTTGCTTTTAACTACTGGTTTTGGGGAAACTACTGGCTTTTTACTAGATAGTTTACCAGTAGTTTTGACAACAATTGGCTTAGTACCAGATTGTGCCTTTGATGAATATCTGGTTGTTGGTGTTGTTTGAGTACAAGTAGTTTTACCTGGTCCAGCTGTTTGAGTTTTCACTCCAGCTGTTTGACCTGGACTAACTGTTTGACCTGGACTAACTATTTGACCTTAACTCCAATTGTTTGTCCTTGGACATGAACAAATAGTTGAGCTTAAGGATGTTGTCTTCTTTTGGCTTCCAACTTTGCAAGTGTCTTGGTCTTTTGAATAACAGTTAGTGGCCTCATATCAATTTTACATTCTTAGTGATATTGAGGTCTTGCCTTGCAGCACTTTTTTCAGCTCTTTGACTTTCTATCTAAGCTTTGACCTGAGCAACACTCAATCCTCTTTGGTCTCTTTTGAAGTTTGATATTCTTTCAGCATGGTCAACATCACTAGTATATATCCTTGTCTGTTTTTCAACCATTGACAGGCCTCTTACATTATTAGCTCTGTTCTTGGTAGCTACAACTCCATCATGAATCATGTTTAGTTTATCATCTTTCTTCTCCCCCTTTTTGGCATCAATATTCTCATGCCTTTGCATGAAGTGGTGTAACCAGGGTCTGGAAGTAGAAGTTCTAAACACTTTAGCATCAAAGTGATTTAGATAATCTTTGAACATAGGTTCTAGGATATCTTTAAAGGCATTGTGGAGCTCCTCTGTTGGTAATGATGAGGTGGCTAAATCTCACCAGCGAATTCGCTTTCTATGGCTTGTGTGTAACACCCCAAAAATACTAACTTTGGTTATCATGTTAAACTAATGATTAACATAATATATAATAAACAGAAATGTCCTAACCTAGTTGAACTATTAGTTGTATTAAGTGGGTTTTAACCAAGTAAAATAACTAGTAAAAGTCCAAGGACTGAAACTGGACATGTTGCTAACCTAATAGATCAAAAAAAGAGAGTGTGTGTGTGTCATGAGTTAGAGGAGAGAAAGAGGGAAAACCCCTCTCTTACACTAGAATCACCAAAATTATGGAAAATCACAAGGAAAGAGGAGGTGAAATCTTTGCATGTTCATGAATTTCTCACCATCTAATTGTAACACCTCGTAAAATCGCGTCCAATGATGTATTGACACGTGTAATAAACCCTAATGAAGTCAAATGTTGAATTTAAGGGACTAATTTTTCAAAAAATCTAAAACTTTGATTATGAAAGGACTGAAGTGTTAGTATACCTAAAATAAGTTTCTAAATAACCTCTTACGATGTTTATATTCACAAATGAGCCACTTATTGATCGAGTGTAGCCATTTGCGTAATTAATTGAAAGTTTGCGCAATGAAGGGTTAAAAGCGTCAACATGTTAATTCTTACCTCTGAGTGACCTTTTAATAAACCGGGAGCTTCATGATATTTTATTTTACTCTAGGAAATGCCAAAGATTGGCCGTCTAAGGTTTTTATGCCTATAAGTAAAGTTACGCGCAGCTTTGCAAGTTAGAGGGGCTAAAAGTGTCAATATGTTTAATTATACCTCTGAATGACCTTTTAGCAAACCCGAAGCATCGTGATGTTTAATAATACTTTCAAGAATGCCTAATATGGATTAGATGAAGCTTCAATGCTATTAAATGATGAGATGCGCAAGTTTGCGCAATAGAGGGACCTAAAGCGTCAACTTTTGAATCTACGCCTTTCGGTGACCATTTAAGCGAACGGGAGCGTATTAATATTTAAGTATATGCTTGGGAATGATCATTATGGGCCATGGAAGGCTTGGATATCATTAAACGACATTTCGCGCTACTTTGTGCGATTAAAGGACTATTTGCGTCAAACTGCAAAAGTATGCCGATTCGTATGGTAACGGACCTTCCGGAATATGACCATGGGATAAACACACCCTATTTATTCTTTATATAGCTTAGATATAGGCATAGAGGTGTTTGGTGCGCAAAAATAAACTTTTACGTCATGCAGGGACTAAAAGTGTTAAAAAGTGCACAAGTTTGCATTTTCGCGCATATCTCACATTCTGAATATACCCGGGCACCCAAAAATTTATGTAAGCACTAAAATATTTTATTTTAAGGTTTGGCTTGATAAAATTCCATTCGTCGCGCAATTTGGATCGTTTTTCACGTCCGTTCGTGTTTCGTCGTAACTAGACGAACAACATGATCGTACGACCAAACGAACCGACATCCAACATGTTTTCAAGCATGTTTTATGTTCCCTATGATTAGGCTTCATTATAGAGCCTTGTAAATAGCTTAACGGGCCTTAAACGTGCCAAACGTGACCTTAAAAGCTCACAGGGACCAAAACTGCACTTTCTGAAAACTTGTTGCTGATCTGGGAACCTCAGGCGGCCCGCGTAAGTTCCCATAGAACCTTACGCGGCCCGTGTGAACCTGTCAGGTTTGCAAAAATCAGTTTACAGCCTGTTCCAGCTGTTTCCAGGTGTTGCAAGTGGTTTTTAAGCTTTCTAGGGACTATTTTGGGCACCCATAGATTTCCAAAACCATGGGTGTTACTTGTACGGTCCAGATTGAATCACGGTTTATGAGAAACGATCCTAACGGTTCTCAAAAACCTATAAATACCCCTCTTGGTCTTGCTCTCATTCACACTTGATTTCTGAATTCTCTAAGTTGGAGACCTTGCTCTTCATACCTGAGAATTTAGGATCAAAACCTCCTTGCTTGGACCCTTTGTAAGTGTCCTTTCGTGCTTAGTTTATTTTGTTTAGCGTTTATAGCCGAAAAGTCAAGCATTTTGATAAATGCTTTGACTTTTAAACGGTTGAGCCATTGTTCGTAACAAACATGGCTACGTGACCGTAATTAGGTAGGTGTTAAACCCTCAAAAGGGCACCTCCTAATTACCACGTTTACTTAGTTAAATTGACGGGTCAAATAAAAGTCAAACGGGTTAGTTTTAAATAAAATTCATAACTATTAATATAAAATCCATAAAATCAGTTTTCTCACTTTAATAACTTGGTAGATATTAGTTGAACATGCCTAAGCATGATTCAACCCGACAATTCTAAGTATAGGCTCGGTTTGGAACCGAAAGTCGCAAAAGTTGACTTTTGCTTTGACTTTCAGTTCTGACCCGATTTAGCTTAGTTTAGATAGGCCTTAGGATTCCTTTAGGACCAGGTTATAGGTTAGTGTAACCCTCTGAGGTTATACAACTTGGATCCTTAGTTATCCTATTCATTGCATGTTTCCGTTATATGCTTAAATGTTGACCATTATGCCCTTTTGACCCTAAAACGAGAATTTTGAAAATATGAGAGGACAATAATCTTTATTACTGATTTATAAACCTGTCCCTAAAATTTGACATCAGTTTGAGGTCCAGATTAGGAGTTATGCTCATTAGCGTAAATGAAAAGCTTTTTATTAATTAAACGACATAATTAGCGTATATCCTATCAAAACCCAATTTTTGATACCAAACTTTTTACCTACTGATATAAAATAATATTTTGGGATTTTTGAAGATTTTTATTTATTTTTAGGCTGAGCATAACATAGGGTTCTAAGCCTAATTCGGTAATTGTCGGTTTTGCCCTTTTGGCCTATAAAATGAGTTTTACAAATCTGTTTGACACCAAACCTTTTTCTACTGATCTAATATGATAAATGAAATATTTTAAGTCTTCTGGAATAATAAAAATATCAGCTTTCCATATAAAACCCGGAAATCGCTTAAAACCGTCTTTTTACACGTTTTAAGCGCATAGTATGTATTAAAACTATTTTAAATATATAAGGTTTAATACCTACTGATGTTTTAAGTAAATTTCCATAATTAAACAGTAGGAAAAAGTTTTAAACTCAGAATTCTAATTTTGACCTTTAAAGCTTAAGTGAAATTACCAAAATGCCCCTTCGGTGCATAGTTTGGTTATAATTAATAAATTTCACATATATGTAATACTCTACTGATATAACTTATTAAATTAAGTATTTTTACTGATTATTTTAGACCTAAACCTCAGATTAATATCTAACCTCTCTTATAACCTTTAAAATGACCAAAATTCCCCTACGGGGCATAAATTGGTTTTAAATTCGTTTTGGGCATAATGGAAGGTATCCTACTGATATCACAACATATTTAAGGCATATTAACTTAGGAAACCTGTTCGTGACTCATGTGGTTACCCGTTACGCACTTTTCGCGTTCGGATCGACTTTTGTAACTAGTTTGCATAAATTAACCGAAACGGGTCAAACCTTATCATTTCTATCTCAAAATCCAGAATGTGTTTAGTTTACCCATACTAAACAAGTATACAAGCTTGTCGGGTCTAAACCATATTCTAATCTGGTCTTCGCATAATCATGCGTTTTGAACCGTATCCTCTTTTAAAACTAACTGGTCTAAGCATAGGCTTAATTAAGACCCGTTAGGAATCTAATAGGTTATTAAAAACCTTCGTTCCAGATTTAGGAGCCCAGTAAAAGCTATCTGTACTTGCTGAATTGATATACGGCTGGGATTGAATTTATATTTAGCTCAGATAAATACTTTTAACTTATTTTCCCTATACGGGCTTGGGGTACGGTATATATGTAACACCACGTCAAAACGTATCCAATTTTGTAAAGACACGTGTCCTAAACTCTAAAGGTGTGAAAGATTAAGTTTGAAGGACCAAAGTTGTCAAACAGTGAAACTATGAAACCACATGGACTAAATGTGTCAACATGCCAAACTTGTGCCTCTGAATGACCATACATAATAAATATATTCTTAAACGAGAGATTGATTGGATATAAGAAGCCGTTTATGAAAATAATCGGAATATTATTAAATTACAAGGGTTAAACGTGTCAACATGTCGATTCTGACCTCTGAGTGACCTTTTAATGAAACCAAGGCTTCGAAATATTCAAATATACTCTTAAGAATAAGTGGTATAAATTTCACGTGGTTTCGAGATCGTTAAGCATGTTTTCAAGACTTTGGGCCAAAAGTGTCAACTTGATGAAACTTGATTTCATGGAGATATTTAACGAACCGGAGCCTAACGAAGTTAGTTTATACATCCTTGAGCTTCAACAAACTGACTACAAGGGCCCTACATGCCAACAATGAGGTTAAAAAGGGTTAAAAACGACAAGGGACTGAAACTGCCAGCTTTAAAACTTGTTTTACCAGATCAGCCGGTCCAAGCGGCCCGCGTAAGCCCCCCCTATGGCTTACGCGGCCCGTCTCAGCATGCCAGTAACAGAAAAATCATGCCAGGTGCGGGTTTTGGCTGTTCCACCGCCTTAACCTAGTTTGTAACGACCTAAGGAGCTATATGTCGGTTTATTTCATCAGGTAGGACACCTGGGGTGATCCTATGATGTTCCATAACAGGTGTGAATGATCTATGAACTTGCAAAGTAGTATATAAGAACATTAGTTCTTGAGTTATTATGCACACTTGCAACAATTCTCTAATCTACAACTCCTGGAGCATGCTAAGGACAAGAAGAAGGATTTGAAGTGTAGAAAAGACAGCTAGGACTTGTAGTAAGCCTCTAATTACTTGTTTAATTGTTTTAATTTGTTTAAATTCCTAAAAGTCAAACTTATAGTAATTTAGGTTTGACTTTCAGAATTATCACATATGGTCTAACCACTGATCAAATTGAAAGTGGTTATAGAACCACATTAGTGTAGGTGATTAACCCTTAAAAGGGCACCTCCTAATTATCTCGTTTGACTGGTCAATTGTCGGGTCAAAGTAGTTTGACAAAAAGTCAAACTGGACACACTGTTTGAATATGATTAAAATTAATAAACCAGAGGTTCTAAATTATATTTTAACATTCTAATGACTTGGTAATTAATATTAAAACATGTTTTATCAGTCCTAACCCGACAATTAATAGTCTAAGGTCAGTTTATAACCGAAAGTCGCAAAAGCTTGACTTTTTCTTTGACTTTCAGTTCTAACCCGCTTAAGCTTAATTCTCCCATGTTTTAAGCTTCATTGAAGACCACATTACTTAGTAGTATAACCCTCTGGAGTTATATTGCATGGTGCCTAGTGGTTTGAATTATATGCACTTGATCGTAATTATGCTCAATAATGCCATAAATGCCCTTTTGACATACAACTAATATTTTTAACAATGTGGATGGACTAACATCTTTGCTACTGATATTTAGACATGTCCTAAAAATTTGAAATCAGTTTGAAGTCTAGAATAAGAGTTATGCTCAATAGCGTAATTAAGGAGTTTTTTATTATTTAAATGCCGTAATTAACATAAAGCCTATCTAAACCCGATTTTTGATATCAAACTTTTTACCTACTGATGTAAAATAATATTTTGGGATTTTTGAAGATTTTTATTTATTTTTAGGCTGAGCATAACATAGGATTATAGCTTGATTTCGGTAATTGTCGGTTTTACCCTTTTCATGCATAAAATGAGTTTTACATAACTTATCAATGCCAAACCTTTTGCTACTGATTCTATATGATAAATAAAATATTTTGAACCTTTTAAACTGATCAAAAACTCAGATTTCCTATTTTAACCCGAATACCCCTTTAAACCGACTTTTAAGCATTTTTAGCACATAGTTTGAGTTAAAACTATATTTGGCATATAAACTTATTACCCACTGATGTTTTTAGTTAATTTATATAATTAAACAGTAAGCCAAAGTTTTTAAACTCAGAAGTGTATTTTGACCTTTAAAGTTTATGTGAAATTACCAAAATGCCCCTATGGTGCATAGTTTGGTTATATAAGATAAATTTCACATATATAAAATACCATACTGATATAACTTATAAAAATGCATATTTTTACTGATTGAATCCGACCTGAAACTCAGTTTAATATTTAAACTCTTTTATGGGCATTAAAATTACCAAAATACCCTTATGGGACTTATTTTGGTTTAAATTACTTTTTGGGCATATATGTTAACATCCTACTGATGTATTAACATATTTTGAGCATAATAACGATTAAGACCTGTATATAATTTATTTGGTTACCCGTTAAGCGTTTACGCGTTCGGATCGGCTTATGTGACTAGTTTACATAAAACGGTCAAAACGGGCTTAACCTTATCAATAAATTCTCAATTTCCAGAATGTGTTTAGTTTACCCATATTATACAAGCATCCAAGCTTGTCGGGTCTAAACCATATTCTATTTTGATCTCCGCTTAATCTAGCGTTTAGAACCGTAAGGTTTCCTTCTAGCTAGCCGGTCTAAGTCCTTGACTAAATTAAAGACCCGTTAGCATCCTAATAGGTAATAAACCTTCTATACAGATTAAATAGCTTCCAGTAGAAGGTGCCATCAAGAGCTTTAGGATTATACTGCTAGCATCAGGTAAATACTTTTAACTTATTTTCCCTTATACGGGCTTGGGATATGGTATTATAATAATACCACTTGGTCGGGTATGAAATCATTTAATCGTATTGTGATTAATAAATTTACATAACCCGTTTTAATCTGTCTTGTTTGATAACATAAGCATTGGGGGTTAATACGACCATGTCCTGGATATCCTCGGCTCATTTCATTTGAAAATGGCCACGACCTATGCACGGGGTGTAGGCATACACCTGACAGATGCAAATGCTAAAATATAAACCCATATGTTGGGGATAACTCCTTTGTGGGTTCTATAAGTGGTGAGTCGGTAAATCACGACCGACTTCCAACCGGCCCCAATTGTAAGACAAACATGTAAATCTGTATACAAGATTATATTTAAATAATTGTCCCAAGTTATAAAAGATTTGTGCCATGTGCACTTAAATCAATTTTCATAAATATTTTCAAAAGAGTCAGTTAATTGTATTTACCAGTGTAAACTAACGTATTTTCTTAAAGACTGATTTGACAGGTACCTCTCGTAATAGGCTGGAGCTATTAGGTGTCATAAGAGGATCTTGCAAATCCGTAGATACCTGAAGTCTGTTATTTTGTTTTCTTGTATTTATTTATGATCCGCCTGTGGATCTTATTACATTCCAGTCTGTATATTCTGTCACTCGAACACTCATACATTATGGTTTGTAATAGTTTATTCACCAAGCCTTCCGCTGTGCTATTATATTGTGTGTATTGACTATGATGATATCAACTACGTCACGATACTCCCCGCCGGGCCCACCGATAATATGTGGAAATATCGGGGTGTGACAATATAAAATACCGCTTGGTCGGGCATTGAATTATTAATTGTATGATGGTTAATTTATTGAAATGACCCGTTTAAATTATTTTGTTTGATTAAAGCCTTTGGGGGGTTAATGACCATGTCCCGGATATCCTTGGCATCATTTTACGAAATGGCCACGACCTAAGCACGGGGTGTAGGCGTACACCCGACAGTGCATAAATAAATAATAAGGTATAACCGCCGGTTTCGGGAATAACCCGCCGCGGGACTATATCATGTGGTGTGTCTATTAATCTTTAACCCGGCGTCAATCTGGGCTACTGAACGTATAACGAACATGTAATTCTCTTACAAGTTTATACATAAATAATTATCCCAAGTTATAAAATATTTTATGCCTTGTGCATTTAAATCAATTTTCTAAACCTTTTCAAAATGAGTCAGTTAATTGTATTTACCAGTGTAAACTGACGTATTTTCCCAAAAAGGTTAAGTGCAGGTACTACTCGAAATAGGTTGGCCTCTCCTTAGCATCAATAAGAGTCTCGCAAGCTTGGATGCATTTTAAGTCTGATGAACTATGCTTCCTTTTTATTTGATCCGCCTGTGGATCTGTTTCAACTATTTTGTGATACTTAATGTTACAATTATTCGGTTGAAATAAATCTATCTTTTGCTTTCGCTGTGCATTTAAAATTGTGTTGTTTGACTATGATGATATCAACTACGTCAAGATACTCCCCACCGGGCCCACCGGTAATACGTGGAAATATCGGGGTGTGACAGGTTGGTATCAGAGCCAACATTGAGTGAATTAAACACTAGCCTTTATGTGTTTAATCTCAATGACACAATAGCACATTCATTGACCTTCTGAGTCTAGACTTAACATAGGAATACTCTCATCTCTATTCGGAGAATTATTGCTTTCAATTCTATATATTTTAATTTGTCGCCAAGCAAAGAAGCCGTGATGGAAATTCTCCCCATTCGAAGCTTAGGAAAGGCCGAGCTTTGTACCGCGACTAGGATAAACGTGCAACCAGGGAGAAAACATTCAGAAATAAAATGAAGAAGAAACTCCTTTTGCTGAAGTTCGTTTCCTTAGTAAGTCCTTATAAGGGCATACTTATCTTTCAGTCCCTTCATGAACAACATCATTCCTTTCAAGCTCCGTTTAGGGCAATTCTGTACCTCTTTTAAAAACCCTTGGAATGTTTTATCTAAATTTATTCATCATTGCATATGAACATAAAATATGAAATAATAACATTCCTTTTATAAGATCTACCATTATAATAAAATGGCAAAATCTAAAAAGAACAAGACCTAGCCCATGTGTCATTTTAAGAACAGGGCCAAGATGGTAATTCCTCAATTAGATTCAGATCCTTATTAACATCTCAATTTAGGATTGTTCTGCGTAAAAAGAATCTTAAAGGTAAACCTAGCCTATATGTCATTTCAGACAAGGCCAAGATGGTAGAACCTATTCAAAAGATTCAAATCCTTGTTAACATCTGTAACATGTTAACATTCCTGGCAGACGTGGTTCGATAAAATCACATAAATCATCCTTATACTGGATTCACCCAAAATCCTTTCTTATTTGGTGAATAAAGCATCCATTAGGGATGCAATATTTACGGGCCATATTCATTGTCATATAAGACAAAAGACAGTCGTAGCCTATAACTCCCTGTCGAGAAAAGGAAATGAACAACGTTCAAGCCTAAATACCTTGATTCTACAAAATCATGGTTTATAATTTAAAGTTGCCTTTGTGACTTGGCCTTTTTGTGCCATAGTTATATTTTAATTAAATCTAGGATAATTATAATAAAAATCCTGAATAAAATAAATATCATTCCTTTCCTGCCAGTATACATATTAAAAAGAATCTTAAAAGGTATAACCCAGCTTGAATGTCATTAAAGACCTAACTATGATGGTAGAACCTGTTTAAAAAGAAATTTAGATCCTTGTTAACATCTGAAAACATGTTAACACTCATGACAACAGTGATGCGATAAAATCACACTTGTCATCTTTATATTAGGAATTTCCAAACCCCTTATTTAGCCTTAATGATCAAGAGGAATCATGGCTAATAAACGTCGAACATGATGTTTACATCAAAACATCCATTTAAGATGTATGCCTACGGGCAAAGATGTAATCATGACAAAGATAGTTTTATTTCATAACTTCCTGCCAAAAGGCAGTGAACTATGAAATTTTCCGACCCAAAGGATCATTGATTATGTTTTAAAATTTCCCTAGTGACAAAGCCTCTGAGCCATCAAAAGTCCTTTGGAATGAGCCCTTGTGCTATATAAAATGTCGGTACGACATTGACAATCGTGACTTATGTCCCCTGTCTAATAAATATGAAGGATTATATTCCGTTTATATGCCAAAGATGGTTTATTTAAAAGCCTAGGCAAAACATAATCAAATAAATTAAATATTATCTATTGGCCTATATGGTTTATTTGCACCATGGCTATTTAATCATCAAATTCGACAATTAACTATATAATTAAACAAATTATTACTACTTGGTTTGTAGCCTTCAAAGCTTCACCATGGTTGACTCCTCTGAAGCTCACAATCATCCAGTTGATCAGAATAATGATGCAAGACTGAACTTAACGGGCACCGAGTTGCAGGCTATGATAGATACAGCCGTAAACAACGCCGTGGACCGAGCATTAAAGGATCATAAGCGAAAGTGCGATAATACCCCAAATAAAGATTACAAAAAGGGTAAGACCGGTTCAAACTATAACCAATCCAAGCCAAAGGAGGCAAAACCTAAATGTAAAACCTGCGGGAAGAAGCACTTCGGAAAATGTTTCTATGAACAGACTAGGGGATGTGTCATCCATAAAGAGATGGATCACAAGACCCATAAATGCAAGGACTTGAAGGATGCCACATGTTATGGTTGTGGCGAGAAGGGGGACATAAAGAACCACTGCCCAAAGAAGGCGACTAAAGGGAAAGGCATTTTAGATTCACAAGCTAAGCCTTGTGGAATCTGTAATAAGGAAGGGCACAAGACTTTGGAGTGCCAAGACATAAAGGACGCAACCTGCTATGGTTGCAATGAAAAAGGGCACATCAAAACTAATTGCCCAAATAAAACCAAGAAGCCTGGGCGACTAAGAAGACCAAAGCTGGAAGCTCTCAAATGGATGCTCAAGAGGCTATTCAGGATGACAATGTCACAACAGGTACTTTCTTTATCAATAACGATCATGCTAGAGTATTATTTGATTCAGGTTCATATAAGTCTTTCGTAGACAATAGATTTTGTAAATCATTAAATCTGCCTGTTAAAACTCTAAGCGTTAAGTATAAAGTAGAATTGGCCGATAGTACCTCAGAGACTGCTTCAACAATATTAGATGGATGTTTTATATCCATTAGGAATCATTCTTTTCCGCTGTCCTAGTTTCCGCTAAAAGTAAAGGGACTCGATAGAGTGATAGGAATGGATGGTCGTCTTATAACCAAGACCATATTGTGTGTGATAAGAAACAAGTAGTTATCAAGACTCCTTATGGTGAGCCTTTGAGAATTCAAGGAGACACTGGGTATGGATTGCCTAAGCACTTGTTGAATTTGGTATTTAACACCAAAGCTTTGAGTATGGAAAACTCAGAAGAGACAACAACAGTCGCGATGCTAGAAATGCGACAAATGTTAATGATGCATCAAATGTGAACCTCAATGTTGATGGAGTTAAACTCCAAAACTGTAATTAACGCAGCTGTAGAAAGGCTATAAGAAAATTCATGAAAAGGATCAAGAAGCCAAATGCTGCTCGCTTTAAAACACATGTCGCTGCTCCTGAGAAGAGCTATAATCTTACTTCAAATGCGAAGAATAAACTCAACAAAGGCATATATGGCAAGGCGCCCATTCCTTTTAGGATATACTTAAAAGTACTTCGTCTCTTGGAAGTCAAGAGACTTCAATAGTAAAAAGGGGCCATCGATTGCAGGAAATTGTTGAATGAAGTAGAGACCATTAGGTGTATCAGCAGTTATCTTGGAAAGGACACGGTGAGGTATACATCTCAGTCATTCGATGGCAATACCCTTGATTTGAGAGGACATTAATGAAGTCCACAAGAAAGATCCTCTTATACATTATAAGATGGTCCAAGTTTTAAGGACCTTATTAGAAAAATCTATTATACACATCACGAAATGGAAAAAGATGGAATAAGAATTTTCTGACTCTCACCATAAAAGTTCTAGACTGTCGACAGTATGTTGCAAATTTTAATTCATTGGCTGAGATAGTGCTCTATTCAAATTACCCAGAATCTAAGCGTAATGCAAATAATTATTGGTGGCTAGCATCGGCAATAAGAGGGCACATTAAGATTTCAAAGCCTGTTTATTATAAATCTATTATGGAATCTACCTCAGCTACTCACATTATATAGATTAAGAAACAACCAGTCAAGCTGAGTCTGCCCTAAAATTTGCCAAAGATTCTACAGCTAAGTTTAAAAGGATTAAGAATGGAGGCATTTAACCCTCCTGATGAATAATTAGAGGCAGTTCACATTAAACAATGACACCGGATAAATCCCTTATTGTGATTTTATTGCTAGGAGTTACGTTTGGGTTCAGGTGCTGCTAAGTCTCTCATAAGACCATAAGCTTAGCAAACTTTTAGAAATTTTCCGTAAGAACCCCAGATATTAAGTGTAAGGTAAAACTTACAGGCGAAATCATAAGAACCATTTTCTCTGTTCCTGTCAGAAACCTTCAGTCGTAGAATTTTAGAAGTATCCCCTCTATAGAGGAAGCGCGTCAGCATATATAGTTGATATCTCCTTAATCACTATCGATTACGAATACCAGATGGTATGATAAAAACGCCATATGAGGATTGGTGTATCTTAATATGTTCCATAGATTGCTTCCATGCCTGATCAGTATGGAGGTTTAATGCATGGGACCACAAAGATATTCCGATGGTCATATGGTACTAAAGTCAGCTAATGGTATTCAAAGAAGATATCCAGAATGGAATTGTCCAAATAAATGTCTTCGATTAAGGAATTCATGGACTTGTAACATAAATGTGTCACTTATCTGACACAGAATATGATAGATGAACTGGAGCCTGAGATTTGGAAAATCTCTGTAACCTCCTTGTACCTTGGTTATCTTCTCCAAAGATTACCCTGTTTACCTTCTGAGAGGCAAGAAAAGTTAAGATTTATATCCCATTTAGGGCTGTATTATTATGAAATCTCCAAGACGGCTAGTACCATCATTGGAAGAATCGAAACCTTGATTAAGTAAGTTTTAAAATAGAAAATTCATATAGCCTAACTCAATATTATGAGAATTCAGTATAGTTAATTAAGAAAGACGGTTCATTTTGCTTATGCATTGATTACCGCAACCCTAATTAGGCAACAATTAAGAATTTTCCATCAGCTGCCCAGGATCGTCGATTTGTTCGACTAACGGCAAGGATTAGCTATTCCTTAAGATTAGTTTTAAGCAATGGTTGGAACAACCATCTCACCTTAAATTAAGCTTTCTATAATAGTTGTCACATAAGTATCAAGGCTGCTCCTCTGGAGACCTTGCATAGATGGAATGTTAAACATCTATTGTTAGACAAAAGATTAGTAAGTCTAATCATCAAGATATGAAAGTTGCATTGGAAACAACGAATAAGATCATACAAATCCATAATCTTCTGTAAGTTGCCAGTATTCGGCAGAAAATCAAATATTAATTAAAGTAGCAACCCTCCTAAGTTCTTGTTAAGGAATAAGGTTCAACAAAAGATATTGTGACAACCCTCAAATTACATGTAACCGTACAATCTATTAATGTTAATTAAAGTGCTTGACGACTGTGTGGAATTACTTAACTGCTCTCTGATTACTGTGTTATACTTACATGTACTTGTTAACATACTAGTAGTATACAGAAAAATTACTAAATAGTCCGGTATGCCTTCCTGAGTGTTGAAAATTAAAAACGTTACAAAAATATATATGTAGGACACTTTACGGATTAATTAAGCACTTTAACGGAACAATGTCAAACCGAACAACCGGACATTACCCGAAACACTAAAATATTGCAAGAAGCACTGTTATTATTTTTCTGAACTAGTTATGGATCCCGAACTTCATAACATATCCTATAAACAAATAATATACATAAGACCCTAACTAGTTCAGTTAACATCTAACCAATTAGCCTAACTACCATTGAAACACAACTAAACACCCCCCCCCCCCCCAATGTACACGGTTCAAGGGTGTCCCCCACCCCTTGATTTTCTTTGAATTAAAAACTAGATCATGTCTACTACTTTAGAAACACTAGGACTTTTGGGCAAAGACATTTTGGAAGGCTTATTATAAATCCATTAGATCTTCATAACTATCATCCATTGATCAACTCAACACAACTCCCTCTTTCCTTCTTCCTTGGCTTCGGCCGACCCCAACAACACCACCATCACCACCTTCAAGTCTTCCTTCAAACATTCTACATACATCCAAAGGTGCAAGAGGTTCTACAAGTAAGCTTGGTGTGTTCGGAAACTCAAGGACCGCTCTCGTTTTATTTTATCCACCACTTTTACGCCTTGTTTCTCCCCTAGCCTTGTTCTAGTAGTAAGTGCTTCAAATCTTCATCTTGTTCATGTATTTGGTGGTTAATAGTTGATTAAATGGTTAAAACTTAATAAACTCTAAAGAACTTCAGTTGGCTGTAACAGGATGGTAACTTAACAAAAAATGTATTTTATGAAGTCTAGGTCTAAGTATTATGAAATACGGTTCTAATGGCACTGGAATCATAATTTTTGGACTTCGTTTACTATTTTTAAAGTGTCATTTCGTAACAGCAGCTAGAGCTGCATTTTTCTGCTGAAAATATGCATTTTGTTTTCTGTGATAACTTGAGCTCTTTGTAGAGCTAGATCATGAAACTTGTACTGTAGATGACCACCTATGTATTTGTAATTCTATCACTGTAATTTCGTAAATCGGACTCTCGATGAATTTTAAATAAATTATTCCGTGGACTGTGGTCAGAAAAAGATGAATCTGAGTTCAGTCCGGAAAATGAATTTTTATAAAATATTAGTAATGAACTGGACCCCAATATTTTTACACAATAAAATATGGAACGTTTAAGACATTCTGTAAAAAATTGGGAATTTTTGGAATAAGTTAACTATTTTATTAAAATGTCCGAAAACAGCCTGATTTTGAACAATAATGCTGAAATGACATAAGTTGTAATTTGCATGTCTAAATGTCGGGTAGGTTATCTGTGAATGATATAACATGTTATATGTGTTATGTGCATTATCGTATGTTTGTTTATGAGTGGGGAATGGATGGGAAACTTATATGGGCATAAACCGTTAAAGTGATGCATGTTATGTGATAGATACGTGTAGGAACTTTGTGCTCTATTTGAAACCACTAAATGACTAACTGGTAATCATACTAGGACGTGATTGACCGACCTTGATTGTTAGCTATTTGTGAGAGTCAAACCGAGCAACCGAGGTGAGTTCACACTTTTCTACAAAGCATGGTAAATTCCCGGTGGGAATGGGAATGGGTACAGGAATAGGGATTCCTCGTCCTTTGGGACGCGTTCAGGAATGTGAATTCCTCGTCCTTGAGACGTGTTCAGGAATGTAAATTCCTCGTCCTGTTGGGACGTATTAGACTTACTGGACTAGAACTCTATTAGTGAAGTCCCTCCTTTTTTGTATCGACTTAATCGCCGAGGCTATGGCGAGCGGATCATTAGTTAATAGCGCTTTTAGGTTTAACAAACCTCACACCGTGCCAGTTGGACGGGTGTGTACTAATGGACTATGGCACGTCGGTGACGATAGACACCGACGCTAGGGCACAATTGATTTTTGTTAGTAGTCGATATGATAAACGAGTTTGGTAGTTTAAAATAATGGGGTAGATCCCCACGGCCGGAGTGCCGGGCCACATAGCCAGGGGTGACCCCCACGGCTAGATAGCTGATTAAGATTAAACTACGTTTTTGGAAACAACTCTAAAATGGACAACCAACCGTGAACTCACTCAACTTTGTTGTTGACTCGTTATTACATGCTTTTCAGGTCGTTAGATGCTTATGGAGCTTGCACGAGGAGGAGGTTGTTGTGGGATGCGGACTGTTATGTCCCACGCTTATTAATTAAACGTTATAAACTTATTAAACCTATGCTTTGGACTTTAAACTTATAAACTATGGAACTTATGTTTCGAACTTACGTTTTATGCTTCCGCTGTTTAAAGCTGAACTTAGCTAACCTAAAGTTGGTTACCGTCTTATGGTCACCAATTGTATTGAGGTCGGGTTTTACTTACTTAATTACATTGTTCAATATGATTGGTGGCTCGATCCTGGTCACGTCACGCCTCCAAGCGGTGGTACTCCGCATGGTGGATTTTGGGGATGCGACAGATTGGTATCAGAGCCATTGGTTATAGTGAACTTGGTTTTAAAAAGGGGAAAAAGCTTTTTGATAAAACCAGACTATAACCTGTACAGTGCTCAACGATCCACAACGACGCTTCGCTCCACGTGCAAGACTCAACATCCTAGGTGATATGGTTTATGATTATATTACCTACTTGTTAGTTACATGGTACATTGTTCATGGTATGCATTAGTTAATGTGATAGCTGCTATTTGAACCTTGTGTGCTTACTCTTTTCTGTCACTCCACACTTACGCACTTGCGACACCTTTCTTACGTGTGTCCCTTCGATGTGAAGATCATGAGTGGACGTCTCGACATGACCCAGGGTCAGCTGACGACCTTGATCAACGAACGGATTGCTGAAGCCTTAGCAACCCAAACAGGGAGTCAACCCATGCACCCACAAACGCGCATGTGCACCTTCAAGGCGTTCCTAGAATGCAAACCTCCCACTTTCGACGGCACTGAAGGGACAATCGGCCTTCTACACTGGATCCGGAGAATCGAATATACATTCGAAGAGAGTGAAAGCCCTGCCAGCAAACGAGTAGAGTACGCTACTGGCATGTTGCAAGGGGAAACATATTCTTGGTGGAGCGCACAAGTTCAGATGCTCGGGTTGGCAGACGTGAATGCCATCCTCTGGAGTGACTTCAAGGATTGGATTAAGGAAGAGTTCTGCCACCTGGACGACATTCTGAAACTTGAGATAGAGTATTATAGTTTGAAGATGGAAGGATCAGAGATTGAGGCATACACAAAGAGGTCCAACGACTTGGCTGCCTTATGTCCTAACATGTCACAACCCATATCTAGGCGAATCAAGCTTTACCTCAGAGGCTTAGTCCCGGAAATCCAAGGGTCTGTAAGTGCGGCCAACCTTCCCACATCCAGCAAGTCGTTCGTTTGGTACACCTGCTCACCAATCAGGCGGTGGAAGAGGGAAGCTGCCCAAGCGTATTAACGCTACTGCTACTGATGCTCCCAGTAACAACAAGCGCAAGTGGGATGGGAATTCGGGCGAGGGTTCTACTCTAGTTCAATCTCCATCCCAGCAGCGAAGGACAGATGAACACAGGAACCCCAGTCAGCAGCCTTCTGGAAATCAAGGTCAGGGTAGATACAAGGGAAAACACCCTAAGTGCAATCGATGTGGTTTGCACCACAGCAGGCCGTGCAACAAGGGTCGTTGTCAGAGATGTAACAAGTTTGGACACGAAGCCTAAGATTGCCGGAACTCACGTCCTGCGAATCAGAATCGACAACAGCAGAACCAACAACAACACCAGCAGGGTAATAAGGGATGCTTCCAGTGTGGTGTTGAGGGTCACTTCAAGAGGCACTGTCCACAGCTAAATCAAAATCAAAATCAGAACAACAACCAAGGAAATGAGAACAACAATGGAGGTAAAAACGGGAGTAACAATAATGGAAATGGCGCCCTAGGTCGCACCATCGTGATTGGTCAGGCTGACGCAAGGAACGATCCCAACATCGTGATGGGTAAGTTTCTTCTGAATGACTTCTCTGTTACTGTTTTATTCGATTCGGGTGCCGATACTAGTCATGTGTCCTTAAAAGTTAGTCAAATTCTTAAGCGCACCCCAACACTTTTGAACACCAAGCACATCGTAGAGTTAGCAAATGGTAAAAGTTTAAAGGCTACACATGTAGATTAAGGGATTGCAAGCTTGTCCTTGCCGATCAGACCTTTTCTATCGACCTCATTCCTATCGTTTTGAGTAATTTTGACGTTGTTATTGGGATGGATTGGTTATCCCAATACCAAGCGGAGATTATTTGCAAGGAGAAAATCGTCTGTATCCCTCGTTCTGGTAAAGAACCCCTCGTGATTCGTGGCGACAAGGGTGGTGCTGTTGTAGGCATCATTTCTTTCCTTAAGGCCCAGAAGTGTCTGTGAAAGGGCCACACCGCTATTCTAGCCCTCGTTTCTGATTCATCCGTGGAAGAAAGGACGATAGAAGACATACCTACTGTACGCGACTTTCCCGAGCTATTTCCCGAGGAATTACCTGGTCTTCCGCCTCATCGCCAAGTTGAGTTTCATATCGAGCTAGCTCCTGGAGCAGCACCAGTAGCTCGAGCACCTTATCGTCTAGCTCCATCAGAACTTGAAGAACTATCCACGCAATTACAAGAACTCTTGGAAAAGGGTTTTATACGTCCTAGCTCTTCGCCCTGGGGAGCTCCAGTCTTGTTTGTGAAGAAGAAAGATGGTACTTTCAGAATGTGTATTGACTACCGCGAACTCAACAAGGTGACCGTGAAGAATCGTTATCCTCTTCCACGTACTGACGACTTGTTCGACCAGTTGCAAGGGTCGAGCTATTACTCTAAGACTGATTTGAGATCGGGATACCATCAGCTGAGAGTCCGAGATGAGGACGTCTCCAAAACAGCATTCAGAACTCGCTACGGCCATTACGAGTTTCTGGTTATGCCTTTCGGATTGACGAATGCACCAGCGGTCTTCATGGATCTCATGAACCGAGTGTGCAAACCTTACCTGGATAAGTTCGTTATTGTGTTCATCGATGATATCCTGATCTATTCTAAGAGTCAGGAGGAACACGAGCAACATCTACGACTTATGCTGGAACTTCTTCGAGCAGAGCAGTTGTATGCCAAGT
This sequence comes from Helianthus tuberosus, assembly GCA_030545235.1. Classification (NCBI taxonomy): domain Eukaryota; kingdom Viridiplantae; phylum Streptophyta; class Magnoliopsida; order Asterales; family Asteraceae; genus Helianthus; species Helianthus tuberosus. Next base: position 146,903,914 of record CM060410.1, on the reverse strand, counting down.
TTTCGAAATGTGACTTCTGGCTTCGCGGAGTCCACTTTCTAGGCCATGTGGTAAACAAGGGTGGGATTCATGTAGATCCATCCAAGGTTGACTCGATCAAGAACTGGCCTACACCCCGTACACCAACAGAAATCCGCCAATTCTTGGGTCTGGCGGGCTACTACAGAAGGTTTATCAAGGATTTCTCAAATATTGCGCAACCTCTCACTTCACTGACTCAGAACGGTGTCACCTATCGTTGGGGTGATGCACAGGAGTTCGCATTTCAACACTTGAAGGATAGACTTTGTAGCGCGCCTATCCTCTCATTGCCTGAAGGCACAGATGATTTTGTGGTTTATTGCGACGCTTCCATCCGAGGACTTGGTTGCGTGTTGATGCAACGTGACAAGGTCATTGCCTATGCATCGCTCCAACTTATGGTTCACGAAAGGAACTACACTACGCACGACTTGGAATTGGGAGCAGTTGTTTTCGTGCTTAAGATATGGAGACATTACTTGTACGGTACCAAGTGCACCATTTACACCGATCACAGGAGTCTTGAGCATATCTTCAAGCAAAAGGAGTTAAACATGCGACAACGCCGATGGGTCGAACTCTTGAACGATTACGAATGCGCTATCAAATACCATCCCGGCAAGGCCAATGTTGTGGCCGACGCCCTTAGCCGAAAGGATACTATACCTAAGCGTGTACGTGCTTTACAGCTTACCATTCAATCTAACCTTCCCGCTCAGATTCGCGATGCTCAGGTCGAAGCATTGAAAGCAGAGAACATCAGGGCTGAATCCTTACGAGGATCGAGGCAACGACTAGAACAAAAGGAAGACGGCGCCTACTATGTAAACGGACGCATCTGGGTTCCACTGTATGGAGACCTACGCGAGCTTGTGATGGATGAAGCACACAAGTCTCGTTATTCGGTACATCCTGGTTCGGATAAAATGTACCACGACCTCAAGACTACGTATTGGTGGCCTGGCATGAAAGCTCACATAGCAACCTACGTCAGTAAATGCTTGACTTGTGCTAGAGTCAAGACTGAATATCAGAAACCATCAGGCCTACTTCAACAACCAGAGATCCCGAAATGGAAATGGGAGAAAATTTCCATGGATTTTGTTAACGGCCTGCCTAGATCTCAACGCGGAAACGATACCATTTGGGTGATCGTAGATCGACTGACCAAGTCTGCACACTTTCTAGATATCAAAGAACCGGATAAGTTTTCTACTCTTGCAGACATCTACCTAAGGAAGTGGCATCAAGGCACGGAATGCCAACCTCCATCATTTCTGATCGTGACGCGTGTTTTATTTCTGAACTGTGGCAAGCTATGCACAAGACTTTTGGCTCACGCTTAGATATGAGCACCGCTTATCACCCACAGACGGATGGGCAATCTGAATGCACCATCCAAACCCTTGAAGACATTCTTAGGGCATGTGTGATTGATTTTGGTTATGGCTGGGAAATGCACCTCCCGTTAGTGGAGTTTTCATGTAACAACAACTACCACACCAGCATCCAGGCCGCTCCGTTCGAGGCATTGTACGGACGTAAATACCGATCGCCTCTTTGTTGGGCAGAAGTTGGCGATAGCCAAATCACAGGCCCAGAACTTGTAGTAGACACGACTGAGAGGATTGCTCAGATACGACAGCGAATGGCGGCAGCCCGTGACCGTCATAAAAGCTATGCGGATAAGTGAAAGAAACCACTCGAGTTCCAGGTTGGGGATCGAGTGCTACTCAAAGTCTCACCTTGGAAAGGTGTAGTCCGTTTTGGCAAACGAGGCAAGCTCAATCCGCGATATGTCGGACCATTCGAAGTCATCGAGAAAATTGGCAAGGTCGCCTACAGGTTGAATCTACCTGAAGAACTCAGCGGAGTTCACAATGTTTTCCATGTGTCGAATCTGAAGAAGTGTCTGTCAGATGAAACCCTCATAGTTCCTCTCAAGGAGCTCACAATCGACGACCAGCTGTGATTCGTCAAGGAACTAGTAGAGATTACTGATCGAGATGTTAAGATCCTCAAGCGTACCAGGATACCTCTCGTGTGAGTTCGTTGGAATGCCCGTCGTGGCCCAGAGTATACCTGGGAACGAGAAGACCAAATGAAACTCAAGTACCCCCATCTGTTTAAGAAAAGCGCAACCACTGCTGAGGCTGAAGCTACTGCAGAATTTCGGGACGAAATTCCAAATCAACGGGGGGATGATGTGACACCCCAGGAAAACCAGGAAACCAACGCAACTTAACTAGCTTCCTCAGTAACCACGCGCTAAATTTCGGGACGAAATTTTCTTAACAGGGGGAGAATGTGACAACCCTCAAATTACATGTAACCGTACAATCTATTAATGTTAATTAAAGTGCTTGACGACTGTGTGGAATTACTTAACTGCTCTCTGATTACTGTGTTATACTTACATGTACTTGTTAACATACTAGTAGTATACAGAAAAATTACTAAATAGTCCGGTATGCCTTCCTGAGTGTTGAAAATTAAAAACGTTACAAAAATATATATGTAGGACACTTTACGGATTAATTAAGCACTTTAACGGAACAATGTCAAACCGAACAACCGGACATTACCCGAAACACTAAAATATTGCAAGAAGCACTGTTATTATTTTTCTGAACTAGTTATGGATCCCGAACTTCATAACATATCCTATAAACAAATAATATACATAACACCCTAACTAGTTCACTTAACATCTAACCAATTAGCCTAACTACCATTGAAACACAACTAAACACCCCCCCCCAATGTACACGGTTCAAGGGTGTCCCCTGTAACACTTGTGCCTCCACGGCCATCAAACAAATACCAAACCAATGAAATATTATATTTCATACTTGGGATTTGTAAAAATATGTGTATCATTTGCACATATCAATTCTTGTTCAATTTCAAACTCTAAATCGCTTTCTGGAAGGTTATACGCGCACTGATGCGTAAATATAACCAGTTTAATGCAACAAACACTCCGGAATAGTGACATAGGCTTAACATACCTTAAATAACCTTTACATAACTTAGATATAAGTTTTGGAAGGTTTGGTGTGGTGAAATCAAAGTTTAATCGCTTACAGGGACTAAAGTTGACAAACTGCGAAAGTATGCCAATTTGAACTGTAACAGACATTCCGGAACATGACCATAAGTTAAACATACCATAAATATCCTTCACATAGCTTAGAAATAGGCTTTGAGGTGTTCGGTATGCTAAAATAAACTTTTGTGTCATTCAGGGACTAAAAGTGTCAAAAAGTGCACAAGTTTGCATTTTCGCGCATAACTTACGTTCTGAATACATCCGGACATCCAAAAATTTATGTAAGCATGACTATATTATGCTTTAGTGTTTGGCTTGCCAAAAATCCATTCGTTGCATCATTTGGATAATTTTTCGCGCTTATGCGCATTCCGTCGTAATTAAGCGAACATCGCGTTCGTACGACCAAACGAACCAACACCCGGCATATTTTTGAGCATGTTTCATGTACACAATGTTTAGGCATCATTTTAGGGCCTTAAAGTTGGCTTTACGGGCCTTGGAAGTGTCGGAAATGGCCTTAAACACGTGCAGGGACTGAAACTGTAATTTCTGAAACTTATTGCTGATCTGTGACTGCTAGGCGGCCCGCCTCAGTTCCTGAGCATCCTTAGGCGGCCCGCGAGGCACCTTCTGACCAGGTTAAATGTTTCTAACAGCAGATTGCAGCTGTTTGTTTCACCACCACACAATCCCAATTGTCTAGTCAGCTGATAAGGATCACATTTTAGTCACCATAAGGTCCCGACACTTGTACGGGTGGGATTAAGGCACGTTTTCCATGAAACGATCTTAACGGTGGACCTTTTACTATAAATACCCCACCCCCCATGCTTCAAAATTACAAGAACTTTGATTTGAGAAACTCTAAGTTGAAACTATTGTTTCATACCTGAGATTTTTGAATCGAAGTTAGCATTCGGGGACCCTTCGTAAGTATTCTTTCGTTCTTTTATTGCTTTTCGAGTCTGAAAGTCAAACTTTGTTTGACTTTCTACATTGACCAATTATGGTCAATGCGAAGTTCGTTTGAACTTCGCAACGTGAGTGTAATCACGTTGGTTATAGTCCCTTGGGACTATGCCTACTGATTACCACGTTGTCTAAGGTCGTAGGGTAAGCGATCTAATAAATCGCTTATACCTCGAACCCGACCCATTTGGTCGATCATTAGGATCCGACCAAATACATTAGGTGACCATAGTAGGTAGGGAATAACCTTCCGAGGTTATACCCTATGGTCACATCGTTTAAGTAGTTGTATGATAGGTAGTTTATATGCCTTAGGTAAATTACCAGAATACCCTTTTCATGTATAATTGGTAATTAAGCATATGTAACCTAAACCTTTGTCACATAACTGATTATGTAACATGTTTAGGCATATAACACTTGTCATAGGGCTAGTTAGGCGGTCCGAACGCGTTTCACGCGCACGACGCGTTAAAGTAGCATATGTTACCTTAATGGGTCGCGATGGGTCGAAAGCACTTAGGTTTGGTTTCATTGTAGTATGTAGGCCTTGTTAAAACCATATCATATGAGTTCCAACACTCATTTGGTTTACCAAGCCTCATCCTATCCGATCTCCCGATTTAAGTCCGGTTTATTTATATAGTTTTAGCTTGCCGACTGATTCCGTGCTCCCTCTAGCTTTGTTTAGTTGTTGTTCAAGACCTCCAAGCATTATCAGGCGAGTACATTATTCCCCTATTTTACTGCTTTCAATTGTTTTGGGGTGACTCATATGTGCTAAATGTTTTCGATGTTATAACGATGGTTTCAAAAACGATTAAGACGATTTATACAAAACTAATAACGATTTCGATAAAGTGAACAAACTTGTTGGTTGTAGTTACATAACAAATGACATTCATTAGCAATGATCAAGCCGACCAGTATTAAGTTATGGTACCATAGGATCTGACAAGTCCCGTTATTTACTACACCCGTAGTTATGTGTGGGTGTTGTGGGTAGCGACTGAATCTGTAATTGTTAATTTACTCTTTGGTAAGGGTTTATTAATGCGAATTGTTAATTTACTCTTTGGTAAGGGTTTATTAATGCGAGTTGTTAATCTATCCTTTGGTAAGGGTTTATTAATGCGAATTGTTAATCTATCCTTTGGTAAGGGTTTATTAATGCGAGTCAAGAAGGTTTGAATGTTATTAGCGAGACGACCATTTAAGTAGTTTCACGACCTAAAACGAATTTAACGATTGGGTAAACGATTGGTTTTCACACGATGTTTTAACGATTGGGTAAACGATTGGCTTCAAAGCGATATACGATTGGGTTTTGGTTACATATTACATGATTTACATTGGGCATGAACATTACTTTGGTGGTTTGGTTTGATTAAGTGATTAAGTAACAATGCGTGTGGAATATGATACAAGCATGGTGGATACGCCGCTGGTACTTCCTATATATAAGTGTTTGTATGGTATTACATATTGTAGCGTTATTTGAATCATTTCAGTTTGAGACATAGAACATTTTATACAAGTAACATACTTTTCACAAGACATTTATTTACAAACAACTTATCTTATACAAACTCATTTTACATGGTTATTCATTTAATCATGCATTATTCTCTTATTATACATATCACCTGAACTTATTATTTTTCAAATGATTTACAAAGACAAAGCAAATTACAAGGTTCATGACTAAACATTTTCTTAAACAGAAGTCATGAATCTTATTTTCACAAAACCTATGTACTCGCCAGCATTTCTTTGCTGACCTCGTTTTCACATATGTTTCAGGTATTGTTGAATGATATCGATTGATAAGATGCATGCTCACTTAGGACTGGACAAGGCCTTAGTGACTCAATAACAATGATAGACTATGTTTAAATTGAGTATTTAGTTTTCCAGACGATGTAATTATTCAATGTTTAATAAAACGAAACACTTTTTGGTATCCATGGTTATGAAACATTAATTCTCTTGCAACACGCCCCGATGTTTCCGCCGCGATTTGTTGTTTTACGCGGTCGGGGTGTGACAGAAAAGATGGTATCAGAGCCAATGGTTATAGGGAATTAGGTTATTAGTAATGCTTTGACCTAGTCTATAACCTTCTTAGGACCCTAACGCGAGTTTACCTGCGTTTAGTCATAAAACAATACCGTCACCTATCCTTAGGCGACGGCCACAACAAGAACATAAATTTCAAAACCGCTTTGAAAAACTAATCATCTGTTCTAGGATGATTGATTACTAAGTTTTGAACTCTCTATTATATGGTTTTGAACCCCTTTGAGTTTTCAAAACTTCGTCAAGGTTTTGGGTTTTAAATAATGTGAACACGTGCAAACTGGAAGGGTGAATGCCTGTATTCTGGGTTTTCTGTCTAGGCAAGCACTTCGTATACATCTCATCAGACGCGAGACCAGTTGTGCTTACCTGGGAATTCTTGGGGTGAGTGTTCATTTATAGGCAAGCATGTCTTCGCGATACATTATTTTTGACCCATTTACTTTGATTAGTCACCGTCTCATTTATTTGCCTTAGGTAACAAACAAATGATCGCAATTTTCATGCGTTATCATTCTGTTTTGAATGTCCAATAATCTTTCACCTGTTTCTCCCTATGCCTTTCTTTTTCTTCAAGAATGTCTCTTCATCACGATGACGCCCAGATATCTGAGCAAGCAGCCAAATTCGCTCGGCGAATAGGCGAAGTAGTCCTGAAGACTGTTGAATTAGCTACTGCCATGTATCATCTCCAGGATGAAGCCACTCAAGAGTCACCAAGACAGGCAGGACCTAGTCAGGCGACAACACCATCAGCCAATAAACCAATCGAGGAATCAAAGACCATGGATGAACGATCCCCTAAGAAGTCAAAGAAGCGAAAGGCTTCTCAGAACTTTGCCATGGTCGCTCACAATGGTAAAGCAGTCCCCAACCAACCAGCTCAACCCCCTGCTAGGTGTGTATGGCTTTTCCTATGATACCTACATCAAGGAACTATGTACCTTACAAACTACTCTTGTGATTTCTCTCTTTCAAATGATTGCTCATGATTCCCTCAAAAATTTTAAGTACTCGTTTCACTCTAAGAAACAAAGTACAGAAAATTAAGTGACATTATGTGTAATCGTGCTTTTCGCACATCTGTGCCTTTAAATCCTTGGTTAGATAACTAAGGGTATTTTCAAATCTCATACCCATTACGTTTTGATTTTTCAACATACACAGTACCAGTATTTCAAAACAATCTTCATGATCTCAAAACATTTCATATAGTTTGAAAACAATTTTTCTAGATGCATTGTCTATGTTATTTCAAAAACATTGGCCATGTTATCAAAACCAACCTTTCTAATTTCAAAATATTTCATATAGTCTGAAGACAATATTAACACAATACATTTTCTGATCAAGTGCATGATTTCGAAAAGCATCATTCATGTCTTTCAAAAACCTTATACATAATTTCAAAATTCATCTCGCATGATTTTAAAACATTTTTGTAAATATATCTACCTAATACACCTACTTTATGATTTCAAAAAGTATTATATATAAGGTTTCAAAAACGTTAAACACATTTTTCTTAAAAGAACCCCATGCATAGTTTTCAAAAATATTTTCCACATACATTGACTTAACCTTCAAAATTCTGCTTCATATGTCGCCTTGACATATCAAGCATCTCAACTTCATAAGCATTTTACATCATGTTTTGACCTAAGCACATCCAGTGCAAGGTTTCAAAACATCTTCAACTTCTAAAATTCATATGGGATCTTTTTATCTTTACAATTAGATCCTTGTGGATGATTATCATTCAAATCAGAGTCCTTAATTGGATTCCTTATGTACCTTAATTCGAACACTTCGGTTCCTAATAATCGAAATCGAATTTTCTTTTTGAATCTTTCTATCTTTATAGTTGGATTCTTGGTAACGTTTAAAGTACCAAATGAAATCCACGGAATGGATTCCTAGTGTGCTTTAAATGCATGTACGCAATTTACAAGACAAATTAACGAACAATTTTGTGGTTATATGATATGTGTTTATGTGTTCTCCTCTATGTTTTTGTGTGTTACGATTTTTCAAATCCTCATAGAATCTTTCATATCTTCATATGAGGGATTCATAGTAGGATATTCAAAAAGTACTACCTTAAATCCTTATGGGCTTCTACGTAGTAGTTAAGACCCTTGGGTTATATAGTACCATTCCATGATTCGATGAGAGACCCTTGAGTGGTCTAGTCTAAAAGATTGATTCACAATTTGGTTAAAGAACGACATCTAGTGATGTAGCTGAACAGACTCCTTGATAGTCTATTTAGATCATTTATTGATTTAATTAAAAGGACTCTATGGCGGTCTAGTTACACTCATCACAGGTTTGTTCATTTGGTTTTACCCTACACATTATAAAATAGACTGTGTGAACTGTGCAAGGAATTGTCTAATTATGGACGCGTACATAATTATGAAATTTAGTGCATAGGAACCCAGTAAGATTTATTATGTGTAAGAACCGATAGTGACAAAAATAACGAAATGAGAACGATGTAATGGAGGTACGGTGGACGCACCAATGACGCTTCATATACTTGTATATAAGTGTCCCTCTTACATTGCAAACATAATGTTATTAAGGTTACTAGAAGTTCAAGAACCCTAACCAATGTTGTTCGATCTTTTCAACTTCATATTTCCAAGCTCTCACAAGTTTCCTCTAAATAAATTTCGGGACGAAATTTCCTAAAGTAGGGGAGACTGTAACACCTGTGCCTCCACGGCCATCAAACAAATACCAAACCAATGAAATATTATATTTCATACTTGGGATTTGTAAAAATATGTGTATCATTTGCACATATCAATTCTTGTTCAATTTCAAACTCTAAATCGCTTTCTGGAAGGTTATACGCGCACTGATGCGTAAATATAACCAGTTTAATGCAACAAACACTCCGGAATAGTGACATAGGCTTAACATACCTTAAATAACCTTTACATAACTTAGATATAAGTTTTGGAAGGTTTGGTGTGGTGAAATCAAAGTTTAATCGCTTACAGGGACTAAAGTTGACAAACTGCGAAAGTATGCCAATTTGAACTGTAACAGACATTCCGGAACATGACCATAAGTTAAACATACCATAAATATCCTTCACATAGCTTAGAAATAGGCTTTGAGGTGTTCGGTATGCTAAAATAAACTTTTGTGTCATTCAGGGACTAAAAGTGTCAAAAAGTGCACAAGTTTGCATTTTCGCGCATAACTTACGTTCTGAATACATCCGGACATCCAAAAATTTATGTAAGCATGACTATATTATGCTTTAGTGTTTGGCTTGCCAAAAATCCATTCGTTGCGTCATTTGGATCGTTTTTCGCGCTTATGCGCATTCCGTCGTAATTAAGCGAACATCGCGTTCGTACGACCAAACGAACCAACACCCGGCATATTTTTGAGCATGTTTCATGTCCACAATGTTTAGGCATCATTTTAGGGCCTTAAAGTTGGCTTTACGGGCCTTGGAAGTGTCGGAAATGGCCTTAAACACGTGCAGGGACTGAAACTGTAATTTCTGAAACTTATTGCTGATCTGTGACTGCTAGGCGGCCCGCCTCAGTTCCTGAGCATCCTTAGGCGGCCCGCGAGGCACCTTTTGACCAGGTTAAATGTTTCTAACAGCAGATTGCAGCTGTTTGTTTCACCACCACACAATCCCAATTGTCTAGTCAGCTGATAAGGATCACATTTTAGTCACCATAAGGTCCCGACACTTGTACGGGTGGGATTAAGGCACGTTTTCCATGAAACGATCTTAACGGTGGACCTTTTACTATAAATACCCCACCCCCCATGCTTCAAAATTACAAGAACTTTGATTTGAGAAACTCTAAGTTGAAACTATTGTTTCATACCTGAGATTTTTGAATCGAAGTTAGCATTCGGGGACCCTTCGTAAGTATTCTTTCGTTCTTTTATTGCTTTTCGAGTCTGAAAGTCAAACTTTGTTTGACTTTCTACATTGACCAATTATGGTCAATGCGAAGTTCGTTTGAACTTCGCAACGTGAGTGTAATCACGTTGGTTATAGTCCCTTGGGACTATGCCTACTGATTACCACGTTGTCTAAGGTCGTAGGGTAAGCGATCTAATAAATCGCTTATACCTCGAACCCGACCCATTTGGTCGATCATTAGGATCCGACCAAATACATTAGGTGACCATAGTAGGTAGGGAATAACCTTCCGAGGTTATACCCTATGGTCACATCGTTTAAGTAGTTGTATGATAGGTAGTTTATATGCCTTAGGTAAATTACCAGAATACCCTTTTCATGTATAATTGGTAATTAAGCATATGTAACCTAAACCTTTGTCACATAACTGATTATGTAACATGTTTAGGCATATAACACTTGTCATAGGGCTAGTTAGGCGGTCCGAACGCGTTTCACGCGCACGACGCGTTAAAGTAGCATATGTTACCTTAATGGGTCGCGATGGGTCGAAAGCACTTAGGTTTGGTTTCATTGTAGTATGTAGGCCTTGTTAAAACTATATCATATAAGTTCCAACACTCATTTGGTTTACCAAGCCTCATCCTATCCGATCTCCCGATTTAAGTCCGGTTTATTTATATAGTTTTAGATTGCCGACTGATTCCGTGCTCCCTCTAGCTTTGTTTAGTTGTTGTTCAAGACCTCCAAGCATTATCAGGCGAGTACATTATTCCCCTATTTTACTTCTTTCAATTGTTTTGGGGTGACTCATATGTGCTAAATGTTTTCGATGTTATAACGATGGTTTCAAAAACGATTAAGACGATTTATACAAAACTAATAACGATTTCGATAAAGTGAACAAACTTGTTGGTTGTAGTTACATAACAAATGACATTCATTAGCAATGATCAAGCCGACCAGTATTAAGTTATGGTACCATAGGATCTGACAAGTCCCGTTATTTACTACACCCGTAGTTATGTGTGGGTGTTGTGGGTAGCGACTGAATCTGTAATTGTTAATTTACTCTTTGGTAAGGGTTTATTAATGCGAATTGTTAATTTACTCTTTGGTAAGGGTTTATTAATGCGAGTTGTTAATCTATCCTTTGGTAAGGGTTTATTAATGCGAATTGTTAATCTATCCTTTGGTAAGGGTTTATTAATGCGAGTCAAGAAGGTTTGAATGTTATTAGCGAGACGACCATTTAAGTAGTTTCACGACCTAAAACGAATTTAACGATTGGGTAAACGATTGGTTTTCACACGATGTTTTAACGATTGGGTAAACGATTGGCTTCAAAGCGATATACGATTGGGTTTTGGTTACATATTACATGATTTACATTGGGCATGAACATTACTTTGGTGGTTTGGTTTGATTAAGTGATTAAGTAACAATGCGTGTGGAATATGATACAAGCATGGTGGATACGCCGCTGGTACTTCCTATATATAAGTGTTTGTATGGTATTACATATTGTAGCGTTATTTGAATCATTTCAGTTTGAGACATAGAACATTTTATACAAGTAACATACTTTTCACAAGACATTTATTTACAAACAACTTATCTTATACAAACTCATTTTACATGGTTATTCATTTAATCATGCATTATTCTCTTATTATACATATCACCTGAACTTATTATTTTTCAAATGATTTACAAAGACAAAGCAAATTACAAGGTTCATGACTAAACATTTTCTTAAACAGAAGTCATGAATCTTATTTTCACAAAACCTATGTACTCGCCAGCATTTCTTTGCTGACCTCGTTTTCACATATGTTTCAGGTATTGTTGAATGATATCGATTGATAAGATGCATGCTCACTTAGGACTGGACAAGGCCTTAGTGACTCAATAACAATGATAGACTATGTTTAAATTGAGTATTTAGTTTTCCAGACGATGTAATTATTCAATGTTTAATAAAACGAAACACTTTTTGGTATCCATGGTTATGAAACATTAATTCTCTTGCAACACGCCCCGATGTTTCCGCCGCGATTTGTTGTTTTACGCGGTCGGGGTGTGACATCCCCCACCCCTTGATTTTCTTTGAATTAAAAACTAGATCATGTCTACTACTTTAGAAACACTAGGACTTTTGGGCAAAGACATGTTGGAATGCTTATTATAAATCCATTAGATCTTCATAACTATCATCCATTGATCAACTCAACACAACTCCCTCTTTCCTTCTTCCTTGGCTTCGGCCGACCCCAACAACACCACCATCACCACCTTCAAGTCTTCCTTCAAACATTCTACATACATCCAAAGGTGCAAGAGGTTCTACAAGTAAGCTTGGTGTGTTCGGAAACTCAAGGACCGCTCTCGTTTTATTTTATCCACCACTTTTACGCCTTGTTTCTCCCCTAGCCTTGTTCTAGTAGTAAGTGCTTCAAATCTTCATCTTGTTCATGTATTTGGTGGTTAATAGTTGATTAAATGGTTAAAACTTAATAAACTCTAAAGAACTTACATTAAGTCTTGAACATAAAGTAAATAGGGTGGATAAAGAGAAGATATGGGTGTAAATCATCTAGATCTTGTATTGTTATGATTACTGATTGATTATCTGATGTTTTTTTGGTTAATATTGATGTTTGATGTTGTTGTGATCACTAAACATGTTAACGGAATCAATCGAACGCACTTTAGAAGGTTAAAGACTGAAAAAAGAAAGCTGTCTAGTGATTACAGCCAACTTCAGTTGGCTGTAACAGGACGGTAACTTAACAAAAAATGTATTTTCTGAAGTCTAGGTCTAAGTATTATGAAATACGGTTCTAATGGCACTAGAATCATAATTTTTGGACTTCGTTTACTATTTTTAAAGTGTCATTTCGTAACAGCAGCTAGAGCTGCATTTTTCTGCTGAAAATATGCATTTTGTTTTCTGTCATAACTTGAGCTCTTTGTAGAGCTAGATCATGAAACTTGTACTGTAGATGACCACCGATGTATTTGTAATTCTCTCATTGGAATTTCGTAAATCGGACTCTCAATGAATTTTAAATAAATTATTCCGTGGACTGTGGCCAGAAAAAGATGAATCTGAGTTCAGTCCGGAAAATGAATTTTTATAAAATATTAGTAATGAAATGGACCCCGATATTTTTACACAATAAAATTTAGAATGTTTAAGACATTCTGTAAAAATTTGGGAATTTTTGGAATAAGTTAACTATTTTATTAAAATGTCCGAAAACAGCCCGGTTTTGAACAATAATGCTGAAATGACATAAGTTGTAATTTGCATGTCTAAATGTCGGGTAGGTTATCTGTGAATGATATAACATGTTATATGTGTTATGTGCATTATCGTATGTTTGTTTATGAGTGGGGAATGGATGGGAAACTTATATGGGCATAAACCGTTAAAGTGATGCATGTTATGTGATAGATACGTGTAGGAACTTTGTGCTCTATTTGAAACCACTAAATGACTAACTGGTAATCATACTAGGACGTGATTGACCGACCTTGATTGTTAGCTATTTGTGAGAGTCAAACCGAGCAACCGAGGTGAGTTCACACTTTTCTACAAAGCATGGTAAATTCCCGGTGGGAATGGGAATGGGTACAGGAATAGGGATTCCTCGTCCTTTGGGACGCGTTCAGGAATGTGAATTCCTCGTCCTTGAGACGTGTTCAGGAATGTAAATTCCTCGTCCTGTTGGGACGTATTAGACTTACTGGACTAGAACTCTATCAGCGAAGTCCCTCCCTTTTTGTATCGACTTAATCGCCGAGGCTATGGCGAGCGGGTCATTAGTTAATAGCGCTATTAGGTTTAACAAACCTCACACCGTGCCAGTTGGACGGGTGTGTACTAATGGACTATGGCACGTCGGTGATGATAGACACCGACGCTAGGGCACAATTGATTTTTGTTAGTAGTCGATATGATAAACGAGTCTGGTAGTTTAAAATAATTGGGTTGCTCCCCACGGCAGGAGTGCCGGGCCGGATAGCCAGGGAAGGTGAACATGGGATGGTTAACTAATAAACGTTTTCGAACTATGGGGTGACCCCTACGGCTAGATAGCTGATTAAGATTAAACTACGTTTTTGGAAACAACTCTAAAATGGACAACCAACCGTGAACTCACTCAACTTTGTTGTTGACTCGTTATTACATGCTTTTCAGGTCGTTAGATGCTTATGGAGCTTGCACGAGGAGGAGGTTGTTGTGGGATGCGAACTGTTATGTCCCACGCTTATTAATTAAACGTTATAAACTTATTAAACCTATGCTTTGGACTTTAAACTTATAAACTATGGAACTTATGTTTCGAACTTACGTTTTATGCTTCCGCTGTTTAAATCTGAACTTAGCTAACCTAAAGTTGGTTACTGTCTTATGGTCACCAATTGTATTGAGGTCGGGTTTTACTTACTTAATTACATTGTTCAATATGATTGGTTGCTCGATCCTGGTCACGTCACACCTCCAAGCAGTGGTACTCCGCATGGTGGATTTTGGGGGTGTGACAGATATCACCCTGGAAGGGTGTGCCAATTTGTTAATTATCAGACTAGTTAAGCTCCGAATATATATAGAATCATTCGAGGGAATCGAATGTATCAAGATCAGATAGCTCATAAACTAAAAGCTATTTAAAGAGCTTGGCAGAGCTCGCAATACATTACACACTAATGATTTAAGGATGTGTTTCACCAATAAGACGAGAAGCACTATCACATAATGATATGCATATTTATGATATGATGAGCAACCTGTATCGATTAAGGATCGACAGGTTAAGAAGCTCCAAAAGGATACATGTACCTAATATAAAGGTCACTTTGGGAGCTTGGAGAGACTCCAGATATGCTACAGAAGTTAAGTCCATTATGCGACAAAAAGTACTTCCAGCATTTTAGCAAATCTCGAGGTTGAGATTTCTTTTAAGGGGGTGAGGATGTATCACCTCGTAAAATCACGTCCAATGATGTATTGACACGTGTAATAAACCCTAATGAAGTCAAATGTTAAATTTAAGGGACTAATTTTTCGAAAAATCGAAAACTTTGATTATGAAAGGACTGAAGTGTTAGTATACCTAAAATAAGTTTCTAAATAACCTCTTACGATGTTTATATTCACAAATGAGCCACTTATTGATCGAGTGTAGCCGTTTGCGTAATTAATTGAAAGTTTGCGCAATGAAGGGTTAAAAGCGTCAACATGTTAATCTTACCTCTGAGTGACCTTTTAACAAACCGGGAGCTTCATGATATTTGATTATACTCTCGGAAATGCCAAAGATTGGCCGTCTAAGGTTTTTATGCCTATAAGTAAAGTTACGCGCAACTTTGCTAGTTAGAGGGGCTAAAAGTGTCAATATGTTTAATTATACCTCTGAATGACCTTTTAGCAAACCCAAAGCATTTTGTTGTTTAATAATACTTTCAAGAATGCCTAATATGGATTAGATGAAGCTTCAATGCTATTAAATGATGAGATGTGCAAGTTTGCGCAATAGAGGGACCTAAAGCGTCAACTTTTGAATCTACGCCTTTCGGTGACCATTTAAGTGAACGGGAGCATAGTAATATTTAAGTATATGCTTGGGAATGATCATTATGGTCCATGGAAGGCTTGGATATCATTAAACGACATTTCGCGCTACTTTGTGCGATTAAAGGACTATTTGCGTCAAACTGCAAAAGTATGCCGATTCGTATGGTAACGGACCTTCCGGAATATGACCATGAGATAAACATACCCTATTTATTCTTTATATAGCTTAGATATAGGCTTAGAGGTGTTTGGTGCGCAAAAATAAACTTTTACGTCATGCATGGACTAAAAGTGTCAAAAAGTGCACAAGTTTGCATTTTCGCGCATATCTCACATTCTGAATATACCCGGGCACCCAAAAATTTATGTAAGCACTAAAATATTTAATTTTAATGTTTGGCTTGATAAAATTCCATTCGTCGCGCAATTTGGATCGTTTTTCACGTCCGTTCGTGTTTCGTCGTAACTAGACGAACAACGTGACCGTACGACCAAACGAACCGACATCCGACATGTTTTCAAGCATGTTTTATGTTCCCTATGATTAGGATTCATTATAGAGCCTTGTAAATAGCTTAACGGGCCTTAAACGTGCCAAACATGACCTTAAAAGCTCACAGGGACCAAAACTGCAATTTCTGAAAACTTGTTGCTGATCTGGGAACCTCAGGCGGCCCGTGTAAGTTCCCATAGAACCTTACGCGGCCCGTGTGAACCTGTCAGGTTTGCAAAAATCAGTTTACAGCCTGTTCCAGCTGTTTCCAGGTGTTGCAAGTGGTTTTTTAGCTTTCTAGGGACTATTTTGGGCACCCATAGATTTCCAAAACCATGGGTGTTACTTGTACGGTCCAGATTGAATCACGGTTTACGAGAAACGATCCTAACGGTTCTCAAAAACCTAGAAATACCCCTCTTGGTCTTGCTCTCATTCACACTTGATTTCTGAACTCTCTAAGTTAGAGACCTTACTCTTCATACCTGAGAATTTAGGATCAAAACCTCCTTGCTTGGACCCTTTGTAAGTGTCCTTTCGTGCTTAGTTTATTTTGTTTAGCGTTTATAGCCGAAAAGTCAAGCGTTTTGATAAACGCTTTGACTTTTAAACGGTTGAGCCATTGTTCGTAACAAACATGGCTACGTGACCGTAATTAGGTAGGTGTTAAACCATCAAAAGGGCACCTCCTAATTACCACGTTTACTTAGTTAAATTGACGGGTGAAATAAAAGTCAAACGGGTTAGTTTTAAATAAAATTCATAACTATTAATATAAAAGCCATAAAACCAGTTTTCTCACTTTAATAACTTGGTAGATATTAGTTGAACATGCCTAAGCATGATTCAACCCGACAATTCTAAGTATAGGCTCGGTTTGGAACCGAAAGTCGCAAAAGTTGACTTTTGCTTTGACTTTAAGTTCTGACCCGATTTAGCTTAGTTTAGATAGGCCTTAGGATTCCTTTAGGACCAGGTTATAGGTTAGTGTAACCCTCTGAGGTTATACAACTTGGATCCTTAGTTATCCTATTCATTGCATGTTTCCGTTATATGCTTAAATGTTGACCATTATGCCCTTTTGACCCTAAAACGAGAATTTTGAAAATATGAGAGGACAATAATCTTTATTACTGATTTATAAACTTGTCCCTAAAATTTGACATCAGTTTGAGGTCCAGATTAGGAGTTATGCTCATTAGCGTAAATGAAAAGCTTTTTTATTAATTAAACGGCATAATTAGCGTATATCCTATCAAAACCCAATTTTTGAAACCAAAATTTTTACCTACTGATATAAAATAATATTTTGGGATTTTTGAACATTTTTTTTTACTTTAGGTTGAGCATAACATAGGGTTCTAAGCCTGATTCGGTAATTGTCGGTTTTGCCCTTTTGGCCTATAAAATGAGTTTTACAAATCTTTTTGACACCAAACCTTTTTCTACTGATCTAATATGATAAATGAAATATTTTAAGTCTTCTGGAATAATAAAAGTATCAGCTTTCCATATAAAACCCGAAAATCGCTTAAAACCGTCTTTTTACGCGTTTTAAGCGCATAGTATGTATTAAAACTATTTTAAATATATAAGGTTTAATACTTACTGATGTTTTAAGTAAATTTTCATAATTAAATAGTAGGCAAAAGTTTTAAACTCAGAATTCTAATTTTGACCTTTAAAACTTAAGTGAAATTACCAAAATGCCCCTTTGGTGCATAGTTTGGTTATAATTAATAAATTTCACATATATGTAATACTCTACTGATATAACTTATTAAATTAAGTATTTTTACTGATTATATCATACCTAAACCTCAGATTAATATCTAACCTCTCTTATAACCTTTAAAATGACCAAAATATCCCTACGGGGCATAAATTGGTTTTAAATTCGTTTTGGGCATAATGGAAGGTATCCTACTGATATCACAACATATTTAAGGCATATTAACTTAGGAAACCTGTTCATGACTCATGTGGTTACCTGTTACGCACTTTTCGCGTTCGGATCGGCTTATGTAACTAGTTTGCATAAATTAGCCGAAACGGGTCAAACCTTATCATTTCTATCTCAAAATCCAGAATGTGTTTAGTTTACCCATACTAAACAAGTATACAAGCTTGTCGGGTCCAAACCACATTCTAATCCGGTCTTCGCATAATCATGCGTTTTGAACCGTATCCTCTTTTAAAACTAACTGGTCTAAGCATAGGCTTAATTAAGACCCGTTAGGAATCTAATAGGTTATTAAAAACCTTCATTCCAGATTTAGGAGCCCAGTAAAAGCTATCTGTACTTGCTGAATTGATATACGGCTGGGATTGAATTTATATTTAGCTCAGGTAAATACTTTTAACTTATTTTCCCTATTGTTGGTTCATATGTCTATTGACTTCGTCTTATATCGAGTCTTGGTTTCGTTGCAGATCTGAACAAGAATGATGTCATCATTCTCAATGATGACATCATACATGTGACATCACTCTTGCATCATGGAATAACATCATCACACGAAATTTGATGCACATACATGAAACAGTTTATGTTTGATTATTATAATTTCGCTTGAAAAGTAAACTGGTGATTTCGCTTGAATAGTCATGTGTATGTTTCAAGCGAAATCAAGATATCTATAAATAGGGTGTCCTAGTTTCTCATTTGTAACGAAATCAGAAGTTTGTTATTTCGCTCGAAATGACTTGTGTCATTTCAAGCGAAATCTGTAGCCTATATATAGGTGATGTTAGTTTCTCATTTGGCACGGATCCATAAGTTGTATACCGAACTGCTGCCGGATTTTCTACTGAAATATAAATGAGAATGTGTGTTAAAGTGATATTCTCTGTTTTCTACTCCATTTCTGTACTGATTCAGCTCTGTTTGATTGATTCCGCCCTTCAAACAGTTGTGTATTGCCTCTGAATTGACTCACTTGGTCGGTAAAACGATGCTACAATTGGTATCAGAACAACATTGAGTCCCAATCAGATATTGTACAATTGTACAATTGCATGTGAATTTCGATCAAATCAAGAAACATCATGTGAACTCTGAATCCATTTATTGCATTTGTCTGTTCAACATTGAGGCCCAATCAGATAATGTGACTTAAAATCATCGGCCCAATCATATTTGAGCTGTGAAATTGGTTGTCGGCCATTGTTTGTATAAAAGAGAAAGCCTTAAATGTAATTTGCATATCGGTATATGAGAACAATTAAAGGCTGCATGTGAACTAATCCACGTGGCCCATGTGACTTGATCATATCAGTTTGAACGAAAAGAATTTAAAAAAAAATAGTTCTAAAAAATTAGATATCGGGTTACAAGTTTGGGCTACTGAAATTGTTTGATTAGTACATTTGAGCTTGGTCATTTTAGTAAAATTGGATTGCAAGTTGTATTAAAAATTTGGGCTGATATATTGTGTTTGGGTCACAATTTCAGTTCAAGAGATTGTGTTTTTGTTCAAGTTTAAAGTGCAACAAATCGAGCGGCAATCCAAACGAGTTGCCACCCGATCCTAATCAGTTCTATTTGTCTGTGTTTCAAGTGTTTGTCAAGCATCGGGTACTCGGCCGAGTTTTGTGAATCTTTCAATAACGAAACATGGATTCTGAGTCTTATAACTCATCTTTTGGATATGGTATGCTTATTCAGAATCCAGCAGATATTGCACATAAGAAGTTTGATAGTTTTATTGGTATCAAAGGTGAAACTACAAAACAATTGATTGAAAGATACTGCCATTTAGTTGTGGAGATGGGGAGATTGGAAATAAAAAAGTCCAATAAGGAGTGGATCGATAAATTGGCAGATGCATTGACGTATGATGAATGGGGCACTTATTTGCTGGTGTTGAAGAACAATTCAAATTATGTTAATTGGAATCTTAGTGCATTCGTCGAGAAGATTCAAGCTCAAGAACTTGAGTTCCAAAAGATTAGAAAATTAAATTCTGATTCAAGAGAGAAGAATCAAAAGGCAGCAACTGTTAAAGAAGAGGTCAAAGCTGAGAAAGAAGAAAAACTAGAAACAGCTGAAGGTCAAATCAAACCTGATGTGAAAAAGCAAGTTGATCAAATTCCAGCTGTCAAGATTGAGAAAGTGATTGGTACATATGAGACAGAGACATAAGTAATTTCAAAGAATGAAGAATCCGAGAAAAATGAAGTAAAAGTCAAATCTGAGGAAAATGTTCAAGTGGTAAAGAAGCAGGTTAAAGAAGTTTCAGCTATCAAGGTTGAGAAGGAAGCTGAAGCTGAAACGATGTTTGAGAAGTGCTTAAACTGTGACAAATCTGAAGCAGACAATGCCAAACTCTTGAAAAATGTGGAGAGTTTGACATTGGAAAACAAAATTTTGAAAGAAAAAGAAAAAGATTTTGAAAATAAAATAAAAATGTTTGAAAAAGACAAATTAAAAATTGAAAAAGATTTTCAAAGTCAAATAAAGATTTTAGAAGATGAGAAATATATTTTTGGCAAAAATAACATTGAAAAACAAATTGAAATAAATTCTCATCTTGAGAAAATCATTCAGCTTGAAAAAGAAGCTGAATGTGCTAGAAATAAAGTCAATGACTTAGAAAAGACATTGAAAGGTTTTGTGAATTCTTCGTCAAATATCTGTCTAAAACCGATCAATTCAATTCCAATAAGTGACAATGTCACAAATTATGACGATGTCATAATTGAGGATTGTGATGATAAGACTGATGATGAAAATGAAAAACAGAAAATATTTTTGAAATTAAAAGAAAAATTTCAAGAAAATGTTTTGCATTCTACTGAAAAAGGTGAATGCTCAACGCAAAAACCTGTAAAGAAGAATGTGGAACAAAAACAAAATGTTAAAAAACCGAAAAATTTTCAAAACAACAATAAAAGTTCATCAGTTCAATCATCCAATCATTATAAAAAATCACAAAAAGTTGAAAATCATAACTCACAAAAAGTTGGTAATAAGTGGTGCAGGTTTGACCACAGTGCTCAAGCGTCAAATCAAGCTTATAGGAGAGGTCATGAGTACTACAAATCAAATCAGTGTTATGATTTGAGTGTTTGGATTGATGGTGGAGATTGGTACGATAACAGGGTGTGTTACAACTATGGTTTTCAAGGACACATTGCTGTTAACTGCCAGAGACAGAGATTTGAGATGAGAAGATGCTTTGAATGCCAAATCAAAGGTCATATTGAAAGAGATTGCCCAATGAGATCAAAGGGAAGATCGAGGGCTGAATCTCATGGAAAGATGAAGAAATCAGTCAAAGTCGAAGAAAAGCCCAAAGAACAGAAAGTAAAGCTTTCAGAAGGGCAGAAAGACCGACTGAGAAAGAAAAGAAAGAAAGCAAGGGAGTATCTTGAAAAGATTTTGTCCTTAGGTACAACGGTTAATTCAGATAAAAGTTCTGATGAATCACTTTGCTCAACAAAAAATCAGTCAAGTAAAATGAATCCATCAGATACAAATCTGAGGACAAAAGGTAGAGTAAAGGTAAAATTTGTTGATCAAACAGTTCCAATAAAGGTCGGCGATGAATCTGTTGTGTTGAAAACAAAGGAGCCACCTTCTGGTTAAGAATTTATTTCTTCGGACGCAAAGGGGTCACATTTTGGCGATGAATCTGACTCGTCAAAGTCAGAAGAGCCACAAGTTGAGCTAAAAATTGAAACATCAGTTCCGCCAATGGATGACATAAACTTTCCACCATTGCGAGCTGAAAATTTTAAACAAAAAGTTGACAAAGTTGAGATTTCAAATCAATTTTTTTCTGAAAAGAAAGATTTTGATGTTGAAAAAGCCTTTAACCCCAATGTTCTAAACATTTTTGGAAAAATGGTTGACGGAAAAGTCAAAGGGGTAAAGGAATTTTATGAATCAAAGAGGAATACCGATACACTCGAGTAAAAATAACTCGGATGCACCCAAGACTGGTCAGGCTTGGGTGTCACCATTCCCTGTATGAAATCCTGACTTGCTGGAGCTCCCAGGTTGGTAAGTGTGGAGCAGGAATCGGCATCTTTCTTGAGAAATTCACTTCGGTGATATTTCGACTTTCAAAAGATTAATTAAGGACATTAAGTTGTACTTGATTCATCTTTCCTACAAGTGGTTGAAAACAGTGTGATGAATTAAACTCCATGTTTGTGAAATGGCAAACAAAACTAATTTTCCGAAAAAACCATTTTGATTAAAACAAATTTAAGTGTTTTGAAATCATAATGGGAAAATAGTTTGTTGTCAGGGGAAGTTCTGACTGTTTAAGCCAAGTGAATGGCGATTTGAAGCAATTCTCATCAGTTTGTCATTTTACTTTGTACAGTTTGTTTTCAAATTTTCCCAGAAAATCAAAATTGAAACATATTTTGATTTTAGGGGGAGTAGAAAATTTTTAAAAAAATTAGAAAATTTGAAAATGCCAAAAACATTGAAAAATTCAAAATAAGTTTTGTTGTGAAAAAGAGGAAATGATAGTAAATCAGTTGAACTATCACAGCATGCTAAAGAAATGAAATGTCAAACGTGATAAACGGTCTCACTAAAGATGTGACGATAGGCTCAGCTAGACTAGTAGATTTGCGATAACGATACAAACTTAAATGAAAAAGCCTAGTTCTAGTGGGAAACATGATTGAAATCATAGTACTTAGTTTTGTCCTTCTTGATTGTGTGCCTACTCAGTAACCGCTGAATGCTAAAGAGCATAAAAACCGGTCAGTTTGTGAACTTTCACAACTTGCTGAAAAAGTCCTTGTGATTGTGCATTTCTTTTTGCAAAGATTTAAACTTGTTTTATTTCTTTATTTTGTTTAAGCATTGGACATCCTCTGCGTATACGTGAGTATCGAACTGGATGTTAGTGCCTAAACATTATGCTTTATTTTCTTTGGTGTTTCGTTTAAGCTTTGGATCACCTCTGCGTATACGTGAGTATCGAACTGGTGGTTAAAGCCTAAACAACTTCAACTTGTTTTTATTTTCTTATTTTGTTTAAACATTGGACTTTCTCTGTGTATCGAAAGATCGACCTGATTGTTAAAGTTTAAACATTCTGCATTATTTTCGCACATATCACAGTTGATGAAAGTTTAAAGGCATTACTCGAGTCAGTGTATTGCATGATGAGGGGATATGCTGAGATCGTGGGGTCCATAAGAACTTAGTGCAAAATTAATATATCTTAACGTATCGGTAAGCATTTCGAAAGTTTTTAGATTGAGTTTTAGAGGACAACTATATCGTCAATCTATGTGAATTGTTTAGATCTTAAAATGTTTAAAGCTTAACGGTTCTAGTGATGTGTCTCAAAAACTGATATGATCCTCTCACGCAAACTCACAAAAATATTGTCTGTAAATATTTCTTTACTGCTTTTCTTTAAAAACAAAAATCCAAATAGAATGTGTTTTAGCATAAAATTTTGAAAAATCCAAAAAGATTTTCGACAACTGATGTTGGAGAGCTGATATTCAAAATTCTAAGTGCTAAACAGAAAGAACAGAAGTTTGGGAAAGTTTTTTGGAAATGTGAATTGTTTTTGAAATGACTAAATGGCTCATTAATTTGAATCCAATTTAATCTTTTTAAATACAAAGTGGTAAACATAAAGTTAAATCTTAATGTTGGTTAGAGTTTTTGCAGATCCCCATGTCGAAGTTTGTGTAGAGTTAAAGCCAGGTTTCTGATACAAAACCCGTGAAAGTGATATATCAGACTGCGATCCCGGAACAACTTAAGGGGAAGTCTGTTTGCAAAAGGGGAGATTGAAGATTGAAAGAGCCAGACTCAGATTCTGGAGAATAGCTGGTAATAGTGATTGAAGAGAAAGAGAGAGTTTGAAGGATGCTTCAGCGTCAAATATTTTGGAAAGCGTGAAGACTGATTAAGACTGAAGTTTTGACGTACTAAAGTCTCGTACTGAAGACTCCGTCAACATCCAAGGGGGAGACTGTTGGTGCATATGTCTGTTGACTTCGTCTTATATCGAGTCTCGGTTTCGTTGCAGATCTGAACAAGAATGATGTCATCATTCTCAATGATGACATCATACATGTGACATCACTCTTGCATCATGGAATAGCATCATCACACGAAATTTGATGCACATACATGAAACAGTTTATGTTTGTTTATTATAATTTCGCTTGAAAAGTAAACTGGTGATTTCGCTTGAATAGTCATGTGTATGTTTCAAGAGAAATCAAGATATCTATAAATAGGGTGTCCTAGTTTCTCATTTGTAACGAAATCAGAAGTTTGTTATTTCGCTCGAAATGATTTGTGTCATTTCAAGCGAAATCTGTAGCCTATATATAGGTGATTTTAGTTTCTCATTTGGCACGGATCCATAAGTTGTATACCGAACTGCTGCCGGATTTTCTACTGAAATATAAATGAGAAACGTGTGTTAAAGTGATATTCTCTATTTTCTACTCCATTTCTGTACTGATTCAGCTCTGTTTGATTGATTCCGCCCTTCAAACAGTTGTGTATTGCCTCTGAATTGACTCACTTGGCCGGTAAAATGATCCTACACCTATACGGGCTTGGGGTACGGTATATAAAATACCGCTTAGTCGGGCATTGAATTATTAATTGTATGATGGTTAATTTATTGAAATGGCCCGTTTAAATTGTTTTGTTTAATTAAAGCCTTTGGGGGGTTAATAACCATGTCCCGGATATCCTTGGCATCATTTTACGAAATGGCCACGACCTAAGCACGGGGTGTAGGCATACACCCGACAGTGCATAAATAAATAATAAGGTATAACCGCCGGTTTCGGGAATAACCCGCCGCGGGACTATATCATGTGGTGTGTCTATTAATCTTTAACCCGGCGTCAATCCGGGCTACTGAACATATAACGAACATGTAATTCTCTTACAAGTTTATATATAAATAATTATCCCAAGTTATAAAATATTTTGTGCCTTGTGCATTTAAATCAATTTTCTAAACCTTTTCAAAATGAGTCAGTTAATTGTATTTACTAGTGTAAACTGATGTATTTTCCCAAAAAGGTTAAGTGCAGGTACTACTCGAAATAGGTTGGCCTCTCCTTAGCATCAATAAGAGTCTCTCAAGCTTGGATGCATTTTAAGTCTGATGAACTATGCTTCCTTTTTATTTGATCCGCCTGTGGATCTGTTTCAACTATTTTGTGTTACTTAATGTTACAATTATTCGGTTGAAATAAATCTATCTTTTGCTTCCACTGTGCATTTAAAATTGTGTTGTTTGACTATGATGATATCAACTACGTCACGATACTCCCCACCGGGCCCACCGGTAATACTTGGAAATATCGGGGTGTGACACTAATCATTACAATCCTAAGGTATGTTGTGGATTTGATTTTGCCAGGTTTTTCTAGATAAAGGATCCTTTAATGTTAAGAGTCTAGTGAAAATAGTAATAATATAATGCCCAGCAAGTGTTTGATAAAATGCCTAAGTGAAAAACTTGTTTTGTTACTTAGCTTGGAAATTTGGTGGAAGTGTTATGGATGATTTCTAGTGAATCCTTCAATAGAGGAGAGATGAATGATGTATATGTTAATGATTGCTTGGGTTAAATCTATAGGCAACTCAAGTGATGCTTCAGGAAGCCAAACCGGGTAGGAAACTCGTTCAAAAGGAAAACTTTAAGGTATGTAGCTATATTGTTACGTTTTATTACTTTAGTACATTGTTATTGATCTTAAGAAAATTACCATTTAGAAGTTGATTACCCCTTGGGTTAAGTGGAAATGTGTTCTAAGTAAACCGTATAAAAAGGCATGTAAAACCGAAGTATAAATGACCCGCGGGATCATAGAAACGGAGGTATTGCCTAAGGGATACAATCATGGTCATGGACCATGTTGAGAAATGATCAATGGATAGTCACTACCCATGGTTTTGAAGAAAACTATGAGTGGCAACTAAACAGGTCGTTTGCGGCCTATAAGGCTATATACAAAGAAATGGACATGTAAAACCGAGGAATAAACGACCTGCGGGGTTGTAGAAGCTAAGGTATTGTACAATGAAACCAACCATAACTATGGTTGTGGTTGGGAGAAAAAGGTGAAAACCTTGATAAGGAATATAGAGGCATGAGGTATAATGCTTAGAGCATTTAAATGGGTCAGATTGGGTAAAACACTGATCCGAAAGAATGGTTTGGAAGCTAATAAGTCCGGACCCAGACATACTAGAAAATTACCAACGTTAGTGAGGTGCACATATAAGAAAAGTGCACACATCAGCGGTATGCACATTTCTGAGGTGCACACATCAGCGATGTACACATTTCAACAAAGTGCATATATCATCGATATGCACATTTTAGCAAAGTGCACGCAATAATGAAATGCACATTTTAGTAAAGTGCACACATCAACGGTGTGCACATATCAGTAAAGTGACACATCCACGAAGTGCATATTTCAGCAAACAACACGTATTAGCTAACTACATAGTTTAGCAAATGTTTTTCCTTGACGTTTTTTGCCGGTTCCATCGGTTTTACTAATCGTTTAATGAAAATTAATGGTAAGTAAACTAGAAATGAGGCACCAAATGGAAGATCAAGTTATTTAAAGAGCCGAACATACTCAAATGCCTACTAACTTCCACCCTTTGTTCATGTTTCCTTGAAATGTTAAAATGATGACTTGTATTTTGAATCAAACCATTACGCTTCTTTATGTTAACCTTCTTTTGTCAAACATGTATTTTGGTTTAATCACTTAATCGAAAGCGAACTTTTTATGTTATAAATGTGGGTCTTACAAGTGGTATTTAGAGCCTAAGGTTAAGGGATTAATGTGTTCGGTTCGAGGCTTGCTCGCGAAATCCGGTAAGAAACTATTATAAAACAATTACCATGGAAATTTTGAAAAGAGATTATGATTGAAATGGATGGGAGGGAGTACGCTTATGCATCCAAAACTGGAAATGCATTAAGTGTAAACGGTTAAGGCAAGTTAAAGACTTGGCCAAACCGAATAAAAAAGATGTATCATGTGCGTTAATAAATGACGTGGTTAAATTACCATATAAAGATATGAGATATTAAATAGAAATATTGATTAACCTATTGTGCACATTGAAGAAAAACAGTGTTGGGAGGACGTGATGATGACACGGTACCCCTCATCAATGAGGAAATACGTGAAAAGATTTCTGAATAGGTCGGAAATGCCTTAGAAGCTAGCCTACCCAGATTTGTGGGTTGGTTACAAACTACTATACTAATGGTCCTTGAAGAAAGAATAAGCAAATTGGGGGAGAGCCTTACCCAAGAAAAGGATAAGGCCAAAGATAAGAAAACTTGTCCATATGACAAGTTTATGGCAAGCAAACCTCCGACTTACAATGGGGAGGTAGATCTGATCGCTTATCAATTATGAATAGGTGATATTGAAGGCATCTTTCAAAGAATTTCGTGGATTGTGGGACCGGCCAACTAAGAGCTCAAGCGAAGGATTGGTGGGACATAATTAAGGGTGAGAAAGAGATCGAAGTCGTCTGGGCTATGACGTGGGAAGATTTTAAAATGCCTATCCAGAAACACCATAGTCCTAAGGCAGTGATAAACAAAATCAAAGAAGAATTTATGTAGTTAAGGCATAAGGGTGAAACCATCGATAAGATAACAAAGATCTTTTTGGATAAATTGAAATTTTGTGGTGAATTGGTTCAAACGGAAGAGCAGAAAATCTATTACTACCATAACATGCTCAATGTTGAGTTCATGACTGCCTCAAATTTTGAAAACTTAAAAGAAATAATCTATGGCGCTAGGTAGCGGGACATATAATTAAAGAAACAAGTAGAGAGAGGGGAAAAGAGGGCAATGTATACAAATACAAGCCCTTCCAAGAAGCTGAAAGTGACCGAGTCTCTTAAAAAGGGTAATGTGAAAGGCGGGTCGCCAAGTTGCAAGATATGTGGCCGTGCTCATCGGGGCGAATGCTACTTCAAGAACAAGCCATATGTTAATTGTGGGAAATTGGATCATGGGGTCATAAATTGCTCCACCAAAATGCCGGTCTGCTACAAATGCTAAAACCAAGTCACAAAAAGGTCGAGTGCCCAGACTTGGTAGGAACGGGTGAAAAGACTGACACCAAAGTTGAAGCCCCAAGGTCGCGAGCGAGATCTTTCCATATCACTGTGGAGGAGGCAAAGATCAAACCAATATGGTTATAGGTACATTTACTGTTAATACAATTCCCGCACATGTATTGTTTGATAGGGGTGCGAACAAATCATTTATTCACACAAGTTTGCTGGACACTCTTCGTTTATTTTGTCAAAACTACCTACGCCCTTAGAAGTAGAGTAGGTAATAACAGAAGTTTTATTGTTTGTGATATATGTTGAGGTTGCGAAAATAATATTGAAGATGAGGAATATCTGATTGATTTAATACCCATGGAAATAGGAGAATTTCAAGTGGTAGTGGGGATGTACCGGTTGTCCGGCCATCATGCCAGTATAATATGCTACCGCAAGGTGATAGAACTGACATCACGTGGGAAGTATGTCATTATTTATGGGGAAAAGAGTTGCAACCCTATAACATGCTTGATGATGGAAGCTAACAAACTTATGCAACAGGGGTGTAAGAAATACTTGACCTATGTGTATGACTTGGAAAAGAAGTCTCCAAGAATTTGAAGATGTATTTCTGGAAGAATTACCTGGCCTACCACCCGAACACGAGGTGGAATACGAGATTGAACTAATTATGGGGGCTAAACCGGTCGCTAAGGCACCATATAGGCCAGCGCCTTCGGAACTCCAAGAGCTAATGTCCCAATTACATAATTTGCTGGATAAGGGATTCATCCGACCAAGTGTCTCCCCATGGGGAGAGCCGGTAATGTTCGTGAAAAAGAAAGGCGGGAGGATGCACATGCGCATTAACTACCGCGAGGTAAATAAGCTTACGATAAATAATAGATATATACTCCCGAGGATAGTGACTTATTCGACCAACAATAAGGCGCGAGTTGGTTCCCAAAATTCGACTTAAGGTCAGGTTATCATCAATTAAGGGTGAAAGAAAAAGATGTACCGAAAACGAGTTTATGTACTCGATACGAGCATTACGAATTTCTTATGATGTCTTCGGGTTAACCAATGCGCCCGTGACATTCCTGGATCTCATGAACCGGGCTTCTAAACCTGTGCTTGATAAGTCGGTGATAGTGTTTATCGATGACATTTTGATTTACTTGGAGAGGGAGGCGTATCATGCTCGTCACTTGCGAGAGCTACTAGAGACCATAGACGGGAAAGGCTTTATGCTAAATTCTTGAAGTGTGCTTTTTGGATTCAAAAAGTACAATTCCTTGGGCATATCATAAATGCAGAAGGAGTATTAGTTGACCCGTCTAAGATCGAAGCTGTATCTAATTGGAATCATTCAAAAAATCCGTCGGAGATTAGAAGCTTTTTGGGACTTGCAAGTAACTACAGGGTATTTATCCAAGATTTCACAAAGATTGCCTCACCGCTAACCAAGCTAACCCGCAAGAACGAAAAATTTGTGTATGGAAATAAACAAGAAAGATCGTTTCAAACTGATGCGTGTGAAGTGTCGCATAGTTTTTAATGTATATTTTAAGCCCTTTAACACATTTTAGCCAAGTTTTAAATTTATAAAACATGATATTTACTAACACTAAACACACATATGGGCAAGTGCACCCATCGTGAGCGTAGTATAGTGTTGGTAAGATACCGAGGTCGTCCAAGGACACAAGAACTTTTAATACCGGTTTTTCCTCAACTTCTAATCAAATCAAAATTTTAGAAAAATGTTTTAAACTAAAAAAAAACTAAGTAAAATGATGAAAAATAAAATAAAAATAAAAACAGATAGACAAGATGAATCACTTGGATCTGACTCGTGTTTAGTGTAACCTTTGATTATTTCCGCACTTTTGAACTTTTAAGAGATTATCTTAGTTATTGTAGTAGGCCCATCTCCTGAAGGTGACGTTACCCTCAACCCAGTAGTTTGATGTAACACCCTTGGTATTATTTTACGTTTTTCATAAAATTTAAGTCCATAATCATGTAATCGCGGTCACAATTACAAAGAAAATACGGGTTTATTAAAAACTTTTACAATTTAAAAAGATACAACATAATGTGAATTAATTCGTCGTATTAGAGTAACAACGAAACAACTTGCGGAAGCTTCATTTAACGCGTGTTCAGTTCTTGCTCGACGCTTGATCTTCATCCGGGGCTCTTGACATTCACCTATGTTC
Organism: Helianthus tuberosus; assembly: GCA_030545235.1. NCBI lineage: Eukaryota > Viridiplantae > Streptophyta > Magnoliopsida > Asterales > Asteraceae > Helianthus > Helianthus tuberosus. The sequence goes on along the minus strand of CM060410.1, from coordinate 146,873,517 downwards.
AAAACCAACTTAAAAGTCAGTTTTGATAATTAAATAACTAGTATCACAAGGAAAATGGGTCGAATAATCGAATTAAAGAAAAATCTGGAAATCTCAACATTAATCTCTTGATCCCAGAAACAAGGACCCGAATCTAGCCTCCACCGTAACTTACGGTGGGCACCGTAAGTTACGGTGGCCCCTGTTTTAAAATGCCCCCACCGTAAGACAGTAGGTGTCTGGCGTAACGATTTCAGCCCCAACGTAACTTACAGTGGGCACCGTAAGTTACGGTGGCCCCTGTATCAGACCCTTCCATTTTTGCCGTTTTTGACACGAAAACTTTCGTATCTTTCAATCCGCATATCCGTTTGATCTCCTGTTTCTTCCTACATGATCGTAATTTGATTTTCCATCTCGTGGAGTTTAAATCCGACCTTCAAATTAATAAAATCCGGGTTTTCTAAGCATTTGGTTTATTATTCAAAATCCACATGTTGACCTGTTTGTATTTAAGACCTCCAAACGTGTTTCTAGTTAATCGTATATCATAAACCAAGGTATTTAACTCAAAATAACTATCTTGGATTCATAAGTTTTGTGAATTACGCGGTAAACACCCAAGTTACGCACGTAATTCATTTTGACCCGTTCAGGGGATCTTTTATGCATTTTAGTCTAAAACTAACTCTTTTCTTTTCATACTTTGTAAGGCCACATCTAAACATCTGCTTATGTTCCACCACAACTATTTTTATGATGGATTTAGCATAACTAACCTATTATCCCAAAATTTACCCATCGGTTGGTCATTTTACGCAAATGACCATTTTTTATGCATTTGACCCATGAATGTGTATTCCTGTAACTTTTATTCTTATCTAATGATTCCATAATCTTAATGCAAGTTCCTAAACAACCCCTATGGGTCGTTTACCCAATATACCCTTCAAGGGTGTTTTGGTCCACTTTAGTCCCTCACTTTACGACGAAGGACTTTCGTTAAATATTTGACCATAAATTGTATGTTTAACTAAAAGCTTATTTATGCGTACCTGGCTCGGGTCAAGGTATTGACCCGTTTACATAACTTTTTGCTTTAAATCTTTCTAGTTAAAGCAACGCACGTTTACGTTGTTTCCTGTGATTACAACACTCAACAAGCAATTGTCAAATGAAGTTTGGCAATCACGCATTTCATTTACAATTTCAGCACTTTAGTTTTCATTTAGGCATTTTAACAAACACCTAGTGTGCATAATTTTACATATTTACTAACTAGTTCATAACTAGTTATCTTTACCATGATTAACATCAATTTGGCAATTTCACATCAATTTTAACATCAACAAACCTGAAATTGCTTTATAGAATTCAAATTACACTAGTACAACTATCATAATCCTAGTGTCTTCATACTTCTACATCACCCACTTAACACCTTCAATGGTGATTATGGAATTCTCAAGTATTGAGCATAATTTCAACAATCTAATGGCTAGGGTTTATTCTTAGACACTATTTTATTCTAATTTCATCCAAACAACATTCATGCAAGCCAAATTTTCGATTTCATAAGTTCATCAAAATTTTGAGATGTAACTAGGAGATGAAATTTGACATACCTTGTGATCCTTTCACTGAGGTGATCACTAATCTAAACTTAGATTTCGATTTGGCTTCTAAATTGCTTGATTTTTGCTAGTTAGGGTTTGAGCGTGGAGTTCCCTGTCTCCTCTGAAATTTTCGACCAGAACACACACTTAGAGTGTGTGTTTTGGTGTTGAATGTTTTATTTAATACAAACTTGTTTCAAGTTTGTCACCTTTGGTCCCTATACTTTACCTAGTTGCGTATAGTGTGTTTTAACAAATTTTCTTATTACTATAAGACTTATGACTAACTAGGTCATTTATTCCCAGTAACTTTATCTTGTTCATAATCCGTTTTATTTTAAGTCCCGTTAACCTCGGGCCTTTTTATATACTTTGCTTTCTCAAAGTATTTCTCATCCTTTTAATAAGTATTAGATTTATTTATTTAAGTCCTAATATTTACCGGGTAAGTTTTACCACTAACTGTATTTTACCCACCCTTTAGTATTAACGTGGTTTGATTACCAAATCCGTTTTCGGGGTGTTACAAGTCTACCCCCTTAAAGAGGTTTCGTCCCCGAAACCTTATTTACGTATTTCTTTTAATTTAGATTAAACGAACTTAGTTTCGTTTTCAAGACATTCACTCGTTCTTTTCGATCTAACGTCTTCATTTATATTGACGCGTACGTCTTTCATGTGTAAGGCCTCGCGGGCCGTTATTTTTATCTTATATGCATTATCCTTATTGACCGGGTTGTCACTTGACCACTTAGTCTCATCAATCTATTAACAAGTTTATTCCGCGCTTGTTTTATATTAACAAGCTCTTTGTATTTGTCATAACATTTTCTTGACTTTGAAAAGTTTTACCGGCTAAACTAATTAGTCGCCATCACTTCATTCCCCATCACCCGGGCATATTATTTTGCCATCTCTGGCCTTATGTGTGTTTAAGATTTTCTAAACCGCCGTATACTACTTATGTTTGTTAAAACAATGCTTTTGACTAAAAACAAATTTTTAATTTTTTTTTTAGTTTACGTTTTCTCTGTCTTGTGTCTTTTCCGCATGTCTAGGAATTTCTGTCTAAGTTTTATTCCTGACCATTATTATTTTACATTGAGAATTGTAACCAGTTTTGCACGCTTTATCCAAGTGACCCGCAAGTTCTTTTACTTAGCCTCGTAAGCTTTTTCTTTAGATTTTCACCTTTTTAAGGTGAGAACCCCAACAATTCGTTTCTTTCTGTTTGTGACCCGAAGATCTTTTTGGTACCGTAGACTTTAACACTATTTATAATCCCGTAGCTTATGATGATCCCGTAGATCGTCTTTTATCCATGTCTATATTCAAATGTATATATACATATATATATAGCGCCAAAGCATCTTTTATTATGTTTGGAATCGTTTATTTTTCGCTTTTGAACTTTAGTTGGCCTTGACTGTAGTCTAAAGCTTCGTTCGTTTACTCTTGGACTAATCTTCCGACTTTATGACTCTTTACGTCATTTACACGTCGGTTTGTTCTACGCTCACCGTTTCCCCGGTTCATAATTATACTTCTTTACGACCCGTTACCCGGGTTCTTTATTATTTCGCGCTTCCATTATTCAGTTGCGCTTACTTGCACTACCAAGCTTTTATACTTTATTTATCCCGTTTGACTTATTCGTGTGAGATTTAATTACTCATGAACGTCAAACCTCATTCTTTATTCGACCCGTTCAACTTTAGAATAGTTGAACGTAGTTATCAAAATTTCTATTTGCAAATTCTCATCGTCTTTTAGTCATGACTCATAATCCGAGTCCTTTGAATTTCTATTTCGCGTACCCGTCTCTTGGTTTACGCATGCTTTCAAAATCCTACCCATCTATCGGGTATCTTTACCGAAGTTATCATCAAGTAACCATTCTTATATGGTTTTAGACATCATCTTAATTTATTTGATCATCTTAGCGAAATCCATTGCTTTTATTTAGTCAAGTCTTTTATTCATTTATTCTACCCCTTTGACTTGTCTGTGTGAATTTCATCACTTATGACAGTCAAACTTTATCTTTATGCCTTAGCATTCTCATTAGTTGATCTGTATTTTCATTTACTTTAATCCTTGTCCTTTCTCTCGGGCTCTTCATTCTAACGTAATACGCTTCCGTCATCCGACTTGCGTCTACGTTTATTATCAAACATCTTGCTTATTTGATTTATTTGGGTACCTTTTAAGTTAGTCCCATTCACCCCGCCCTTACTACATCGGACGTAAATGTGTCCGCTACAAGAAGTTCATGGTATCATATGCCACTACTTAGTTGGCCAGAGTAAGCGATAATGTGACACCTGTGTCACTTCAACCATCATACAAATACCAAACCAATGAAATATATTGTGTTTCATACTTGGGATTTGTATAAATATGTGTATCGTTTGCACATATCAATTCTTGTTCGATTTCGAGCCTTAAATCGCTTTCTGGAAGGTTATACGCGATCTAATGCGTAAATATAACCAGTATAATGCAAACAACACTCCGGAATAGTGAAATAGGCTTAACATACCTTAAATAAGCTTTACATAACTTAGAAATAAGTTTTGGAAGGTTTGGTGTGGCGAAACCAAGTTTATTCACTCACAGGGATTATTTGCGTCAACTTGCAAAAGTCTGTCGTTTCGGAAGGCAACGTACAGTCCGGAACATGATCATAAGCTAAACATACCATAAATAACCTAAACATAGCTTAGAAATAAGCTTTGATAGGTTCGGTGTGCGAAAATATGCTTATATGATCTTACAGGGACTAAAAGTGTCAAAAACGGCGTAAGTTTGCATTTTCGTGCATATCTTACGTTCTGACCACATCTGGACATCCAAAATATTTGTACACACTAAAATATTTTTATTTTAGTGATCGGCATGCAAAAATTCCATTCGTCGCTCAATTTGGATCATTTTTGTGTCCGTTACGACTTCCGTCGTAATTAACCGAATAACGCAACCGTACGACCAAACGAGCCGACATCCGAGATGTTTTTGAGCGTATTTTAAGTTCCCTATATTTTAACTTCATTTTAGTGCTTTGAAATGGGGTTAACGGGGCTTAAACGTGTCAAAAATGCATCGAAAACCAAGTTTGGAGCTTCAGGGACTAAATCTGCCATTTCTGAAACTTGCTGACCTGCAAGGTCCTTACGGACCGTATGGGTATGAGGCTTACGGTCCGTAAGCAATCCCCAGCACATCAGAATTTGCAGAAACTTCACAGCAGCTTCCCAGCTCATTCTTGAGGCCCTTGTACGCAATTTTCATGTTTTGGGGACCAAGTTAACACCTCCCCAAGGCATTTAATCAGCTCCTAACAATTGTATGGCTAATATCATTCCCTCCTTACCAAGAAATGATCCTAATGGTTTTGCAAAAACTATATAAAGCCATGCCATTCATTCCATTTCCTCACATTTGATCTGAGATTTTCTCTAAGTGGTTGTGATATTTCACTCCCTACTTGAGAAAAACTTGGAATCAAATCTATTTGGACCCTTTGTAAGTCCTCTTTCATTCTTTTATTGCTTTCCTAGCTTGAAAGTCAAACAGTGTTTGACTTTCAGCTTTGACCACGATATGGTCAACGAGAAGTTCGTTTGAACTTCGCAACGTGAGCGTAATCACGATGGTTATAGTCCCTAGTGACTATACCTACTGATTACCACGTTGACTAGGATAGTGACGAGTCGTAGTTTCGGTCAAAATGCGCATTTAAGCGTATTTTGCGACCAAACTACTTTAGGATATCAAAACACTTAGTTTTGATATCAAAACTTGTTTTCTAAATTAGTTAAGCATGTTTTAACATGCTTAGCTCGTCACTTTTAGTTTAGTGCTTGTTTAGAGTCGTAAGTTAAGTGGTCTAAACAACCGCCTAGACTTTCGAACCCGACCCGTTTGGTCGATCATTAGGATCCGACCAAGCTTGCTTAGTGATCATAGTTGCATAGGGAATAACCCCTGAGGTTATACCTTATGATCACATAGGATTGGTTAGTCATTTGCTAGTTAGCTTGTATGCCCATAGAAAATGACCAAAATGCCCTTTTGAAGCATAAATCCGTAATGTGCATATGTGAACACATTTTTGACATCTAATCTGAATTAGTAACATGTTAGGGTATAATTGGGCATGTAAGACTTGACATAGCTCATAGTTAACCATCCGAACATAGTTTTGCGCAACCGACACGTTATAGTAGCTTATGCTACCATAATGGGTCGAAACGGGTCAAAAGCACTTAGGTAGACTTTCAAATCAGAATGTAGGGACTATTAAATCATACCATATGAGTTCAAATACTCATTTGATTTATAGAACCTCATTCTATCCTATCTCCCGATTTAGATTCCGTTTAATAACATAGTGAGTACATAGTCCCCTCTTTTACTATTTTCAATGTTTTGGGGTGAAATGTGTGTACCTATTTGTTATGTTCACGATTTCAAAGTATAATTGATTATACATATTAGTACCTATCTTTTGACAAACTGAATGATTATTTATGGTTTAAACACTGATTTTTCACAGATAAAATTTATTTGTTGAATTGTACTTATTCACCAGACCGATTGGTAGTATGATATAGCGCTATAGGATTTGACACCCCATTCCTGTTGTCATGGAATGTCTGAAACCAATTTGTTTCTCCATCCAAATAGGGATTGCCTCTGTGGTATCCCTATAGTATCAAAGGTATATTTTGATGCACTAGGTCTGATTGAACTCTTAAATCACACTTTTATTGTATATTTTATTATACTCCCAAAGGTATAGTTTGATATACTCTCATGTGTGGTATTGTACAAACCAACATATATTTTGTAAACAACCAAAACATATTTGTAATATGTTATTTATTCAACCAAAACATAGTTTAATATTGTCACACCCCCAGAATCCACCTGCGGAATACCACCGCTTGGAGGCGTGACTGACCAGGATCCAGCCACCAATCATGTTGAACAAGCATGTAAGTGATTATAAAAATCCAACCAATACAATTGGTGTCCAAACAAAACATAGTTTAAGTTGTAAGCGGAAGCATAATGTTTAAAACCAAAACATGAGTTCAATTGTTTCAAAGTTTAACATGGCACACAGCTGTCCATGTCCCACAATGACTCTCTTCCATGCAAGCTCCAGCTAAGTACCTATTGACCTGCAAAGCATGTAGTAACGAGTCAACAACAAGTTGAGTGAGTTCACAGTTGGGTGTTCGTTTTAAGTTGTTTCGAAAACAGTTTCCTTTATCTGGCATCCTGCCGTGGGGGTTACCCCATAGATGAAAACGTGACTTGTTTATTCCCGGTTACTCTGGCAATCCAGCCGTGGGGGGCTACCCCTTGTTAGTTATCTGGCATTTCAGCCGTGGGGGCTACCACATGTATACACTAGACTCGTTACCATATCGACTGCTGACTGTAGTCATGTTTATGTGCCCTGAACTGTCAATGTCTATCATCATTGATGTGCCCAGATCCATTAGTTCACGCCCGTCCTCTGCGGCATGGTGTGAGGCTTGTCAGACCTAAATAGCGCTATCTAACTAATGACCCGCTCGCCATTGGCCCGACGATTAAGTCGATATAAGAAGGAGGGACTTCGTGATAGAGTTTTGGTCTAGTACGAGATATCTGTCCATGAGGACGAGGAATTACATTCCTGAACCAATACTGTCCTACCCAAGAAAGGACGAGGAATCCATGTTCCTTAACCCCATTCCCAACCACTGGGAATCCCATGCTTTGTAGAGGGTGTGAACTCACCTTGGTTTGCTCGGCAGAAACACAGAAAGGTCAATCAAGCTATGTTGTGGTCAACCACATCCTAACATAGTTGTACCATACAAGTCAGGTTCGTATTTAGGTAGTGCACATTTGAATACACGTATTGATCATGGCGCATACGTACAATTACTTCAGTTAATCAGCAGAGCACAAACACATCCAATAGCCCTATCCACGTAAATAAGCAAGTCCAAGTGTGCGGCCCAAACAGTTGGGCTCGTAATAGCATGCAAGTCCAAACCAGTTCACGTGTATATGGTCTCGAGTCGAGACTAGAGGTCCCGAGTCGAGACTGTGCGGTCTCGAGTTGTAGCCTACAAGTTCTCGAGTCGCAACCGCGGAGGTCTCGGGTCATACGTTCATCACTCGAAACTAGACGGTCTCGAGTCATGTTGTTTATGCGCTGGTGATGTGTGGTCTCGAGTTGAGACTAGGGGTTCTCGACTCGCAACCTGTGTCGCAACCGGGATCTCGAGCTGTCACGTACATGGTCTCGAGTCGAGACAGAGGGTCTCGACTGGCACACCTGCTAATTGCCAGCACATGTACTAACCAATGGGATTTTGATTTCATGCAAGAGTGTGTACTATCCATACAAACATGTTTTCTTGTCTAATACTCAAATAAAATGGATCAAACAAGCATTTTTCAAATGTTCATAACATGTTCATCATATATTCAAATCGTTCATCAAATATTCATATCACAATCAACCCTTATTCATCCATCTCATCATTCACAAGCATGTTCATTCAAGGCAACCTAAACCTCTAAACAAATGCATGATTCGGACATCACTAAAGGCTATCATCGGTTTCTATATCTAGTATGTTCAATCAATACAATAGCATGCTTACATAAGATTTATCATATTTAAAACACATACACTAAAATAATTTGTTCAAACATATCATACTTAACTAGTGCATCAACATCCGATTATTCAAGGAGGATATATTTATCTTGCATAAAACTTAACAAGCAAACATATTATCAAATAACTTCATCATACATCACCATCAACCGAAATACAATACATAACATGAATCACTAACCGGTTAGGTTCTCTAAGTGTGAGGGTATGAAGAGTCGATGAGTGAACTTCCGTATGATGATCCCAAGCTTGATCCGAGAGTCCTAGTGTTACCGGTTGGATCCGAGAGAAGGATGAGAGGAGAGATGATGTTTGATCTCTAGGGTTTTAGTGAGAGAGAATGTAGGAGTGTGTGTGTAGGTTGCCCAAAAATGGCAAGGTTGGCCATCAACCAATGTTATATACTCGTTCCACGTTGATGCACCCTAATGGGCTTCTGGATGGATTAGATGGCCCAACCGGCCCACTGTTACACTATTCACTCGAGACCGCATGGTCTCGAGTCGGGTCCTTGTGTCTTGGTTCCGGTTCACTACTTGTATAAACTATATATTATATACGTACATATTGATAACACATAGCACATTAAGATAATTCACAACTTTCATTGGCTAATATATAAACACACAACGTTGTGAACTGCACTGAGTTCTGCTGGTAAGTTCAGTCTGTAGGCCACCTTTCCTATTTTCTCGATGATTTCAAAAGGTCCGACGTATCGTGGGTTAAGTTTGCCTCGTTTACCAAAACGAACCACACCCTTCCCGGGTGAAACTTTGAGTAGTACCCGCTCCCCAACCTGGAGCTCTAGTGGTTTCCTACCCTTATCGGCGTAGACCTTCTGACGGTCACGAGCTGCCGCCATGCGTTGTCGTATTTGAGCAATTCGTTCAGTGGTGTCTACCACATGTTCTGGACCAGTGATCTGACTATCCCCCACCTCTGCCCAACAAAGCGGTGACCGGCATTTACGCCCGTACAATGCCTCAATCGGAGCAGCTTTAATGCTGGTGTGGTAGCTGTTATTGTACGAGAATTCCACAAGTGGCAGATGCTTTTCCCAGCTGTTGCCAAAGTCGATTACACATGCACGAAGCAAGTCTTCTAAGGTTTGAATAGTGCGCTCGGACTGCCCGTCCGTCTGAGGGTGATACGCTGTGCTCATGTCTAATCATGAGCCAAAGGATTTGTGCATTGCTTGCCACAGTTCTGAAGTAAAACGTGCATCTCGATCTGAGATAATAGAGGTGGGCACCCCGTGCCTCGAAACAACTTCCTTGAGATATACTTCTGCTAGAGTGGAGAATTTATCCATTTCCTTGATAGCCAAGAAGTGTGCAGACTTTGTGAGTCGATCTACGATCACCCAAATAGTTTCGTTTCCGCGCTGGGATCTAGGCAGGCCAGTAACGAAATCCATGGAAATTTGCTCCCATTTCCATTGTGGTATCTCTGGTTGTTGGAGTAGGCCTGAGGGCTTCTGGTATTCCATCTTGACTCTCGCACAAGTCAAACACTTGCTGACGTAAGTAGCTATGTGGGCCTTCATGCTAGGCCACCAATACGTCATTTTGATATCGTGGTACATCTTATCCGAACCAGGATGTACCGAGTAGCGAGACTTGTATGCTTCGTCCATCACAAGCTCTCGTAGGTTGCCATAGAGTGGGACCCAAATGCGTCCCGTTACGTAGTAAGCACCGTCTTCCTTCTGTTCTAAGCGTTGCCTTGAGCCGCGTAGGGCTTCAGCCCTGATGTTTTCTGGTTTCAATGCTTCTATCTGAGCAGCTCGTATTTGGGAAGGAAGACTAGAATGTATGGTGAGTTGCAAAGCTCGTACGCGCTTAGGCGTAGTGTCCTTTCGACTGAGGGCGTCAGCCACCATATTGGCTTTGCCTGGGTGGTACCTGATCGAGCACTCGTAATCATTCAGTAGCTCGACCCATCGTCGTTGTCGCATATTTAGTTCCTTCTGCTTGAAGATATGCTCGAGGCTCCTGTGGTCGGTGTAGATGGCGCACTTGGTACCGTACAGGTAATGTCGCCATATCTTAAGTGCGAAAACAACAGCTCCTAGCTCTAGGTTGTGCGTAGTGTAGTTCCTTTCATGAACTTTAAGTTGGCGTGTGGCGTAGGCTATAACTTTATCTCGTTGCATCAATACACAGCCAAGACCCTGAATTGATGCATCGCAGTAGACCACGAAGTTGTCTGTACCCTCTGGCAAGGAAAGGATAGGTGCGCTGCAAAGTCTATCCTTTAAATGCTGAAATGCTAACTCCTGTGCATTTCCCCATCGATAAACAACGCCTTTCTGCGTTAGTGAGGTGAGAGGCTGTGCAATCTTAGAAAAATCCTTAATGAACCTCCTGTAGTAACCTGCCAAACCCAAAAATTGGCGAATTTCCGTTGGTGTACGAGGTGCAGGCCAGTTCTTAATCGAGTCTACTTTGGATGGATCAACGTGAATCCCATCCCTGTTCACCACGTGGCCTAAGAAATGGACTTCACGAAGCCATAAGTCGCATTTCGAGAACTTTGCGTAAAGCTGTTCTGTTCGAAGGAGCTCCAAAATAAGTCGTAGATGTTGCTCGTGTTCCTCCTGACTCTTAGAATAGATCAGGATGTCGTCGATGAAGACTATAACGAACTTGTCCAGGTAAGGCTTGCACACTCGATTCATCAAGTCCATGAAAACCGCAGGTGCGTTTGTCAGCCCAAAAGGCATGACCAAAAACTCATAGTGGCCATATCGAGTTCTGAAGGCCGTTTTGGAGACGTCCTCTTCTCGGACTCTCAGCTGGTGATATCCCGATCTCAAATCAATCTTTGAATAGTAGCTCGACCCTTGCAGCTGGTCGAACAAGTCGTCAATACGTGGTAGAGGATATCGATTCTTCACGGTTACCTTGTTGAGTTCCCGGTAGTCGATGCACATTCTGAAGGTACCGTCTTTCTTCTTCACAAATAGCACTGGAGCTCCCCAGGGCGATGAGCTAGGACGAATAAAACCCTTATCCAACAGTTCTTGCAGTTGCGTAGAGAGTTCTTCCAACTCTGATGGAGCTAAGCAATAAGGTGCACGAGCTATAGGCGCAGCTCCAGGAGCTAGTTCAATCTGAAACTCGACTTGGCGATGAGGCGGAAGACCAGGTAATTCCTCAGGAAATACCTCAGGATAGTCGCGTACAATTGGAAAATCTTCTATCTTCTTCTCTTTCTCCGAGGTGTCAGTAACGAGCGCCAAAATGGCAGTGTGGCCCTTTCGCAAGCACTTCTGGGCCTTAAGGAGAGAGATGATGTTCTCAACAGCATTCCTCTTGTCGCCACGAATCATGAGAGGTTCACCGCCTGAATCAGGAATACGAACAATCTTCTCGTTGCAAAGAATCTCTGCTCGGTGTTGGGATAACCAATCCATTCCAATGACAACGTCGAAACTACCCAAGACAATAGGAATGAGGTTGATAGAGAAGGTCTGGTTGGCAAGAACAAGTTTACAACCCTTGACTACGTGTGTGGCCTCTAAACTCTTACCATTTGCTAGCTCTACAGTGTGCTTGTTGTTCAAAGGTGTTGGAGTACGCTTAAGCATTCGACTAACCTCTAGTGACATGTAGCTAGTATCGGCACCCGAATCAAATAAAACTGTAACATAAAAGTCGTCGAGAAGGAACTTACCCGCCACAACATTGGGGTCATTCCTTGCTTCACCTTGGCCAATCACGAACGCCCGCCCCCTGGCACCATTGTTGTTGTTGTTCCCATTGTTACCATTCCCCTGAGTGTTGTTATTGTTGTTGTTGTTGTTGTTGTTCTGGTTCCTGTTCAGTTGGGGACAATCTCTCTTGAAGTGGCCTTCAGCTCCACACTGAAAGCACCCTTTGTTATCACCTTGCTGCTGCTGCTGGCGTTGGTTCTGTTGAGCTTGCTGATGATTCTGATTGGCGGGATATAAGCTCCTGCAATCCTTTGCAGCGTGACCTGGCTTGTTGCACCGATGACAGTTACCCCTGGTGCATGGCCCGCTGTGGTGTAGGCTGCAGCGATTGCATTTGGGGTGATTCCCTTTGTACCCACCATGACTTTGACCACCAGATGATTGCTGACCAGGGCTCTTGTAGTCTTCAGTCTTTCTCTGCTGAGACTGAGACTGAACAGAAGTCGACCCCTTACTTGAAGCTCCATCCCATTTTCGTTTGTTGTCGTTAAGAGCACCTGTAGTAGTTGTCGCACCTATGCGCTTTGGTAGCTTGTTCTGCTCCACCGCCTGGTCCGTGAGACGGTGAGCCAATTGTACAATTTGCTGGATGGTGGCGAGGTTAGCTGAAGTCACATGACTTTGGATTTCTGGTACTAAGCCCTTGAGAAATAGTTCGATGTGTTTGATGGGAGGATCTACCATGGTAGGACACAATAATGCAAGCTCATTCGATCTCTTAGTATACGCCTCAATTTCTGACCCCGTCATCTTGAGGTTGAAGAACTCGACTTCCAGCTTATGAATGTCATCCCGACTGCAGTATTCCTCCTTGATCATCACTTTAAATTTTTCCCATGGGGTGGCGTTGGCAGCAACCAACCCCAGCATTTGGACCTGAGCGTTCCACCATGTGAGGGCCAAACCCTCGAGAGTACCGGTAGCATACTTCACCCTGCGTGCCTCAGGGCATTCGCACACTTCGAAAACTGACTCGAGCTTCTCAAACCAATGGAGGAGACCCACAGCTCCTTCAGTGCCGCTAAAAGTAGTTGGTCGGCAGTCCATAAAAGTTTTGAAGGTGCATACAGGTGGCTGAGCATGTTGACCTATTGCGGGTGAAAGAAAAGACAGAGTTTAACACAAAGGTTGGTTCACGGGGGTAGGATCTAAAGATCCTGGAATGAGTTTGGACTGCAGGATATACCTCCTGCGTGTGCAGCTGCAAGTGCCGCAGCAACTTGTTCGTTAATCAGAGCCGTCAACTGGGCTTGTGTCATGTTAATGCGTCCAGACATGATCTTCATATCAAGGGAAACACGAGTGAGAGGGGTTCGCGAAAAATGCGATGACAGACGAGAGTAAGCACACACGTGTTCAAGCAACAGTAGTTATACTAACCAAGTATACCATGAGCAATGTACTATGTAACTAACATGTAGGCAATATATACATAGATCATATCACCTAGAATGTCGAGCCTTGCATGTGGAGTGAAGCGTCGTTGTGGACCGTAGAGCACTGTACAGGTTATAGTCTGATTTTAATAAAACCTTTTCCCCTTTATTAAAACCAAGTTCACTATAACCAATGGCTCTGATACCAATCTGTCACACCCCCAGAATCCACCTGCGGAATACCACCGCTTGGAGGCGTGACTGACCAGGATCCAGCCACCAATCATGTTGAACAAGCATGTAAGTGATTATAAAAATCCAACCAATACAATTGGTGTCCAAACAAAACATAGTTTAAGTTGTAAGCGGAAGCATAATGTTTAAAACCAAAACATGAGTTCAATTGTTTCAAAGTTTAACATGGCACACAGCTGTCCATGTCCCACAACGACTCTCTTCCATGCAAGCTCCAGCTAAGTACCTATTGACCTGCAAAGCATGTAGTAACGAGTCAACAACAAGTTGAGTGAGTTCACAGTTGGGTGTTCGTTTTAAGTTGTTTCGAAAACAGTTTCCTTTATCTGGCATCCTGCCGTGGGGGTTACCCCATAGATGAAAACGTGACTTGTTTATTCCCGGTTACTCTGGCAATCCAGCCGTGGGGGCAACCCCTTGTTAGTTATCTGGCATTTCGGCCGTGGGGGCTACCCCATGTATACACTAGACTAGTTACCATATCGACTGCTGACTGTAGTCATGTTTATGTGCCCTGAACTGTCAATGTCTATCATCATTGACGTGCCCAAATCCATTAGTTCACGCCCATCCTCTGCGGCACGGTGTGAGGCTTCTCAGACCTAAATAGCGCTATCTAACTAATGACCCGCTCGCCATTGGCCCGGCGATTAAGTCGATATAAGAAGGAGGGACTTCGTGATAGAGTTTTGGTCTAGTACGAGATATCTGTCCATGAGGACGAGGAATTACATTCCTGAACCAATAATGTCCTACACAAGAAAGGACGAGGAATCCATGTTCCTTAACCCCATTCCCAACCCCTGGGAATCCCATGCTTTGTAGAGGGTGTGAACTCACCTTGGTTTGCTCGGCAGATACACAGAAAGGTCAATCAAGCTATGTTGTGGTCAACCACGTCCTAACATAGTTGTACCATACAAGTCAGGTTCGTATTTAGGTAGTGCACATTTGCATACACGTATTGATTATGGCGCATACGTACAATTACTTCAGTTAATCAGCAGAGCACAAACACATCCAATAGCCCTATCCACGTAAATAAGCAAGTCCAAGTTTGCGGCCCAAACAGTTGGGCTCGTAATAGCATGCAAGTCCAAACCAGTGCACGTGTATATGGTCTCGAGTCGAGACTAGAGGTCCCGAGTCGAGACTGTGCGGTCTCGAGTTGTAGCCTACAAGTTCTCGAGTCGCAACCGCGGAGGTCTCGGGTCATACGTTCATCACTCGAAACTAGATGGTCTCGAGTCATGTTGTTTATGCGCTGGTGATGTGTGGTCTCGAGTCGAGACTAGGGGTTATCGACTCGCAACCTGTGTCGCAACCGGGATCTCGAGCTGTCACGTACATGGTCTCGAGTCGAGACAGAGGGTCTCGACTGGCACACCTGCTAATTGCCAGCACATGTACTAACCAATGGGATTTTGATTTCATGCAAGAGTGTGTACTATCCATACAAACATGTTTTCTTGTCTAATACTCAAATAAAACGGATCAAACAAGCATTTTTCAAATGTTCATAACATGTTCATCATATATTCAAATCGTTCATCAAATATTCATATCACAATCAACCCTTATTCATCCATCTCATCATTCACAAGCATGTTCATTCAAGGCAACCTAAACCTCTAAACAAATGCATGATTCGGACATCACTAAAGGCTATCATCGGTTTCTATATCTAGTATGTTCAATCAATACAATAGCATGCTTACATAAGATTTATCATATTTAAAACACATACACTAAAACAATTTGTTCAAACATATCATACTTAACTAGTGCATCAACATCCGATTATTCAAGGAGGATATATTTATCATGCATAAAACTTAACAAGCAAACATATTATCAAATAACTTCATCATACATCACCATCAACCGAAATACAATACATAACATGAATCACTAACCGGTTAGGTTCTCTAAGTGTGAGGGTATGAAGAGTCGATGAGTGAACTTCCGTATGATGATCCCAAGCTCGATCCGAGAGTCCTAGTGTTACCGGTTGGATCCAAGAGAAGGATGAGAGGAGAGATGATGTTTGATCTCTAGGGTTTTAGTGAGAGAGAATGTAGGAGTGTGTGTGTAGGTTGCCCAAAAATGGCAAGGTTGGCCATCAACCAATGTTATATACTCGTTCCACGTTGATGCACCCTAATGGGCTTCCGGATGGATTAGATGGCCCAACCGGCCCACTGTTACACTGTTCACTCGAGACCGCATGGTCTCGAGTCGGGTCCTTGTGTCTTGGTTCCGGTTCACTACTTGTATAAACTATATATTATATACGTACATATTGATAACACATAGCACATTAAGATAATTCACAACTTTCATTGGCTAATATATAAACACACAACGTTAAACCATGTTACATCGAGATACAAGAAAGGGTTTTAAATTACGAGTTGTCACAAATATGTTATTTATAAATCCAAAGTATACTTTTGATATACTATCAAAAACGACTATTTTGACAACCAAAGTATATTTAATATACTATCGATAAAATGTTTGTAGTATATATAAAAATATACTTTGATTTTCCATCTCGTGGAGTTTAAATCCGACCTTCAAACTAATAAAATCCGGGTTTTCTAAGCATTCGGTTTATTATTCAAAATCCACATGTTGACCCGTTTGTATTTAAGACCTCCAAACGTGTTTCTAGTTAATCGTATATCATAAACCAAGGTATTTAACTCAAAATAACTATCTTGGATTCATAAGTTTTGTCAATTACGCGGCAAACACCCAAGTTACGCACGTAATTCATTTTGACCCGTTCAGGGGATCTTTTATGCATTTTAGTCTAAAACTAACTCTTTTCTTTTCATACTTCGTAAGGCCACATCTAAACATCTGCTTATGTTCCACCACAACTATTTTTATGATGGATTTAGCATAACTAACCTATTATCCCAAAATTTACCCATCGGTTGGTCATTTTACGCAAATGACCATTTTTTTATGCATTTGACCCATGAATGTGTATTCCTGTAACTTTTATTCATATCTAATGATTCCATAATCTTAATGCAAGTTCCTAAACAACCCCTATGGGTCGTTTACCCAATATACCCTTCAAGGGTGTTTTGGTCCACTTTAGTCCATCACTTTACGACGAAGGACTTTCGTTAAATATTTGATCATAAATTGTATGTTTAACTAAAAGCTTATTTATGCGTACCTGGCTCGGGTCAAGGTATTGACCCGTTTACATAACTTTTTGCTTTAAATCTTTATAGTTAAAGCAACGCACGTTTACGTTGTTTCCTGTGATTACAACACTCAACAAGCAATAACAACACCATTTGACACATTTAGCCTAATTGACCATTTATCCGTATAAGATGGTATTTAGTTACCATTTCATCCCTTTAAACCTATCCCGGTTTTCCCTTAAACTCGTTTTACTCAAAACCGTTTTTATTTGTTCGTCATTACATGACTAATTTACCTTTTTACCCCTTTTACCATAATTCATGATTTCTTACCTTTTTATTCATTCCGACTTGCATTGTATCATGCCGGAACATCGTATTTCAATTACTTATCATTATTCACAATCAATTTCCGCTAGTAAGTGTATAGTAAATAAAAAGGGGGTGTAACTTTAACTTACCTTGTATCCAAGTTACGCCTTTTCTTCTTTCTTGTTTCGTTTGACCCGCTTCCTCCCAAGCCTCCATCTAGCTTGTCATGAGTCAAACTATCATCATAATCCGTAAGATGGTTAGTTTAGTCATTATTAGCTATGACTATTCCGTCTTACAAATTTTGTGTCGAATCTACCATTCGACTTCATCATTGGTTAGTTTAACTTTCTAAAAGTTAACTACCGTTATCCATATGACAAATACCATTTAAATTAAATCAACATCATGATTAGAATTCATATTACCCCATATCATACGGGATAAATCGAGTTTGGCAATCACGCATTTCATTTACAATTTCAGCACTTTAGTTTTCATTTAGGCATTTTAACAAACACCTAATATTTACCGGGTAACTTTTACCACTAACTGTATTTTACCCACCCTTTAGTATTAACGTGGTTTGATTACCAAACCCGTTTTCGGGGTGTTACAAGTCTACCGCCCTTAAAGAGGTTTCGTCCCCGAAACCTTATTTACGTATTTCTTTTAATTTAGATTAAACGAACTCAGTTTCGTTTTCAAGACATTCACTCGTTCTTTTCGATCTAATGTCTTCATTTATATTGACGCGTACGTCTTTCATGTGTAAGGCCTCGCGGGCCGTTATTTTTAGCTTATATGCATTATCCTTATTGACCGAGTTATCACTTGACCACTTAGTCTCATCAATCTATTAACAAGTTTATTCCGCGCTTGTTTTATATTAACAAGCTCTTTGTATTTGTCATAACATTTTCTTGACTTTGAAAAGTTTTACCGGCTAAACTAATTAGTCGCCATCACTTCATACCCCGTCACCCGGGTATATTATTTTGCCATCTCTGGCCTTATGTGTGTTTAAGATTTTCTAAACCGCCTTATACTACTTATGTTTGTTAAAACATTGCTTTTGACTAAAAACTAATTTTTAATTATTTTTTTTAGTTTACGTTTTCTCTGTCTTGTGTCTTTTCCTCATGTCTAGGAATTTCTGTCTAAGTTTTATTCCTAACCATTATTATTTTACATGGAGAATTGTAACCAGTTTTCCACGCTTTATCCAAGTGACCCGCAAGTTCTTTTACTTAGCCTCGTAAGATTTTTTTTAGATTTTCACCTTTTTAAGGTGAGAACCCCAACTATTCGTTTATTTCTGTTTGTGACCCGAAGATCTTTTTGGTCCCGTAGACTTTAACACTATTTATAATCCCATAGGTTATGATGATCCCGTAGATCGTCTTTTATCCATGTCTATATTCAAATGTATATATACATATATATAGCGCCAAAGCATCTTTTATTATGTTTGGAATCGTTTATTTTTCGCTTTTGAACTTTAGTTGGCCTTGACTGTAGTCTAAAGCTTCGTTCGTTTACTCTTGGACTAATCTTCCGACTTTATGACTCTTTACGTCATTTACACGTCGGTTTGTTCTACGCTCACCGTTTCCCCGGTTCATAATTATACTTCTTTACGACCCGTTACCCGGGTTCTTTATTATTTCGCGCTTCCATTATTCGGTTGCGCTTACTTGCACTACCAAGCTTTTATACTTTATTTATCCCGTTTGACTTATTCGTGTGAGATTTAATTACTCATGAACGTCAAACCTCATTCTTTATTCGACCCGTTCAACTTTAGAATAGTTGAACGTAGTTATCAAAATTTCTGTTTGCAAATTCTCATCGTCTTTTAGTCATGACTCTTAATCCGAGTCCTTTGACTTTCTATTTCGCATACCCGTCTCTTGGTTTACGCATGCTTTCAAAATCCTACCCATCTATCGGGTATCTTTACCGAAGTTATCATCAAGTAACCATTCTTATATGGTTTTAGACATCATCTTAATTTATTTGATCATCTTAGCGAAATCCATTGCTTTTATTTAGTCAAGTCTTTTATTCATTTATTCTACCCCTTTGACTTGTCTATGTGAATTTCATCACTTATGACAGTCAAACTTTATCTTTTTGCCTTAGCATTCTCATTAGTTGATCTGTATTTCCATTTACTTTAATCCTTGTCCTTTCTCTCGGGCTCTTCATTCTAACGTAATACGCTTCCGTCATCCGACTTGCGTCTACGTTTAATATCAAACATCTTGCTTATTTGATTTATTTGGGTACCTTTTAAGTTAGTCCCATTCACCCCGCCCTTACTACATCGGACGTAAATGTGTCCGCTACAAGAAGTTCATGGTATCATATGCCACTACTTAGTTGGCCAGAGTAAGCGATTAATGTGACACCTGTGTCACTTCAACCATCATACAAATACCAAACCAATGAAATATTGTGTTTCATACTTGGGATTTGTATAAATATGTGTATCGTTTGCACATATCAATTCTTGTTCGATTTCGAGCCTTAAATCGCTTTCTGGAAGGTTATACGCGATCTAATGCGTAAATATAACCAGTATAATGCAAAAAACACTCCGGAATAGTGAAATAGGCTTAACATACCTTAAATAACCTTTACATAACTTAGAAATAAGTTTTGGAAGGTTTGGTGTGGCGAAAGCAAGTTTATTCACTCACAGGGACTATTTGCGTCAACTTGCAAAAGTATGTCGTTTCGTAAGGCAACGTACAGTCCGGAACATGATCATAAGCTAAACATACCATAAATAACCTAAACATAGCTTAGAAATAAGCTTTGATAGGTTCGGTGTGCGAAAATATGCTTATATGATCTTACAGGGACTAAAAGTGTCAAAAACGGCGTAAGTTTGCATTTTCGTGCATATCTTACGTTCTGACCACATCTGGACATCCAAAATATTTGTACACACTAAAATATTTTTATTTTAGTGATCGGCATGCAAAAATTCCATTCGTCGCTCAATTTGGATCGTTTTTGCGTCCGTTACGACTTCCGTCGTAATTAACCGAATAACGCAACCGTACCACCAAACGAGCCGACATCCGAGATGTTTTTGAGCGTATTTTAAGTTCCCTATATTTTAACTTCATTTTAGAGCTTTGTAATGGGGTTAACGGGGCTTAAACGTGTCAAAAATGCATCGAAAACCAAGTTTGGAGCTTCAGGGACTAAATCTGCCATTTCTGAAACTTGCTGACCTGCAAGGTCCTTACGGACCGTATGGGTATGAGGCTTACGGTCCGTAAGCAATCCCCAGCACATCAGAATTTGCAGAAACTTCACAGCAGCTTCCCCGCTCATTCTTGAGGCCCTTGTACGCAATTTTCATGTTTTGGGGACCAAGTTAACACCTCCCCAAGGCATCTAATCAGCTCCTAACAATTGTATGGCTAATATCATTCCCTCCTTACCAAGAAATGATCCTAATGGTTTTGCAAAAACTATATAAAGCCATGCCATTCATTCCATTTCCTCACATTTGATCTGAGATTTTCTCTAAGTGGTTGTGATATTTCACTTCCTACTTGAGAAAAACATGGAATCAAATCTATTTGGACCCTTTGTAAGTCCTCTTTCATTCTTTTAATGCTTTCCTAGCTTGAAAGTCAAACAGTGTTTGACTTTCAGCTTTGACCACGAGATGGTCAACGAGAAGTTCGTTTGAACTTCGCAACGTGAGCGTAAGCACGATGGTTATAGTCCCTAGTGACTATACCTACTGATTACCACGTTGACTAGGATAGTGACGAGTTGTTGTTTCAGTCAAAATGCGCATTTAAGCGTATTTTGCAACCAAACTACTTTAGGATATCAAAACACTTAGTTTTGATATCAAAACTTGTTTTCTAAATTAGTTAAGCATGTTTTAACATGCTTAGCTCGTTACTTTTAGTTTAGTGCTTGTTTAGAGTCGTAAGTTAAGTGGTCTAAACAACCGCCTAGGCTTTCGAACCCGACCCGTTTGGTCGATCATTAGGATCCGACCAAGCTTGCTTAGTGATCATAGTTGCATAGGGAATAACCCCTGAGGTTATACCTTATGATCACATAGGATTGGTTAGTCATTTGCTAGTTATCTTGTATGCCCATAGAAAATGACCAAAATGCCCTTTTGAAGCATAAATCCGTAATGTGGATATGTGAACACATTTTTGACATCTAATCTGCATTAGTAACATGTTAGGGTATAATTGGGCATGTAAGACTTGACATAGCTCATAGTTAACCATCCGAACATAGTTTTGCGCAACCGACACGTTATAGTAGCTTATGCTACCATAATGGGTCGAAACGGGTCAAAAGCACTTAGGTAGACTTTCAAATCAGAATGTAGGGACTATTAAATCATACCATATGAGTTCAAATACTCATTTGATTTATAGAACCTCATTCTATCCTATCTCCCAATTTAGATTCTGTTTAATAACATAGTGAGTACATAGTCCCCTCTTTTACTGTTTTCAATGTTTTGGGGTGAAATATGTGTACCTATTTGTTATGTTCACGATTTCAAAGTATAATTGATTATACATATTAGTACCTATCTTTTGACAAACTGAATGATTATTTATGGTTTAAACACTGATTTTTCACAGATAAAATTTATTTGTTGAATTGTACTTATTCACCAGACCGATTGGTAGTATAATATAGCGCTATAGGATTTGACACCCCATTCCTGTTGTCATGGAATGTATGAAACCAATTTGTTTCTCCATCCAAATAGGGATTGCCTCTGTGGTATCCCTATAGTCTCAAAGGTGTATTTTGATGCACTGGGTCTGATTGAACTCTTAAATCACACTTTTATTGTATATTTTATTATACTCCCAAAGGTATAGTTTGATATACTCTCAAGTGTGGTATTGTACAAAACAACATATATTTTGTAAACAACCAAAACATATTTGTAATATGTTATTTATTCAACCAAATCATAGTTTAATATGTTATTTATAAATCCAAAGTATAATTTTGATATACTATCAAAAACGACTATTTTGACAACCAAAGTATATTTAATATACTATCTGATCAACGATTTTGGAACCGAAATATATTTTGATATATTACCTAATCGACTTTCTCAAACCAAAGTATATTTTTATATATACTACAAACATTTTATCGAAAACATTATTTTATAAACTCATTTTACTTGATTATTTATTATGCATCATTCTTTTATATCATCAATTTTCTCATAAGTTTTCACATGATTTTATAAAGAAAACATTTTTAGGTTCATGACTACTTTTGTTAAAAACATTGTTTTAAACTTATAAGTCATGAACCATGCATAAACAAAACCTATGTATCTCACAGGCATTTTTATGCTGACGTACCTATTTTTACACATGTTTCAGGTTCTGCTTTGTGATGATTATTGACACCTGCTATACATAGGAGGGACTCGTGCCTTAGCGACTTTAAAACTTGAAAGATAAAAATTGTATTTATTCGAATTGTTAAAAACAATGAGTTCAATGATTCAATAAAACGAAATTATTTAATCCATGGTTGTGAAACAATGATTCTGTTACAACACTCCCCGACGTTTCCGCCACGTTTTGTTGTTTTACGTGGTCGGGGTGTGACAATTAACACATGACACACACGACCTTTTTATAGTTTTCACATCACGCCCTATGTAAGTAACGCCTCTATTTAGTTTTCTTGGAAATAATATCCTGGATAGGTATTCTATTCAGGTTTTCCAAGTTTCTAATTTACATATGCAACAATCATTCTCTACATGTTTGTTGCATATTGCTATTTGTGCGATTATATTTAAAAGCGCGCACCTGGTAATGCTTGCCCCGACGGGCGTTCCTTGCCATTAACCTTGTTCGCGGTCGTTACGCGATTTAGTCCTTGGTGAGCATGCTCCTCTTGTCATACTTCGGACCGTTCCTCTATCATATCTGTAATTTGTTTAACCCTTGTCATCTTTAAATGCAAGTGTCCTTCAATTAAGATATTCACAAAAGTTAGCCATGTCAACTTTACTAAACGCCCGTATCATAATAAAAGGCTTTTCTACTATGTGTGTCAACGCACGAAATTTTGTTAGCTATATCCATCCTTTAATTGAGGTAACGTGTATTACACGATAACCCTATGTGTTGTTTACAACACTTTAATATGCTAAACCATTAACATACATGCACTTACCGGATTTGCGATCAAGCCTCGAACCGAACACCAATCTTTATCAAGAGCATAAGGTTTAAGTCCAAGCATAGTTTTTCCCACCATACTTGAATCTCTTAAACCAAGGCTCTGATACCAACTTGTAACACCCTTGGTATTATTTTACGTTTTTCATAAAATTTAAGTCCATAATCATGTAATCGCGGTCACAATTACAAAGAAAATATGGGTTTATTAAAAACTTTTACAATTTAAAAAGATACAACATAATGTGAATTAATTCATCGTATTAGAGTAACGACGAAACAACTTGTGGAAGCTTCATTTAACACGTGTTCAGTTCTTGCTCGACGCTTGATCTTCCTCCAGGGCTCTTGACATTCACCTATGTTCAAAACCAACTTAAAAGTCAGTTTTGATAATTAAATAACTAGTATCACAAGGAAAATGGGTCGAATAATCGAATTAAAGAAAAATCCGGAAATCCCAACATTAATCTCTTGATCCCAGAAACAAGGACCCGAATCTGGCCTCCACCGTAACTTACGATGGGCACCGTAAGTTACGGTGGCCCTTGTTTTAAAATGCCCCCACCGTAAGGCAGTAGGTATCTGGCATAACGATTTCAGCCCCACCGTAACTTACGGTGGGCACCGTAAGTTACGGTGGCCCCTGTATCAGACCCTTCCATTTTTGCCGTTTTTGACACGAAAACTTTCGTATCTTTCAATCCGCATATCCGTTTGATCTCTCGTTTCTTCCTACATGATCGTAATTTGATTTTCCATCTCGTGGAGTTTAAATCCGACCTTCAAACTAATAAAATCCGGGTTTTCTAAGCATTCGGTTTATTATTCAAAATCCACATGTTGACCCGTTTGTATTTAAGACCTCCAAACGTGTTTCTAGTTAATCGTATATCATAAACCAAGGTATTTAACTCAAAATAACTATCTTGGATTCATAAGTTTTGTCAATTACGCGGCAAACACCCAAGTTACGCACGTAATTCATTTTGACCCGTTCAGGGGATCTTTTATGCATTTTAGTCTAAAACTAACTCTTTTCTTTTCATACTTCGTAAGGCCACATCTAAACATCTGCTTATGTTCCACCACAACTATTTTTATGATGGATTTAGCATAACTAACCTATTATCCCAAAATTTACCCATCGGTTGGTCATTTTACGCAAATGACCATTTTTTTATGCATTTGACCCATGAATGTGTATTCCTGTAACTTTTATTCATATCTAATGATTCCATAATCTTAATGCAAGTTCCTAAACAACCCCTATGGGTCGTTTACCCAATATACCCTTCAAGGGTGTTTTGGTCCACTTTAGTCCCTCACTTTACGACGAAGGACTTTCGTTAAATATTTGACCATAAATTGTATGTTTAACTAAAAGCTTATTTATGCGTACCTGGCTCGGGTCAAGGTATTGATCCGTTTACATAACTTTTTGCTTTAAATCTTTCTAGTTAAAGCAACGCACGTTTACGTTGTTTCCTGTGATTACAACACTCAACAAGCAATTGTCAAATGAAGTTGTCAAATGGTGTTAACAACACCATTTGACACATTTAGCCTAATTGACCATTTATCCGTATGAGATGGTATTTAGTTACCATTTCATCCCTTTAAACCTATCCCGGTTTTCCCTTAAACTCGTTTTACTCAAAATCGTTTTTATTTGTTCGTCATTACATGACTAATTTACCTTTTTACCCCTTTTACCATAATTCATGATTTCTTACCTTTTTATTCATTCAGACTTGCATTGTATCATGCCGGAACATCGTATTTCAATTACTTATCATTATTCACAATCAATTTCCGCTAGTAAGTGTATAGTAAATAAAAAGGGGGTGTAACTTTAACTTACCTTGTATCCAAGTTACGCCTTTTCTTCTTTCTTGTTTTGTTTGACCCGCTTCCTCCCAAGCCTCCGTCTAGCTTGTCATGAGTCAAACTATCATCATAATCCGTAAGACGGTTAGTTTAGTCATTATTAGCTACGACTATTCCGTCTTACAAATTTTGTGTCGAATCTACCATTCGACTTCATCATTGGTTAGTTTAACTTTCTAAAAGTTAACTACCGTTATCCATAAGACAAATACCATTTAAATTAAATCAACATCATGATTAGAATTCATATTACCCCATATTATACGGGATAAATCGAGTTTGGCAATCACGCATTTCATTTACAATTTCAGCACTTTAGTTTTCATTTATTCATTTTAACAAACACCTTGTGTGCAAAATTTTACATATTTACTAACTAGTTCATAACTAGTTATCTTTACCATGATTAACATCAATTTGGCAATTTCACATCAATTTTAACATCAACAAACCTGAAATTGCTTTATAGAATTCAAATTACACTAGTACAACTATCATAATCCTAGTGTCTTCATACTTCTACATCACCCACTTAACACCTTCAATGGTGATTATGGAATTCTCAAGTATTGAGCATAATTTCAACAATCTAATGGCTAGGATTTATTCCTAGACACTATTTTATTCTAATTTCATCCAAACAACATTCATGCAAGCCAAATTTTCGATTTCATAAGTTCATCAAAATTTCGAGATGTAACTAGGAGATGAAATTTGACATACATTGTGATCCTTTCACTGAGTTGATCACTAATCTAAACTTAGATTTCGATTTGGAGTCGATTTGGCTTCTTAATTGCTTGATTTTTGCTAGTTAGGGTTTGAGCGTGGAGTTCCCTAGCTCCTCTGAAATTTTCGACCAGAACACACACTTAGAGTGTGTGTTTTGGTGTTGAATGTTTTATTTAATACAAACTTGTTTCAAGTTTGTCACCTTTGGTCCCTATACTTTACCCAGTTGCGTATAGTGTGTTTTAACAAATTTTCTTATTACTATAAGACTTATGACTAACTAGGTCATTTATTCCCAGTTACTTTATCTTGTTCATAATCCGTTTTATTTTAAGTCCCGTTAACCTCGGGCCTTTTTATATACTTTGCTTTCTCAAAGTATTTCTCATCCTTTTAATAAATATTAGATTTATTTATTTAAGTCCTAATATTTACCGGGTAACTTTTACCACTAACTGTATTTTACCCACCCTTTAGTATTAACGTGGTTTGATTACCAAACCCGTTTTCGGGGTGTTACAAGTCTACCCCCTTAAAGAGGTTTCTTCCCCGAAACCTTATTTACATATTTCTTTTAATTTAGATTAAACGAACTTAGTTTCGTTTTCAAGACATTCACTCGTTCTTTTCGATCTAACGTCTTCATTTATATTGACGCGTACGTCTTTCATGTGTAAGGCCTCGCGGGCCGTTATTTTTAGCTTATATGCATTATCCTTATTGACCGAGTTATCACTTGACCACTTAGTCTCATCAATCTATTAACAAGTTTATTCCGCGCTTGTTTTATATTAACAAGCTCTTTGTATTTGTCATAACATTTTCTTGACTTTGAAAAGTTTTACCGGCTAAACTAATTAGTCGCCATCACTTCATACCCCGTCACCCGGGTATATTATTTTGCCATCTCTGGCCTTATGTGTGTTTAAGATTTTCTAAACCGCCTTATACTACTTATGTTTGTTAAAACATTGCTTTTGACTAAAAACTAATTTTTAATTATTTTTTTTTAGTTTACGTTTTCTCTGTCTTGTGTCTTTTCCTCATGTCTAGGAATTTCTGTCTAAGTTTTATTCCTAACCATTATTATTTTACATGGAGAATTGTAACCAGTTTTCCACGCCTTATCCAAGTGACCCATAAGTTCTTTTACTTAGCCTCGTAAGCTTTTTCTTTAGATTTTCACCTTTTTAAGGTGAGAACCCCAACAATTCGTTTCTTTCTGTTTGTGACCCGAAGATCTTTTTGGTCCCGTAGACTTTAACACTACTTATAATCCCATAGGTTATGATGATCCCGTAGATCGTCTTTTATCAATGTCTATATTCAAATGTATATATACATATATATAGCGCCAAAGCATCTTTTATTATGTTTGGAATCGTTTATTTTTCGCTTTTGAACTTTAGTTGGCCTTGACTGTAGTCTAAAGCTTCGTTCGTTTACTCTTGGACTAATCTTCCGACTTTATGACTCTTTACGTCATTTACATGTCGGTTTGTTCTACGCTCACCGTTTCCCCGGTTCATAATTATACTTCTTTACGACCCGTTACCCGGGTTCTTTATTATTTCGCGCTTCCATTATTCGGTTGCGCTTACTTGCACTACCAAGCTTTTATACTTTATTTATCCCGTTTGACTTATTCGTGTGAGATTTAATTACTCATGAACGTCAAACCTCATTCTTTATTCGACCCGTTCAACTTTAGAATAGTTGAACGTAGTTATCAAAATTTCTGTTTGCAAATTCTCATCGTCTTTTAGTCATGACTCATAATCCGAGTCCTTTGACTTTCTATTTCGCGTACCCGTCTCTTGGTTTACGCATGCTTTCAAAATCCTACCCATCTATCGGGTATCTTTAGCGAAGTTATCAACAAGTAACCATTCTTATATGGTTTTAGACATCATCTTAATTTATTTGATCATCTTAGCGAAATCCATTGCTTTTATTTAGTCAAGTCTTTTATTCATTTATTCTACCCCTTTGACTTGTCTATGTGAATTTCATCACTTATGATAGTCAAACTTTATCTTTTTGCCTTAGCATTCTCATTAGTAGATCTGTATTTTCATTTACTTTAATCCTTGTCCTTTCTCTCGGGCTCTTCATTCTAACGTAATACGCTTCCGTCATCCGACTTGCGTCTACGTTTATTATCAAACATCTTGCTTATTTGATTTATTTGGGTACCTTTTAAGTTAGTCCCATTCACCCCGCCCTTACTACATCGGATGTAAGTGTGCCCGCTACAAGAAGTTCATGGTATCATATGCCACTACTTACTTGGCCAGAGTAAGCGATTAACACATGACACACACGACCTTTTTATAGTTTTCACATCACGCCCTATGTAAGTAACGCCTCTATTTAGTTTTCTCGGAAATAATATCCTGGATAGGTATTCTATTCAGGTTTTCCAAGTTTCTAATTTACATATGCGACAATCATTCTCTACATGTTTGTTGCATATTGCTATTTGTGCGATTATATTTAAAAGCGTGCACCTGGTAATGCTTGCCCCGACGGGCGTTCCTTGCCATTAACCTTGTTCGCGGTCGTTACGCGATTTAGTCCTTGGTGAGCATGCTCCTCTTGTCATACTTCGGACCGTTCCTCTATCATATCTGTAATTTGTTTAACCCTTGTCATCTTTAAATGCAAGTGTCCTTCAATTAAGATATTCACAAAAGTTAGCCATGTCAACTTTACTAAACGCCCGTATCGTAATACAAGGCTTTTCTACTATGTGTGTCAACGCACGAAATTTTGTTAGCTATATCTATCCTTTAATTGAGGTAACGTGTATTACACGATAACCCTATGTGTTGTTTACAACACTTTAATATGCTAAACCATTAACATACATGCACTTACCGGATTTGCGATCAAGCCTCGAACCGAACACCAATCTTTATCAAGAGCATAAGGTTTAAGTCCAAGCATAGTTTTTCCCACCATACTTGAATCTCTTAAACCAAGGCTCTGATACCAACTTGTAACACCCTTGGTATTATTTTACGTTTTTCATAAAATTTAAGTCCATAATCATGTAATCGCGGTTACAATTACAAAGAAAATATGGGTTTATTAAAAACTTTTACAATTTAAAAAGATACAACATAATGTGAATTAATTCGCCGTATTAGAGTAACGACGAAACAACTTGTGGAAGCTTCATTTAACGCGTGTTCAGTTCTTGCTCGACGTTTGATCTTCATCCGGGGCTCTTGACATTCACCTATGTTCAAAACCAACTTAAAAGTCAGTTTTGATAATTAAATAACTAGTATCACAAGGAAAATGGGTCGAATAATCGAATTAAAGAAAAATCCGGAAATCCCAACATTAATCTCTTGATCCCAGAAACAAGGACCCAAATCTGGCCTCCACCGTAACTTACGGTGGGCACCGTAAGTTACGGTGGCCCCTGTTTTAAAATGCCCCCACCGTTAGGCAGTAGGTATCTGGCATAACGATTTCAGCCCCACCGTAACTTACGGTGGGCACCGTAAGTTACGGTGGCCCCTGTATCAGACCCTTCCATTTTTGCCATTTTTGACACGAAAACTTTCGTATCTTTCAATCCGCATATCCGTTTGATCTCCCGTTTCTTCCTACATGATCGTAACTTTATTTTCCATCTCGTGGAGTTTAAATCCGACCTTCAAACTAATAAAATCCGGGTTTTCTAAGCATTCGGTTTATTATTCAAAATCCACATGTTGACCCGTTTGTATTTAAGACCTCCAAACGTGTTTCTAGTTAATCGTGTATCATAAACCAAGGTATTTAACTCAAAATAACTATCTTGGATTCATAAGTTTTGTCAATTACGCGGCAAACACCCAAGTTACGCACGTAATTCATTTTGACCCGTTCAGGGGATCTTTTATGCATTTTAGTCTAAAACTAACTCTTTTCTTTTCATACTTCGTAAGGCCACATCTAAACATCTGCTTATGTTCCACCACAACTATTTTTATGAAGGATTTAGCATAACTAACCTATTATCCCAAAATTTACCCATCGGTTGGTCATTTTACGCAAATGACCATTTTTTTTATGCATTTGACCCATGAATGTGTATTCCTGTAACTTTTATTCATATCTAATGATTCCATAATCTTAATGCAAGTTCCTAAACAACCCCTATGGGTCGTTTACCCAATATACCCTTCAAGGGTGTTTTGGTCCACTTTAGTCCCTCACTTTACGACGAAGGACTTTCATTAAATATTTGACCATAAATTGTATGTTTAACTAAAAGCTTATTTATGCGTACCTGGCTCGGGTCAAGGTATTGACCCGTTTACATAACTTTTTGCTTTAAATCTTTCTAGTTAAAGCAACGCACGTTTACGTTGTTTCCTGTGATTACAACACTCAACAAGCAATTGTCAAATGAAGTTGTCAAATGGTGTTAACAACACCATTTGACACATTTAGCCAAACTGACCATTTATCCGTATGAGATGGTATTTAGTTACCATTTCATCCCTTTAAACCTATCCCGGTTTTCCCTTAAACTCGTTTTACTCAAAACCATTTTTATTTGTTCGTCATTACATGACTAATTTACCTTTTTACCCCTTTTACCATAATTCATGATTTCTTACATTTTTATTCATTCAGACTTGCATTGTATCATGCCGGAACATCGTATTTCAATTACTTATCATTAATCACAATCAATTTCCGCTAGTAAGTGTATAGTAATTAAAAAGGGGGTGTAAGTTTAACTTACCTTGTATCCAAGTTACGCCTTTTCTTCTTTTTTGTTTCGTTTGACCCGTTTCCTCCCAAGCCTCCGTCTAGCTTGTCATGAGTCAAACTATCATCATAATCCGTAAGACGGTTAGTTTAGTCATTATTAGCTACGACTATTCCGTCTTACAAATTTTGTGTCGAATCTACCATTCGACTTCATCATTGGTTAGTTTAACTTTCTAAAAGTTAACTACCGTTATCCATATGACAAATACCATTTAAATTAAATCAACATCATGATTAGAATTCATATTACCCCATATCATACGGGATAAATCGAGTTGGCAATCACGCATTTCATTTACAATTTCAGCACTTTAGTTTTCATTTAGGCATTTTAACAAACACCTAGTGTGCATAATTTTACATATTTACTAACTAGTTATCTTTACCATGATTAACATCAATTTGGCAATATCACATCAATTTTAACATCAACAAACCTGAAATTGCTTTATAGAATTCAAATTACACTAGTACAACTATCATAATCCTAGTGTCTTCATACTTCTACATCACCCACTTAACACCTTCAATGGTGATTATGGAATTCTCAGGTATTGAGCATAATTTCAACAATCTAATGGCTAGGGTTTATTCCTAGACACTATTTTATTCTAATTTCATCCAAACAACATTCATGCAAGCCAATTTTTTGATTTCATAAGTTCATCAAAATTTCGAGATGTAACTAGGAAATGAAATTTGACATACCTTGTGATCCTTTCACTGAGGTGATCACTAATCTAAACTTAGATTTCGATTTGGAGTCGATTTGGCTTCTCAATTGCTTGATTTTTGCTAGTTAGGGTTTGAGCGTGGAGTTCCCTGGCTCCTCTGAAATTTTCGACCAGAACATACACTTAGAATGTGTGTTTTGGTGTTGAATGTTTTATTTAATACAAACTTGTTTCAAGTTTGTCACCTTTGATCCCTATACTTTACCCAGTTGCGTATAGTGTGTTTTAACAAATTTTCTTATTACTATAAGACTTATAACTAACTAGGTCATTTATTCCCGGTTACTTTATCTTGTTCATAATCCGTTTTATTTTAAGTCCCGTTAACCTCGGGCCTTTTTATATACTTTGCTTTCTCAAAGTATTTCTCATCATTTTAATAAATATTAGATTTATTTATTTAAGTCCTAATATTTACCAGGTAAGTTTTACCACTAACTGTATTTTACCCACCCTTTAGTATTAACGTGGTTGGATTACCAAATCCGTTTTCGGGGTGTTACATTTGAGTCAGCAAGGATACAATCCTAAAGGGTTGGATTATTTAAAGATAATTAATTAAGTTATTAATGCATATTGTGGTGTTAGGATCTGAGTTTGGTCTTGATTGTGCTTTACGTTTGAATTAAGATGAAGATGGATGAGTTGTGCAACGGAATTAATGATGGAAACAAACTTTGCACACAATCAAACGAGAAAATTGCTTTAATCAAACATTTTCCACAAAGAACCGAAAGATTGAATTTATTTCAATAACGATTACAATGCAATGTATGAATACAAACTCCCCCTCAGCCTGAGCTCACAGTGTTTGTTCGTCCATGAAGAAGATTTTGCAAAGAGCTAATAGAATAGTACATTCCATTAAAGTGACACGAGCAAACCACTGAAGCATCTAAGCTGACGTCACCATGAAAGTGACATCTAACCTCCTAACAAACTCTAACCTCTGATCTATACAACCTCTGCTATGCTAACTACTGTTATTACATTCCATTACATAAAGACATCAAAACTACTGCTGCATCCTTCCACTGATGTGAACCCAGCAGTACTTGTCATGATCAGCAGAGCTTGACTCAAGGCAGTAGATTGAACAACAGAGCTTTAATCTTTCATCAGTCTTTTACTTGATCAGCAGTTTGTAGGCCAGCAGTTTGTACGATCAGTAGATAGGAGGTCAGCAGTTGTTGAAACCACTTTCAAGAGGAGAGACTTGTATACATAACATCTGCTTATTCTGGATCCACTGTTCTAATCCAGTTTTGGCTTTAATTATCTGTTCCTTTGGTAGGGTTCAATCCCAACAATCTCCCCCTGGAACAGATAATGCCAAAACCCTTCATTATTGTGGAACTTTATTGCCTCATCAACAGTTCCCTTATCTGACCTTTAAGTTGTAACTCAAAGTCTAGGTCATCTGTGTCATCTTCATCCCTACTATGTGGAAGATCAAGGAGATCCTGCATATCTTCAAGACTTAGGCCAAGTGCTTGTTCCCTTGATATTTTCTTCATTTCTCCACTAGACCTGAACATAGTCAGTACATGGGTCTGTTTGTCAGTTTCCCACTTTAGTACTTTTGAGCCTGGTGGGTTTCTTGGGAGATTTTTATTGGATGAGGTGTTTGGAGATGCCGGCCTATTGATGACTGTCTGAGCAGTACTTGCAGGTTGATTCAGGCCAAGAGTATCAGCTATCATCTGCTTAATGCCTTCTTTTACAAGCTCATCTCATGCCATTAATTCTGCCACTGTTTCAGTAACCAGCTGTTTTTGTTGCTTTCTTTTGTAGATAGCTGCACCAGCTGGAGCAGTAGCTCTCCTGATTTGCAGCTTTGATGGTCTCTTTGAAACCTCTGCTTCAGGATAGTCAGGCTTTTGTGGAGCAGTAGGATCTGTCTTTCTTAATTTCTCCAAGCTTTTATAGGTAGCCCTGACTCTATCTTCTTTCCATCTTAATACTTGATTCAAAGACCCATAATCAGCAGCAGCTAATTCCTCTTTCATTCTCCTCAGCTCTACCTTTTTATCAGGTACATTCTTTTTGAACTTTGCCCAATATGGAGGAGTATGTTTCACTTTATTCTTGATCATGTCTTGAATCCTGGCTGCTTCACTTTCCAGCTCAGGAATGGTCCAGTCCTTATACATGTGTTTTTCTCCTTTGTATTTCTTGTGGACCATGATGTTTTCAACATAATCTTTTCTTAGGGATTCATCTGCCTTTTTTGATACTTGCTGGCACACATTCTTTGCAAATTGTTCCAAAGATCTGACTTGTGTGAGCAAGTATTAATAGTTCTGCTGAATTTCTCTATCAGATTTCCCTTGTGAATTTCTTTTTGAGATATCCTCTGCTTGTTTAGCTTTGACTTTCAGATATTCTTCAATATTATTTGGCCTTGGATATCCTTCAACAGATGGCAAACTCCTTTTAGCAGGATCATCCTCATAGTAAAAAGATTTTATTTCTTCTCTGACTGCTATGAGTTCAAGAGGAAATTTAACACCTGCAGGAGCTAAGGGCTTTTGAGTTTGAGCTGATGAGAGAGGGACAAGTTTGGGTATTGTAACAAGTGATAGAGATTTTGAAGATGTTGGTGGTGGTGATGGTGAATCATCATCTGGTATGAAAATCCTTCTCCTTTTTATTGTAGGAGAGGCAGATGATGTTTTGGGTGGATCAGTGGTGGTGATTTGAGTGGCAGTGATTTGTGATTGACTAACAGCTGTTGAAACAACTGGTGTTTCAACCACTGTTGTCATTACAACAGATGTTGTAACATCTGCTGTCTTCTACTTTTTGGCAGGAGGCGATGGTGGTGATGTTGTTTTTGGTGGTGATGATGATGGTGGTAAGACAATGGTTGTGGTGTGTGTTGAAGTGATGGCAGATGTTGAAACAACTGAAGTACCAGCAGATGTTGATACAGCAGGAGTTACAACAACTGTTTGGGTGGAGGTTTGATGTTGGGGGCTTTTGGATGGTGGTTTTGGAGTATGCTTTGTGAGTCTGGATGGTGTGGACTTGGGTTCCCTCACTTTTCTAGTGAGATTTCTTTTTTGGCACAGGATTTTTAACATCCTTTGACTCAGAACAACCCTGCGCATACAGCTCCATGTAAGCTCTTTTCTCCTCATTCCACCTTGACATATCCTTTGCCTCTCTGTCCCTTTTTACACTTGCTATAGCTTCATCAAGTGCATTTTGGGTAACATCAACCTTTTTGCTACCATCTGGCAAAGGAATTTTTCTGGTCATAGCATCACTTTCTGGTTCAATGTAAAGACCATCATCTATTCCCTTCTTTTTCCACTCCTGAATTTTCTCCCCCTTTTTGGCATTATCTGGGGGTAATTGATCAATAAACAGAACAATTAGAGGAGCAGTGCCAGTGGTTTTTAATATGTGGGCCTTGAGTGCCTTGATGTCTGCTTGTGTGTTCTTGAACCTAGACTCCATTGTGTTTCTCAGCTCTTGTACATGTATTGCATGTTGCTGATCAGCCATTTGTTTTTGTTGTTGGAGAAAAGGTTGAAATAGATTCCAGAGCTCATTTGCAACAGGTGCTTGTGGTGGAGCAGGTGGTTGAGTTGGAACAACAGTGGATTGCATCTTTTGTACTTTCAACAACTGTTGTAGCATGTCTTTGATATCTGTAACAGCTGTATCCAGTTTGTCAACTCGTTCCGTCAAATCCAGATATTTTAAACCATCACCCAATTTAATAGGATCATCTGATTTCCCACTAGCAGTGGTTTTATCAGTGGTTGAGGTGGGGAGTGTACTCCAAACATTAACCACTGATGCCCCTTTTTCTTGGTACTGGGGTCTTCTTCCTTCAACACTTGACAACCTTTTGATGTTGCCAGTGGTCAAAACAAATCCACTGGTGGATGTCAGAGGTGCTATGGAAGGAAATGCCTCCAAGGAAGTCTTATTGATGTAACCACTGTCCAAATGCAAACCAGTGGGTTCAGCACTTGTAGTGGCTGCTTCACTTGGATTACCACCAAGAGTTACTTGTAACTCAAGGGGTGTAACGTCCTCAGGTTATGTTGGTGGGTTAGCAAAGATTGATACATCAGACCCAGTCATTTGTTGAGGTATGTTCTCATTGATAGGTGATTGAGAAGGACTGGTTTGTGCCTGGTTCAAATCAATTGCATCCAACAAAAGTTTAGTTGGTGGGGGAATTATAGATGTGAGGTTTGGTGTAGAAAGAGAATTTTCCCCAGGCATTGGGTTGTGGATGATGGAGACAAGTGATTCCAGAGCATCATATTATGGTGTCCGTATATGTACAACCTGTTCTTTTTGAGAAGAAGCAGGAGGAGTTTCAGTTATGGGTTGAGATATTTGTACCAACTGCTGTGAGGAAGAAGCAGCAGTGGTTTCTTGTGACTTTTGTTTTGTCACAGGCAGTTGCTCTGGTATCTCATCCTCTAGAGTTGCCTTTTTGATAGGTTTAGGGGGGGGTTGAGTTTTCTTTTTGTTTGGATTTTTGGTGATTAAAGGTGTGGGTTTCAAAGCAGTAGTTTTGCTACTTTGATCACCTTGAGCAGTGGGCTCAGCAGCAGATACCTGAGGAGTAGTGGTAGCTGCTAAATTCTGCTCAGGCACCTCTGCTTGTGTTTTGCAAGGTGTTGACATTATTGTAAAAGTTTCAGCAGTTAAGCTGTGCATTTGAACAGATTCACCTTGTTTTATTGCAGAAGCATCAGTCTTACCAAGTTTCTTTTCAAAATAATAACTTAGAAATCTTGGAAACAGTAAGAATGCCTTTGTTTCAACATTTTTAACCAAATCATTAAAGATTACCTGAGAATAATTAAAATTTTCTTTTTGAAGAATAGCATACCCCAGGTTTTGAATCTTTAAAGGTATTTCATTAAAAGCAGTGGTTTTGTTTGAAACACACATTAGGAGGGTATGAAATAAAAACCTTGTTGCAGAAGGGAAGAAACCTTTTTGTAAGGTATCCTTCTTCATCATTGTATCTGCATACCCTCTTTCAATGAAATCAATTTTTAACTCGTTTTTAGGGAAAAAAGTTATACCTTTCTGATCGTCGAGTTGAAAGACCTCTGAGATGGATTGTGGTGTAATCTTGACAGCTTTACCCTTTAGAGAAGAGTTAATGGCTATGACAGTCTCACCTTGTGTGTCAAGGGTTACATTTTTCCAGAACTCTCTTTGGGTCGCCAAGTAAATTGGTGCATCTGCTGTTAACAAAGTTTTATACTTTGATGCAGACATGATATCAATGATGGAGTCGAAAACATTAGTGGTGCCGGGTTTTGTGAGAAGACCCAGAAGGTTGTGAGACGGTTTGTGTGGAATTTCAGTGAGTTTTGCCTTTTGAGAGGCCTCTTTTGAAGATGATTTGGAAGTGGGTTTTGCAGATGACTTCGATTTTGTCATTTTGGAGATGATGATCGAAGAAGGTTGTGAAGGAATTTGAGGAAAAACTGCTTTGAGAAGAGAATTTTTATGAATTCAATTCGACAGTAAAACCCTGTTTGGGGTTTTGAAAGGGGTTTTATGGAGAAAAAGCGAATGCTGACGTGGCAGAGGTTACAAAAGGACTGACCACTATGTACGGCCCACATGCCAACCCCTGATGAAATGAAGGACAGTACTTTTATGAAAGTTACTGATGAAAAGCAGTGGTTACAACGGTAACAAATGGAAGCAGTGGATGATTTTCACTATCAGTGGATAGCACATCAGTGGATAAAACACTAATTTTGAGCATCAATGCTTATCAGGAAAATGAGAGAACAGGGGTTGACTTTCAGCAGTGGACAGACTTTGAAGTAGAGCAGACTTTTGAACAATCAGTGGTTATGACAGACTTTTAAGGATTTTAATGAAAACTTCATTTTTAGCTATTTTTAAGGATGGATTTTTGATATTCTGAAAACATTTTAATGCTTTTATTCATAGAAAAACAAGATTTTGCTTGTTATTACATGTTTAGCATGCCAATCCTAGAGACCAAGCTTTCAAAGGTGGATGTATCTAATGCTTTTGTGAGCACATCTGCTAGCTGATCTGTTAATGCACTTTAGGTGATAAGTGCATGTCTCCCATTTATTAGGGTCTTTATTGTACATTTGTTGAAAGATAGTCCCAACTTTATCCTTGGGACATTTTGTCCAAGTTTTAGCATAATATTTTTGTCTAGGACAAAGGTCAGGGGTTTATGTTAGGGACAAAAGTCAGAGTTTTGTTTGTGTAGTTTGTTTGTCCGGGCTTTCTAGTTTGTCTTGAAAGTCCGGGTTTTGCCTTGTATATATACCTTTATGTGGAATAGACAAGGCAGCGATTCTGTGTGAAATTCTGTGCACCTAACCCTAATCATTGTGTGTGTTTTGTCTGGCGGCTGCTTTGTGTGAGTGACGTCATTCATCTTCCTCATCAAGAATACTCAGTGTATTCTTGATTTCTCTCACAAATTTTTCCATACTAGTGTTTCATCTGCAGTGGTAGATCATCAGGTGGATTCCGCACACCTGTTGGTGGCTTTAGCTGAGTGAGATCTTGGATTAGGAGGCCTTACAAGTGGTATCAGAGCAGTGTGCTCATACTACTGTAGGTGTTTCTTAGTTTGAAGGTTTTTGTGAGAAAAGTTCATCTTTGATAGGGCTTAGTGAGGGTTTAGTGAGTTTTTGTGTTTTATTCATGGTTCTTCATTCATTTCTAGTGATTTGGTGATGGATTTTGAGTAGTTTGGTGATTTTTAGTGTCAATCTTCATCTGGGTTTTTACAGGGGTTTTGGTTCTTGTTCATACAGAGTTTGAAGGTTGAAAAAGATTCTGAGTTTGATCCTTGGAAGATTTGTCCGTGGTTTAAATTTTGTGTTTGTGTCTCCGGGGTATTGTTGAACCAGTGTGAAGTCACATTGGGGAGATAGTCCGGAGATTGGTTCTTCTGAGTTTTGAGAATCTCTTGTCCGAATTTTTCCTAGTGTCTTTCTGGTCTGAATTTTTTTAAGTTAGTCTGAGTTTTGTAGAGTCCGAATATTAGTTTTAAGTTGTCAGAATTTTATTAGGTCCAAGTTTTAGAGTTTCCTTGTTAGTTTCATATTAAGTCCGAGCTTTGTGAATCAAAGGTATTGTGTCCGAGTTTCTCAATTGTAGTTTGAGTCCTCCCTTTAAATAGTCCGAGTTTCTTTAGATTCTTTAAATATTCTGAGTTTTTTTAGTTAACTTAAACTGTTTAACCGGTCCGAGTTCTTTGAGTGGTTTTTTTTTAGTCCGAGTTTTGTCTCTCTCTTAGTGAGTCCGAGTTCTTTAGCATCTCATCTAGGTCCGAAGTTTAACTTTCTTGTTATTTTTAGTAGAGTCCGACTTTTTAACTTCTATCTATTATAATTAGAGTCTGAATTTTAACCTTTATTATTGTCCGATCGTTATGTCTTCATAGAGTCCGAGTTTAGTAAGGTTTTAGAGAGTTTAGTGCCCGACTTTTATTATTGTTAGTAGTGTCCGACTTTTATTATTGATAGTAGTGTCCGATTTTTAAGTTGATTAGCAGTGTCCGACTTTTAACTTGAGTAGTAGTGTCCGAATCTTAAACATAGTCCAAAGTTCACTGTGTCCGAATTTTAACCTAACCTTTAGGTAGTCTGAGTTTAAATTTCTAACAGTGTAGTGTCCGAGTTTTCTGTTTGTGTTTTATTTCAGGTTTTTTTGTGATCCGGGTTTTTACACTCTGATTAAAGCTCAGATACTTCACTCCGTGTTTTCTCTCCTCTCCGAGTTTGGATTTAGAAAATCTTTTCAGTAACACAGTTTCTGCTTGGAAACCTACTGTTAACCATCTGTTTCATTCAAACATTGTTCAAATGGCGAACAATCTTACTGCAATGGTTCAGAATCTCAAACACAATGCTGAAGTGGGGAGTAACGACAAGCCTCCTCTGTTGATTAATGAATTGGATTTCCCAGAATGGAAGGATCGGTTTGAGAGGTATGTAAGAGCAAAAGACAGCAAAATTTGGTTGTGTATCGTTAAAGGATGTGGAGCTACTCCAGTACGTACGTTGACGATTGATACGTACTTGGCTCTCACTGACGACCAAAAGAAATTTTTTGATTGTGAAGAGAAAGCTATGTCAATGATTACGATGGCTATGACACAATCGATACTTCATACTTTCCGTAAGAGAAGTACCTCGAAGGAGTTGTGGGATAGCATGATCGAACGCTATGAAGGAAATGCAATATACAAGAAATGACGACTCGAACGTTTGAAGACTCAATTCGTTGTGTTTAAAGCCTTGAGAAATGAATCATTTGATGATACAGTGAACCGGTTTTATCATTTGTTGAGCGAACTTGAAAGGAGTCAAGAGGGTATCTACACTGAATTTGAGAAGGTTGAGAAGTTTCTGAATTGCCTTTCCAGAGATTGGAATATGTACACCGCTTTGATTAGAGAAGGTGTTCTTTACGAGGAGCTCTCATTGGAAGAAGTTATACAAAAACTGAAGGGTTATGCTTGGAATATGGAAGATCAAGCATCCGATTTCGAGAAGATCCAAGATCCTCAGTTATATAAAGCTTCAAAACCGACGGATAAGGGTAGTAATGGAGGAGCCGGTGTTGCCCTATATTCAGAGAATGAAGTTCCCTCTAGTGAACACGCCTTTATAAGCAACAATGTCAATTCAAGTGGAACAACTAATTCCAATCAAGGAATGTACTCTTCTAGTGGAGCTCAGAAATCTCAAGGAACAAGTTTGAACATTCCTAAGGTAGATGCAAGCTGCTTAAAGTTGATTGAAGAAAACATGAGCCTTTTGGCGTCCTTCATGACTGCCTACGAGAACTTCTGTCTTGGAAAGCTCGTTGAACCGTCAAGTCTTGATGAGGACTTTGATCAGATAGATCAAGACAAAATGGAAGAACTTGATCTACAACTCAATATGGCACTGTTAGTCCGTAGAGCGAAGAAGTTTCTGTTGAAGACGGGTAGGAAGTTCATAGGAGGTCATACAAAGACTCGAATGGGAGTCGACATGTCAAAGGTGAAATGTCACAACTGCGGCATCTACGGGCATTTCGCACGTGGTTGTCGGAAGCCGAAGATGGAAAGATCGAACAGAGAAAACTACTCTCAAGGAAACAACTCAAGACCTCACAACAATTCAGCAACTACTTCCAATTCAAGTGCTCGTCCAAGTGGTTCTGAAAATCTTACACCTTCAACAAACAATGCTATGGTGGCTCAATCTTTACAAAAAGTGACTGAGCCTTACGGCTGGGGTTGTGCATTGGAAGACATTTCAGGAGCTATTGTGTCACAAGCCTTTATAGCTGAAATTGTCAACGAAGAAGTGTGTGAAGAGATTGTCGAAGAGACTAGCATTGAGGAACTTGCAGTTGTAGCTGAGGTTCTTGGGGAAGAGTTGGATTCGGGAAATGTTTCTGAGAATGAAGATTACCAGAATGAAGAGTCTGTTGCAAAGGCTAACAAAACAGAAGATGGAGAAAAAGGAGAATGCTTTGAGTTCAACATCTCCACAGCTGAAATGCAGCAATTTGCGGATGCAGAAGCTAAACGGTTGGAAGAAAAATCCGGAGAAAACGAAGCATGTGCATTCATGGCTGGCATTGAGGTAAAATCATCTTCTGTAGATAAGCGATGTGCTAGATGTGTTGAGTTTGTGACTAAGATTGATAGATACGCACTTCACAACACAAACTTAATTGCAGATTTAGAAAAATCCAGAGAACTCATTGCTGTTTTGTCTAATTCGGATAAAGAACACCGAATTAAGATAAAAGCGCTGAAAAATGATATCTCTGAATTTGAGAGACTTGTGGCTCAGGGAACTGTTAAAAATCAGGAATTAAAATCTGAACTTGAAATGAACCAAAATTGTGTTTTGGAAAAGAACAAAATCATTTTGAAAAAGATAATCTGATTTTAGACTTGCAACGAAAAATTGAAAAGTTCGGGGATTCATCTGAAGTGATGAATTTCTGTATTAACAGCCAACGTCTCAAAGAATCTGAGGAAGAAATGTTCGGCATCGGTTATAAGAAAGTGCCCCCTCCAGTAAACCATAATTATACATCGATGCCAAGCATTGATCCTGAATTGGCAAATTTTGTGCCAAAGACCCCTCTGACGGTTGAACCGCAAAGTGAGTCAGAATCTGAGCCAGATGAAGTTACTGACTCAGATTAGTCGAAGATGAGTGGAGCTTCAAAGAAAAATGAGGTGAATCTTGAAAACATTGAAAATTTGATACGCAATAAGATTTTGGAAATTTTCAATCAAGTTCAAAATGTGAAATCAAAACCAAAGTCACGTGGGAAAACTAAAAAGGCTTTGAAAAATGTCCCTAAAACTGAGTTTGTTAAAGGGGAGGATTTTGTCAAAGAAGAAGTAAAGATCGAAACAGGTTCTAACTCTCAGTTTGTGAACCAAATTTTGAAAAATTCCACCAACGACTCATCATCTTCGACCACTCATGAGGAACGTCCAAAGAATGCTGCGAAAGTTCGCAAATGTTATAAGTGTCGTGGGAAAGGACACTTAGCAGCAGATTGTCCAGATGACAAGGGTAAATCTCTTGTTGATCCTGATCAAAAGAAAACTTTTGTTGAAAAACCACAAAATGAAACAGTTAATGTTGAAAAGAAAAACGGTAAAAATCAGAAGGTTGAGAAAAACAAAGTGATTAAACAAGAAGTAAAACCAGTTGTCAAAACAAATGTTAAATCACAACAAAATCAGGATCATGGGGAGAAACCAGTTGTTATAAATCGTGGTAAAGGACCGGAAAGTTCATCTAAAAAACATGATACTCGTGAGAAAACCCCTCACAGACGACAAAATCATGTTACTTTCCAAACACATGAGAATGACCAACGTTCTGGAGGTTCGAGCAACACCAATGTTAGACCTCATGCAGAGAACAGATTCGTGAATGACCGAAATGCGTCACCCCCCCGATTTCCAAATCAAAGACAGCATTCGGATAATCATCCACGATCATTCTCAAGACACGATGATGTTCCTAGATTTGGTAGGAATTTTGAGCCACCCGGGAATCAAAATTACGGATACCAAAACTATGGAAGCCGAGATTATGGAAACTCTGGTTATACCAACAGATCGTCAACTACGTATAATCCACGATTTACGGGGAGTCATTCCAACAATTTCCGAAATGGAAATGGAGGACATAGAGACGATGATGGCTATTTCAAAGAGTTTTCTTATGTTGACGAATCGGGACGACCCAAGACCATCATGGCTTGGGTCCCACACTCTAACTAAATTTTCTTGTTGGGGAGTGTAGGAGCAGCTGAAAAGAGCTATCTATATTTGGTATATCGATAGTGGCTGTTCCAGACACATGACAGGAAATAAAGAGTTATTGAAAAATTTTAAACAAATTCGTGGTGGTTATGTGAATTTTGCTGGTGAGAAGGGTGGTTACATCACCGGTGAAGGCTCTGTGTCAAATGGAAAAATCACGCTGCATAAAGTGAACTACGTTGAAGAACTGAAGCATAACTTGATGTCGGTTTCTCAAATCTGTGATAACAAGTACACGATGCTGTTCACTGATAAAGCTTGTTT
Organism: Helianthus tuberosus; assembly: GCA_030545235.1. NCBI lineage: Eukaryota > Viridiplantae > Streptophyta > Magnoliopsida > Asterales > Asteraceae > Helianthus > Helianthus tuberosus. Next base: position 146,830,421 of record CM060410.1, on the reverse strand, counting down.
CGTTTTGCGTCCGGGATTTGTTGTTCCAGAAGATTGGATCGTTATGAGGGCTCCAAGGGTGAATAACACATATGTCATGGACATGCGCCCGTTGGTTAACTCGTCTGCTCCAGTGACATGTCTACTTTCGAAGGCGACTGAAGATCAATCGTATCTCTGGCATAGGATAATGGGCCACGTGCATCTGCGAAAAATGAACCACATAGTGAAAAACAACTTGGTGTTGGGGGTTCCTTTACGTAGTTTCAATATGCACAACAAATGTGAATCATGTGAAAAAGGAAAAATCAAACGAAAGCCTCACAAACCGAAAACAGTTAACTCAATCCAAAAACCACTTGAATTGCTTCACATGGATCTTTTCGGCCCGATCCATGTTGCTAGCATTGGTGGGATGTCTTATTGCTTAGTTGTCACTGGCGATTTCTCACGTTACTCATGGGTATTTTTCTTAAAAACAAAGGATCAAACTGCTGGTATTTTAAGAGACTTATTCAAACAACTTGAGAAAAATTATTCACTTCCTATTAAGAAAATCCGAAGTGACAACGGCACTGAGTTTAAAAATCATTATATGGATGAGTTATGTCGGGAAATGGGAATAGTTCATCAGTTCAGCGCTCCATATGTTCCTCAACAGAACAGAGTTGCAGAACGGAAGAATCGTACCCTGATTGAGGCGGCCCGCACTATGCTTTCTGAATCAAAATTGCCAATTTTCTTCTGGGCCGAGGCGGTAAACACTGCATGTTATGTGTTAAATCATGTGCTTACTGTCAAAAGAGAAGATAAAACGTGTTATGAATTGCTTGAAAACAGGAAACCGAACTTATATGGTTTTCAACCTTTTGGGATCAAGTGTGTTATCAAACGCACCAAAGATACTCCTAAAATGGGGGAAGTTGGTGAAATTGGGTTCTTTTTGGGTTATGCCAATGGAACTCCAAACAAACGCGTTTATAACGTTAAGAAGCGTGCAGTGGAGATCGTGTTTGATATAACTCCTTTGAGTTACGATCCTCCACCGTCCGAGTTCGGTCCCAAAAGCGGTTATGATTATGATAAATTATTTGATTCATTTGATCTTCCTGATGTTTCAGAAGAAGATTCGGAGGTTATATACACACATCTTGTGATCAAAGATGAAGTGGATGCGAGCTGGAGAGCAAGTATTCCTACTAATGTGTGTCCGAATGTACCAGTCGCGGATTCTTCGATCGTAAACGAAGCTGTTGCTGAGCAGATCCCCAATGCAGCTGCTCAAACTATAAGTGGTGATCTTTACGTTGACTTTTCAGTATATCCAAATGTTAATGCGTCTTCTGGAAATGATCAAGCTTCTAGTAGTAATGCAAATGCTGAGGGGGAGATTCAATCGAATTTGGAAAACAATCTTCAAGCTCTGGCAATTCCAGTTCCAAGAACAAATATTCATCATCCTGTTGATATATTATTGGGAATCCAAATGCAGGAATGCAAACGCGAAGGAGTATTTCAGAGATGCAATGTCTGTTCTCTGCTATCAAGAAAGAAGAAATCTACAATCTTAGCCTGCATGAATGTTTTTTCTCTCAAATAGTGCCGAAGAACTATCAAATGGCTCTGAAGGATAATTCTTGGTGTGAGGCGATGCAAGAAGAGTTAGCTCAGTTCGACAAGTTAAAGGTGTGGAATTTGGTCGATCTTCCAAAGGGCCAACATGCAATCAACACGAAATGGGTTTTCAAGTGCAAGAAAGACGACAAGGGTGTCATTGTCAGAAACAAAGCACGGTTGGTGTTCAAGGCTTCAATCAGGAGGAAGGGATTGATTATACCGAAGTTTATGCACCGGTGGCAAGACTGGAAGCTATCCGTTTGTTTCTAGCCTTTGCTGCACACATGCGTTTCAAAGTCTATCAGTTGGATGTGAAAAGCGCGTTCCTTTACGGGAAATTGCATGAAACTGTGTATGTATCCCAACCACCGGGTTTTGAAGCTCCAGGGTTAGACAACAAAGTCTATCTGTTGGACAAGGCTCTCTACGGTCTCCATCAGGCTCCTCGAGCATGGTACGAGACGTTGTCAAAACATCTATTAGAGCATGGGTTCTCGCGTGGTGCGATTGACTCCATATTGTTCATTTTGAAGAAAGTGGGAGATTTTCTGATTGTGCAAATTTACGTTGATGACATAATTTTTGGTTCTTCAAATGAAGAATTGTGTCGTGAGTTCGAAGCGGTGATGAAGTCCAAATTTGAAATGAGCGCGATGGGCGAGTTATCCTTCTTTATAGGTCTTCAAGTGAGTCAAGAAAAAACCGGGACGTACGTGCATCAGACAAAGTATGTCCACGAGATTCTCAAAAGATTTGGATTGGAAGATAGCTTACCCTCTGACACGCCTCTCCCGACAAATATCAAGCTTTCATCCGATGATGTGAAAGATCCTGAAGTGGATCCGACTCTATATTGAGCAATGATAGGTTCATTGATGTATCTTACTGCTTCACTAGCAGATATTATGTTCTCTGTTTGTTTGTGTGCTAGGTACCAATCAACTCCGAAGGAGTCTCACTTGAAAGCAGTCAAGCGTATTTTCAGATATCTGAAAGGGACGCCTAAGCTTGGATTGTGGTATCCAGCTGAAGGTGGTCTGGATTTGATGGCGTATGTTGACGCAGACTTCGGAGGGTGCCCGATGAATAGAAAGTCAACCTCTGGCGGCGCACAACTTCTTGGGAATCGTCTTGTCTCTTGGCAATGCAAAAAGCAAGTTGCCGTTTCTCTATCCACGTGCGAGGCCGAGTACATTGCTGCATCAAGCTGTTGTGCTCAGGTCTTGTGGATTCAGCAGCAAATGAGGGACTACGGTTTGAATTTTACTCGAACTCCTATTCTTGTCGATAACAACTCTGCCATTTCCATAACTAACAATCCAGTTAATCACTCACGCACTAAGCACATAGATGTTAGGCATCATTTCATTCGCGACTGTGCTGAGAAGGGTTTAATAGAAGTGGTTAGGGTAGACACCTTGGATAATCTTGTCAACCTGTTTACAAAGACATTCGATCGGGCTAGATTTGAAAATCTGGTCCGAATGATTGGCATGATCAACCCTGAGTAAAATGCTTTTCAAAACACGCATAGAAACTTTATTTTATGTTTTCTGTACAGTTCTTACCGCTTTCCTAAAATTGAAAAACTCCAAAAATATTTTACTTAGTTGTAGGATAAATTTCAGAAAAATACAAAAACATTTGAAAAATTTAAAATGAAGTCGTGTTGAGATATAAGGGAAATGATAGTACATCGGTTAGTCGTATCTGGTGCAGGACTATGGTTATATATATAAAATTAACCGTTAACTGTGACAGCTTCATTATATGTTTCTTCGGTAGGTTTTACGCGTAAATAAGAACCTGTTTTTGGTATATAAACATAATGAACTGCGTAACTCGTGTGGCGCATCTCTCGGATATATGGTCTTGGTACCGTAATTTCGTTTGATAGATTGCCGAGGTTCTGAGATACGTGGTCTTTATGCTGTTTATCATCTGGGTATCATGGTTGTTTCTTTTACCGGAAAATAACGGGGACGCAAGTCTAGATCTTCCATGATACCATACATACGTGTAAATATCCTTAATACATGATGCATTCGACCCAAATAAGTGATAAACAATCACATGTCCCACAAAATCATGCGGGAGTCAAGTTCGTCTCTTTGTCTGTACGATGGTACTAACCTGTTCACGGACTTGCTCCTGTGCCCTTTGCATCTGAAATTCAAGTTCCTCCTCAATAAGTGATTCTATCACAAAGGACTTGTTTTCAATACCAAATAAGTGAGTATCTCACATTAGCTTATACGTCAAAAACAGATGATAAATGGTATACTCACCAGTAAGATGAACTCTCGTGCATACCTTGATATGGGAGTATATTCTGAGGTGGGTAACATAGTTACTGTCAGCTTAATACACTTAATTCCATATCTCGAAAATAGTGTTCGAAAGCGTGCTAAAGCTTAAGTGGACCACAATACCGTTGAACGTCTTGAACTGTTAATATCATTCTAAGAGCTTAAACTGATAAACTATGTTCTTGTGTTGGATATTGACAGAAAAAACCGATATGATCTCTTTGCTCCGATTTCACAAAAAGATAATTAGTGTAAATACGTTCGTAGGTTTAATTTCTTTATTCAGTCAAAAATCCAAAAACATCAAAAAGATTTTGCTTTCTTGTTTCTATGTGCGAGTTATCATTTTAAAAATTCTCTAAGGGTTGTGAACATTCTTTAATAAGGTGTTAAACATCAAGTTAGGTAATCTTAAAATAAGTCTTTCTGTATAAAAATCGGTCGTGCAAGATCCATCTAAGTGTGTGGGTAATCATGTCATTTTAAGGTGTTTCGGTAAATCTGCTTCCAAGTTGTCATATTTTCCCCAAAGTATAAGTTTTGAAGTAACTTTTTTTGAATGATCGTGTTTTGAAATATAAATTATTAAATATTGGTTGTTTAATATTTCAATTGTTGATTCCGGGGTATTGGAATTATTTTTAGGATCCAGGTTTGGGCTGAGTATCTCCGGGGTTAAGATTCTTAATCCGGTGTTAAGTGTTTCAGGTCTGGATCGTTCATCACAAGATGGAAGATTTGAAGAAGCTGTGTGCGTCTGGATCGTTCATCTTAAGATGGAAGATTTGAAGAAGCTGTGTGCGTCTGGATCGTTCATCTCAAGATGGAAGATTTGAAGAAGCTAAGACGTCTGCCGTTGCATTCCTTTGAAGAAGATCAACCGTTAGCTGATCAATACATCAAAGTCGTGCAGTTCTGTGTGAAAAACCAGGCAGCGAGTACTCGAAGAAAGTACGAAGATTTCAAGTCCAATGAAGACCATGCACTGATCAAGGGGGAGTTTGTTAATGCACTTTAGGTGATAAGTGCATGTCTCCCATTTATTAGGGTCTTTATTGTACATTTGTTGAAAGATAGTCCCAACTTTATCCTTGGGACATTTTGTCCAAGTTTTAGCATAATATTTTTGTCTAGGACAAAGGTCAGGGGTTTATGTTAGGGACAAAAGTCAGAGTTTTGTTTGTGTAGTTTGTTTGTCCGGGCTTTCTAGTTTGTCTTGAAAGTCCGGGTTTTGCCTTGTATATATACCTTTATGTGGAATAGACAAGGCAGCGATTCTGTGTGAAATTCTGTGCACCTAACCCTAATCACTGTGTGTGTTTTGTCTGGCGGCTGCTTTGTGTGAGTGACGTCATTCATCTTCCTCATCAAGAATACTCAGTGTATTCTTGATTTCTCTCATAAATTTTTCCATACTAGTGTTTCATCTGCAGTGGTAGATCATCAGGTGGATTCCGCACACCTGTTGGTGGCTTTAGCTGAGTGAGATCTTGGATTAGGAGGCCTTACAAGCTTTAGTTGGAACATGATGCAGAGAAATCAAACCTTTTTCATAGCAATCCCTCACAAAGTGATGTCTGATGTCGATGTGTTTGGTGGTTGAATAGGAAACTGGATTTTTGATGATATTTTCTGCTGCCTGGCTGTCCAACATGAGTGGTGTCTTCAAGGCAGTAATACCAAAATCCAGCAACTGATTTTGAAGCCAGAGCAGTTGGATTGTACAGCTTGCAGCAGCTATATATTCTGCTTCAGCAGTGGATGTTGAAATAACTGCTTGCTTTTTTCTTTGCCATGAAACTAAGCAATCACCTAGAAACTGGCACCCTCCTGAAGTGGGCTTCCTTGTGGTGTTACATCCAGCAAAGTCACTATCTGAAAAGCCTGAAAGCTTGATATTCCCATTAGCTGGATACCAGATACCAAGTGTGGGAGCACTTTTTATGTATCTGAAGATCCTTTTTACAGCAATGAGGTTTGATTTTCTGGGAGCTGATTGACTTCTTGCACAGACACATGTTGCAAACATGATGTCTAGTCTAGATGCAGTTAGGTATAGTAAAGACCCAATCATGCTTCTATAAAGTGTTTGTGTCACACCCCGACCACGTAAAACATCAAATCGTGGCGGAAACGTCGGGGAGTGTTGTAACAGAATTATTGTTCCACAACCATGGTAAATAAAATTTCATTTTATTCAACAACCAAAGGTGGAATACATTGTTTCAAAACAAGAACCAAAGAGTACGCATCATAATTAAACTAACTCTATCTTTATTTTAAGTCTCTAAGGCACAGGTCCGCCCTAGTGTCACGATCAACATCCTAAGCAACAGCTCCTGAAACACATGTGAAAATAGGTACGTCAGCATAAAAATGCCTGTGAGTTACATAGGTTTGGTGAAAATAGGATTCATGACTTAAGTGTAAGAAAAAGCTGTTTAACAAAAGTCAGTCATGAACCTTGTTAATTGTTTTGTTTTATAAATCTTTTGAAAAGCTATGATAAAGTAGATGATATATAAAAGAATAATGTGAGGTTAAATGAATAACTATGTAAAATGAGTTTTGTATAAAATAAGTTGTTTGTAAAACAATGTCTTGAAAAATATGTTATTTGTATAAAATGTTATATGTCTATATTGAAATGATTCAAATAACGCTACGATATGTAATATCATACAAGCACTTATATATAGGAAGTACCAGCGGCGTATCCACCATGCTTGTATCATATTACACATGCCTCGTTACTTAAATCACTTTACCCAAACAAACCACCAATGTAAATTGCCCATGTCTAAACCATTTGTCAAATGTCTTCGTGTAAACCATGTCAAAATGTTTATGTCAAAATGTAGTCTATGAAATGTGTATATCAATATCAAAATGTCTATGTCAAATGTCAAATATGTAATGTGTAAACAAAATGTCATGCGTGGCAAGTGAAATATATATATATATATATATATATATATATATCTACTGAGCCACAGATAAAAATGCACAAAACAATGTATTGAAGTAAAACGTGGTTTAAATCAACACTATGTCTTGTGGAAATGCATGATATACTGAATACTATCATTTATGTGGTATTGTAAAAATGCATATATCCAAGCCTTGTGACTGTGGTGATAAGCCCTTAAACAAATTAAAGGTCTATCTGTGTTATGTCTTATCGGATTCGGTCATTCCTTTCATCCAAACATACCTAGGATGTCAGGAACGGGAGTTGTCAATTCCTATGGTACCATTACCTACTAACGAGCGGCGTGATCAAAGTTAATGAATGTATATGGTCCCATTTAAACAAGCCAAATGTCATATCAAAATGTAAGCATGTGATGAAATGAAAATGTACTAAGTATGATGAACATACATAGCATGAAAAAGGTAATGTAAAACAATGTACTAAGTATGTGCTAACTGAACATACATAGCATAAAATGTTATGTAAAACGATGTACTAAGTATGCTACAAAGGACATACATAGCAAAAACACAATGAAATTATGTACTATAAGTGTACTAATGAACATAGCAAGTATATGATATGAAAGCATGGAAAGCATGAAAATAACAAGCAGGCACATGTGTTTCACCCCAAAATGTTTAAAAACAGTAAAAGAGGGGTCTATGTACTCACTTGAGATTGCTCAATAAACTTTAGATATCCACCACGCAAAGCTAGAAGGTTACGGAATCAAACGGCACATAATATAGGATACTACATTAATAAACGGACCTAATCGGAGGATCGGGTAGCATGAGGGTTCGTAAACCAAATGAGTGTAGGAACTCATGCAATATGGTTTAACAAAGCCTACATACTAAAATGAAACTTATCCTAAGTGCTTTTGACCCGTTACGACCCGTTTAGGTAGCTTATGCTACTTTAACGCGTCGTTCGCGTAAAACGCGTTCGGATAGCCTAACTAGCCCTTTGCCAAGTAAGATATGCCTTAACATGTTTAATATTTTTGCTAAATCAGTTTAGATGTCAAAAGTTATGTTTCATAGGCTTAAAATGAATTTTGGTGTGAAAAGGGTATTTTGGTAATTTACCTAAGGCATAAGAACTACTTATCATACAACTACTTAAACGACGTGACCATAAGGTATAACCTTGGAAGGTTATTCCCTATACAACTATGGTCACCTAAAGTGTTTGGTCGGATCCTAATGATCGACCAAATGGGTCGGGATCGAAAGCATAAGCGATTGATTAGATCGCTTACCCTTACGACCCTAAACAAGCACAAATCTAAAAGTGACGAGCTAAACATGCTAGAACATGTTTAGTCAAGTTAGAAAACAGGTTTTGGTATCAAAACAAATGGTTTTGATACCCTAGAGTAGTTTGGTTACAAAACACGCAAGAACACGCATTTTGCCCGAAACTACGACTCGTCACTAAGCCTAGATAACGTGGTAATCAGTAGGTATAGTCACTAGGGACTATGACCATCGTGATTACGCTCACGTTATGAAGTTCAAACGAACTTCGCATTCACCATAAACTGGTCAATGCAGAAAGTCAAATGCAGTTTGACTTTCAAGCATAAAAACGCATAAAAAGAACGAAGGAACACTTACAAAGGGTCCTCCCAAGATTGATTATCCAAGTATTTCTCAGGTACGAAGTGTTGCACACTTCAACTTAGAGAAAATCTCAGATATCAAGTGGGTTGCAAGTGAAATGGTGTGGGGTTTATATAGGAAAGCTAGAACCGTTGGGATCGTTTATCGGGAAACGAGCTTCGATCTAGGCCGTCCAAGTGTGCCCCTTGTTTTCTAATACCATTAGAGCCCATAGAAATAGCCCATGGTGTTTTAAAAACCGTTTGCAAGTGGAGAATGAAGGTATAACAGCTGGAAACAGGCTGTAACATAGTTTCTGCATATCTGGGAGGGCCACGCGGGCCGCGTAAGAGGCTGAGAAAGTCTATGCGGGCCGCCTGAGCAGTACAGATCAGAAACAAGTTTCCAAAATGATAGTTTCAGTCCCTGTTGGTGTTTAAAGCCATTTCCGACACTTCTAAGGCCCGTTAAGCCAACTTTAAGTCCCTAAAATGATGCTTAAACATTGTGGACATGAAACATGCTCAAAAATATGCCGGATGTCAGTTCGTTTGGTCGTACGATCGCGATGTTTGCTTAATTACGACGGAATGCGCATAAGCGCGAAAAACGATCCAAATTGCGCGACGAATGGATTTTTCTTATGCCAAACACTAAATTAAAATATTTTAATGCTTACATAAATTTTTGGATGTCCGGATGTATTCAGAACGTAAGTTATGCGCGAAAATGCAAACTTATGCAATTTTTGACGCTTTTAGTCCCTGAATGGGCATAAAGTTTATTTTAGCACACCGAACTCCACAAAGCCTATTTCTAAGCTATGTAAAGGATATTTAGGGTGTGTTTAAATTATGGCCATGTTTCGGAATGTCCGTTACAATTCAAATTGGCATACTTTCACAGTTTGTCAAATTTAGTCCCTGTAAGCGAATAGACTTGATTTTGCCATACCAAAGCCTTCAAAACTTATTTCTAAGTTATGTAAAGGTTATTTAAGGTATGTTAAGCATATGTTGATATCCCAGAGTGTTTTTCGCGTTAAAGTGATTACGTTTACGTACCAGTTTGCGTATAACTCTCCAGAAAGTGATATAGAGTTTGAAATTGAATAAAAACCAAAACATGAAAAATGTAAAACATAAACAAACAAACATTGGGATCAAATAACTTTATTTCATTGATAACTGAACTGTTTACAATGATTACAAGCACAGATGTCACAGTCTCCCCTACTTGTGGAAATTTCATCCCGAAATTTGTTTAGAGGAAACTCGTGGGAAAACTCAGGTCCACGCTTAGATTCCCAACGAACCTTAACCAAAGGAATGCGCTTGCGTTTAAGCCATTTGACTATACGGTCCATGATTTCCACTGGTTTCTCAACAAAATGTAGTGTCTTATCAACACGAATTTCGTCAAGTGGTATGTGGAGGTTCTCATCAGCTAAACACTTCCTGAGATTGGACACATGGAAGGTTGGATGAACATTTCCAAGTTCAGGAGGTAACTCAAGTCTGTAGGCTACCTTACCGATTCTTTTGATGATCTTGAATGGTCCAACATATCTAGGTGTAAGTTTTCCTGTCTTTCCAAATCTGATCACACCTTTCCAAGGTGAGACCTTAAGTAATACTCGATCACCGACTTGAAATTCCATGGGCTTGCGTCCTTGGTCCGCGTAACTCTTTTGACGGCTTCGAGCTGTCTGAAGGTTATCACGAACTTTCTTAACCTTATCTGTTGTCTCTAGAATGAGGTCAGGTCCAGTAAGCTAAGCCTTACCTATCTCATTCCAGCAGACTGGTGAACGACATTTTCGACCATAGAGAGCCTCGAAAGGAGCCATGTTGATGCTGGAGTGATAACTGTTGTTGTAGGAGAATTCAATCAATGGAAGATGTGAATCCCAACTACCACCAAGATCGATCACACAAGCTCTAAGCATATCCTCCAAAGTCTGGATTGTTCTTTCAGATTGACCATCAGATTGCGGATGATAAGCAGTGCTCAGGTTAAGTTGGGTCCCCATAGCAGATTGTATGGTTCTCCAAAAACGAGAAGAGAAACGAGCATCTCTATCAGAAATAATGTTCAAAGGAACACCATGTCGAGTTACAATTTCATCCACATAGATTTTAGCCAGTTTGTCAGCAGATAGATCCTCACGGATCGGCAAGAAATGCGCTGACTTAGTAAGACGATCAACAACTACCCAAATGGCATCATGACCTTTCTTAGTGCGCGGAAGTTTAGTAATGAGATCCATAGTGATGTTTTCCCATTTCCAAACTGGCATCTCTGGTTGCTCCAAAATACCAGAAGGATGTTGGTGTTCAGCCTTTACCTTAAGACAAGTAAGGCATTTTGAAACGTACAAGGCAATGTCTTTCTTCATACCAGGCCACCAATACTGAGTACGAAGATCCTTATACATTTTGTCTGAGCCAGGATGGACAGAATAACGAGACTTATGAGCTTCATCCATAAGTAAGGTGCGAAGACCATCTTGGCTTGGGACCCACAAACGGTCCATGAAGTAATAAGATCCATCATCCTTCAGTTCAAGATCAGGCTTAATATGATAGGGTAATTCCTTACCCATCAAGTCTTGTGAAACACAAGCATGTTGAGCCTGAGAGATGCGGGCTTGAATATCAGATCGAGCATGGATATCAGATTGAACATGAACACAATGAAGCTTAGTACGTTCCTTACGACTCAATGCATCAGCCACGACATTCGCCTTACCAGGATGGTAGCGAATTTCGCAGTCATAGTCGTTCAGAAGCTCAACCCAACATCTTTGCTTCATGTTGAGTTCTTTCTGATTGAAGATATGCTGAAGACTTTTGTGGTCAGTGAAAACCACACATTTTGTACCATACAAATAGTGTCTCCAGATCTTAAGAGCGAACACAACTGCACCCAACTCAAGATCATGAGTGGTGTAGTTTTTCTCATGCACCTTCAACTGCCTCGATGCATATGGTATGAATTTGTTCCTTTACATAAGAACACAACCAAGTCCCAGATTGGATGCATCACAGTATACGACAAAATCATCATTGCCTTCGGGCAAAGATAGGATAGGTGCATCACAAAGCTTCTGTTTCAAGGTCTGAAATGCTTCTTCTTGTTTAGAACCCCATTCAAAGGGTTTATTCTTCTGAGTTAGAGCAGTTAAGGGAACTGCAATCTTCGAGAAATTTTCGATGAAGCGACGGTAATAACCCGCAAGACCAAGAAAAGAACGAACCTCGGTAGGAGTAGTAGGCGTATCCCAATCCTTAATCGTACTGATCTTGGAGGGATCTTTTGTGAATACCTTTTTCGTTGACAATATGACCCAAAAATTGAACTTCTTTAAGCCAAAATTCACACTTGGAGAATTTGGCGAAAAGTTGCTCTTTCTTTAGGAGTTCCAGAGTAAGACGAAGATGTTGCTCATGATCAGCTTGCGTCTTAGAGTATATCAAAATGTCATCAATAAAGACGATGATGAACTTATCCAAATAAGGCTTGCAAACCCTATTCATCAAGTCCATGAAAACAACAGGAGCATTAGTCAAACCGAATGGCATAACTGTGAACTCATAATGCCCATAACGAGTGCGGAACACTGTCTTGGGAATATCTTCTTCATGCACACGAAGTTGATGATACCCCGAACGAAGATCAATCTTCGAGAAATAAGAAGTGCCCTGCAACTGATCAAAGAGATCATGGATGCGAGTTAGGGGATATCGATTCTTGATGGTAAGCTTGTTAAGCTCAAGGTAATCGATGCACATTCTGAAGGATCCATCCTTCTTCTTGACAAAAAGAACGGGAGCACCCCAAGGTGAAAAACTAGGACGAATAAAACCTTTATCCGAAAGCTCCTGAAGCTGCTTAGACAGTTCTTGCATCTCAGACGGTGCAAGACGATATGGAGCTCTGGCAATAGGATTTGCACCAGGTACGAGATCAATACGGAACTCGACTTGGTGTGCTGGGGGTAATCCAGGTAACTCTTCAGGAAATAGCTCCGGATAGTCCCGAACAACAGGAATATCTTGAATAGATTTACCTTTATCCTTGTCTGCTGTAACATGTGCCAAGAAGGCCACATAGTTCTTTCGCAGATACTTCCGAGCTTGAGTACAAGACATAAGCTTGAGGCTACTAGCAGGTTTCTCACCACGAATCTGTAGGATCTCACCTGACGAAAGCGGAACACGAACGATCTTCTCAAAACAAACTACCTCTGCGTGATGCTTGGCTAACCAATCCATACCCACTATAATGTCGAAGCTTCCCAGTTGCATTGGCGTGAGGTCGATAGGAAAAAGATGGTCATTAAGGTTCAATTGGCAATTGCGAAGGACAGAATCAAGAACAACGGGTTCACCACTAGCAACTTCTACTGTCATAGGCTTACCTAGTTTCGTTCTAGACACGTGAAGCAATGGCTCAAAAGATAATGACACAAAACTCTTATCGGTACTAGAATAAAAAAGAACATATGCAGGTTAGTTATTAACAGAGAACGTACCGTTCACCACTTCATTGTCTGCTTGTGCTTCTTGTGCATTCATGTTAAAAACTCGACCTCGAGCTGGAGCCTGATTCAGATTCGCATTAACCAGCTTTGGACACTGGTTTCGATAATGGGTCAGGTCTCCACAATTATAGCACGAGCCAGGAGGATAGTGAGGTCGTGCAGCTTGCTGTTGAACAGGTTGTTAAGCTACCTGTTGTGCTGGATTTCGAGCGACCTGAGCAGAACGACAAACTTTTGCAAGGTGTCCAGACTTCCCACAGTTGGTACAGAAACGGCACAGAAGTTGTTGTTGATGGTGACTATTGCACCTGTTGCACAAAGGTGCATTCCCTTCATACCGCTTCTTTGCTGGAGGTTGCGCTGGCTGATTTGGTGCAGCTTGGTTTGCCTGTGCAGTAACGGTGTAGTTTTGGGAAGCCTTACGCTTCCTTGAACTCTTCGAGGAACCTGGTTCCTTACCCTTCTTGTTCTTACCCTTCTTGTTATCCTCTTTGTCAGACGACTGCTTCTTACCCTTGTCACCCTTTCTATGCAGCTTACCCCTTCGAACCTGCGACTCGGTCAATGTCACAGATAGCTCGATTGCCTGACGGATTGTGGTAGGGTTACTACCAGTAACGGTGTCTTGTATGGAGTCAGGCAGACCATCGATATACCTCTTGATAGCCTTCTTGAGTGGGGTAACCATTGTTGGGCATAACAAACTCAGCTCCTCAAATCTATTAGTATACGCCCGGTGCTCGCCACTATCCTGTTTTAGATCATTAAATTCCCTTTCTAAGGCTCGCAGCTCATGAAGAGGACAAAACTCCCTCATCATAAGAGTCCTAAGTTCAGCCCATGTTTGTGCTAAAGCAACCTCAGCACCACGGTCTCTCATAACCCCGTTCCACCATGTAAGCGCCCACTTCTGAAACACACTGGAAGCGAACTTGACTTTGCGATTGTCAGGACACTGAACGTGACGGAAAGTATTCTCAATGCTCTCGAACCATTGAAGAAGCCCAGTTGCTCCCTCAATACCACTAAACTTGAGTGGTTTAGCCGAGTTAAAACTCTTGAAATTACATGGAGCATTAATGTTGTTGTTGGCTTGTTTCCATTGAGCAATAAGATTGGGGAACGCAGCAGCCATTTGTTGCGCGATGATTTCAGCCAGTTCGGCATTAGGCATCGGATTTTCGCGTCTAGGAGGCATTCTAAAAGAGGAAACATGAAAGAAACGAGTGAGACGATTAGGTGAAAAGAATGAGGTGAAACAAAAATCGACAAAAGCAAAGATGGTGGTCATTTGTCCGTATCGCAAAGCAAACAAACGACACACAGTGACTAATCAAAGTAAATGGGTCAAAAATAATGCTTCGCGAAGACATGCTCGCCTATAAGTGAACACTCACCCCAAGAGTTCCCAGGTAAGAGTGACTGGTCCGATTATGTGGATTTGTACGAACACTCTAGCCTTAGACAGAAAACCTAGGGTACAAGCATTCACTCTTCCAGTTTGCACGTGTTCACACTATTTAGAACCCAAAACTTTGAAAAGATTTTGAAAACTTGGAGGGCACAAGGCCAAAAGAATCATTAAAAAACAAATGATAAATTTTCAAAATCAATTTAAAGAATCAAAAGGGTTCAAAAGCATATAAAAATTTATTTAAAAACAGAGATTGCATTTTCAAAAATCGTTTTAGGAGATTGGGTTCTTGTTTTGGTGATCACCTAAGGATAGGTGAAGTGCATGTTTTAAGATCTAAACACAAGACAACTTGTGTTGGGGTCCTAGAAAGGTTATAGTCTAGGTCAAAGCATTACTAATAACCTAATTCCCTATAACCATTGGCTCTGATACCAACTCTTCTGTCACACCCCGACCACGTAAAACATCAAATCGTGGCGGAAACCTCGGGGAGTGTTGTAACAGAATTATTGTTCCATAACCATGGTAAATAAAATTTCATTTTATTCAACAACCAAAGGTGGAATACATTGTTTCAAAACAAGAACCAAAGAGTACGCATCATAATTAAACTAAGTCTATCTTTATTTTAAGTCTCTAAGGCACAAGTCCGCCCTAGTGTCACAATCAACATCCTAAGCAACAGCTCCTGAAACACATGTGAAAATAGGCACGTCAGCATAAAAATGCCTGTGAGTTACATAGGTTTGGTGAAAATAGGATTCATGACTTAAGTGTAAGAAAAAGCTGTTTAACAAAAGTCAGTCATGAACCTTGTTAATTGTTTTGTTTTATAAATCTTTTGAAAAGCTATGATAAAGTAGATGATATATAAAAGAATAATGTGAGGTTAAATGAATAACTATGTAAAATGAGTTTTGTATAAAATAAGTTGTTTGTAAAACAATGTCTTGAAAAATATGTTATTTGTATAAAATGTTATATGTCTATATTGAAATGATTCAAATAACGCTACGATATGTAATATCATACAAGCACTTATATATAGGAAGTACCAGCGGCGTATCCACCATGCTTGTATCATATTACACATGCCTCGTTACTTAAATCACTTTACCCAAACAAACCACCAATGTAAATTGCCCATGTCTAAACCATTTGTCAAATGTCTTTGTGTAAACCATGTCAAAATGTTTATGTCAAAATGTAGTCTATGAAATGTGTATATCAATATCAAAATGTCTATGTCAAATGTCAAATATGTAATGTGTAAACAAAATGTCATGCGTGGCAAGTGATATATATATATACATATATATATATATATAGGGGGCCGCTAGAATGAGAACCACCCCGAGTTATGAGAACCGCGAGAACCACACCATCCGGGGCGAGGTGGACCAAAATTTTTTTTTTTACAACTAGATGTGTATATTGTAAACACATTCGTAAAAAAAAAATTTTTAAAAAATGTCGTGTGGGTAGGTTTTTACACCACAAGTTTGGTGTAAAAAAAAACAAAAAACACCAAACTTGTGGTGTAAAAAACTACCCACACGACATTTTTAAAAAAAAATTTTTTTTACGAATGTGTTTACAATATACACATCTAGTTGTAAAAAAAAAAATTTGGTCCACCTCGCCCCGGATGGTGTGGTTCTCGCGGTTCTCATAACTCGGGGTGGTTCTCATTCTAGCGGTCCCCTATATATATATATATATATATATATATATATCTACTGAGCCACAGATAAAAAATGCACAAAACAATGTATTGAAGTAAAACGTGGTTTAAATCAACACTATGTCTTGTGGAAATGCATGATATACTGAATACAAACATTTATGCGGTATTGTAAAAATGCATACATCCAAGCCTTGTGACTGTGGTGATAAGCCCTTAAACAAATTAAAGGTCTATCTGTGTTATGTCTTATCGGATTCGGTCATTCCTTTCATCCAAACATACGTAGGATGTCAGGAACGGGAGTTGTCAATTTCTATGGTACCATTACCTACTAACGAGCGGCATGATCAAAGTTAATGAATGTATATGGTCCCATTTAAACAAGCCAAATTTCATATCAAAATGTAAGCATGTGATGAAATGAAAATGTACTAAGTATGATGAACATACATAGCATGAAAAAGGTAATGTAAAACAATGTACTAAGTATGTGCTAACTGAACATACATAGCATAAAATGTCATGTAAAACGATGTACTAAGTATGCTACAAAGGACATACATAGCAAAAACACAATGAAATTATGTACTATAAGTGTACTAATGAACATAGCAAGTATATGATATGAAAGCATGGAAAGCATGAAAATAACAAGCAGGCACATGTGTTTCACCCCAAAATGTTTAAAAACAGTAAAAGAGGGGTCTATGTACTCAATTGAGATTGCTCAATAAACTTTAGATATCCACCACGCAAAGCTAGAAGGTTACGGAATCAAACGGCACATAATATAGGATACTACATTAATAAACGGACCTAATCGGAGGATCGGGTAGCATGAGGGTTCGTAAACCAAATGAGTGTAGGAACTCATGCAATATGGTTTAACAAAGCCTACATACTAAAATGAAACTTATCCTAAGTGCTTTTGACCCGTTACGACCCGTTTAGGTAGCTTATGCTACTTTAACGCGTCGTTCGCGTAAAACGCGTTCGGATCACATAACTAGCCCTATGACAAGTAAGATATGCCTTAACATGTTTAATATTGTTGCTAAATCAGTTTAGATGTCAAAAGTTATGTTTCATAGGCTTAAAATGAATTTTGGTGTGAAAATGGTATTTTGGTAATTTACCTAAGGCATAAGAACTACTTATCATACAACTACTTAAACAACGTGACCATAAGGTATAACCTCGGAAGGTTATTCCCTATACAACTATGGTCACCTAAAGTGTTTGGTCGGATCCTAATGATCGACCAAATGGGTCAGGATCGAAAGCATAAGCGATTGATTAGATCGCTTACCCTTACGACCCTAAACAAGCATAAATCTAAAAGTGAGGAGCTAAACATGCTAGAACATGTTTAGTCAAGTTAGAAAACAGGTTTTGGTATAAAAAAAAAACGGTTTTGATACCCTAGAGTAGTTTGGTTACAAAATACGCAAGAACACGCATGTTTCCCGAAACTACGACTCGTCACTGAGTCTAGATAACGTGGTAATCAGTAGGTATAGTCACTAGGGACTATGACCATCGTGATTACGCTCACGTTATGAAGTTCAAACGAACTTTGCATTGACCATAAATTGGTCAATGCAGAAAGTCAAACGCAGTTTGACTTTCAAGCATAAAAACGCATAAAAAGAACGAAGGAACACTAACAAAGGGTCCTCGCAAGATTGATTATCCAAGTATTTCTCAGGTATGAAGTGTTGCACACTTCAACTTAGAGAAAATCTCAGATATCAAGTGGGTTGCAAGTGAAATGGTGTGGCGTTTATATAGGAAAGCTAGAACCGTTGGGATCGTTTATCGGGAAACGAGCTTCGATCTAGGCCGTCCAAGTGTGCCCCTTGTTTTCTAATACCATTAGAGCCTATAGAAATGGCCCATGATGTTTTAAAAACCGTTTGCAAGTGGAGAATGAAGGTATAACAGCTGGAAACAGGCTGTAACACAGTTTCTGCATATCTGGGAGGGCCACACGGGACGCGTAAGAGGCTGAGGAAGTCTACGCGGGCCGCCTGAGCAGTACAGATCAGAAACAAGTTTCCAAAATGACAGTTTCAGTCCCTGTTGGTGTTTAAAGCCATTTCTGACACTTCTAAGGCCCGTTAAGCCAACTTTAAGGCCCTAAAATGATGCTTAAACATTGTGGGCATGAAACATGCTCAAAAATATGCCGGATGTCGGTTCGTTTGGTCTTACGATCGCGATGTTTGCTTAATTACGACGGAATGCGCATAAGCGCGAAAAACGATCCAAATTGCGCGACGAATGGATTTTTCTTATGCCAAACACTAAAATAAAATATTTTAATGCTTACATAAATTTTTGGATGTCCGGATGTATTCAGAACGTAAGTTATGCGCGAAAATGCAAACTTATGCAATTTTTGACGCTTTTAGTCCCTGAATGGGCATAAAGTTTATTTTAGCACACCAAACTCCTCAAAGACTATTTCTAAGCTATGGAAAGGATATTTAGGGTGTGTTTAACTTATGGCCATGTTCCGGAATGTCCGTTACAGTTCAAATTGGCATACTTTCGCAGTTTGTCAAATTTAGTCCCTGTAAGCGAATAGACTTGATTTTGCCATACCAAAGCCTTCAAAACTTATTTCTAAGTTATGTAAAGGTTATTTAAGGTATGTTAAGAATATGTTGATGTCCCGGTGTGTTTGTCGCATTAAACTGATTATGTTTACGTACTAGTTTGCGTATAACTCTCCAGAAAGTGATATAAAGTTTGAAATTGAATAAAAACCAAAACATGAAAAATGTAAAACATAAACAAACATTGGGATCAAATAACTTTATTTCATTGATAACTGAACTATTTAAAATGATTACAAGCACAGATGTCACAGTTTGGTAAATCAGCTCATCATTTTCATCAGACATGACAAACTTATTTGTTGCCATGGGTGTGATGCATGGTTTAAAATCATTCATATCAAATTTATTTAAAAGTTCTTTAGCCTATTTGCTTTGATAAATGAAAGTTCCATTTTGCATTTGCTAAACTTGGAGACTAAGAAAGCATTGCAACTCATCCATTGCACTCATTTCAAACTCAGCTGTCATGAGTTCCCTAAACTCCTCACACACTTTATTACATATGCTTCCAAAAATAATGTCATCCACATAAATTTGGACAATCATTAAATCCTTTCCTCTCCATTTTAGAAACAGTGTTTTATCAATGGTACCTCTTTTGAAACTACTTGAGAGTAGAAAGGTGGAAAAAGTTTCATACCAGGCCCTAGGTGCTAGTTTCAGGCCATACAAAGCTTTGTTTAGCATGTAGACATGATCTGGATAAAATGGATCCTCAAAACCTGGAGGTTGACAAACATACACATCTTCTTGAATTGTACCATAGAGGAAAGCACTTTTGATATCCATTTGAAACACCTTCATGTTGTGGTTGACAGCAAAGGCCAGGAACAATCTTATAGCTTCCAATCTTGCTATAGGGGTGAATGTTTCATCATAATCAATCCCCTCTTCCTGTCTCTAACCTTGAACCACAAGCCTGGCTTTATTCTTGACAACAATGCCCCTTTCATCAGTTTTGTTTTTGAAGACCCACTTTGTGCCGATGGGACTTACATCTTTTGGCAGTGGTACAAGCTCCCATACTTGTTGTCTTTTAAACTGTTGGAGCTCTTCTTGCATGGCTTCTACCCAGCTGTTGTCTTTTAGTGCCTCTTGGTACTTGACTGGCTGATGGAGTGATAGAAAACCAACAAAAAGACAAATGTTTTGGGTTTGGGTTCTTGTGAGCACCCCTTCATTGATGTTGCCAATGATTTAATCAGGTGGATGAGATCTCAAGAAGATTAAATCTCCTTGGTATGGTATGATGGCATTTGTTGGTGAAGGCTGCAAATGTGTATCATCTGAGCTAACCACTGCTGGTGACTTTGATGATCCAGCAGTGGCTTCGAAAGGTGGTGGAATATGAAGTAATGGTGTGGACACATGCTGACTTTTATCCACTGTTTGGGGACTTTTGTCAGCAGTGTTTGATGATGTGGAAGCAGTGGTTAAGGGGCTACTTTGGTCAACAACTGTTGATGTAGCAGTGGTTGAGCTTTGACAGCTGTTTTGTACAACTGATGCTTTTCCCATACTAACAGACTTTTGAGGGATGATGATTTCATATCCATAGTCTGGTGTTGAATCCTCTGATGGACCTGCACTGTTAGTCTTGATAGCAGTATTTTTAAAAGTGAATTTATCAAGATCAAACAAATCAGCAGGATTTGCTGGGATTTTCATTGATGAAAGTTCATTGAACTTTACATTTAAGGTCTCCTCCACAGCTTTGGTCAGTGTATTAAACACTTTGTAGGCCTTGGCAGTGGTTGAGTATCCCAGATGATAACCACAATCAACTTTGGCTGCAAATTTTGAGATGGAATCTTTTAAGTTCAAAATAAAACATGGGCAGCCAAATACCTTGAAGTATGAGATCAGTGGTTTGATTTTATATAGAATTTCATAGGCAGTCTTTTTGTGCCTGGGGTTTATTAAAACTCTGTTTTGGACATAGCAGGCAGTGTTTATTGCCTCTACCCAAAAAGTCAAAGGCAAACCTGAGTCAGCAAGCATGGTCCTAGCAGTTCAATCAGTGTCCTATCCTTTCTCTCAACTACCCCATTTTGCTCTGGTGTTCTAGGGATGCTGTACTGCCTTACAATCCCTTTCTTTACACAGAAGGCATCCAACTCCTTATTTTTTAATTCTGTGCCATTTTTACTTCTGAAGACTTTTACTGGAAGGCCAAATTGCTTTTCAACCTGTGTCACAAAGTCTTGCAAAATGCCTACAGTCTCATCTTTTGAGTGTAAAAAGAAAGTCCATGTAAACCTAGAGAAGTCATCAATAATAACCAAACAATATCTCTTCTTTTTGAGACTCATGACTTGAACTGGGCCAAACAAATCCATGTGCAGCATTTGCAAACACTGGGTTGTTTTGGACTCTTCAATGGACTTAAAGGAGCTTTTATGTTGTTTTCCTTTTAAACAGGAACCACAATACTCAGGACATGAAAACATTTTTTGTGGCAAGCCTCTTACAAGGCCATTTTTTGAAATTTCAGTGATTGTCTTGAGATTTGTGTGCCCCAGTCTCCTGTGCCAAAGTTCTGTCTCTTTGTTAGAGGCAGCTGAGAACAGACAGACATCAGCTCTGGGACACTCTTTTGACATATCAACAACATAAACATTGCCACTTCTTTGAGCAACAAGTTTTGTTTTTCCAGTTTTTATTATTGCTTCAATCTTTTCAACCATTTTTGGTCCAACAATCCTATAACACTCCTTTGTGAAGAATGACCCATAACCCTTATCACTCATTTGTGAAACACTCAGGAGGTTGAATTTCAGATTGTCTATCAGATTGACATTTTCAAAATTTACATTTCCAGACTGCACTGTACCAGACCCCAGAACTTTCCCTTTACTATTATTCCCAAAGGATATATCACCCCCTCCATGAATTTTGAAATCTTTGAGTAGGGCTTTACATCCTGTCATGTGCCTGGAGCCTCCACTATCTACACACCAAAGGCTATCTAAGCATGCAGAAGCTCCCTGCATATGAAGTAAAAGGATTAGTTCATTAGGGTTTCCAAAGCCAATAAGGCTTTGGATGGGGTCTCAATAGTGTCTGGGATGAATGCAGATTGATGGACAGTGGTTAGGTCAGGGGTTTGGACAGTTTTAGGACTGTTTCTTTCTAACCACTGTTGTGGGTTTTGCCCAATCACCTGTTGGTACCCAAAAGGATGCCTGTTCACTTTAGGTTTAGAGGGCCTTTTGTAGGTCTCATAAACGTGTGGAATCCTTTGGTAAGATTGTTGTCCCTTACCTCTTCTGTATTGATTGGCAGGAGGTGCATCAGTAACCTGAACATCTCTTTTGACAGATGTTTGGTTCAGCTGTTTTGTGACAGCTGTTTGAACTGGCACAAACAGTGGTTGGTTCTTGGGGAATTTGATAGATGATGTTGATGGACTCAAGGATGTTTTAGCAGTGTATTCATTCTTTTTCACATCAAAATTTTTGAGATACACACATGCTTGAGTTTTGTGGTTTGTTTTACCACAGATGGTGCAGCTTTCAGCAGGAACAATGACACTTGTTTTGTTTAGATCATATGCTTTTAGATGAAAACAGTCTTTTGTTATATGGTTTCTCTTTTCACAAAATTCACAAAACAAGTTATTGATATTTTCTCTCTTCTTTCTCTTTTCAGACTCCTTTGCAACAGAGTTTTTAACCTCTGTTGGGATGTCCTTAAGAGGAATGAATTTTGCTTTTGGAGCTTTAACACCATCAGTGGTTGTAAAGTCCATGGGCTTGAAATTTTCAAGAATGTCACACTCATCAGACCAAGTGGGTTTAAACTGGTATTTCTCAATCTCCTCAAAAGTAGAGGATCCCACTGGTCTGTCAAGTGTGATTTTGTTACCAAGTTTATCAGTGATTTTCACTTCTTGGCCATTCTTGTTTGTGGGAATGAATTATGTGGTTACATCAGTGGTTTGAACATATTTTTCAAAAGCAGTGTTTTCATCATCATGTTTTCTATAACCAACACCAAATTTCACATTGCTTTTAATATGTTTTTCAAGCGTTACCTCATATCCTTTGCAGGATTCCACCCATTTTTCACATGTGATTTGAGTGGACTCTAACTCCTTTTTGCAAACTTGGTATTTTTCTACCATAGTTTGGAGTTGAGTTTTGGTTATGCTTTGCTCTTCTTTGAGACTGCTGATCTCTTTATCCTTTTCAGCCAATTTGTTTCTAAGCTCTTTTAATGACTTTTCAAATTTGACTTCATCAGTTAAGACTTTATCCCTAAGGTTTTCATTTACCTCTTTGATGTTAGCAAATGCAATAATGCACTTGTCTAAACACAGTTTTTCAAGAACTTGAGGTGATACCTTGGCAGCAGCCATCATGGCACAATCACATTGATGATTTTCTTCATCATCAGCTCTTACTTCTTTCTCACCTGCTCTCTTTTCTTCCTCTTCTTCCTTGTCTTCTTTGGACCAGGGATCTGTCAGTGGTTCAATCAGGGTTTCTAAATTTTCTCCCAGCAGCAGTTCACCAGCAGCTGCAGTAACCACTGCTTCAGTCACCTCATCCACTGTTTCAGCACTTAGTTGTTCACCTTCAGTTTCTACCCCCTCTGGTATTGACTCTAATGCCATCAAACAAAATTCATCATTAGAAGGTTCATTAAAAGCATAGGGTGCAAAATTTTCATCACCAAGCTCATCAGGCATGCTGCTCCAGTCAACAAAGCCTTGAGTGAAGAAGCTTTGCTGATCTGGTTGTACCACTACTGGAGCAGCTGTTTGATGTGCAACAGGTTGCACTTGTGCCTGAGGGACAGGGGTTTGAACATACTGAATTTGTGGAACAGTGGTTTGGATATAATGCACAGGCACAGGGGTAGCAGCATAGTGAGCAGTGTTAACATGGGCTGCAGGGGTATATTGGGTATAGTGCACAGTGCTTTGATTTTGTGGTCTAGGGTTTGAGATGGGATGAGTGATTATTGGACCAGTGTTTTGACTTCTGCATTCCCTAGCAAAGTGCCCTAGCCTATTGCACTTGTAGCACTTAATTTTTTATTTATCCAACCCCACCCTTAAATTCCCATGTAACCCTGGGAATTTTCTCCCTGTTCTTTTGTAGAATTTGCTTGTTCTTACACTAAGCAAAGCCAATTGATGCAAAATGTCCATCTCTTCTAAGTCAGTGGGATCAAAGTGTTGCAAATCATTGAGTTCAAAGCACAAATTATCTGACATCTGGTTTTCACAATTTGCAGTAAAAGCATAATTTGCAGAGTGAGGATCAGGGTTGTTAAAATTTCCACCAGCAGTTATATCAATGAAGTGATCATAACCCTGATCCTTACCACTGCTACCAGATTCTTCCTGACCAAAAAGAGTTGTGCTACCGAATGAATAATCATCAGCAACTTTACCAGACTCTTGCAACTTCTTTTTCTGGTTCAACTCCCTTTCATAGGTCAGGAGTCTACCATGAAGTTGGGTCAGGGTCAGATCCTTGAACTCAGCAGAGTTTCTAGTGACAAAAGCTATGGTATCCCATTTTTCTGGTAGTGACCTAAGTAACCTGCTATTTTGAGTTGAATTTGGAAATGTTACTTTAACAAGCCTTAGTTCACTAATGAGACAACTGAATCGATCAAATTGCTGAGTCAGTGATTCACCCTTGATGTGACAAAATGTTTCATACTGTTTATTCAAAATTTCCCTATTGTTTTCAATGACTTCTTCTGTACCCCCAAACTGTTCCTTCAGTGCATCCCATAGCTCTTTGGCACTGTTACAGTGTAACAGTCCAGCATAGATCTCATTGGGTAACGCAGATGCTATGATGCTAAATGCTTTGGCATCGAGTTCGAACTTTTGAAAATCAGTTTCAGTATAGTTTTCAGTTGGTTTAGGAACAAACTTCTTTGCATCCTCAGCACTTGGCACCATAGGAACATGGGGACCAAAAACAACAGACCTCCAACATCCAGTGTTCTGTTGAGCAAGGATGTGACCCATCCTTCTCTCCCAGATGTTGTATTCATTACGTTTAAGCATAGGTGGTTTAAAAAGTGAGCCAATGTTATTCTTATCATCTTGTGATTATGACGTCATCCTGGTTGTTTTACAGGCACTGGTTAATCAACTTTGATGGTGATTAAACCTTGCTCTGTTTTTTAACACAAACGAAGAAACTATCAGTATCAACTTTTATGAGCTGAACTATTTACGTCAAAATGATTGTTAAATCAAATTTGACTGTCCAAGCTCTGATACCAATTGTTAGGATCTGAGTTTGGTCTTGATTGTGCTTTACGTTTGAATTAAGATGAAGATGGATGAGTTGTGCGGCGGAGTTAATGATGGAAACAAACTTTGCACACAATCAAACGAGAGAATTGCTTTAATCAAACATTTTCCACAAAGAACCGAAAGATTGAATTTATTTCAATAACGATTACAATGCAATGTATGAATACAAACTCCCCCTCAGCCTGAGCTCACAGTGTTTGTTCGTGCAGGAAGAAGATTTTGCAAAGAGCTAATAGAACTGTACAGAGCACTATTCTATTTATAGGCACGAGCAAACCACTGAAGCATCTAAGCTAACGTCACCATGAAAGTGACATCTAACCTCCTAACAAACTCTAACCTCTGATCTATACAACCTCTGCTATGCTAACTACTGTTATTACATTACATTACATAAAGACATCTAATGTAACACCCCGTGTTTCCACAAGTCAAAGTCAAAGTCAAGGTCAAAGTCAACGACCGGTTATACGGATTTGACTTATAGAAATTTCTTTATTTTATTTGTATTATGTGGAGTAAGTGTTGTTAATTACAAGCCATCGACGTGTTATTCAAACGACTTACGACTGTGAACTATATGAAGTAATAATGCGATAAAGTTAAGCAACTGACAATCAAGCTAGGCTAATCGTATCGACACCGAATCACAACTCGATCTATACTTGTTGGTTATTGTTATACGTGTGTGTGCCTTATGTGTTACTTGTGCATGTGTTTTTATGTTGTGTTGTGGTAATCAATCGAAACGCAATCTAACTCGAAATGCAATCGAACTCAATCGACATCGAACTCGAATCGTAAATGAACTATGATAATTAGTGGAGAAGGGATAGTGCCCGATATGAATTAGTTGGGACTGAAAGTAAGTTGACTAGGAACCCTATCATGTCGAACCGCTCGCAATCGAAATTGAAATGCCAAAAATCGTCGCGTCGAACATTCAAACCATGTGCCATCCGGCCGGATAGCCATCTGACCGGATAGCCTCTTGTCCGTAGATCAGATGCCATCCAACCAGGGTGTCATCCAACCGGATAGTCATCCGAGCGGTGTGTCATCCGATCGGATAACCCTTTCCTCTTTTAGAATCCTATAAATACCCATGTCATTGTCATTCTTTCTACTTTTGGAAACCCTCTGTCCGAACAGCTCGTGCTCCCCACCTTTTCTTCGATTTCTCTCGATCAAGGTAAGATCTCGTCCTAAACCTTGTACTTTCTTGATCTACACGCACTCCTACACCTTTCTATCTTTTAAATCTTAACTTTTAACCATGAAATCACTAGATTTCGGGTGTTCTAGGATGATGTCATCATGTGTTCTTCAAGAACTTCATGTTTTGGCCTCAATCCACCAAGAACAACTTAGATCTAACTGATTTCCACAAAGATCTTGTAAAGATCTCGACACAAGTGTGGTGAAAGAGGATTGAAAGATGGTTTTTAACTTTCTTCCAACTCTTTTGCACTCAAGGTACTCAAAACCGATAGGATCCGACCCTGATCTAGTCTTCTACTCTATCGTAGTTTTGTACTAGCTCAAGATCCGGATTCTACCCACGAGACTACCGATTTCGGGTTAGTCAAGAACAACCGTCTCGAGCCGGTAACCGGCTGGACTAGGGTGATTCCTGGTTGGGTTGGCAATCTGGGTCGAACTAGGGGTTCTGTTGGCTAACACGTTGTCAAAGTGTCTCGAAATAATGACAAACCATCAAAAGGACCAAGTGTAGGACGAACGGAACAACTGTAACGGATTGCTATCCGACCGGATTGCTGTCCGATCGGATAGGTCATCCGAACGGATTACCATCCGAACGGATCACACTTGGGTCCCACCTTTAAAACAATCTTATCTGAAGTTTGAGTATCGAACGAATTGCAATCCGATCGGATGACCATCTGACTGGATTACTCTTCGGATCATGAGATACTAAGACTTTAAAGACTTAAACAATTTTCAACATGTTCATTACCAGAGTTGCCACCCGATCGGATGGACATCCGATCGAGTGACACTTCAGCTTAGAGCTTGCCTTTACCAAGTAATCTCACCACTAAGTTACCGTCCGACCGGACCACCGTCCGACCGGATGACCATCCGAACGGATTGTCATCCGCACGACCCACCATCCGATCGAACGACTTGATGGATAGAGATACTTCAATGCTTTCAAAATGCTACAACGAAAACTTCAAAAGTCAAGCCATCATACACAAACACATACTTCTTATAGGAAGAAACAATCCACTCGAATCATCATCCGACCGGACCACTGTCCGACCGGATGACCATCCGAACGGATTGTTATCCGCACGGATTGTTGTCCGATCGGATTACCATCCGATCGAACCACTATCCGACCCGTTTACACTTTGCACCATTTGACGCGTAAAACGTCACTCATCTTTATGCTATCGAATCTATTCAGGCTAACCCTACTCGCTAAGCGCTCCCTTCAATCCATTAACCGCTGTGAGTATACTCGATCCCTTTTTGCTTTACGCACTTTTGGGCGTTACATACGTTACGAATATTCAAACTACAACAATCACACTACTCAATACTATTTGAACGCTAACCGTTAATGCATGTTATACGTGGCTTATGAATGCTTGTTTGTTATGTTTACACATGGAATGCTGTCTACCTGTGACAAACCTCACCAAACCAGGTATCCGTACGAACAAATTAATATTTAATTACTGCTTAATTACTGTGCTTACTTGCAACTGTGATTAAACTGCTTACTGATTTATGATACATACATACACATGCATCACATTTTATACTGTCACTCTATTATTTTTACACAAACATCAGTGACAACCTAGATGCACAAAAAGCACAGTGAGCACACTATACGGATAACCCAGTAAACATGCTGACATAGCCATCATCAGACAGTTACTGTCTCTGAGGCCATCATGAGCCGAGAATAGTTTACTACACTAGTAGGGAGTGTAGAGAGATGAGGATTGTAGAACTGCGTCACTAGGTGATATTTATAGTGACCGGATGTGCCTAAAACGTACTTTAAGTACAAAATTCTGCACTTTAAATAAAAACTCAGCATTTAAAACTAACTAGTAAAGTGCAAAAACTTGGGAAAATATTACTAGACTCTTCCCAAAGTGTTGGGAATTCATTGTGTCACTAAAACACTATAAAAGACACTTTAAAGGCTTAATTAGCACTTTAACGGATTAATATCCAACCGAACAACCGGACTTCACCCGGAACATAAAAATATTGACATTGACATTGTTTTTCTTTTACTGAGCTAGTTAGGGTCCCCGAATACCCTAACACCCTTTATATTAAATAACACACTAAATACTCTAACTAAATGCCATTAGGACATAACTAATTGAAACAAGTCCCATTACATTCCAACCCCATATTTTCTTTTTCTTTGAAACGGTTGCATGGGGACACCACCCTACGATTTTTTTTTTATTGAAAGATGCTAGTGGATAATGGGGCTTTATACTCATTGGATAATGGTGGAAGTAGATTATAAGAAGGCACACAAGTTACATCCATTTCATTCACAAATATCAACCAACAAACACCATTTCCTTTCCTTCTTGCCTATGATCGGCCGAACACCAACCACATACACCCACCATTTTGTTTCTTGTTCAACCATTTCTTATACAACCAAAGGTGTTAAAGGGCATATAAGTAAGCTTGGTGCACTCGGAAGTGGAAGGACCTCTCTTATTTTCTTTTAACCACCACTTTTACGCCTTGTTTCTTCCCTAGCCTTGAGCTAGTAGTAAGTGTTTCTAATCACCATCTTGATCTTGTTTAAAGTGGTTAATAAGAGGATTAATGGTTAAAACTCGAGAACATGCGAAAACAAAACTAAAAGTCTTGAATGAAAGATGAACAAAATGGTTAAAAAGAAACTAATAGTGTAAAACTTATGGAACTGGTTTTGTTATGGTTATTTATTATTGTTGAATGCTAGTAGGGGAACGGATCGTCATCTAACCACGCTAGGTCATGTTCATGGAACATGAACTAGCACTATGGTTAGTGTAAAAATAACTAGATGACGAAACCTTTCACTCACAAACATGAACTTGTGTAAAAACGGTTTTTCTTATGAAATGGAGTTCTAAATTAGTAGATCTAAAGATCTACAAGTGTTATTTTCGAAGAACCAAGTAAAATATATACAAGTCTTATTTTAAGCCGGATCTTACACAACTAAAAATATTTTTTGTGAACAAACAAGTGTGTGGACACTTGTGTGACAAAAGTTTTAACAAAGAAATAATTTTCGTAAATACCGACTAGAAGTTGTAAAAAAAATTCATATTCTTTAAAAATAAGATTTCCAAGAAACCGACTTTATTTTTAGAGATGGAAAGATCCACTAAATGTGTTGAAAAGTTACTACATAATTTTACACAACTTGCAAGTTCATGTGTTTGCGATTTATTTTTATTCTGACTAGCTTGATGTTTAAAGATGGTATTTTGATGATTGGAAATTGGTTGATTGAAATTTTAAAAGAAAATGATACGCTTGAAAGCGTGGCCACCTCCAGTTACAGAGGAAACTCTGACGAAATTTTTCCAAGAAATAACACTTAGAATATTTTTGGTGACAAGTGTTATGAATATATTTTTGACTTGTTTTTTTTTCAAACAAACTTCGCCATGATTTTTATTACAAAATGACCAAGTATTCGGAGGTGGAAATCTTCGTAAATAAAACTTACTAAATATATATATATAGAATGTATCTTTCGTAGCAAAACACTTGCGTGATTTTATGATTATTTGGTGAACTATATATTATTTTTAGAGTAAAAATAATATAACTGGAATACATTGTGAAAAGCACGACTCCAAAATAATACGAACGCCTTCACAATAAATATTTAAGTTACACCGGTATTATTTATTACCACCCGAACCTTACAACGTAACTTACGTATTTTCAGAAAATACTCATAAGTGTGTATTTTGACTAAGTATTATTTTGGGAAAATTATATGGTATAAAATATAATATTTTTGGGAAAAATATTTATATTTTGGGAGTAAAGTATTTTGGACAAATGAAATAAAATATATTACATTAAGTGAGACTTAATAATATATTTCGAAGTTATACGAACGCACATGTATTAAAACCCCCATCCTTGGGAAGGAATATATTTACCAAATAATTACGAAGTGTAATTACGGAATAGTTACCTAGCTATTTCTCCAACAAAACGTTAAACCTTAAGCCAAGGCACGGTCGTCCGTCTAATAGAAGTTAGTACGTGTAGGTCGTCACGCAGTAGGTTACTTTGGTACAAACTATTTCGAGACGCACTTCAGTGAGTTCATGTCCCCCTTTTCTCTTAACTGTTTTCAGTTCTATACTGCGGGGGTGAAATACATGTTACTATGATTACGAATACTTTTTACATGGTATGGTTAGCTTAAGGAGGGTTAGGACGTACAGATCATGTGAGTGAGTAGGCGCAACTTGAGGCCATTAATCCTCATTGTAGGACCGAGGGTCGTAAGCGGTAGATCTATCTGGGTGTAGCGAGCCCAACCCCTGAGCCCGCTTAATGGACAAGGTGGTGACTTTGTACCTGACGCAAAATCCGCTAGGTTTGAGTCTTCCTACGGCACTTCACACATATCATTGGCTTTGCAACCCAATGGTGATTTCTTTTTCCTTAATTGCTACATACCAGGGACTTTTATACATACTTACAGCATTTTCAAATGTTTGTACATACTCACTTACACATGAACTCGCTCAACTTTATGTTGACTTTTCAAACTACATGTATTTCAGGAAACTAACAGATCTGGCACGGTATGCACGTATTTTCAAGCTGCGTTTGAATAAAGAAGTCATCCAGGGTTTAGAAGGTGTAACCTCTTCCTGGACGGGTTACATATGTCTAAACCTAGCATTGTTTAAAGTCTTTTGCTAAATCTTTATAAACTCAATTAAATCAAGTTAAGGTTTGTAACTTATTTTGTGATTGTTGAAAAATGGGATTTTTCTAAACTTTATTAAAGGATGAATATCTCATGTTTTTATCATATAGCAATGTTATGATTGTTGCTATGGTATTAAGAAGTCACACCAAATAAACCCACGCTTCCGCAAAGCCAGGGTGTGACACTACCTGCCTTAGCAACGATAGTACTATAGTTTAGACTCAGCACCCGTTCACACGGGGGTTGTTAAGGACCATTACTTGCATGGATTACGGTGGTAATCATGTATTGCGAACTGCCTCGGGCAGTCAACCTGCAGTCATTGGTATCGATGGATCTATGTCGATAACTAACGTGCTTCATTTCACTATGTGTACGTGCTGGTTATGCGTAAACGAATTCGAACTCTATATGCTATTATTAAACTTGTATGCTCAACTTTACATTTTATGTATTGACTTTATTTTAACGTATGTGACAGGTGCTTAGGACGCACACTTGGTAGGAATTTGAAGCTAGAATAAAGCTTTAGAGCCCAACAAATAGTTGTCTATAGTGGTCAAACTAAGGGTCTCTAGAAGCAGATAAACAATTGCTGACTATTTTAAATCTGAGTTGTCGGAACAGAATATTTGCCTGGATTTATGTCTGTAATAATTATTTTACTGTTTGAGATACGGTATGGGACGTGTTATTTAAATTAAATAGTATTGATAATTGTTATGGAAACTTCTAGACAATCTGTTTCGCTCAGTGCCATGCCCCGATGTTTCCGCCATCGGTTGGGGTGTGACAGATTGGTACCAGAGCCATAACTATAGGGAATTAGGCCAGACTCGACCTAGTCCGAGTCGAAGTCTTAAAAACCTAGACTATAGTTAGGAACCAACAGACCGACTTGAGTACATCCAGTAGGGATTATGTATGGGCTTATTTCTCGCTATCCTCGTCCATACTACACTATCACTACACTCGAATTTTCAACTACAAAAAGGGAAATCAAGTCGAGATTAGGTGTGAAAACCGCGAACTCTCGACTAAATTGCTTAATCAATGTTGTTTTGTCAATTTATCAATG
Organism: Helianthus tuberosus; assembly: GCA_030545235.1. Lineage (NCBI taxonomy): Eukaryota > Viridiplantae > Streptophyta > Magnoliopsida > Asterales > Asteraceae > Helianthus > Helianthus tuberosus. The sequence continues at coordinate 146,798,320 of CM060410.1, read as the reverse complement.
ATTTCTTTTTCAATAACGAACGCTTGTTCAGCGGGGGAATTATACCAAATCAAGGGTGAAACCCATATTTTGATGAATAATCTCCTCCATTTTATCAAAACAGGGACGAAGTTGTTAAGACAGGGGTGAAACCCTAACCTTGAATACTTGTTCCGCACCTTTTACAAAACTCCCACCAAGGTCTCAACGGACTCCAAGTGCACGAACGTGACCGAACACACGAGAACGTAATATAATCAGTGATTCTATTGACAGATCTGAGATCGTACAAAGCACCTGAATCACGATGTCACTTCCTCTCTCTAGCCTCTCTCTCTAACCTTCAAAGCTTCTAAGTCTCAAATGTGATAATTCGTCAATTTTATGTGTTTTATGTGCTCTTACCTGTTTATGTGCTTAACTTTGGAAGAATTAATTGATTTGTGCCTTCGCTTCGATCGATACACACGACTCGCACTGCATTTCTACCCCAAAACGCTAACAAATAGTTGAATTATTGGCGACTTATACTGCGATATACGCTTATACTACGCTATTCCCGAACAACTGCAGACCTTGAATAATAGGTTTCTGTTTTCTGACTGCCTCTAGTGATTAAATGCGTATGTGTTTCCTTGCTTCTGTGCCTTACTTGCTTAGGTGTTATGTGATTATGTGCTCTACGTGCTTGTGTGTAAATGCGATTTTGTGCTCTACATGTTATTTGTTTACGTGAATATGTGTGTTCCTGAGCTTTAGTAAGTAGTAGACGTGTGAGGTGAGATTCGAATACAATGTGTTGAGTCCTGTGACGATGTCTATTGCAGACAATGTCGCCCGGATCCCGTCACACATTTTCTCGTCAAGAGAAGAGAGACAAACGCCTGGCAGCCATCATCACTAAAAGTGTAGAAAATTCTGTAAGTGATGCTTACGAGAACGCTAGCAAGTCATCTGAGGAATCAAGGACCGACGCTCCTAAAGCTGCCGCAAGGCCCTTCAGTTTCAAGCAATTCAAGTCGTGTGGGCCAAAAGAATTCACTGGCGAGGGAGGTCCGAATGCACTATTCCAATGGTTTGATTCCATTGAGGTCACTCTGCGACAGAGTGGTTGCCCTGATGACCTTCGAACTCTGAATGCTACCGGTGTTTTCCAGTCCCGTGCACTAGACTGCTGGACGACCAAGAGGAACAAGCGAGGGAACGATGCAGCCTACGGTCTGTCGTGGGACGAGCTCAAGGAAGTTATGCTAGAGGAATTCTGCCCTCCTCACGAGCGTCAAAAGCTTGAAGATGAATTTTGGCACATACACTAACAGGAGGGTGACAACGCTGCTCTCACTGCTCGTTTCAAACAACTCAGCATCATCTATCCCGATCAAGTCAAGACTCCAGAGATCACAATCAAGAAGTACATCCGAGCTTTGCCCGACTGCGTCTCAGATTTCGTGCAAGCGGCAAAGACTAAGACGATCGAAGAAACTTACCTACTGGCCGCCGAAATCAACGACAAAAGGGTCAAGGCTGGTGTCTGGGATAAAACTTCGAAGCACCTGCATCAAGCTACTACCGCCGCACCAACTGCTGAACCCACCTCATCGAGCAACAAGAGAAAGAACAGCTCCAGCAACAAGAACTGTGCGATCACTGTTGCACCAATTCAAGCTGTACCAGCCCAACAGCGTCAAGTAGCGGCGCCTGTGGCTAATGCACCGCCTGCAAAGCGTGCATACACTGGGCCACACCCGCTCTGCCCTACTTGCACCTACCATCACCCAACTGCCATTGCTTGCCATTTTTGTGCTCATTGCAATGTATACGGCCATTTTACTGCCAACTATCGTATTCGACAAGCTCCTGCTCATCAAGCTCTCCTCACTGCTCCACAAGGTCAACAAGCTCCTCCGGCACCCGCGGTCAAAGCCAGAGCCTGCTTTGCATGTGGCGACCCGAACCATTTTTCCAACATGTGCCCAAACAGGGTCGTGAAACAAGAGCCTCAGCAACAGCAGCCTCAGCAGCAACAACAACAGCAGCAGCAAAAACAGGCCGCACGCGCCAGAACTTTCAACCTCAACGTGCGTCAAGCCCAGGCCGACAACAACGTGGTCAATGGTACGTTCCTTGTGAATGGTATTTATGCTTCATGTTTGTTTGATACTGGAGCCGATAATTGCTTTGTGTCGTTCGAATTCGAGAAACTCCTTAGTCGTAAACGCTCCCAACTCTCCTCGACTTTCGATGTTGAAGTCGCTACAGGAAGAACCGTCGCCGTCAACTCTGTTCTTCATGATTGTACTCTTGAGCTCAACAATCACATCTTCCCAATCGACCTTATTCTGATGCAACTCGGAAGTTTTGACGTCATAGTAGGCATGGACTTTCTTCGAGAAAACCATGCTGAAGTTGTGTGCTTCGACAAGATGATTCGATTTTCGCTCGCGAATGGTGACTTATTGTGTGTATACGGTGATACTACTTCAAAGGGTCTCAACCTTATGTCATGCGTGCAAGCTAGCAAGTATCTCCGCAAGGAATACAGGGCTTTCTTGGCTAACATTGTAGTAGCGGAGAAGGAAAAGAAAGAGAAGAAGGAAGTGAAAGATGTTCCTGTGGTTCGAGAATTTCCTAATGTTTTTCCAGAGGATCTTCCCGGGCTACCACCAAGTCGTGATATCGACTTTCGTATCGACCTCATTCCTGGAGCCAACCCTATTGCCAAAGCTCCCTACCAACTCGCGCCGTCCGAAATGCGCGAACTCTCAACCCAACTCCAGGAATTACTTGAGAAAGGCTTCATTCACCCGAGCACCTCTCCTTGAGGCGTGCCAGTCCTTTTCGTCAAAAAGAAGGACGGATCGTTCAGGATGTGCGTCGACTATCGGGAATTGAATAAGTTAACTATCAAGAACCGCTATCCCCTACCTCGCATCGACGATTTGTTTGATCAACTACAAGGCGCTACGTGTTTCTCAAAGATCGACCTACGTTCAGGATATCACCAGCTACGTATTCAAGAGAAGGATATACCCAAAACCGCGTTTCGTACTCGTTACGGCCACTACAAATTCGTTGTCATGCCTTTTGGTTTAACCAACGCACCAGCGGTTTTCATGGATCTGATGAATCACGTGTGTAAATCGTATCTCGACCATTTCGTCATCGTATTTATCGATGATGTCTTGATCTATTCCAAGTCGAAAGCCGAACATGCGCAGCATCTACGTTTGGTTCTCGAGTTATTCCAGGGGAACCAACTCTATGCCAAGTTCTCCAAGTGCGAATTCTGGTTGGAGGAAGTTCAGTTTCTGGGTCACATTGTTAATAGTCAAGGCATTCACGTCGATCCTGCGAAGATTGAAGCTGTCAAGAGCTGGGTTACGCCTAAGAACCCGTCTGAAGTCCGCTCTTTTCTCGGACTAGCGGGCTATTATCGACGATTTATCGAGGGATTCTCAAAGATCACTGTGCCGCTTACCTCTCTTACCCATAAAGACAACCCTTTTGTTTGGAAAACTGAACAAGAGTCTACCTTTCGAACCCTCAAGCACATGCTTTGCAACGCTCATGTTCTCACATTGCCCGACGGAAACAATGATTTCATTGTCTATTGTGATGCTTCCAACCTTGGTCTTGGTTGCGTTCTCATGCAACGGGACAAGGTCATATCTTACGCATCTCATCAGCTCAAAGTCCACGAGAAGAACTATACAACCCATGACTTGAAATTGGTTTGGATAGGTGTCATAAGGTATAAGACTGTGTGAAGGATCTTTACATTCCCTAGCAAAGTGACCTAGGTTATGACACATAAAACATTCAACTCTATATTTATCATTTTCAAACTTACCCCCACTCTCTAATCCATGAAACCTTCTACCACTTTTATTGTAAAACTTGTTTGTTTTGATGCTCAAAAGTGCAAGTTGGTCTAAGAGGTCAAACTCTTCATGGTCTGTTGGATCAATAGGCTTTTAACATTCATCATCAATGTGAAGTTCTGGTCTCCAACATGTGATGTGTTAACTTGAGAATTGAAACCAGTAATTATGTCAACAAAGACATCATAACCTAAGTTATGCATACTTTTGGTTAATGATGACCCATCTTGACTCATCAGGATTGTGTTACCATATGTATAAACATTAGTTGTTTTCCCTAAGGACATCAACTTCTTTTTCTAGTTAAGCTCTCTCTCATAACTGAGAAGTTTGCCATGAAGTTGTGTTAGAGTCATCTCTCTAAAGCCAATAGAATTTCTCAACATATATGCAGTTGTATCCCACTTATCAAGATGAGATCTCAAAAATCTATGACTCACAACAGAATTCGTATAAGTTTGATCTGAAAGCCTTAGCTCACTAATCAGACAGTTAAACTACTCAAACTGTTGAGTTTGAGATTCTCCCTTGATATGACTGAATTTTTCATATTGCTGATTCAAAATTTCCCTGTTATTCTCTTGTGCTTCATCTGTTATTCTCTTGTGCTTCATCTGTACCACCAAATTGTACATTCAAAGCATCCCACAACTCTTTGGCATTCTCATAATTGAGTAATCTAGCATAGATTTCATTGGGTAAAGCCATGGCTAGTATCCCGAATGCCTTAGAGCATTCACATCCATTCCATCATTTCTACCCAACAATTACATAAAATTACTACATTTTCTCTCTCATTTCAATCAAATAATACTTTTTTATATCTTTATCATTACCTTTTTCTCTCCTCTACTCAAAACCACTTTCAAAATATATTAAAAAGATTATAAAGGGTGAACAGTGTCCCATCAAATATACAGATAAACAGTAACAATTTATCTTTCTTCTACTCAAACCACTTACAACCATTTTTTTATAACATAAAGAACACATCACAAAATTTGATGAAAGGGATGTGAATGCTTTTAGCATCAAGCTCCAACTTTTGGAAATCCTGCTCAGAGTAATCAGTGGGTTTCTTAGGAATATTGACATCTGGTCTTTCGATACTCAATATAGAGGGAACATGAGGACACTATACCACAGATCTCCAACAACCAGTGTTTAGCTTGGATAAGTGATGACCCATCATTCGTTCCCATATGTTGAATTCATGACAAACCAGCAGCAGAGGCTTGTTTGCCGATCCAGTATTGCGACGATCGTGAGTAATTGACATATCTCTGAATTCTATTGAGTTTACCTTGGAGAACAGAGTATCAGAAACAAGTTCTTGATCCGATTGGTCTAATTCCTCTCAATATTCTTTGATCACTCAATCAATTATCAATTTGAGCTAGTTTATCTTCTAAATCAATGGTAAAGTTAATTCAGTGAAATAGGCTCTGATACCAATTGTTGGATCTAAGAGAGTGTGGTGTATGTGTTTTTGATTAAACAGTTTGAACAATTATGAAATTCAAGCTAAAACAGTTAATACAAACACATCATCAACAACACCATTGGATTTAGGAATGATTGTGTAATGATTTCATTTATCAAATGTTCAAGATACAATTAGAGGTACAAAGTGTACTCCCCCTCACCAGCTGATCTCTCTCTCACTAAGTTCTTATGCCTTGTGGCTATTAATGTTATTATTAAATTGAGTACAAAGAACTATATATATATATATATATATATATATATATAGGAAGTGTAGAATACAATTTCTCTTATCCTACATTACGTACGCGACTACAGGATCAAAACACGTGTTCCTGATTTAGTTTTCATAGCTAAGGGCAAAACAGTCAATTCTTTCAATCGTAACTCTCTCCTCACCAGTGAACTCGCCATGATTACTGGCGAATTCAACATATTCAAAATCAACATCTGGGTTTCGTCCGGTGCTGCTCTGTGGATCCATAGAAAACAACAATCGATTAAAACTCTAATCGCAAAAAATGACAACCGCAAATGTATAATTTTAAAATTTTCGCATATTTTGAAAGTGATACTATTTGATTGTAATGGTTGTGATGATTTTTAATTATATGTGAGGTCAATTGTTATGGAATCACATGGTATTAATTTCGCAACAGACAAATCACATGTAATGATAATGCACTAGATGATGAATTTCGCATGATTTGAATAAAAAACGCATGTTGTTCTAATTTTTTATTGAATATCTCATGGGAAATAGCATATTATAAGAACCTGAACATTACTTTCACATTAATTTCGCATGTTTTTGAGACACACACATCACATGTAATGATGATGCATTAGATGTGAATTTTGCATCAGTTGAATGATAAAATCGTATGTTCTCATTTTTTTTATTGAATATCTCATGAGAAATCGCATATTATAAGAACCCAAACATTACTTTCTCGTGTATTCGCATACGATAAAACCATAAAATCGCATGGGGGATGAAATCGCATGTTGTGTTTTATGTGGTGAAATCGCATGGGGGGATGAAATCGCATGGTTGGGGTTATCGCGTACGCAATGTACGATAAGTCATTTTGTACGTTAACTGGCCCCTATATATATATATATATATATATAAAGGAAAAGGATCCGTTAGGAACCACCCTTTATTGCGAGAACCGCGAGAACCAATGTGAACACAACCAAAAATACCTAAAAAATATAAAAAAAACACCCCAATTTTTTTTTTGGAAAAATCGCTATATTTCGTGAATAATAAAAAAAAATTTCAATTTTTTTTTCGAGTAACAGTTATCCATGCACATGTGCATATGTATCATTTCTTTGACAAATTCCATAATTCGTTACAAATATTAGACAATTGCACTTTCATTTACACTAGCATATGTAATACACTACTTTTTACATTGCCAATATTAGAAATGCACATGTGCATCTATATGTATCAACATGAAATAAGGTGTTTTGGTACACTACTTTGAATACACTTTCCCTTTCATCTATCATACCTTCCATAATACACTACCATCCATAATACAATACCATTACCTCCTACCATCCATAGTACAATACCATTACCTCCTACCATCCATAATACAATACCATTACCAATATTTTCACTTTATTACATGTATATCAACACCATTTATACCATCCAATCAATATATTACATCATAAAGTAACAACTATATCCAAACCATCAACCACTAGATATAACTAACCAAAAAACATGTATATGGGCCTACTTCTCCATTCAAAATCACAAACTTTTTGTACCAAACACGTTATATCATGGTTATACCTAATGATGCACATGTGCATTTTGAATATTGATAATGTAAAAAATAGTGTATTACGGATGGTATTGTAAATTAAAGTGCAATTGTCTATTACTGATAACGTATTACGGAATTTGTCGAAGTAATGATACATATGCACATGTGCATGGAGAAGTAGTGGTACATATGCACATGTGCATAGATAACTGTTACTCAAAAAAAAGTTTTTTTTTTTGTTAACGAAATATAGCAGGTTTTTTTTTTAAATATTAAAAAAAATTGAGTGCTTTTTTGATTTTTTTTTAGATTTTATTTTGTGTTCATATTGGTTCTCGCGGTTCTCGCAATAAGGGTGGTTCTCAAATGAACCTTACCATATATATATATATAGGGGAGGGTTATCTTGAGAAAGCTAAATATTGCGAGAACGTGAGAACGAATGAAAAAACCAATCAAAACCAATTTTTTAATACAAACCTCATTGTAATTAAGATACAACATCAAAAAAAGAAAAAACATCAAATAATTCATTTCTCCTTTCAAAATCATTTTTTTTAGATTATTTACACATGTGTAGATATAACAGATTTACACATGTGTAAATGGCAAACTTACACATGTGTAAATTTTCTTTATCTACGAATTCACGTAAATTTAAACATTTAAATTAAATTTTTAACATTGTATTTGAATAATAATGATAAGTGTAGAAAAAAATTTTGAATTTGAATTGTTTTTGACCAAGTGCTCGAGGTTTTTTCATTTGTTCTCACGGTTCTCACAATATTTAGCGTTCTCATTTAAACCTTCCCCTATATATATAGAGGAAGGTTAACGTACATTACGACTTAACGTACATCACGTACAACAGGTAATTACGCACGTTCGTTTTAAAATCACGCACCTTATAACCCAAAAATCCAAAATCACAGATGTTGAAACATAATAATCACGCATATTGAAAACATTAATCACTCATGTTATATAACAAATCACGCACGTTGTCGTACGTGAAGTACGTTAAGCCGTAATGTACGATATACTTTTCCTATATATGTACATGGGGTTAGGTTCATTAGTGAACAACCTCCTTAATTGTGAACACTAGTGAACTAATCATAGCCCTTGATTATCGATACACAAGTGTATACACAAGTATAAATCAATGGTTAAGATTTGATGATGAAAATACACTAGTGTATTTTACGATTTGATGATGTAAATCAAAGGTCGGGATTTGTTCACTCAGTTCACAAATACAATAGTGTTCACTCTAGAACCCCACCCTATATATGTATATATATATATATATATATATATAGGAGAAGGATCCGTTATGAACCAACCTTTATTTCGAGAACCGCGAGAATCAATGTGAACACAACAAAAATATCTAAAAATAGCTAAAAAACACACAATTTTTTTGAATATCTTTTATAAAAAATCCCTACTTTTAGTATTTTAGTATAAAAATTGTTTTTTTTTAATATTTTTTTTTTGCTACTAAAAGTAGCGATTTTAATGTAAAAAATATTAAAAAAAATTGTGTTTTTTTTTATTTTTTTTAGATTTTTTAAGGTTTTTTTTTTGGTTTGGTTTTTAGCATTTTAGCTTGGGGGGGGGGGTTAGGTTTTTGGGGGATGGGAGAGGGGGGTTTAGGTTTTTTTTGGGGGGGGGATTAGGTTTTTTTAGGTTCTTTTAGCTATTTTAGGTTGTGTTCACATTGGTTCTCGCAATAAAGGTGGTTCTCGCATGAACCTTACCCTATATATATATATATATATATATATATATATAGGGCAGGGTTCTAGAGTGAACAACCTCCCAATAGTGAACTGTGTAAACTGATTATAGCCCTTGATTATCTTTTTTTGTTGAAAAGGATAGGATTGTAATTGTACGTTAAGTTATTATTAATTATTTATTTTAATTAATATATGGAAGTTACACTTTCCTATTTTTTTGTAATTACCCAAAATATCTTTTAAATCAAAAAAAGATCTATATCATAATCACCATTCCAAACAATCCAGATTTTTTTTTCAAACGAGCAGTTCTTCATCATCATGTATTCTTTCTTCATCGATAAAAAAACCCAGATTTCGATTACGTACACACATCCATGAATCTCGAAGTACACATGTGTATTTAAATATAATACACCTATGTACAGACATATACGCAGGTGTGCACCCAATTTACACAAGTGTATACACAGTTTATACCCATTTACATAAGCAAAGTATACATGTGTACACCGGCCTGATACACATAACTACTACTATACACAGGTGTAAGCCCGTTTGCCTAAACAGAGTACACATGTGTACACCGACCTGAAACACGAAACTAAACCCTAACATTTTCAGCATCGTCTCCATCCACTCCGGTCATCATCTCCGATCATCATCTCTGGTCGTCTCTTCCAAACACTTTCATCAATCATCTCAGTACCTCCGACACCCTCCGGTCACTGTACCATTATCATGTTCTTCACCGATCTCCGACAACCATCGTTTATCATCACCGATCTCCACTTAGCCGGTGCCACGACCACCGCCGCACTTCATCACTTCCTGAAACATCACGCAACGATTCGAAGAAAAGTGGATCTAAACAGACCTGAAAGATGAAGAAGAAGAAAGGACAGAGGCGATTACCAGGAAAGAACTCACTACGTCAAAAATGGCCTACGGTCACATAAAAAAAGTGTGACCATACACCGTTCGCCACACTTTTTTTACCAGCTCAAGTGTGACCAAAGGTCGAGTCATCGTAGGCATCATATGGCCACATTCACTTATGTGTGGCCATAGCAACTTAAACTATGGCTAAAAGGTCTTGTTGAAATCAATCATTTTGTCAAATAAGTGTGGCTAAACGGGTAGCAACAACCACATGAATTTACTATAAGTGTGACCATTTCTATTATACAGTCACCAATAAGTTTATTTTAGCTACATTAATTTTAAAAAACTGTGACAAAAAAGGTTGTTGTAATCAAGCAAATAGTTCATTAACTGTGGATAAATGGTATCAATGGTCACATTAATTTATTGTAAGTATGGTCGTCTGTATTATATAGCCACATGAATTCACTGTAAGTGTGGTTGTTTCTATTATATAGTCACTAAAAAGTTTGTTTTAGCCACATAAATTTTAAAAAACTGTGACAAAAAGGTTGTTGTAATTAACAAAACGGTCTATTAAGTGTGACTAAATGGTATCGATGGCAACATGAATTTATTTTAAGTGTGACCGTTTCTATTGTATAGTCACATGAGTTTACTATAAGTGTGTTTGTTTCTATTATATAGTCACTAAAAAGTTTGTTTTAGCCACATGAATTTAAAAAAATGTGACAAAAAGGTTGTTGTAATTAAGAAAATGGCCCATTAAGTGTGACAAAATTGTATTAACAGTCACTCGAATTTACTGTAAGTGTAGTCATTTCTATTTTATAGTAACATATATTGTTGTGGCTATTTTCGTGTAATTAGCAATTTTATTTTCAATTTTTCATAGAATTAAAAAATAGCAAAAATGAACAAACCTAAAAAACAAAATTAATAATATTAACAATAGTAAACCAAAATTCATACATAAGTTGTCAATTTGAATACTAAATACATAAACTTGCATCAATCCTAGTAGCACATGCAACAACACTTTTTGTCTCAACATACATCACTCCTGGAAGCACTTGCAACGTAACCTTCTCTCATTCCTTGAAAAACTCTTCATGTTTTCATTTTGGCCATTCTTTGGCCCTTTTGTCTTAGCCAATCAAAACTCCTACACAAAACAAAGTCGCGCGCTTCATCATAAGACATAAGTTATTCCAAAAAAAACAATATTAATATATACAATAGTAACAAGAAAAGCATCCATACATGTTTTATCTGCGTGCGGGTCGATTAGGTCCTTGCCAAGTAAAATGACGTTGGACTGACATGTATCAAATTCATGTACAACATCAGTTTCAGAATAAACGTAGTTAACAAAATAGGTGGTTGGTAAACGGGTCAAAATGAGTAACGTTTGGTTGACCTGGCAACATTTGTTTATCCATTTTCTATAGATTTCATTCATAACTAGTGCAATATACTTGATTACATAAACTAAAATAAGATCTAGTTTGATTCAATAAATCAACTTACAAGATTACGAATGACTTACATAATCTGGGAGATATTGCAATTCAGATGAAAGTGTAAAATCAGTGTCTCCCGCAACAAATGATCTTTAAGAACCACAACTCTGAAATTGTATGTCAGCCTTTTTAGACAATTCCCCTGATGATATCATAGGGTTGTATAACCTCTACATATGATGAAAACATGAACACATATCATTAAATTGTAACCGAAAAAACTTTAATAATTCATTGGGGTCATTCATTTTATATATATATTAGAACTTCATTGTGGAGACTAATAAGCTAGCAATAAGACATTGCTCAGCGGTCACCATATACAACATCCATGCATATATAGATCCTTAATTTTGAGAAGATGATGGATTGTTGAAAAATACGTAGACAACTGAGATATCATTTGTTGCAAATCCCAGTCGTTTACATTTCCACTGAGCGGCTGCATACTCAACCAGACGCTTTGCTGATTCGTCTCTTTCGTCTACTGACGATGAAATAATCTCCACCGCCTTTTCATTTTAGACAACATCCCATACCTGCAGATTGTTATTCATATAAATCTAAAATCAACTAATAATCACTTTAATAATGCAACCATGTATATATATATATATATATATATATAAATGTATGATGTAGGAGTATCATACCCCACCAGTTGCCAAAATAACCAAATGATCGCGTGTGGTTAAGGTTCTTTGTATCACATTAGGCTCGGAAATAAGACCAAAATCTTTAACAAAAAAGTCACCGAAAGCTCTTGAAAGAGCGAGTCCTGGACCTTCTGGTGTCTCGTCGATTGACCCGAATCCTAGACACTCCTGGCTCATCATCTGATTCGCACACACTCCCTCCTGATGTGTATATCCTCTCTCTTTCCTCTAAATCAAGGATTAAAAGAAGTTTAGATAATAAAGCATAGTCATAGACACAGATAATGGGGCAATTAAAAGAAGTTTTATTCACCAACTTAACTATAAGAAACAAATTCTTTTAAAAAACTACTATAATTTTTTGTATCTGCAGTTAGAATCTAACAGATAATGAAATCACCTTTCCTTTTGCTATTTCTGTAATATCTAGGAATGCCAAGAAACGATCGACCATCAGGAATGCCGGCATACTACACATCTGTGATAACCCCAAATGAGAAAAGAGGCTTCTTCCCTTGTGATACCAATCCATTTGGGTAGCCCATTGTTCTTTAGCTATTCAATAATAAAAATAAAAATAAAAAACATATATCAAAATAAGCATGGTAGTTACTGATTAGCAGTTACAAAGCTTTCACACGAACCTGCCACCTGTGCGACTAGAGCTTGACTTCTAACGCGCGACTTAAAGCTAAAGCATTCAACTTTGTGGCCTCCGAAAGAAATACCTGAATGGCATCACAAGTTGGTTAAAGACGAACACCACCAGATGTAACAATGGTCTCTAATAACCACTTTTCACGGCTCTTTTCCTGTGAATAACTTGAGCTTGCACTCCCATTGTCAATATACGTTTGACTTATTTTATTATCCTGACTCCATTGTCCGGAAGCATTTGTTGATAACCGATTGTTATCATTGTAACTAGTTTCATTAGTCAATGATCTTCGCAAATTCGGGCTCCTGTAAGTTCCCATGTAGTTTTTAGGGGTTTGAGCTTGTGCTATGCTATTCAAACCGAGCTTAATTATTGCACTTCCAATGCCAACCACTTCACTAAGAAACGACTTCTTATCCTCAGACGGTGGCATGTTATTATTGGTATTACCGAAATCTTCTATCTGCCGTGCAAGACCTTCGATTTGTGGCGGTTTACTGTTGTCTTCACCAGCAAAAATAGTTGTTAAAGCCTCCTGTGCAGTTTCCCTAATGGACTTATTAAGTGCATCACCCTTTAACAAATCCGGTTGTCCTTTATAGTGAACTAGTTGCCGAACAGCCACTGAGTTCCTTTGCATTTCCCTCCTGAATTCCACACCAGACTTCCCCACAACATAATCACTCTTAAAGCCTACATATACAAATCACAAAAACTTAGCTGTAAACAAGAAGTACAAATAGATTTTTTTGGTTCTCGCTAGCTTATCTACATCTTCTACATCAGTTTATTCTTTAGTCTTTACAGTACAGTTACTAATTAAACTTCAAAATTCAATTAAATGATCAACTCATCTTATTTACACTGTAAAGTTCGAACAAATGCTGCCAAACTAAAGTCCACTTTATTTGCAAAATGCAATTATAAAAGACATACTGTTCACCTAGAAAAAAAGATTTTTGGAGCCGGGGATCTCAGTTGACACCGATTCCAGTTGAAACTGATTGACAACCCCTGTGTTTCGTCGGCGGCACGCTGTCTCGTCGGCGGCACAATGTTTGTATCGAGTCGCTGGAAACACTGGATGAAGTCGGCGATGAAGAGAAACAAAAAACCTGGATGAAGTCGGCGACGAAGAGAAACAAAAAAACTGGCTGAAGTCGGCGCAGGGTTTGTATCGAGATGGAAAGACAAAAATATATCATTTAAATTTGATTAGGTTTTAAAAAATGGAAAGAATTTATGTTTCTTTTTTGAATCATTTTTGTGTAATTACACATATACCCTTATGTATTTAATTAAATGGAAAAAATAAACCAAATAATTTCCATCATGTCACTCATCTAAATCTCAAGATCACAAAAATCAAGGGCCAAGATGAGTTCACACAGTTCACAACTGAAGGGGGTGTTCACTCTTGAACCTAATCCTATATATATATATATATAGGAGGAGAGAACTGTTGTGACGTCACCATGAAAGCGACCCCTAACAACACATTAAATGATGTAACTTCCAGCAGTTAGTAAACTGGTGGATAGTTACTTTGAACTTCTACTTCTAGTGGTAGAGTGTAAACATATGGATTCCTAAACTGTTGGTGAGAACCAGCACTTTTAGGAATCCAGTGCTTCTGGTCTTTGATTGACTTGTTGACTTGATCTTCTGGTCTCCAGTCTTGATTATTGTTGACTTGACTATTGACTAGCACTTTGACAATCCAACAGTTGTACTTATGTTCTCTATTCTTTGTGTGACAACCCGTAACTTCAAGGTAAAAACCGTTCGTTTTGCTTTTACAAAATAATTATATAATTATCTTATTCGACTAATTAGATTTACACTTATTTAATTTATGGTGTATAAATGAGTATTCGAACCAAATCCATATCGTGTTGAACCGACCCGAACCGTATGAACCAAAACATATGTCGCGTGTCGATTCAACCCACTCACGTAACTAGAAACTTATGGGGCCGAACCCATAGCATGAATATTATACATTTACATAATTTAATTAATCATACTTTCATTTTCGTTAAAAAAAGAAAGATATATATATATATATATATATATATATATATATATATAGGGTAGGGATCCTAAGAGAAGTCCACCCTATTTGAGAAACTTGAGAAGCAATCTGGACCACACATTTTCCCTAAGCAAAAAATGCAAAAAAAAAGGTGAAAAAAATGCAAATTTTTTTTTTTTTTTTTGAAAAATCGCTGCTTTTTTCTTTAAGGATTAAAAAAAATTTAAAATTTTTTTTTTTGGATTTATACACATGTGTATATTGTTAATCTTTTAACTATACATATATGTATATTGTCAATTATACATATATGTATATACATGTTTAAAATTGAAAAAATGTGTATATTGTTAATCTTAAACCATAAACACTAAAGCTAAACCCTAAACTCTAAACCCTAAAGCTAAACCCTAAAGCTAAACCCTAATGCTAAACCCTAATTCTAAACCCTAATGCTAAACCCAAAAGCTAAAACTAAACACTAAAGCTAAACCCTTAATGCTAAACCCTAATACAAACCCTAAAGATAAAGCTAAACCCAAAAGTTAAAGCTAAACCCAAAAGCTAAACCCTAATGCTAAACCCAAAAGCTAAACCCTAATGCTAAACCCTAAATACTATTGCTAAACCCTAATACTAAACCCTAATGTTAAACCCTAAAGCTAAACCCTAAACCCTAATGCTAAACCCTAAATACTAATGCTAAACCCTAAATAACACTTATTTTTCAATTTTAAACATGTATATACATATATGTATAATTGACAATATACATATATGTATAGTTAAAAGATTAACAATATACACATGTGTATAAATCCAAAAAAAAAAAATTTTAAAAAAAAAATTTTAATTCTTAAAGAAAAAGCTGCGATTTTTCCAAAAAAAAAAAAAATTTGCATTTTTTCAACTTTTTTTTGCATTTTTTTGCTTAGGGAAAATGTGTGGTCCAGAATGCTTCTCAAGTTTCTCATTTAGCCTACTACTTATCACATGATCCTTATCCTATATATATATATATATAAATTATTTAAACAACAATCGATAAGCTGCCATCTTTGTTCATTAATTGTGGCCACACGTCCGATATCGACCCAAACTATCATCTCCTATCTTACCTTGATTCTGGCCCTAACTAAACGAACCCAACCAGCCACCCTATTCAGCCCATCTCTTGATTCAGCCCACCTCCCATGCTCGGCCCATCTCACTAAACCGCCACACACCCCCTTCTTGTTACGTATATTGCATGTGGTATCAGATTATGATTAAAAAAAACCCTAACCTCCAAGCTGAAAAACTGCGACCCACTCTCTCCCTCCCTACTGCCGTGAATCAGAACCAAGGCAATAACCCGAGATCGAGTTGTCTATTTGAATATCCTACCTCTTTCATCACTAGGTAACTGGTCTTTACATTCTTTCTTGTTATAATATACGTGTTTTTATATGCGTTTGATGGTGCGATCAAGGTTGTTAGGGCTGTGTTTAACTGATTTTGTATTGTACTTTGATATTATGTGGATTACAAAGTGATAGGGATCGTGGTTATTATATTTTAGGTCGTTATATGATCGGTTAGATTGTTAGGGCTTTAATCTGCGTATTGTGGTGTATGTGAATATTAAAGCGTGATCGTATGGGGTGGTATCGGCTGTGGTTAGGATTAAAGTTGTGTTCATATGGCTGTGTCTTATGATTGGATTATGATAGTGTAGTTGGGATAAATTCTGAGTTCGGGTATGTATCGGTAATGTTAAACATGATTAGACTTGTTAAAACTTGTGTTTCTTGTTTGTGGTTAATTCAATGCGGATGGGTGTTACGAAGGGGCGTTAAAGCATGGGTAGAAACTGATATATAAAGGGTTGATAGGTTACATGATCACTAAATATGCTAACGAAACCGTTAGGACTCGAGATAGGAAGTGAAAGCTGCAAAACAGCAAACTGTTTGCCGTTTACAGCCAACTTCAGTTGGCTGTAACCGGGTCATAATTTAAAGAAAACTGGAGTTTCTTGAGTCTATAACATGCTATTTCGAAATACGAATCAAATGGCACTAGAATCATAATTTTTCGACACCGTTTGATATTTTTAACGAATTATTTACGAACAAATGCTGAAGCTGCAAAAACATGCAGTAAATGGGTCATATGTTTTGGGTCATAACTTGCTGCGTAATTGGAGTTTTGAAATGAAATTTTGACTGTAGATAACCTTTGATGTTCTAAGAATTCTGCCGCTGGTTTCAAGCCAATCGGATAAACGAGGAATTTTTAAGAAATTATTTAGTGGGCAGGGGTTAGATTGTGACGAATCTGACCACAGTTCAGTGTTTGATTTTTCACGGAAAATCTATTAAGAACTGGGTGCTGAAAATTTTACATAAAATAAAATGGATCGTTTGGTAAGTTCTTTAATTATCTGAGAATGTTTGCAGTTCCGAAACTATATTAGAAAAATTCCCGAAAACTGCACAGAATTAAGTGTCAATGCTGAATTTTGATAAATTAATCTAACGTGCTTGTTTCTTGCTTGTGATATCATATAATGTTCTAATGGGTTTGATGACTACATGATTGATACGTGGTAGGTGATGTGCTATGGTGTTATGTATGTATACATTTGGCTAGATTGTTCATATATAAACGTGTTACGTGCAAAATGTTAGATTGCGTGTAGGGATATACGTATTGCATGAACCCACTCTAATGAACTACATGATAACCATCTTAGGACGTGGTTGATCGTTTTCGCTACTAATTGCACTTTATTTCTTACCGAGCAATTCTAAGGTGAGTTCACTGCTCTTTTTCAAGCATGCGTCCCGGGGAGGGACATCTGGTAAATATTCCGGGGAGGAATATTGGGTAAATGGGTTTAACTGGAATGTTAAACTGGGATGTTGGATAATACACTCACCTTCTATCACTTAAGTCCCATCTACTACCGAATTAGTTGACGGGGAGGAAACAGGGTATTTAGTTGATAGCGCTATTAGGTTTGGCACCCTCACACCGTACCGGGGAGGACGGGCGTGAACTAATTACTTTAACCACTCGACCAATGTTTGATAGAGCATTGGGGAAGGGCAAACAAACTGACGACATCTTGCGGTATCGAGTTATTATCAACATGCTTAAACTTATATTTGGTAACTAAACGTTTTTGATAAACTTTGAACTCGCCAGCGTTATGATGATACACTTGTCTGCATGCTTGCAGGTCGTTAGATTCTTGGACATGGAACTTGCTATCTGGGATTGCTGGAGTGGTCATGGGTCGAGCCTCTTGGAAACGCGTGACAAGTTTATTTGGTTTTTGTACATTTGGTTTTGAAACATTTGAACCGTGATTTATTTTATGCTTCCGCTCAACGTATTGGTTTTAAGTTATGTTTTGAAAATACAATATCGTAATAAATGGAAACTCTTATTTAATATCTTGTTATAGTTCAATGTGATTGGTGGCTGGATCCTGGTACGTCACACGTCCCGCGGGGTTTCCGCATGTGGTATTTTTGGGGGTGTGACACTTTGAGGCAACAGTTCTGTTCCAGTAGTTTGGGTAGTTGGTTTGGGAAGCCTTCAAGGGGGAAACTTCTAGACCAAAGATTGTACTCAACTTATTCCATCAGGCAGGGAAGATGGTTCCGTTGGGTTTTGGCTTTCATTATCAGCAGATCCTATATAACCCAATAGTCTCCCCTAGATCTGTTGATGCCAAAATCACACTTATTAATGCATGACTTTAATTATTTTTATTTGGTGGAGTCTTTTAGCCTTTACATGATCATGCCTTTGATTCCAAGTTCAAGATTCAGAGCTTGATCATCATCAACATTCATTTCCAATTCAAAGTCAAGAATGACCTTGATGTCTTCTAGGCTCAGACTTAGGACTTCATACCCAGTCAATTGGGTTCTAGAGCCATCTTCTCTAAAGATCTGCACATCATTCAGGTCCTTCATTGTTTTCCATCTCACAATATTTGCGTTAGGGATATTGTGAGGCAAGTCTAAGACCTCAGTGGCAACCACTGATTGAAGTGAGAGATCTTATGGATCTTCTTTTGAAGATTCCTCCAATGCAACTGTGTAGCTTCATGTAGCTTGGTTGGTAAACACATGTGTAGTGTGTAGTATCGGGCATACATGTTACCAACAACAGTTTTTCTTCTTCATCTATATCAAAAATCCATTTTGCATAACCATGTTTTTCTTTCAAGTTGTTCATGTAGTTTTTGATTAGACAGTTTGAAAAATTATGCAATCCAAGCTAAAACAGTTAATACAAACACATCATCATGATCAACAGCGTTGGATTTGGGAATGATTGGATAATGATTTCATTCAATCAAATGTTTAACATACAATCAGAGGTACAAAGAATACTCCCACTCACCAGGTGACCTCTCTCTCACTAAGTTCTTATGCCGTATGGCTCTTAGTGTTGTTGTTACATTGAGTACAAAGAACTATATATATTGGTTGAGAGAACTGTTGGTGACGTAACCATGGAAGCGACCCCTAACACTCATTAACTGATGGTTTCCTTGGCTTTTGACTTTCATCATCAACAAATCTTATATAACCCAACATCTATAAATTTGATTTGGATTCGTTTTGCATGTGTTTTTACGCTACATAATTGTCTATTAACAAATTTGTACCTTGATATGTTTAACATACAATAACCTTTGTTTAGATTGTACTAATTATCGAATGATGTCATGTTTCGTGAATGGTAGGATTGTATAGCGCGTTGTCTTAGTATGTATAGCATGTAACACATGCACGTGTACTTGTTACCCCAAGGCTATCATTATCTCAAAAATCATGGTAGCAAAAAAGTTGTAGTACCAATCATTGCTACATTCAGATTGAGATCTCTCAAATCTATAAGACTAAACGGTATGGGGGCCGTCCCCATGTCCGTCCCCATTTCGCCGCCCCAGTCACCCCACCCCCTTGCTCTGGCGCCGGGCCAGGCCCGTCATCTCCGGCCGCTGGAAGCCGGTCTCAACGTCCCTCACTCCCACACTGTTGGAAATTTGTGAAAATAGCATTTTTCACAAATATAGAAAAATGATTTTTTCCTATTTTGGACTAGAAATAAATATAAGAAAACGAGCGGGTTTTATATATTTATTTGTGGGTTTGTATTCTATGTTAGAAGAGCTTCGCAACGAACTAAACCACGTCCAAAACGTAGCTAAGATGAATGAGATATCGATGCTCAAAGTTTGGTGTTTGAAACTTGAATGCTGAAAAAAGTGGGAAAGTGGCACCTTGTCCCACATAGGAAGAGAGATGAAACTTAAAGGGGTATTTAAGTGGGAACTCTCCATCCTTATTGTTTCATGGAAGCACACACTAAGTATACTCGCGAAGGGTGCAGAGCACCCTAACTCGCACTCGCACTCGCACACGCGCTCGCGCGCATGGCGTGGGCGATGAGGCGCAATGTGGCGCTTTGATGGCGCACTTTGCACTTCGCATCGCCGCGAGCCGCCTTTGTATTTTTGACCGCGTACGCGTGGTGGAGCACAAGGGTTGCAAGGACCAAGTGGTTGGTGATGTGGGATGCAGGTACATGACCCTGGTGGGTCCGCGCGCAGTGACGCATGGAGCATGGGCACTGAAGTGACGTGCGCGGCACACCGAAGTGAGCCAATACGGCGCAACTGTGTGGCGTGCTCGTATAGGCTCACAGGTGACGTGGCGCACGCGCGCAGGTGCGCATGGGACTGAGCCAGTATAGTGCACGCGCATATGGCAGTGAGCCAAAATGGCGCACTAGCGCAGGGGCGTGCAGACTTGTGCGCGGAAGGGCGGGCGCGCGCGCAGAAGCTTCCAGTAGTTAATGCCAGTGCATGTTACGTTTCAGCGTTCGAAACTGACGAAGTTAATGCGTTTGACTGTGAATTAAATAACGAATTAAAGTGCATTGAAGACGTTCAATGCAATTTAATTCTCCCATTTAATTCGATTTTCAGTTTCTTCAAGACCTGCAGTATAAATAGGAGGTTCCTGCTACAGTTTGACGACACCGAATTTACACAGCTCTGATACAATCTTCTCTCCCTACAGAATTCTTATCTTCTTCTTTCAAGAAGCAAGGTACACCTTCGGGTTAGAGTCAAGACCGGCAGTGCAACTGCTCACGCTGTTGTATCCTGGAACCAAACGTGTTCTCCTGGGAGACACGAAATTTGTTTTAAGGGACCCGTGTCTAACACGATCCTCAGCGAAGAACTTCTTTATTTTTTCAATAATTTTGTTCTTGTTTCTGTTATTTCAGTTGTAATTGTAATTTATTTCTGCTTTCCTATTTCCGTTGTAAGTTCAAGTTAATAAAAGAATTTTTTTTATTTGTATCATGGAACCAAATGTGTAAGACGCTAACAATTCTGCTGTGATTCTAATTTTTTTTCTCACAGCAGGTTGTGTTTTAAAAAGGTTTTTTCCTGTTTTGTTCAAAGTAGCGACTTTGTCAAAACAGACTCTGCTTCTACTCCTTTCTTTAGCTGAGTTCTAAAAATGTACTGTTGTAGTCTTCAAAGTTGGACTTAGAAGCTGCGCAGTGGTTTCAAAAACTCTTGCTTCTGTTTAGTTTGGGACAATAATAAATTAGCACATTTATTATTTCTAAACATAATTATTAACTTGTTTCTTTGGAACCTTTTCAGAATGTCGACTGAAAATGTGAACACCAGCAACACCAACGTGGTTGTCGGTACCCCTGCCAACACTGTGGGAGCATCCACAGTGGCAAATCATGTTGAACAACCCGAGAAGTTCTCGGGTCTCCACTTCAAAAGATGGCAACAGAAGTTGTTCTTCTATTTGACCACCATGAACCTTGCGAGGTTCTTGACTGAAACCGCTCCCCAACCTGTGGAAGGGGAGACCAATGCTCAGGCTCTGAGCGCGGTAGAGGCTTGGAAGCACTTGGATTTCATATGTCGAGGCTATGTACTTAACGGTCTCTCGAATGCACTATATAATGAGTACTATAATATCAAGACTTCCAAAGAAATATGGGAGTCCTTGGATAAAAAGTACAAAACGAAGGATGCGGGAACAAAGAAATTTGTTGTCGCCCGTTTCTTGGACTACAAAATGGTTGATAACAAGACTGTTATGAACCAAGTCCAAGAGTTGCAAATTATACTACACGACATCCATGCTGAGGGAATGGTACTTAGCGAGACTTTTCAAGTGGCAGCCATGATCGAAAAATTACCTCCTGCTTGGTTGGATTTTAAGAATTATCTTAAACACAAGCGAAAGGAAATGACGATTGAGGAACTTGTCGTCTGTCTTCATATAGAAGAGGACAACAGGGTGGCCCAAAAAGGCACCATTTTGCAAGCTTCGGCTAAGGCAAACATGGTGGAAATGGGAGAGTCCTCAAAAGGCAATAAGGGCAAACGGGGTAAAAAGGACAACAAAGGGAAAGCAAAGGTTAACAACCATGGACCGTGTCACACCCCCAAAATCCACTCGCGGAGTATCACCGCTTGGAGGCGTGACATGACCAGGATCAAGCCACCAATCATATTGAACATTATAAATAGTAATTAAAGTTCAACCACACAATATGAAAGGTGTTCAAAACAAACTCATTGTAAGCGTTCAGCGGAAGCATAACGTAAAAACCCAAACATAAGTAATAAGTTTATAAAGTGTAAATGTTTAACATGGAACTCAAAAGTCCATGTCCCCACAACGACTCCTCCATCGTGTGCAAGCTCCAAGCTAATCCCTACGACCTGTAAGGCATGTAACAACGAGTCAACAACAAAGTTGAGCGAGTTCACAGTTGGTTGATTAGTTATTGAGTTCGTTTCAATAATCGTAAGCTCGTTTTGTAAACCACGTATTAATCAGTATCCTTGTTTCCCAAACCTTCTCAATAATTAGTGGGGGCTTCCCATATGAATTACCAGACCGTACCATATCGACTACTAACGAAAGTAAGTTGTGCCCTAAGTCAATGTCTATCATCATTGACCCTTTGCCTTAGTCCATTAGTACACGCCCGTCCTACCGGCACAGTGTGAGGTTTGTTAAACCTAATAGCGCTATTAACTAATGACCCGCTCGCCATCGGCCTCGGCGATTAAGTCGATATAAATTGAGGGACTTATGATAGAGTTTTGGTCCAGTATGTTTAATCTTGTTGTCCTACCCAAGGAGGACGAACGTACGTATCCTACCCAAGGAGAATACGCGAGGTTTAATCTTGGCATCCTACCCATGGAGGATGGTCGTACATATCCTACCCAAGGAGAATATGTAGTTTCCGTTTTAGTTCTTTAACCCATTCCCAACCCTTGGGAATCCCATGCCTTGTAGAAAGTGTAAACTCACCTTGGTTTGCTCGGTTGATTAATTACTTGATCCCAATTAATCAGTCAAAGTCTATGGTATGCACGTGTTCATAATCAGTTTACATCCACATAGTTAACGTATATATATATATATATAACATGGTCATACAGTGTAGTTCAAGTAACAAGCACCACATAACATTTAACAGTTATTCACATATCCATGACAGTTAACATGGACTCCCCTAACCCAGTTAACTACTAACTGAGTTAAATCAGTTACTGTGCAGATTCCCATTTTGACGAAACCCCCCTCCCCCCGTTTCGTCATGATTTCCATTTGACGAAACCCTAAGGTTTCGTCGTTATAAACCTTGGCGAAACCCCCAGGTTTTCGTCGTGGCCTAAGTTGACGAAACCCATGTTTCGTCGACATCGGCATTTCGTCGGAAAACATCAGTTACGTCGTGACAGCAGTTACACACAGAAACCCTAATCATCCTGAACAGTCGTTTACACTAACATCAAACAAACAGTCATCATACAGCACCGTAATCATCGATCATCATATATGTAACCTGTACCCTAAGCATAACAGCTTGCTAATCAATCAATCAATTGCACAATCGCCTCATATATACAATCGATAATCATGCAGGTTTACCGGTTCCATATTAGCAAGAATCATCATATAGTTAAGATTTAATTAGTATGGTCAGATCCTATGCTAGCATCAACCAATGACAACACGTAAGATTCATGAACCCTAATAACCGCAACATATGATTCTAACAACTCATAGCCACAAAAGATTACAACCGTCACAATTCAATCATCACCAATTCTTATGCAAGGAAATTTATTAGCATCTATAAACCCTAACAAGTATAATACAATAACCATTCGGTTCATCACACATAGCAACCATACTAGATACAAACAGGTTAAATCGACTAATCGTATACTAACCGGTTGAGGAGAAACACAGGATTTCCTAGAAGGATGATGAGGGGTGATGGCTGCCACAGGGAGGTATAGAGGCTCTAGGGTTTTCGGTTGGCACAAGCGTGACAAATGAAACAGCAATACTCAATAAATATACGCGTAACGTACTGGGCCCCTAATGGGCTTCGGCGAAATCCTGGGCCGGCGAAACCCGGCATTTCGTGGTGATAAAGATGGCGAAACTCTCCTCTGTTTTGTCGAAGTGGATAATGGCGAAACCCTTGGGTTTCGTCGAACTCATTCAAGGTTTAATTAGTTTAAGGTTTTAACTTATGCATGTATGTTACATATCATATCACCAAACATATCGACACAAAAGTCACATAACGTCTCCACATATATTCAACATGTACGGTTACAAGGCAAACAAGTCATATAAGCAAACAACTAAACAATTAACGTACAATTAGTGTGAAGATGGAATCTTGGAAACTCGAGTTGTCACAGACCGAAAAAGGGGGCTGTGAAAAAGAAGTCTGCGCCTTTCCAAGGTACTTGTTACAATTGTAACGAGACGGGGCACCGTGCTAACCAATGCAAGAAACCTAAGCGTGAGCGTGCGCACATGGTTGATGAGGATGGTATGCCTCTCATAGCAATGATAACCAAGGAAGCGGCTATGATAGAAGAAGTCAACGCGATAGGTGAAAACCCAAAAGGATGGTTCGTTGACACGGGTGCAACCTGCCATGTTTGTGGAGACAAGGCTCTTTTCTCTACATTCAAGGAAGCGTCGGGTCAAGAAAAGCTTTATATGGGAAATAAAGCTACCGCAAGCATCAAAGGGGAAGGCACTGTCATCCTGAAGATGACTTATGGCAAGGAGCTTACCTTGACCAAAGTGCTTTATGTTCCAGAGATACGGAAGAATCTCGTATCAGGATGGATGCTCAACAAGTTTGGATTTCGTCTAGTGTTTGAATTGGACAATTTTGTCTTGTCTAGACGTGGTACTTTTATCGGAAAGGGCTATGCCCTTAATGGAATGTTTAAAATGAATGTAATGGTTGTGAACCAAAACAAGGAAATTAATGAAATTTCTACTTCTACTTACATGATTGAGTCTTCTAATGTTTGGCATGGTAGACTAGGACATGTAAATTTTATTTCATTAAGACGTTTAATTAAATTAAACTTGATACCATCATTCCATATCGACTCCGATCACAAATGCGAGACATGTGTCGAATCCAAACTGACGAGATCATCGTTTAAATCGGTTGAACGAATAACCGAACCCCTTGATTTAATTCATACCGATGTGTGTGATTTAAAAGCGGTTCCCACGCATGGAGGAAATAAGTACTTCATCACGTTTATTGATGATTGTACTAAATATTGCTATGTGTATTTACTAAAAAGTAAAGACGAAGCAATAGAAAAGTTTATCTTGTACAAAAATGAAGTTGAGAATCAACTTAAAAAGAAGATAAAAGCTATGAGAAGCGATCGAGGAGGTGAATATGTTGCACCTTCTGCGGATTTATGCGCAAAAAGTGGCATTATACATGAGTGTACACCTCCTTATTCTCCACAATCAAATGGCGTGGCGGAACGAAAGAACCGCACATTGAAAGAGATGATGAACGCCATGTTGATCAGTTCGAGAATGAACCGAGAAATGTGGGGGGACGCCATTCTCTCAGCAAACTACCTTTTGAACAAGATACCTTTGAAAAATAGGGACGAAACTCCATATGAGTTATGGAGAAAAAGGAAGCCTTCATACAAATACTTGAAAGTGTGGGGGGTGCCTAGCAAAGGTGATTGTACCACCTCCTAAGGCTCTTAGGATAGGGCCCAAAACTGTTGATTGCATTTTCATTGGATATGCACATCAAAGTAGTGCGCATCCTTTTCTTGTACATGAGTCCAAGAATCCCGATGTACACAAGCACACTATTATAGAGGCAAATTCTAACATCGTCTCATATTTTGTGAATGTGTTTCCTATGTTAGGACAGACACATGCGACTTCATCAACAGCGGCTGATGAAGCAGGTCCAAGTTCATCTACATGGTTAGATGAAGCAGGTCCAAGTTCATCTACGAGGATAGATGAAAGACATGAACGACCCGAGGTCGAGGAGGGTGAGCTTAGACGAAGTAAATGACAAAGGGTTGAAAAATCCTTTGGTCTAGACTTCATGAGCTATATGGTTGAGGGTGAGCCCAATACCTACCGCGAAGCGGTTACCTCCACAGAAGGACCTCAATGGCAAGAAGAAATTAAGAATGAAATTGATTCTATATTGCAAAATCATACTTGGGAGTTAGTAGATCTTCCACCTGGTTGTAAACCACTTGGATATCGTTGGATATTCAAAAGGAAGATGAAAGCTGAAAGAAGTATTGATAAATACAAGGATGGGTTAGTGATCAAAGGATTTAGACAAAAGGAGGGTCTAGACTACTTTGATACTTACTCGCCTGTAACGCGAATAACCTCTATACGATTGGTTCTTGCAATTCCGGCTCTAAGAAATTTGGAAGTTCACCAAATGGATGTAAAGACCGCATTTCTAAATGGCGATTTAGAAGAAGAAATTTACATGGAACAACCTGAGGGTTTTTCCGCCCTAGGAAACGAGGGAAAAGTATGTAAATTGGTCAAGTCTTTGTATGGCTTGAAGCAAGCTCCAAAACAATGGCACCAAAAGTTTGATCATGTCATGATTGACAATGGTTTCAAAATAAATGAGTGCGACAAGTGTGTTTATTTTAAATACACACCAAGAGGTTATGTGATTTTATGTCTTTATGTAGATGATATGCTTATCATTGGGAGTGATGATAACATGATCAACTCAACGAAAGACATGTTGAAATCGAGGTTTGACATGAAAGACATGGGTCTCGCGGATGTGATTCTTGGAGTAAAAATCACTAGAACCCAAAATGGTCTAGTGTTAAGTCAATCTCACTACGTGGACAAGATCCTTGGAAATTCAATTCGGACAATACGAGTATAGCTCGAACTCCAATTGATAATACCCAACGCCTAAGGAAGAATAGAGGCGAGAGTGTTGCTCAGTTAGAGTACTCAAGGATCATTGGTAGTGTCATGTATCTAATGACATGTGCTATGTCACACCCCGACCACGTAAAACAACAAATCGTGGCGGAAACGTCGGGGAGTGTTGTAACAGAATCATTGTTTCATAACACATGGATTGAAGTTCTGTTTTATTGAATTAAATGTATTACATTACATTGGAATTAGAAACAAAACATGAACAAATAGACTTTTATTGTTATTAAGTCACTAAGGCCTCGTCCGTTCCCATGTGAGCATGCATCAATATCGTCATCAAACATCACCAACTATGGTACCTGAAACACATGTGAAAATACGTCAGCATAAAAATGCCGGCAAGTACATAGGATTTTATGTGAGTGTCGGATTCATGGTTTGTTTATATTTTGAAATGTAGATTGAAATAACCACGTCAAAACAGATTTGTTCTATAAAACCTCAATACCATGAATCTTACTCAAAACATTTGTTTAAGTAAACCCAAATTGTAAATCGTTTTATTAAATAAAACTCGAATGTTTGATATTGTTAGAAAAACCTTGTAATATAACTTTGTTTTGATAACCTTGCCCAAGTAATCTAGATAACGCATCGATATGTAATGTGTTAAAAGCACTTATATATAGGAAGTACCAGCGGCGTATCCACCATGTTTTTAACACATTACACCCGCCCCGTTACCTAATCACTTCCCTAACCCAACGGTTCAATCAGTTTCAAACGGTTCACACAATCTATCAGTTTCAAATGGTTCACACAATCAATCGGTCTCAAACGGTTCACACAATCAATCAGTTTCAAACGGTTCACACAATCAATCAGTTTCAAATGGTTCATATAATCAATCATTTTCAAACGGTTCACATAATCAATCAGTTTCAAACGGTTCAAACAGTTCAAAATGTAAAACAATGTGTCCATATGCTGGATGAACATATGCAACAAAATGTAATATGAAAATCAATGTGCTAGGATGCTAAGAGAACATACATAGCAAAACATAATGAAATCATGTACTTTATACGTACTAATGAACATAGCAAGTATATAATATAAAAGCAAAAAAAGCACGAAAGTAATAAGTAGGCACATGTGTATCACCTCAAAACATTTGAAAACAGTAAAAGAGGGGACTATGTACTCACTTGAGGATGCTTAGAAGTCTTGAACAACAACCACGCAAAGCTAGAGGGATCACGGAAATCAAACGGCACCTAATATAGGTAACTAAGATAAATAACGGACCTAACTCGGAGGATCGGATAGAATGAGGTTTCGTAAACCAAATGAGTATAGGAACTCATGTAATATGGTTTAACAAAGCCTACATCCTAAATCGAAACTTAACTTAAGTGCTTACGACCCATTAAAACTCGTTTAGGTAGCTTACGCTACGTTAACGCGTCGTTCGCGTAAAACGCGTTCGGAATGCCTAACTAGTCCTATGACAAGTATTATATGCCTAAACATGTTTAAATATGTCGTAAAATCAGTTAAGTGGCAAAATTTTAAGTTACATATGCTTAAATACCAATTATGCATGAAAAGGGCATTTTGGTCATTTTCCTAAGGCATATAAACTACCTATCATACAACTAGCTAAACGAAGTGACCATAAGGTATAACCTCGGAAGGATATTCCCTATACAACCATGATCACAATAAATGCTTGGTCGGATCCTAATGATTGACCAAACGGGTTGGGTTCGAAAGTTTAAGCGATTGTTTAGACCGCTTATCTCACGACCCTAAATAAGCACTAATCTAAAAGTGACGAGTTAAACATGTTGAAACATGTTTAGCGAAGTTTGAAACAAGTTTGATATCAAGACAAAGGGTCTTGATAACCAATAATAGTTTGGTTGCAAAATACGCATAAACGCGTATTTTGACCGAAACTACGACTCGTCACTATGCCTAAATAATGTGGTAATCAGTAGGTATAGTCACAAGGGACTATAACCATCGTGATTACGCTCACGTTGCGAAGTTCAAACGAACTTCGTGTTGACCAAAGACTGGTCAAAGCTGAAAGTCAAACACTGTTTGACTTTCACGCTTAAAAACGCATAAAAGCATGAAAGAATACTTACGAAGGGTCCAAGCTAGGAGGATCTTGATCTAAATACTCAGGTATGAAGCATAAAGCTTCAACTTAGAGCATAAGATCAGATCATGTGGGAAATGAAATGAAGTTGGGTTGGGTTTATATAGGATTTCCAAAACCGTTAAGATCGTTCCTCGATAAACGAGCATCAATCTGGACCGTACATGTGTGCCCCCTGTTTTGGAAATCTATGGGTGTTCAAAACCAGCTAATGGTTTGCTTAAACCATGTACAAAACCCAGGAAAACAGCTGTTGAATCAAAAACAGAATTCTGATCTGGGCATTCTGTGGCGCCCCGCGTAAGATGAGTCTTCATCTTACGCGGCCCGCCTAAGACAAGTTTGGCGGAAAAGGCCCCTGCATGTCCAAAACTTGATTTTGATGCATTTTTGGCACGTTTAAGCCCCGTTAACCCCATTTCAAGGCTCCAAAATGAAGTTAAAGTATAGCGAACTTAAAATATGCTCAAAAATATCTCGGATGTCGGTTCGTTTGGCCGTACAGTTGCATTGTTCGGTTAATTACGACGAAACACGAACGAACGCGAAAAACGATCCAAATTACGCGACGGATGGAATTTTACCATGCCAATCACTAAAATAAAATAAAATATTTTAATTATTACATAAATTTTTGGGTGTCCGGATATATTCAGAACGTAAGATATGCACGAAAATGCAAACTTATGCACTTTTTGACGCTTTTAGTACCTATTGATCAAGAAAGTTTATTTTTGCGCACCAAACACCTCAAAGCCTATTTCTAAGCTATGTAAAGGATATTTAGGGCATGTTTAGCTTATGATCAAGTTCCGGAATGTTCGTCACAGTACGAATCGGCATACTTTCGCAGTCTGTCGAAATTAGTCTTTGTGATCGAATAAACTTGATTTCGGCATACCAAACCCTCCAAAACTTATTTCTAAGTTATGTAAAGGTTATTTAAGGTATGTTAAGCCTATGTCACTGTTCTGGAGTGTTTGTTGCATTAAACTGGTTATTTTTACGCATCAGTTCGCGTATAACCTTCCAGAAAGCGATTTAAAGCTCGAAATCGAACAAGAATTGATATGTGCAAATGATACACATATTTTTACAAATCCCAAGTATGAAACACAATATTTCATTGATTTGGTATTTGTTTGATGGTCGCAGAGGCACAGGTGTCACAGTCTCCCCTACTTTACGAAATTTCGTCCTGAAATTTATTCGTAGGAGTCTGTCTGTGACTTTGTGTTAAATAACCATCAAAGATATGTAAGGCATAATCCTGTCATTTCCCTCAACGGACATTCTTCATAAACGAAAATGAACGGACGGAGTCATTTTCCTCTACAGGTTCTTCAGAAATGGGAATGAAGGAATAATCAAAAGGATATTCATTTCCCTTAACGGACATTCTTCAGAAACGAAAATGAATGGACGGAGTCATTTTCAACGGGTGCTTCATCAGAAATGGAAATGAATAGAATAATCAAAAGGATATTCATTTCCCTCAACGGACATTCTTCAGAAACAAAAATGAACGGACGGAGTCATTTTCGACGGGTGCTTCATCAGAAATGGAAATGAATAGAATAATCAAAAGGATATTCATTTCCCTCAACGGACATTCTTCAGAAACGAAAATGAACGGACGGAGTCATTTTCGACGAGTGCTTCATCAGAAATGGAAATGAATAGAATTAACTCAAAAGGATATTCATTTCCCTCAACGGACATTCTTCAGAAACGAAAATGAATGGATGGAGTCATTTTCGACGGGTGCTTCATCAGAAATAAAAATGAATAGAATTAACTCTAGACACATGACAAAACTTGCTGTGGTTTTTGTGCACTAAATTCCATAATTATGTATGCATCCATAATTACGTAATTTCTTGCACAGTTCGCACAGTTTGTTTTATAATGTGAAAGGGATAGAATTTGAACAAGCTTGAGACGACTTTGATTAGGTCAACACATAAACACATAATTGTTTTCTTGGTTATTAATTTGTTATCAGTTTGTTATTAATTGTTATTAACTTGTTATCGATTTGAACATGGGTATTCAAGGTATACTAGGAACCTAGTTGATGGACTTCAACGTCCTCAAGAATCTATCTGAAAATATAGGATGATCTTCCAAAAATTCGATTTCGTTTACAAGGAAACGTAACATTTGAACTAAGGTACACAAGGAATCCAATCCGTGGATTTCATTTGGCCCTTTAAACATCTTCAAGAATCTATCTATGAAGATAGGAAGATCTTAATAGGAATTCGGCCTTTGTCCTTATTGAATCGTAATGTACGTATTAAAGCATACAAAGAATTCAATTAAGGGCTCCGATGAGCGATAATCATCCACAAGGATCTAATTATGTGGATAGAAAGATCCTATATGGATTTTGGAATTTATGTAACGAGAGGTGTTTCGAAACCTTGCACTAGACGTGCTTAAGTCAATACACAAGATAGAAAGTTCATGAAGTTGAGGTGCTAGATATGCCAAGGCGACATATGAAGCGGAATTTGGGGTTTGAGCAGCGGCAGGATTTGCAACAGCTTTGTTTTGGATAGCAAAGCGGCACATGTTAACCAAGTGTCCCCATCGTTCGCAGTCGGTACATTTGAAACAGGGTAATTGATTCGGATGATAACGGTTACATTGATTGCACCAAAAAGCGGTTCCCTTGTACGACTTCATCCCTAAGGCGAGTCATGGTGATAGCTAAATCAACAGTCCTCTGGAGTATGACGCCTATTTGTTGGGCAATTGTAGCACCTGGTTCAGATACTTGAGTGTTGTTGAGATGAAGAGGCATCTTGAAGATAATGGAACGCATGGAAGGAGGCAAGCGAGATGTTATCGGATAATCAAAACAGGATGACAACGCATAAAAACTGTGATCATTTGTTTGTTACCTAAGGCAAACAAGTGAGATGGTGACTAATCAAAGTAAGTGGGCCATATTAATGTATCGCGAAGACATGCTTTAGCCTATAAGTGGATACTCACCCCAAGAGTTCCCAGGTAAGAGTGACTGGTCCGATTATGTGGATTTGTACGAACACTCTAGCCTTAGACAGAAAACTCAGGATACAGGCATCCACCCTTCCAGATTGCACGTGTTCACATTATAAGACCCAACCTTGACGAGATTTTGAAAACTTTGAAGGTTCAAAACCTTATAATAAATCATCCTAGAATAGATGATTAGTTTTCAAAGCAGATTCGAAATTTGTGTTCTTGTTGTGGTTGTCACCTAAGGATAAGTGACAGTATTGTTTTAAGATCTAAACACAAGAATCTTGTGTTAGGGTCCTAGGAAGATTATAGACTAGGTCAAAGCATTACTAATAACCTAATTCCCTATAACCATGAGCTATGATACCAACTTTTCTGTCACACCCCGACCACGTAAAACAACAAATCGTGGCGGAAACGTCGGGGAGTGTTGTAACAGAATCATTGTTTCATAACACATGGATTGAAGTTCTATTTTATTGAATTAAATGTATTACATTACATTGGAATTAGAAACAAAACATGAACAAATAGACTTTTATTGTTATTAAGTCACTAAGGCCTCGTCCGTTCCTATGTGAGCATGCATCAATATTGTCATCAAACATCACCAACTATGGTACCTGAAACACATGTGAAAATACGTCAGCATAAAAATGCCGGCGAGTACATAGGATTTTATGTGAGTGTCGGATTCATGGTTCGTTTATATTTTGAAAATAACTTGAACACCTTTGCAAATTGATAATTAGGAAACCAAATTTTGTAAAATGTTTGAAATGTAGATTGAAATAACCATGTCAAAACAGATTTGTTCTATAAAATCTCGATACCATGAATCTTACTCAAAACATTTGTTTAAGTAAACCCAAATTGTAAATCGTTTTTGAAATAAAACTCGAATGTTTTATATTATTAGAAAAACCTTGTAATATAACTTTGTTTTGATAACCTTGCCCAAGTGATCTAGATAACGCACCGATATGTAATGTGTTAAAAGCACTTATATATAGGAAGTACCAGCGGCGTATCCACCATGCTTGTAACATTAAGTGTTACACATTACAAATAATTCACAGCATACAGCGGAAGCATAATTCATTAGTTAAGCATTTATAAACCTCATGTAAAAATCATTAGTCTTGTATTACGATTCCATGTATCTCGGCCCATGACCACTCCAGCCTCCCAGACAGCAAGTTCCAATGATATGCACCTAAAGGCCTACAAGGCATGTAACAACAAATCAACAACAAAGTTGAACGAGTTCACGGTTGGGTGTTCGTTTTAAGTTGTTTCAAAAACATAGTTTTTCTTTAGTTGGCTTACTTGCCGTGGGAGTTACCCCATAGTTAAAAATACGATTAACCAATTCCTTCTTTCCCAAACCATAACCAGTATCAGTGGGGGCTTCCCCATGTGAACCACTAGACCGTTACCATATCGACTACTGACGAAAGTGAGTTGTGCCCTATGTCAATGTCTATCATCATTGACTGTTTGCCATGATCCATTAGTACACGCCCGTCCGACTGGCACGGTGTGAGGTTTGTTAAACCTAATAGCGCTATTAACTAATGACCCGCTCGCCATTGGCCCGGCGATTAAGTCAATATAAAAATGAGGGACTTAATGATAGAGTTTTGTCTAGTAAGTTTAAGGTTGTTGTCCTACCCAAGGAAGACGAACGTACGTATTCTACCCAAGGAGAATACGCAGGATTAATATTGGCATCCTACCCATGGAGGATGGCCGTACATATCCTACCCAAGGAGGATATGTAAGTTCCGTTTTAATTCTTTAACCCATTCCCAACCACCGAAAATCCCATGCCTTAGAAAGTGTGTGAACTCACCTTGGTTTGCTCGGTTTGACTCTCAAAAATAGCTAACAGTCAAAGTTGGTCAATCACGTCCTAGTATGATTACCACTTAGTTTATTAGTGACTTCAAATAAGCACGAAGTTCCTACACGCATCTACCACATAACATGCACTCACTTTAACAGTTCACGCCCATATAAACTTTCCACCTATAGCTACTCAAGAGCAAGCATACGATATTGCACATAACACTTTTATTGACATATAACACGTTAGATCATTATCGGATAACATAACCGACATTTAGACATGCAAATCACTAGTTACATTGTTTCAGCTTAAACATCTAAAACTGGGCTGTTTTCGAGTAATTTAATAAAATAGTTAACTCATTCCAAAAATTCCCAAATTTTTAAAGAATGTTTTAAACAATTCAAATATTATTGTGTAAAAATATCGGGATCCAATTAATTACCAGTTATTTTACAAAAATCATTTACCGGGCTGCAAATCAGATTCGTCACTTTCTGACTGCAGTCCACGGAAAAATTCATTTAAAATTCATCGTAAGTCCGATTAACGAAATTCCAGTGGGAGAATTTCAATGACATCAGTGTTCATCTACAGTACAATTTTCATGACCTAACTCTACACAGATTTCAAGTTATGACGAAAAACATAACACAAATTTTCTGCAGTAAAAACGCAGCCTTTGCTGCTGTACAAAACAGACCTTTAAAAATAGTAAACGGCCTCAGAAAAATATGATTCCAGTGCCATTTGAAGCGTTTTTCGAAATAACACGTTATAGACACAAGAAAGTCAATTTTTCATTAAGTTATGACTCGGTTACAGCCGATACAAGTCGGCTGTAACGTTCTAGACAGAACCTGTTTTTGCTATCCGAACCCCAAAAATGCTTCATTAGAGAACCCGATCAGTTATAATATCAACTACAGCAGATTAGGTTATTTATATCTAGTTCATCACTAATCATAAGATTCAACCCACACCGAAACCCTAGCGACTTAACCGGACCCGAAAACGACTTGAGTATCATATACGCATAACCATTAATAACAAACACTACATGTGATCAAGGAGAACATCAAGAATCATATAAGGAGATCCAGTAAACACAGCCAAGTTTTTCACAAACATCATAAAGGTTTAGCAACTAAATAAGTTACTGGAGTATGAAAGACGATGTGAATCGATCCGAGCTTGATACGAAAGAACTTGAGAGCTTCTTGTGTTTTGTGTTTCCTTTAAGCTCTTAACGTTACGTTTATTTATAGAATGTATAAAGTGTATACATGATTAAAGTATGCCTTGATTAAAGTTTGTCATGATTAAAGTATGCCATGATTAAAGTAAAAGAGATGTAATAATGGAGAATGATTAAAGTATGTGGGCCGAGATAATAATGTTTAGGCTCTACACAAGAAAGTGAAATAATTGGTGAGTGAAGATTTAATCAAATCTTGTGGTGGGGTCCCTAGGGGCCGGTTCTAACAAGGGGGGGGGGGGGTAAAGGTAAATTGTTATGGTAAAAGGTGATTAATTAGGGATTAAGTGGTAAAAGTCTAGTGTTTAGTGTGTTACATGTATTATGAGAAATTTAAGTGTTCGGGGACCATAACTAGCTCAGAAAAAGTGAAACAATGTTTTTAACAAAATTTTGGTGTCCCGGGTAATGTCCGGTTGTTCGGTTAGATACCGTTCCGATAAAGTGCTAAGTTATTCCGTATAGTGTCCTTTATGTATCTTTTTGTAACACTTTTAATTCCCAACACTTAGGAAAGCATACAGGACCATTTAGTCAATTTTCTGCACAAGACTAGTATGTTAAAAAGCACATGTAAGTATGACGCAGTAATCAGAAAGCAGTTAAATAATTCATCATAGTCATTAAACACTTAATTAACATTAATAAATCGTACGGATACATGTAATTAAGAGTTGTCACATATATACGTACTAATGAACATAGCAAGTATATAATATAAAAGCATAAAAAGCACGAAAGTAACAAGTAAGCACATGTGTATCACCCCAAAACATTTGAAAACAGTAAAAGAGGGGACTATGTACTCACTTGAGGATGCTTAGAAGTCTTGAACAACAACCAAGCAAAGCTAGAGGGATCACGGAAATCAAACGACACCTAATATAGGTAACTAAGATAAATAACGGACCTAACTCGGAGGATCGGATAGAATGAGGTTTCGTAAACCAAATGAGTATAGGAACTCATGTAATATGGTTTAACAAAGCCTACATCCTAAATCGAAACCTAACTTAAGTGCTTACGACCCATTACGACTCGTTTAGGTAGCTTACGCTACTTTAACGCGTCGTTCGCGTAAAACACGTTCGGAACGCCTAACTAGTCCTATGACAAGTATTATATGCCTAAACATGTTTAAATATGTTGTAAAATCAGTTAAGTGAAAAAAGTTTAAGTTACATATGCTTAAATACCAATTATGCATGAAAAGGGCATTTTGGTCATTTTCCTAAGGCATATAAACTACCTATCATACAACTAGCTAAACGAAGTGACCATAAGGTATAACCTCGGAAGGTTATTCCCTATACAACCATGGTCACAATAAATACTTGGTCGGATCCTAATGATCGACCAAACGGGTCGGGTTCGACAGTCTAAGCGGTTGTTTACACCGCTTATCTCACGACCCTATATAAGCACTAATATAAAAGTGACGAGTTAAACATGTTGAAACATGTTTAGCGAAGTTTGAAACAAGTTTGATATCAAGACAAAGGGCTTTAATAACCAAGAATAGTTTGGTTGCAAAATACGCATAAACGCGTATTTTGACCGAAACTACGACTCGTCACTATGCCTAAACAACGTGGTAATCAGTAGGTATAGTCACAAGGGACTATAACCATCATGATTATGCTCACGTTGCGAAGTTCAAACGAACTTCGTGTTGACCAAAGATTGGTCAAAGCTGAAAGTCAAACACTGTTTGACTTTCACGCTTAAAAACGCATAAAAGCATGTAAGAATACTTACGAAGGGTCCAAGCTAGGAGGATCTTGATCTAAATACTCAGGTGTGAAGCATATAGCTTCAACTTAGAGCATAAGATCAGATCATGTGGGAAATGAAATGAAGTTGGGTTGGGTTTATATAGGATTTCCAAAACCATTAGGATCGTTCCTCGATAAACGAGCATCAATCTGGACCGTACATGTGTGCTCCCTGTTTTGGAAATCTATGGGTGTTCAAAACTAGCTAATGGTTTGCTTAAACCATGTACAAAACCCAGGGAAAACAGCTGTTGAATCAAAAACAAAATTTTTATCTGGGCATTCTGTCAACCCCCGCGTAAGATGAGTCTTCATCTTACCCGGCCCGCCTAAGATAAGTTTGGCAGTTTGGCAGAAAAGGCCCCTGCATGTCCAAAACTTGATTTCGATGCATTTTTGGCACGTTCAAGCCCCGTTAACCCCATTTCAAGGCTCCAAAATGAAGTTAAAGTGTAAGGAACTTAAAATATGCTCAAAAATATCTCGAATGTCAGTTCGTTTGGCCGTACGGTTGCGTTGTTCGGTTAATTACGACGAAACACGAACGGACGCGAAAAACGATCCAAATTACGATACGAATGGAATTTTTCCATGCCAATCACTAAAATAAAATATTTTAATGATTACATAAATTTTTGGGTGTCCGGATATATGCAGAACGTAAGATATGCGCGAAAATGCAAACTTATGCACTTTTTGACGCTTTTAGTACCTATTGATCAAGAAAGTTTATTTTTGCGCACCAAACACCTCAAAGCCTATTTATAAGCAATGTAAAGGATATTTAGGGCATGTTTAACTTATGATCAAGTTTCGTAATGTTCGTCACAGTACGAATCGGTATACTTTCATAGTTTATCGAAATTAGTCCTTGTGATCGAATAAACTTGATTTCGGCATACCAAACCCTCCAAAACTTATTTCTAAGTTATGTAAAGGTTATTTAGGGTATGTTAAGCCTATTTCACTGTTCTGGAGTGTTTGTTGCATTAAAATGGTTATATTTACGCATCAGTTCGCGTATAACCTTCCAGAAAGCGATTTAAAGCTCGAAATCGAACAAGAACTGATATGTGAAAATGATACGCATATTTTTACAAATCCCAAGTATGAAACACAATATTTCATTGATTTGGTATTTTTTTGATGGTCGCAGAGGCACAGGTGTCACATACTAGACCCGACTTAGCGTATGTTGTTAGCAGGCTGAGTAGATACACCAGTAATCCGTGCGCGGAACATTGGAAAGCTAACACGAGGGTCCTTAGATACATAAGATACACAAGAGACTATAGATTGCATTATACCCGTGATCCAGCAGTGATCGAAGGATACACTGATGAGAACTGGATATCGGATATAAAGGATCACAGATCCACAACTGGTTATGTATTTACACTTGCGGGAGCAGCTATAGCTTGGAAGTCTTCCAAGCAAACTGTTATAGCTAGATCCACGATGGAATCCGAATTAGTCGCTTTAGATAAAAGCGGGGAAGAGGCGGAGTGGCTACGTCAATTTGTGGAAGATATTCCAAGATGGCCAAAGCCGTTGACGACAATCTGCATACATTGTGACAATCAATCCGTGCTTGTTAGAGCACAAAGCACGATGTACAATGGCAGATCAAGGCACATTCAACGTAGACACAACACAACACGGTACGACAACTTATCTCAACGGGTGTTATCTCAGTTAACTATGTTAGGTCAAAAGAGAACATTGCGGACCCGTTAACAAAAGGCTTAAATAAAGATAAGGTGTATAGGTCGTCAAGAGGAATGTGACTAAAGCCCATAGAAGAAGGGAATATGAGGGAAACCTAACCTAGTTGACTGGAGATCCCAAGATCTAGGTTCAATAGGCCAACTTAATCATAAACCCAAAGGGAGTCACTGTGTGCCCCAAAATTAATAAAGGGAGTTGTATACTTCCTAGTCCATTCCAATCAGTGACATGAAGGAAAGGTTAAGCATGTTGAGGTTAAGGATTTTGTGTAAATCCAAATTAACCATGATTCTTTTAATGATTCAGAGGGATCACTTATGTTAGAGAGAAGTGGGGTCGCTTCGAATGGATTTGTGGGGAGGCGCAAATCCTAGAGCTCTCGCAGAACCAGGAACGTGTTCCATGACCATAAACGGACACAACCATGAGGACTTGACTCGACTAGGGAGAGTATTGTGTGAATGTATATTGTCGCCTACATAAATGGGGGATTGTTCAAAGACACCGCGTCTACAAGACCCTAGGAGGCTAAGTATGCTTCACAAAAGAAGGTTCAAAGGTTACACCTACCTATCTTGCAATACTCAACTGTTGAACGTGTATCGTTGAAACTTGATAGATTGATTTCTATTCATGTGGGGGATTGTTGGAAATTTGTGAAAATAGCATTTTTCACAAATATAGAAAAATGATTTTTTCCTATTTTAGACTGGAAATAAATATAAGAAAACAAGCGGGTTTTATATATTTATTTGTGGGTTTGTGTTCTATGTTGGAAGAGCTTCGCAACGAATTAAACCACGTCCAAAACGGAGCTAAGATGAATGAGATATCGATGCTCAAAGTTTGGTGTTTGAAACTTGAATGCTGAAAAAAGTGGGAAAGTGGCACCTTGTCCCACATAGGAAGAGAGATGAAACTTAAAGGGGTATTTAACTGGGAACTATCCATCCTTATTGTTTCATGGAAGCACACACTAAGTGTACTCGCGAAGGGTGCGGAACACCCTAACTCGCATTCGCACACGCGCGTGTGTGGCGTGGGCGATGAGGCGCAATGTGGCGCTTTGATGGCGCACTTTGCACTTCGCATCGCCGCTTGAGAGCCGCCTTTGTATTTTTGACCGCGTGCGCGTGGTGGAGCACAAGGGTTGCAAGGACCAAGTGATTGGTGATGTGGGATGCAGGCGCATGACCCTAGTGGGTCCGCGCGCAGTGGCGCATGGAGCATGGGCACTGAAGTGACGTGTGCGGCGCACCGAAGTGAGCCAATACGGCGCGATCGCGTGGCGTGCTCGTATAGGCTCACAGGTGACGTGGTGCACGCGCGCAGGTGCACATGGGACTGAGACAGTATAGCGCATGCGCGCATGGCAGTGAGCCAAAATGGCGCACGAGCGCAGGGGCGTGCAGACTTGTGCGCGCAAGGGTGCGCGCGCGCAGAAGCTTCCAGCAATTAATGCCAGTGCAGTTACGTTTCAGCGTTCGAAACTGATGAAGTTAATGCGTTTGACTGTGAATTAAATAACGAATTAAAGTGCATTGAAGACGTTCAATGCAATTTAATTCTCCCATTTAATTCGTTTTTCAGTTTCTTCTAGACCTGCAGTTTAAATAGGAGGTTCATGCTGCAGTTTGACGACACCGAATTTACACAGCTCTGATACAATCTTCTCTCCCTTCAGAATTCTTATTTTCTTCTTTCAAGCAGCAAGGTACACCTTCGGGTTAGAGTCAAGACCGGCAGTGCAACTGCTCACGCTGTTGTATCCTGGAAACAAACGTGTTCTCTTGGGAGACACGAAATTTGTTTTAAGGGACCCGTGTCTAACACGATCCTCAGCGAAGAACTTCTTTATTTTTTCAATAATTTTGTTCTTGTTTATGTTATTTCAGTTGTAATTGTAATTTATTTCCGGTTTCCTATTTCCGTTGTAAGTTCAAGTAAATAAAAGAATTTTTTATTTATTTTGCACGAACGGATTCCTACACACACACCTATACATACATACATACATACATACATATATATATATATATATAGGACAAAGATCCGTTAGGAACCACCCCTTATTGCGAGAACCGCGAGAACCAATGTGAACACAACTAAAAATGCCTAATGATCGATGTCGTAAGGTCGGTCAAAAATAAAGTTAAAAGTGTCCTATTCACCTTTTACTAGTAAAGGGCAAGTAGGGTGTCGAATCCACGGGGAATCAGTGGAAAGTACGAAAGCTCGTTGTTTATGACTATTATCTAAATTAAAACCTAATTGCTTTTTTTGCAGTTTTAGAATGATTGTGAAAACAAATGTAAATTAGAAGTTGCAAACAATTGTGAGAGAAGGGACCAATCTCCGGGTTTTCAGGTTATGTAGAAAATCAGGTTACTTAGTTACTACTATTTGGAAATCACATAGACATGATTCGTAGAACTTGTTTTGATAAATAATTAACAGATAATATATTTGATTGCAATGATCCACGATCGAAACCGAAGGATTGATGCAAATGAATAGTAACCCAATTAATTACCAATTTAAGATTTCATAAACATATAATCCAGTTCAATGATTAAAGGTTTAAAAACAATGACATCCTAGATATTAATCCCGGTTGTTGATGAACAAACCAAATAATTGATGAACAAGAATGATTACGATAATAAAAAATTGTTTAATCAAAACAAAAACAATAGGAACGACTAACCGAAAGTTTAATTGAATCCTAATCCAAACATCGTAACAATAAACAACCCAATGTTTAAACACAAACCCTATTCCCGGAGACGGTCACGGGACGACTAGCCGCTCATGATGTGCGAACAATCTTCCGAAGCTTGGTAGAATGCTGAAAGCATGATCGATGATGTGAAGGATGTGATATGATGATGTCGTGTGATGTTGAGAGCTCCCCCCAAAAGTTGTGTTGACGGCTGCCCAAGAAAGTATATGGCTCCTTCCCAAAAAAAAAATGTGATTGGCCCAATAATTCGTGATGGATAATGATGATGTTGGGCTGAGAGTTTTAGAACCCAAAATATCATGAAGTGGCTGCCAATCAATCGTGAATCATCAGGCCCACCCCCTTAATGTTGGCTACCTATATTGGAATAATAATAATGATCCCCAACATTATAAATTATGGCTGCTTAAATTGTAGGTAATGATGATGTCTCATTAAGGTTTTTTTCTTTTCTTTTTAAAACCTTAAATCCCACAACAAACAACATCACGTGCATTCCATCTTTCAATTCCTTCTGCAATGCAACTTTCATCTAATAGCATTTCAGCCCCTCAACTTTAACATTTCGTATTTCTCGCATAACCAAACCATCCATTCGACCCAAAATGCACCCGAACCCTTCCGTTTGCTACATTCGCCAACATCGAACATTCCACATCAACTCTAAATGTGTTAACTTCCTCGAATTAAGCAATTAACCTGCACAAACCACAATTTCTCATAGTTATCTTATTCGACACGTATAATCACTTAAAACATAACGAAACACACAAAATAGACACTTTATAACACGGGTTTCACCCTCTCCATCACATCCCCACACTTACCTTTGATTGTCCTCAAGCAAACCAATACGGAATTACTCACCATAGTAACAACACCTCTAAACCCCTTAACCAATGCAACAGCTTAAGTCCCAAGTCATACCCGTTCCATAGACTGACACAATCAAGATTGACAGTCCGACAAGCAATTTATGCAATTTATAAAACCTAAGACTTGTCTATTCAAAACTAACATGCTTAGGATTATACACATGCTACACGCCCCTCACAATAAACTCTCCTCTCGGTTTAAAAATATGACTAGCGTGTAATGTGCTAGTATGTATAACACTCAAAACCAAACATGGAATTCTGTAATCATAAGCTTGTACGACAATCACACCTCCACTGTATCATATAACACGGCACATATCAAAAGGACTTTCGGTTTTGGGCTTAGGCTAAGGGTAGGAAATTTTTGGCTTATATCTTTTTTTTCTTTTCGTGGCGAACACACAAACGACCAACCGTGACACTTTATTTGCAAACACATAACAAGTCACACTTTTGGGTTGGTTTCTACCCAATACATGGACGAAATTCTCAAAA
This sequence comes from Helianthus tuberosus, assembly GCA_030545235.1. Lineage (NCBI taxonomy): Eukaryota > Viridiplantae > Streptophyta > Magnoliopsida > Asterales > Asteraceae > Helianthus > Helianthus tuberosus. Next base: position 146,755,449 of record CM060410.1, on the reverse strand, counting down.
CTTTCTTTCTTTCTTTTTCTTTTCCTTTTTTTTTCTATTTTTTTTTCTTTGTTTTCTCTCTTTTTTTTTATTACCGGTCATTCACGGTCGGTATTAACAATTCACATTAGGTGGACAAACGAACGGGTAAATAGGCTCAACAGGGCTACTAAGGGTGATGGTATGGTAAACATGAAACAAACACAACTGGTGTAAGGTATATCCTAATGCCTTTATCATTTACGTGCACATATCAAACCACAGTCTCAGCATGTATCAAATCATACAAGTTCTAACACAAAATAACACGCGGCCTGCTCTCAACAAATGAATTCAATATGTAAATCATTCTATCAGTTCTACAGGCTCAAAATTCTCACCAAAGAAAGGATAAAAGGGTTGCCGACACGTAGCATATGCAATCTAAAGCATGTTACCCCTAAATAGGCATCTCTTCTCAATTCTTTTTTTTTCTAAAAGTACCTGTCGGACCTACTCTCATGAAACTTAAAGGAACGACCATGACAAGGGACTATGTTAGTTAGTACCAGCAAGGGACTCATTAGTGATTGAAACATTCGGTTTTCATATCTGTTTAGCTTACTTAAGGCGATGAAATTCTTTAACATTTTCAAAATTTTTAATTTTTTCGCTTTTCATCGTTTTCAATCACTTTCAACCTCTATCAAGTTTCTGTCCCAAACCTTCCCTTCCCGGGTTTCCATATCCCCACACTTGGGTGACATTGTCCCCAATGTATCGTGCTTCTAAAAACAGAACCCGGGAATACCAACTAACAAACATCATGAGCGACCATTTCTAAAACAACTTGACACAAACACATTCCCTAAACATAAATAGTTTAACACCACCAAAACACAAAAACACACCAAAACAAGAAAAACTAAAATTGTTCAACTAGAGTACGGAATGAGCACGTGGACCTGATCGATGGTTGTTTTCCGCTTCTTTGCCGCAGCCGGTTTAGAAGGTAGATCAACACTTGTTGCCTTCCCGGTCGTCTCAGCCGCGTCATTCTACATCACAAACCACACACAAACAGTTCGAATCAGATTCATTATATGAAACATAAACAAGTGTGCAATAACCCTTCCCCACACTTGTTTCATGCTAAACTACTGCCCTTTTGGAATTCAAAACAACAAACGCCCCATATTATCTTTACTTTTTATCAAGTTTCATACCCATTAAATACCATCTAACAACCATAACATGCCCCCCAACACCCATACTTGCAGCAAAATTAGATTTTTATCATAACTTCAAAGACAAACCACACTAACATGCTTCACAATCTCTGTTTCTCATATAAAGATTCAAGCCTCATTCATATTTCATCCCAGATAACCACTTACCTTCATCACACTAACAAAATAATGAGTGAAAACATACCTTTTATGCTTAGATATGCTAGAATAAGCTTCAGATTCAACAAACTTCACTCCAAAACGAAAAACCCCAAATTTGGGAATTAGGGTTCTTCCCACAATGTGCGGATTTCCTGCAATTGGCTGTGAATCGGACCGAATAGATGCTAGAATTGTGTTCTCCTCAGAAAAACACTCAAGATAGACTCTTGAATGGGCCGATTTGGTGAAGATACGAGAGAGTTGGAGTTGAAGAACTTGAAAGAAAGAGATGATGCTGATCGATGAGATGTCGTCGTATAGAATCACCTGCACACAGACAAACAAGAAACCGAGCGTAATACTGAACGAAACAAATAAAAGACAAACAAAAGGAAATATTTTTGGATTTTTTTTTGTTTTTTTTTTTAATTTTTATATTTTTTTGAATTTTTAAGAAAAACAACTAACTAAACTAAGCGCACCGATTCCCCGGCAACGGCGCCATTTTGATCGATGTCGTAAGGTCGGTCAAAAATAAAGTTAAAAGTGTCCTATTCACCTTTTACTAGTAAAGGGCAAGTAGGGTGTCGAATCCACGGGGAATCAGTGGAAAGTACGAAAGCTCGTTGTTTATGACTATTATCTAAATTAAAACCTAATTGTTTTTTTGCAGTTTTAGAATGATTGTGAAAACAAATGTAAATTAGAAGTTGCAAACAATTGTGAGAGAAGGGACCAATCTCCGGGTTTTCAGGTTATGTAGAAAATCAGGTTACTTAGTTACTACTATTTGGAAATCACATAGACATGATTCGTAGAACTTGTTTTGATAAATAATTAACAGATAATATATTTGATTGCAATGATCCACGATCGAAACCGAAGGATTGATGCAAATGAATAGTAACCCAATTAATTACCAATTTAAGATTTCATAAACATATAATCCAGTTCAATGATTAAAGGTTTAAAAACAATGACATCCTAGATATTAATCCCGGTTGTTGATGAACAAACCAAATAATTGATGAACAAGAATGATTACGATAATAAAAAATTGTTTAATCAAAACAAAAACAATAGGAACGACTAACCGAAAGTTTAATCGAATCCTAATCCAAACATCGTAACAATAAAAAACCCAATGTTTAAACACAAACCCTATTCCCGGAGACGGTCACGGGACGACTAGCCGCTCATGATGTGCGAACAATCTTCCGAAGCTTGGTAGAATGCTGAAAGCATGATCGATGATGTGAAGGATGTGATATGATGATGATGTCGTGTGATGTTGAGAGCTCCCCCCAAAAGTTATGTTGACGGCTGCCCAAGAAAGTATACGGCTCCTTCCCAAAAAAAAATGTGATTGGCCCAATAATTCGTGATGGATAATGATGATGTTGGGCTGAGAGTTTTAGAACCCAAAATATCATGAAGTGGCTGCCAATCAATCGTGAATCATCAGGCCCACCCCCTTAATGTTGGCTACCTATATTGGAATAATAATAATGATCCCCAACATTATAAATTATGGCTGCTTAAACTGTAGGTAATGATGATGTCTCATTAAGGTTTTTTTCTTTTCTTTTTAAAACCTTAAATCCCACAACAAACAACATCACGTGCATTCCATCTTTCAATTCCTTCTGCAATGCAACTTTCATCTAATAGCATTTCAGCCCCTCAACTTTAACATTTCGTATTTCTCGCATAACCAAACCATCCATTCGACCCAAAATGCACCCGAACCCTTCCGTTTGCTACATTCGCCAATATCGAACATTCCACATCAACTCTAAATGTGTTAACTTCCTCGAATTAAGCAATTAACCTGCACAAACCACAATTTCTCATAGTTATCTTATTCGACACGTATAATCACTTAAAACATAACGAAACACACAAAATAGACACTTTATAACACGGGTTTCACCCTCTCCATCACCTAAAAATAGCTAAAAAACACACAAAATTTTTTTATTTTTTTTTAATATTTTTTATGTTAAAATCGCTACTTTTAGTAGCCAAAAAAATTTTTTAATTTTTTTTTGCTACTAAAAGTAGCGATTTTAACATAAAAAATATTTAAAAAAAATTAGAATTTTTTTTTTTTATTTTTTTAGATTTTTTTAGGTTTTTTGGGGTTTAGTTTTTAGCATTTTAGCTTGAGGGGGTTAGGTTTTTGGGGGGTGGGGGAGGGGGGTTTAGGTTTTTTTTTTGGGGGGGGGGGGGTGGGGTGGGGTAGGGTTAGGTTTTTTTAGGTTTTTTGGGGGTTTTAGTTTTTAGCATTTAGCTTGGGGTGGGGGGTTTAGGTTTTGGGGGGGTGGGGGTTAGGTTTTTTTAGCTATTTTAGGTTGTGTTCACATTGGTTCTCGCGGTTCTCGCAATAAAGGTGGTTCTCGCATGAACCTTACCCTATATATATATATACTATCTATAATAAGAGATTATTGGCTGATGTAAATCTGCCTATGTGTCAACCATTAAGGTATGCCACATGTCTCCGCTGATGTCATAATTCTCTTTTCAATATTTTATTATTATGAAAAAATATATTGTATATAATAGAATTTTTTAAGGAGGGAATTTCAAAATCAATTTCAAAATTCAAATCAAAACTTTAATCCTCCTCTCTCTCTCTCAAATATAATCCTGAATTCATTTTCAAAATTCAAACCGTCAATTCCACTCTCACTATCCATTTCTCTCTCAACTCTCTCTCTCTCTAAACCACCGGACTCCGCCGCTACTTCGCCGTCAACCCTAAAATAAGAGACCAACACTTTTCTCCGCCGCGAACTGTGTTAGATTTTGTATACCAATTAATGTCAATATTTGTTCTCTGTTTTGGTACAATGAAAATTCTAATAACTTCACTTTTCTCCTCCATCTAGGGTTTCTGCGTTCTCTATATGTTCACACAAAATCTCGATTCTTGTGACCGTGGTAAGGATTTCATCTCTATATCTCTAAAAATGTTGGATTTCATTTATTAAACCCTAATCTCTTATCTTCTCTACCCAGCTACACCATCGCAATCTTCTGGCAGGTATGCTTTCATCTGATAACAAGTACAATTCTTTGTTTAAAGGAAATATCATTCCTAATTTTGTTTTTTTAAATCGATTCCTTCCTAATCATCCGTGGCCTGCGTGGGTGACTTTTGTTGACCGTATGAAGTCCAAAGGGGACATTCGTCAAGATGCTGGAACTGGAAGTGATGTTTCTGTGTATGAAGATATGAGGTGTTATTAAGGAAGGTTGCCTCTGTTTTGGTCGTCAAGGGTTTCATTTGTTCAAGTAAGATACTGTTCGTGTCTTGGTTTAATTGTCTGTTTGATGATGAAGTGTTGATAGCGAATGGTATTTTAATGAGCATGATAGAAGTTACAAATTGATGAATCTCAATATATTGTGTTTTGTAAAAATAAACATTATGTTATGAAATTTATTGATTATTTATAGTTGGTTAGGTATAAGTATATAGTGTTAAGTTGATTATGGTATGTTTATTATTAGTTAGGTATGAATTCATAGGCTCTCTCATCATGATTTGTAAGTTTATCAATCACTTAATTTTGTTCAATTCCCTTTGATTAAAGTACATCATTTTTTTAGGATTTTAGTATTTTTGTTTCAGTTTATTGTTCCATTGTTTCAGTTTTACCCGTTTAAGATCAAACATGATCCAAATAGTTGAAACCACTGTTGTGTGAAGAAAAAAAGGTTTACGAATCAAAGGCATAACTACATTATGGTTTCAGTGCATATTAAAAAGTGTTTTGTGGAGAAAACAGTGGTTGAAACCACTGTTGTGTTAAAACGGTGGCTTGAAACCACTGTTTGGTTAAAACAGTGGTTTGTGGAGAAAACAGATGTTTGAAACCACTGTTTGGTTAAAACAGTGGTTTCTCAAATCATTTCACATTCATTTCCCATTCATTTCGATCTCTTTGCAGGCGGATAGGTGGCTTTGGGAGGTATGAAAAACAGAATTGATAAATTTAGGGAAAATGTGATTGAAAGATGATAACGCAATAGTGGAGGATCTAATTCTACAGCTTCGGTAAATTCAGGTGTGTTTTCAAATAATGCTTCCTAGATGTTTGAAGACCGACAAATGTCCAACGAAGCAGCACTGTGGACATTTGTCGTTCTTTGTTGGTTTTCAAACATCTATGAACCATTATTTGAGAACACCCTTGCATTTATCGGAGTTGTAGAATTAGATCCTCTACTGTTGGGTTATCATCTTTCAAAATCATTTTCCTTAAATTTATCGATTTTGTTTTTCATGCAGGGATATAATCTGCTTTTTAGTATTTGATTTGGCCGATGACCCACGTTCAAGGATGCTTTATGTCTCAGACTATACGAAGATTGCCTTTTGGTTATCATAAGGTTAAATTTAAATTAATATGGTCTCTTTTGTTAGTAAGCTTATAATACTAACACATGTTTTTTTTAACATTGTTTTATAGGAGTGTTATTATTCATGTTCAAGATAACCTCTTTCATGTTCATGTGAGCAAGAAGAGAGGAAGAAACAAAGGATCGGTCAAAACGGTTCAGAAGATACAGGTTCACGTAATAAGAAGAAACTCTCTGTTGCGGAAGTGGTTATCTTGAACATGAGTAATAACACACCTGTCTTCTACATCCATTGCAAGTAAGGTTCTTTGAATCATTTTGGCTCTTTTCTTAAGTCTTTGAGGGAGTTTACACCCTTTCATTATGTAAGGCAATTCAGTATGTATGTATTTGACACATGGTTGATTGCAGGCATTGCGGTTTTTGACAACAACTTGCGATAACAAATCTGAGGCGTTTGGTATATTGTGTTTTGATCAAGTGAATGAGACTCTGTTGAGAGTGTGAGGGTTTCTTATAATAACCTCCCTTTTACCTTTTGATCTTCTAATCATTTATGAGTTGATCATTTTCTTATATTCTGTTTTAATCAAGTGAATGAGGTTCTGTTTGCTTTACTTTTTTTAGATGATGAGAAGAAGGGGAAGACATGGTTCAGAAGACCTTGTGAAAGCAAGATCAATGCATAGTCATTTTTTATAATGAATTTTCAACAAAACTGTTTTTAAAACAAAAAATGAAATTGCATGGAAGAAGGTGAGAGAAATAGATATCCTAGGAAGTGTTAATTGTAATGTTTAGTTTTTAATATTTTTCAAACTCAGAATTTTGTAATACTATTTAATATCGAATGAAGAAGTATTTATTGCTAGCAGAATTTTGTAAAAGTTGGATTTTGTATAGGCTTCTGTGTAGTTTGTTTGTTTGTTTGTTTTTTTTTTTTTTTTTTGTTCTATTTGGGGTGTATTTGCTTTTATGTTATGGCTAATTTAGCAGTTTTACATTAATTATGCAAAAGAACAATTGCATCAGCATTTCAATATTCATGTTTTCAAATTAGAAGAAGAGGTACCACCATCTTATTTTTCAATATCATAATATTATTATTAACCATTGAAATAGACTTTCCCCTTGAAAGTCGTTATTTGTTTAGGCCAAATAAGACTGGTTCACATCAGTGGATTCATCATAAGTAGCTGTTTGCATTACACCTTCCCCTTGAAAGTGGTTATAACATCTGATGGCCCTCATCCACTGTTTGTATACTACAACTGTTGTCCATTAAGTACTGCTTGTGTACAACAACTGCACCAGACCAAGTGCTGCTATTTAATCTATTGCCGTAAGATAAGTGCTGCTAAAGACAAAAGCCCTGCTTAGAATGAAGCAGTGGAATGTAAAAACTGCTGACATATAAAGATTGACAATTTGTGTCTAAAATGTATTTTTTTTTGCGGAGCGCATTCTTGCAGATATTTCATAAATCACCATCAACAGATGTTGGACATGATATTGTGGTTACGCAAGACAAAATCATTCCTTTCTTCAGAACAGCAGATGCTCAAAACATTTGTCAAAAGCTTACTCACTGTTGCACTAACAGTTGCTGATTGAATAGTCTTTCAAATCATTATCATTTCCTTACCCCTAACTACTTTTGTGCTCAAACATCTGTTTTCTAAATACTGTCCACTGCTATTCATCATAAGCAGCTGTTTGCATTAGACTTTCCCCTTGAAAGTGGTTATAACATCTGATGGCCCTCATCCACTGTTTGTATACTACAACTGCTGTCCATTAAGTACTGCTTGTGTACAACAACTTCTGAAGACAAAGTGCTGCTATTTAATCTACTGCCCTCAGTCAAATGCTGCTAAAGACCAAAGCCCAGCTTGGAATGAAGCAGTGGAATGTAAAAACTGCTGACATATTAAACTTGACAATTTGCCTCTAAAATGTATTTTGTTAAGGATGCCATTCTTGCAGATGTTTCATAAATCACCATCAACAGGTATTGTAATTTACATTTTCATTAATTATTTCGGGTGAGATTTTTATTATATCAATGACTTGTAGTTATTCTTTTCGACAAAACGGTCTTATGGCACTTTATGATACACTGTTTAGCTAGGTAAAATCCATACTACATGATTATATTTACAGAGTTGATTCTTGAATTTGGTTTGTTTTGTTTTGTTTTGTGATTGTTTGTTGGTATGTGGTTTATTTTTAGGGTGATCAGTGGTTTATAATCGGACCGTCCGGTTCATTCATCAGGTATTATTTCCTTTTCATTTTCACTACACTGATTTAGCGTTACCGCCTGTTTAACAATCGAGAAAAATATGTTTCATATCATACCTGCTTTAGAGTTTTACTTGTATCGTTTAAAACAAAACCCAACAAAAATTGTTTCCGAGTGAAGAACCTATAACACATCAAAAATTCAGCATTTAAAACAAAACCCAAAAAAATTGGTCAGTCCAAAACCATACCTAAAATTATAATGAAACAGAAGCAAAAATAAAGTGTCATAAAATAAATTAAATCATTTATAGTATAAATATTAAAAAAAGTTACAATTACATAAAAAAAAAGTAATCAGACACTTAAAGTCTAATAGCAAGAATGAAGAAACTTTAACTTCAACTCCATGGAGCACTGCACTTCTCGATGTATGTCATTGATCTTTCTCATGAAGTCCAGGTCTCTGTCTCCACACTCTATATTATTCGCAACACAGAGGTCACGAACGGAAGTAGTCGGCATCGCCCTCAGGTCTCTTGAAACTTGGTCTCTTGTCAGCAGACCAAGTTGCAGTCCGTTAAAACATCTCTTCAACTCTTGAAGAGTACTCCTATCAGCAAAAACTTGCTCTTCGATTTCTTTAATAAAGCGTTGCTTGAAATCCTCAGATTGTGCAGAAGTATGTGACTCCATTTTAATGTATTTATAACAACTAAGGCAAAACAATAAGAGTTGCTCTTCTATTTCACTGAATGAATCTGGTTATGATGAAACAATATTTGAATTCGCAATGATATTATATAGGATATGTATCAGCCCAAAGGTCAGGTTTAAATGCAATCATTAAATAAAAATTTATATTTAAAAACCTGATACATGTAATGATTTAATAATGAAAAACGTGTATATGGCCAACATGTCTCTTCATTTACCTTATCAAACATTTTAATGTAAAACCTTTGAAAAATGATCTTTATTAGCAGACGTCTCTTCGTTTACCCTATCAAATATTTCAAACACTATAAAGGATCATGATTGCTCTACTTGAAAACATCAAGACTTCATTTTTAAAAAACCCTTCATACTAAAACAAAACGTCCAAAACCACTCACAGTCTTTCTAAATGGCAAGTAAAACCTTCTACCACTGGTCGGATAATACTGATCTTAAAATTGAATATTCAAGATGGTCACTCCATGAACAGAGAAAAGCTGAAGAAGTCAACAAAAAAGTTGCGTTGGTAAGTGATAAATATTATAAGCAGACGTGGAGTAACATTGCACTGCTGGATGAAGTTGTCTCTTCTCCTCCATCAGAGTTTAAAGAAAAAGCAGAAGAGTTTATGACACATCTGCTGAAACAGGATCAGAAGACCTGTGATATGCTAGCAGATCTGCAAATTAAAACAAAAAATGAAATTGCATGGAAGAAGGCCAGAGAAATAGATATCCTAGGAAGTGTTAAATGTAATGTTTAGTTTTTAATATTTTTCAAACTCAGAATTTTGTAATAGTATTTAATATCGAATGAAGAAGTGTTTATTGCTAGCAGAATTTTGTAAAACTTGGATTTTGTATAGGCTTCTGTGTAGTTTGTTTGTTTGTTTTTGTTCTATTTGGGGTGTATTTGCCCTTGAAGAGGTACCACCATCTTATTTTTCAATATCATAATATTATTATTAACCATTGTAATAGACTTTCCCCTTGAAAGTCGATATTTGTTTAGGCTAAATAAAACTGGTCCACATCAGTGGATTCATCATAGGCAGCTGTTTGCATTACACATTCCCCTTGAAAGTGGTTATAACATCTGATGGCCCTCATCCACTGTTTGTATACTACAACTTCTGTCCATTAAGTACTGCTTCTGTACAACAACTGCACCAGACAAAGTGCTGCTATTTAATCTACTGTCCTAAGATAAGTGCTGCTAAAGACCAAAGCCCTGCTTGGAATGAAGCAGTGGAATGTAAAACCTGCTGACATATAAAGATTGACAATTTGTGTCTAAAATGTATTTTGTTAAGGATGGCATTCTTGCAGGTATTTCATAAATCACCATCAACAGATGTTGGAAATGATATTGTGTTTACGCAAGACAAAATCATTCAACAAAATCATTCAACATAATCTCATTAAACAGTTGCTGATTTAATAGTCTTTCAAATCATTCTCATTTCCTTACCCCTAACTACTGTTGTGCTCAAACATCTGTTTTCTAAATACTGTCCACTGCTATTCATCACAAGCAGCTGTTTGCATTAGACTTTCCCCTTGAAAGTGGTTATAACATCTGATGGCCCTCATCCACTGTTTGTATACTACAACTGTTGTCCATTAAGTGCTGCTTGTGTACAACAATTGCTGAAGACAAAGTGCTGATAATTAATCTACTGCCCTCAGTCAAGTGCTGCTAAAGACCATTTCCTTACCCCTAACTACTGTTGTGATCAAACGTCTGTTTTCTAAATATTGTCCACTGCTTCATCAGTGGTTCCGTAAAACAATTGTCCTCCGTTATTCATATTTTAATCAGACGTTGGCACGTGGCCAATTCTTAGCCATCAGATCTTTGTAACCGCTGCCCCATCAGCATTCACCTTTTTACTCTATAAAACCCTGATCAAAAACCGCAAACAGGGTTTTACACTGTCCATTTAAATTCCAAAATTCCTTTTTCAAAGCAGTTTCCATCCTTCAGTCTCAAGTCGTTGTTCTTTTTTCTTCATCAAAATGACAAAATCAAATCCAAAATCATAATCATCCTCATCTTCATCTTCCAAAAAGGTCACTCAAAAGGCTACTGAACCCATTGAAATCCCATACAAATCCCCTCACAATTACTTGGGTTTACTCACAAAATCCCCCACCACCAGAACCTTCGATTCTATCATTGACATTCTTTCAGCTTCAAAGTACAAAACATTGTTAACTGCTGATGCACCAATTTACCAAGAAACCCAGACAGAGTTCTGGAAAAATGCCACACTTGAATTGCAAGGTGACACTGTTATAGCCATTAACTCCTCCATACAGGGTAAAAAGGTTCAAATTACTCCACAATCCATATCGGAAGTCTTTAATCTCGATGATCAGCAAGGTAAAACATTTTTTCCCAAAAACGAGATAAAAACAGATTTCCTTGAAAGGGGGTATGCGGAACAAACAAAAAGGGATACCTTACAAAAAGGTTTTTTCCCTTCTGCACCTAGGTTTTTATTCCATACTCTTTTGATGTGTGTTTCAAATAAAACAACTGCTTGGAACGAAATACCATTAAAGATCCAATATCTGGGTTTTGCTATTTTACATAATGAAAATTTTAACTATTCACAGGAGATCTTTGATGACTTGGTAAAAAATGTTGATAGCAAATCATTTTTACTTTTTCCAAGGTTTCTAAGCTACTATTTTAAACAAAAATTCGGAAAGGAAAATGAAAATTTGCTCAAACAAGGTGTTTCTTTTCAAATAAATGGTTTAACACCTGAAACATTCACTAGAATGTTAACACCTACAAAAATAAAAGCAGAGGTGTCTGAGCAGACTTTAGCAGATAACATTGCTCCTTAGGCATCTGTTGTTGAGCCCACTGCTCCAAGTGATCATAGTAGCACAACCAATGCTATGAAACCCACACCTGCCATTACTAAAAAGACCAAAAAGAAATCATCCAAAAAGCCCCCCAAACCCAAATCAAAGGCAACTCTGGAAGATGAGATCCCAGAGCCACTGCCAGTGACAATACAAATGTCACCACCAACCACTACTGCTACTTCCTCTCAGCAGATGGAAGAAAGATCTCCACCCTTGCCTCAAACTCCTCCTGCATCCTCACAAAAGGATCAGGTTGTAAGCACAGGGACCCCACATTATGAAGCTCTGGATGCAATTGGATCCATCTTCCTCAGTCCTGATCCCAAGGACATGTCTCTTTCAACAGCCATATCTTCACCCCTCTCATTACCACAATCCATAATACCATTGTTGCATGCAGTTGCTATAGCTCAGACACAAACCAGTTCCTCTCAATCACCTGTCTCTGAGACTACACTCCCACAAGTGACTGGGTCTGGTGCTTATACCTCTGCTATCCCAGCAACAATTGATGAGGTTACACTGCAGGAGTTACAAGTAACCCCTGTCAGTAGTTCAAGTGGAGCAGCAACTACAAGTGTTGGATCAACAGATCTACATTTGGCCAGTTGTTTCATCAATCAGACTCCCTTGAAGGCAATTCCTTCTATAGCATCTCTGATAACCACCAGTGAGTTTATTCTGACCACTGGTACCATCAAAAGCCTATCAAGTGTTGAAGGAAGAAGACCCCAGTACCAAGAACAAGGGGCATCAATGGATGATTTTTGGAATTCGTTCCCTAAATCACACATTGATACAACCACTGCCGGTGGGGAATCAGATGATCCCATTAAGTTGGGTGATGATTTAAAATATCAAGAATTGACGGGTAGAATTGACAATCTTGAGACATCTGTTGCTGAAATAAAAGATATGATGCAACAGTTGTTGAATGCTCAAAAGGTCTCAGCCACTGCTATTCCAGCTCAAGCACATGCACAACCTGCACCTGCTGCAAATGAGTTATGGAATTTATTTCAACCCCTGCTCCAACAACAAAGACAAATGGCTGATCAGCAACATGCAATACATGTACAAGAGTTGAGAAACATGATGGAGTCAAGGTTTAGAAACACCCAAGCAGACATCAAGGCTATAAAGGCCCAAATCTTGAACACCACTGGCACTGCTCCTCCCACTGTTCTCTTCATTGATAAACTTCCTCCAGATAATGCCAAAAAAGGGGATAGAATCAACCAGTGGAAGAAGAAGGGAATAGATGATGGTCTCTATCTTGAACCAGAAAAAGAAAATATGACAAAACAGATTCCCTTGCCAGATGGAAGTAAAAAGGTTGATACTACAACAAATGCACTTGCTGAGGCAAAAGCAAGTGTAAAAAAGGATAGAAAGGCTAAGGATAAAGCCAGGTGGGAACAGGAGAAAAGAGCTTATATGGAGTTGAATGCACAGGGTACTTCTGGGGAAAAGGATGATGAAAATCATAAGGATGAAAAGAAGAAGCCCACTAAGCATGTCTCCAAACCACCTTCCAAAGGCTCCAAGCATCAAACCTCTACCCAAACAACTGTTATAACTCCTGTTGTATCAACAATTGTTGGTACATCAGTGGTATCAGCAGCTGTTAAAACTAAAACCACCACTTCAACAAACACCTCTTCAACACACACCACTTCAACACACACCACAACCACTACCTCACCATCCCCACCACAAATCACCTCAACATCAAAAACAACTTCATCACCTCCTGCTAAGAAGCAGAAGACATCAGATGTTACAACATCTGTTGTAATGGCCACAGTGGTTGAAACACCAGTTGTTGCAACTACTGTTAGTCAATCACTTATCACATCAGAGGCTTCTTCAGAAGCCATGGTTCCTCTTGTGCCAAAGTCCGCTTCAAAAACACCTTCTCCTAAAAAGGTGTATTCTAGATATAGGAAACCTCAAAAACATGATGCTGACATACCAGCACCTGATCCTATTTCATCGATTCCCTATAATGTCATTAAGCCACAACCTTTCAAACCACCAATTCTAGCCAGACCAATAAAAGATCCAAAAATTCTTCAAGGCTTTGATTCTGCTGATATTACACCAATGGCTGCAAATTATCCACTAGAACTGGAAGCTGTAAAGAATGAAATGAGACAATTTTATACAGAAGATGATCCTTCAAAAAGAAGATTTCCTTCTCTCATGGGCTTCAGACCTCCAGCAAATATGGATGAGTATCTAAAAGTCAAAGCCATGCAAGCTGATTTAAGAGCTAAACTTGAATATAAAGATGAAGGTGGCAAAGCTATTTCTGAAAGAATGCAATTCTACAATTCTAAAGTGAGACAAATGGAAGATTATGCAAGAGACCTGAGCAAAGAAATGTCTAATCTACCACCTGGAGCTGACCTACAAAAAGAAATGAGAAAGGATTACCTTGCATTCATCAAGAAAGAAAAATTCTATCCAGCCAAAGAAGAATAATTCAGTGAATGGCCACTCATTGCCTTAAAGCATGAGGTGAACAGAATTGAGAGGATAAAGAATGATCCAGGTATGAAAAGGTCAGCACCAAACTGGAGTAAATATAAAAAGGCCATTGATGAGCTTACATTGGATTATAAACAAAAGAAGCAAGAATTGGTTGATGCAAAGGTAGGAACTGCCAAAGGCATAGCAAAATGGACAAAGCAGTATATAGATGAGGCTTATGAAAGGCTAAAAAGAAGGAGAATGATAGATCCTAACTTACCAAAGAAGCCTGAAAACAAAAGTATTCATAAGCCAAAGAAGCAGGCTCATACTTCTGAACCACTGTTCACCTCAGCAGATACCTCTATCATTGTGTTAAACCAAAAGAAGAGGAAACAGCTGACTGATGCAGAAGAAAAAGAACAAGAAGTTGTGTACTTTAAAGAAGCCATCAAGAATATGACATTAGATGAAGATAACATCTGATGGCCTCATCCACTGTTTGTATACTACAACTGTTGTCCATTAAGAACTGATTGTGTACAACAACTGCTGAAGACAAGATGCTGCTATTTAATCTACTGCCCTAAGTCAAGTGCTGCTAAAGACCAAAGCCCTGTTTGGAATGAAGCAGTGGAATGAAAAAACAGTTGTTTACTTTGTTTATTGTAATAGTATCAGTTGTTTTCATTTGTGCTGCATTTAATGTCAATTCATATCTATTGATTTGCTCAATTTATACAAACAAACACAATCATGAGGGCCTCCGATCCTAACATCTTTACCTGTGTGTTTGTTATGCTTCTCTTGTATTGAACTGGTATATTGGCAACAAATAATGTTTCTTTCGTTAGTTATGCTTTTCTTATTTCTATAGTTAATCAGTCGACAAGTTTAATGTATACTTAACTAAAAAAGCAATTTACGTCCCTGTCGCTTGTTTGAAACATCAACCTGAGCCCTTAAATTCATTTTTTCGTTTTTTGAGCCCCTGAGCTTATGAATTCATAACAATTTGAGTCCCTCCGTCAATGTGCCGTCTGTTTGACCGTTTGAACCGGTGGTATGAGTGAAATATTAACCTAAGCCCCTAAATTCTTTTCTTGTTTTTTTGTTAAGAAATCATTGATTTAATAATTTAAATTAATTCTTTTTAAAAAAATCCAATCTAATAATTAACTCTTTTTAAATAAATGCAATCTAATAATTAAAGGTATACTATATATAACAAATTATTAAAGCCTAAATTGTATATTAAATGTAAACTTTTAATACATACAATACAGAGACAAAACGTCATACCAACTTTGTAGACTTGATCGAACTTACAGACTCGATAACAAAAGACCGTAACATACAATACAGAGACAAAACGTCATACTACCACAACCAATTGTGGATCTTTACTGACGGGTGCACTTCGGAATGTAGCAGATATGAATGAATATAACCCCAGTGTAGCTAATTTCATATCTGCCACTGGGGTTATATTCATTCATATGAATGAATATAACCCTAGTGTAGCTCTTCGATTTTCCATGAAATTCCAGAGCTCGCTAATTACATATCTGCCACTGGGGTTGTATTCATTCATATGCAATTGATCGTTTTGATCAATCAGTTCCTTATGTGCACCGTACCATCTTCTAGGAGGTTGTCAAGTCTTCTCGCCTTCGTAGTTGGTGTTTTGCGTATCTTTACATCCGCAACCATTCTGTACAATATTTTCACAAAAGACATTACAAACAAACCTGAACAGAGCAAAACGAATCAACCCTCTGTTTTTTCAAACCAAAATAAAAAAACAAACAAACATAACAAAGCAGAACAAAAACAAAACAAACAAACAAACAAAACAAAACAGAACAAAAACATCACAAACAAACCTGAAAAACTGAAACCAAAATACTCCAAATCAACCCATTCACAAAAAAACTGATTATCATCATCATCATTATGCGGCATTCAGATTATCATTATAAAAAACTGAAACCAAAATACCCAAATCAACCCTCTGTTTTTTCACAAAAAAGTGATTATCAACATCATCAAGCGGCATTCAGATATAATTATGAAAAACTGAAACCAAAGTACAAAAAAATCCACCTTCTGTTTTTTCACAAAAAACTGATTATCATCATCATCAACTCTTTTTTTTCACAAAAACATTTACAAAAAACTGACTAACATCATCATCATCATCATCATGCGGCATTCAGATTATCATTATCAAAAACTGTAACCAAAATACCCAAATCACCCTCTGTTTTTTCACAAAAACATTCACAAGAAACTGATTATCATCATCATGCGGCATTCAGATTATCATTATCAAAAACTGAATCCAAAATACCCAAATCAACCCTCTCTTTTTTCACAAAATCATTCACAAATAACTGATTATCATCATCATCATCAACCGGCATTCAGATTAACATTATCAAAAACATATACCAAAAATACCAAAATCAACCCTCTGTTTTTTCACAAAAACATCACAAATATAAAAAAACATATATAGATAAGATGATGATACAAACCTCTGTTTTGAAGATGAAGATGTATGAAGATGATGAAGAGGGATGAAGATGATGAAGATGGATGAAGATGATGATGATCGGTATTGAGAGTTGAGAGAGAGATTTGGAGATTTTTTGAGAAGTGTGATGATGATGATGATGATCGATGCATTTAATATATATTTGAGATTATGTGGATATTAAGGGATAAGGGTATTAAGGACATTTCATAGATGTCTTTAACAAATCTAATCCATATTTGATAGAAGGGGTTTAACGGGCCTACAAAATCTAATCCATCAGTAAGCTTAATTGGATCAAATATAAGGGGCTTTATTGAACTGTTCAATAACATTTGGTTATTTCAATTAGGTCAGGCTTTAATTATTAGACAATATAAAATTAGGTCATGCTTTCATTTTAGACAAGAAATTTTGAGTTAGTTAGTTAATTTCTATATCAAACATGAACTAAATAGAAACAATTTAAATGATGTATTATAATCTATTTCGATGGTTATTAAAACTACCCATGTGGTCACACATACTGTCTTCAACATTACTTTATAAAGATGTAGAACTAAAGACCAAAATTTAAATGATATATTATAATCTGTTTTTTAGTATTTGTTTTCGATCATTACTAAACCTACCCGTGTGGTTACACGGGTCCTACACCTAGTATATATATATATATATAGGGGAGGTTCATTTGAGAAGAAAATTAAATTGAGAAGAAAAAGAACAAAGGGTACAATTGTAAAACAAATAGTTTTTTTCTCATTTATGGATACCACCAGTACCTTTACTGGCTACCAGGCTGATACTGAAGAGCCAATGGTATTCCAAGCCCAACCTCAGGAGAAACCAAAGCCGAAAAAGAGAAGAAGACTCGTAGGCTGGAGGCGTGTGCGTAGGAAGAAACCAGCGGTACAGAAAGTTATAAAGACTGAGGATTCGAAGGATAAAGGAAAAGGAAAAGAAATCGGGGAAAGTTCCGGGCAAGCCCAGGAAATGCCATCATGGGAGGAGCTGGATCGTAAACTGGCACTTAGTGACCTCATCGGACCTGCCGATGAAAACCTCTTCAATTACCCAATTGAATCACGACTTCCAGTTAATCTGGAACCTGCTATCCCAGATCCTATTATCCACCCTCGACCTCTACCAGGAGAGCTAGAAGAATGGTGGACAACTGACTGGCAATTTCAGAATCTTTTGAATAACCCTAACACCTTTTTTCCCCAGTCTGACCCTGAGCCTGCACCAAACCCACCAATGAGCACCGAGAACTTAGCTGAACTCCGCCACTATGGCGAGGAACTGGTGGACGCAGGGAATAGAATCCGGGAAGTGAGGAAGAGGGGAAATATGACGAGAGGGAACGTCGTTTCTGAAATACCAACGGATGGGGATCATATGTGGTGGTGTGGTTATGTGTTTATTAATAATAAAATAATAATAAGTATTAATAAAATATAATCATGTAAAATAACTTAAAAATAAAACTTTTGTAATATAACGGGTGTGTAGTGATGCATACTAATATATATAAAAAGATAAAAGTCGCAAAGTCGACAGTTTTGGCGATACGTGTTAACTTGATTATGTGTGATTATTTATTGCGATTGATTATTATTTATTTTGTGCCAATAATTTATCTATTGTTAATTATCAGATGGAACATTCCGTCAATGAACCAGTTAACGAAGTTAACCAATCTGAGCAAAACTATGAAGATCACTTTCTTAATAGGCAAGATATAGAAAATATCGTTGCTCAAGGAATAGCCAATGCTATTCCAGCAATCCTTGCTGCTGCCCGAAATCCAGTTGAACCTCAACCAATTATTCCCAGCAAATGTACTCACGACGACAATTTCAGTAATAGTGTAAATGGAGGCGGCAACATTAATAATAATGATGATGTGATGCAAGCCCCATTTCTTAAGAGAATGAAAGCTGCAACGCCTGGTTGCACTTATAAGGAATTTCTTGCTTGTAAACCAATCGAATTTGCAGGCAACGAAGGGGCAACTGCTGCACTGCGTTGGTTGGAGAAAACCAAAGCAGTAATTAAAATAAGTAAATGTGCTGAGGAAGATAAGGTTATGTACGCGTCACATATTTTTAAAGAAGGGGCACTAGAATGGTGGAATACGGTACTACAAGCCAAGGGAAGCGATGTGGCCTATGCCATGAATTGTGAAGAATTTAAAAGTTTGGTAGAAAGAAAATTTTGTCCCGAATATGAAAAGGAACAAATGACAAATAAGTTCCTTAATCACCGGATGCTAGACGTTGATTGTCGAGGGTATACTTCGACATTCTTCGAATATGCTAGAATTGTACCAACCCTGTCTTCCCAGAACCTGTACTTATATCTCGCTATATTTGGGGTTTGATTGGCGAAATCCGTGATATCGTTAAAGCTGCGAGACCTCGCACAATTGACGATGCAGTGGAATTAGCCAACACTTTGACCGGCGGACTGGTACGTACAAGAGAAGAAAATCAGAAAAAGGAAGTGGCCCAAAAGATTACCCAAGGATTTCGTGTGGGTAATAGTAGTAATTTAAAGAAAAAGGGAACCGGGCAATCTTCCACTGCTCCATTTTGCAATACCTATAAAAGAAAGCATTTTGGAAGATGCAAAGGATATTGAAATTTCTGCAAAATTCCAGGGCATCAAGAAGAAGATTGCAGAAGGAAGAAATCAACAATCTGCTTCAACTGTGGGGAAGCTGGACATTTTAGACCAGACTGCCCCAAATTGGTCAAACCAGCTGACAACAAAGCCAAACCTGCAGAAGGAACTACCAAAAAGAATGCAAGAGCATTCCAGTTGACTACCCAAGAAGCAGAACGTATCCCGGATGTGATAGCCGGCACGTTCCTACTTCACGACGTTTATGCAAAAGTATTATTTGACTCTGGTGCAAACCAAAGTTTTATAAATACTTCATTCTGCCAAGCTCTTAAATTACCCTTAAACAAACTTCGACAAGTTTTTACTGTAGAAACGGCAGATGGAAATTCTGTTAACATAGATAAGGTCTTGCACGAAGAAAAGATATAACTCTTAGGCCATAAATTTTCTGCAAACTTGTTACCTATGAATTTAGCCGGATTTGATGTTGTGTTAGGAATGGATTGGTTAGTAGCCAACCATGCTCGAATTCTCTGTGATAAGAATTCCATAGAAGTTCATACACCATCAGCAGAAATAATCGTGGTTACAGGAGATAAGCCACGTAAATCAATGAAGTTCATTTCTGTAATGAAAGTTGCTAGTTATGAACGAAAACAAGGAATAGTGTATATGATTTCGGTAATCATTAACACTAAGGATAAGGAACATAAGGAAATTCCAGTAGTAGCAGAATACCCGGATGTATTCCCAAAAGAACTACCTGGATTACCACCCGATAAGGAAGTAGAATCTAGAATTCATCTAATTCCTGGAACTACACCGATAGCCAAGGCACCCTATCGGTTAGCACCCACCGAAATGTTAGAATTGAAAAAGCAATTAGATGAATTATTAAGCAAAGGATTCATACAACCTAGTTCATCCTCGTGGGGAGCACCAGTGTTGTTTGTGAAAAAGAAAGATGGTTCGATGTGAATGTGTATCGATTACAGGGAATTGAATAAGGTTACAATTAAGAATCGATACCCATTACCTAGGATTGATGATCTTTTCGATCAACTTCAAGGGGCTAGATATTTTTTTAAGATAGATTTACGCTCCGGATACCATCAGTTGAAGGTACAAGAAGAAGACATACCTAAAACAGCTTTCAGAACTAGGTATGGTCATTACGAGTTTACTGTCATGCCCTTTGGATTAACAAATGCTCCTGCCGCATTCATGGACATGATGAATAGGATTTGTAAACCGTACTTGGATAAATTTGTAATTGACTTTATCGACGATATACTCATTTATTCCAAAAGTCAGGACGAGCATTGTAAACACTTGCATGCACTCTTAACTTTGTTAAGAAAAGAGAAGCTTTACGCCAAATTCTCGAAGTGTGAATTTTGGCTACAAGAAGTACAATTTTTAGGAAACATGGTGAATCACGAAGGTATTCATGTAGATCCCTCCAAAATAGAAGTGATCACCAAATGGAAGGTCCCGCAATCAGCTATGGAAATTAGAAGTTTTCTAGGATTAGCCGAATACTATAGACGATTTATTAAGGATTTTTCCAAAATAGTTGTGCCATTAACTAAGCTACCCTGTAAATCAGTTAAGTTTAAATGGGGACCTAGGCAAGAAGAAGCTTTTAAGACTTTAAAGCAAACGTTAACAAACGCCCCAATTCTTGCCCTACCAGAAGGGAGAGAAGATTTTGAAGTTTACTGTGATGCCTCTAATTTGGGATTAGGATGTGTGCTAATGCAACGCAAAAAGGTAATTGCGTATGCCTCAAGGCAACTGAAAAAGCACGAAGAAAATTATACGATGCACGACTTAGAATTGGGAGCAATAATTTTTTACCTTAAAATTTGGAGACACTATTTGTATGGAAGTAAGTTTACAGTCTATACAGATCATAAGAGTTTAAGATATGTATTTGGGCAAAAAGAATTAAACATGAGGCAAAGAAGATGGATGGAAATTCTAAGTGACTACGATTGTGATATTCAATATCACGAAGGAAAAGCAAATGTAGTCGCCAATGCCCTAAGTCGTAAGTATTATGAAAAGCAAAAGCGAGTTCGTGCTCTTAGATTAAGTCTACAGTTAGATTTAATGAAACAACTAAAACACATTCAAGACGCAGCAATCAAGGATGATGCTGAAGGAATGAAAGGAAGAATAAAAGAATTAGAACAAGGAAATGATGGAATTTGGAGATTCCACAAGAAAAGAATTTGGGTACCTAAGCAAGGAAATTTAAGAGATAAGATTTTAGAAGAAGCCCATAAATCTAGGTATATCATGCATCCTGGTAATAATAAGATGTACCAAGATTTAAGGAATAACTTCTGGTGGATAGGAATGAAAAAGGACATAGCTAGATATGTATCTAAGTGTCAAACTTGTTCACAAGTTAAGGCAGAACACCAGAAACCTTCAGGGTTACTCCAACAATTAGAAATGCCTGTATGGAAATGGGAACTAATAACTATGGACTTTGTTACTAAGTTGCCCAAAACCAGAAAGGGTAATGACGCAATTTGGGTAATTGTGGATCGATTAACCAAATCATCTCATTTTCTACCCATGAAAGAAACCTTTAGCATGGAAAGATTAGCCAAGTTGTATGTAGAGAGGTAGTATCCCTACATGGAGTCCCACTCTCCATTGTATCGGATAGGGATAGTCGTTTCACTTCACATTTCT
Organism: Helianthus tuberosus; assembly: GCA_030545235.1. Classification (NCBI taxonomy): domain Eukaryota; kingdom Viridiplantae; phylum Streptophyta; class Magnoliopsida; order Asterales; family Asteraceae; genus Helianthus; species Helianthus tuberosus. Next base: position 146,733,535 of record CM060410.1, on the reverse strand, counting down.
GGACAAGTTCCCAAGAAGCAATGGGGACCCGATTAAATTTAAGTACAACCTATCATCCCCAAACAGACGGACAAAGTGAAAGGACGATCCAAACCCTGGAAGACATGCTTAGGGCATGTGTGATAGATTTTGGAGGAAACTGGGACAACCATTTACCTTTAATTGAATTCTCTTATAACAATAGTTATCATTCAAGCATCGAAGCTGCCCCTTTCGAAGCACTGTATGGACGCAAGTGTAGAACTCCAGTTTGTTGGGCAGAATTAGGAGAAAGCCAATTATCAGGTCCCGAGATCGTGCAAGAAACCACCGATAAGATCACTCAAATCAAGGAAAGACTAAAAACAGCTCGAGGTCGCCAAAAGAGTTATGTAGACAATCGATGCAAGCCGCTAGAATTTCAAATTGGAGACAGGGTACTCTTGAAAGTTTCTCCTTGGAAATGAGTGGTTCAGTTTGGTAAGAAAGGGAAACTAAGTCCAAGGTACATAGGACCATTCCCAGTAATCCAGAAAATATGACCAGTCGCCTATCGCTTACAACTACCAGAAGAACTAGCAGGAGTACATGATGTATTTCATGTATCTAACCTCAAGAAATGTCTATCGGACGAATCGCTAGTAGTCCCTCTTCAAGACATACAGGTGAATGAAAAGTTGAAATTCGTGGAAAAACCGCTTCAAATAGAAGACAGAAAGATTAAGTTTCTCAAACACAAAAGATTGGTACTGGTCAAAGTCAAGTGGGATTCAAAAAGAGGACCCGAATACACCTGGGAGCTGGAATCAGAAATGAAGCGAAAATATCCTCACTTATTTCAGTAAATCTCGAGGACGAGATTTTAAATAAGGTGGGGAGGATGTAAGGACCTGCAAAATTGTCCAAAAACGACACGTAAGTAGTATCCCGGACCCTTAAAACCCTAATCCATAACAAAAATCAAGAAAAATCAGATTTTTGGTTTCACGCGGGCCGCGTAAGCCTTAAGATAAGGTTACGCGGGCCGCGTAAGCCTTAAGATAAGGTTACGCGGGCCGCGACAACTTAAAATATCTTCGGTTAAGCGAACAGACCACGTGTCAGACATGTGGCGCACCTAGGTGTGACACGCTAGCCCTAGTTGTAGACTAGGTGGCCCTCGCGGGCCGCGTAAGATTCAAGTGTGGGTTTACGCGGGCAGCCCATTTTCCAGCTATAAATTGATCAGTTTATGGGCTTTGCATCTGTCAACGTAAAACTTTCTAAAACACGAAGAAAGCTGCTCAAAATCGTAATTTCTCATAGGGAAACGCTGCTACGAATACAGGGTATTAACTCGATCACTGCTACGATACAATGTCCGATCGATTGAAACCAATCCGATGGATGTTTAAGTGCTGCCCGTATTTGGGCTATACTTTGCCATTCGTCATGAGGGTTTTGATTTCGTAAGCGTATCGTAAATGTTGTATTAAGTTACTGACCTAGTTTCGTGTGCATTGTTGTTTAAATTAGGTTATCAGGCTTATCCGTAGGCTAAACTCTGCCCGTCTAAACTTGCAAAGTGAGTCATTCTCTTTTTCTCAAAAATGTTTTACAATACCCAAATGTTTTCCAGTTATATATTACAGGGAATAAGTCGTGGTTATCTTGAATCACTGGCAAGTGGGGTATTGTGCACATTACTAATTTCTCACGGTTAGGTTCATCAACCTAACAAGTGATAATCATCACTACTTGGGTGAAAGGACCCAATAGTGGTATGACCATCGTCACCAGGGTGTGACACGGCGCCAGATAAAAATAAGATAGTAGCCATTGTAATCGCTTTTATGCTGTAATTTATAACTAATGTATCGTTTTGTTTAACCTGAATGACTCGCCAGTATTTCCCCGCTGATAAACTATTTTTAAAACATGTTTCAGATGACTTACTGTGAATCAAGGAAAACGTGCTACGGAGCACTAACAAGCTTGAAGTGGTGGCTCATTAAAATAAATAAGCATGTTTTGTAAAACAGGGAATTTCCTCGTGAAATTCCTCTATTGTAAATTACGGGGTTTGTCCCAAATTATGAAATAAATTAATTGGGCATTTTCAAGTTTCAAAAAATCTTGTTAAAACTTCCGCTGTCAACTCAAATAATAAATACCACGGGTTTCTGTCCCGCGGCTCCTGGACCGGGTCACACCGGGACGGGGGCCGTGACATATAATATTATACCGATTTAAAAAATAATAAAAACCAGTTTTGACTAAAAACATATCTTTTGAGTGATGATAAGATGTTAGACACGTGACATTCTTTGAAATCGTTTATTATAAGCAGGATAAGGTGGACAAAATGGTAGTTTTAAATAATTTTAAAAGTTTAATTAATTACAACTCTTTAAATATATTGTTAACTTTTAGTAGGGCTGGCATATCATGTCAACCCGACCTGTTAAGACCCGAACACAATAAGACACGAACACGAAACAGGTTAACACGAACAAGACACGAAATCTTATCATGTCAGATTTTCCAAGCACGAACACGAACCTGGTAATAATCATGTTACACGAAATGACCTGTTAAGACACGAAAAATTACCAATGTATCATAAAACTTGTTAAAACACGAATACGACCTGTTACTACATATATAATATTTAGCCATTAACTGGTCTTAACATGTATTGTATAATGGTCTTAAGTCATAACATGTCGTATCATGTCTGGCGCGACCTGTTAAGACATGGACACGACGTGTTAAGACATGAACACAATAAGACACAACACGAAATAGGAAAACACGAACATGACATGAAATTAAACGGGTCTTATTGTGTCTACCTGTTATAGACACGGAACCTTTTAAGGTTAAACACGAAACCTGTTAACTTCGTGTAGGCTCCTGTCGTGTTATCGTGTTCGTGTCAGAATTGTCAGCCCTAACTGTTAGCTCTTAATGAGGCTTTTAATGGTTCAAACCTCTTACTGGGTTCAGTACTTAATTGTTCAGACTGTTTGTTTTCCGAGCAGATGTTTGAATGGTTAAGACATTTGCCTCTGAAAAGTTAAGCATTATACTGGTAGTGGTAGTGGTTGTGGTGGTGAACCATGACGGAAACGGTGGTGGTTGTAGCTCGCATAGTGATGGTGGGGTTGGGGATTGGTTGGGGAGAGATAGAGAGGGGATAGAGACATCTGAAACAACGAGATGTGTTTTGTTTATTTGTTTAATTTAATTATATTAGTAAAATTACTAATCTACCTTCATGTGCAAGACAATGCCATATTTAACTAAAAACTTTAACCAGATTAGGGTCAAAGGATCTAATGTGTAACGAGTTTTACAAATAAATGATTGTGACAGTAATTATTGAAATTAAAGGTTATCCATTTCAATTATACATATTATTAGAAAGTGGCCATGAACAGTGTTTTGATTTTTTATTAATATTGTTTTTTTTTCTAGATTTTTATTAGTATTATATTCTTTTATTTGTTTAATTGATTTAAACATATATTTTTATATAACTTTTAAGATACGATTAAAGTACCAGTTGTCAAACAAAAAATCATAAAAATGAATATATACTGGTACCGATGTTGTTCGGTACAATATGGTAGCGATACGATAGTAAGTCATCGAAAGCAAAAACACTAAAAATAATACGGATACAGATATTATTCAATCGGTTTTGATTGAATTTGGTACGATAGCGACACAATATCCGTTTAAAAGATATATATCGTAATACTAAAATAAAAAGAGGGGAACAATTGTTTTTGATTTTTTTCAATATTGTTTTTTCTAAGGTTTTATTATTTTCTTGGTTTATTACTTAAATTGATTTAAGTATATTTTGTTCTCTCATATAACTTTTAAGATACGATCATAGTACCCGTTATCAAACTAGAAACAATAAAACGGAATGTATACTGGTACCGATGATGTTCGGTACAATATGGTGGCGATACAATATTAATTTATTAAAAGCAAAAAAACTAAAAAAAAGAATATTGGTTCCGATACAAATGTTGTTCAATTGGTTTCGATTGGGCTTTGTACGATAGCGGCAAAATGTCCGTTATAAAAAAAATATCGTAATGTTGAAATAAAATAAACATAAAATGCAAGCGAACCGAACCGATATCAACTGAACAACATATATAGGTGATGTGCTGAAAATGGGTCAACTAAAACAACTAAAATTACCCTAATTCTAGACTCTCTAAGTTTTAAATTTATAAAACTAAGACTCTCTAAACCCTAAATCACACGACCGGCAAGTGTACCGATCGATGAAGTATAGCCTAAGGAAGTCCGAGTATCGAACCCAAGAGACTCTACTGATTACGCTAATGACTCTATCTAGACTTAGACTGACACGACTTAACTAATTTGTTTATTTATTGGGTGGGGGGGGTTTCTAAAAATCCTAAGAATGCAAATAACTAATACTAACTAGACTAGACGAACTAGACACGAACTCACACGAAGGCTGAACTCAAGGATGATGAAAGAACTACCTAGACAGGAATCCTGATTGCTTTTAGTTATGATTATAACTGGAAGTTGTCTGCTATGGAACCGGGATCTTGGAATTCTCACCTATCGGGAAATCTAAGGACCCTTCTCAAGAGCACGCTAAGATCCCCTAAAGGTTGTTAAACTACCGGTTTTAGACTCCCTTACAAGACATCTAATGGGGTTTATAAAAGTATCCTACAAGGCTCACTCCCTTACGAGACCTAAACCTAGGATAGGTTTGTTTTCTCAGCTAGACTTGCTAGACAGCAGCCAATAGGTTAACTTCCTAAGAAGGACCCACCTTGCGGTTTAATCACTTAGACCTAGCAATAATCTCGCACCTTACAGCTATTGATGATTAGTAGAACACTTGATTTTATTAAATTACCAACTATTACTTCTAAGGTTACTTGTGCACTTTTCACCCTAAAGGATCAAAGGTTTATTATGTGATATAGACACTCACCAAAACCTAAAACCCTAGCCCGACTCTATTCCGTGATAAAGACCGTCACCAAGATTCAAGCGAAGCAATAATCAATAATAAAATAACATCAAGCACGCAAACACATCTAACTGATAGAACAAACCGTTTACAATTTATAAACAATCCATAGCGTTCAAAATCCAAGAATAATCAATACTTATACGCAATCATTCATCCATGTCTAGGTAGTAATAAAAATTTAGCCAATAATCATGTCTAAAAACATAGCAATCAATGTATAAACTGAATTCATCATGCAACAAAGTAAAACAAACGAAAACGAGAGAATAAGGATGATAAAACCCGAATCTTCACTTCCGAACGCTCCAAAGTGTCACCTGATGATTCCACACGTCCCGAGCACTTCAACAGCCTCTAATCAGCCTCCAATGATCGCCCAAGATGTCCAAAGTTCGTAATTTGTTGTTAATGATCGGCTGATGATAATTATGTTATTATATAACCACTAAAACCCTAATCTCGTCGCTGTACGAATTCTGTGCGCGTATTAATGGCTCTCGCGGCCCGCTTGATAATTCAATGTAAGCTAACGCGGGCCGCGCGCGTATGTTCATCCGGAAACAATCTTTAAGTTGATGCGGCCCGCTTGGAAATGTCCATAAGCTTATGCGGGCCGCCTGGTAACTCCAGAACTGCATTTCTGCTTCGTTTCATTCCCGAACTCCTCGGTTTCCGTGCCAGACTTTCGCCCATCCAGATTTTAACTCATATCTGCTCCGTTTGGCTGCAAAGACCTGGAAACACAAATAAATCAAAAGCAAATACATTCTAATCTAAAACAACACTAAATCTAACTAAAACTGAACAAACCTAGACGCGAATAAAGATGTATTTTGCAATACATCAATAGGTACCATATCAATATGTGTTTTTTTAATCGATGTAATGCTTTCTCTTTCAGTTACTATATCGAGTGCAGGTATTGTAACGAACCAAATTGATATCGACTTAATCCCCGCCGCGAAGCGCGGGGGAATATCACTAGTTCGATATAAACATAAAGAGTAATTTACCCTATTTATTATTAAAACCTATATAAGTTTGCAAACTTTTTGTGCATTATTAGTTGTAAGTTGTGCTTTATGAGTTTAAAAAAAAAAAACTTGATTTTTTAGTTTTAACCCAAAGGTTTGTACCTTTTCCAATTTTAATTCTACATAATTTGTTTTTTTAACTTTAACCCAAAACTTTTCATTATTTGCAATTTAACTTCACAACTTTTGTCACTTATACTTTTCATCTTTCGTAAATTTTCGTTTTATGTATAGTTCTAAATTTTTCGAGTTAATACGACGCAACGTGCATGTGTGGTTCAATGTTTTTACTGCTATTTTTCCATGTTTGACAGGTTCGTCGCAATACGCATATTATAGGTCAAGTTAGTGTTGGTTGTCGATGACGGTTGTGTGACATTAGTACTATTTGACACCGTTTTACGCCCCGCCGCAACGCGGGGTGTGCTTTGGGGGTTTTCAAAGAAAAAATTGTTATGCATATTGTTGTCTTAACGTTGGCTTTGGGGGGTTTAAAAAAAATGTTTTTTTTTTTACTTTTCACCCAAAAGTATTTCATAAATTACTTTTAACCCAAAACTATTTGTTTTTTTACTTTTAACCCAAAACTTTTTATCTTTTGCAATTTATCCTCATAACTTTTTTTACTTTCAACTTTGGTCATTTATAGTTTCCATTTTTCGCAAATTTTTCGCTCTATGCTTGGTTCTAAATTTTGTGACTTAACACATCACAGCTGTGTCTTTGGCTTAACGTTTTTACGTTTCGTTCTAAATTTTGCGAGTTAACACGACACAGCGTGCGTGTGTGGGTGAACGTTTTTACATCGTCTATTTTACCCCGTTTGACAGGTTTAACATAACGTGTGGGTCGTAGATCGACTTAGTTATAAATAAAGAATCCCCGCCGCATTGCGGCGGGTCGTAATCCTAGTTGCAATACAAAAACATAATTACTCAATACCTACTCAACGGATGCAATTAATTGAGTGAATTAAAAAAATATAGAGTTAAATGCCATTTTAGTCCCAGTGGTTTGAGTCATTTTGCCAGTTTAGTCCAAATGTTTCATTTTTAACCTATGGGTTCAAAAAGGTTTCACAGTTGCCATTTTAGTCCACTGGGTTAACTTCATTCATTTTTTCTGTTAACGAGAAGGCCAATTCGGTCATTTTGTATGTAATTCTGTTAACTAAAAGGGCAATTCAGCGATATAAAATGACCGAATTGGCCTTCTCGTTAACAGAAAAAATGGATGAAGTTAACCCAGTGGACTAAAATGGCAACTGTGAAACCTTTTTGGACCCACAGGTTAAAAATGAAACTTTTGGACTAAACTGGCAAAATGGCCCAAACCACAGGGACTAAAATGGCATTTAACTCAAAAATATATGATGGGTTAAATGTGAAGAATGATGGTAAATGCGAAGAATACATATTTTATATTTTACGTATTAGTAAAGTTGTATCTTAAAATTATGTGTGGTATTTTAAAAATATAAAGAGTATAAAAAGTGGTTGTGAGTAGAGGAGAGAGAAAATGTTACTGTTCATCTGTATATTTGGGGGGACACTGTTCACCCCTTATAATTTTTTAATATATTTTGAAAGTGATTGTGAGTGGAGGAGAGAGAAACCGTAATGATAAAGGTATAAAAAATATTATTTAATTAAAAAGGAGAGAGAAAATGTAGTGTTTTTTAGTGTAATTTAGGGTGAAAATATGATGGGATAGACGTGAATGCTTTACATATCAAAATTTGTTTTAGGCATTTTAAAATTCAAGCTAAATTACAATGCCGTCCTTCTCAAAACTTCTATATATTGGATTAATGGTATAGATAGATAGATAGATAGATAGATAGATAGATAGATATTATTATTATTGTATTAAACCATAATAAAAGCATGAATCTTAATGACAATATATCCTAAAGTCAAAAAATATATTGTTTCAAAAAGAGTAAATTATCATTTTATTCCCTGAGTTTTGTCCAAATTTGTCATTTTAGTCCAAATAGTTTTTTTTTTTTGCCTCTGGGTCCCTGACTTTTCCCTTTTGTTGCCATTTTGATCACATACACTAACTCCATCTTTAACCAGGGGTATTTTGGGGATTTTCATTTTAAATGTTTTCAATTGCCATTTTAATCCAATTCCAAAAAATCCAAAAAATTCCAAAAAATCAAAAAAATTCCAAAAAATTCTAAAAAATCATAAAAAATCCAAAAAATCCGTTTCGGCGCGAACCGTTTCGAACCCGAACCGTTTCGAGCTGAACCGTTTCGACGCGAACCGTTTCGACCCGTACCGTTTCGACCCGAACCGTTTCGAGCCGAACCGTTTCGACGCGAACCGTTTCGACCCGAACCGTTTCGACCCGAACCGTTTCGAGCTGAACCGTTTCTACGCGAACCGTTTCGACCCGTACCGTTTCGAGCTGAACCGTTTCGACGCGAACCGTTTCGACCCGTACCGTTTCGAAACGGTACGGCTTGAAACGGTTCGGCTTCGAAACGGTTCGGCTTCGAAACGGTACGGGTCGAAACGGTTCAGCTCGAAACGGTTCGGGTCGAAACGGTACGGGTCGAAACGGTTCGCGTCGAAACGGTTCAGCTCGAAATGGTTCGGGTTCGAAACGGTTCGCGCCGAAACGGATTTTTTGGATTTTTTAGAATTTTTATGATTTTTTAGAATTTTTATTATTTTTTAGAATTTTTTGGAATTTTTTTGATTTTTTGGAATTGGATCAAAATGGCAATTGAAAACATTTAAAATGAAAATCCCCAAAATACCCCTGGTTAAAGATTGAGTTTTTGGATGGAGTTAGTGTATGTGATCAAAATGGCAACAAAAGGGAAAAGTCAGGACCCAGAGGCAAAAAAAAAAAACTATTTGGACTAAAATGGCAAATTAAGACAAAACTCAGAGACTAAAAAGGCAATTTACTCTTTCAAAAAAACACGCAACATAACACATGTGGACCAAGTGGAGTACGATTGTAATTTATGACATAAGACCGGTCAAAAAATGGCAAACATCATATTAATATCTATTTCCCCTTTAATCTGTTGACCAAACTCTTGATGATCACATTAGTATCTATTTCCCCTTTAATCTGTTGACCAAACTCTTGATATACTTTTAAACTCTCTTCAAAACAATTTAAGACAAACTCAATTTTCTATTTTTCTATAACTCATTTGCAACACAAAAGAAAAAAAAAATACAGTAATATATACATTATCGAATAATATCTCACTCGTAACGCACATAGAGGTAAGTTGCATAAATTTAGTCAATATATTTTTACAAATATAACACAATTTTTCGTTGTCCGTCTTAACCTATTTCCAAACTTTACAACAAATTCAAAGTATAATTATTACTAATCAATCATAAAATAAAACAAGACTAAGAGGCTGTTGTCACTTTCTAAATTAGGGGTGTGCATGGTTCGGTTCGGTTCGGTTTTTGGGTAAAATCAAAACCGAAACCGAAATGTCGGTTTTCGGGTTTTAAAAACCGTTCGGTTTCGGTTTTTTTTTGTTTCGGTTTATCGGTTTTTACGTCGGTTCGGTTTTTCGGTTATTTCGGTTTTTGGAACAAAATTATGTAAGATTCAAAAAATAAAAAGTATAATTTATATTATAACAATCTTTTTATATGTTTACATTTAAGTTATTATAGTTAACCTCTTTAGTTAATGTTGTTTAAATACACCTAACCTTCTAATCTATTTTTATGTTTCTTCAAAGTTTTTATTAAATTTAATTTTTATATTAAATTTTGTTATATCTTATAGGTAATAATAAATCATTTCAGTTATAATGTTTTTATTATAAACACTTAACATTCAATAATAAAATTAACATTTTCTACTAGCATTGGGTTAAACACTTAAACAATTTAAACTTAAACATAAAAATATATGGATTGTAACTTATCGGTTCGGTTCGGTTTTTTTCGGTTATTGAAAAAGTTTATCCGAAAACCGAACCGAAATTTTCGGTTATTAAAAATCCGAAAACCGAACCGTCGGTTTTTGTTTCGGTTCGGTTTTTTCGGTTCGGTTATTTCGGTTATTCGGTTACGGTTCGGTTATTTTGGTTTTCTTGCTCACCCCTATTCTAAATAGGTAATTACTGAACCAGAGATCTGGATCATTAATAATCGGTATAATGTTTAACCGTTTAAAGACAAATTTCTGACCAATTCAGATAAGAGGGTTTAACTATTCAGACTCAGTATAATACTTAACCATTCAGAGGCAAATGTCTGAATCATTCGACTTTTGTTTACGAAACAAACAGTCTGAACCATTAAATACTGAACTAGTAACAACTTTCAACCATTAAGAACTAAATAAACGGTCCCTAAAAGAGTCAATTATGAACCAAAGCACACGGCAACACTACAAAAAAATAACTTAAAGATTACATAAAAAAAACTATTGTTTTCCCTAAAATAATTTACAGCTTGTCAATCTAAGCTAGTTACAAAAAAGTAAATTAACATCAACAAGAAAAAGAAGAAAGTGACTTTGACCTCTGAAAAGAAGAGGAAGAAGAAGAAGAAGAAGAATTCAAAAACTGAATACAGTCTTGAACAGCTTGAGCTCGATGAGAATCAAAAGGTTCAGCATAAGATACTGATCTTCTCAAAGTGCAATTGCAAGAGGACGATGAAGATGATGATGATGATGAAGGTGATGATGATATTGATGGTGGCATTTTACGTGAAGATGAAACAATACCCAGTGCTCTTGTGAACTCACTTTTGATTCTGCAGATAAATTTTGTGGCAGAAAAGTTTGATTTTTTTGGTGGCCGGAAAGTTAATATTTTGATGGTCGGTTCCGGCGACCGTGGTGGTGATGTCATGAAACTCACTCTTCTTCTTCTTGTCATGGTAGAGAGAGAGAGACGTTGGATGGAAAATGGAGAGGTGGTGGAAAGGAGAGATGGTATTTATTGATGAATCCACTAGAGATTGTCACAAATTATGGAAAAGAGTGAGATTATTTAAATATGTTTTTTTTAAAAGAATTCAACTTGTGAGATGATAGAGGAAACAATTGTTTATGGTTTTGACCAGTGGGAATTTCGCGTGATGCAACGGGTATTTGGTTAGCATCTATCAGTTTATTACGATGTTGGTATGATATTGGTACTCGGTGTAACAAGTGAAAGAGATACATCGAAACCTAGAAACAAATATTGATACCAGTTTTTATAATGTTGACGCTGGTGCTGATGTTATTTAATTAGAATTGGTTTGGTTTGTCATGACACCGGTAAAAACGTCGAGAAAACCATGAAAACAAATGTTGGTATGGTACCGATATTGTTCGAACGGTATCAGTTTGGTTAGTCACCATAGAGAAAAACATAAACTTGTGATGCATATAATAAAAAAGAAATGATTGTTTATGTTCTGAGTATTTTTTTTTTTATGAACGTAACTATTAGAAAATTGGCTATCTCTGACTCACTATTTCGTAAGAATTGCATTATGAACCTGGATTTTCGATCCATATGCGGAAAAAAATTTTTGTTAGAAAAACACTATAGAACCCATGGCATTATAGCCTAGTGGTATCTTGGTGGTGAGATAAGGCTTATGACCATTAGGTCATGAGTTCGATTCTCACAAGTGAGGTTTTTCCCAAATTTATTGGGTTTCCTCCTGAATTGGTGTAGGGCATTATTATCTAGTGGAGATGGATATGATTGGGTGGGTCCGCTGGTGGCACGATGATACTCCAGTGGTCTGTCAGTGATCCAAATTTGCCGTTCAAAAAAAAACACTATAGAAAATGGTTTTCTACGCATTTTCTACGTAATTTTAGACGCATTAATATTTAAATAAAGAATTATTTTACGTGTAGATAGTTAAATGGGTATAATAATCGAGATTAAGAAAATTTAAACTACGTTACCATTATCGCCTTACTCTTGTAATAAACGACGAATTTGGGACGTCTATTTTAACATACATCGCGGCCACTAATTCTTAATATAAGCATGTCGATACGTAAATTTATTTATTATTTTAGAGTTAAATGCCATTTTAGTCCCTGTGGTTTGGGCCATTTTGCCAGTTTAGTCCAAATGTTTCATTTTTAACCTATGGGTCCAAAAAGGTTTCACAGTTGCCATTTTAGTCAACAGGTTAACTTCATCCATTTTTTCTCTTAACGAGAAGGCCAATTCGGTCATTTTATATGGCTGAATTGTCTTTTTAGTTAACAGAATTACATACAAAATGACCGAATTGGCCTTCTCGTTAACATAAAAAATGCATAAAGTTAACCCAGTGGACTAAAATGGCAACTATGAAACCTTTTTGGACCCACAAGTTAAAAATGAAACATTTGGACTAAACTGGTAAAATTGTCCAAACCACAGGGACTAAAATGGCATTTAACTCATTATTTTATATACATATCTTAGCCATACGATTACGGGTGCATTAGTATTTAGTACCTTGACTTACCTTTTTTTTATACCACCGGCCGGTTTAATTTGGTAATCATTCATTTGACTTTCTATAAAATAATCACGTCATAATAAAAATGATTAAAACAATAGTAAATAATTAATTAAAAGTTATAACTTTAATATGAATACATAAATACTTTATAATATGATGTAATTTATTATACAGGGCCGGCCTAAAGGGTGTGCGGGATGGGCGACGGCCCCAAACCCATCGGGGCCCAATTTTTTTTTTTTTTTTGTAATAGTTTTACATTGTAAAGTGAGAATATATACGTAATGAATCTGTAAAAGAGCATCTTGAATCACTTGTTTTGGTGGTTTAAAAGTCACTTTAATAAGGAGAAGACATGGGTTCTAATCCCAGTGTACTCAGTTTTGTATTTTTGTTTTTTATTTATTTATTAAATGCAAATGACATTAATTGCCTAATTTTGTTATGTTACATTAAATAATTGGTGTTGATTCAAATCACATTAATTCATTTTCATATATTTAATTTTTTTGTATATATTTTCTTTTTAAAAATTTATATTTAAGGGGCCTAAATTTTCTGTTCGCACAGTGCCTAAAGATTTTTGAACATTTTTGGAGACGGTCCTGTTATTAATATCTATTAATAGGACTTTGGAAATGAACAGTGTTTCTGAACGTGGTTTCTTCCAATTGGCCTATTTGGGCGGCCATCCCCCCATTACACGCGTGTCTTCCTGGTTAACACCTTACCCCTATTTCTGGTTTGCTTCAGATGAGAGAGGATGGGAAGAGGGAAAACGGAGACAGAAGAGAGAGGTGGTGACCGGAGGGTTATCACCGTCACACCACCGCGGTCACCATCTGGTGTCTCTACTTTCTGGGGTTTTAACCTCTATACGAATTTGAGAGAGAAACCAAGGGAGCAGTGAGAAGTGAGAAAAAAAGGCCATGGCCAGCTTTTGAGCAGCTCTGTATTATGACACATTCAGGTGAAGATGATGAAGACAGGTGGAGTGGAAGGGGTTGGCGATTGTTGATTAGGGATGGAAGGGTGGACTGGTGTGACGATGGGGTGTTGGTTTCGCTGCGATGAAGACGAGTGGAGACCGGTGGTTTGACCCCGCCGATAAGGTTTTCGACGGCAACCCTAGCCGCCGTTAAGGTTTCCGACCACAACTGTCGCGGTTTAGGTCATCCACATCCATATTACTTCTCTATGATTCCGGGTACGTGTTTATTGATTGTACGATTGAGCTTTGATGATTTGATTATAATTTGGGTTTTTTTTATTTATATTGTTTGTTTTTTAGCTTCTTCATATCAATATCTCTTATTATTTGTTTGAATTATGATGTCGATTGAGTTTTGTTAAACTATATTTAATTTGGGCTTTTGAATGAAATTGTGTTTCTTTGATCATCAATTTTGAATTTGAGTTGTTTGGTGAATTTACAAGAGGGGCCAAATTCAGATCGTACAATTTTAGCATGTACCTTTATGTTTCCCTGTTGTTTTCTTTCTATGTCATTTATGTGGTGGTTTGAATTGGCAGCAACAGATTCATCCATACTTGCATGTTTCATAGAGGATTTCTTCAACAAATGCTAAACTTTTGCAGATCACGAACTAGACCGAGGCCAAACCGATCTCATCCTCTGGGAGGTAATTCATTATACACATGTTGTTTGGATCATGATTTCAAGGTTATGATTCTCATCCTTTGGAAACGAACTAGACCGAGGCCAAACCGATCTCATCCTTTGGAAATGAACAGTGTTTCTGAACGTGGTTTCTTCCAATTGGCCTATTTGGGCGGCCATCCCCCCATTACACGCGTGTCTTCCTGGTTAACACCTTACCCCTATTTCTGGTTTGCTTCAGATGAGAGAGGATGGGAAGAGGGAAAACGGAGACAGAAGAGAGAGGTGGTGACCGGAGGGTTATCACCGTCACACCACCGCGGTCACCATCTGGTGTCTCTACTTTCTGGGGTTTTAACCTCTATACGAATTTGAGAGAGAAACCAAGGGAGCAGTGAGAAGTGAGAAAAAAAAGGCCATGGCCAGCTTTTGAGCAGCTCTGTATTATGACACATTCAGGTGAAGATGATGAAGACAGGTGGAGTGGAAGGGGTTGGCGATTGTTGATTAGGGATGGAAGGGTGGACTGGTGTGACGATGGGGTGTTGGTTTCGCTGCGATGAAGACGAGTGGAGACCGGTGGTTTGACCCCGCCGATAAGGTTTTCGACGGCAACCCTAGCCGCCGTTAAGGTTTCCGACCACAACTGTCGCGGTTTAGGTCATCCACATCCATATTACTTCTCTATGATTCCGGGTACGTGTTTATTGATTGTACGATTGAGCTTTGATGATTTGATTATAATTTGGGTTTTTTTTATTTATATTGTTTGTTTTTTAGCTTCTTCATATCAATATCTCTTATTATTTGTTTGAATTATGATGTCGATTGAGTTTTGTTAAACTATATTTAATTTGGGCTTTTGAATGAAATTGTGTTTCTTTGATCATCAATTTTGAATTTGAGTTGTTTGGTGAATTTACAAGAGGGGCCAAATTCAGTTCGTACAATTTTAGCATGTACCTTTATGTTTCCCTGTTGTTTTCTTTCTGTGTCATTTATGTGGTGGTTTGAATTGGCAGCAACAGATTCATCCATACTTGCATGTTTCATAGAGGATTTCTTCAACAAATGCTAAACTTTTGCAGATCACGAACTAGACCGAGGCCAAACCGATCTCATCCTCTGGGAGGTAATTCATTATACACATGTTGTTTGGATCATGATTTCAAGGTTATGATTCTTAATTTTCTCATTATTGTAATGATATGGCCACAAGATCATTGACTTGTGTTGTTTTATGTTATATCAAACTGAGCACGTCAAGTTAAAGTATTAATGATGATCGATCTATAAAGTTGGCTTTTAAAAGGCGCCACTGACATGCACCTCATGCACAAGGCTGGTCGCTTCTAAATTGAAAAGTCCCAATGTGTACAGAAGGCACACTAGAGGCGAGGCAGGCGCACGGAAAAGTGGCTGGAAGCGAAAAACAAACAATATGTTTGATCATGTGCCTAAAGCGGATGCAGTTCTGTGAATAGTAGAACTCCAGAATGCAGGTGTTGTCGCTTACTGCTTTGGAGCTCCGTGTATCACGAGTAAATAGGTTTACCTATTAGAATTGGTCGATGAGTTTTTATGTTGGTGATTTTGTGGAAACACAATTTGTTTTGAATTTCATATGAAACTAATTACAAGATTTGTAGGAAGCTGTTGGTGGAGTCTGGTTACTTTGGTGCTTCTATAATGTCTTTGGTGCCATTAGACAACTTTGGTGCTTGTATAATGCAAAGCCAAGTTGAAAGCCCGTTAAGATTTGTATCCTTCTTGGAAAAGCTAACTGATCTTAAGGTTGGACCTGCTGCCATGGCTCGCTTATTTTCCATAGAGTGGTATAATAACGAATTAAATGCGGGTTTTTTTTCATATGGCAACTGGCGTCACACTTAATTTGTGGAATTTTTTGGATGTGTGAGCATCATAAGCTTTGGATCTGTTGTGATTGTTGGCTTCGATATTGTATGACGTGTAGGTATGAATGTCTGTCATTTTTCTTTTTCAGATGCTTCAATGGCTATGATGGTCCGCGGAGCTTTCTGTTGTGAGAATCAGTTTGCATATTGGTTGTGCATATAAGGTGTTCGTTAAAAATGGCTAAAAGATAGTGTTTGTGCAGTCGACTATGGTTAGTATTTGCTACTTTTAATTTTGAAATGGTTCAAGGTCTATGATGCTTTTAGTTTTGTGATGGTACAGGGGCTATGATGTTTGCCTAAGCCCTTTCGAGAACATATGACTGGTGTGGCTGAATGTTTGCCTTTTATAATTTTTGAATAGTTCTTTTTTTGTTCGCGTGGCTATGTTTCAGGGGCTATAATGGTTGTCTGAGTCCTCTATTGAGTATGCGCATTGTTCTCATGTGTAATTTTGTGATGGTACAACTACAGGAGCTATGAAGTTCGCCTGAGCCCTTGTAAGTGTTCTCACCGTCCTAGACTCGGGTTTGATTAATAGTGTGATACATAGTCTATTTTTGTATAATGAGTGGTGGACTAGACTTTAGAGTAAAATGACTCAATGGATGTCAGTTTACTTTAGCTGACCCTGTGTGCTCTGATAAAATTTTTTATTATATATTTTTTTTGTTTACTCCTAAACTTGATTAAACATAAAGTTAATCTTAAGAGTTAAAACATTAAATGGTTGTGTTTGTAGCATACTACTGATGAAAGGTGCCTTGAAGATTTGAGAGAAAACGTAAAAAGGTATTTCTTGAGCTTTTAAATGCTACGCAATATGGTCCACCTAAATTAAAAAAAATGTATTGAACAATCACCTACTTAGATGCAGAGTAAGAACATGTTTAATCTATATTGACTTCCATTTAACTATTTCAGTTATTTTTGTTTTTTTTTTATTTGTGATTAACGCTTTTGAATGCTATTCAATACCGTCTAACTATAACAGAAAAATGTGTAGGTGCTTTTTTTAGAAACAAAGACAATAACCTATTCGGAACAGAAAATTGCGTCAAAAACTCGATTCCGTCACTACGACGGAACTGTCCAACCCAGAAGGAGGCAACGGTGTGGTACTTGAACTGTATGGTGTGGTATTTAGATCGAAAAATAACCGGAATCGTTGATAATTGGATTTTCGGCGAGTTGTTTAACACGGCTAGGGATCGGTGGGTTTGATAATGCGTTGAGTAACTTGGCAGTTAGGTTACAAACACAAGCTGCCGGAGGAGATTTGTTTCGGAAATTGGCATTTGAAAGTGTGACGTTTGGGCGGGATTCGGTGACGATGTACGAGATGATGCAATGTACGCCTTATTTATCAAAGGAGCAGTGCAGTTTGTGTTTGTACGGACTGGTTTGAAGGTTTTGCCAACTGTGATGTAATTTAGTTCTAAGTAGATTGTTCCTAATTATTTGAGTTGTAATTGTGAATCGTATAGTTCGACTTTTTATTGTCAAATTGATTACTCTTCAGTTTTGAATTGCGTTATACCAAACATGTCGTATTACTCTATAGAAAGATTAAAAAATCAAGTTTGATGCTTCCTTATAGTTAGATGAACGCGTGTTGAAATAAAAGTCGCGCAACGCGCGACAAGGAATACCACTAGTTATATTAAACTATGGGTCATTTGACCAAAATATTTGCAAACATTGGGTCGAACCAAAAGCTACGTATATATTGCAAGTGGGCAACTTGGATATTTGACCAAGACAACTTATGCTAACAAAAACTATATTATTTGTTAGAAAAAAAACACTCATACTATTTTAAAACTTAAATACAAAAGTTATTTTCAGTCAACAACTGTCATATAAGTTGCCGATGTCTACACTTGTTACATAAATAATAATAACTAGTATTTAGGACCAGTGTTGCAAAAATCGGCCTAGGCGGTTAGTTACTGACTAATTTTGAGCTAGTCGGCCAATTAATCGGAGTCGGTCAAAGTCGGTCAAAATCGGTCCTAGGCGGTCAAAAATCGGATTAATCGGCCTATATTAATCGGTTAAAATCGGTCAAAATCGGTCCCAGGCGGTCCTAGGCGGTCAAAATTGGTCAGAATCAGTCAAAATCGGTCAAAATCGAACCATACTATCTGAAACTTGAAGTATTTATGTGAATTTTGAAGTATTATTTTTATATTATTGGGTATATATATATAATTTTGAAAAAATACATATAAAAATCCCAATCCGATTAATCCCGATTAATCCCTAGGCGGTACCTCACCGCCCGACTAGCGCCTTCTACAACACTGTTTAGGACCCATGTGTTGTCATGGGATCATTAAACAGAATGAACAACAGACGTTAGAACTACGCTCACCCGTTGCGGCATGTTAACGTGCAATAATTAGACTGAAACGTAAAACATATAAAAAAATAACTAAGTTGACCTAGGAGACCAAAACATAAAACGTAAAATTTAAAAAGTATAGGAAATCAAAGTTGAAAGTAGAAAAATATTGCGGTTAAAAATGAAAAAAATGTTTTGTCACAACAAATTTGTAAAATATAAAACAAAAAAAACTAAAGAAAAAATAAAAAAAAAAACATATTTATACAAACCACAATGTACATCAACTAATACATAAAGAAGTTAGTAAAAATATAATATGAATATATATACATATATATTCCAAGATTATTTTATACATTGTGTGTGTATATATATATATATATAGGGAGGAGTTCATGCGAGAACCCCCCTTATTGCGAGAACCGCGAGAACCAATGTGAACACAACCTAAAATAGCTAAAAAAACCTAACCCCCCCCCCCCCAAGTTAACCCCCCCCCCCCCAAGCTAAATGCTAAAAACTAAAACCCTCAAAAAACCTAACCCCCCCCCCCCCCAAAACCTAAACCCCCCTCCCCCACCCCCCAAAAACCTAAACCCACCCCCCCCCCCCCCCAAGCTAAAATGCTAAAAACTAAACCCCAAAAAAACCTAAAAAAAACTATAAAAAAAAAAAAAAAAATTTTGGCTTCGAAAAGTAGCGATTTTTATATAAAAATATTAAAAAAAAAATTTTGTGTGATTTTTAGCTATTTTTAGGCATTTTTGGTTGTGTTCACATTGATTCTCGCGGTTCTCGCAATAAGAGGTGGTTCTCGCATGATCTTCTCCCTATATATATATATTCCAAGATTATTTTATACATTGTGTTTTCATAGTTTATAATATATACTAATATTTAGGACCTCGCACGTTGTGGTTGTGAGGACCTGCATCTTGCGTCGGAAGATAGACATAAAGTAAAATGTACAAATAATTATACGTAATCAGAGTGCAACTTGAATCACTATAATCATTATAAAAGACAAATACATTATAAAAGTAACAATTTGAAAAATAAATAACCTAGATGAAAGTTTAATAAAAAACAATACAATAATATGAAGTAAAAAAACTATTTTGAATAAAAGATATGATGCGAATAAAATAATTAATAATAATAATGGAAGTTACCATAAAATAGTTACACTACATGTAATACATTTTATACAAAGTTTAATAGTGAAAAATACATATAATAAAAAGTTGGTAAATTATGGTAGGGTTAATAATAATAATAATAATAATAATAATAATAATAATAATAATAATAATAATAATAATAATAATGACGAGATATGACCCGGACCGGCTAACCCGACCCGTTCGTTACCTGTTATTTTATTATAAATATTTTATGGGACCACTATTGCGGTGTGTATCCCCAGCAGAAGCTAAGTACCTGATCCAGGAAATACACGTTGTTATATGCGGCATTCACGCCGGACCCCGGGCAGTTGTTGCCAAGATCCAAAATGCCGGATACTATTGGCCCGGGATGCACGAAGATGCGTTAGACGAACTCAGAAAATGCCGCAGTTGTTAAAAGTTTGCTCCACAAACGCTCCGCTCTAAAAACAACTTAATTCCCGTCACGGCGGCCTGGCCTTTTCAAAAATGGGCAGTCAATATCGTGGGACCATTCCCGCTGGCCCCGGGGAAGCTAAAGTACTTAATTGTGGCGATTGATTATTTCACCAAGTGGGTTGAAGCAAAACCCTTAGCCAAGATAACTGCTGAAAACGCCAAGAAATTCCTATGGGAACACATAGTGTCCTGATTTGGATTACTGCTATATCTTGTGAGCGACAATAGAACACAATTCACAGATAGGGTCTTACAAGATTGGTGTGCAGAGCTTCAGATTCAACAAATCTTTACATCGGTCGCACATACCCAAGGAAACGGCCAAGTGGAGCGGCAAATAAGAGTTTGCTTGATGGAATCAAAAGAAGGTTAGGCTACGAGGGGAGTTCTTGGGTAGAAGAATTGCCAAATGTCCTCTGGGCACATCGAACCATGCCCAAGACAAGCAACAACGAAACCCCCTTCAGCCTAACCTATGGCGTAGAGGCAATGATACCCGCGGAAGTTGGACTACCTTTGCTAAGGCGCCTAACTACTGATGATGATAATGACAGGCTCCTGCGGGAAGGCCGGGACCTCCTGCAAGAACGGCGCGAGGCAGCCGCCATTAGCGAGGCAAATACAAGAAAACTTTAGAGAAGTACTATAACCAACGCGTGGCTCAGCAAACTTTCAAGAAAGACGAGTATGTCATGCGAGATAACGAGGCCAGTAGAGCAGAACCCTCAGGCAAACTGGGACCCAACTGGGAAGGCCCCTACATCGTCCAAGAAGACTTAGGCAAAGGGGCTTACCGCCTATCCAGGCTCGATGGCAGAGCGGTTCCACGTAGCTGGAACGCTGCTCAGTTGAAGAAATGTTACATGTAGACTCTCGCCCTAACGGCGGGATTGACTGTTTTCTTTTTATGAACAAGTGTAATCCATCATGAGCGATGTCTCTTTTTCTTTCAAGTTATTAAGTTAATAAAAATTACATTTTATTCTCTTTTGTTATCTACACGTACACAAACAGTTACCATCGCATTTATACTGCATATTACGGTACAAAAGAAAAACTACCACCGCATTTATACTGCATATTACGGTACAAAACATTACCATCGCATTCAAACTGCACATAAACGGTAAAAAACGTCTCTGGCACGAAGTAGTTTTCATGCAAAAGTCAGATGACAAAAACTATAAAGTGCTAAGAGTGGGTATCTTGGTAATAGATACATTAACCACTATAAAAGATATGTATTTTGGTAATAAATACATACAACTATCTTACAAAACTAAGTACTTGTCCCCGTTGTTATACACCAACATATGGGAATACCAAAAAACGAACATGTTCTACACATCGGGGAACATAGCTAACACCTCTGCAGGGGTATGCAATGCCTCACCATATGTCACACCCCAACCGATGGCGGAATCATCGGGGCGCGACACTGAGCGAAACAGATTGTCCAGAAGTTTCCATAATAACTATAGTTACCAATTATTTAAAGCAACATGTCCCATACCATGTCATAAGAGATAGCATAATTATTACAGACAAGATCTAGTCAAATTGTTCTGTTTTGACAACTCAGATTTCAAATACAGACAATTGTTTATTTGTTTCTAGACCTTTCCTAGCCTCGATTTCACAGCAAGCTAAGCATATAAGCATCCTAAGCACCTGTCACATACGTTAAAGTAAAAGTCAATACACATAGTGTAAAGGAGAGCATACAAGTTTAATAGATATAATAGAGTTCGAAATCGTTACGCATAACCAGCACATACACAGTGTAAAATGAGGCATGTTAGTTATCGACATGAACCTATCGATACCAATGACTGCGGGTTGACTGCCCAAGGCAGTTCGTAATACACACTCACCACTGTGAGCCATGTAACAAATTGTCCTTAACAACCCCTGAGTAAACAGGTGCTGAGTCTAAACAAATAATACTATCGTTGCTAAGGCAGGTAGACAGCATTCCATGTGTAAACATAACAAACAAGCATTCATTAAGTCACGTATAACATGCGGTAACGGTTAGCGTTGAAGTATTGCGTAGAGTGTTCGATGTGATTTAATATAAGTAACGTATGTAACACCCAAAAGTGCGTAAAGCAAAAAGGGATCGAGCAATAGGAGCTCTAGCAATAGGGTTTGCTCTAGGAATGAGGTCGATACGAAAGTCAATATCACGACTTGGCGGCAAGCCAGGAAGGTCGTCAGGAAATACATTAGGAAATTCACGAACCACAGGGACATCTTTCACTTCTGTCTTTCCTTTCTTTTCCTTCTTCGCTACTACATTGTTAGCCAAGAAAGCTCTGTATTCCGTGCGGAGATACTTGCTAGCTTGGACACACGACATAAGTTTCAGACCTTTCGAAGCAGTTTCGCCGTAAACATACAATACATCACCATTATCGAGCGCGAATCGAATCATCTTATCAAAACACACAACTTCAGCATGGTTTTCACGAAGAAAGTCCATGCCTACTATGATGTCAAAACTTTCGAGCTGCATCAGGATGAGATCAATTGGGAAGATGTGATTGTTGAGCTCAAAAGTACAATCATGGAGAACAGAATTGACAGCGATGGTTCTTCCGGTGGCGACTTCGACATCGAACGCCGAGGGGAGATAGGAACATTTACGATTAAGGAGCTTCTCGAATTCGAACGGCACAAAACAATTATCGGCTCCAGTATCAAACAAACACGAAGCATAAATACCAGTCACAAGGAACGTACCATTAACCACATTGTTGTCAGCCTGGGCTTAGCGCGCATTGATGTTGAAGGTTCTTGCGCGGGCGGCTTGTTGCTGTTGAGGCTATTGTTGCTGCTGTTACTGAGGCTGCTACTGCTGGGGCTCTTGTTTCACAACCCTGTTCGGGCACATGTTCGTGAAGTGGTTGGGATCACCACACGCGAAGCAGACTCTGGCGTTGACCGCGGGTGCCTGAGCCGCTTGTTGGCCTTGAGGAGCTGGAAGCAGAGCTTCATGAGCAGCAGTTTGAGCTGGTGCTTGACGAGGACCAGTACAGTAGTTAGTAGTGAAGTGGCCGTACATATTGCAGTGCATGCAAAATCGGCAGGCGATACCCACCGGGTGATGATAAGTACATGCTGGGCAGGCAGGGTGGGGACCAGTGTATGCACGCTTTGCAGGTGGTGCATAGATAACTGGAGCTGATCAATGCTGAGTTTGCTGCTGAGCCGGTACGGCTTGAAGTGGAGCAGCAGTGGTAGTGACAGCACTGTTCTTGTTGTTGGAGCTGTTGTTGTTGTTCTTCTTCTTGCGGCGTGAGGACTTTGATGATTGAGCGGCGGTGGTTTCAGTGGATGGTACGGCGGTAGCTTGATGCAAGTTCTTGGTAGCTTTATCCCAGAAACCAGCTTTGACGCGCTTGTCTTTGATTTCAGCGGTAAGCAGGTAAGTCTCTTCGATTGTTGCTGGCTTTGCGGTATGCACAAAATCTGCAACACAGTCTGGCAGAGCTCGAATGTACTTCTTAATTGTCATGTCAGTAGTATTCACTTGATCGGGGCAGATGATACTGAGATGCTTGAAGCGAGCAGCCAGGGCAGCGTTGTCACCATCTTTCTACTTCAGATGCCAGAATTCATCCTCCAACTTTTGGCGCTCATGGGGAGGGCAGAACTCTTCGAGCATGACGTTCTTCAACTCATCCCATGACAGACCATAAGCTGCGTCGTTTCCGCGTTTGTTTCTCTCGGCCGTCCACCAGTCTAATGCGCGGGACTGGAAGACGCCGTTAGCATTCAGAGTGCGGAGATCGTCAGGACATTCACTCTGACGCAGAGTGACTTCGATCAAGTCGAACCATTGAAACAAGGCCGTAGGGCCATCTTTGCCAGTGAACTCTTTCAGTCCGCATGCCTTGAACTGTTTGAAGCTGAAAGCGGCTTTAGGAGTAGCTTTGGGAGCTTCGGTTCGGAATCTTCAGACGATTTGCTCACATTCTCGTATATTTCACTCACGATCTGGGGAACAACCTTTGCCACTTGCTTAGCGACGATAGCAGCAAGGCGTTTGTCTCTCTGTTCCTGACGAGTAATTCGTGGGTGACGGGTTCCAGATAACGACATTGTCTGCATCAGACATCGCCATACGGCTCAATCACAACATAATCGAATATCACCTCACACGTCTAATACTACTAAAGCTCAGGAATACGATCATGTAAACACGTATGCACATAACCACAGATTCACATAAGCACAGAAGCACATAAGGATGTAAGGCACAGAAGCACAAAAAGCACAGAAGCACATAAAGCAGTCAGAATAGAGAAACCTATCATTCAAAGTCCGCGAGCGTTCGAAAATAGCGATCGCGATTAACATAGCGAGTATTGTAGCATAAGCGAATATCATAGCAATCATCATGGCGTATGGTGGTTCCTCATGTAATAGTGATTTGTCAGCGGTTGTGCAGTGTGTTGTGTGTTTATCGGAAGCAAAAAGGCGTTATATCAAAACCAATAGTACCTCAAAACGCTAACAAATAAGCATGAACCACATAAAAACACATAAAATCCACATAAAATGATGAAATATCAGAGTCGGCAGTAGCGTGTTCATGTCACACCCTGGCTTTGCGGAAGCGTGGTTAATTTAGTGTGACTTCTTAATACCATAGCTTAACCATAACAAAGCTATATGAAATAAAACCATGCAAGATCATCCATTCGATTAAGTTTTAAAAACCAAATACAATAACATTGTCTTAACGGAAACACATCCTAACGACATAAACATTGTTCAACAAACACAACATAACATAAGCATAGTTTAAGGACTGTGACTTGTCCAGGAAAGAGTCACATTCCCTAAACCCGGATGACCTCGTAACTAGTGCAGCGGGAAAACGTGTCATACCGCGCCAGATCCTTTAATTCCCTGAAATACATGTAAGTTGAAAAATCAACAATAATGTTGAGCGAGTTCATGTGTAAGTAAGTAAATAAACCTTTGTAGGTATAAAAAAAATCCTGGTAGGTAGCACATAAGGGAATTGAGATCACCAATGGTTTGCAAGGCCACTGATATGTGTGAAGTGCAAGTAGGGAGACTCAAACCTAGCAGATTTTTGCGTCGGGCACGAAGTCACCCTGAGGTCCGTTTCTAGTTTGGCCTGGGGCTGGGCTCGCTACACCCAGATAGATCTACCGCTCCTGTCCCTCGGTCCTACAATGAGGATTAATGGCCTCTAGTTCCCGCCTACCCACTCACATGATCTGTACGTTCTAACCCTCCTTACGCTAACCATACCATGTAAAAAGTACTCGTAATCATAGTAACATGTATTTCACCCCCGCAGTTTAGAAAACTGAAAACAGTTAAGAGAAAAGGGGGACATGAACTCACAGTGGTGCGTCTCTACCAAGTATACCTCCAAATCAAGCAGCTGTGTGACGACCTACACGTACTAACTCTATTAGACGGACGGCCGTGCCTTAGCTTTAAGGTTTAAGTTTTCGGGAAATAGTTAGACAACTATTTCGTGTTTACATTCTGTATACTTGGTAATCATTTTCCTTCCCAAGGATGGGGGATTTAATACATGTGTGTTCGTATAATTTCGAAATATATTATTAAGTCTCACTTAAAATATACTTTATTTCTAATCCCAAATATAAATATTCTTCTCAAAAAATATTATATTTTCTATTACACATAATTTTCCCCAAAATAATACTTTGACAAAAATACGCGTTAAGTCATATTTTCTTAAAATGCGTAAGTTACGTTTTAAATGATCGAGTGGTAATAATAATTACCGGTGTAACTTATATATTTATCGTAGAGACGTTCGTATTATTTTGGATCCATTAACATCGATAGTATTATTTTTACCCTAAAAATAATACTAGTATTTTCACAAGATAATCATAAACACATATCAAGTGACTTTATGAAAAATATATACTAAATATATATTTACCAAGTTTTATTTTGTGAAATCCCACCTCCGATGTTTTGTAAATAAAGTCGTGGCGAAATCTATAATTTGAAAACAAGTCGAAAAGTATTTCTAACACTTATAGTGAAAATATTTCTAAGTGTTAGGTTTTTGGAAAAATTTCGCCAGAGTTTCCCCTGTAACTGGAGGTGGCCACACTTTTAAGCGTATCATTTTCTTTCATAAATCAAACCAACATTCTTTTCATTCAATCAAACCAATGTCCAAAACAACAACCTAGTCAACAAATATATATAAGTCGCAAAAATCACATGAACTTGCGTTTTATCCAAGAATATAAAGTAAATTCCATTACTTTTAGCGGATCTCTATATAAATCCATCCGATTTTGTAAAAACCTCGTTTTTAAAGAAATTCCATCTTTACAACTTCTTATCAGTTTTTACAACAATAGTTATTTTGTCGAAACTTATTGCTACACATGTGTTTACACACTTGTGTGTTCTAAAAATCATTCTTGCTCATGTCAAACCCATTTTTTTTTAGAAAAATATGGTTTCTTCGACACTCGGTCCTTTGAAAATACCGCTTGTAGATCCGTAGATCTACTAGTTTTAAACACTATTTCGTAAGTAAAATCATTTTTACACAAGTTCAAGTTTGATGTGTGGTAGAGTTTCATCACTTAACCCTTGTTACACTTAAACAAGCTTTATATCATAATCCATGATCATGACCAATCCGGGTTAAACGATGATCCGAGCTACCACAACATAGATCGGGACTAAATAATCACCCAAATCAAATACTACAAGATTTACACAACATTCAAGCTTTTAACCACCATTACTAGCATTTTTAGTAGACTTTTATGTATCAACTTGTATGTTTATGAGTTTTAGCCGTTACATAACATTTTAACCACTTCAAAATAGTTCGAGAGTGTGATTCAAGCAACTTACTACTAGCTCGAGGCTAGGGACGAATCTAGACGCAAAATGAGAGGATAAAAGCAATAGAGTGAGGTCCTTCGCCTTCCGATTGCACCAAGCTTCCTTGTAGGTGATCCTTAACACTTGTATGATCTTGGAATAGCTTGAACAAAAATCGAAAATGGGTGGATGATAGAGGGGGTGTTCGGCCGAGAGTTTATAGAGAGGGAGAGAGAGGTGTGAAGTTGAGTTTGTGATGAAATGAGTATAATGTGCTAAGATTTGAACTTATAGGCAATTAGTATGAGCATTAACCAAAGGATTATGTGCTAGCTAGATATTAGGCACACTTGATTATTATAATAAACAAATAGGACAAGGGTGTCCCCCCTAGGGGACGGTTTGGTTAGGGGGGGGGGGGGTAATCCGGTTAGATTCCAACTAAACATTAGGTAATTAGTTAGGTTAAGTTTAGTTAGTTTAGGGATTAACCCGGTTACTAGTGTGTTGTGCTTTATTGCGGGTGTTAGGGTATTCAGGGACCCTAACTGGCTCAGAAAAAGATAAGTAATGTTATTAACAATATTTTCATGTTCCGGGTATAGTCCGGTTGTTTGGTTGGATAGTAATCCGTTAAAGCGTTAAACAAGCTTTAAAGTGTCGTTAATACCCTTTTTAGTGACACAACTTATTCCTCCAAAGTGTCGGGAATATTTTCCTCATGTTTTGGCACTTTAATAGTTAGCCAAATGCTGAATTTTGTACTTAGAGTACGTTTTAGGCACATCCGGTCATTGTAATTTATTCCTAGAGACGCAGTTCTACAACCCTTGTATCCCTACACTTACCACTAGTGTGGTAAAATATTTATGGCTCATACAGGCCTTTGAGGCAGTGTCTGCCTGATGCTGGCTTTATCAGCATGTTCAATAGGTTATCCGTTTATAGTGCTACTGTGCTTTTTGTGCATCATGTTTGTCACTAAGGTTCAGCATGTAAATAATGTAGTGACGGTAAGTAAAGTATGATGCAGGTATATGCATGTATCAGAAATCAAGTAGCAGTTCATCAGTAATTTCAAACAAGCACAGTAATTAAGCAGTAATTAATTATTAATTAAGTCGTACGGATACCTGGTTTAGTGAGGGTTGTCACATTCTCCCCCCGTTAGAAAAATTTCGTCCCGAAATTTTAAGTTCTGCTTGTAGATGCAGGGTTCTTAGGAAATAGGTGTGGGTATTTCTCTTTCATCCGGTCCTCACGCTCCCAGGTGTATTCAGGACCATGTCTGGCATTCCAACGAACTTTGACGAGCTTGACACTGCTCCGGCGGGTCTTGTTTACTTTCCAATCCGTAACCTCAACCGGTTCTTCAACGAAATGGAGCGTGTCGTCAACATGAATCTCGTCGATGGGAATGGCAATGGTATCTTGACTTGGACTTTTCTTCAGGTTGGATACATGAAATGTATCGTGAACTCCATTCAGCTCGGCAGGTAAGTCCAGCTTGTATGCTACTAGTCCTATTCTTTCCAAAACTCTAAAAGGACCAATGTAGCGCGGATTTAACTTCCCACGCTTTCCGAAGCGTGCCACACCCTTCCAGGGTGAAACTTTCAATAAAGCCATATCTCCAACTTGGAATTCCAAATGTTTCCGGTTTGGATCTGCATAGGCTTTCTGTCTTTCA
Organism: Helianthus tuberosus; assembly: GCA_030545235.1. Lineage (NCBI taxonomy): Eukaryota > Viridiplantae > Streptophyta > Magnoliopsida > Asterales > Asteraceae > Helianthus > Helianthus tuberosus. Next base: position 146,704,945 of record CM060410.1, on the reverse strand, counting down.
CGAGCTGCTTCGATGCGTTTTCGAATCTGCCCAATCTTGTCTGTCGTCTCTTGGACGATTTCGGGACCAACAAGCTGTCTATCACCTGCGTCAGCCCAACATAGGGGTGATCGACACTTGCGTCCGTAAAGAGCTTCGAATGGCGCGGCACCAATACTGGTGTGGTAGCTGTTGTTGTATGAAAATTCGAACAAAGGCAAATGCTTATCCCAGCTACCGCCCAAATCCATAACACACGCTCTCAGCATGTCTTCCAAAGTCTGTATCGTTCGATCGCTTTGACCGTCAGTTTGCGGATGAAACGCAGTGCTCAGATTTAATTGTGAGCCAAAAGCTTCTTGGAAGGATTGCCATATCCTTGACAAAAACCTTCCGTCTCTATCAGAGATGATCGAGAGAGGCACTCCATGACGTGCGACGATCTCTCTCATGTAAATTTCAGCCAATTTGCTAGTGTTATTCTTCTCTTTTATTGGCAGAAAGTGTGCGGACTTTGTTAGGCGGTCAACTATCACCCAGATAGTGTCATGACCTCTTGGCGTTCTTGGCAACTTTGTAATAAAATCCATTGAGATTTGTTCCCATTTCCACTTGGGAATCATAGGTTGTTGCAGAAGTCCTGAAGGCCTCTGGTATTCCACTTTCACCTTAGCACACGTTAGACATTTGCTCACATAAACAACAACATCGCCTTTCATCCTAGGCCACCAATAATAATCTTTGAGATCCTGGTACATCTTATCCGCTCTAGGGTGGATAGAGTACCGCGACTTGTGAGCCTCATCGAAAATAACCTTCCTTAAACCTCCAAACAAAGGAACCCAAATCCTTTTCTCAAAACATAACGTTCCTTCCTCGTTTGGTACCAGTAGCTTCTCCATCCCACGGAGATATTCTTCTTCAAGGTTTCCTTCCTTGAGAGCTTCTTTCTGCGCGGCACGAATGCGCAAGGAAAGATCGGTTCGGATAATCATTTCTAAAGCCCTAACCCTTATGGGCTTGATCCTCTCCTTTCGACTTAGGGCATCGGCGACCACATTCGCCTTCCCTGGATGATACTTTATCTCGCAGTCGTAATCGTTCAGCAACTCAACCCAACGTCTTTGCCTCATATTCAGCTCCTTCTGGTTGAATATGTGTTGTAGACTCTTGTGATCTGTAAAAATTGTACACTTTGTACCATAAAGGTAGTGTCTCCAGATCTTTAATGCAAATACCACTGCGCCAAGTTCCAAATCATGTGTGGTATAGTTCTTTTCGTGCACTTTCAATTGACGTGATGCGTAAGCAATAACCTTTTGGCGTTGCATCAACACGCAACCCAATCCTTGACGCGAAGCGTCACAGTATACCACAAAATCATTTGTACCTTCCGGTAGTGCTAAGATTGGCGCATTGCAGAGCTTATCCTTCAATATCTGGAACGCTTCTTCCTGTTTGATTCCCCAATCAAACTTCTTTTCTTTCTGCGTGAGGAGCGTCAATGGTTGAGCGATTTTTGAAAAATCCTCAATGAATCTTCGATAATAGCCAGCCAAACCCAAGAATTGTCGAATCTCGGTTGGCGTCTTTGGCGTTTCCCAATTCTTAATTGCTTCGACCTTGGTGGGATCCACGTGGATTCCATCTCCATTTACCACGTGCCCAAGGAATTGTACTTCTCATAGCCAAAACTCGCACTTAGAGAACTTAGCATACAACTGTTCTTTCTTCAGCAGCTCCAAAATAGCTCTTAGGTGTTGCTCATGCTCAGCCTTCGTCTTTGAATAAATCAAGATATCATCGATGAACACTATCACGAACTTATCCAAGTACGGCTTGCAAACTCTATTCATCAAATCCATGAACACTGCAGGTGCGTTTGTTAATCCAAATGGCATAACAAGGAACTCGTAGTGTCCATAACGAGTTCTAAAGGCTGTCTTTGGGATACTCTCCTCTTGTATCCTTAACTGATGGTATCCAGATCGAAGATCGATCTTTGAATAAAAGCTTGAGCCTTGCAGTTGGTCAAACAGATCATCAATCCTTGGCAGAGGGTATCTATTCTTGATCGTCAGCTTGTTCAACTCCTGGTAGTCAATACACATACGAAAACTACCGTCCTTCTTCTTGACAAACAAAAATGGAGCTCCCCAAGGCGAGAAGCTTGGTCGGATAAATCCCTTGTCTAACAACTCTTGAAGTTGTGTCGACAGTTCCTGCATCTCAGACGGAGCAAGTCTATAAGGTGCCTTAGCCACAGGCGCGGCGCCTGGAACTAAGTCAATGCGGAACTCTACTTGTCTCTGAGGTGGCAGTCCAGGTAAGTCCTCTGGGAAGACTTCTGAATATTCCCTCACGACAGGGATGTCTTCTATTCTCGGCTCAGCAGCCTTCTTATCCACAATGTGTGCCAGGAAGGCAACACATCCCTTCTGCAAACACTTTCGTGCTTTCAGGCAGCTGATGATTCTTAACGGCGTATCACGCTTCTCCCCGTGAACCACAATTGTTTCGCCATCTTCGGTTGGGATATGAACGACCTTTTCGTGACAAACTATTTCAGCCTTGTTGCCTGACAACCAATCCATTCCTACCACCACGTCGAAGCTTCCCAACTGGACTGGTAGTAGATCCAGAGCAAACTCACGCTCTCCCAATTCGATCGCACAACCTCTGATAACTTCATTGGCTTCTACTAACTTCCCATTAGCCAATTCGATTGAGTAGGGAATATCTAACTTACTAGCGGCTAAACCAAGCATATTCTTAAACTCTAACGACACGAAGCTATAATCGGCGCCAGTATCAAATAAAACGGATGCATAGCGTTGGTTTACAGGGAACGTACCAGTAACGACATTGGGATCCTGGCGCGCTTCCCTTGCTTCGATATGGAACACTCTTCCACGGGCTTGGTTCAACTCTGGGCAGTTCCTCTTAAAGTGCCCGATATCACCACAGTTAAAGCATCCAAGTCTTTGCCCGTTTCCACCTCCATTTCCAGCTTGGTTATTCCTTTGGTTATGATTCATAGCGCCTGCTTGATTAGCATTGTTGCCTCGATTCCCATTACCTCCATTGTTTCCTTGTAGGCGATTTCCATTCCCACCCCGGTTGTTATTTCTGTTTCCGAATCCTCCCTGGCCTCCCTGGCCAGCAGTGGCCCAACAAGTGTCCTTCAAGTGGCCTGGCTTTCCACATGCTTCGCATACTTTCACACTACAATGGCCAGAATGGTGGCGTTGGCAGGTATTACACTTGGGCTGGGTGCCCATATATCCGTTTCCTTTCTTTCCACTACCAGCTGTAACCTGAGCTGGCGTGCCTGATCCTCCTTTCTTAACCACCACACTGGCGCCCTGCTTGAAGTTCGAGAACTTCCGTTTGTTACCTCCTGATGACTCGACATGAGTCTCTTTCTTCTTAGGCTCAGCATCATCGAACTTGTTCAGGCGAATAGCCTCCTCTTTGAGAGCCACGCTCAGATCAATTGCCTCAGTAATTGTCGCAGGCTTGGATAAGGTCACCATGCTTATGATTTGAGGAGCTAATCCCCAAATGAAACGTTCAATCCGCTTGAACTCCGGAGTGACCATGTAGGGTACCACATGCGATAAGTCATGGAACCTCTGAACGTATTCTGCGATCTTTGGACCTTCCATTTTCAAATGCCAGAACTCAGTTTCCAATCTTTGGATTTCCGCTCGAGAGCAGTACTTTTTGCGCATAAGTTCCTTCAGTTCGGTCCAGGTTAGCGCGTAGGTAGCAGCTTCACCAAGTGTCTGTACTTGCAAATTCCACCAAGAGAGGGCTCCATCCAAGAATAGCCCCGAGATATAGGTGACTTGCTGATCTAGTGCGCATTTGCTCATGCGAAGAACGGATTCAGTTTTCTCAGCCCAACGAACAAAGGCGACAGCACCTCCTGTGCCATCAAAGTTGACCGGTTTGCAGTCTAGAAACTGCTTGTAGGTGCACCCTGCACACACATTGTAACATGTGAACGGCATTAGCATCTTTGCTATAGATATCCAATTAGGTCATGGTATGTCTAAATGACTTAGTATTACCATGAGGTGGATTGTTGTTGCCATTGTTGTTTGAGCTGCTTCCGCTGGGTCCTCCTTGCGAGGCGGCGTATTGCGCGACGGCAGCAACGATGACTTATTGGAGTTCTGCCTCATTGGTAGGCATCGGCGTTTGACGTCTCGGCGGCATCTTCTAAAAGATGGGTTTACGTCGGTCAGGCCATAATAAAGATCCCATGTTATAATACGTACGCTTTATTATGATAGTAATAGTACATAACATCTCATGTTATAATCATATCAATCACACAACATCCCATGTCACAAACATCAATCACACAACATCCCATGTCATAGAATATAAATAACCAAATCAAGCATCAAATATGATGAGAATACTGCGATTGCCATATATTGAGACCACATAGTAAGCGTACAAGTACATCACAGTGTCATACAACATCAGTCGACTAAGGGCTACATCGCCCTAGTCCAAAAACTATATCAAATCAGTGTCAATATATCCCATGTACATGATCAACAAAAGTCAGAATCAAAATGTAGTCTCCAAAAATGCTGTGCAGTTAAAAGCAATCGCCGTCTTCTCACCAGCGTCTACCCATACGGTACTGAAGAGCTCTACACGGATGGCGGTGGAGGAGGGGGAAAGTGAGTGTAAAACAAGCGACGCAAATGGAGCCAGTCCTCCTCCATAGCTCTCTGGGTACGCAAGAAAGAAGCAACCTGCTGCTCTAGGGCAAAAAGGCGTGCAGCATAGTCTGGTGGTAAAGGTCGAGAGGGCTACAAAGGAGAGTGGGTCTGACCCTAGTACTGACACGACGGCGGCTGGGCTCTCCCAAGCTCCTGAATGCGCTGCGTGTGTGCCTCGTGCTGGGCGACAAAAGACATAAAAACATCCTCAATGGAATATCCCATATGGAATGGATAGTAAGGGTCGGTCGGTGTCATGGCAGGTGGTGATGACTAGAGAAACGGCTCACTGGTGGGATCAAAAGGTGCCACATGAAATGGAGAAACAGGGGAAAAGTAGTAAACGGTGGTATAGCAGGGATAGATACCGGTATATGTCCAAAAGGGTGAGCCGAAGAACCCTCTCCAGGTCGCGCTGGAGGTGTAAACCGAGGAAATGAAAAGGAGGTATCAATGTGACGGGTATCAGTGATCTGAGGGGGAATAGGTGGGACCTCGTCATCAGCAGGAATCCACCCATGCTGGGCGTGCTCATCTCGTGGGTCCATCTGTGCCTCAAAAAGTGCACGATCAAACTGAACTGTCATAGGATCATGGTGAGGTGCAACAAGAGGGTCAACTGGTGCATCAGCAATAAGTGGGGGATCAACATGATCAGCAGCAATGACATGATCGCCCTCCAACAATGGAGCATCCACTGGGTGATCATCAATAGGTGGGTCAGCAATGACAGGCTCAATAATAGGTGCGTCAGCATGAACTGGGTCGTGCTCAAACGCAGGGTCTAGAGCGGCTACCTGCTCAGGGGCCATGGCAGGCTCGGGGTCATCAAAGGCCATCCCAAAATCAAACGCGGGATCGATGGGATCAACTGGGTCGACTGGATCCTCCATAGGCTGATCCATGGGTATAAACTCTATATCCTGATCTGGGTCGAATCCTGGGGGAAAGACAGGATCGGAATCCTCCACATCATCGTGATCGAAAGCAAAACTAGGAATAGGGGCAACAGAGGATGCCTGGTCGGGATCTGATCGATGTGAGAAGTGCTGCGCACTCTGGGTGTGTGAAGGTGCGGAGGCCACAGACTCGAAAGAGTCTGGGACCGGAGAGTGAGCAGGTGACTCCTCAGCGGGAGCATCTGCGATCAACAAAAGATCTCCAGCAGCAAGAAGGGCCTCGCCCTGAACCTCATCCTCTAAGGGCTCGTCATCATACAGATCGACGTCGCCAACATCGTCGGCGTCGAGAAGCAAATCGTAAGCAGGATAAACAGCTAAGGGTATGGGAGCAGGGATCTCCACTAACGGTAGGTCCCCGGCCAAAGGGCCATCAGCGAGCTCATCAGCACCATCAGGTAAAGCAAAGGGCTGAAAGTCGTCCTCGTCCGTGCTAGTAACGTCGGATGTGTGAACCTCGCGCTCTGAAGACTCTAGGTCATCTGATACTATAGGTCTAGGGCCTGTGGTGTCTGAATCACCAGTGCCGGTCGAGTCCATGTGTCTGTAACATAAACACAAATGTGCACAAATAATTAGTCATACAATCAGATAAGCACATTAGTCACCAAGTAAGCAATCAAATAATTCTCCTAGTCCCACTAGCCTCCCAGCCTCCCAGACTGCTCTTCCTAGTCCCACTAGCCAATTCTCCCAGTCTCTCAGACTGCTCTTCCTAGTCCCACTAGCCTCCCAGCCTCTCAGACTGCTCTTCCTAGTCCCACTAGCCAAATTCTCCCAGCCTCTCAGACTGACTCCCTAGTCCCACTAGACAACTACCTCGGCCTCCCAGACCGAGCCTCAGCCTCCCAGACTGAGCCTATAAATAATAAATAAAATGTGCTCAACATTTGTTTGTAAAAAGTTTTGGATCTGGACTTAAATGGTATGCAATAAAAAAATGTTTTCGTGAGAGCCCTAGTGATCATAGTCTAGACTCGAGAAAGAATCCTAGTTCGCTATGATCAGAGCTCTGATACCAAGCTGTCACACCCTGGCTTTGCGGAAGCGTGGTTAATTTGGTGTGACTTCTTAATACCATAGCTTAACCATAACAAAGCTATATGAAATAAAACCATGCAAGATCATCCATTCGATTAAGTTTTAAAAACCAAATACAATAACATTGTCTTAACGGAAACACATCCTAACGACATAAACATTGTTCAACAAACACAACATAACATAAGCATAGTTTAAGGACTGTGACTTGTCCAGGAAAGAGTCACATTCCCTAAACCCGGATGACCTCGTAACTAGTGCAGCGGGAAAACGTGTCATACCGCGCCAGATCCTTTAATTCCCTGAAATACATGTAAGTTGAAAAATCAACAATAATGTTGAGCGAGTTCATGTGTAAGTAAGTAAATAAACCTTTGTAGGTATAAAAAAAATCCTGGTAGGTAGCACATAAGGGAATTGAGATCACCAATGGTTTGCAAGGCCACTGATATGTGTGAAGTGCAAGTAGGGAGACTCAAACCTAGCAGATTTTTGCGTCGGGCACGAAGTCACCCTGAGGTCCGTTTCTAGTTTGGCCTGGGGCTGGGCTCGCTACACCCAGATAGATCTACCGCTCCTGTCCCTCGGTCCTACAATGAGGATTAATGGCCTCCAGTTCCCGCCTACCCACTCACATGATCTGTACGTTCTAACCCTCCTTACGCTAACCATACCATGTAAAAAGTACTCGTAATCATAGTAACATGTATTTCACCCCCGCAGTTTAGAAAACTGAAAACAGTTAAGAGAAAAGGGGGACATGAACTCACAGTGGTGCGTCTCTACCAAGTATACCTCCAAATCAAGCAGCTGTGTGACGACCTACACGTACTAACTCTATTAGACGGACGGCCGTGCCTTAGCTTTAAGGTTTAAGTTTTCGGGAAATAGTTAGACAACTATTTCGTGTTTACATTCTGTATACTTGGTAATCATTTTCCTTCCCAAGGATGGGGGATTTAATACATGTGTGTTCGCATAATTTCGAAATATATTATTAAGTCTCACTTAAAATATACTTTATTTCTAATCCCAAATATAAATATTCTTCTCAAAAAATATTATATTTTCTATTACACATAATTTTCCCCAAAATAATACTTTGACAAAAATACGCGTTAAGTCATATTTTCTTAAAATGCGTAAGTTACGTTTTAAATGATCGAGTGGTAATAATAATTACCGGTGTAACTTATATATTTATCATAGAGACGTTCGTATTATTTTGGATCCATTAACATCGATAGTATTATTTTTACCCTAAAAATAATACTAGTATTTTCACAAGATAATCATAAACACATATCAAGTGACTTTATGAAAAATATATACTAAATATATATTTACCAAGTTTTATTTTGTGAAATCCCACCTCCGATGTTTTGTAAATAAAGTCGTGGCGAAATCTATAATTTGAAAACAAGTCGAAAAGTATTTCTAACACTTATAGTGAAAATATTTCTAAGTGTTAGGTTTTTGGAAAAATTTCGCCAGAGTTTCCCCTGTAACTGGAGGTGGCCACACTTTTAAGCGTATCATTTTCTTTCATAAATCAAACCAACATTCTTTTCATTCAATCAAACCAATGTCCAAAACAACAACCTAGTCAACAAATATATATAAGTCGCAAAAATCACATGAACTTGCGTTTTATCCAAGAATATAAAGTAAATTCCATTACTTTTAGCGGATCTCTATATAAATCCATCCGGTTTTGTAAAAACCTGGTTTTTAAAGAAATTCCATCTTTACAACTTCTTATCAGTTTTTACAACGATAGTTATTTTGTCGAAACTTATTGCTACACAAGTGTTTACACACTTGTGTGTTCTAAAAATCATTCTTGCTCATGTAAAACCCATTTTTTTTAGAAAAATATGGTTTCTTCGACACTCGGTCCTTTGAAAATACCGCTTGTAGATCCGTAGATCTACTAGTTTTAAACACTATTTCGTAAGTAAAATCATTTTTACACAAGTTCAAGTTTGATGTGTGGTAGAGTTTCATCACTTAACCCTTGTTACACTTAAACAAGCTTTATGTCATAATCCATGATCATGACCAATCCGGGTTAAACGATGATCCGAGCTACCACAACATAGATCGGGACTAAATAACCACACAAATCAAATACTACAAGATTTACACAACATTCAAGCTTTTAACCACCATTACTAGCATTTTTAGTAGACTTTTATGTATCAACTTGTATGTTTACGAGTTTTAGCCGTTACATAACATTTTAACCACTTCAAAATAGTTCGAGAGTGTGATTCAAGCAACTTACTACTAGCTCGAGGCTAGGGAAGAATCTAGACGCAAAATGAGAGGATAAAAGCAATAGAGTGAGGTCCTTCGCCTTCCGATTGCACCAAGCTTCCTTGTAGGTGATCCTTAACACTTGTATGATCTTGGAATAGCTTGAACAAAAATCGAAAATGGGTGGATGGTAGAGGGGGTGTTCGGCCGAGAGTTTATAGAGAGGGAGAGAGAGGTGTGAAGTTGAGTTTGTGATGAAATGAGTATAATGTGCTAAGCTTTGAACTTATAGGCAATTAGTATGAGCATTAACCAAAGGATTATGTGCTAGCTAGATATTAGGCACACTTGATTATTATAATCAACAAATAGGACAAGGGTGTCCCCCCTAGGGGACGGTTTGGTTAGGGGGGGGGGGGGGTAATCCGGTTAGATTCCAACTAAACATTAGGTAATTAGTTAGGTTAAGTTTAGTTAGTTTAGGGATTAACCCGGTTACTAGTGTGTTGTGCTTTATTGCGGGTGTTAGGGTATTCAGGGACCCTAACTGGCTCAGAAAAAGATAAGTAATGTTATTAACAATATTTTCATGTTCCGGGTATAGTCCGGTTGTTTGGTTGGATAGTAATCCGTTAAAGCGTTAAACAAGCTTTAAAGTGTCGTTAATACCCTTTTTAGTGACACAACTTATTCCTCCAAAGTGTCGGGAATATTTTCCTCATGTTTTGGCACTTTAATAGTTAGCCAAATGCTGAATTTTGTACTTAGAGTACGTTTTAGGCACATCCGGTCACTGTAATTTATTCCTAGAGACGCAGTTCTACAACCCTTGTATCCCTACACTTACCACTAGTGTGGTAAAATATTTATGGCTCATACAGGCCTTAGAGGCAGTGTCTGCCTGATGCTGGCTTTATCAGCATGTTCAATAGGTTATCCGTTTATAGTGCTACTGTGCTTTTTGTGCATCATGTTTGTCACTAAGGTTCAGCATGTAAATAATGTAGTGACGGTAAGTAAAGTATGATGCAGGTATATGCATGTATCAGAAATCAAGTAGCAGTTCATCAGTAATTTCAAACAAGCACAGTAATTAAGCAGTAATTAATTATTAATTAAGTCGTACGGATACCTGGTTTAGTGAGGGTTGTCACAGTTCAGAATCGAAAGACATAAAATTCGAGGAATAGATTGTCTCAGGCTCGATAGACATTGACTACCAAAAGTGTTTCGACTATTCACAAGGACCTTTTGTACACACTTTGACCTTCAGGACTGTGCTCTCGCCTCGAGTTTTGTAAAACCAAGTAGAGGTCGGAACAAGTCATCAAGGTCTAGGTTTCACCCCTGACTTAGCAACTTCGTTCCTGTTTTTGATAAAAATAAAGAAGATTTATGCACCAAAGTATGGATTTCACTCCTGGTTCGGCACAATTTCTCCTGTTTGTAGATAAAATGCGGGTCAAACAAGCAATTTAGTTGAGAGTTTGCGGTTTTTAAACCTAATCTCGGCCTAATTGCTCGTTCATTTTTCGAAAGATTAAAGTGCAACATTAGTGTAGTGTAGGCGAGAATTGTGAGGAATAGCGGGTAAGCTCGTGCATAATCCCTACACGATATGCACAAGTCGGTTTGTTGGTTCCTAACTATAGACTAGGTCATTTCTAAGACGTCGACCCAGACTAGGTCGAGTCTTGCTTAATTCCCTATAGTTATGGCTCTGATACCAATCTGTCACACCCCAACCGATGGCGGAATCATCAGGGTGCGGCACTGAGCGAAACAGATTGTCCAGAAGTTTTCATAATAACTATAATTACCAATTATTTAAAGCAACATGTCCCATACCATGTCATAAGAGATAACATAATTATTACAGACAAGATCTAGTCAAATTGTTCTGTTCTGACAACTCAGATTTCAAATACAGACAATTGTTTATTTGTTTCTAGACCTTTCCTAGCTTCGATTTCACAGCAAGCTAAGCATATAAGCATCCTAAGCACCTGTCACATACGTTAAAGTAAAAGTCAATACACATAGTGTAAAGGTGAGCATACAAGTTTAATAGATATAATAGAGTTCGAAATCGTTACGCATAACCAGCACGTACACAGTGTAAAATGAGGCATGTTAGTTATCGACATGAACCTATCGATACCAATGACTGCGGGTTGACTGCCTAAGGCAGTTCGTAATACACACTCACCACTGTGAGCCATGTAACAAATTGTCCTTAACAACCCCTGAGTAAACAGGTGCTGAGTCCAAACAAATAGTACTATCGTTGCTAAGGCAGGTAGACAACATTCCATGTGTAAACATAACAAACAAGCATTCATTAAGTCACGTATAACATGCGGTAACGATTAGCGTTGAAGTATTGCGTAGTGTGTTCGATGTGATTTAATATAAGTAACGTATGTAACACCCAAAAGTGCGTAAAGAAAAAAGGGATCGAGTATATTCACAGCGATTAATGGATTGAAGGGAGCGCTTAGAGAGGAAATTAGCTTGATCAGAATGACAGCATAACGATAAGCGGCGTGTAAAACGGAAAAGAGTGTAAGTGGGTCGAACAACAATCCGATCGGGTAACCTTTCGAGTGGATTGTTGCTTTGTTTGGGAAAGATGTGTTTGTGTATGATGGCTTGTCTTTTAAAGTTTTCGTTGTAGCATTTTGAAAACTTAGAAGTATCTCTACCTTTCAGGTCGGTCGATCAGACGGACGTTCGATCGGACGACAATCCGATTGGTTTAACACCTTAGTGAGAACAAATTCACAGCAGTTTGTCACTCGATTGGATTGTAGTCCGATCGGGTGGCAATCCGTTGGAGTTGCACACGTTTGAAAATTGTTTAAGTGTTGAGTTCAAAACATCACAGGGTCGGATGGTCGGTCGATCGGGTGGTAACCCGATCGGACGGCAATCCGTTCGGTGTTCAAAACTCTTGAAGTTTGTAATAAAAGTTAAGTGTGGGGCCAAGGTGCAACCCGATCGGGTGACAATCCGATCAGACAGCAGTCCGATCGGGCGGCACTCCATCCAGTTCGGCCTGATCGTCTTACCCTTGGTTGTTTTCGATGGTTTGTAGTTTTATCGAGATGGTGTGACAACGTGCTAATCAATAGATCCCCATCTTGACACAAGTGACACGATCGAACAGGAATCACCCAAGTTCAACCAGTTAACCGGTTGAAGACGGTTGTTCTTGCTTAACCCGGAATCGGTTGTCTCATTGGTAGAACTCAGATCTTCAACCAACACATCACCAAGAAGGAGTAGACGGCTAGAACAAGGTCTGATCCTATCGGTTTGAATGCATTGAGTGTAAAAGAGTTAAAAGAAAGTTGGAAACCACCTTTCAATCCTTTTTTACCATGAATATGTTCAGATTTATGCAAGATCCTTGTTCATTTGTGTGGAAATCGTTCAGATCTAAGTTGTTCTTGGTGGATTGAAGCCGAAACATGAAGTTCTCAAGAACACCATGATGACATCATCCTAGAACACCTCAAATCTAGTGATTTCACGGTTAAAAGTTCAGATTCAAAAGACAGAAAGGTGTAAGAGTGCGTGTAGATCAAGAAAGTACAAGATTTAGGTTGAATACATACAAAAATCGTGAGAAATCAGAAGAAAAGTGGGCAAGAAGCCCTGGTCGGACGAGAGGTGCAGAAAAGGTAAGTTTGTGATGTTGACAGGGGTATTTATAGGCTTTCCATAAAAGGAAAGGGGGAGGAGAGGCTGGTCGATCGGGTGGTAACCCGATCGGGTGAGTGCTCGATCGAGTGGCACCTCGATCGGGTGGCAGCCCGATCGGGCGGCAGCTCGATCGGCTGGCCACTTGATTGGTGTGCAAGGCGCGACGAGTTTTGCTGTTTCGATTGCGATTGCGAGCGTTGCGATGCGATAGAGTTTCCTAGTCAATTTACTTTTAATCCCAACTACTATATCAATATACAATCATCCTTATTTCATATTCGTTTAGCGTTTGCAATTCGACTGCGGTTGAGTTTCGATTGCGTTTCGATTAATCACCACACATAAACATAATTAAACATGCACAAGTAACACATTAAGGCACACACACATAGAACAATATCCAGAACGCGTAATTCGAGTTGCGAGTGCGATTGCGATAGCGACAATGCGATAAATATCGAATAAACCTCGATTATTAATAAGTACTTCACATAATACAACTAGCGTAAAGGATAAAATAGACTAACTACAAGTCAAAACAGAAATTGAGCAAGGAGTGATAGATCGCCATTAGCAATCTTGTCTCCCTTTGACTTCAATCTTGACTTTGACTTTGACTTTCGAAACACGGGGTGTTACACCATAATACTCCAATGGATGAGGATCGATGATCAGATCATCAATATTCACCTCTTCTACTGTAGAAGCTAACAGCCTCCGATCACCAACTGGGTTAGCACATCGGCGGCCATTACGGCGTCGTTCATTGTAACACCACGTAAAAACGTGTCCAATTATGTGAAGACATGTGTCCTAAACCCTAATCATGTGAAAGAGTGAGTTTGAAGGACTAAAGTTGACAAACGATGAAAATATGAAACCAAAGGGACTAAAAGTGTCAACATGCCAAACTTGTGCCTCCGAATGACCATACATGAAGAATATATTCTTAAACGAGTAATTGTTTGAATATAAGAAGCCGTTTGTGAAAATAATCGAAAGATTATAAACTACGAGGGTTAAACGTGTCAACATGTTAATTCTTACCTCTTAGTGACCTTATACTCCCATGGTCCTCTACAAACTAACTACAAGGGCCTTTTGTGCCTAAAATGAAGTTAAATAAAGTTACAAATGACCAGGGACTAAAATTGTCAAAGCTGGAACAAGTTTAACCTGAAAACAAGGTCGTCGCGGCCCACGTAGACTCCCCTTGAGTCCTACGCGGCCCGCGAGAGATGCCGAGTTCTGCAAAATGTTAACAGCTGGTGGTTGCAGCCTGTTCCACTTCCTTACACACCTGAATTTCGATTCTAGGAGTTTGTTGACAGTTTTAATTTACCACTAGGACACATGTAAACATCTGGGATCATTCCAAAACACCTGTGATGATCTTAGATTGTGTTCTTCAAGTATAAATAGGCATTGTATGGAACCATTTCATTTGCACAAACATTCAAATCTTCTCTACTATCTCATCTGGTGGTTCCTGATAAAAAAAGGGAGCCTGTTCTTGTAGAAAAGATTGCTAGGACCCTTTGTAAGTATCTTAGCCCCTTCTTTAGTTCAATTTTTAATTTAAAAACCGAAAAGTCAAAGTTATCGTAATCTGACTTTGACCTTCAGTTTAAACTCAAATGGTCCAGCCACTGTTCGAGATGAATGTGGTTATGTGATCATAATTAGGTAGGTGATTAACCATTAAAAGGGCACCTCCTAATTATTTCGTTTGCTTAGTTAATTGTCGGGTCAAACTATTTAGTTAAAAAGTCAAACTGGACAGAATTATAAATAATAATTAAAACTAATAATACAGAGGTTATAAATTATATTTTAACACTCTAATAACTTAGTAATTATTATTATTAGAACATGTTCAAACAGGTTCAACCCGACAATTCTGAGTTTAGGGTCGGTTCGCAACTGAAAGTCGTAAAAGCTTGACTTTTGCTTTGACTTCCAGTTCTGACCTGATTAAGCTTAATTCTTCTATGTTTTAAGCTTCCATTAGGACCACATTATGTTGTAGTATAACCCTCTGGAGTTATATTACCTGGTCATTTATATATTGGATTATATGATAGTTTCTGTTAATATGTGTTGGGATTGAACCCTATCAGAGGAACATATAATTAAAGCCAAAACTGGATCAGAGTAGTGGATCCAGAATAAGCAGATGTTTACATACAAGTCTCTCCCCTTGAAAGTGATTTCAACATCTGCTGATCTCCTATCTGCTGATCTTGCAAACTGCTGACCTACAACTGCTGCTCAAGTAAAGACCTGATGAAAGACTAAAGCCCTGCTGATTCAATCTACTGCCTTGAGTCAAGCACTGCTGATCCGGACAAGTACTGCTGGTTTCACAGCAGTGGAAGGTTGCAGCAGCTGATCTATAGTCTATTTTGTAATGTAATAGCAGTAGTTAACATAGCAGTGTTTGTATAGATCAGAGGTTAGAGTTTGTTAGGAGGTTAGATGTCACTTTCATGGTGACGTCAGCTAAGATGCTCAGTGGTTTGCTAGTGCCTATAAATAGTTCAGTACTTTGTACTGTTCTATTAGCTCTTTGCATCATCGTCTTCTTTGCACGAACAAACACTGAGTTCTGGCTGAGGGGGAGTTTGCATTCATTCATCAATCATTGTAATCGTTATTGAAATAAATTCAATCTTCCGATTCATTGAGAAAAGATGTTTGATCAAAGTATTACTCTCGTTTGATTGTATGCAAAGTTTGTTTTCATCATAATTCCGCTGCACACTCATCCATTTTTCATTTTAATTACAAACACAAAATACAATCAGAATCAAACTCAGATCCAACAATTGGTATCAGAGCTTGGTCAGTCAAATTTGCTTTAACAATCATTGTGACGTAAATAGTTCAGCTCATAACAGTTGATACTGATCGTTTGTTTGTTTGTTGAAAAACAGAGCAAGGATTAATCACCATTAAAGTTGATTTCTCAGTGTCTGTAAAACAACAAGAATGACGTCACAATCTCAGGATGATAAAAACAACATCGGCTCGCTTTTTAAACCACCTATGCTAAAAAGAAATGAGTACAACATCTGGCAGAGGAGGATGGGTCACATCCTCGCTCAACAAAGCACAGGTTGTTGGAGGTCTGTCGTCTTTGGTCCCCACGTTCCCACAGTGCCAAGCGCTGAAGATGCTAAAAAGTTCGTTCCAAAACCAGTTGAAAATTATACCGAAACCGACTATCAAAAGTTCGAACTAGATGCTAAAGCTTTTAGCATCATAGCATCAGCGCTGCCCAATGAGATATATGCTGGACTGTTACACTGTAACAGTGCCAAAGAGTTATGGGACGCGCTTAAGGAACAGTTTGGGGGAACCGAAGAAGTCATAGAAAACAATAGGGAAATCCTGAACCAACAGTATGAAACATTTTGTCATGTTAGAGGTGAATCACTGACGCAACAATTTGAGCGTTTCAGTTGTCTCATCAGTGAACTGAGGCTTGTTAATACCACTTTTACAAACTCAACTCAAAATAGCAGGTTCCTCAGGTCACTGCCAGAAAAATGGGACACCATAGCTTTTGTCACCCGAAACTCACCTGAGTTCAAGGATCTGACCTTGACCCAACTCCACGGTCGACTCCTGACCTACGAAAGGGAGTTGAACCAGAAAAGGAAGTTACAAGAGTCAGGAAAAGCCGTTGATGATTATACATTCGGTAACACTGCTCTTCTGGGTCAAGAAGAATCTGGGAGCAGTGGTAAGGATCAGGGTTATGATCACTTCATTGACATAACTGCTGGGGCAAACTTTAACAACCCTGATCCTCACTCTGCTAGTTATGCATTCACTGCAAACGAAAACCAGATGTCAAACAATTTAAGCTTTGAACTCAATGATTTGCAACATTTTGATCCCACTGACTTAGAAGAGATGGATATTCTGCACCAGTTGGCTTTGCTAAGTGTTAGAACTAGCAAATTCTATAAAAGAACAGGGAGAAAATTCCCAGGACTTCATGGGAATTTGAGGGTTGGGTTGGATAAATCGAAAATCAAGTGTTACAAGTGCAATAGGTTAGGGCACTTTGCTAGGGAATGCAGAAGTCAAAACACTGGACCAATAGTTACTCACCCTAGCTCTAACCCTAGACCACAAAGTCAAAACACAATGCACTATACCCAATACACCCCTGCAGCTCAAGTGAACACTGCTCACTATGCTGCTGCCCCTGTGCCTGTGCATTATGTCCAAACTACTGTCCCACAAATTCAGTACGTTCAAACCCCTGCTCCACAGGTACAAGTGCAACCTGTTGCACCTCAAACCACTGCTCCAGCAGCAGTACAACCAGATCAACAAAGCTTTTTCACTCAAGGGTTTGTTGACTGGAGCAGTATGCCTGAAGACCTTAGTGATGAAAATTTTGCACTCTATGCTTCTAATGATTCTTCTCATAATGAATTTTGTTTGATGGCATTAGAGTCAATACAGGAGGGGGTTGAAACTGAAGAGGAACAGCTGAGTACTGAAAAAGTGGATGAGGTGACTGAAGCAGTGGTTACTGCTGTGGCTGGTGAACTACTGTTGGGAGAAAGTTCAGGTACCCTGATTGAACCAATGACAGATCCATGGTCTGAAGAAGACAAAGAAGAAGAGAAAGAAGAAAAGGCTGGTGAAAAGAAGGTGAGAGCTGATGATGAAGAGAATCATCAATGTGACTGTGCAATGATGGCTGCTGCCAAGGTATCACCTCAAGTTCTTGAAAAACTGTGTTCTGACAATTGTATTATTGCTTTTGCTAACATCAAAGAGGTAAATGAAAACCTTCGGGATAAAATCTTAACTGATGAAGTCAAATTTGAAAGATCTTTAAAAGAACTTAAAAACAAATTGACTGAAAAGGAAAAAGAGATCAGCAGTTTGAAAGAAGAACAAAGCATAACCAAAACTCAACTCCAAACTATGGTAGAAAAATACCAAGTTTGCAAAAAGGAGTTGGAGTCCACCCAGATCACATGTGAGAGATGGGTGGAATCATGCAAAGGGTATGAGGTTATACTTGAAAAACAGATAAAAAGCAATGTAAAATTTGGTGTTGGCTATAGAAAACATGATGATGAAACCACTGCTTTTGGAAAATCTGTTCAAACCACTGATGTAACCACTGAGTTCATCCCCACAAACAAGAATGGCCAAGAAGTGAAAATCACTGACAAACTTGGTAACAAAATCACACTTGACAGACCAATGGGATCCTCTACTTTTGAGGAGCTTGAAGATTATCAGTTTAAACCAAAATGGTCTGATGAGTGTGATATTCTTGAAAATTTCAAGCCAATGGACTTTACATCAACTGATGGTGTTAAAGCTCCAAAGCTAAAGTCATACCTCTCAAGGACATCCCAGCAGTGGTTAAAACCTCTGCTGCAAAGGAGTCTGAAAAGAGAAAGAAGAAAGAAAAAATTGATAACTTGTTTTGTGAATTCTGTGAGAAAAGGAATCATCTAACAAAAGACTGTTTCCACTTAAAAGCTTATGATTTAAACAGAACAAGTGTCATTGTTTCAGCTGAAAGTTGCATTGTTTGTGGTAAAACAAACCACAAAACTCAGGCATGTGTGTATCTCAAAAACTTTGATGTGAAAAAGAATGAGTACATTGCTAAAACATCCTTGAGTCCATCATCATCATCAACATCTGTCAAATTCACCAAGAAACAACCACTGTTTGTGCCAGTTCAAACAGCTGTCACAAAACAGCTGAACCAAACATCTGTCAAAAGAGATGTTCAGGTTACTGATGCACCCCCTGCCAATCAGTTCAGAAAAGGCAAGGAAAAACAGTCCTACCAAAGGATTCCACACGTTTATGAGGCCTACAAAAGGCCCTCTAAACCTAAAGTGAATAGGCATCCTTTTGGTTATCAGCAGGTGATTGGTCAAGACCCCCAACAGTGGTTAGCAAGAAACAGTACTAAAACTGTCCAAACCCCTGACCTAACCACTGTCCATCACTCTGCATCCATCCCAGACACTGTTGAGACCCCATCCAAAGCCCTGTTGGCTTTGGAGACCTTAATGAACTAAGCTTTTTACTTCATGTGCAGGGAGCTTCTGCATGCTTTGATAGTCTTTGGTATGTAGATAGTTAAGGCTCCAGGCACATGACAGGATGTAAAGCCCTCCTCAAAGACTTTAAAATCCATGGAGGGGGTGATATATCCTTTGGGAATAATAGTAAAGGGAAAGTTCTGGGGTCTGGTACAGTGCAATCTGGAAATGTAAAATTTGAAAATGTCAATCTGATAGACAATCTAAAATTCAACCTTCTGAGTGTATCACAAATGAGTGACAAAGGGTTTGGGTCATTCTTCACAAAAGATTGTTGTAGGATTGTTGGACCAGAAATGGTTAAAAAGATTGAAGCAATAATCAAAACTGGTCAAACTAAACTTGTTGCTCAAAGAAGTGACAATGTTTATGTTGTTGATATGTCAAAAGAGTATCCCAGAGCTGATGCCTGTCTGTTCTCAGCTGCCTCTAACAAAGAGACAAAACTTTGGCACAGAAGGCTGGGGCACACAAATCTTAAGACAATCACTGAAATTTCAAAAAATGGTTTGGTGAGAGGCCAACCACAAAAATTGTTTTCATGTCCTGAACATTGCATTTCCTGTTTAAAAGGAAAACAGCATAAAAGTTCTTACAAGTCCATTGAAGAGTCCAAAACAACCCAGTGTTTGCAAATGCTACACATGGATTTGTTTGGCCCAGTTCAAGTCATGAGCCTCAAGAAGAAAAGATACTGTTTGGTTATTGTTGATGACTTTTCTAGGTTTACATGGACTTTCTTTTTACACTCAAAAGATGAGACTGCAGGCATTTTGCAAGACTTTGTGACACAGGTTGAAAAGAAATTTGACCTTCAAGTGAAAAGCTTCAGGAGTGACAATGGCACAGAATTTAAAAATAAGGTGTTGGATGCCTTCTGTGTGAAGAAAGGGATTGTAAGGCAGTACAGCATCCCTAGAACACCAGAGCAAAATGGGGTTGTTGAAAGAAAGAACAGAACTTTGATTGAGGCTGCCAGAACTATGCTTGCAGATTCAGGTTTGCCATTAACTTTCTGGGCAGAGGCAGTAAACACTGCTTGCTATGTCCAGAACAGAGTTTTAATAAACCCCAGGCACAAAAAGACTGCTTATGAAATTCTGTATAAAATCAAACCACTGATCTCATATTTCAAGGTGTTTGGCTGCCCATGCTTTATTTTGAACTTAAAAGATTCCATTTCAAAATTTGCAGCCAAAATTGATTGTGGTTATCATCTGGGATACTCAACCACTGCCAAGGCCTACAAAGTGTTCAATACACGGACCAAGGCAGTGGAGGAGACTTTGAATGTTAAGTTCAATGAACTTTCATCAATGAAAATCACAGCAAATCCTGCAGATCTGTTTGATCTTGAAAAATTTACTTTTGAAAATACTGCTGTCAAGACTAACAGTGCGGGTCCATCAGAGGATACAACACCAGACTATGGGTATGAAATCATCATTCCTCAAAGGTCTGCCACAAAGGGAAAAGCATCAGCTGTTCAAAACAGTTGTCAAAGCTCAACCACTGCTACCTCAACAGTTGTTGACCAAAGTAGCCCATCAACCACTGCCTCCACATCCTCAAACACTGCTGACAAAAGTCCCCAAATAGTGGATAAAAGTCAGCAGGTGTCCACTTCATTACCTCCTATTCCACCACCTTTTGAAGCCACTGCTGGGTCATCAAAGTCACCAGCAGTGGTTAGCTCAGATGATACACATTTGCAGCCTTCACCAACAAATGCCTTCATACCATACCAAGGAGATTTAATCTTCTTGAGATCTCATCCACTTGATCAAATCATTGGCAACATCAATGAAGGGGTGCTCACAAGAAGCCAAACCCAAAACATTTGTCTTTTTGCTGGTTTTCTATCACTCCATCAGCCAGTCAAGTACCAAGAGGCACTGAAAGACAACAGTTGGGTAGAAGCCATGCAAGAGGAGCTCCAACAGTTTAAAAGACAACAAGTATGGGAGCTTGTACCACTGCCAGAAGAGGTTAGTCCCATTGGCACAAAGTGGGTCTTCAAGAACAAAACTGATGAAAGGGGCATTGTTGTCAAGAATAAAGCCAGGCTTGTGGTTCAAGGTTACAGACAGGAAGAGAGGATTGATTATGATGAAACATTCGCCCCTGTTGCAAGATTGGAAGCCATTAGACTGTTCCTGGCCTTTGCTGTCAACCACAACATGAAGGTGTTTCAAATGGATATCAAAAGTGCTTTCCTCTATGGTACAATTCAAGAAGAGGTGTATGTTTGTCAACCTCCAGGTTTTGAGGATCCATTTTATCCTGATCATGTCTACAGGCTAAACAAAGCCTTGTATGGCCTGAAACAAGCACCAAGGGCCTGGTATGAAACTCTTTCCAACTTCCTACTCTCAAATGGTTTCAAAAGAGGTACCATTGATAAAACACTGTTTCTTAAATGGAGAGGGAAGGATTTAATGATTGTCCAAATTTATGTGGATGACATTATTTTTGGAAGCACATGTAACAAAATGTGTGAAGAGTTTAGAGAACTCATGACAGCTGTGTTTGAAATGAGTGCAATGGGTGAACTGCAATGCTTTCTTGGTCTCCAAGTACAGCAAATGCAAAATGGAACTTTCATTCATCAAAGCAAATATGCTAAAGAACTTTTGACCAAATTTGATATGAATGATTGTAAACCATGCAGCACACCCATGGCAACAAATAAGCTGGTCATGTCTGATGAAAAAGATGAGCTGATTGACCAAACACTTTATAGAAGCATGATTGGGTCTTTATTGTACCTAACTGCATCTAGACCAGACATCATGTTTGCAACATGTGTTTGTGCAAGAAGTCAATCAGCTCCCAGAAAATCAAATCTCATTGCTGTAAAAAGGATATTCAGATACATAAAAGGTGCTCCCACACTTGGTATCTGGTATCCAGCTAATGGGAACATCAAGCTTTCAGGTTTTTCAGACAGTGACTTTGCTGGATGTCACACCACAAGGAAGTCCACTTCAGGAGGGTGCCAGTTTCTAGGTGATTGCTTGGTTTCTTGGCAAAGCAAAAAGCAAGCAGCAGTTTCAACATCCACTGCTGAGGCTGAATACATTGCTACTGCAAGCTGTACAGCTCAACTCCTATGGCTTCAAAATCAGTTACTGGATTTTGGTATCACTGCCTTAAAGACACCACTCATGTTGGACAGCCAGGCAGCAGAAAATATCATCAAAAATCCAGTTTCCCACTCTACCACCAAACACATCGACATCAGACATCACTTTGTGAGGGATTGCTATGAAAAAGGTTTGATTTCTCTGCATCATGTTCCAACTAAAGACCAGCTGGCAGATGTGCTCACAAAAGCACTTGATACAGCCACTTTTGAAAGC
Source organism: Helianthus tuberosus (assembly GCA_030545235.1). NCBI lineage: Eukaryota > Viridiplantae > Streptophyta > Magnoliopsida > Asterales > Asteraceae > Helianthus > Helianthus tuberosus. Next base: position 146,682,791 of record CM060410.1, on the reverse strand, counting down.
TTGGTCTCTAGGATTGGGATGCTGAACATGGAATAACAAGCAACATCTTGTTTTTCTATGAATAAAAGCAACAAAATGTTTTCAGAAAATCAAAAATCCATCCTTAAAAATAGCTAACAATGAAATTTTCATTAAAATCCTTAAAAGTCTGCCATATCCACTGATTGTTCAAATGTCTGCTCTACTTCAAAAAGTCTGTCCACTGCTGAAAGTCAACCCCTGTTCTCTCATTCCATTGATAAACTCTGTTGTTCAAAAGCAGTATTTTATCCACTGATATGCTATCCACTGATAGTGAAAATCATCCACTGCTTTACTACCACTGCTTTCATCAGTCACTTTCATAAAAGTACTGTCCTTCACTTTCAGCAGGGGTTGTCACGTGGGCAGTACATAGTGGTCAGACCTTTTGTAACGGCTGCCACGTCAGCATTCACTTTCTTCCCTATAAAAATCCCCACTCACCACCAAAACAGGGTTTTACTGTCGAATTGAATTCTTAAAAATTCTCTTCCAAAAACAGTTTTTCATCTCATTTCTCCATAAATTTCTTTGATCATCATCTTCAAAATGACAAAATCGAAGCCATCCACAAAACCCACTTCCAAATCATCATCGAAAACAACCTCTCAAAAGGCAATCTCCACTGAAATTCCATATAAACCATCTCACAATCTCCTGGGTCTTCTCACAAAACCAGGAACCACCAATGTTTTCGATTCCATCATTGACACCATGGCAAAATCAAAGTACAAAACTTTGTTCACCGCCGATGCACCAATCTATTTGGAGACCCAAAGAGTGTTCTGGAAGAATGCAACCCTTGAAAAACAAGGAGACACTGCAACCACCATACACTCTTCTATAAAGGGTAAAGCTGTCCAAATCACTCCACAATCCATTTCAGAGGTCTTTCAACTCGATGATCAGGAAGGTAAAACTTCTTTCACTAAAAACGAGTTACAAACTGACTTCATTGAGAGAGGGTATGAAGCCACAATGATGAAGAAACTTACCTTACAAAAAGGTTATTTTCCTTTTGCAACCAGATTTTTATTTCATACCCTCCTACTATGTGTTTCAAACAAAACCACCTCTTTCAATGAAATCCCTTTAAAGATTCAAAATCTGGGATATGCAATTCTTCAAGAAGAAAATTTTAACTATTCTCGGGAAATCTTTAAAGATTTGGTTAATAATGTTGAAACAAAATCATTCTTACTGTTTCCAAGGTTTTTAAGTTACTATTTTGAAAAGAAATTCAGTAAGGATGATTTAGCAACAATAATTCAAGGTGATTCTACTCAAATAAACAGTTTAACAACTGAAACTTTTTCAAGAATGTTAGCACCTTGCAAAACACAAGCAGAGGTGCCTGAGCAGAATTTAGCAGCTACCACTGCTCCTCAGGTATCTGCTGCTGAGCCCACTGCTCAAGGTGATCAAAGCAGCAGAACAACTGTTTTGAAACCTACACCTACAAATCCCAAAAAGCCAAACAAAAAGAAAAATCAAAACCCCCCCAAACCAATCAAAAAGGAAACTCTGGAGGATGAGATACCAGAGCTACTGCCTGTGACAACACAAATGTCACAAGAAACCACTGCTGCTACTTCCTCACAGCAGTTGGTACAAATATCTCAACCCATAACCAAAACTCCTCCTGCTTCTTCACAAAAAGAACAGGTTGTACACATAGGGCCACCACATTATGATGCTCTGGAAACAGTCGTTTCCATCATCCACAGCCCAATGCCCGGGGCAAATTCTCTTTCTACACCCAACCTCACATCCACAATTCCACCAAAAACACAACTTTTGTTGGATGCAATAGATTTGAACCAGGCATTACCTAGTCCTTCTCAATCACCCGTTAATGAGAATATGCCTCAACAAATGACTGAGCCTGATGTATCATTTCTTGCTAACACACCAACACAACCTGAGGAGGTTACACCCCTTGAGTTATAAGTAACTCTTGGTGGTAATCCAAGTGAAGCAGCCACTACAACTGTTGAACCCACTGGTTTACAGCTGGACAGTGGTTACATTCATAAGACTTCCTTGGAGGCAATTCCTTTTATAGCACCTCTGCCAACCACCAGTGGATTTATTTATCCTACTGGAAACATCAAAAGGTTGTCAAGTGTTGAAGGGAGAAGACCCCAGTACCAAGAAAAAGGGGCATCAGTGGTTAATGTTTGGAGTATACTCCCTACCTCTACCACTGATAAAACCACTGTTAGTGGGAAACCAGATGATCCCATTAAATTGGGTGATGGTTTAAAGTACCAGAAATTGACGGATCGTGTTAAAAAGCTTGATAACTCTGTTGCAGAACTCAAAGATATGCTACAACAGTTGTTACAAGTACAAAAGGTACAATCAACTGCTATTCCATCTCAAGCACCTGCTCCACAACAGGCACCTGCTACAAATGAGCTCTGGAATTTATTTCAACCTTTTCTCCATCAACAAGCACAACTAGCAGATCAGAAACATGAAAAATATGTCCAACAGTTGAGAAATGCAATGGAGTCAAGGTTCAAGAACACTCAGGCTGATCTAAAGGCTCTCAAAACTCAGATCCTGCACACCACTGGCACTGCTCCTCCAACAGTTCTCTTCATTGATCAACTTCCCCCAGATAATGCCAAAAAGGGGGGAGAAAATTCAGGAGTGGAAAAAGAAGGGAATAGAGGATGGTCTCTACATTGAACCAGAAAATGCAAACATGACCAAACAGATCCCTCTGCCAGATGGAAGCAAGAAAATTGATGTGACCACAAATGCACTGGCAGAAGCAGTTGCAAGTGTAAAAAGGGATAGAGAGGCCAAAAAGAAAGCCAGGGTGGATTATCCGGATCAGGGTACTTCAGGGTCAAAAGATGATGAAAATCTTGTTGATGAAAAGAAGAAGCCTACAAGAAGGGTAAGGTGTTGGTGCACTATATGTCTGTTGATTACGTCATAATCAAGTCTTGTGTCTAGATAGGGTGAATGTACACACAACAGGGTTTTAATTAGGGTTTAGACATGTTTAACATGAAGATTTCGCTTGAAATCAGTTCAAGCGAAATCAACATGACTTGATTTCGCTTCAGGCCAGTTCAAGCGAAATCTACATGCCTATATATAGGGTTGTTGTCATTTCACTTGGTATGCGACTTCCAGAACTGTAACGAAGTGCTGCCAATTTCTGTTCAGGTTGTAAACATTGTTATTATCAATACAAGCAACAGATTAAAGATTACAAGCTGTATTCGTGTCTGGTTTACTGATTCCGCCTTTAAACTGGATGTAAAACTCTTTTGAACGACTCAGTCGGGTCAAACAACGATCCAACAAGTGGTATCAGAGCTCAGGACGAGGAGTTCATACCATAGCAGCGGATTTTCTTCTTTCTACTCACTTCTTTTTACATTTTTCAGATCTGAACTAGTTCCAACGGTCGAAATGGTCTGATTTTCGAGTATAACGTGTAAAACGTAGTATTAACAAAGCCTACAAAGTTTCAGCTTAAAATTCAGATTAAAACATGTTAAAATTGATCTAAAACTGGATTTCGCTTGAAGTTGTTCGTAGGTTATAGTTGATTTCGCTTCAAATCAGACTATTTGGACTATTTCGCTTGAACCTCTGAAGCGAAATAGTGTTTTGATCTTGGATTTCGCTTGAGCTGAAGCGAAATAGTTTGTTTCGCTTGAAACTTTTGAAGCGAACTTGTTTCGGCTAGATTTCGCTTGAAAACATCTGAAGCGAAATAGTTGGTTTCGCTTGAAGCTGTTTAAATTGAAACTTGTTTTGTTGAAGCGAAATAGAGAATTTCGCTTGAATCAGTTTTGAAGACAGATTTCGCTTGAACAGTGTTATATTGAGCTGATTTCGCTTGAAGCTGAATACTTCAAGTATTTCGCTTAAACTTGCTAATTTTTCAAAACCTAAAAATTTTCTAAGTGTTTGACTGATTTTTCAGGTACGTTCACAATGGATGATATTTTCTTGAACCCGTTTAGCGATATGTACGCATTCGCAGGAAACTCGGGAGATGATACTTCGTCAAGCAATGTGAACGAGAACCCACCAAAAGAGAAGAAAAAAGGAAGCTTGGGAATCGGAAAGTGCCTTCGGAACGTTCAATAAACCTCCAAAGCTAATGGCTATTGAGGAGTACAGTCGTTGGTCCAAAAAGTTTGAGGATTGGATGATGGCATTCGCATTTCCAAGTTGGAAAAGTCTAAAAAACGGTTATGATCAAGGAAACAAGAATGGTGAAGTTTTAACAGCATCTGATGAGATTGAATCATTCGTAGCCGAACAAAAGTGTGTGGCGTTGTTATTTCAATCTGTTCGGGAGGATATCATTTCATTGATTGATTATTCAAATGCTAAAGATCTTTGGGCAAAGTTAGAAAAGAAATGTTTAGGAAGTACTGATATCGTGAAAAACAAAAAGAAACTTCTTAGGAAAGAGTTTGATATGTTTAGTTGTCTTAAGAATGAGTCAGTGTGTAAAATGATTGAAAGGTTCGGTCATCTGAAGCTGGAATTAGCAAGACATGATATCAGATATTCTGATGATGAGCAAGTAGACAAGTTGTTCGATTCGTTGCCAGACGAGATGGAGTGGAGATATTATGCTCTCATGCTTAAGAACACTATTCCTTCTGCATTGTTGAAACCAGATTTGGTGATTGAGAAACTTGAAAGTCATGAGCTAGAGTTGAAAAAGACGTATAAAGTTAATCATTCATCTTATCAGCAGAATTTGGATCTATACTATCCAAAGAGCATGATGCCAAAAGCTACTTCTCCAAAAACTGTGTTTTCTGCTGAAAATGTGTCAACAGCTGGCAAAGAAAGTCAAAGTGGTCAAAGCAGTGGAAGTCACAGTGGTTTTCACAGTGGATCTTCATCTTCTGGAAATGCTGATGCAAAGAATCGTTTTCAATGCAACATTGCAATAGACTTGAAGAATGCACAAAACTTTGATGAAGAGTCGGCAAAGCAGCAAATGATCTTTCTAGCATCGGTGTTGGAATCGTATGAAGGATTAGTAGCTGGGAAGATAGGCAACACAAACCTGACGAAAGAAGATTACGATCAGATTGATCCGGAGGAAATGGAACTGATCGATATTCGTTGGGCCATGGCAAGTGCTGTTCGTCGTGCACAAAGATTCATGGAAATCACTGGCAGAAAAACAATTGGTGGTGCTTCGACTAAGTTGGGATTCGATAAATCGAAGGTGACTTGCTTCAAGTGTAAGCAGAAGGGTCATTTCAAGAGAGAATGTCGAAACGCTTATGCTGATGAATCGGAGAATCCTTTCAGAGATGATTACTACAAGAAGGCGATTTATCACCAGAATAAATCTGAGCCTCCTAGATTGAAGCAGGTTGAAGATAACAGAGAGAAATCTAGAGCTCTTGCAGTGATTTACGATGATGAGGGATATGATTGGAGTCAAGAGGTTCTACCAGAAGAAGATGCGGTTGGTTACGCATTCATGGCAAAAAATGAACCTATTCCATGGAAAGATGAGAGAACTGAAGAGCAGAAGTATAAATACAGAAAAATGATTTCGGAAAACAAAATTACTAGACTTTCTAGAATATTTTTGGATGCAAAGAGAGCCAACAGATGGGATCCAGACAGAGAGTGTTATCTTGATGAGTATGGAAATATTGCAGTTGATCACAAAACTCTTGATCTGGAAGTCTTAATCAAGGAAATGAAAGAAAATGATGAGTATTGGCAACACAAATGGTGGGGAACTCCAACTTCGAAAATGATTGAAGAAGAGAAAGAGGAGAAAGAAAGAAAGGAGAAAGAAGAGATAGAAGGAAAAGAATCAAAGAAGATTGATACTGGAGTTATCGATACTACGCAGGAGTTGACTGCAGAGAATCTGGGAAAAATGGCTGACAAAGTGCTGGCTGCTAAAGCACTTGAGGTAGACTCTAACTCCGTGTCTGAGTCAAAAAGCCAGGTCAGTTCAGATGTGTCAACAAATGTGTCAGGTAAAAAGATCGAAGGAAATGCTGATTGCAAAAATTGCAACAAAGAGTGCAAATTTTGTAATACTGTCACGTATCTCAACGGTGAGAAAATTAAAGACCTGACAGCAAAGGTCAGAAACGTTGAGGATCAGATTCTTGGTCGTGACAAAACAGTTAAAGCTTCAACTGAACGGATAAAAGAATTAACTACTCAAATGGAAACTGATAAAATTGATTATGACAAAATTAAACAAGAAAATGAAAAGTTGATTCTTGAAAACCGTCAGATTTCTGAAAAATTTGAAAAACTCAAAAGCACAATGAAAGATTGTGATGATCGAAATGGTAAAACTTTTAAAGAAAATGAACATTTAAAAGCAGTGGTTAGAGTTAAAGAAGAATCAATCAACAAACAACTGGATGAAATCGCTAAATTGAAACTTAAAGTTCAAGAGGCTGTAATCGAAAACGAGCGAATCCAGTTGAAGCTTAACAGTTACAGCTCCGCAAGCTTTGTTTTGCAACATATCATTCCCAAACCCATCGGGAAAGACAAAGCGGGCGAAGATGTGTATTCTGATGGAACTGGGGTGGGTTTTCATCAAGTACCACCACCTGTTCTTCATAATTACACTAAAAAGCAGTCTGGGTTGGTTGAAATTGAGGAAGAAAAAGAAGTTAAACTTCCAGAAAACATTGATGTTACTTTTACATCATCTGATGATAGTGTTCAGACAGAGATTGTTAAGAGTACAGCTGAAAGTGTTTTAATGTCTGATTCAACTGAAGATGATGGATGTTTCTTGAACAAGTACATTCAGAAATCAAAATCCAAAAACAACTTAAGTGATGAACCGGGTCTTGTGATGTACAAGATGGCTGGATCTGATAAGTTGTATTCGGATTCTGAATTTCCGATTGAGAATGTTAATGTGAAAAAGTTGACAAATGTTTTCAAATTGGTTGAAGTTGAGCTGTCGGAAGTGAACAGTTTGAAACAAACAAAAAGGCAAATGAATTTTGAGAAAGATAAAGCTTACTACAAAAAACCTGTTGTTCCACCAAGGTTTTATAATAATAATCGAAACAATTGGTCGGGTGGTTATCAGGGTAATAGTTATCAGAAAAAGAGTTTTCAAAACAAAAGGTTTGCTGAAAAGAAGGTGTTTGTGAACAGTTCAAGTTCACTTTCGGATGAGGAAAATAAAATTTTTTCAAAATCAAATGAAGAGTTCTTTGAAAAAAGAGCTTCACATTATCAGCCTGAAGGCATAAGTCGAGTTGTTGATACTCGTACATGTTTTAGATGTAACAAAGTTGGTCACATTGCAAGAACTTGCACCAACTCCAAGCCTAAGACTGAAACTGTGAAATTTCAACAAAAGAAAGTTGATGTGAAGGGTAAAACACCAATCGTTGTTGAGAAAAAGAGTGTGAAAAATAACAACATCAAAGTGAAAAATGAACCTGTAAAGAAAGTGGTAACTAAAAATGACAAGTTTTATAAACAGGTTGCATTATCTCAACAAGTTTGGAAACCAAAAACTGAAATGAAAATTTCAACTTCTGAAGTGAAAAAGGCTGATGAATCAACTCCGGTTGATTATGATGCAACTTTTCCATCTTTGAAGGCTGAAAATTTCAAAATTCAAATTGCTAGAGTCAAGGTTACACCTAAGGCTGATGAGGCCTGGGTGGACACCATGTTCGAATAAACAGTTTGAATTGCCGGAGCTTCCTGGATCGCGAAGCATGTATCGGCATCTTTATTGAAGTGTTTTAAAATCAACTTGTGGTATATGCAGGATCTTCCAAGAGCCATTTCAAGATGGATCATGGATAGTGGCGCATCTCGACATATGACAGGAAAAACTGCATTACTGTATGATGTGAAGAATATCAATGGTGGTTATGTGGGATTTGCAGGTCATGAAGGTGGTCGAATTATTGGTGAAGGAACGTTATCCAATGGGATTGTGACGTTTGAGAGAGTTAACTACATTACTGAGCTGGAGAACAATCTGCTTAGTATCTCGCAGATTTGTGACAATCAGTATACTACTCACTTCACTGATAAAGAGTGTTTGATTTTGAAACCTGGTTTTGTTGTTCCTGAAGAATGGATTATTATGAGGGCACCTAGAGTGAATGATTTATATGTGTTAGATATGTCTGTAGCAACTACAACTACTGGTCAAGCACATTGTTTCGTGTCTAGAGCAACTGAGAAAGAATCAAGATTGTGGCACCGAAAGATGGGGCATATACATCTTAGAAAAATGAATCACTTGGTGCACAATGATTTGGTATTGGGAGTTAATATCAAAGGTTTTCATCTGGAAGGGGAGTGTATTAGCTGTATCAAAGGCAAGCAGAAGAAAAAGTCACACCCTACAAAGCAAGTCAATTCAGTTTCAAGACCGCTGGAAAGACTTCACATGGATTTGTTTGGTCCAGTGAATGTCAAAAGCATTACAGGAGATTACTATTGTTTGGTCGTTACTGATGATTATTCCAGATTTTCATGGGTTTCTTTCTTGAAGACGAAAGATGAAACATTTGACAGTTTGATGGGTCTGTTCAGAAAGGTTGAGAATTTGTACCAAAAGCGTATCAAGAGAATTCGAAGTGATAATGGTACTGAATTCAAGAACAGCAAGATGGAAGAATTTTGTGATGAAAGAGGTATTTTGCATGAGTTTAGTGCTCCGTACACTCCGCAACAGAATGGAGTCGCAGAACGCAAAAACCGGACGCTAATTGAGACGGCTAGAACTATGCTCGCAGATTCAAAGTTACCAATTAATTTTTGGGCTGAAGCTGTTTCTGCCGCATGCTATACGCTCAACAGGGTTCTTACTGTTAAGAAGTTCAACAAAACATGTTTTGAGCTAATCAATAATCGCAAACCGAATTTGAAGTATCTAGAACCGTTCGGGTCACCTTGTACGGTTATAGAACCTTTTGGGAAGTTTGGTCCGAAGTGCATTGAGGGAATATTTGTTGGTTATTCAAATCCATTGCGACGTGTCTTCGTTCCAACTGAAAAGCGGATTATTGAAGCTACAAATGTTGAATGTCAAGGTTATACTATGCCGCCGCAGAATCCTGGTGATTCATGGCGTTATCATTATGACAAACTTTGGGATTCGTTTGACATGAGAGAAGAATCAGAGGATGAAGAAGATTTCTTTGATGAGTTGGATATTTTGCGTGAATATGAGTCGCAGTTAAGGTTCCCAGCTGAGTATTCAAGAAGACCACGGGAAACTTCAAATGACGATGAAGCAGGTCCAAGTAATGCTGGTGAACATTATGATGTCCAACAGAATGAAGTTGCTCAAGAAAATCAGTCGGCTCAGAATGATAATCTAGATGCTGAAAATATGCCGATATTTGATCATGGTGATTCAGATTCAGATTCTGAGGGGGAGCAAGTTCAGATTTCAGGTCAAACAAACCAAGTTGGTGAACAAGATGCAGAGCAGAATGTTACTAATCTGGAGGGAAATGTAGATGTTCCAAGTGAAGTGATGCCGCGAACTTTTTCATATCATCCAGAGGAGTTGATCATAGGAGAATTGCAAGCAGGCGTTCGCACTCGAAATCAGATTGATAAAGGGCTTACATGTTTTTATACAAAAGTTGCTCCTTTGCAAACTGAATTCTCATTAAGTTGTTTTATCTCGCAGGTTGAGCCAAGAACTTGCAAAGAGGCACTTACTGAAGACTCTTGGGTCAATGCAATGCAGGAGGAACTTAGTCAATTTGAGAAATTGGGAGTGTGGAAGTTAGTTGATTTGCCGGATGGTCATAGGAAAATTAACACTAAGTGGGTGTTTAAGTGTAAGAGGGACGATAGAGGAGTTGTCGTAAGGAACAAAGCTCAACTCGTTGTTCAGGGATTTAGTCAACAGGAGGGGATTGATTTTACCGAAGTCTATGCTCCTGTAGCACGACTAGAAGCTATCAGAATTTTCCTAGCATTTGCGTCTTGGAAGAACTTCAAAGTTTATCAGTTAGATGTTAAATCGGCGTTTCTTTACGGGAAGGTTAAAGAGGAGGTTTATGTCGGTCAGCCACCGGGCTTCACCGATCCAATCCACAAAAACAAGGTCTACTTATTGGACAAAGCGCTGTATGGTTTACATCAGGCCCCGAGAGCCTGGTACGAGACTTTGTCTCAACACCTACTAGCCAACAAGTTCATTCGTGGAAAAGTGGATGCCACTCTCTTTACTAAAGAAGTTGATGGTCATCTTCTGATAGTTCAGATTTATGTGGACGATATAATCTTTGGGTCGACAAATGAAAATCTATGCAAAGATTTTGAATCAGTGATGAAGCAGAAGGTTGAAATGTCATCAATGGGGGAGATGAAATTCTTTCTGGGATTACAAGTTGAACAACTTCCTGAAGGAATTTTCATTCATCAGTCAAAGTATGTTCATGCTATTCTAGAGAAATTTGGAATGTCAAGTTCTACTCCAGCTGCTACCCCACTTGCAACAAATCATGGGATTCACCCAGATCTCACCGGAGACAGGGCTGATGAAACGTTTTACCATTCCATGATAGGTTCTTTAATGTACCTAACTGCTTCACGTCCTGATATTATGTACCCAACGTGCCTCGCAGCAAGATTTCAGTCTAACCCGAGAGCATCACACATGATCATTGTGAAGAGGATATTGCGCTACCTGAAAGGAACTCCTTCATTGGGGTTGTGGTATCCTAGGAAAGGCGAATTTACGCTCGAAGGGTATTCCGATTCGGATTTCGGATGCTGCAAAGTCAATTCAAAATCAACAACTGCAGGATGCCAGTTCTTTGGTACTAGATTGGTTACCTGGCAGTGTAAGAAACAAACGTCTGTGGCGTTATCTACCTGTGAAGCGGAGTATGTTTCTGCTAGCAGTTGCTGCTCTCAGATCTTGTGGATACAGCAACAGATGCGCGACTACGGTTTGCAGTTTCTTAACACACCTCTTTTTGTTGATAATGAGGCCGCTATAAATATAACTAAGAATCCAGTACATCACGCTAAAACTAAACATATAGAAATTCGTCATCACTTTATTCGTGATTGCTTTGAGAAAAAGTTGATACGAATTGAGAAAATCCACACTGACGAACAGAAAGCTGATTTACATACCAAAGCTTTTGATAAAAATCGGTTTAAATATTTGTTAAAACTGAATGGTATGAAGCTTCTGTCGGTGTCGGATGGCATTATTGGCGTTGATGAAAGTACTGTTGTGGATGAAGATGAGAAACAATCTGCAATGGTTTGTCGAATTTTTACTTGTTTTGGTATTTAGGGGGAGTAGATGTTTTTGTACATAGTTTATTTTCAGAAAATACAAAAACAGTAAAATCTGAAAAAATACAAAAACATGATAAAATCTGAAAAAGAGCTTGTGTATATAGGGAAAATGATAATACATCAGTTAGACGATTACAGTATGCTAAAGATTTGAAAAGTATAAAAGAGTTAAACAATCTTACTGATGATGTGTCGATAGGTTTTCGCACATTTAGTAGATTTATTTGGGATATAAACCTAAATTCAAACTTGTAAATTCGTGGGGAACACTACTTGGATATATAGGTAACCCCTGAAATCTCGTTTGAAAGGTCTCTTAATCTGATATACTAGGTCTTTATACTCTATGATATCTGGGGTATTATTCCGGGACTTCTGCTGAACGGTAGTTCTGACCTAGTCCCTGGCTAATACTTGCTTCAATGCTTGAAACACAGCATTAAACCCTCAGCATGCTGAAACAATTAAATTGATATATGCTGCTGTTGTAAGCAAAAAGATCCTCTAAAGGGGACACACTGAAAAGTCGAAGGTGATATCTCTCTGTGTATACGGAAGTATCGATCTGAGATCCCTCGGCCCTCGCAGACCTAAATTATATACAGATATCATTGTAGTATTCTCACCTGTAAGACTGATTATTGGGATTCTGGATACGGGAGTATATTCAAGAGGTGGGACACATGAATGATCTAAGTTCTTAATTCATCTAAATTGTATCCTGAGTAAATTGAAATTTGTGTGAGAATTTAAGATGGATCAGTATATTGACAATCGAGGTGAATTGTTTAAGTCTGAGTATGATATGTAGCTTAACGGTACTTGTGACTTGTCATTAACTGATATGATCCTCTGACGCATACTCAAACAAAAATATTATCTGTAAATATGTTTGTACATATTTCTTTACTGCTTTATGTTTTCAGAAAATACAAAAAGATTTTGATTTCTGCTTTATTTTCGACAACTGATGTCTGAGTGCTGAGTTTCAAAATCTAAGTATGCTGATTGTGTTTCTGAAAATAAAACAAGTTCATTAATTTGAAACTTGATTTAAATTCAAAAATTTCAAAAACAGTTTGGGATATCTCCAAGGTCATTAGTTTGAACTTGGATGATAAACTGTGAGGGAGTTGGATTCTTTAACACTGCCATATCCGTAAAGTTTGTTGATAGGGGGAGTAGATTAAAGAAGATTGATTGATATCATGAAAATTTTGTTACTTATATCTGGATGAGTGATTGCAGGTTTCAGGAATTTCCACGGAGGTTAAATGTCAAAGCTTGAACCAGACATCTCAGATTCTAGCATATCGAGAGAGGGAGTCTGTGAAAGGGGGAGTCTGGATTAACAGTCAAAGGGAAGTCTGAAGATGGAGTCAGGACAAGATGTAAATCTGTGAAGATAGAGTGCTTTTGATGAAAAGACAGAATGTTTAAAGAATGATGAAGACAAAGACTTGAAGCCAAAGACTTCATCAACATCCAAGGGGGAGTCTGTTGGTGCACTATATGTCTGTTGATTACGTCATAATCAAGTCTTGTGTCTAGATAGGGTGAATGTACACACAACAGGGTTTTAATTAGGGTTTAGACATGTTTAACATGAAGATTTCGCTTGAAATCAGTTCAAGCGAAATCAACATGACTTGATTTCGCTTCAGGCCAGTTCAAGCGAAATCTACATGCCTATATATAGGGTTGTTGTCATTTCACTTGGTATGCGACTTCCAGAACTGTAACGAAGTGCTGCCAATTTCTGTTCAGGTTGTAAACATTGTTATTATCAATACAAGAAACAGATTAAAGATTACAAGCTGTATTCGTGTCTGGTTTACTGATTCCGCCTTTAAACTGGATGTAAAACTCTTTTGAACGACTCAGTCGGGTCAAACAACGATCCAACAAGACTTGTTGGACCGTTCTACGACCTTAAACCGTCAGTTAAGGCAGTTCATCTTTGCATACGAAGGCGGAATCAACGTAAACAAAGTCATAACAGCTCTAATCCTTTTAATCTTTCTATTCTGATTGATTTGAGTGCTTATACAAGGTTTTCTGATACAAATCCGTCAGCACTTCGTCTCACATACAATGTCTTTTTTTTAATGAACAACACAACACACATATATATAGGCTTGATGATTTCGCTTGAGCATGCTTGAAGCGAAATCATGTGTTGTTGATTTCGCTTGAAGATGTTTCAAGCGAAATCTTCAAGTTTAACCTAAACAAACCCTAATTTAACTCTAATGTGTGATCATTCTAACAATTCTAGACACAAGACTTGATTATGATGTAATCAACAGACATTTAGTGCACCAACAGACCCCCCCTTGGATGTTGATGAAGTCTTTTTCAGTACAGACTTTGCACATTTCTATGCAATTCCTGCACTTGTTTTCTTTTTCATCAACCATTTCAACATTAGATAGATCAGAAGATTTTCTAACCTCAGTCTCATTCAGCACCGGTTCTTCTGATTCAACTTTCTGATCGTTCTCCTTTTCTTCTTTCTGAGCTTCTGCATTCTTCTGTTCTTCTTCAGCTTTTTGTTCCTCTCCAGCAAGGTTTGCAACAGTCTTCACTTCTTCAATTCTTCTTCTTTTCTTTTCTTCAGTTCTACCACCTTCGGTAAACTTGCTTCAAAAACTTCTCTTAACTTGATCATCAAATTTGGCAAATAGCTTTTGTCAGAAAGCCTTCTTGTGTTGAACGCGCCCTCACTTGGAAACACATTGGTTACAGCATCAAAATCCACTTTTGATGGATCAACTACTGGATTACCCTGTGGATCCATGTAACACTCTAACTCTTCATTCCATCTTTTAGCTCTCTGTGCTTCCTTAAATGGTTCATACAATTTGCCAATCTCCCATCTCGCACTGTCTTTTCTCCACCATCTATCATGATCACTTTCCCCTGTCATTTTCAATTATCTAGAAACAAACAAACAAAACAATCAATTCAAACAATATCAAACAACTTGAAATAGACTGACACTCGGTTGACGTAAAATGATCTCGATACGAAATTCCACTTTTCAAGTGAAATCAAGACAATGTAACACTGTTCAAGCGAAATCCACTATTTCGCTTCAGATGATTCAAGTTCAATTCAAGCGAAATCCTGATATAAATGTTTCAAACAAAATTCTGTTTCAAAGCACTTTTCAAGCGAAACCTACTATTTCGCTTCAACTGATCTCAAGTGAAAACCAAGTCCAGATCTGATTCAAGCGAAATCCTCTATTTCGCTTCAACAATACAAGTTTCAATTCAAACAGTTTCAAGCGAACCCAACTATTTCGCTTCAGATGTTTCAAGCGAAACAAACTATTTCGCTTCAGATGTTTCAAGCGAAATAGTCCAAAATGTCTAACTTGAAGCGAAAACAACCTGTTATCTTCGAATACTTTCAAGCGAAACCCTGTTTTAGGTCAATTTTATCATATTTTAGTCTGAATTTTAGTCCGAATCTTTGTAGGCTTTGTTAAAACTCAGTTTTATACGATATACTCGAAAATCAGACCATTTCGACCGTTGGAACTTGTTCAGATCAGAAAAATGTAAAAAGAAATGAGTAGAAATGAGAGAAATCGGTAGAATCAAGCTGTAGTAGTATGAACTCCTCGTCCTGAGCTCTGATACCACTTGTTGGACCGTTCTACGACCTTAAACCGTCAGTTAAGGCAGTTCATCTTTGCATACGAAGGCGGAATCAACGTAAACAAAGTCATAACAGCTCTAATCCTTTTAATCTTTCTATTCTGATTGATTTGAGTGCTTATACAAGGTTTTCTGATACAAATCCGTCAGCACTTCGTCTCACATACAATGACTTTTTTTTTAATGAACAACACAACACACATATATATAGGCTTGATGATTTCGCTTGAGCATGCTTGAAGCGAAATCATGTGTTGTTGATTTCGCTTGAAGATGTTTCAAGCGAAATCTTCAAGTTTAACCTAAACAAACCCTAATTTAACTCTAATGTGTGATCATTCTAACAATTCTAGACACAAGACTTGATTATGATGTAATCAACAGACATTTAGTGCACCAACATAAGGCTACCCAAATCCATTCCAACCAGACGTTCAAAGTCTGTTCCAAAACCACCACCTAAAACAGCTGTTGTAACTCCTGTTGTACCCACTACTGTTGGTACTTCAGTGGTTTCAACATCTGCTCCCACTTCAACACACACCACTTCAACACACACTACATCCACTGCCTTACCACCATCACCACCAAAAACAAAATCACCTCCTGCCAAAAGGCAGAAGACAGCAGTTGTTACAACATCTACTGTAAAGACAATAGTGGTTGGAACACCAGTTGTTTCAACAACTGTTAGTCAATCACAAACCACTGCCACTACATCCACCACCACTGTTCCATCCAAAACATCATCAGCTCCTCCTCAAACAAAGAGGAGAATGCTAATTCTCAAAGATGATGACACTTCACCATCACAAACATCTTCAAAATCTTTAGCTCTTGTCACAATACCAAAACCAGTTCCTCTCTCTTCAGTTCGAATGCATAAGCCCTTACCTCCTGCAGGTGTTCAATTTCCTCTTGAACTAGCAGCTGTTAGAGAAGAAATAAAATCTTTTTACTATGAGAATGACCCTGCCAAAAGGAGTTTGTCATCAATAAAAGGATATCCCTGGCCTAAAAATGTTGATGAATATTTAAAAATCAAGGCCAAGCAAGCAGAGGATATTTCAAAAAGAAACACACAAGGGAAATCTGACAAAGAAATTTCAAGAAACTATCAATATCTGCTCACACAAGTCAGATCCCTAGAACAATTTGCAAAAAATATCAGTCAACAAATTTCAGAAAAAGCAGCTGAAACTTTGAAGAAAGACTACATTGAAAGCATCATGGCTCATAAGAAGTACAAAGAAGAGATATACATGTACAAAGAGTGGACTGTTCCTGAGCTTGAAAATGAAGCAGCAAGAATTCAAGACATGATAAAAAGGAAAGTCACTCACACTCCTCCTGACTGGGCGAAGTTTAGAAAGAATGTACCTGACAAACAGGTAGAACTGAAAAGAATGAAAGAAGAACTGGCTGCAGCTGAATATGGAAACAAAAGACAAATTGCTAGATGGAAAGAAGATGTGGTTAGGATCACCTACAAAAGGTTGGAGGAACTAAGAAAGAAAGATCCAAATGTTCCTCAAAAGCCTGACTATCCTGAAGCAGAGGTTTCAAAAAGACAAACAAAGCTGCAAATCAGGAGAGCCACTGCTCCAACTGGTGCTGCCATCTATAAAAGAAGGACACACAAACAGCTGGGAGGTGAAACCATCCAAGAGATGATAAAAGGAGATGACCTTGTAAAAGAAAGCATAAAGAAAATGATCATAGAAACTCTTGGTTTGGATCAAACTGCAAATACTGCTCAGCCAGTTATGAATAGGCCAGCCTCACCAAATACCTCTGCAAATAAACATCTCCCAAGAAACCCACCAGGCTCAAAAATACAAAAGTGGGAAACTGACAAACAGACCTGCGTATTGACTTTGCTCAGGTCTGGTGGAGAAGTGGAGAAAATATCAAGGGAACAAGCTCTTGGCCTGAGTCTTGAAGATTTGCAGGATCTCCTTGATCTTCCACTTAGCAGGGATGATGAAGACACAGATGCCCTAGACTTTGAACTACAATTTAAAGGTCAGATAAGGGAACTGTTGATGAGGCAATAAATGTCCACAATAATGAAGAGTTTTGGCATTATCTGTTCCAGGGGAGATTGTTGGGATTGAACCCTATCAGAGGAACAGATAATTAAAGCCAAAACAGGATCAGAGCAGTGGATCCAGAATAAGCAGATGTTTACATACAAGTCTCTCCCCTTGAAAGTGATTTCAACATCTGCTGACCTCCTATCTGCTGATCTTGCAAACTGCTGACCTACAATTGCTGCTCAAGTAAAGACCTGATGAAAGACTAAAGCCCTGCTGATTCAATCTACTGCCTTGAGTCAAGCACTGCTGATCCGGACAAGTACTGCTGGGTTCACAGCAGTGGAAGGTTGCAGCAGCTGATCTATAGTCTGTTTTGTAATGTAATGTAATAGCAGTAGTTAACATAGCAGTGTTTGTATAGATCAGAGGTTAGAGTTTGTTAGGAGGTTAGATGTCACTTTCATGGTGACGTCAGCTAAGATGCTCAGTGGTTTGCTAGTGCCTATAAATAGTTCAGTACTTTGTACTGTTCTATTAGCTCTTTGCATCATCGTCTTCTTTGCACGAACAAACACTGAGCTCTGGCTGAGGGGGAGTTTGCATTCATTCATCAATCATTGTAATCGTTATTGAAATAAATTCAATCTTCCGATTCATTGAGAAAAGATGTTTGATCAAAGTATTACTCTCGTTTGATTGTATGCAAAGTTTGTTTTCATCATAATTCTGCTGCACACTCATCCATTTTTCATTTTAATTACAAACACAAAATACAATCAGAATCAAACTCAGATCCAACAATATGCTTATATATGCCCGTTATGCCCTTATGTCATATAAACGAGATATTTGAAAATATGAGAGGACAAAAAGCTTTATTACTGATATATAAGTATGTCCCGAAAATTTGACATCAGTTTCTGGTCTCAAAATAAAGTTATGCAAGATATCGTAAATTGAAACTTTTTATTAATTAAATTACGCTATCTTGCATAAGACATGTTTAAACATGGATTTTGACCCAAAACTCATTACCTACTATTAAGATATTATTTTTAGGGATTTTTAGGATTTTTTTCAGATTATAAACTGACCATATCATTGAGTTCTTGTATAATTCGGTAAATTACGATAATACCCTTTTCATGCATAAAATGAGATTAACATATGATTTGAATGCCAACCTTTTCCTACTGATATTATACATTAAATAAAATATTTTGAACACTTGAGATTGATCAAAATCTCATATTTCCATGAACATCTTAATTATCGTCAATTAGCGATTTTTACGCTAATTAGGTGCATAATATGGTTTAAAACCATATTTAACACCTAAGACTTGTTACCTATTGAATTTTTAAATAAATTTAAATATTATTACAGTAGGTATAAGTCATGAACTCAGACTTCCAAAAATGTCCTTAAAAGCATATGTGAAATGACCAAATTACCCTTTCGGGGCATAGTTTGGTCATAAATGGTAAACCACACATATGTATGATATCTTACTGATGTAACTTGATAGAGTAAATATTTTCACTGAATTTTTTAGACCAGAACCTCAGTTTACTATTAAATCTCTTTTATAAACATTAAAATGACCAAAATGCCCCAACGGGACTTAAATTGGTTTTAAATAATTTTTGGGCATATATGTTAACATCCTACTGATGTATTAACATATTCTAAGCATAATAACATTTGAGACCTGTATATAATTCATTTGGTTACCCGTTAGGCATTTATGCGTTCGATTCGGTTTATGTAACTAGTTTACATAAATTAGCCGAAATGGGTTTAACCTTATCATTAAATCTTCAAAATCCAAAATGTGTTTAGTTTACTCATATTATAGAAGTATCCAAACTTTTTGGGTCTAAATCACATTCCATTCCGGTCTCCGCTTAATCTAGCGTTTAGATCCGAATAGTATCTTTCAAACTAACCAGTCTAAGTCTTTGACTTAAATAAAGACCCGTTAGTATCCTAATAGGTTAATAAACCTTCCATACAGATTGAGTAGCTTCGGTAGAAGGTATTTTCATAAGGCTTTAGGAAATATACGGCTGAGTTACATCCTTACACATCTAGCTCAGGTAAATACTTTTAACTTATTTTCCGTTATACGGGCTTGGGATACGGTATTATAATAATACCGCTTGGTCGGGTATGAAATCACTTAATCGGATTGTGATTAATAAATTGCATAACCCGTTTTAATCTGTTTTGTTTGATAACATAAACATTGGGGGTTAATACGACCGTGTCCTGGATATCCTTGGCTTATTTCATTTGTAAATGACCACGACCTGTGCACGGGGTGTAGGCATACACCTGACAGATGCAAATGCTAAATAACCCACATATTGGGGATAACTCCTTTGTGGATTCTATAGTGGTGAGTCGGTTAATCATGACCGGCTTCCAAACCGGCCGCACATGTATGACAAACATGTAAAATAGTATACAAGATTATCTTAAATAATTGTCCCAAGTTATAAATGGTTTGTGCCTTGTGCGCCTAAATCAATTTTCATAAACTCTATTCAAATGAGTAGGTTAATTGTATTTACCAGTGTAAACTGACGTATTTTCCAAAGACTAAGTGACAGGTACCTCACGAAACTAGGCTGGAGCTACTTGGTGTCAAATAAGAGGATCTTGCAAATCCTTAGATGCCTGGAGTCTGTTATTTCAGTTTCTTGTATTTTGTTTTAATGATCCGCCTGTGGATCTCTATTACAACCAAGTCTGTATATTCTTTTATTTGGACACTCGGACATGTAACACCCCGAAAATTTACGTCCTATAATGTATTGACATGTGTCATAATCTTGAATGTTTGAAAGTATACTCTAGAGGGACTAAAGTTGACAAACATGGAAAGTATGTGAATATAAGGGTTCCAAAATGTCAACAAGGGATAAATATACTTTACAGTAACCCTACATGATGCTTATACCCTTACACGAATAAATCATGGATCATGCGAAGCTAATTGTGAAAGAAAGTGAGGAATTACAAACTACAGGGGTTAAATGTGTCAACATGTTTAAGATATACCTCTAAGTGACCTTTTAGCAAACCTGAAGCCTTGTAACAATTAATTATGCTCACTAGAATGCACCATAAAAATTTCACCAAGTTCCGTTATCGTATGAGAAAGTTATGATAAAATTCGTGTACGAGGGGTTAGAAGCGTCAACATGGAAATTTAGGATTTTTCGGGTAAACACAAAGTGGCCAAGGACTTCAAAAAGTGGGTATAAGTCTTAAAGCCCCTAAATGTCAATTTTAAAGGTTTAAAATGCAAGAATGAAAGTGAAAGCGACGTTTAGGAGGACCGGGGACTGAAAGTGCAATAAACAAGAAATTGAAAACCTGAACCCAGGTCTAAGGCGGGCCGCGTAAGGTCATGAAGACCTTTACGCGGGCCGCGTGCGATGCCCAGTTGCAGAAAAAACAGACAGGTGCCTGTCCAGCCTTGTAACCGACTTCAAATGCCATTTTGGCATACCATGGGCTTCCTATACTGGTATTTAGGCTCTAGAAGGCACATGTACACATCTTGGAACAATTATAGACATAGATGGCATGATCTTGGACAATCAAAGTTCATATATAAGGGCCATGGTTTGCAACTTTTGAGTTCATTCATTCTTTTCACCAACTGATCAAGTTCTGGAGCATAAGGACCATCTTCAAGCATCATAAATCGTTCATAGGACTTGTGTAAGTACCCTTGACCCTTCTTAATTAAGTTTTGATTAGTTTATAGCTTAAAAGTCAAACCGTCGTAATTACGGTTTGACTTAACGATTAATCGCTAACAGTCCAGCGATTAGGCAAACTTAAGGTAGTTATAAGTTGGTAATTATGTGGGCTTTAAACCCTTAAAAGGGTAATAACTGATTCCCATCTTAACTAGGTCATTTGTCGAGTCAAAGATGTTTAGAAAAAGTCAACAGAAATGTAAACTTTGATTTAACGCATAATTAACGATGTAAAAGGCGTGTAACCTATTTTATCATTCATGAAACCTGATAATAAGTATAAGAACTTGTCTAGGCTTGTTTGATTCGACAACTTTCTGTTTAAGATCAATTCGGAACCGAAAGGCGCATAGTTTGACTTTCTGCTTTGACTTCGGTTCTGACCCGATTTAGATAGGTTTAGACATGCCTTAAAGTTCCATTAGGACCTAGTTACATGATTGTATAACCCTCTGCGTTTATACCACTTAAATCCTTAATTGTCCGACGTTTCCGTTAAGTGCTTAAATATGGACCATAATGCCCTTATGACCATACAACGAGAATTTTGGAAATGTAAAAGTACAATAATCTTTGTTACTAATTATAAAACATGTCCCTAAATTTTCACATCAGTTGGAGGTCTAGATTAGGAGTTATGCTTAATGACGTAATTAGAACGCTTCTTAGTAATTAAACGACGTCATTAGCGTAAAGCCTATCTAAACCCAATTTTTGGCACCAAACCTTTTACCCACTGATGTAATATAATATTTTGGGATTTTTGAATATTTTTAATTATTTTTAAACTGATCATAAGCTAGGATTAGTGCCTTGATTCGGTAAATGCCGAATATACCCTTTTAAGCCATAAAATGAGTTTTACAAATCCTTTTGATACCAATCCAATTGCTACTGATTTTAAATAATAAATGTAGTGTTTTGAACCTGTTTAACTGATCAGAAAACTCAGAATCCTATTTTAACCCGTACGTCGCTTAAAATGGCTTTATACGCGTATTATACGCATAGTTTGAGTTTAAAAACATTTTGTCACATAAGACTTATTACCAACTGAGGTAACCTGTTAAAATAAGCTATTTTACTAAATTACCCAGACCCGAATCCCAGAAGCTTAATTTATCCCTTTTATAATCTTTAAAATGACCAAAATACCCCTACGGGGCTTAATATGAGATTAAACTCGTTTTGGGCATAATGGAAGGTATCCTACTGATACCACAACATATTTAAGACATGTTAACTTAGGAAACCTGTTTAGGACTCTTATGGTTACCCGTTACGCTTCATGCGCGTTCGGTTCGGTTTATGTAACTAGTTTACATAAATTAGCCAAAACGGGTCAAACCTTATCGGTTTTGTTTCAAAATCCAGAATGTGTTTAGTTTACCCATATTATACAAGTCTCCAAACTTTTCGGGTCTAAATCACATTCTATTCCGGTCTTCGCTTAATCATGCGTTTTGAACCGTAAACCTTTCCTTAAAACTAACCGGTCTAAGTTACGACTTAAATAAGACCCGTTAGGAATCTAATAGGTTAATAAAAACCTTTGTTCCAGATTAAGAGCCCCAGTAGAAGTACTTGTGCTTGCTGATTTGAAAATACGGCTGAGTATAAATTACATTGCTAGCTCAGGTAAATACTTTTAACTTATTTTCCCTTATACGGGCTTGGGGTACGGTATTATAAAAATACCGCTTGGTCGGGTGTAGAAACCTTTTAATCGGAGATGATTAAATTGCATAATCCCGTTTTAATCTGTATTGATTGATAACAAATAACATTGGCGGTTAATGACCGTGTCCTGGATATCCTTGGCTCATTTAAAAAGTGAATGGCCATAACTTAAGCACAAGGTGTAGGCATAACACCTCCTGTTGCGTATGTAAAAGATATACTCACTCATAAGGATGTATTCTTGTGAGTTATATTTATGGTGTGTCGATTAATCTTGACCGGCTTGTATTGTATAATCACCGGCCCTAAATGTTGGACAACCATGTAAATCGGATACAAGATTTTTATTAATAAGATTGTCCCAAGTATAAAAGATTAACTTTGCCTCTGTGCATTTTAATCAATTTATAAAAGATATTTTGTGCCTCGTGCATTCAAATCAATTTTTAAACTCTTTTCCAAAATGAGTCAGTTAATTGTATTTACCAGTGTAAACTGACGTATTTTCCAAAAAGGTTAAGTGACAGGTACTGAACGTAATTGGCTGGAAGCTCAGGGCGTTAATAAGGAATCTTGCAAGTTCTAGATGACTGAAGTCTGTTTGAACAGTTTCTTTTATTTGATCCGCCTGTGGATCCTTTACCTTCCATTGTAATACTTTGATATTACTTTATATTCGGATTGTAATATATTTATCTTTTGCTTCCGCTATGCATTTATATATTATGTTGTTTGACTATGATGATATCAACTACGTCACGATACTCCCCTACCGGGCCCACTGGTGAAACATGGAAATACCGGGGTGTGACTGGTTGGTATCAGAGCCAACATTGAGTGAATTAAACACTAGCCTTTTTGTGTTTAATCTCAATGACACATTAGCACATTCCTTGACCTTCTGAGTCTAGACTTAACATAGGATTACTCTCAATCCAAATCTGTAAATTTTGCTTCCAATTTTTATATATTGGATATGTCGCCAAGCGAAGAAGCTGTGTTAGAAATTCTCCACATCCGGAGCCTTGAAATGCTGAGCTTCGTACCGCGGCTTGAATGAAATGAGCATCCAGGGAGGGAACATTCGAAAGTAAAGAGATGAAGAAAACCCCTTTTTGCTAAAGATCGTTTCTTTAATAGTCCTTATAAGGACATATTTATCTTTCAGTCCCTTCTAGGACAACATTATTCCTTTCAAGTCCCGCTTAGGGCAACTCTGTACTTTTATTTTTATATAGTGGAATGATTAAGATTAAATTGTCATTCTAAACTTGAAATATTAAATAAATGGAAAATAACATTCCTTTTATAAGATCTACCATTATAATAAAATGGCAAAAATCTAAAAAGGACAAGACCTAGCCACGTGTCATTTTTTAGACATGGCCAAGATGGTAAGACCTATTCAAGAGATTCAAATCCTTGTTAACACCTAAGAACGTGTTAGCACTCTTGACAAAAGTGATCTGAGAAAATCACAATAGTCATCCCTATATTGGAAATTTTCGAATTTCCTAATTTGGCCTAATGATCTAGAAATCATGGCTTATGTCATCCTATAAGATGATCATATTATAAACATCCGTTAGTGATGAAGTGCCTACGGGCTAAACTTGTTGTCCGATAAGACAATGACAGTGGTGGTCTTTGACCTCCTGTCTAAAAATGTTGGACCAGGTCCAAGCATAATAGTCGGTAGGATCCATACGATCTCGACTAATAGCATCTGAGAAGATGATCATATTATAACCATCCCTCAGAAGGGAAATGCCCACGGGCTATATCTATTGTCCTAAAAGACAAAAGACAGTGGTAGCTTACAACTCCCTGTCAAGAAAAGGTAACCAACTATGTTCAAACCTTAATGCCTCGATTCTCTGAAATCATGGCTTATAAAATTTAAAACTATCCTTGTGACTAGGCCTTTTTGCGCCACTTTAACTATCCTTAATGTTTTATAACTAGGATAAATTATAATAAATACATATATATATATATATATATATACTATTAAAATTAACAAATTAACCCATACGGTTTATATTACCATGGTTAATAAATTATCAAAAATGATAATTTCATAATAACCTCTGAATAAATCATTGTCATTGTTTATGTAGCCATCAAGCTACATGGCTGGATTAGATGAAGTTAACAGCCACATGAAGGAGGACAATGATGCTACCAGAATCAATGTAACTGGAGCAGAACTACAGGCAATAATAGATTATGCTGTTACTCGAGCTCTTGACAGACAGTATGATGAGTCAAATGATACCCACTCTAAGACTCTATCAATGACTCGTAGTAAGCCCCCTTCTAACACACATGAGTTGAGGGAGGACGATGTTTATGACTTGTCAAATCAAAGTAGTATTCCGTCTAGACAGGTTGTGTTTCATCAAGAGGCACCAGTTAAGACCTGCTCATATAAATATTTTGTCTCCTGCAAGCCCAGAGACTTTACAGGAAAAAAAGGGGCCATTGATTGCATGACATGGCTCGATGAAATGGACGCTGTTGTTGACATCAGCGGTTGTGCGGAGCAAGATGTTGTGAAATTTGTTTCACAATCATTCAAAGGAGAAGCGTTGGCATGGTGGAGATCATTGCTCCAAGCCACGGGAAAGGTTCTACTCTACAACTTATCTTGGGAGCAATTTGTTGCATTAGTCAAGGAAAACTATTGCCCTCAGCATGAGGTAGAAAAGATAGAATCAGACTTCTTGACTCTGGTCATGGAGAATTTGGATTGTCAGGCATATGTGACAAGTTTCAACACTATGTCCCTCCTAGTTCCTTATTTAGTCACCCCTGAACCTAAACGCATAGCGCGTTTCATTGGAGGCCTAGCACCAGAGATAAAAGGAAGTGTTAAAGCATCTAGGCCAACCACATATAGGTCCGCGGTGGACTTATCCTTATCTCTCACCTTAGATGCCATCAGAATTAAGTCTGTTAAGGCTTCTGGGGAGGGAAGAAGAGAAAGAGAGGAGGAAAACCCTCATCAATATAACAAGAAGAAGGGAAGCTCTGAGCGCGGGAAGGATTCCGAATTTAGGAAGAACTCGAGTCAGTCTAATAACAAACCCAAATGCGGTAACTGCAGGAAGCATCATTCTGGAAAATGTACAATCGACCCACGAGCTAAATTATGTGGAATTTGCAAGACCAAGGGTCACAAGACTTTAGATTGTAAGGAGTTGAAGAATGCGACCTGTTACAACTGTGACGAGGATGGGCACATCAAAACCAACTGCCCAAAACTTATAAAGAAGCCTGGAGAGGCCAAGGGAACAAACGCGTGAGTCGTCCAGAGGAACACCCAGGAGATAGTGCAAAATGACGAAAATATAGCAGGTACCTTCCTTATCAAAAGATTTATGCAGAAATTTACTTGATGCTGGCACACATGATGCTATGATTAACGATAAATGTTGAGATCTGTTGTCTCCGCCTGACTGGGACTCCAGTCATTTAGCGCGAGATAGAAATTGGCCGACGATAATTTAGAGAATACTCCAACAAATCTTAGATGGATATTTTATATCTATTAGGAATCACTCTTTTCTGATATCCCTATGGCAAAGCTTTCCAGCTACCGAAATTCTTCACTATAATAAAGACAGATGTGACGTTTTGATCCTCTGTCATAAAAGTGATGAATTAGGTCCAAACCTTAAATGCCATTGATGGTCTTTTGCGACCTAGGCTAAGTAATATTAATATATATTTTAAATGACGTTCATTAAGAATGTTAGTGCTATATTAGCCTGTATAGATTATTGATACCATGGTTAGTATATATTAAGGCCATCAGGATGAGGAATAGCAGTTGTTGGATTGCAACTAAGAAATTGTTTTATTGGTGTTAGGAACCAATATCGAGTATGGCAAACTCGGATAAGACAACAGTCAATCGCGCCATTGATGACGCGACGCATGCTAATGATGCTGAAATTGTGAACCTTAGAATTTCCAAAGATGTTCTTCAAACTATGATAGACGCAGCTGTTGGAAAAGCTGTGAAGAAGGTTGTGAAAAAGTTCAAGGAGCCCCATGCTGCTCGGTCCAAATTTTATTTAGGACCACATTTCCTTACTCTTAAGGAGGATCTCGTTCATGCCTCTGATGCAAAGGATGAACTAAAAAGGAAAAGGGAGGTAGATAACTCCCAGAGTTCTAAGAAAAAGAACAAACAAAAGTCCGACCAGAAACCAGTATGTGAGACCTGCAAGAAGCGCCATTATGGGAAATGCAGGTTCGAACCAAAATCCAAATCGTAGCCCAGGGCTTGTGGGATCTGCAAGTCTAAGGGACATAAAACGTTGGACTGTAAGGACATGAAGAATGCAGTCTGCTTCGGCTGTAATGAGAAAGGCCACATCAAGACTACGTGCCCTAAATCTGTCAAAGGAAATGCGGCTAAGGAAGGAAAGCCTAAAAAAATGGAAGCGCCTAAAATGCCTGAGCTAGTCCATAAATAATGGCATCAGGTACATTCCTTGACATTTTATCAGTGATTTAAATACTAAAAGTTTTTACTTTTATTTTGGTTCGGATACCAATAAATCCTTCATAAACTATAAGTATAACAAGCTTTTAAAACCATTCATAAGAACCCTATATATAATATGTATAAGGTAAAACTTACAGGTAGAAAATTCACAGGAACTATTTCTTCTATTCCTGTCAGAAATCTTCAGTCATAAAATTCTAATGTACCCTCTCTACAGATAAAGTACATTCGCTTGTAATTGATATCTCCTTAATCCCTATTGATTACGAATACCAAATGGTATGACAAAAACGCCGTATGAGAATTGATGTATCTTATTAAGTTTCATAGATTGCTTCCATGCCTGATCAGTATGGAGGTTTAATGCATGGAACCACAAAGATATCCCAATGATCATATGGTACTAAAGTCAACTAATGGAATTCAAAGAAGATATCTAGAAAATAGATTTTCCAAATAAACGTTCCCGGTAAAGGAATTCGTGGACTCATAGCATAAGTGTGTCACTCATTTGACACAAGCGAGGATGGATTAACTGGAGCCTGAGATTTGGAAAAATCTCTGTAACCTCCTTGTACCTTGATTATCTTCTCCTAATATTACACTGTTTACCCCTGAGAGGCAGGTAGAGTTAAGGTTTATATCCCATTTAAGACTGTATTATTATGGAATCTTCAAGACGGCTGGTACCATCATTGGGAGAATCGAAACCCTGATTAACTAAGTTTTTAAAATAAAGGGTTCATATAGTCTAACTCAATATCCTGAGAATTCGGTATAGTTAATTATGAAAGACGGTTCATTTTGCTTAGGTATTGTTTACCGCAACCCTAATTAGGCAACGATTAAGAATCGCCATCAGCTGCCCAGGATAGTCGATTTGTTCGACTAACTGAAAGGATTAACTACTCCTTAAGATTAGTTTTGAGCAATGGTTGGAATAACCATCTCACCTCAAGATAAGTTTTTCTATAATAGTTGATATATAAGCGTCAAGGCTGCTCCTTTGGAGACCTTGTATAGATGGAATGTTAAATATCTATTGTTAGGACAATAGACTGGCAAGTCCAACTATCAGAATCTGAAAGTTGTATTGGAAACAACAAATAAGATCACACAAATTCATAATCATCAGTAAGATGCCAGTATTCGGCAGAAAATCAAGGATTAATGAAAATAGCAAATCTCCTAAGTTCTTGTTAAAGAATAAGGTTCAACAAAAGATATCACCCAGGAAGGGTGTGCCAAATTTGTTAAATTATCAGGCTAGTTAAGCTCTGAATATATAGAATCATTCAAAGGAAAATCAAATGTATCAAGATCAAGTAGCTTATAAGCTAAAACCTATTTAAGGAGCTTGACGAAGCTCGCAATACATTGCACAGTAGTGACTGAAGGATGTATTCCGCCAATAAGTCAAGAAGCAATATCACATAATGATATGCAGATTTATGATGTGATGAGCATCCTGTATCGATTGAGGATCGACAGGTTAAGAAGCTCTAAAATGATACATATACCTAATATAGGGGTCACTTTGGGAGCTTGGAAAGACTCTAGATATGTTAGAGGAGTTAAATCCAATATTCAACAAAAAGTACTTCCAGCATCTTAACAAATCTCGAGGTCGAGATTTCTTTTAAGGGGGTGAGGATGTAACACCCCGAAAATTTACGTCCTATAATGTATTGACACGTGTCATAATCTTGAACGTGTGAAAGTATACTCTAGAGGGACTAAAGTTGACAAACATGGGAAGTATGTGAATATAAGGGTTCCAAAATGTCAACAAGGGATAAATATACTTTATAGTAACCCTACATGATGCTCATACCCTTACACGAATAAATCATGGATCATGCGAAGCTAATTGTGAAAGAAAGTGAGGAATTACAAACTACAGGGGTTAAATGTGTCAACATGTTTAAGATATACCTCTAAGTGACCTTTTAGCAAACCTGAAGCCTTGTAACGATTAATTATGCTCACTAGAATGCACCATAAAAATTTCACCAAGTTCCGTTATCGTATGAGAAAGTTATGACAAAATTCGTGTACGAGGGGTTAGAAGCGTCAACATGGAAATTTAGGATTTTTCGGGTAAAAACAAAGTGGCCAAGGACTTCAAAAAGTGGGTATAAGTCTTAAAGCCCCTAAATGTCAATTTTAAAGGTTTAAAATGCAAGAATGAAAGTGAAAGCGACGTTTAGGAGGACCGGGGACTGAAAGTGCAATAAACAAGAAATTGAAAACCTGAACCCAGGTCTAAGGCGGGACGCGTAAGGTCATGAAGACCTTTACGCGGGCCGCGTGCGATGCCCAGTTGCAGAAAAAACAGACAGGTGCCTGTCCAGCCTTGTAACCGACTTGAAATGCCATTTTGGCATACCATGGGCTTCCTATACTGGTATTTAGGCTCTAGAAGGCACATGTACACATCTTGGAACAATTATAGACATAGATGGCATGATCTTGGACAATCAAAGTTCATATATAAGGGCCATGGTTTGCAACTTTTGAGTTCATTCATTCTTTTCACCAACTGATCAAGTTCTGGAGCATAAGGACCAACTTCAAGCATCATAAACGGTCCAGCGATTAGGCAAACTTAAGGTAGTTATAAGTTGGTAATTATGTGGGCTTTAAACCCTTAAAAGGGTACTCACTGATTCCCATCTTAACTAGGTCATTTGTCGAGTCAAAGATGTTTAGAAAAAGTCAACAGAAATGTAAACTTTGATTTAACGCATAATTAACGATGTAAAAGGCGTGTAACCTATTTTATCATTCATGAAACCTGATAATAAGTATAAGAACTTGTCTAGGCTTGTTTGATTCGACAACTTTCTGTTTAAGATCAATTCGGAACCGAAAGGCGCATAGTTTGACTTTCTGCTTTGACTTCGGTTCTGAACTAATTTAGATAGGTTTAGACATGCCTTAGAGTTCCATTAGGACCTAGTTACATGATTGTATAACCCTCTGCGTTTATACCACTTAAATCCTTAATTGTCCGACGTTTCCGTTAAGTGCTTAAATATGGACCATAATGCCCTTATGACCATACAACGAGAATTTTGAAAATGTGAAAGTACAATAATCTTTGTTACGAATTATAAAACATGTCCCTAAATTTTCACATCAGTTGGAGGTCTAGATTAGGAGTTATGTTTAATGACGTAATTAGAACGCTTCTTAGTAATTAAACGACGTCATTAGCGTAAAGCCTATCTAAACCCAATTTTTGGCACCAAAAATTTTACCCACTGATGTAATATAATATTTTGGGATCTTTGAAGATTTTTAATTATTTTTAAACTGATCATAAGCTAGGATTAGTGCCTTGATTCGGTAAATACCGAATACACCCTTTTAAGCCATAAAATGAGTTTTACAAATCCTTTTGATACCAATCCAATTGCTACTGATTTTAAATAATAAATGTAGTGTTTTGAACCTGTTTAACTGATCAGAAAACTCAAAATCCTATTTTAACCCGTACGTCGCTTAAAACGGCTTTATACGCGTATTATACGCATAGTTTGAGTTTAAAAACATTTTGTCACATAAGACTTATTACCAACTGAGGTAACCTGTTAAAATAAGCTATTTTACTGAATTACTCAGACCCGAACCCCAGAAGCTTAATTTATCCCTTTTATAATCTTTAAAATGACCAAAATACCCCTACGGGGCTTAATATGAGATTAAACTCGTTTTGGGCATAATGGAAGGTATCCTACTGATACCACAACATATTTAAGGCATGTTAACTTAGGAAACCTGTTTAGGACTCTTATGGTTACCCGTTACGCTTCATGCGCGTTCGGTTCGGTTTATGTAACTAGTTTACATAAATTAGCCTAAACGGGTCAAACCTTATCGGTTTTGTTTCAAAATCCAGAATGTGTTTAGTTTACCCATATTATACAAGTCTCCAAACTTGTCGGGTCTAAATCACATTCTATTCCGGTCTTCGCTTAATCATGCGTTTTGAACCGTAAACCTTTCCTTAAAACTAACCGGTCTAAGTTACGACTTAAATAAGACCCGTTAGGAATCTAATAGGTTAATAAAAACCTTTGTTCCAGATTAAGAGCCCCAGTAGAGGTACTTGTGCTTGCTGATTTGAAAATACGGCTGAGTATAAATTACATTGCTAGCTCAGGTAAATACTTTTAACTTATTTTCCCTTATACGGGCTTGGGGTACGGTATTATAAAAATACCGATTGGTCGGGTGTAGAAACCTTTTAATCAGAGATGATTAAATTGCATAATCCCGTTTTAATCTGTATTGATTGATAACAAATAACATTGGGGGTTAATGACCGTGTCCTGGATATCCTTGGCTCATTTAAAAAGTGAATGGCCATAACTTAAGCACAAGGTGTAGGCATAACACCTCCTGTTGCATATGTAAAAGATATACTCACTCGTAAGGATGTCTTCTTGTGAGTTATATTTATGGTGTGTCGATTAATCTTGACCGGCTTGTATTGTATAATCACCGGCCCTAAATGTTGGACAACCATGTAAATCGGATACAAGATTTTTATTAATAAGATTGTCCCAAGTATAAAAGATTAACTTTGCCTCTGTGCATTTTAATCAATTTATAAAAGATATTTTGTGCCTCGTGCATTCAAATCAATTTTTAAACTCTTTTCCAAAATGAGTCAGTTAATTGTATTTACCAGTGTAAACTGACGTATTTTCCAAAAAGGTTAAGTGACAGGTACTGAACGTAATTGGCTGGAAGCTCAGGGCGTTAATAAGGAATCTTGCAAGTTCTAGATGCCTGAAGTCTGTTTGAACAGTTTCTTTTATTTGATCCGCCTGTGGATCCTTTACCTTCCGTTGTAATACTTTGATATTACTTTATATTCGGATTGTAATATATTTATCTTTTGCTTCCGCTGTGCATTTATATATTGTGTTGTTTGACTATGATGATATCAACTACGTCACGATACTCCCCTACCGGGCCCACCGGTGAAACGTGGAAATACCGGGGTGTGACAGGACACTATGGTTTGTAATAGTAATTATTCACCAAGCCTTCCGCTGTGCTATTGTAGTGTGTATATTGACTATGATGAATATCAACTATGTCACGATACTCCCCACCGGGCCCACCGGTAATATGTGGAAATATCGGGGTGTGACAGGTTGGTATCAGAGCCAACATTGAGTGAATTAAACATAGCCTTTTGTGTTTAATCTCAACGACACAATAAGCACATTCCTTAGACTTCCGAGTCTATGCAAATGACCTAGATTTATTCTTGATTTTCCTTTTGTCGTTTATGTTTTGCTTTAATTGTTTTGACAGGTTTGTTAATTAAATATGCCGCCGCGCATTCGAGGAAAAGGAAAAGGTCCTATAAGGGGAGGACCATCTAGCAATGCTGGACCCTCACACAGGCGCACTCCATCGGCGTCTTTTACTAGCTCCGATTCGCGAGACAATTGGGGACATTCATTTGAGCCCGCGAGACACTCGGTCTCGTTAAGTTCTTCACCATCATTTCACCCTTCCTTTGGGCTGCCTATTCAAGATGAGCCCCAACATTCTCACCATTCCCAACATTCACACCATTCACATCATTCATACCACTCTTTACACTCCCATTCTTTTCATCATTCTGACTCAACTTATTCCCCGACCCAATTTAACCCAAACGATTATATTAACGAACCACTAGGTTATAATCCTTTAGGGCCCGAGGACCACATCTCCAAAGAAATGGAGATGGATGACGATCCTGATCCAAAACCGCCAACCGGGACACCAACTCACCCCATCAGTATCTCCAGCGGTTCTCCTTACCAAGGATCGCCATATCAAGGCCCCGACTCATGGGCCGAAAGGTGGAACACATACCAATGGGAATATACCCATTCTTTTCATAACTCTCCTCCTCAACCTCCATTGGAGGAACCGTATCTTCAAGTGGTTACTCCACCACCATTGCCCGTTGAGGAACCACCTCAACTGTAACACCCGTTTCAATTAATCAAGATTTTAATAATAGAATATGCATTTTAAATGCTAAAAATGCGACTTTACAAAAACTTGTCATGCCTACATTCACATATATTTTACTTTTCAAGACATAGTTGTAAGTGTTTACATAATTCATTTGTAACAAAACAAAACAAGGTTTAACGCGGAAGCTTCATTTAATGTGTGTTCGGTTCTTGTTCATCGCTTGATCTTCATCCGGGACTCTCGACATTCACCTATGATCAAAACCAACTTAAAAGTTAGTGTTGATGGTTAAATAACAAGTACAACAAGGTAATTGGGTCAAATAACCAAAATAAACAAAAATTTCAAGATTTTACCCCGTCGCCGCGCGCGAAGGTAAAGCCCTTTAGGCGTGGCGTGGCGCGACGCCACGCCTCTATTTCGACAGAATGTGTTGATGCTGGTGCTGCATATGCCCAGCTATAGTTTTAATCGAAAAACGAACTTCAAAGTGTCATAACATTTTGTCTACTTATCCGTTTTACGCGATTCTTTTTCCTACGCGTTCGTAGTTTAATTCTCCATCTCATGGAGTAAAAATCCAACATCCAAATTTACAAAATTTTAGATTTTAAGATCTTGGCTTAATATTCAGTTTTAACACTTTTGACCCGTTTTGATTTTATCAATCAAACTTGTTTATTACCTTTAAAATACCATGGAAATCATGTTATATTCACTTACCAATATTTAAGGTTCAAATTACGGGTTTCTTATGAAATCTTAACCCGTTTTGCAAATCTACTCATTTTGACCCATTTAAAGCAATTTTCATGCATTTAAGCATCAGACTCGCACTTCTCTTTCTACACTTCGTATTTCCATTTTTAAATAGCCTCTTATATTCCACCACAACTATTTTGTGGTGGATTTAACATAATGGACCGTTATCCTTAATTTTACCGTTTGGATTGTCATTCTACGTAATTGACCCGTTCTTAGGCATTTGACCCTTAAGGTTTATACTTACAACTCTTACATATATCTAAGAGTTTCATAATCATAATACTAGTATCTAAACGACCTCTAAGGGTCGTTTGCCCGATTTACCTATCAAGGGCGTTTTGGTCATTTTTTTAGTCCCCCATTTACGACGAAGGACTCTCACTAATTATTTGACCAAAATTGCATGTTTAACTAACAACTTATTTATGCATACCTGGCCCGAGTCATAATATCGACCCATTACAACCCTTTCACTATTAATCACTAGCTACTAGTAACGCGAGCCTTATGTTAATTCCTGTGAATCACAAAACTCAACAAGCGATTGTCAAATGTTATTGTCAAATGATGTTAACAACACCATTTGACCCATTTAGTCTAATTGACTATTTGTCCGTATGAGATGGTATTTAATTACCATTTCATCCCTTTAAAC
Source organism: Helianthus tuberosus (assembly GCA_030545235.1). Lineage (NCBI taxonomy): Eukaryota > Viridiplantae > Streptophyta > Magnoliopsida > Asterales > Asteraceae > Helianthus > Helianthus tuberosus. The sequence goes on along the minus strand of CM060410.1, from coordinate 146,648,367 downwards.
CTATCCCGGTTTTCTCTTTGAACTCTTTTACTTAAAAGCTCTATCTTATTTATTTGTCATTACATGACTTAATTTACCCTTTTTTTTTTTACCATAATCCATGATTTCTTACCATTTCCCTTGTTCCGACTTTCATTAGATCATATCGGAACATCATATACCAACCACTTAATAGCATTCATACACACTACTTACAATTAAGTATTTTGTAAATAATGTAAAGGGGTGTAAGCTTTACTTACCTCTCGTCCGATTTACGCTTTTCTTCTCGCATTTGATTCGTTTGACCGCTTCTTTCCGAAGCCTCCACCTAGCCCGTTAAGCGTCAAACTATTGTCAATATCTACAAGGCGATTAGATTAGTCATTAACAATCACGACTATTCCACCTTACTTATTTTCTATGTCGAAACTACTATTCGACTTCATAATTAGTTAACTTAACTTATCAAAAGTTAACTACTTTCGATCACATGGTTTACACAATTAAGTCTAAATCAACATGATATTTAGAGTTCTTATCGTTTCATTTTTCGCATAATTTGCCATATTATTCAAATGTGTGTTTCACTCGAAATTTCAACATTTTAGCTTTCATTTAGTCATTTTAACAAACACCTAATGGGCATAATTTTACACATTTACTAACTAGTTCATAACTAGTCTTTTTTTACCAAGATTAACATCAAAATTCATCCTCTATCATGTATGATCAAACACTCAAACCTGTAATTTGTTCAAGTGTCTTACTTCAACTATCATTTATGATGATTTCTAGCACAACCATATCATCACCTTCACTATTTAGTCAAAACCCACTTTCTAGTTTACTTGTTAATCATCTTCAAGTAATATTACATCAAGTTTTTCATAATATCATCATAACTAACGAAATTAAACATACATAGACATTCAATTTTGACTTTGGATCATAACCCAACCATCTATTTGCAAGTAACCTACTTGTCTAAATTTTCAACTTTAACCAATCTAGGTTTTATGACATACCTTATGATCCCTGCGATTAGGTGATCGTTTCTACGTATTCATGCATCGATTTTGGCCTTGAATCAAGCTTCAATTTGTTGATTTTGTTGAACTAGGGTTTTGAAACCCCCTGTTCTTGCTCCTGGTCGATCGAACACACACACACATGTATGTGTGTTTTGATTTTTATTATTGTTTTTAATTAAAACATTTCCTAAGTTGTCCACTTTTAGTCCCTCATGTTTAGAAGTTTTATAAAGAGGGTTAAAAGTCTTGATCTTTATTCATTCACTTGATTACATATAAATAACTAAGTTAATTATTCCTAGTTAACTTAGTAGGTTCCGAGGGTTATAACCCGTTTCATTATAAGTCCCGTTAACTAACTTTATTTTCTCATAAACATTCCTTCACCCCTTTTTATTTAACATTAGATCTATTAATTTAGAAACCTTAATATTCACCGGGTAAATTTTACCACTAACGGTACTTTACCCGTCTTTTAGTATTAACGTGGTTTGATTACCAAAGCCATTTTTGGGGTGTTACAAGTCTACCCCCTTAAAGAGGTTTCGTTCCCGAAACCTTTCTCACGTACTTTGTTAGTTTAGATCATCCGAACCTTAGTTTCGGTGATCACTTGAGCATTGCTCGCACATAATAATCTTACCAGGAAAGTATGGTAATGTCTTTTTGGTTTTCAAATGTATGTGCCTTTCACGAGTAAGGCATCATAGGCCGTTACTTTCATCATGTATTTCTTATTCTGGTCACTTATTTGACCGAGTTTTCATCTGATCACTCGATCATATTTATTCTTCAATATGTTTACTTCAAGGTAATTTTTATATTGACAGGCGCTTTGTATAAGTCATAACGCTATCTTGACTTTGAAAGGCTTTACCGGCTAGACTGATTAGTCGCCGTCACTTTATACCCCGTCATTCGGGTATATCTATTGCCAACCAGGCTCTTTGCGTGTTTTCTAATTTCATATCTCGTAACTCACGTTACGCCGTGGTTATATTCTGTGTCACTTTTCTGACCGTGATCACATCACATCTTGTTTATGTTTATGTCGATTTTTCATTTCGAAAATCTTTCTCTCGAATGTATCGCCTTGCACCTATCGGTGTTAAGATCTATATTCTTTGATATTAATCATTTTCCGAATTCATCTCATAATATTCATATTTGTTAAAAAGTTGTTACTTACTAAAACTGAATTTTAGTTTAACGTTTTTCCTTTTAACTTTGTCAATTACTCATATCAAGGAAATTGATAACTCATAATTTATTCTTTTCCATTCTCGTTTTACACGGGGAATCGTAACCAGATCCCTCGCTTTACACTATTGACCCATAGGTTCTTTCACTTAGCCTCATTGGCTATTTCTTTAGATTTTCACCCTTTTAAGGTGGGACCTCAACAGTTCGTTTCTTTCCGTTTATGACCCAAGGGTCTTCTTGGTCCCGTAGACCTTAACTCTACTTTTTAATCCCGTAGGTTATGATGATCCCGTAGATCGTCTTTTATTCGTGACTATATTCAAATGTATATATACATATATAGCTTCAAAACATCCCTTGTTATGTTTGGAATCGTTTATTTTCGCTTTTGAACTTTAGTTAACCTTGGCCGTAGTCTAAGGTTTCTTTCGTTTACTTCTGGACTAATTTTCTGATTTTATGACTCTTTACGTCATCTACACGTCGGTTTGTTCTACCCTTACCATTATCTGGTTCTCACATGTATTTCTTTGCAACCCACTACCCGGGTTCTTTTACCTTAAGGTTTTTAGCGCCCATAGCCCCTTGCATAAGTTTATTAATATTTTGCGCTTTTATTTATTCGGTTCGCGCTTACTTACGTTAGCAAGCGTTATTTTTTTATTTAATTCGCTTGACTTGTTCGTGTGAAATTTCATCACTTATGAATGTCAAACTTCTTTCTTTGTTCGACCCATTCAACTTTAAAATAGTTGAACGTAATTTATCACAATTTCTATTTACAGTATCTTATCGTCTTTTAGTCATGACTCAAAACCCGAGTCTTTTGACTTTCAATTCGCGTTCCCGTCTCTTGGTTTACGCATTCACTCAAAATCCTACCCATCAATCGGGTGTTTTACCGAAGTCTTTACCATTGCAACGCTTCCGGTATGCATTAAGACTTCACTTTAATTTATTTGGTCGTCTTAGCGAAATCCATCTCTTTTATTCAACCATGTCTTTTATTCTTTATGTGACCATCCTTGACGGCCTTATAGATTCCGAGTGACGATTATCATCGTCATCCTTGCTTTACTATGACTAAAGTTAACAACCTTGATTATCTTTTTCGTATGGGCAATACCTTCGTTTTTATGATCCGGCGGATCATCTATACTTTGGTTTTACTTGCCCATTTGTCAACCATGGCTCTTTCGTCCAGAATGACTTACTTTCATGAATTTTTGTCAGGTTATTCATTTATATCATCATTTACATTGGTCTTTGTCCCTTCTCTTGGGCTCATTATTCTAATGTAATACGCTTCCGTCACCCAGCTGTGCGTTTACATTATTATCAAGTATTTTGATCATTTGTTTCATTTGGGTACTTTTTAATTTGTCCCATTCACCCCGTCCTTACTACATCGGATGTAAATATGTCCATCATAAGAAGTTCATGGTACCACGTGTTCACTACTTACTTGGCCAGAGTAAGCGATCAACACCTGGTATACATGACCTTTTTATAATTTTCACATTACACCCCATGTAAGTAATGCCTCTATTTGTTTCTCTTAGAAACAATATCCCGGATAGGTTTTCTATTAGGGTTTTTCCAAGTTTTCAATCTACATATGCAACTTTCAATCTCTACATATTTGTTGCATATTACTATTCACGTAATAATTTAAACCATGCACCTGATAATGTTTGCTCTAACAGGCTCTCCTTTCCATTAACTTATTCGTGATCGTTACGCGATTTAGGTCCTTGGTGAGCATACTCTACTTGTCATACTTTGGACCGTTCCTCCCTCAAATCCGCAATTTGTTAAACTCTCGCTATCTTCAGATGCGAGTGTCCTTCAATTAAAACATTTACAAGAGTTAGTAATATCAACTTCAATAATCGCCCATATTATAATACAAGGCTTTTCTACTATACGCGTCAACGCGCGTAATTTCGTTAACTATATTTATCATTTACTTGAGGTAACGTGTATGACACGATAACCCTATGTGTTGTTCACAACATTTTAACTCATACCAAACCATTAATATACATGTACTTACCGGATTTGTGATCAAGCCTCGAACCGAACACGCTTTACTCTTTAACCGTGAGCTCTGATACCAACTTGTAACACCTGTCTCAATTAATCAAGATTTTAATAATAGAATATGCATTTTAAATGCTAAAAAATGCGACTTTACAAAAACTTGTCATGCCTACATTCACATATATTTTACTTTTCAAGACATAGTTGTAAGTGTTTACATAATTCATTTATAACAAAACAAAACAAGGTTTAACGCGGAAGCTTCATTTAATGTGTGTTCAGTTCTTGTTCGTCGCTTGATCTTCATCCGGGACTCTCGACATTCACCTCTGATCAAAACCAACTTAAAAGTTAGTGTTGATGGCTAAATAACAAGTACAACAAGGTAATTGGGTCAAATAATCAAAATAAACAAAAATTTCAAGATTTTACCCCGTCGCCACGCGCGACGGTAAAACCCTTTAGGCGTGGCGCAACGCCACGCCTCTATTTCGACAGAATGTGTTGATGCTGGTGCTGCATATGCCCAGCTATAGTTTTAATCGAAAAACGAACTTCAAAGTGTCATAACTTTTTGTCTACTTATCCGTTTTACGCGATTTTTTTCCTATGTGTTCGTAATTTAATTCTCCATCTCATGGAGTAAAAATCCGACATCCGAATTTACTAATTTTTAGATTTCAAGCTCTTGGCTTGAAATTCAATTGTAACACTTTTGACCCGTTTGTGATTTTATCAATCAAACTTGTTTATTACCTTTAAAATACCATAGACATCATGTTATATTCACTTACCAATATTTAAGGTTCAAATTACGGGTTTCTTATGAAATCTTAACCCGTTTTGCATATATACTCATTTTGACCCATTAAAAGCGATTTTCATGCATTTAAGCATCAAACTCACACTTCGATTTCTACACTTCGTATTTCCATTTTTAAATAGCCTCTTATATTCCACCACAACTATTTTGTGGTGGATTTAACATAATGGACCGTTATCCTTAATTTTACCCTTTGGATAGTCATTCTACGTAATTGACCCGTTCTTAGGCATTTGACCCTTAAGGTTTATACTTACAACTCTTACACATATCTAAGAGTTTCATAATCATAATACTAGTATCTAAACGACCTCTAAAGGTCGTTTACCCGATTTAACTGTCAAGGGCGTTTTGGTCATTTTTTTAGTCCCTCATTTATGACGAAGGACTCTCACTAATTATTTGACCAAAATTGCATGTTTAACTAACAACTTATTTATGCGTACCTGGCCCGAGTCATAATATCGACCCATTACAACCCTTTCACTATTAATCACTAGCTAATAGTAACGCGAGCCTTATGTTAATTCCTGTGAATCACAAAACTCAACAAGCGATTGTCAAATGGTGTTAACAACACCATTTGACCCATTTAGTCTAATTGACCATGTGTCTGTATGAGATGGTATTTAATTACCATTTCATCCATTTAAACCTATCCCGGTTTTCTATTTGAACTCTTTTACTTAAAAGCCGTTTCTTATTTGTTTGTCATTACATGACTTAATTTACCCTTTTTTTTTACCATAATCCATGATTTCTTTCCATTTTCCCTTGTTCCGACTTTCATTAGATCATATTGGAACATCATATACCAACCACTTAATAGCATTCATACACACTACTTACAATTAAGTATTTTGTAAATAATGTAAAGGGGCGTAAGCTTTACTTACCTCTCGTCCAGTTTACGCTTTTCTTCTCGCATTTGATTCGTTTGACCGCTTCTTTCCCAAGCCTCCACCTAGCTCGTTAAGCGTCAAACTATTGTCAATATCTACAAGGCGGATGGATTAGTTATTAACAATCACGACTATTCCACCTTACTTATTTTCTATGTCGAAACTACTATTCGACTTCATAATTAGTTAACTAAACTTATCAAAAGTTAACTACTTTCGATCACATGGTTTACACAATTAAGTCTAAATCAACATGATATTTAGAATTCTTATCGTTTCATATTTCGCATAATTTGCCATATTATTCAAATGTGCGTTTCACTCGAAATTTCAACATTTTAGCTTTCATTTAGGCATTTTAACAAACACCTAATGGGCAAAATTTTACACATTTACTAACTGGTTCATAACTAGTCTTTTTTACCAAGATTAACATCAAAATTCATCCTCTATCATGTATGATCAAACACTCAAACCTGTAATTTGTTCAAGTGTCTTACTTCAACTATCATTTATGATGATTTCTAGCACAACCATATCATCACCTTCACTATTTAGTCAAAACCCACTTTCTAGTTTACTTGTTAATCATCTTCAAGTAATATTACATCAAGTTTTTCATAATATCATCATAACTAACAAAATTAAACATACATAGACATTCAATTTCGACTTTGGATCATAACCCAACCATCTATTTGCAAGTAACCTACTTGTCTAAATTTTTAACTTTAACCAATCTAGGTTTTATGACACACCTTATGATCCCTGCGATTAGGTGATCGTTTCTACGTATTCATGCATCGATTTTGGCCTTGAATCAAGCTTCAATTTGTTGATTTTGTTGAACTAGGGTTTTGGAACCCCCTGTTCTTGCTCCTGGTCGATCGAACACACACACACACATGTGTGTGTGTTTTGATTTTTTTATTGTTTTTAATTAAAACATTTCCTAAGTTGCCCATTTTTAGTCCCTCATGTTTAGAAGTTTTATAAAGAGGGTTAAAAGTCTTGATCTTTATTCATTCACTTGATTACACATAAATAACTAGGTTAATTATTCCTTGTTAACTTAGTAGGTTCCGAGGGTTATAACCCGTTTCATTCTAAGTCCCGTTAACTCGAGCCTCTCGTAACTTTATTTTCTCATAAACATTCCTTCACCCCTTTTTATTTAACATTAGATCTATTTACTTAGAAACCTTAATATTCACCGGGTAAATTTGACCACTAACGGTACTTTACCCGTCTTTTAGTATTAACGTGGTTTGATTACCAAAGCCGTTTTCGGGGTGTTACATCAACAACCACCTCCCGAGCCACCTAGGCAAAGGAGGAATGCACGGATGTCCGTGCGAGGGGGACCAAGATTTAGTTCCCCTCAAGCTTCAAGCACATACCCTCCTATTCCTGAAGATCCACAAACGGGTGGACCTTCACATTCGGTGCCGGAATGTAGGATCGAGATTCGATCAAAACGAGTCTATCAGAAGAGTTCTAATCCATATCAAAGGCGGAATTCAATGATATAGACTTTATTACAGCTTGATTCACTCTTTAACTGTCTTGTTTATTGATTTAACACTGTTACAGATCAAATGACACGTCGGCAGCACTTCGGTACCGGAATCAGGAACTCCTTCAAATGAAACGAAATGGCACATATATATAGGCCACGCATTTCGCACAAAATGGTACAAGTTCATTTCGTACGAAATGGATCAAGTCCATTTCGCACGAAATGGCCATTTCGTGTGAAATATGTTTCATACCATATTTCTATTTTCCTTGTATTTCGTGCCCTGATCTATCATTCTATTTACAAGACTCGATACGAAACGAAGTCTACAGACATATACACCAACAGACTCCCCCTTGGATGTCGACGAGTCTTCAATACAAATCTTCAGTATGTCGAGTCTTCCGCCTTTATTGTAGGATCGTTTGCACGACCAAAATGAGTCGATCAGAAGAGATCTCGTCCAATACGAAAGGCGGAATCAGACGTATCGGAGTTATTTCAGCTGGATTGCACAAGAATTCACTTTAAACTGTCTCTGTATTGATATCAGATCGTTTTACAATGCTAGAGACACTTCGGCAGATCTTCGCTACCGGAATTGAAAACCTTACAAATGAAATGTCACAACATGTATTTATAGTCACATGATTTCGCACGAAATGGCTCAAATGAAATGGCAAGTTCATTTCGTGCGAAATGACTATGTCATTTCGTGCGAAATGGCCAACATATCATTTCGTGCGAAATAGCCATAAACACAAATTTCTCGTATTTCGCGCCCTGATCTATCTAATCTAACACAAGACTCGATACAAGACGAAGTCGACAGACATATGCACCAACAGACTCCCCCTTGGATGTTGACGAAGTCTTCGGTGTCGAGTCTTCGGTTGTCAAACCTTCAGTCTTTATCAGCCTTCTCGATCTCTCCAAAGATTCTCCATTGTAAGTATCCTCAATCAATCTCTTTCTCTTCTTCTCTCACTTTTCTCTTATCAGAATCACAACCTGGCTCTATACATCTCTTGATCAGATCTCTTGATTCCTTAAGTTCATCAGCATCAGTATCTCTCTCTCATAAACCTCAGGATTCAAACCTGACTTTTTATCATTCAAACTCCCTCTTGAATGTCTTCAGACTCCCCCTTTCGATAAGCTGGGATCGCAGTCTGGAATTCTCAATCTACAAGCTTTGGATTGGACATCTGGCTCTTTATAAACACAAGATCTGGAACCTGGCTCGAATCTGCCTATCTTCAGAAATCAGAACCTGGGTTTCTCCAGTCTTCATTCCTGCACATCCTCTACTTCAAACATAAATTTCTCAAATTTAACAGTTTTGACAAATTTATATTACACTTGTAGGAATTATTCAAAATGATTTAACCTTCTGATGACCACTTGTAAACATAACACCTCTTTCTTTCTGAAACAAATTTTCCCAAACCTGTTCATCATGTTTAGCACTCGGAATTTTAAAAATCAGCTTTTCAACATCTGTTGTCGATTTTTTTTTTTTTTCAAAATTTTAAGCTAAAACACATTAAACATCTTTTTGAATTTTTGCTTTTAACGAAAATGCAATAAAGAATATTTACAAACAATATTTTTGTGAGTTTGTGTAAGAGGATGATATCAGTTTATGAGACAAATCACCAACACCGTTAAGCTTTTAAACATTTTAAGTTCTAAACAATTCACTTAGATTGTCAGTATACTGATCCACTTAAATTCTCACACAAAGTTCAACTGATTCGAGATACGAGATTAATGTTTTAGAGACTTAAACTTATTCACGTGTCCCACCTCAGAATATACTCCCATATCCAGATCCCAATATTCAGTCTTACAGGTGAGTATACCTAGATGATATCTGTAAAGGGTTAAAATGCGAGGGCCATGAGAGCTCAGGCTATTGCTTCCGCAAAATCAGAGAGATGATGGATTCGACTTTAGGTATGTTCCCATTAGAGAATCTTTTCTTCAACAGCACATGATTAGCATTTTGCAATGTTTCATCATTTTTATGCTGAGGGTGATGCTTTTATTTCAAGCAAGCGAAAAGTATTATACGGGGACTAGGCTATTGCTTCCGCAAAATCAGAAGTCCCGGGATAATACCCCAGATATCACTAAGCATAAAGACCTAGTATCTCAGAAAGAGGGATCTTTCAAACAAGATTTCGGGGGTTACCCATATATCCGAGAGATGTTCCCCATGAATTAAGCAAGTATGAAATTTAGGTTTATATCTCGAACACAATCTACTAAACGTATAAAAACCTTCTGGCATATCATCATTGAGACCGTTTATCACATTTTTCTTTCCAAATCCTTAGTATGCTATGATAGTCCACTGATGTACTATCATTTCCTCTTTTTACAACACAACTCATTTTTTAATTTTATCATGTTTTTGGCTTTTTCAAATTTTCTAATGTTTTTGGATTTTCTGAAATTTCTTACTGCCCCTAAAATTCAAAATCATTTAAAAGAAATTTGAAAACAAACTGTATAAGTAAAGTGACAACTGTTGTGAATTGCTTCAATTCGCCATTCACTTGGCATAAACAATCAGAACTTCCCCTGACAACAAACTATTTTCCCATAATGATTTCAAAACACTTAAGTTTGTTTTAATCAAAATGGTTTTTCCGGAAAATTAGTTTTGTTGAAATTCATAAACCATTTGTAGGTTAGGGGTTTTCATCACCTTGTTTTTCAAAAACATCATTTTGTATGAAAGTTAAATCAAGTTCAACTTAATGACCTTGATTAACCATTTGAAAGTGAAAACCTTCTGTCAACCACTTGTAGGAACACACAAACAAACATAACTCAAGAATGATGCCGATTCCTGCTCCACGATTACCAACTTGGGAGCTCCGGCAAGTCCAGAGTTTAGTCGTGATAGGTTCTATCACAGTTACTAATCTGGGATGAACCATCATTATCTAGTTTCTTCGTTTTCTTCTCATAAAATTCTTTAACCCCCTTTACCTTCCCGTCAATCATTTTTTCAAAAATATTTTGAACTGTGGGGTTAAAGGCTTTTTCAACATCAAATTCTTTCTTTTAAAAAAAAATTTGATTTGAAATCTCAACTTTTCCAACTTTTTGCTTAAAATTCTCAGCCCGCAATGGTGGAAAATTTGCATCATCCATTGGCAGAACTAACTTTTCAAGTTTTGATTCAACTTGTGGCTCATCTGACTTTGTGGAATCAGATTCATTGCCAAAACTATCATTTGATTTTTTAACAATCCACTTGTGATTGTCAAGATTAACTTTTCTCTTGTAAACCATTTTTGAACATTCTCCAACCTCAAATGTTGAGTTTTCAAAAACTTTAAATCTTTTGGTTGGTGGTTTACTTTTCTCAACAACTTTTTCTTTCAGTTTAAGAGACACTCCCTGATGTGTATTGGTTGCCTTTGAACAGTTTCTGGTAATATGACCAACTTTATGACAGTTGAAACAGGTTCTTGTCTCCTACTTCTTTTGAGCAACTACATTCTTCATTTCTTCTTGCTTCTCCGCAAGGAATTCTTTGTTTGATTGCTTCCAGAATGATTTCTTTTCTTCTTCTTCCGATGATGTACCTGAAACAAAAACAGTTTTTGGTTTATAATTTTTCTCATTTTTATGATTTTTCGGTGGAATAAAACCAAGACCTTTCTTTTTGAAATTACCGTTATGGTTTGGTTTTTTCTGAAAACCAGAACCAGAACTGTAACCCTTTTTTCTTGTTTATCCTTTGTTGATCTCTTGAGGTGTACTTTTTAGGTGTTTCAGTAAGATTTACATATTTTATTTCAGAAATATTAATTTCTGTTAGTTTGAAAACCTTTTTGATCATTTCAGTTTTAACACCTCTTATTGGAAATTCCTTATCAGAATATAATTTGTCTGAATCATTCAAAGTATATGCCACTTTGATTGATTCGTCATTCAAATTAGATTTTGATAACATAAATTCTTTATTGGAAACTCTTTTGCCCTGTTTCATTTTTGGACTTGACGTATCGGATTTAGACTTTGACTCTGATTTTGACTCCGACTTTGACTCCTCCGTTTCATCTTTTTCCAACACCTGATCGACCACTTTCTTTATTAACTCGGACTCATGATCAGTGTCAGATGATGTGAAAATGACATTAATGCTTTCTGGCAAATTATCTGAAGACTCAGATTCCCACTGTAAGTTGGTTGCCTTTTTTACTCTTTCTGAATTTGGATTTCGTGGAGAATATCCATTTTCAAGCGGGGGTGGACATTTGTTGTAACTGACACTTTGTTTCTTACCAGAATTCTTCTCTTCTGTATCCTCATTTGTTTCGGAAATCTTCTCTTCAGACATTTCTTCTTCAAATGTCTTCAAACCTGCCACTATAGGATAAATCTTATCAATTACATAAGAAGAACATGAGTAACTTTTCAACAATTTGTTTACTCTTTCAGTTTCGATTTTCTGAATTTCCAATTTCTGTTCAAGATCAGCAATCAACCCAATGTAATAATTGATCATTTCTTGCTTTATCATGTATGCTCCATTGAGTGTCTTCATGGCTGTAGCTTGTTCACTGCTTGACTGGTTGTATTGATTCATTGCTTTGTTTAAGACATCATACGATTCTTTCAGCCTGTTCATGTTGTGAATCAACTCACTGTTTTGCTTCTTCATAGTCTCATAGTTTTCACAATTCTCAGAAACATTTTCTACAACAGCTTCCTTTTTAATTTCAAATGCTGGAATTTCTTTGTCCTGCTTCTTTATTACACGAACCTCTCCTTCAACTTTCTCAACTTTCTTGGCTCCAGAATTTAAACACTTTCTTATTTTTTCTGCCCAATAATCATCAGTAGTATATTTTTCACCATTATCTTTAACAATTTGAGCAACAAAAGCTTTATGATCTGAAGTTCTGTTAGGATCATAATCATCCCAATTGAAATCTTTCCAACTGAAATCCTTTGGAAGCCTTTCATCATCTTGATCTATCAGACATGCTTTACCATCAGCTGAAATATATTTATCCCAACTGAATCCTTTTGATGAATTTCCATCATCTTGATTAACAAGACACGCTTTCTTTGAATCTTCGATCACCTTCCTAGCATGTGCAGTTTGTTGCTGTTCTTGTTGATACGGCTGTTGAGCAACTTGATGATAAATCGCTTTTCGATAATAATCATTGTTTCCAAAAGGATTTTGAGCTCCACTTGCTTCGCGGTTTGTGCATTCTCGTTTAAAATGCCCTTTTTCCCTGCAACGAAAACAAGTAACTTTAGATTTATCAAATCCTAAAGTAGAAACATTTGCATCACGGAAATCATCTCTTCCCGTAATTTGTTTAAACTTTTCAGCTCTTCTCAACACACTCGCCAAACACCACTTTATATCCATCAACTCCATCTCCTCAGCATCAACCTGATCATAATCCTCTTTGGTCAGCATTGGATTTCCTATCCTACCTGCAACTAAACTCCCATACGATTCTAACACAGTCACCAACAGAGACATATGACTTTTGGCAACTTCTTCAGAATAATTTTGATCATTCTCAAGATTCAAAGCAATGTTGCATTGAAGTACTTTGCCACTCTTTGCTGTAGAAAAATGCGAATCAAATGATGGATATGAAGAAAATCCCATTTTGCTGTTTGATCCTTGAGATGAACTTTCAGAAGAACTTTGTGCATTGAAAGCAGTTTCAACCTTTGGTGAAATGTTGGTTTTTATCACTAACACCACCTTTGAAATACAAACCAATGTCTTGTTCTCCATCATAGTTCTTCATCCTCGCTATCTTTCGTTGTTCCATCTCTTGAGCTTCAAGCTGTTTAATAAACTCACTCAGCGTTAGCTTGTCAAAATCCAGTTTATTTTTCAACATCATCAGATACGTGCCCCAAACATCATGTGGCAACGCATCAGCCAACTTTTCAATCAATTCATCTTTATCTGTTTGGATGTTTAATCTTTTCATATTCTTCAATAAATTGCAATATCTTTCAATAATCTGCTTGGTGTTTTCAGTTCTTAATCCTCGGAATAAATCAAATTCTTTCTTCATAAGCGACTTTTTGTTCTTGATCATCTCATCACTTCCAAGAAACTTTGATTCTAATTCTTCCCATATCGAATGTGCACTTCCGTTGTGTTGAAGTAAAATCAGGATGTCTTCATTAATAGCTTGCTGCAAAAGACTAACCATCATTTTTTCATCTTTGTATTTCTTTTTCTCCTCAACACTCAAATTTTTAATTTCAATTTTAACTCCATCGTCCTTGACTGGTCTACTATATTGAGATTCAGTATGTTCCCATGCATCTAAGTAATATGCTTGAACCCAGTTTTCAAACTTTTCAGCCCATCCATTGTACTCTTCAATACTCATGAGCTTAGGCGGTTTTTGTGTTGTTCCTGTTTCATTTTCTAGCATTGTACTCCGAGAAATAGTCATCGGACTGGCAAAGGCATTATAAAACTCGTTCTCCATGATTCGATTTTCAAAGTATCACAAACTCTGTCTTTCAAACGAAATGATTCAAGCGAAATGAACAATCTCACACGGAATGACACCTTCAAATGGAATGAATTTTCACGCGGAATGACCCTCTTCAAGCGAAAACAACCTTCGTGCGAAATAAATGTTGATTTCGTACGAAATTAAAAGTGATATCGTACGAAATGAAATATGATCTCGTACGAAATAAAAAACCTGATTTCGTGCGAAATGATGCTATGATTTCGTGCGAAATACAACAAAGTTCAAACGAAATGATATAACTTTCATGCGAAATGAAACTTTCGGACAGTTTTTTTAAAAATTTATCAAGTTTTACTTCGAATTAAGATCTGATTCTTTCTAGGGTTTGTTAAAACAGTGTTTCACACAATATATTTGAAAATTAACCCATTTTATCCGTGAAATTTTGTTTAATTTTGAAAAGAAGGTGTAGAAATCAGAATTTGCAGCTGAAATGGTAAGAACTCTTCCTCCTGAGCTCTGATACCACTTGTAGGATCGTTTGCACAACCAAAACGAGTCGATCAGAAGAGATCTCGTCCAATACGAAAGGCGGAAACAGACGTATCGGAGTTATTTCAGCTGGATTGCACAAGAATTCACTTTAAACTGTCTATGTATTGATATCAGATCGTTTTACAATGCTGGAGACACTTCGGCAGTTCTTCGCTACCGGAATTGAAAACCTTACAAATGAAATGGCACAACATGTATTTATAGTCACCTGATTTCGAACGAAATTGCTCAAACTAAATGGCAAGTTCATTTCGTACGAAATGACTATGTCATTTCGTGCGAAATGGCCAACATATCATTTCGTGCGAAATAGTCATAAACACAAATTTCTCGTATTTCACGCCCTGATCTATCTAATCTAACACAAGACTCGATACAAGACGAAGTCGACAGACATATGCACCAACATTTATCAGTCTTCGGGATCTTTCCAAAGAATCTGACAGTGAGATCTCAAACTGGCTCTTTATCATTCAAACTCCCCCTTGAATGTTGATCTAACAATCGTCAGTCTCTTTTTTTTTCTTCACAGGTTCAGAATCATAATCTGGCTCTTGAGCTTTCTAATTCTCTTGATCAGATCTCTTGATTCATTTAGTTCTTTAGCATCACCAATTGCACCAACCTGTACAGACTCTACCCAAAAATAAATTTCTCAAATTTAACAATTTAACAAATTTAATCACTGTAAACCACTTGTAAAAACAATCTTAAAATGATTTAACATTTAAAGTCTTTGATGACCACTTCAAATTTGGTTTCAATTTAATGAACCATTTAAACATTTCAAAATCAATTCTCATTTCATACAAACTCTCCCAACCTGTTGTTCATCATGTTTAGCACTCGAAATTTTGAAAATCAGCTTTTCAACATCAGTTGTCAAAAATCTTTTTTACTTTTTCAAAATTTTAGGCTAAAACACTCCAAAAATCTTTTTGGATTTTGATTTAAAGAAATACAGTAAAGAAATATATACAAACAATATTTTTGTGAGTTTGGGTAAGAGGATCATATCAGATTATGAGACAAATCACCAACACCGTTAAGCTTTAAACATTTTAAGTTCTAAACGATTCACTTAGATTGTCAGTATACTAATCCACTTAAATTTTCACACGAAGTTCAACTGTATCGAGATACGAGATTAATGTTTTAAGCACTTAAACTTATTCGCGTGTCCCACCTCAGAATATACTCCCGTATCCAGACTCCTATATTCAGTCTTACAGGTGAATGTACACTAATGATATCTGTAAGGGGTTAAATGCGAGACCATGAGAGCTCAGGCTATTGCTTCCGCAAAATCAGAGAGATGATGGTTCGACTTTAGGTGGGTCCCCCTTGGGGATCTTCTTTACAACAACACATGATTAGCATTTTTCAATGTTTCATCATTTTTTATGCTGAGGGCGGGCTTTAAGATTAAAGCAGTGCAAAGTATTATACGAGGACTAGGCTATTGCTCCCGGAAAATCTGAAGTGCAGGTATAATACCCCAGATATCACCACGCACAAAGACCTAGTATGTCAGAAATAGAAAGCCCTTCAAACAAGATTTCGGGGGTTACCCATATATCCGAGAGATGTTCCCCACGAAATAAGCAAGTATAATTTTAAGTTTATATCTCGAACACAATCTACTAAGCGTGTAAAAACCTACTGGCACATCATCAGTGAGACCGTTTATCACATTTTAATTTTCTAATTCTTTAGCGTGCTGTGATAGTCCACTGATGTACTATCATTTCCTCTTTTTCACAACTAAACTCATTTTTTTATTTTTATCATGTTTTTGTTTTTTTCAAATTTTCTAATGTTTTTGGATTTCTGAAAAATTTCTTACTCCCCCTAAAATCAAAAATATATTTCAATTTTTTATTTTCTAGGAAAATTTGAAAACAAACTGTACAAACAAACTGACAACTGATTTTCAAACTTCAATTCTCCATCCACTTGGCATAAACAATCAGAACTCCCCCTGACAACAAACTATTTTCCCATTATGATTTCAAAACACTTAAGTTTGTTTTAATCAAATGGTTTTTCCAAAAAATTAGTTTTGTTGATTCCACATGTAAGATTGGGGTTATGATCATCACATTGTTTTCCAAATACCACATGAATAAAAGTTAAATCAAGTTCAACTTAATGACCTTGATTAACCAATTATATTTGCATATCAACAAAAAACCACTTGTAGGACGAAGTATGACAGTTTAGAATTTTTAAGAAAGCTACCGATTCATGCTCCACGATTACCAACTTGGGAGCTCCGGCAAGTCAGAGTTTTAAGTAGATAATGCTGTCACCCAAGCCTGACCAGTCTTGGGTGTTTCACTCGGTTTCCATCTCTTTGATTCATAAAATTCTTTTGCGCCCTTACCTTCTTGTTAACCATCTTTCCAAAAATATATTTCACATTTCCATTAAAAGCCTTTTCAGTATCAAATTCTTCCTTACCAGAGAAGAATTGATCTGAGATTTCAATCTTTCCAACTTTTAACTTCAAATTTTCTTTTGACAATGGCGGAAAGTTTTCCTCGTTCATTTCTGGAATGAAATTCTCATCTTTTTTTTCAACAAATGACTCCTTTGACTTTGAGAAGTCAGATTCATTGTTAGAACTACTCTCTGATTTAACAATCCATTTTTGTTTGTTTAAATTAACTTTTCTTTTGTAAAAAAGTTTTGAAATTTCACCAACTTTCAAATCTATTGGTTGTTTCTTTTCATCCACACATTTTTCTTTCAATTTTGAGTTAGAAAGAACTCCCTGTTTTGTGTTGTTGAACTGTTGGCAATTCCAAGTAATATGTCCAACCTTTTGACATTTGAAACAGGTTCTCCGTTCAACTCTTTGTTCAGATTTCATCATCATATTCTTTTTCCTTTCAATGAAAAACTCTTTATTTGACTGTTTCCTGAACAGTTTCTCCTTCTCTTCCTCTGAACTTGTACCTGAAACAAATTTAGTTTTTGTGTTATAAGTTTTCTCAATTTTGTGATTTTATGGGGAAATGAAACCTAAACCCTTCTTTTTGAAATTACTATTATGGTTTGGTTTCTTTTGAAAACCTAAACCAGAACTGTAACCTTTCTTCTTGTTCAATCTCTGTTGAACTCTTGAAGTGTATTTTTTAGGTTTTTCAACAAGATTTAAATCTTTTATTTCAGAAATATTAATTTCCATTAATTTGAAAACCTGTTTGATCATTTCAGTTTTGACACTTCTTATTGGAAATTCTTCATCAGAAAGTAACTTGTCAAAATCATTCAAAGTATATGCTACTTTGAATGTTTTGTCATTCAAGTTATTTTGTGACATCAGAAATTCTTTATTGTAAACCCGTTTGACTGGTGAACTCGGACTCTTGTCTGATGAACTCGAACTTTCAGATTTAGACTCCGACTTTGACTCTTCATCCATATCCAACACCTGATCGACCACTTTCTTTAATAACTCAGACTCATGATCAGTGTCAGACGCTGTGAATGTGACGCCAATGTTGTCTGGTAACTTATCAATGGTTTCAGACTTTAACTTTATGTTGAGTGCCTTTTTTAATCGTTCCTCATTTGGCTTTCTTGGAGAATAACTTTCCCAGATCAAAGGCGGACATTTGTTATACTTGACACTTTGTTTCTTACCAGTATCCTTATCTTCCGACTTTTTATCTTGAAAAGCTTCAAGACCTGCAACAGTAGGATAAACTCTGTCAATCAAATAATCACAAGCTGTATAACTCACCAACAATCTTTTGATTCTCTCATTTTCAATTTTCTCGAGTTCCAAATCCTGCTTCAGCTTTGCACAGTCTTCAATATACTCATTGATGACTTTCTGCTTAGTCATTAATGTTGAACTCATCATTGTCTGAGCAGCTCCCATCTCCAAGTTTGTCTTGTTCAAATTATCAACTGTTCTGTTCAGCACATCATACGACTCTTTTACATACTTCACATCAAACAACAACTTTTCTTTCAACTCTTCTAGCTCATTATATTTCTTGTCTTTTTCTTCACAATGTTTGCATGATTCCAAACATTTTAGACAAGGTTTAGTAACCTCGACAATCTTCTCAACTTCAACTATTTTTTCAACTTCGACGATTTTCTCAACTTCGACGATCTTCTCAACTTCGACGATCTTTTCAATTATTTTCTCAATTACCTTTTCAGTCTTCATTGGTTCTTCATCGAATTCTACTTATGTTTCCCATCCTTCAACTTCGACCTTCTCTGTCGAGTTTTCTTCAACTTTTTCTTTCTCGACTTCAATTTTTTTCTTTTCTTCAGCAATCTCTCTTGCTTCCAATTCTTCCAATTCTTTCTTCAGACGAACAGTCCTTTTTTCTTTCAACATTTCAATTTTATCTACAAAAAACAAATTAAAACTGAATGAGTCTAAAGTTTTTCTAGTATTATTAATATATTCTTCCTCATCATCGGTATCTTCATCACTTTCTGATGATCTGAAAATCTTCGTTCTTTTTGGCTTGGATTTGACTGCTTCTTCTTCCAAGATTCGAGCAACAAGTCCTGAATCAGCTGGAACGTATTTATCCCAGCTAAAACCCTCTGCTACCTTTTCATCATCTTGATTAACAAGATAAGCTTTCTTCTTTCCATCCTTAATAGCACGGGACGATGACGGTTGTTGAGTAATCTGATGAAAAATTGATTTCTGATAATAATTGTTCTTTCCAAACGGATCTTGTCTTACAGTTGCTTCTTTATTTTTACATTCTCGTTTAAAATGTCCTTTTTCTTTACAACGGAAACAAGTAAACTTTGATTTGTCAAACCCTATCGCAGATGCAGCAATATCACGGAAATCATCTCTTCCGGTAATTTGTGAGAATTTTTCTGCTCTTCTTACAGCACTGGCTAAACACCACTTGATGTCCATCAACTCAAGTTCTTCAGCATCAATCTGGTTATAATCCTCTTCGGTGCGCATTGGATTTCCAATTCGTCCAGCAACTAAGCTTTCATACGACTCTAACATAGTAACAAGTGATGCCATGTGTTGCTTAGCCATTTCTGGAGAAAGATTTTGACCATTTTGAATATTCAATGTAATATTACATTGCAGATTTGTTGAATTCTGTCTTTGAGGACTTGGTGTTGTGAAATTCGGATCAAAACTTGAATACGAAGACAAATATCCACCACTCTGGGTTACCGTGCTACCATTTGTTCCAGAAGAACTATCAGCACTGAAGGCAGTTTTAATCTTCGGGCTCGAAGTAGTCTCAAATTTGCTTCCTCTGTAGTATGGACTAACATCTTGTTGAGCATTTGGATTATTCATGATAGCAGTTTTCTGCATATCCAATTCATGTTCTTCAATCTTCTGAATGAACTTTGCCAAATTCATATTTTCCGATTTTCTCATATGTTTCAAAATCAACAAATATGTTCCCCATTTATTCTGTGGTAGTGCATCAGCAAGTTTATCAACCCATTCATCATCTTCTTTCTTGATCTCCAATCTCCTCATTTCCTGAACAAGATGACAATATCTATCAATAGTCTTCTTAGTCGTCTCGTCTTCAAAAGCTACAAACATATCAAAAGATTTCTTTAACAATGCACGTTTATTTTTTATCATATCAGCACTTCCCTTAAACTTCTGAATCAACTCCAACCAAATTGATCTAGCAGTTTCTTCATGTTGAAGCAAAACAAAGATATCTTCTTTTACCGCTTGTTGAAGAATGCTAATCATCATTTTTTCACTGGTGTATTTTAAGTTCTCTTGCACTGAATATTCACTTAAAGCTTTTTGACGTGTGCGTATATATACATAATTTGCAATGAATTTACACACGATTTGGTTTTAAATTTATAAAAGTGATTATTACTTTAACATCAAAACACACACGGAAGAGGCAAGTGTACCCCGTCATATATGTAGTAAAGTATCGGTAAGAACCAAGTATCGATCCAAGGAAATGGGCGGAGAAATAATACTAGACCTTTGTCACTAAAATACCGGTAAAAACATAAGTTTTGTGATTTTTAATAAACTAAAGTAAGCATAAATAAATACTTATAAAACATAGTAGAAAATAGATAAATAGCCTTGCTTAATACACAACCAAAGCATGTCAACTAAGTCGGTTTTGGCACTAGAAGCATTCGGTCAATTTTCCATTTTAAGACAATTAGTATCCCTTTCGGGAATCCTAACATGACAATCATTCGGAAAACTAAAATGATAAACACACTTTAACCACCTAAAATTGTTCTTTAACGTGCAATTGATAAGTGTCTATGAAAATCTCTTAAAAATAAGTTAGTCATCCGTTAGGAGTTTTCTAACCGCACTTAATCAAGGAAAGCGACACCGATAAACACAATGCAACCACCGAGACAAGCATAAACTAGATTAAATCACAACCGAGTTCATTTTACAAATCTTACACATAAATTCACCAAGATAGCAATTTTGGCCTAAACTACTAACTAAGCTAACAAATCATGGCAAGAATTCATAACGACACCATTTAACCCGTTTAGGTCCTTACGTGACGTCAAGCTTTCTTGATTAACAATAATTACATTTTATTAAACCACTAACCATTTCTAGTATCATGATGCACACATTTAAACCAAGCTAAACTAGTTAACCAAGTTCCAAGTTTACTAATACAAGATTAATTAAGCTTCATTTTTCAACTATCTTAACTAACCAAATACTAATCATCCAACACAATTACTTATAATCAAGAAATCAATATCAATAACAAGGTTGCAAACTAATCATCAAAGATTAACATAGAAAATACTTCCAAATGTCATTACAAACAAAGATTAACATACTAATGGATATAATCAAGCAAGGGATTGTTGTGTTTTTGCCTAAAGGCTACAATAAAACATAAACATTAATCTAAATGCTTGAAAGATTAACAAAATCATGGAAAGATTAGAAAACCAAACCATAAATAAGCATAAGATTAAGAATCTGGAAGATAACGAAGCTAATCGGCACAATGTGGCTTGAATCCGGGTGAAAGCAGAAGCCTTCGGAGCCTGAAAATCGCCAGAATCGCTTCCAAAATGTCCAGAGTTCCGAGCAGAATGTTTCTGCAGGTTTTTATATAATTTCGATGTCGCACGGTCGTGCGTCCTGTTGCACGACCGTTCACTTTATGCAATTATTGGAGGTATGGTGCACCATACCGCATGACGTCACAGATCTTGACCGGTCTTCGGTCTCGCACGGGCGTGCCATTGGGTGCACGGGCGTGCATCACCGAGCTGGGGCTGGTCACCGCATCCGCATGGGGGTGCGTTCCCGAGATTTCGTTGCATCCGCACGGGGGTGCGTTCAGTCGCACGGGGGTGCAACTTGCCCAGGTCAGAATTTTCCACAAAATGTTCGCAGTTCAGCCGTTTCGCCCGGAAAATCCTCGTTTTCACTATCATCTTGTCTGGTATGCTGTTTTAGGCCTGTAAACAAAAGTATACTTGATTAAGTATCCGAATGACGGTTTTACGGCCGAAAACGCATAAAATGGGGGACTAAAATATGTATAAATTAGTGAATATTAAATCTCCCCACACTTGAACCTTGCTTGTCCTCAAGCAAGCTAAACTAAAATGCAATAAAAGATAGAAACTGACAAGAACGATAATTTACAAACTATTTATTGAAACAACTACAAACGGTTAGCCGGTTTTTCAAAAGACAACATCAAATGAATCAAACCAAACAAGCATATGCAAATATATAGCGATAACCAAAAAGCCGTGACTCACTTTCAATTGACTTAACATGCTAATCTTCACACAACTCACAATGTTCACACACACTCGGTTTTATTTGTGAAACATACATAAAATGTGTACGTGCAAACACTCAATGCCTCGTCAATGAAATGTGTAATATCATAAGCTTGTCATAAGATCTCGTCTCCACCAACTAACATGCGAAAAAGTGCAAATCAAGACGTCTTTACGGGTTGTAACATTAGGCTTGGGCGAAGGGTATGGAAATGGATATTTAAAGTGGCGAAAAATGGTTAAAACTCGGTAGTAGCGTTTAACTAGCAACAAACAACAAAACTATACATACAAATGCCTTTAAAAGGCGACTATTGCGCAATCGAGCTAATCAACGACATTTTAACATTTAAGCATTCAAAATTGCTTGATTTTCGTAGACTTCACCCTATTTTAGGGTGTTTTATTTTCTGTTTTTTTTTTCAAACTAATGGATTTATACAATGAAACATAAACAATAACAAGAGCTAGTTAAACGATTATTTTGACCGAGTTTCAACACTAAAAAGGTTTAAAACATAAAAAAGGCTAAATTTGGCTAAGTGGGCGATAATGTGGGTAAACAAAGGTAAACGGGAAGGCTCGACAAGGTTAATCCTAAAGGGTAATGTAAGGTGGGAAGCACAACACAAAGAACAAGGTTTACAACAAAGGGTAATCTAAGTGCCTCTATCACTTCTACACAATTCCGCAAGTTCATGGTCTTAACAAGCATACTAGTGACAAGTTCTAAATTACACATGACATCCGGCTCACTCCTATATACGAAATGAACAAATATATAACAATATCAAGGCTCAAATATGCTCACGTAACGGAAGGAATGGGTAAAAGTGTGAAAACTATCATGTAAGTCTTTCTTTGTTTGTCACGCTTTCCGGTTTCCTTTTTTCAAAAATATTTTGCTTGTCGAGTTTTTATCAAGTCCGAAGCTTTCTAAAACACAACCAACTGGTTTAATTACTAAAATATATACAAAATACAAGTATTTTTGAATGATTTTTCTGATTTTCTGATTTTTTTTTTCTTTTTTACTTTTTTTAAATGAGGACAAACAAAGTTAACAAAGTTAACCCCTTCCCCACACTTGAACTTCGCATTGTCCCCAATGCGAGACCCAAAATATAGAGAAAAGGATAATAGTACTCCCCTCAAGATGATGTTGATGCCACGAGACTTCCAAAGCTGTATCTGTCATGTGCTCCAGTCCAAGATATGTCGGATCTGCAAGTATGTCATATGTCCACCAAAACAGAACAGAAACAGAATAAACATAAATAAACCATAATACACATAAATATAAGTACTACAATCCAAACAAATACAAGACATAAAGTAAATTGTCTGAAAATGAAATACAATCCGAGGGTGTTTGAAATACAACGCAAAATGAACACCCAAAATATAAAGTACTGAAATAAAAACAACCACCAACAATCAATACCACCGACTCCTACGCGTCATCACCATCATCGTCTCTAGTAAAGGACGGACCCGCGTCTCCGTAACCAGGTGGGTTCCACGGTGGGAACTGTGGAGGGTGCTGAAAGTAGTCGGGATATGCATGATGCATCTCCCCAAACAGATATAAAAACCCAGCACTTACTCCCTGATATAAACTATCCTGGTTTGCCCGAAGTTGATCCTGAGCGGCCCTAATCTCGTCCTGTCTAGACCGGATCTGGTCAATATAAACCCCATGCTGTTCCTGGTTAACCCTGATCTGATCCTGGTTAACTTGCATCTGCTGGAACTGCTGATAGAACTCAGGCCAGTCCTGATGCTGGTGGAATGCATGGTGCTGCGGTGAATGTGGTGGTGTCGGTGGATGTGGTACGTGCTGCTACTCCGGATGCTCCTGATCGTGCATCTCCTCATCCTCATGTTCCTCCACAGCTGGAGGCAACGGGTCCCAGACCTCGTTGTTCAACCCTTTCAACCTATCCCCCCTATCAGTTTCCACAATCAAACCCATCGCCTTCAGTGACCTGATATCAACAAAAACCCCCTCGGTTATCAGAATGAGACTCTGAAGCACCTCCTCAGTCATCAAGCCTAAGATGTAGGCTAATTCGGTCACATACTGACCGCCGTGTATCTCACTGTTCGGAGTCCGCCCCGAGCACTTCACGAAGTATTCAGCCATTCTTGCGGCTAGGTTGATATTTGCTCCCGTAACCAGCGTATAGAGAAAAATCAAATCTGGTGTGGGACAGTTCCCAAGACTGTCCATGCGCCCGCAAATTGTGTGGCTAAACACATGATGCATCAGTCGCACCAAAGGGTCTCTCAGTCGTGAAGCCTTCGACATCCTCGGGTTGTAAGGGTCCCCAACTGCATTTTCAGCCCAAAATGCATCCCGTGCTGCATCAGATGGGAAGGTGAACTAATCTGTGAAGACATCGGTCTCCATGTCATCCCTTGTATAAATCCCGAGCCTCCTTCCCAAACGCCCCACCGACCAA
This sequence comes from Helianthus tuberosus, assembly GCA_030545235.1. Lineage (NCBI taxonomy): Eukaryota > Viridiplantae > Streptophyta > Magnoliopsida > Asterales > Asteraceae > Helianthus > Helianthus tuberosus. Next base: position 146,623,550 of record CM060410.1, on the reverse strand, counting down.
GTATTCCATTTTCTACCCAATCTGAAAACTATCCGCTCCTTGTGGCGGAATTTGGGTTTTCTATGTGCAACCGGCTTTTCATAGGCATAAGTTGAGAAGAACTCTATTGTCAGCTCACGGTAGACGGGTCGGTTGATACCGACCAGATTTGCAAGCGGAAGACTGATCATGTTATCCAGTCTATCATACTGATTCAGCTCCCTCAAGACTTCCCAATCCAGCCATCGGGGGACTCCGAATTGCCCCCGCCTTGCCTATAAGGCGTCGCGTCTCGGAATGCAAAGTGCTTCTCGCTCATTATTGGGGTCGAATTGAAGGAAAGGGTGATCCATCTGTATGAGGAATAACGTTAGAAAGATGGAAACAGGAAAGATTTGAATAAAAACAGCCGAGCAGCCAATTATGAAGAAATCTGTGAATCTGATCTGGGCATATGGCACGGTCGTGCGACGAGACGCACGGTCGTGCGTCGCCGACAACGAGTACTAGTTGCCCAAATCTGTCGGGACTGCACGGCGTGCGACCAACGACACCACCGTGCAACACCGACCAACAAGCAGATCATCGTGAACCAGCCAGAATGGCATGACCGTTCCATCCAAGGAACGTCCGTGCGACACAGTGTCTGCATATTTTAACCCCTATACCTTGAACAGCCTGATTTTTGCAAAATTTCAACAAGTTTTGGGCCAACAGGGGTCTGAAAGTCAACTGGGTGCTCACGATAAGCAAGATTCAAACAAGGGTTAGGGTTTCGATTTGTTTATGAAGAGAACCCTAAAAAGCCTTGAAGAATCGGATGAATCTAAACTAGAAAGCGAAAAAAAACAGAAAATCTAAATGAAGGAACGTACCGTGCGAAGTAGTGTGTGAAATCATGCAAAAAACCGTGCGATTTGAAGTGATGTCGCTCTGGAACGGTTGCAGATGGTAAGGGTTCGCGAATGAAGGGTTTGGAAGCAGATGGAGGTTTTTATAATGTGCAAAAGACCAAACTGCCCCTGAGTCTCGCACGGTCGTGCGACAGCTCGCACGGTCGTGCGTCACCTACATTTTGCAAACCATGCAGCATGTTCTCGGAGATGCACCGGGGGTGCGACTCACCATTCTGGCCCTCGGAGACGCACGGTCGTGCGACTCGTGGAACGACCGTGCAACAGCTGCAGATCAGAATTTTCCGCAGAAGCCATTTCCAGCAACTGTTTTGGCCGTTTTTCGCCATTTTTTCAACACGCCAACTGTTTAAACACGCCAACTGTTTAAACAATATTACATCTGCTTTTTAATATTACAACATAGAACCTTCGCCCGGCACGTATGAAACATAAACAAACTAACGGAAACTAACAAACGCAACTAAATTACACTAAAACTACAAAAACATAAAAGTGGACAATTTTACCCTTATAGCGCCAAAGACGCTCCTGCTACATTTTTGTCGGCGAGTCAGTAGCGTAGACTCATGCTAAATTTTTGTCGGCGAGTCGATAGCAAGACTCCATGCTAAATTTTTGTCGGCGAGTCAATAGCAAGACTCCATGCTAATTTTTTGTCGGCGAGTCGATAGTAAGACTCCATGATAAATTTTTGTCGTCGAGTCGATAGCAAGACTCATGTCCCCACACTTGTTACATGTGCAGGCCATTACCACGCCTCTTCGGATTCTGCTCGATATTGCCCGGAAGACCACCTTGGGGTCTTTCCGACATCATTTTTGCCAACTGGCCCACTTGATTCTCGATGGTTTGAATGGAAGCCTTTTGGCTCCGCATTTCTCCCTCGTTGACCATGAACCGCTCCTCATGCTGCTGGTATCGCTTCTCAGCCATTTGATTAGCATTGTTGGCGTTGTTCAGCAGTTGTGCCATCATTTCCTCTAGCTTTGCGTTGCTTTGAGAGGTGTGTGGCTGGGAACTGCTTCCTGAGCCTTGATTATGATACTGTGGCTGGAAGGACTGACCTTGAGATGGTTGTGGCGCGGGAGCATGTTGAGCATATCCGTGTGCATTCTGGTTACCAGAACCAGATTTCCACCCAAAGTTTGGGTGATTCTTCCACCCTGGATTGTACGTGTTGCTATAGGGGTTATTTTGGGGCCTGATTTGATTGCCCATGTAGTTCACCTCCTCGTGACCTGTAAACATAACACCCTGCTCACACGTACCTGGCACGTGTGCAACCCCGCACTGATCACATGATGGTGATTGAATTCGTGAGACATTCTGAGACTGATCAATTCTTGTTGCCAAGGCTCCAATTTGTGCAGTAAGAGCCCTATATGTATCCACAGCATGAACTCCGGAAGTAGATGATGTCTTATTCCGTGCTCCACCGTGGCGAGAACTTAACTTCAACGCAGCTTTCTCTATGATCGCGTAAGCTTCAGTTGGTGTCTTCGTTCCAAGATCGCCTACTGCATACACGTCTAAACGCTCCTGCGAGTCATAATTGAGTCCCTGATAAAAGGTCAGTACCAATTGCCTTTTGGACAACCCGTGATGTGGGACATCAATTAATAGATCTTTAAACCTCTCCCAAGCTGCGTGTAGAGATTCTCCGTCGTCTTGCTTGAACGTCATGATACGGTTCCTCAATTTAGTCGTCTTTTCCGGAGGAAAATATTTTTGCACAAATAGTTCTGCCATCTCGGCCCAAGTGGTGATAGATCCTGCCGGAAGTGACAAAAGCCAAGCACTGGCTTTGTCTCGCAATGAAAACGGAAAGAGCCGCAAACGGATCGCGTCCTCAGAAACATCTCTTATCTTGAAAGTCGAGCACACCTCGAGAAACTTTGCGATGTGCCGACCTGGATCATCGTGATCCTTCCCATCAAACTGCACTGAGTTTTGTATCATATTGATGATGCTGGATTTTATATCGAAACTCGGTGCTGCTACCGTCGGTCGGGTGATGCTCGGTAGGAAGCCTTCTCCTCCGGGCTGGCTTGTTTCATTCAAAGGTCTGCCGTCGTCTGCCATGGCTGGGTTTGCTGCTCCCCCTGAGCCCTCGGCTTCAGCGGGTACTACCTGCTCCTGCTCACCGGCTGCGAGTATCAGCCCAACTGCACGAGATCTTGCACGAAGACGTCTCCTCAGATCACGCTCGGGTTCGTCTGACGGCTCAATAGGATTGGGAGCGGGGGAATAGGACATTAACCTGCAAACGAAAAATTGACACAATGAATATTTTATTAATATAATAATGTTGTCCCCTTTTTTTCAGCTGAATAGAAGCAGATTATTATTAAAAATGGGCTGAAAATTTTATAAAAAATCGAAAATGGGCAAGAAATTTTATAAAAATCAACACAATAAAAATAATCGAATCGGCTAATACAAAAATGATTTAAAGGTGCCGAAAACCCAATGAATAAATGAATAAATAAATCCGGATCGAATAAATAAATGGAACAAAAATTTACAAGTGTACAAAAAATGACTTGGAAAACGAATAAATTGAATAAAAAGACGAATATCCACCATTCTGTCTTTGAGGACTTGGTGTTGTGAAATTCCGATCAAAACTTGAATACAAAGACGAATATCCACCACTCTGGGTTACCGTGCTACCATTTGTTCCAGAAGAACTATCAGCACTGAAGGCAGTTTTAATCTTCGGACTCGAAGTAGTCTCAAATTTGCTTCCTCTGTAGTATGGACTAACATCTTGTTGAGCATTTGGATTATTCATGATAGCAGTTTTCTGAATATCCAATTCATGTTCTTCAATCTTCTGAATGAACTTTGCCAAATTCATATTTTAAGATTTTCTCATATGTTTCAAAATCAACAAATATGTTCCCCATTTATAACGTGGTAGTGCATCAGCAAGTTTATCAACCCATTCATCATCTTCTTTCTTGATCTCCAATCTCCTCATTTCCTGAACAAGATGACAATATCTATCAATAGTCTTCTTAGTCGTCTCGTCTTCAAAAGCTACAAACATATCAAAAGATTTCTTTAACAATGCACGTTTATTTTTTATCATATCAGCACTTCCCTTAAACTTCTGAATCAACTCCAACCAAATTGATCTAGCAGTTTCTTCATGTTGAAGCAAAACAAAGATATCTTCTTTTACCGCTTGTTGAAGAATGCTAATCATCATTTTTTCACTGGTGTATTTTAAGTTCTCTTGCACTGAATATTCACTTAAAGCTTTTTGACGTGTGCGTATATATACATAATTTTGCAATGAATTTACACACGATTTGGTTTTAAATTTATAAAAGTGATTATTACTTTAACATCAAAACACACACGAAAGAGGCAAGTGTACCCCGTCATATATGTAGTAAAGTATCGGTAAGAACCAAGTATCGATCCAAGGAAATGGGCGGAGAAATAATACTAGACCTTTGTCACTAAACTACCGGTAAAAACATAAGTTTTGTGATTTTTAATAAACTAAAGTAAGCATAAACAAATACTTATAAAACATAGTAGAAAATAGATAAATAGCCTTGCTTAATACACAACCAAAGCATGTCAACTAAGTCGGTTTTGGCACTAGAAGCATTCGGTCAATTTTCCATTTTAAGACAATTAGTATCCCTTTCGGGAATCCTAACATGACAATCATTCGGAAAGCTAAAATGATAAACACACTTTAACCACCTAAAATTGTTCTTTAACGTGCAATTGATAAGTGTCTATGAAAATCTCTTAAAAATAAGTTAGTCATCCGTTAGGAGTTTTCTAACCACACTTAATCAAGGAAAGCGACACCGATAAACACAATGCAACCACCGAGACAAGCATAAACTAGATTAAATCACAACCGAGTTCATTTTACAAATCTTACACATAAATTCACCAAGATAGCAATTTTGGCCTAAACTACTAACTAAGCTAACAAATCATGGCAAGAATTCATAACGACACCATTTAACCCGTTTAGGTCCTTACGTGACGGCAAGCTTTCTTGATTAACAATAATTACATTTTATTAAACCACTAACCATTTCTAGTATCATGATGCACACATTTAAACCAAGCTAAACTAGTTAACCAAGTTCAAAGTTTACTAATACAAGATTAATTAAGCTTCATTTTTCAACTATCTTAACTAACCAAATACTAATCATCCAACACAATTACTTATAATCAAGAAATCAATATCAATAACAAGGTTGCAAACTAATCATCAAAGATTAACATAGAAAATACTTCCAAATGTCATTACAAACAAAGATTAACATACTAATGGATATAATCAAGCAAGGGATTGTTGTGTTTTTGCCCAAAGGCTACAATAAAACATAAACATTAATCTAAATGCTTGAAAGATTAACAAAATCACGGAAAGATTAGAAAACCAAACCATAAATAAGCATAAGATTAAGAATCTGGAAGATAACAAAGCTAATCGGCACAATGTGGCTTGAATCCGGGTGAAAGCAGAAGCCTCCGGAGCCTGAAAATCGCCAGAATCGCTTCCAAAATGTCCAGAGTTCCGAGCAGAATGTTTCTGCAGGTTTTTATATTTTCGATGTCGCACGGTCGTGCGTCCTGTTGCACGACCGTTCACTTTATGCAATTATTGGAGGTATGGTGCACCATACCGCATGACGTCACAGATCTTGACCGGTCTTCGGTCTCGCACGGGCGTGCCATGGGGTGCACGGGCGTGCATCACCGAGCTGGGGCTGGTCACCGCATCCACACGGGGGTGCATTCCCGAGATTTCGTTGCATCCGCACGGGGGTGCGTTCAGTCACACGGGGGTGCGTTCCCGAGACGAGCTTTGTTGTCGCATCCGCACGGGGGTGCCACCTGTCGCACGGGGGTGCATTCTCGAGATGAGCTTTGTTGTCGCGTCCGCATGGGGGTGCCACCACTCGCACGGGGGTGCGACTTGCCCAGGTCAGAATTTTCCACAGAATGTTCTCAGTTCAGCCGTTTCGCCTGGAAAATCCTCGTTTTCACTATCATCTTGTCTGGTATGCTGTTTTAGGCCTGTAAACAAAAGTATACTTGATTAAGTATCCGAATGATGATTTTACGGCCGAAAACGCATAAAATGGGGATAAAATGGGGGACTAAAATATGTATAAATTAGTGAATATCACTTTTTCATTTCCACGGTCATCTGTCGGTTTAACGTAATCTACATCTAACGAACACCATGCATCAAACTTGTAAGCTTGTACCCAGTTTTCAAACCTATTTTGCCATCCTTTAAAATACTCAATGTACATAAGTTTTGGAGGCTTTTGAAACGTTCCAGTTTCATTTTCGATCTCAATTGTTTCTGCAGTTGTGACAGGGGCAGTTGGAGCAGTAGCAAACGCGTTGTAAAACTCTTCTTCCATGTTTTGGTTTTGAAAATTCACAAATTCTCAAAGATCACGCGAAATGGAGATTCAAACGAAATTACTTTGGTGCGAAATACTCTTTGGTGTGAAATGAACCCTGATGCGAAATGAAACTTTGATTTCGTGCGAAATGGAACACTAATGATCAACTAGTGCGAAATGAGGTTTCTTTCAAGCGAAATGGCAATTTGGAGCAAAATGGAGTATCAATTCGTACGAAATCAAGATCTAATGTACCATTTCGTGCGAAATGGCAATTCTGTTTAATGCGAAATGAATCAGTTTGGTGCGAAAAGGCAATCTCAAGCATAATGAAACTTCATTTCATGCGAAATCATGCTGATGTCATCCAATCGGCCGAAAGTTTATCAAATTGATCACGTTTTAAGTAGATTTTAGATATGATTCTTCCAATGATTTTTTAAAACAGTGTTTCTCTTGTTATGTGTGAAATTCAATCCATTTTAACCATAAAAACTTGTTAATTTTGAAAAAGAAGGTGTAGAAGTCAGAAATTTTGGTGAAATCGAGCTGATTTGGAAAGAACTCTTCCTCCTGAGCTCTGATACCACTTGTAGGATCGAGATTCGATCAAAACGAGTCTATCAGAAGAGTTCTAATCCATATCAAAGGCGAAATTCAATGATATAGACTTGATTACAGCTTGATTCACTCTTTAACTGTCTTGTTTATTGATTTAACACTTTTACAGATCAAATGACACGTCGGCAGCACTTCGGTACCAGAATCAGAAACTCCTTCAAATGAAAAGAAATGGCACATATATATATAGGCCACGCATTTCGCACGAAATGGTACAAGTTCATTTCGTACGAAATGGATCAAGTCCATTTCGCACGAAATGGCCATTTCGTGTGAAATATGTTTCATACCATTTTTCTATTTTCCTCGTATTTTGTGCCCTGGTCTATCATTCTATTTACAAGACTGGATACGAAACGAAGTCGACAGACATATACACCAACACGGAAGATGATCCCCCGCCAGTTACTTTTGCACCACCGCCACCGCCAGTGGGTTTTGAAAACCCAATACCAACATACCCAGCTTCATCTGGGTATAACCCATTTGAATATCCAACTCCTACGGATTATGGATATCAAGCCCCTGGCCTCCTCCTCAATAAATTCAAACTCAACAAATCCTGCAGAGGTTGGACCAGGTTGAGCAAAAAGCGGACGAAACAAATAAAAAGCATAACAAATTTCTAAAAGACCTTGCGAACCACATAAAGGGAAAAAAGAAGTAGAAGTTTGTTTTATTTTCTTTTGTATTGTAATTTCAATCAAGTCCCTATGTGGACATTTCATTTTCTGTACTTAGTCCCTGCGTGGACTTATTTTCTTTTCTATAGTCCCTGCGTGGACAGTTTGTTATTTCAAGACCCGTTTAGGGCATATCATGTAATCGCTTAGCACTTTAATGAAATTTCTTTTGGAAATTTTATATATGTATTTTATTACATCTTCTTGCCAATATCATTTCAATTTTCATTGATCTGCCCAAGAAATTCCAAAAGATATTCTTAAAGGTATAACCTAGCCAATATTAATGGCTATGATGGTACAACCTTTTTAAGAAAGTGATTCCTTGTTAACATCTGAAAAACATGTTAACATTCCTGGCTGTGTGACTTGAGAGACCACACTACCTTCCAAAAGTACTTGGATCTTTCCAAGCCACCCTCATGGCCAATATGATCAATATGAATCATGGCTATTAAACATCAAATATGATGTATACATCAAAACATGCATTTGAGATGTATGCCTCTGGGCGAAGGTGTATTCATGACAATGGTAGTTTTATAAACTTCTTGTCAAAAAGGCAATGAACTATGTTCGACCCTTAAAAATCACTGATTCAAAAGATCGTTGATTATATTTTAAATGTCCTTGTGATAAAGCCTTTTGTGCCATTTAAATGTCTTTCGAGGCGAGCCTTTCGTGCTATATGAAAATGTCTCTAAGACATTGACAGTCGTGACTTGTGTCCCCTGTCTGATAAATGTAAAGGATTATATCCTACTTGATTGCCAATAATGGTTCATTTATAGCCTAGGCAAATCGTTCTGACTTATGGTTTATATGGTCTATTAAATACCATGACTTTATAATCATTAGATACGAAGATTTATTATATAATCTAAATAAATCATTATTTTTTTTATTTTAGTAATCAAATCATGGCTGGCTTAGACGAAGTTAACAGTCATCTGGTAGAAGGAAACAATAATGATGCCAGGATAAATGTTACTGGTGCTGAATTACAAGCAATGATTGACATAGCAGTAGCTCAAGTTGTGGATAAAATGTTTAAAGAACTGAGTCATGTTCGGTCTAAGACTCAATCAAAGCCCCTATCGCATTCACTTACACTGAAAAATGATGAGTCTCGTCACTCGTCCAATCAAAAGAGTGAACCACGGAGACAAGTTGTACTTATAAATATTTCATCTCGTGTAAACCAAGAGACTTCATGGGAGAAAAGGGAGCCATCGATTGTATGAAGTGGCTGGATGAAATGAAAACTGTTATCGATATCAGTGGGTATGCGAAGGAGGACGTCGTTAAGTTTGTGTCACAGTCCTTCAAAGGTGACGCCTTAACTTGGTGGAAACCTTTGGTACAGTCCACGGGAAAGGTTCCTCTGTATAACCTGTCCTGGAATCAATTTTTTGATCTTATGAAGGACACTTACTGTCCTCAGCAAGAAGTGGAAAGGATAGAGACTGACTTCCTCACTCTGGTGATGAAGGATTTGGATTACAGGTCCTATGTAACCAGTTTTCACTCAATGTCGAGACTTGTGCCGTATTTGGTGTGACAACTGTCAGATTTGCATGCATCCGTACGATTATTAGATGATGATTAACGCTTAATGACTGTGCTGAATTTTCAATTAATTACCTAAACTGCTTTCTAATTATTACCATATACATACATGTGCATCATATATTGCTTAATGTCATGTCATCATTGCATGAAAACTTTATTGATTCAAATGATGCACGAAACACGGCTAGCACAATTATCAGACAAATCACGAATATGCTGACAGAGTTCAGTGCATAGACAGACAAGGTATTGAGACACAGAGTGGGCCAGAAACCAAGTATGACACTAGTATAGTGTGTAGGAAAGTAAGGATCACAAAACTGCCTTTTTAGAGATAGTTTAAGTGCCGGAAAGTGCCTAAAACTCACATAAACTGCAGAATCCTGCAGAAAATCAGCAAATTCAGCATTTCAACCCTCTATTATCATGCAGAAATATGGTTAAATGGTTCTGAATGCTTTCCTAAGTGTCGGGAATCAAAACTGTCATAAAAGGGTACATAAAGCACACTAAACTGCAAAGTTTAGTACCTTAACGAACCAGTAACCAACCGAACAACCAGACAATACCAAAAACTCCAAATTTTCACTAGAAGCAATGTTTTAACATTACCAAGCTAGTTATGATCCTCGAACATCATAACATCTCATATAAATATCAACTAACTAGGAACCTAACTAATACTTACATTTTTACCTTAAACTAACTAGTTTGGTTTAAACCTAGTCTACTACCCCCCCTATAATCGGCCAACATGGCCCCCACACAAAGATTTTCTTTGAATTAAAAATTGGATTGTGTTGGCACTTTGGTGGCATCTTATACAAGAGTTAAACACTTAAATTGGATTATAAATAAACATGCAAGACCATAACCTCCATTCTTCACACACCACTTCTTCCTTCCCCCTTGGAGCTCTTGGCCGACCTCACCACCACATACAACCACCTTCATTCATCCATTCTCATACATTCCAACCTTGTACAAGTGTGTTAGAGGCCACATAAAGGAGCTAGGAGCTTACGGAAGTTCAAGAACCTCTCTCATTTGCTTTTATCCACTTGTTTTCTTCACTTGATCATCCCTAGCCTTGAGCTAGTGGTAAGAACCTTGATCTTGCTATTTTACTTCCATTTTAAGTGGTTAAAAGAAGAATCATAATCATAATCTTGAAGAACACTAAGAGTCACAAGAAGTAGACTTGAACAAAAACTTAAAGTATGAAGAAATCTTGATGAATATGAGTTGTTATGCTTGATGATTGTTGATTGTTTGTAAAAATGATGTTGATCATCATATGATCTTGCTAGAACATGATTAAAAACATAATCCAGCAAGATGAGAGGATGAACTTGATGAAAGTTAAAGGATCATCCTCATGAGAAGCATGAACTTGAAAGAATACATTGATTTCTTGAAAAATAATGATCAAAGTAAGTTGTGATACTTGTAGATCTAGAAATTTTATGGATGATTTCTAAAGAAACCAAGTTAAAAATATAAGTTTTATTAAATCTTGGTTCTTACATAAATGAACCTCATTTTTAAAGGTAAAATAAGTGTAGAAACACTTATGTAACAAGAAAAGTTTAAGAAGAAACATTCTTGAAAAATATGATTTGAAGTTGTAAAGATCTATCTTCTTCAAAAATGAAGTTTTTTAAAGAATCAATCACACTTTAAAGGATAACAAGGCTTACTAATAACACTAGTACGTTACTACAAATTTTTACAAATATTCAAGTTCATGAAGTAGTAGTTATTACTTGTTTTTGGCAAAGTTGGTAAGTAAAGGTTGTCTATTGTTGATTATGGATTGATTGTGTTGATTTTTACAAAGGAAAATGATATGCTTGAAAGCATGGAAACCTCCATCTTTAGGGGAAACTATGGCAATTTTTTTCCAAAAATTAAACACTTAGAAAAATATTTCTAAACAAATATTTACAAGTGTATTTTAAACCATAAATTGTTACAAAAGCTTTGCCATAATTTTTGTTACAAAAATTACAATTATTGGAGGTTGGTTTTTATAAATAAAAGTGAGTAAATATGTATTTAGGAAATATACATTTAGATGACACCATGTGTGTGATTATTTGTATATTTTGTGTATTAGTTATATTATTTTAGGACATGAAATAATATAACACATCAAAATACCAAGAATTACAATCTAAAATATAACCAAAATTCCAAGAAATAAATATACAAGTTACACACAAAATATTGGTAAACCCGAACTATGGAATAAGACTTACAAAATATTCCTGAAAATTTATTCAGAAAGTATATTTTGGTAAATAATATTTTGGACACCAAGGAAACGAAAATATGATTTTTACAATTACTACAAGAATATATCATATTTTTTACAAGGGAAAAATATATTATTGGCAAGTATGAATATATATTCTTGAAATTTTTGGAAGATATATTATTTTTAAGAAATATATATTTTCTTACACAAACATGAAGTACAATGTTTTTGGAGTGAAAGATATATCTTCTCAAATAAATATGAAATATATCATTTTTGAGAAAATGAGTTTATATATGTACTTTCTAAGTTAGACTTGAAAATATATTATTTTTGAAACTTATGAGAAAATACAAATATTTTTTACTAAAAGAAAAATTATAAATAATTTTTCTAAATAATATTTATTACAATATATATTTTGGAAATATATATTGGTAGACTTTTATTAAGGATATTATTTCGGAAAATTAATACGAAATTAAGTATATGAATACTTAATGAATACAATAAAAACACGTATTCTCATACTTATAAATACACACCGGAATACGACCCCAATACATGGCAAAAATATACAAGTATAAGAACACGAATACAAATACACCCACCCTTGGGGAGGATATACAAGTATAAATACTTGGGAAGTATTAAGTTAAAATATAAGGTTTTAATAATTATTCCAAAATCTAATAAATATAATTTAAGTTCAAATATTTATTGTTTTAACAAATAATTATATAACTTGGGATAATATCAAAGATACGAAGAAACGTAACTCAAAGACATTAACACTAAGTCAAGGCACGACCCGTTCGTCTAATAGACATTAGTACGTTGAAGGTAGTCGTGTTTATCCGAAGAAGCTCAAATTACGGTGATTGAAGACGCAAGACTGTGAGTTTCATGACCCCCTTTTCTCTAACTGTTTTTGGTTTTATAACTTCGGGGGTGAAATACATGTTATAACTATTTACAAACATTTGATTTGGTATGGTTAGCTAAGGAAGGGTACTACTTGATCATGTGAGTGGTGGGTATAACACTTAAGGCCATTAATCCTCGTTGTAGGACCGAGGGACATGTGTGATAGATCTATTTGGGTGTAGCGAGCCCACACCCATGTGGGCCAGGGTTTGGCCCATGAGGTGACTATGTCTTCAAACTGAAGCCGTGGCAAAATCTGCTAGGATTGAGTTTTCCTGCATCACTTCACACATATCAATGGCCTTGCAAACCATTGGTGATCTGTTTTTCCTTGTTGCTTTCATACCAGGGTTGGAAATACATACTTACTTACAATGATTTCCAAGTTTATTCGAGCTCACACACTAAACACATGAACTCGCTCAACTTTTGTTGATGTTTTCAAACTGCATGTATTTCAGGAAATTAAGTATGGATCTGGCGGGCGTTTGGATGTTTAAAGTAAAGTTAAGAATATAAGGTGTCGTCCTATGTCTGAGGATTTGGATTGTGTGTCTTATTCTAGATAAGACACAACTTTCAAAGCCTAGTTTTAATTAATGTCTTTTGTCGAGTCTTTGTGAACTCTAAAAACAAGCTGCATAGTTTGTACTCGAAATTAATGTCCATGTTTCAAACAATGTTGTTATGTTTTAAATTTAATAAATGGATGATCACCTTCGGTTTCTATCATATAGTTGTTGTAATGATTGAATGCAATGATATTAAGCAAGTTACCCCAAATCACGCTTCCGCAAAAGTCAGGGTGTGATAGTTTGGTATCAGAGCTTCGATTGTAGCGAACTAGGATTCTTTCTCGAGTCTAGACTACAATCATCAGGGCTCTCACAAGAATTTTTATACAACATGTTTTCATTGCATACACGAAACGCCAATATCCATGGAACAAACATTTTTAAAATTAAACAAAAATGGAAAACACAATGCACAGTTACTTGGTTGGTTTAGTCTGGGAGATTAGGAAGGATACATGATTTCATGATACATTGACTTTGCTTGCATACTTAATGTTAGTGGTTAATATATGTGCATATACTGTGATTGTTTGTCACAGACACTATGTCATCATCCGAGAGTGGACTATCCAACACTGACGACCCCATGGCTATTGGCCCAGGGGCGAGTGAGCCAGAGATCTTTACTTTTGATACAGAGAGTGACCCGGAGATGATGTCCAACGACGACTTGCAGTCGTTCGCGTTGCCCGACTTGGGAGATGATTTACCGACTACTGATGGCATTCCAGACGAGGATCCTTTTGTTATCCCCATTCCTGTCCATGATCATCTTATCATCGATCATCTCGAAGGTGAGCATGTCGTGGCACCGATCCTCGTTCATGTTCCTTTAGTGGCCCTTCCTCTCCAGGACTTGCCTTTTGACGATCTGATTGATATTGACGTAGATTTGTTTATTGATGGTCCTTTTGATGATGCCCATGGTGATGAAAAGCTAGACGAGGATGTTGTTGTTGTTCCACTTTTTGAGATCCCTGTTATTGAGATTTCCTCTGACTCTAGTTTACACTCTGTCTCAGATTCCTTTGAGTCTGTGACTTCCTCCGCCTTGCAGGCAGTCGGATTGCGACGCTATGCCACCAATTCTGAGGATGATACGGCCATATCAGCTGCACCAACTCCTCCACATGACTTTAAGCTTGATCTTGAGCCAGATTTTGTTCCTGTTGATTAGCCTGAGGATGCACCAGCTGATCCTGAGCCTTTATTTGATCATGACCCTATTCCTTTTGGCATACCTGACATTGCACCCCTTATACCTGATCCAGCCCCTGCTCACGTTGATCCTCCTATTGTTGAGCCATTTATTCCTCCACCTGCACCTGCACTCGCTGATGTTGCTCCTTTTCACACTGTGGAGTCTGATGTACATCGTGTTGATTTACCTGTCGTTTTCTTACAGGATATACTCGCATCCCGTCCAGGGGAAAGCACTTCTAGCCAGCAGCCTAGCCGTGATCCTCATGTCTCAGTAGCTTTTCCTCACATACCCCAGTCTGCACCTTTTGCTCATTTTACTTCTCCACCATCCGATGAGCCATTCCGAGGGTCCCAACCGTATTCCATGCCGACCTCGGACCCCCTACCACCCTTCGTATTTTGTTGGCTATACACAAGATGAGCTACTTTATTCGCTTCAGCTTCGATTTAAAGTTATGAGTCACATAATCTTGGAGCTTGAGTCGATACCGCGTCCATTACTGTGTCCTTGTCAGTCTACTTCCGTTCCCCCTCATTCATCACCACCACCTTTTGCACGTCCACCTTCTCCTCTTACTCCTTTCCCAGAGTTTGATGCTCGACTCCTCACAGTCAAGCAGCAGGTCCATTACATGCTTCGTCATGTGCATAAAATTAAGGGGGAGCTCGCACAAGTTCTCAGTTTGATTTTCCTTCCTCCACCCGCTCCGCCATCAGTACAGTAGGTTTTTGGTCTTATGCAGATGCATTACCTTTAATGGGAGTACCACTTTTGAGCTGAGCTTCTGAAGGCTTTTGGGAGACCACCTTTTGATTGTGAAACTTTTGTAGATTGGTAGACTTGTTGGACAACTGTAGTGTGACCCTGTGTTCCATTTTGATATGATACACTTTGCAAAATGTGTAACAATACCTTGTGGTCAATGATTAATTAAAGCCCAATCATAATGTTCTCATTAAACACGTTGTTGACATACATGTTTGTGCTATGATTGTGATGTAACGTGTTTGTCTGTTATGCTCTCATTAAACATATTCCCATTTACTTGTTTATGCCGTGACTATGATGTTACTTGATTAGTTGATATGATAATTTATTATGTGTATGTACATATGACCTCTAGACAACTATATACATTTTCCTGAACAAATAAGACCTGACCCATACAATCTTCTTAAAAGATGTCTCCTCAAGAGATCATTCGGCTGACCGAGGCAGAATGGCAAGCACATATCTCACGAGCCATAGCTCGACACAAGGTTCTTCGCTACAGACACAGCGGAAACACCTCAGGGAATAACCCACCTAACGGTAATGTTTAAGTCACCTAAGATTCATTGCAATTCGTTCGGATATTCCCAAATGTGCTTTGCTAATGCTTTCTGCGATGATATTGCTTGAGTACAGGTTGTACTTACAAGCAGTTTTTGGACTGCAAGCCTCTAAACTTCGACGGCACTTGGGGTGCCGTAGATTTATGAAGTGGGCCGAGAATATGGATTCTGTCTTGCGAATGAGCGGATGTGCTCCAGAGCAACATGTCACATACATTTCTGGACTATTTCAAGATGTGGCTCTGTCACGATGGAACCTTCGGGTTCAGATAATGGATGAGACTGCTGCATATGCTTTGACATGGGATGAGTTAAAAGAATTGATGCGTAAGGAGTATTGTTCCCCGATGGAGATCCAGAAGCTGGAGATTGAATTCTGTAAACTGAAGATGGAAGATCCAAAGGTGGCGGAATATGTACAGAGACTTCATGATTTGGCATGTGTTGTCCCACACTTGGTGGAACCCGAGATCGAGGGAATCGAACAACTCATCTGGGGGATGGCGCCTCAGGTTCTGAGCTTGATATCAGCATCGAGACCTCCAAAAACTATCGATGCGGTTGGCTTAAGTGTGGCGCTCACTAAAGAAGCGGCTAGACTGGAAAAAATTTTAACCCCTGAAGAGGAGAAGGAGACTCATGTGGAGTCATCTAGAAAGAACAAGAGGAAGCTCACTAATTTTCAAAAGGGTGCTCGGATGAACAAAAACAACAACAATACCAAAAAGGGGAGAGAGTACATGGGTATCCTACCTAAGTGCGACAATTGGCGACGTTATCATATCGGGCGATGTAGATATGGAAAATGTGAAAACTGTGGCAAGGTGGGGCATGTCAAGGAGACTTGTAGGCAAGGTACAGAACATGGAAATGGAGGCCAAGATGGTAGCGGGAATCACGGAGGAAACAACGACAACAACGACTATCAAGGCAGAAAGAGCGACGATAAAAAACGTGCCCAAGGCTGTTTTAACTTTGGAGAGAAAGGGCATTTCAGAAAATATTGCCCTAAAAACAATCAGGCTGATGTTAAGATTTACTCGGGAACTAAGCCGAGATGTGATAAGTGCGAGCTTCACCATGAAGGTCGATGTCGGAAGCCCAAGTGCGGTAAGTGCGGAAAAGAAGGACACAACAAGGATGCCTGTTGGGCGAAGGATCCCAGACAAGGAGTAAACGATGACGACAACCACGGTGGAAACAATAATGGTAGAGTCCCAGGTTGCTTCAAATTCGGAGACGTGGGGCACCTCAGGAAGGATTGCCCGAAGAATGACTAGGACCATGGAAGAGCGTGTAACATCGGAGCTCGTGAGGCACATGTGGTTACTGGTATGCTCTCTATCAACCAAAAGTTTAGCATCCGTGCTATTTGATACCTGTGCTGTCTATAGTTTCGTATCTATAGAGTTTAAGAATATACCAGGTTTAGTAGAAGGTAAGTTAGATATTCCGTACTAGATAAAACTAGCTAATAGGAAGTTAGTAGAAAACTAACGAAGTGATTAGAGGCTGCGATATAGAGTTTGGAGAACGTGAGTTTTCGTCAGACCTTCTGCTAGTGGAATTGGGAAGCTTCGACATAGCAGTTGGAAGGGATCGGTTTCCAAGTGCTCGTGCAAGATTGCGTGCCAGGAAAAGACTATCCGCAGTCCGATGGCGAATGAAGAGACGATCATGATTCATAGGGAGAGGAAGGATATGCCTCTACAGATTATCAGCCATTTGAAGAAACGAGAGTTTCGGCGTAAAGGATGTGTTGTTTCCTTGGCTCATGTCGTGGACAAAGGAGCCGAAGCACCAAAGCTTGAAGATACCCCTGTGGTAAGGGAATATCCTGAATTCTTCCCCGAAGACTTGACAGGGTTACCTCCTTAACAACAAGTCGGATTCCACATTGACTTGGTTCCAGGCGCCGCACCTACAGCCGAGGCACCTTATCGACTTACACCTTCAGAAATACAAGAATTGTCAGCGCAGCTTCAAGAGTTACTAAAGAAGGGAGTTATCAGACCAAGCTTCTTGTCCTAGGGAGCTCCAGTTTTGCTCGTTAAGAAGAGGACGGTAGCTTCTGAGCGTGGATCGACTACCAAGAACTGAACGAGCTAACCATCAAGAAATTAGTACCCCTGCTAAGGAATAATGATGTATTCGAACAGCTGCAAGGATCCAATTACTATCCTAAGATTGATCGTTGGTCGAGTATCATTAGCTGCGAACTTAGGAAGAAAGTAAACCAAACGTACAGTGAGTCAACAACTTGTTTTTAAACATACACTAACATGGTGTTTTAGACATGATACACAAAATAGTTACACACAGAATACAGAACTTTGAGAACCTAGAAAACACATACTTAGAACCTACGGGAACGTAGGACAAAACTCATTTAAGGTTGTCACCTAGGAACCGCGTTTATTAACTCGGGCGAACACCATTATTCTGTCATATATGCTATTCTAGTTAACCGAACAGGTGAAATACTCGAAATCCTTACATTGAAATTTCCACATTTGCTTCTAACGAGTAGATCGTTACATCTCTACTCCTCTTAATGGTAGTTGCATCATGACAATTTTCTTCATTAAAGCGAACACTCGCGATACTTGATCATTTCTTCATTATAGCGAATACTCATTGTTTCATTTCTTGAGAATTCATATGACACACATGCAATCGTTTGTTACGCATGTGGCTTCCCTTCAAATGATCGTTTTCATCAAAGTTACAACAGTATTTCGTTATATCCGACTGTTGCCTTGTGACTCGGATATTCTGCATTATTGTAATTGTTAGCTCCTTTGTTATCAAGTTAACATACTTCCTTGAAACTTCTTTTCTTTCAAATTACATACATGGTTTGTCTTTGTAACCCTGCCGAAATTTCCTTGTCGATACATGTATTCATTGTCAAACTTCGCTAAAACCAAGATCAATTGCTTGAACTTGTCCATTTCGTATACTCAATTCAAGACACCATATGACGTATTGAGAGCATCATGTTCAATTTCATTTTTTCCAGTGATTCTTTTGTCCTGAGCCGTAGTAGACTTGTTTGGTCTACGGCTCCAGTAAGTCGTCTGTTGATTCCAACACCTTGTGGTGGTGCCTCATTAATTTGAAGCCTGCACTAATCACATATACACATCTCATAC
Source organism: Helianthus tuberosus (assembly GCA_030545235.1). Lineage (NCBI taxonomy): Eukaryota > Viridiplantae > Streptophyta > Magnoliopsida > Asterales > Asteraceae > Helianthus > Helianthus tuberosus. Next base: position 146,604,918 of record CM060410.1, on the reverse strand, counting down.
ATGGATTTAATCGTTCATTTATTGACTTGCTCTAAATCCGTTTCATTTTATCACAATTACAGCAGTCTTAACACAATTGTGTGTTAAGACGATGGTACATAAATTCATTTTATATCCCATTGTACCTTCTAACGGTTCTTTCATTATCGATCGAATACCTAATATTTATAACTTTTTCATCTTCGATCGGAAAATGATAGTCCTTTGGTACTTTATATTCAATTGAAAAGTCTTACGATGTCATTGAATCAAATTTTCAGGTTCGGTTCAGTTCACTTTCATTCGATTTCAAACACGGTGAACTTGTTCGGTCACCACTATCATTGAATTATGTCATCACGACACTCTGAGGTGTCGGTACAACTTGTAGCCCGTGCTAATCATGGTCTACCGTTTCACACAAAACTACATATATTTTTGTTTGACTTGTCATTTAAACACTCTTAATGCAACTATGTATTAAGATAATGATACACCAGATTCGATTGTATTTCATTTCGGTGCATTCTTGCAATCCAATAATGTCAACTCGCTAATTTTATTCGTTTATTCGTTTGGGAGTTGACGGATCATTTTCATTTCACTATTACATTTGAGCCTGTAGATTATGAGTTCATCTAACGGATGTTATTGCTTTTAGAACTCATGTGCACATTGTAAACGATCGTTTGGAATTCTATTGGTCGAAACTCCACTTTTATTGAACCCCTGTGATATAGATTACACTAGACTATACATTTATACGCCTTGTATCTTTTTGACATCAAATCCTGAAACACATACCTTTTTTTTACCGTTGGGTTCGTACTGTTTTAATAAATCCTTAAGTTCACCTGATTCGAATAAGTTTTGATTCGGTTTCGTGATTATTTACCTTGGTGTTATGGATATCCATACACGCATAACGTAACCCTAAGGAGTTAATGTAGCTTAAATTTTGAGGACGAAATGTTCTTAACAGGGGGAGAATGTGACAACTGTCAGATTTGCATGCATCCGTACGATTATTAGACGATGATTAACGCTTAGTGACTGTGCTGAATTTTCAATTAATTACCTAAAATGCTTTCTGATTATTACCATATACATACATGTGCATCCTATATTGCTTAATGTCATGTCATCATTGCATGAAAACTTTATTTCTTCAAATGATGCACGAAACACGACTAGCACAATTATCAGACAAATCAGGAATATGCTGACAGAGTTCAGTGCATAGACAGACAATGTATTGAAACACAGAATGGGCCAGAAACCAAGTATGACACTAGTATAGTGTGTAGGAAAGTAAGGATCACAAAACTGCCTTTTGAGATATAGTTTAAGTGCCGGAAAGTGCCTAAAACTCACATAAACCGCAGAATTCTGTAGAAAATCAGTAAATTCAGCATTTCAACCCTCAAATATCATGCAGAAATATGGTTAAATGGTTCTAAATGCTTTCTAAAGTGTCGGGAATCAAAACTGTCATAAAAGGGTACATAAAGCACACTAAACTGCAAAGTTTAGTACCTTAACGAACCGGTAACCAACCGAACAACCGGACAATACCCAAAACACCAAATTTTCACTAGAAGCACTGTTTTAACATTACCAATCTAGTTTTGATCCCCGAACATCATAACATCTCATATAAATATCAACTAACTAGGAACCTAACTAATACTTACATTTTTACCTTAAACTAACTAGTTTGGTTTAAACCTAGTCTACTACCCCCCCCCCTATAATCGGCCAACATGGCCCCCACACAAAGATTTTCTTTGAATTAAAAATTGGATTGTGTTGGCACTTTGGTGGCATCTTATACAAGAGTTAAACACTTAAATTGGATTATAAATAAACATGCAAGACCATAACCTCCATTCTTCACACACTCAAAACACACACCACTTCTTCCTTCCCCCTTGGAGCACTCGGCCGACCTCACCACCACATACAACCACCATCATTCATCCATTCTCATACATTCCAGCCTTGTACAAGTGTGTTAGAGGTCACATAAAGGAGCTAGGAGCTTACGGAAGTTCAAGAACCTCTCTCATTTGTTTTTATCCACTTGTTTTCTTCACTTGATCATCCCTAGCCTTGAGCTAGTGGTAAGAACCTTGATCTTGCTATTTTACTTCCATTTTAAGTGGTTAAAAGAAGAATCATAATCATAATCTTGAAGAACACTAAGAGTCACAAGAAGTAAACTTGAACATAAACTTAAAGTATGAAGAAATCTTGATGAATATGAGTTGTTATGCTTGATGATTGTTAATTGTTTGTAAAAATGATGTTGATCATTATATGATCTTGCTAGATTATGATTAAAAACATAATCTAGCAAGATGAGAGGATGAACTTGATGAAAGTTAAAAGATCATCCTCATGAGAAGCATGAACTTGAAAGAATACATTGATTTCTTGAAAAATAATGATCAAAGTATGTTGTGATACTTGTAGATCGAGAAATTTTATGGATGATTTCTAAAGAAACCAAGTTAAAAATATAAGTTTTATTAAATCTTGGTTCTTACATAAATGAACATCATTTTTAAAGGTTAAATAAGTGTAGGAATACTTATGTAACAAGAAAAGTTTAAGAAGAAACATTCTTGAAAAATATGATTTGAAGTTGTAAAGATCTATCTTCTTCAAAAATGAAGATTTTAAAGAATCAATCACACTTTAAAGGATAACAAGGCTTACTAATAACACTAGTAAGTTACCACAAATTTTTACAAATATTCAAGTTCATGAAGTAGTAGTTATTACTTGTTTTTGGCAAAGTTGGTAAGTAAAGGTTGTCTATTGTTGATTGTGGATTGATTGTGTTGATTTTTACAAAGGAAAATGATATGCTTGAAAGCATGGAAACCTCCATCTTTAGGGGAAACTATGGCAAAAATTTTCCAAAAATTAAACACTTAGAAAAATATTTCTAAACAAATATTTACAAGTGTATTTTAAACCATAAATTGTTACAAAAGCTTTGCCATAATTTTTGTTACAAAAATTACAATTATTGGAGGTTGGTTTTTATAAATAAAAGTGACTGAATATGTATTTAGGAAATATACATTTAGATGACACCATGTGTGTGATTATTTGTAGATTTTGTGTATTAGTTATATTATTTTAGGACATGAAATAATATAACACATCAAAATACCAAGAATTACAATCCAAAATATAACCAAAATTCCAAGAAATAAATATACAAGTTACACACAAAATATTGGTAAAATTGAACTATGGAATAAGACTTACAAAATATTCCGGAAAATTTATTCAGAAAGTATATTTTGGTAAATAAAATTTTGGACACCAAGGAAACGAAATATATACTAAGTCAAGGCACGGCCCGTTCGTCTAATAGACATTAGTACGTTGAAGGTAGTCGTGTTTATCCGAAGAAGCTCGAATTACGGTGATTGAAGACGCAAGACTGTGAGTTTCATGACCCCCCTTTTCTCTAACTGTTTTTGGTTTTATAACTTCGGGGGTGAAATACATGTTATAACTATTTACAAACATTTGATTTGGTATGGTTAGCTAAGGAAGGGTACTACTTGATCATGTGAGTGGTGGGTATAACACTTAAGGCCATTAATCCTCGTTGTAGGACCGAGGGACATGAGTGATAGATCTATTTGGGTGTAGCGAGCCCACACCCATGTGGACCAGGGTTTGGCCCATGAGGTGACTATGTCTTCAAACTGAAGCCGTGGCAAAATCTGCTAGGATTGAGTTTTCCTGCATCACTTCACACATATCAATGGCCTTGCAAACCATTGGTGATATGTTTTTCCTTGTTGCTTTCATACCAGGGTTGCAAATACATACTTACTTACAATGATTTCCAAGTTTATTCGAGCTCACACACTAAACACATGAATTCGCTCAAGTTTTGTTGATGTTTTCAAACTGCATGTATTTCAGGAAATTAAGTATGGATCTGGTGGGCGTTTGGATGTTTCAAGTAAAGTTGAGAATATAAGGTGTCGTCCTATGTCTGAGGATTTGGATTGTGTGTCTTATTCTAGATAAGACACAACTTTCAAAGCCTAGTTTTAATTAATGTCTTTTGTCGAGTCTTTGTGAACTCTAAAAACAAGTTGCATAGTTTGTACTCGAAATTGATGTTCATGTTTCAAACAATGTTGTTATGTTTTAAATTTAATTAATGGATGATCACCTTCGGTTTCTATCATATAGTTGTTGTTATGATTGAATGCAATGATATTAAGCAAGTCACCCCAAATCACGCTTCCGCAAAAGTCAGGGTGTGACATTTGGTCACCCCAGAACCCAAACGCATTGCGCATTTTATAGGTGGATTAGCCCCTGAGATTAAGGGAAATGTCAAGGCTTCTAAGCCTGCTACTTATAGATCTGCTGTAGATCTATCTTTGTCACTTACTCTCGATGTGGTAAGGAGTAACTCAAAGAAAACCACCAAAGAAGGGAAAAGAAAGAGGGAGGATGATCAATCCCACCATTCAAACAAAAAGAAGAAAGGAAACTCTAGTTTCAAGAAGGGGCAGTCGGATGACGAGCCCAGATGTAAAACATGCAACAAGAGGCACTTTGGAAAGTGCAACCAAGATCCACAAGCTAAACCTTGTGGAATCTGCAAGAAGAAAGGGCACAAGACTGTTGAGTGCCGAAACATGAAGGATGCAACCTGTTATGGTTGCAACGAAAAAGGGCACATCAAAACTAATTGCCCTAAAAATGCCAAGAAGCCTGATGAGGCAAAGAAAACCAATGCAAGGGTTTTTCAGATGAATGCAAGGGAGGCGGTGAATGATGACAATGTCATAACAGGTACCTTCCTCATTAATGATATTTATGCTAGAGTTTTATTTGATTCAGGTGCTGATAAATCTTTTGTAGACCATAAGTTTAGTAAGTTACTGAATCTGCCCATTAAAACTCTAGACATAAAATATGAGGTAGAGTTAGCAGATGGTACCTTAGAAACCGCTTCAACTCTTCTTGATGGATGCTTTATATCCATTAAGAATCATTCTATCCCGCTATCCCTTTTGCCAATGAAATTGGATGGGTTTGATGTAGTTTTAGGCATGGATTGGTTATCGCATAACCAAGCGATAAGAAGCTAGTTAACATCAAAACCCCATCTGGTGAGCCAGTCACTATTCATGGAGACACACAATATGGTTTACCCGACAATGTTTCTATACTTAAAGCCTCGAGGTGTCTGAAGAACGGATGTGTCATTTACATGGCACAAGTGATAGTAAATGACCCGAAACCCAAGATTGAAGATATCCCAATTATTTCTGAATACCCTGATGTCTTTCCTGATGAATTACCTGGATTACCTCCTGAGAGGCAAGTCAAATTCAGGATAGACATTCTGCCTGGATCTGCACCAATTGCACGAGCTCCTTACCGTCTAGCGCCTACAGAAATGAACGAGCTGAGTACCTAATTGGATGATTTATTGGAAAAGGGTTTCATACAACCCAGCTCTTCGCCTTTGGGAGCTCCTATTTTGTTTGTGAAGAAGAAGGATGGATCAATGCGCTTATGCATTGATGACCGTGAGCTAAACAAGGTAACGATCAAGAATCGTTATCCATTACCCAGGATCGACGACTTATTCGACCAACTTCAAGGGGCAAGCTTCTTCTCGAAGATCGATTTGAGATCTGGATATCATCAACTCAAGGTCCGAACTGAAGATGTACCTAAGACAGCGTTCAGAATGAGGTATGGCCACTATGAGTTTTTAGTGATGCCTTTTGGGCTCACTAATGCACCTGCAGCATTCATGGATCTCATGAATCGAGTCTGCAAGCCATACTTAGACAAGTTTGTCATTGTCTTTATAGACGACATACTTATCTATTCTCGTAGTCAGGTTGATCATGAGAAACATCTTCGATGTATCTTAGGGTTGCTACGGCAGGAGAAGCTGTATGGTAAATTCTCAAAGTGTGAGTTCTGGCTTCATGAAGTCCAATTCCTTGGACATGTTGTGAGCGAGCGTGGTATCCAAGTCGATCCCGCTAAAATAGAAGCGATCATGAACTGGGAGGCACCAAAGACACCAACAGAGATTCGCAGCTTTCTGGGATTAGCTGGTTATTATAGAAGATTCATTGAGAACTTCTTGAGGATAGCTGCACCATTGACTACTCTGACCCGCAAGAATGTGAAGGTTGATTGGGGTCCAAAACAACAAGAGTCTTTTGAGATTCTTAAACAAAAATTGAGCAATGCTCCGGTGTTGACATTGCCCGAAGGAATAGAAGAGTTTGTCGTGTATTGTGATGCTTTACACACTGGTATGGGTTGTGTACTTATGCAGAGGGGCAAGGTTATTGCCTATGCATCACGACAACTAAAGGTGCCCGAAAAGAATTACACCACCCACGCTTTGGAGTTGGGTGCTATTGTATTTGAACTAAAGTTATGGAGACATTATCTATATGGAACTAAATGTGTGATATATTCGGATCACAAAAGTCTCCATCACTTATTCAATCAAAAGGAGCTTAATATGAGACAACGCCGTTGGATGGAGACTCTAAATTACTACGATTGTGAAATTGTCTACCATCCTGGCAAAGCGAATGTAGTCGCTGATGTGTGCAAAATGCAATATATAAATTACATCAATTGTGGCATAAAACTAACCCTTTTTTAGTACTAATGTTGGAAAAAGTGTGCTTTTGTCTTCCTTTTGGATTTTCAGGATTAAATGAGCTTAAATTAACAAAAGAAGCAAAAAGACATCAAAATCTAACATAAATACAAGAAAAGGAACAAGACGTGACATGCCCGACCCCACGACAGCATCTTTCCAAGCAAAACAAGATAACAGAAGACTGAACACGCCCCGTGCTCAGCCAGCACGGGGGCGTGCCCAAGTGTCAGCAGAAAAGACAAAGTGGTAGAAGCTTCTATTGCCCACCACGGGGCCGTGCTCAGCGGACACGGGGCCGTGGTCAACTATAAGATTCACACAATCTAAGCAAATCTTCATAGTACAAAGATTCTTCTACACACGAGGTCGTGCTCAGCGGACACGGGGACGTGGTCAACTAATAAGACAAGCTGCATTAAATGAAGAAAGAGAAGGATGTGGACATGGGGCCGTGCCCACTGGACACGGGGCCGTGCCCGAGCTTCTGTTCAGCCTATAAATAGGAGTGCTTGGCTCAAGCTCAAACCATCCCTTGGCACACCACCTCTCTCACACTTCACCCACCACCCACCACCACCATAACACCATCATCCACCACCATCAACCATTGTCCATCATAGAGTGTGTGATTCGTCTCGGGATCCAAGATTGATTGTAAGAGTTCTTGACAATCAAGGCCATGTTTGCCTAAGTCTCTTACATCACTTGGTGAAGACAAGTGTCTAGTGTAATACTTTTTATTTCTAATCTTTTCGCACTTTTTACTTGGTTTTGTATTAATGACTTTAATAACTAGTTTCTTATGTTGAAGGTGATTCTTCCTTATCGTTTGTCCGTGGTGTCTTGGCATTATTTTACTGTCTATATAAAATAAAAGATTTTCACCATTCATATCTCCACGGTCTATATGGAGGTATGTTGGCTACCTGGTCGGGGGTTAAGGGAACGGTTTGGTAAGAGTCTTGCCATTGTTCAGCGTTTAGAGATCCTGCAATGGACCTGGGTCAAATTTAGTAGGACCTCCTTCAATACTTAACGGTATTGGATGGCGGGGTCCAAAATCTTTGATCCCCTCATAAGTTAACTTCTATTAATACTATAACCCGGCTATTTAGGACTGTATCCCTACTGACTCAGACTACTTAGTCGAGGGTAACGTCACCTCCAAAAGAGGGGCCTACCATCATTTGCATTAATAACTTAATTAATTATCTTTCAATAATCCGACCCTTTAGGATTGTATCCTTGCTGACTCAAACTACTGGGTTGAGGGTAACGTCACCTTCAAAAGAGGGGCCTACTACAATAACTAAGATAATCTCTTAAATAAGTGCAAAAGTGCGGAAATAATCAAAGGTTACACTATACACGAGTCGGAACTAAGTGATTCATCTTGTCTATCTGTTTTTATTTTTATTTTTATTTTTATTTTTATTTTCAGCATTTTTAGTTAGTTTTTATTTTTCTTAGTTTAAAAACATTTTTTAAACTTTTTGATTTGATTAGACGTTGAGGATAAACCGGTACTAAAAGCTCTTGTGTCCTTGGACGACCTCGGTATCTTACCAACACTATACTACGCTCACGATGGGTGCACTTGCCCATATGTGTGTCTAGTGTTAGTAAATGTCGTGTTTTATAAATTTAAAACTTGAATAAAAAAGTGTTAAAGGCGCTTAAAATATACACCTAATATATATAACACTTCACACGCATCAAGTTTTTGGCGCCGTTGCCGGGGACACAAGGATTTTAAGAAAGCTTAAAATCGACGGCCTAATCAGTTTTTTCAAAACCTATTTAAAACGCGCGCACATTTTTCTGCATTTTAGTTTAGTTTTGAATTTACAGTAACCTGTACACGGGGCCGTGCTGCATATTTTCATAAAAACACCCAGTAACAGTAGCTTGAACACGGGCCGTGCTCACTGAACACGCCCCGTGCTCAACGAAATCAGTAAATTTAATTAAAACGCCCAGATACAGATCCTGAACACGGGGCCGTGCTCACCGAACACGGGGTCGTGTCCAGCCTCTGTTTCCGTTTTTATTTTTGTTTTCTGATCTCGAGACTTGGTTGTGGTCTGGTGAGTGATTCTTATGGATCAATACTCAGGAGGTTACAACTACACCTATGAGGAGGATGATTATAGGAGTAATTATTGCACTAATTGTCATAACACACACTCGGTTCAAAATAGTCACTCATATGAACCATCCAATTCATACACCTACTATGAGGAGCCTAGGTACGAGCCATCGACTTCATACACATTCTATGAAGACCAAAGGTATGAACCTCCTCCCTCATACTCATATTTTGATGAACCAAGGTATGAGCCTTCTTACTCATACTTTGAGGAACCAAGATATGAGCCACCACCTTCATATGCTTATTATGAGGAACCATGGCATGAACAACCCACCTCATATGGGTATTATGAAGAACAAAATTACGACCCTTATCCATCATATGCTTACAATGAAGAACAATGGTGTGAACCATCTACTTCACATGGGTATTATGAGGAACAAAGGATCGAACAACCAGATTCAAGCTTTGAAAATCCCGATTCTTTTTCTATAACCGAAGTGACCGATAGGATATTAGAACACCTTAGAGTTATCGATCACTATATAAAAGAATCTCGCGCAAGGGAAGAGGAGTCCCGCGCAAGAGAAGAATTAAAAAATGAAGAGATAACTGAAAGTGTAGAAATGGAAGAACAAGTAAGTGAAAAACCGACACATGAGTTAAACAACGAAAAAGGTGAGTCCAACAACGTTAAAATTCAAGAAGAGCCTAATTTTGAAAAAATTAATCTCTTGTCACCTTCTTTTGAAAATCATTGTTTAGTACCCACTCATGCTAAGTTTTTAAAAGAGTTAAACACTAACACTAAAATTGACGAAACGGTAAGTGTTAAGTTAACTAATGATCAAACTTCGCTAATAAAAGAAGACCCATTTGAAATTAACATTACACCGGTTCCATGTTTCTTTCAAAATTCGTTTATTAGTAACGTTACAATCGATAAAGATCTTTGTGTTAACATAATGCCTAACTACATTTTCGAAAAATTAAGTATTAGTGATTTTTCTCCACTTCAAATACCCATTTTTCTATCCAATCGGAAAGTAATAAAATCAATCGGTGTAGTCGAGGATGTATTGGTTCAAACAAATCAAATGGTAATCCCGACCGACTTTGTCATCCTCGATGACGCTCCTCTAATGTTGGGATGACCATTTGTAAAAACTCATGAAGCTTTGAAAAACCAGAAGTTCAACAATCAACCTCTTCAATTAGGGGCATTTAAAAGAAGTGTCGATCTTGAACGGTCAATGAAATATCCATTCGGCAATAATGACCCCCTAATTGAAGATGAAGATGAACCACCCGATACAAGTGAAGAGATTGACCACTTTGTTGAAGAAGAGGTCGCCACAGAACAAACTTTTAAAGTTCTTGACCGAAATGAGCAACCAAATAAGGAGTCTCCTAAAGACCCACCACTTGAGCTCAAAGAACTTCCAAAAGGTTTGGAATATGCTTTTCTTGACAAAGATGGTAATTTACCTGTAATTATTTCATCTAAATTAGATAGCTTAGAAAAAGAAAAATTAATTAGTCTTTTGAAAAAACATAAAAACGCAATAGCTTGGAAACTTGTAGACATAAATGGAATTAGTCCTTCCATGTGCGCACACAAAATTTAAATGAATGATGACTACAAATCGGTAATACAACCACAACGACGAGAAATCCAAATGTTCAAGAAGTGGTTAAAAACGAGGTCATCAAATTACTTGACGCCGGACTTATCTATCCTATCTCCGATAGTCCTTGGGTGAGTCCCGTCCAAGTAGTTCCAAAGAAAGGAGGTATGACGGTAATAACTAACGAAAAAAATGAATTCATACCAACGAGAACCGTCATAGGATGGAGAGTATGTATAGATTACAATCAATTAAATGAAGCAACAAGAAAATATCACTTTCCTTTACCCTTCATTGATCAAATGTTAGAAAGATTATCCGGTCATAAGTTTTATTGTTTCTTGGATGGTTTTTCAAGATACTTTCAAATCCCGATAGCACCCGAAGACCAAGAAAAGACAACTTTCACATGTCCCTATGGAACTTTTGCTTATCGATGCATGTCGTTCTGTCTATGTAATGCCCCCGTAACATTCCAACGTTGTATGGTAGCCATCTTCCATGATATGATAGAAAAGACAATGGAAGTCTTCATGGACGACTTTTCTATCTTTGGGGATTCATACGACCAATGCCTCGATAACCTTGAACGAATGCTATCCCGATGTGAGGAAACTAACCTCGCCCTTAATTGGGAAAAATGCCATTTCATGGTAACGGAGGGAATAGTACTCGGTCACAAGATCTCAAGCGAAGGAATGGAGGTGGATCGAGCCAAAATAGATACCATTTCTAGATTACCACCTCCATCCTCCGTAAGAGCTATCAGAAGTTTCCTAGGGCATGCCGGATTTTATAGGCGGTTTATCAAAGACTTTTCAAAAATCTCAAGGCCTCTAACAAAATTACTTGAAAAAGATGCTCCTTTCATCTTTGACAAGGATTGCACTCAAGCATTTCTAACCTTAAAGGAAATGTTAGTCAATGCACCTATCATGATAGCGTCTGATTGGAAATTTCCTTTCGAAATCATGTGTGACGCTAGTGACTTTGCAGTTGGAGCTGTCTTGGGACAAAGAAAAGAAAAGCATTTCCACCCCATTTATTATGCTAGTAAAACACTAAATGATGCACAAGAAAATTACACAACAACTGAAAAAGAATTACTAGCTGTGGTATTTGCTTTTGATAAATTTCGTTCTTATCTTGTTCTTTCTAGAACTATAGTCTATACAGATCATGCAGTCATTCGATATCTCTTCAAAAAGCAGGACGCAAAACCACGTTTGATTCGGTGGATTCTACTCCTCCAAGAATTTGACATTGAAATCAAAGACAAAAGAGGAGCAGAAAACACCGCTGCAGATCATCTTTCGCGCTTAGAAGACCCAACTTTGGAGGCAACCAGGGACGAGCAAATCAACGAAAAATTCCCAACTGAGTCCCTGGAAATGGTGGAATATAAGGAAGAACCATGGTACGCTGACTATGCTAACTACCTAGCTAGCGGTATAGTCGCAAAAGGTTGGCCACATCATCAAAGAAAAAATTCTTTGCCAATGTGAAACACTATTTTTTGGAAGATCCATATCTTTTCAAAATGTGTGCCGACCAACTCGTCCGACGATGCGTACATGGTAGCGAAACACGAAGAATTCTCCGCCATTGTCATGAAGGTCCATACGGAGGGCATCATGGTGCCGCTAGTACCGCACGAAAGGTATTTGATTCATGATTTTATTGGCCAACCATTTACAAAGACGCCCAAAGTCTTGTCAAGAGATGTGATGCTTGCCAAAGAACAGGTAATATTTCTTCCAAAAACGAAATGCCACAAAATGGCATTCTTGTTTGTGAAATTTTTGATGTATGGGGACTCGACTTTATGGGACCTTTCCCACCATCGAAAGGAAACAAATATATACTTGTGGCAGTAGACTACTTGTCTAAATGGGCCGAGGCCGAGATACTTCCAACAAATGATGGAAGAGTCGTGGTAAGATTTTTGAAGAAATTATTCTCTCGTTTTAGCACACCTAAAGCATTAATAAGTGATAGAGGTACCAATTTTTGCAACCATCAACTTGAAAAAAAATTAACAAGATATAGGGTCTATCATCGGGTCTCAACAGCATATCACCCTCAAACAAACGGACAAGCCGAAGTGACTAATAGAGGTTTAAAACGAATACTTGAAAAAACCGTAGGGTTAAATAAAAAGGAATGGGCAGATAAGTTAGATGATGCTTTATGGGCTTTTCGAACTGCTTATAAAACAACAATAGGTACAACCCCATATAAGCTAGTCTATGGAAAAAGTTGTCACTTGCCAGTAGAAATTGCACACAAAGCCTACTGGGCAATCAAAAATGTAAACTTAGATTTAGAATTTGCCTGTAAAAATCGATTTTGTCAATTAAATGAATTAGACGAGCTTAGGAATTATGCATACTCAAACTCTGAAATTTATAAGGAAAGAATGAAAATTTTGCATGACAAACATATTAAACCTAATGAATTTCGAGTAGGAGATCTAGTTCTTTTGTTTAATTCACGACTTCGATTGTTTCCTGGTAAATTAAAGTCTAGGTGGTCAGGACCTTTTTCCATCACCCATATTTTCCCACACGGTGCAGTAGAAATTAAATCTCGAAATGGGCCCACATTCAAAGTCAATGGCCAACGGCTGAAACTCTATCAAAGATTCATTGAGGATGAAGAGGAGGAGATCTCGTTTCAAACGGTGGAAGAATGAAACCAACATCATACCTGGTAAGTTACGAACGATTGGGACGACATCTAAGGCGGTAAGTTTTCTAACCAAAGCTTATGGGAAACAAGGGCACTCACACGAGCACTAAAAAAAAATTTCAAAAAAAAACTTTGCTCGACACGAGGCCGTGTCCGCTGGATATGGGGCCGTGTCCGCGCTGCAGTCGGGATAAAACCCCTTTTTCAAAACAGTTACTTCATTCCACACGCCCCATTTCCCCGAAAAAGCTCTGGTTCCAGGCGATTTTCCACAGATTTTCAACGTCTCCTTTTGTTCTAACAAAGTCAAGGTTTAACACCCTTATTATTATTTAACGATTTTCGTATAATTTACGAAAATAAACGGGTAATTAGAATTTCAATACATTGAAAATACGGGTTTCATTAAACTTTATTTACAGAATTAAAACTATACAAAATAACATGTTTGAGTTCGTCATTTAACAAAACAACGATACATAGTGCGGAAGCTTATTTCTTGATCGTGTTCGGTTCTTCGTTGTGCTTGATCGTCCGCCGGTGCTAAAATAATACCTGAAACTCATAAAACATGAGTTGGATTAGTCATACGTAACTTAGAACGTATTTAAACGAGTCCGGGAAGCGAAACTGATTAAAATAAAAAAAATTCGCCAAAACAGGGCTCCGTCGCGCCACGCGACGGCGCCACGCTGCTCCCTCGCGCCACGCGGGGGAGACCACTTTCCAGCAGGCTGCAGCTCAGTTAAGCTATGCCAGTTTTTACGGAAACGGCCATAACTTCTTCGTTATTGATCCGTTTTACCCGATTCTTTTTCCTACGCGTCCGTAATTTAATCCTCCATCTTATGGAGTTAAAATCCTACATCCAACATAAGAAATTTTGAGACTTCTAAGCCTTTGACTCGTTACCTTTTTACCGAATTTTAACCCGTTTATGCATTTTATCAAACAAACGTATTTGTTTGATTCCTATATCACATACACTTCTTCAAATTAATGTTACCTACCATATTAGGTTCTAATCGTAGGTTTATTACACAATTTAAACCCGTTTTCGCTCGTATGCTTATTTTGACCCGTTAAGAGTATTTAAGCACTTTAAAGCTTGAAATCGCTTTCATTCATTTCTAGCATCTTATTCCTACATTTCTTATCAAGTAATCTTCCACCACAACTATAATTGTGTTGGATCTAATGTAGATATCTATATGTTCCGAGTTTTACCCCTCGGATTATTATTTTACGGCAAGACTCAAATAGAGCCATTTGACTAACGTATTACATCTTTCAACTTCTATGCTTATTCTAAGTATTTATCTAATCACGAAATTCGTTTCCAAACAACCTTTAAGGGTTGTTTGTTCAATTTAGCCTACAAGGGCGTTTTGGTCGATTTTGGTCCTTCTTTTACAACGAAGGACTCTCACCAATTATTCGACCAAAATAGCACTTTTAACTACAACATAATTATGCGTACCTGGCTCGGATCAACATATTGACCCGTTTTAATACCTTTCGCTATTAATATCTAGATAATAGCAATGCTAACCATGTGTTAATTCCTGTGACCACAAAACTCAACAAGAAATCATCAAATATTATTGACAAATGGTGTTAACAACACCATTTGACCCGTTTAGTCAAAATGACCAATTGTCATTATAAGATGGCACTTAATTACCATTTCACCCCTTTAACCTATCCCGGTTTACTTTTTGAAATCATCCAACTTGAAAGTCATTTCCTGTTTTATTTGACCCATTATGACTTATGCCAAATTGTGTCGTTTTAAATCCCTTTATTTATTCGTTAACCCATGTCCGGATTACCATTTCACCATTTTCACTTGTTCCGACTAGCATTATATCGCGCCGGAACATCATGTTACATTTACTTAATATAAATCATATTCCATGCTCACAAATGAGCATTTTGTAATAAAAGTAAAAAAGGACGTAAGCTTAACTTACCTAGCATCCAAGCAACGTTTTCTTTTCGTACTTGCTCCGTTTGACCCGCTCCCTCCTCCAAGCTTTCACCTAGCTTGTTACGCGTCAAACTATTGTCAATCATTTACAAGGCGGTTAAATTAGTCATTAACAATCACGACTATTCCACCTCACTTGTTTTCTATGTCAAAGCTACAGTTCGACTTCATGCTTAGTTAACTTAGTTTATCAAAGTTAACTACTTTCAATCACATGGTTTACATCATTAAGTCTAAATCAACATAGTATTTAGAACCCTTTTTTTTATAAGCTTTAACGCATAATTCTTTATAATAATCAAATCTGCGTTTTTACCCAACTTTTAGCATTTTAATCCTCACTTAGGCGTTTCATCAAACACCTAGCGGGTCAGATTTTTACATCATCAAAACCAAGTTTATGACTTGTAATTATCATCTAAATTAACTTCGATTAGACAATTCTACACATGTCTTAGCATCCATATTTCTGAAATTTACTCTTAAATTCAGATTATGCTAGAACAAGATCATAGTTCTAGGGTTTATCAAGTTTTCTTCAAGTTCACTAATCACCTACAATGGTGATTACGAACTCCATAATTAACATGAAATCTTTTAACAAGATTTCACCTAGGGTTCATCCCTAGACACCATATCCCTTCTAATTTCATTCATGCATGACACAATCAAGCTCAATTTCGATTTTTCATCATTAACCTAGAATTTAAGATGAATCAAAACATCAAATTTTTGCATACCTTATGATCTTTTCAGCGAGGTGATCACTAATCCATGCTTGGATTTCGATTTGGGACTGATTTGGCCTCTCAATTTCTTGGATTTAGACAAGTTAGGGTTGAACAAAGGAGTTCCTTTACTCCTGTGGGAAATATCGACCAGAACACACACTTAGAGTGTGTGTTTTGGTGTTAATGTTTTATTAAATAAAACTGGTTTCCATCTTCTCACCTTTAGTCCCTCTACTTCACACAAGTTTGCTTAAAAGGGTGTTTTAACCCTGCTTTTCTTATTATTCCAAGACTTATTACTAACTAGGTTATTTATTTCCTAGTTACTTTATCTTGTTCTCAACCCGTTTTATTTTAAGTCCCGTTAAATCTCGGGCCTTTTATATACTTTGCTTTTCTCAAAGTATTTCTCATCCTTTTAAATAAATATTAAATTTATTTATTTATTTCCTAAAGTTTACCGGGTAAGTTTTACCACTAACTGTATTTTACCCGTCCTGTAGTATTAACGTGGTTTGATTTCCAAACCCGTTTTCGGGGTGTTACACAAGGTATGATTCTTACATCTTTAGTAGTTAGATTAGTTACTTGCATGTAGTTAAAACACCAAAAATTTGGGGAAAAATCTAGGGTTCTTGAAGTTCATCCGGATCGAACCTCAAATTTTTGTTTAGATCTGTTTGCATTTAGTTAGATTAGTGTTAAGGGAAGTAAATACACTTGTATTGTTCATAGATTCGCCCGATTTCTCACAAAAACCCCAAACCCTTGTTCTTGAACCGAAAAAGATAAAATTGAATGGGTAAACGGGTTATTTTGGGAAAAACGGCAATTAGGGTTTCATTTTCGGGGGATACCGCATATATTGGACCAAAAATTTTCAAGTTTTCGAAACCAGGGCGAAAAATGGAATTTTTGTGTAACAGACGCCTGGACACGGGGCCGTGTCCGCTTAACACGAGGTCGTGTCCAGCCCACTGTTTGCAGTTTTGTCTGAAAATACTTCTGTTTCGTGCTAACTTTTGGTGTATTCTTTCAGATGGCAAGGAAGTTCACAAGGTTTAACGCCAATGAGCTCGATGAGAGGGCTAGATACGAAGTACTTCAGACAAGGCCGGAGGAATACCCAAGGAAAGCATGCACGGATTTGTTATCATTGGTGAACCAACTCGACCGCTTCAACAACATTGTCACCGGGCCATTAAGAGTCGCTATAACAACTCGACTCCATTCCGTCCACGAATGCACTTTGGAATTCTATAGCACCTTCACATTCAACTCGAGGTGCGACCCATTCGACAATGATGGGGTAGCATTCCGATGTGGCGGAACTAAGTATTCGATCTCTATGGCACAATTTGGGTCGGTTGTCGGGTTGTATGCGGAAGAGGATGCTGGTAACGAGGAAAATACTGGAGGGATGCGAGGGATAGGTGAAAACGAACGCCAAGCCATTTGGGCTCAGATTGGTGAAGGGTACTACAATCCGAGCAGCACTAAGAGTACGAAGTTGAGGGATCCGCTCTACAGATACATCCATAGGCTCCTCGGCTACTCTCTTAGTCAAAGACACGATAGCGGTGGCGTCGTTGGGTTAAGAGATTTGGTTGTCCTCCACTGCATCCACAACCGTAGGCCGCTCATTGTTCCGTTCCTCATGCCCCGAAACATGCATCATAACCGCCTTGCTAGTTCACCAACCCCTATCTTCTTTGGGGGATGGGTGTACCGTCTCTTCAGGCACTTCACCCGCATACCTAGGTCATTTGAGAGGAGCCCATGGTCGGGTAGGGTGGATATACACATATGTCGCTCAATGAACCTAATTTATGAGGCTGAAGACGGGACGGTAAGCTTTCAAAGGATGCAAGGTCATGCATGGAACCCGGAAGAAGCACTTTTCCTTCACGCTCCACAACATCATCAGTATCAACCCCAAGGTGATCCGGGCCAATCCTCCTCTGGAGGCGGTTTTCCTAATTTCCAAAGTTTGCATGATTTGTTGCAGGAAAACCTTATGTGCACCAGGAACACCTACAACATGGCGAGCAACACGTACCACCGGGTTGGAGCTATCGAGAGAAACATATCCGATATCCAAGATGATATAGGATATATTCGGGACCACATTGCGGGCCACGGAGGGGATGATGATGATGATGATGATGACGAGGACATGGAGTAGGCGGGAGGAGCGGAGGAAGAAGCGGTTGGTTGATGATTCCCCAGGTTAACCCTTTTCCATCTTGAACAATTTGAGGCCTGCGTGCCAAGTGTTGAACAATTTACTTTCCCTAACTTCTTTTTTTTCTGCATTTATTTTTCTTTTAACTTTGACATGGATGTTGAATTTGGTAAAATTAGGATGTTTGCTATGGTATGGTATGGTGTTTATTGATTAAGCAGGTACATACGAGGCTTAGAGTACTAAACATTAGTACTACTAAAGTCGGGACAGGAAAACCGAAGAAAGAAACCTGTTTTTCAACCTTGCAGATTGTCCACGCGGGGTCGTGTCCAGCCGACACGCCCCCGTGCCCACTCCCCTGAACCTGCTGTTTGTTTTAATTCTGGAGACCTTGACAGACACGGGGTCGTGTTCAACCAACACGCCCCCGTGTTCACCTTCTGTAAGTTTTCGTTACTGGCACCTAAGCACGGGGTCGTGTCCACTCAACACGGGGTCGTGCCCAGGTAACCAGTAACACAAATTTTTTGCTTTTTACACATTCAATCAACCTAAAAACTTATTTTTGGGACACATTGAGGACAATGTGTAATTTAAGTGTGGGGGGGGGGGGATTCTAAAACCTTGAATGTTGCAAGTCCTAAATACAAGCCTTACACAAAACTCTATTGGAACCGCTAATCACCCCAAAAAAATTTTCAAAAATTTTTCATTTTTTTTACTTGTCTAGGTTTAACTCAGGAAATTCAAGTTCTCAAAAAGGTTATATTTTTACGAATTTACAACCGATAGCGTCGTGATAAAAAGAACCAACATAATTTAATTATGAAAATGCATGACAAGCTTAGTTAAAATTTAATTATATATACTTGGTCACATAAAAACCCATTCCCACAAAAGTGAGTTTTGAGCCTTTATTGAGCATACAATTACATATCATTAGACTAAATGCTCATTTTTCGTTTCTTGTGTGAATAGCCGCTTGGTTCTTACGACTCTAGAACTTGCCACGACGATACATTCCCGGTCCTTACCAACTTAAACCCGAGTAAGTAAATGATGGAGGCATTAGGACTAACCCTTTTTATTTCTACACCATTATTTTTTTTTACCACCTACCCAAAATCCCCCTAGTTAGCCCCTTTGAGCCTAAACCTTTTCATTTCATAACCCAAACCAAAAACCCTTTTTACCCACCAAAACCTTTTTCATTTTTAACCCTTTGTTTTAGTAACAAGTTCTGTTTTTCGTATGACTTTTCAAAAAAAAAAATATGTGTTGATGATGAAGCAAAAGAAAATAAACAAACAAGTTCATCAAAAATAACTTTGTTTGAATAATAGCTTCATCAAAACTAAAGTTACAAAAATAGAAAGTCTTACGAAAACCGACACTTGTTGTTGGTGCATTCATCTGTCGTCTTCGTCTTATGTCGAGTCTAGGATTAGATTTGTTAGATTATAACGTGTTGTACGAGAGTATAGAAGGTGTTAGAGTATGTTTAATGTAATTTAGCTTGAAAGTGGTGATTTACCTTGAAAGTGTCACATGACAGTTTCAAGCTAAATCAAGATTTACCTTGAAAGTGGTATGTCATTTCAAGCTAAATCTCCTCCACTATAAATACCCATTCAAGCTAAATCTTTTGTAACATTTCTGAAATTCCATACCGAGGTGCTGCCGGTGTGAGGACTGATTGTAAACGATAGTATATAAATATAATCAGTGTTAAAGTGATACGCAAGCTGTTTCGCAATCGGTTTCTTAGTTTCCGCCTCTGAAACTGATAAATCTCTTCTAAACGACTCGTTCGGGTCACAAAACGATCCTACAAGTGGTATCAGAGCTCAGGAGGAAGAGATTTCGCCAAAACAGCTCGTTTTTGTCACTTTTTCTGATTTTCTACATCTTCTTTCAAAAATCGAACAAATTTTTACGGTTAAAATTGGCTAAAACTTTCACAAAACGTGCGTAATGATGTTTTAACAAACCCTTGAAAGTTTCGGAACTTAATTTGATCATTTACACGTTCAATCAAACCAAAATCAGATCGATATGATGATGTCATGTAGATTTAGCTTGAGTTTATGGGTTGATTTCGCTTGAGTGTTGACATTTTGATCTGATTTAGCTTGAAATTTACTTGTTGATAAGTGTGTCATAAAGTCACGTGAATGCTTGCTTCAGTCTTTGAGAAATGTTTGTCGGATATTAATGAAGGCATGTGACAATAGATAAGTTATCGGATAGTTCTTGCTTCAGTCCAAGTGATCTAGATAGTGCGGCCAATCAGAATTGAATATTTTAAAAAATTTGTCGGTTGCATGTGATTTGCTTTATGTCAAACATTTTAAAAAAATTAATATTTGCATTGGATCTACACAACACCTGAAGTTCATTTGACAGCCCACTCTTGTTGGTTACGGCCCAAGTATCCAAGTTTTAGATCGGTCCAATCATCTAATTGAAGTGGAAAGTTATTTTGATCTAAAGTCCAAGGGTGTGTCAGCTTATATATCTTCGGCCCAAGCCCAAGACATTTATTGACTCAATAGTTGTCCAAAGTTCACGGCCCAAGTATAGTGTAGTTTGATTTTGAGCAGTCCAAGTTATCATGTGATTCATACACATTCTCGGCCCAATCAACATTTAAAGTGAACATTTTGAAAACCAAAACATGGATGATGGTTATTGGAGTGAAAGAATAAGAAAGTGTTTGGAAAGAGAAGCCAAGAAAAAGGAGAAAGCTAAAGAAGAATCTAAGAAACTTGGAACTTCGAATTCTGAATCAGTATCAAAGAAAAAGATTGAAACAAATGCAACTATCTTTGATCAGTCATCAGACGAAGAGAGTGATGATAAAAATGTTCAAGATGAGAAGAAACAGGTTGAAAAAATTCCAGCTTTGAAGGTTGAGAAGAAAGTTGATGGTGAAAAGATTCCTGGAAAATGCTTAAACTATGAAAATGTTGAATCAGTATGCTCCAAGTGTGAGAACTTTAAGACTGACAATGACAAACTCTTGAAAGATGCAGAAAATTTGACATTGGAAGTCAAAAAGTTGAGGGATGAGAAGCAAGCTGATATTAAACAGATTCTTGTTTTGCAGGAAAATTTTGAGAAGTTGAAATCTGAAAATGTCAAATTGTTGAGTAGTTTGGACAGTTTGACATTAGAAAACAAAATTTTGAAAGAAAAAGAAAAAGATTTTGAAAATGAAAAATCAAAGATTGAAAAAAAATTTCAAAGTCAAATAAAAATTTTAGAAGATGAGAGAGATATGTTTGGTAAAAACAATCTTGAAAAACAAATTGAAATCAATTCTCATCTTGAAAAGATTATTCGACTTGAAAAAGAGGCAGAATGTGCTCAAAAGAAAATCAATGAATGGGAAGAAAAGTTGAAGGTGTTTGTGAATACTTCAACTATTCCTTGCCCAAAACCTTTAAATTCAGTTCCAATAAGTGACAATGTCACAGACTTTGACAATGTCAAAGTTGAAGATTGTGATGAGGAATCTGATGATAAAAATGAAAAATTCGAAAAACAAAAATTGTTTTTGAAGTTAAAAGAAAAATTTCAAGAAACTGTTCCGCAATCAACTGAAAAGGGAGAATGCTCTAAGCAAAAACCTTTGAAGAAGAAAGTGGAACAAAAACAAAAAGAGAAAATTTTGAAAAATGTACAAAAAGATAATAAAAGCTCATCAGATCGATCATCGAATCGCAATGAAAAATTACAAAAAGTAAAAAATGAAAATTCTAAAATTGTTGGTAATAAGTGGTGCAGGTCGGACCACAGTGCTTCAAAGACAAATCCAGCTTACAAGAGGAGAGATGGATATCACCAAGCCAAACAGTGCTTTGATTTGAGCATTTGGACTGAAAATGGTGATTGGTACGATAACAGAGTGTGTTACCGATGTGGTTATCAAGGACACATTGCTGTTAACTGCCAAAGTTGGAATTATGAGACGAGAAGATGCTTTAACTGCAATATTAGAGGTCACATTGCCAGAGATTGCCCAAGGAGATCAAATGAAAGATTGAGGGTTAGTTCTCAGAAAATGGCAAAGAAATCAGTCAATGTCAAGCCCAAAGAACAGAAGGTTCAAGAACCTAAAGTTCAAGAAACAAAAGTGAAGCTTTCTCAGGGGCAGAAAGACAGACTGAGGAAGAAGAGAAAGAAGGCTAGAGAGTATCTAGAGAAGATTTTGTCCTCGGGTTCACCCGTTGGTAAAAATAAGAGTTCTGATGAATCGACTTCCTCGATGGCAAAGTCAAGCAAGACAAATTCATCAGATACAAATCTGAGGATGAAAGAAGAAAAGAGGAAGAAGAAAATGGTCGGCGATGAATCTGACATGTTAAAGTCAGACAAGCCACCATCAGGCGATGAATCTGACATGTTAAAGTCAGACAAGCCACCATCAGGCGATGAATCTGACAGGTCAAAGTCAGACAAGCCATGTGCAGGCAATGATTCTGGTTCGTCAAAGTCAGAGGAGCCTTTGGTTGAAGTAAAAATGGAGAATTCAGGTTTAACAATGGATGATGCAAATTTTCCACCATTGTTGAACAAGAATTCAAAATCACCCAAGGACCGTCAGGCTTGGGTGAATCTGTTCAAATGAAAAACCTGACTTGCCGGAGATCCCAAGTTGGTAATCGTGGATCATGAATCGGCATCATTCTTTATCATGTTAAATGTGTTTTTGAAAAGCAGGACTTGCCGGAACTCCCAGGTTTGTAAGCGAGGAGTAGGAATCGGCACCTTGAGAATTCAACTAACAGATGATGTTTGGTTGAAAATGTTTGATTGGATTGATCTTAAAAGTGGTAAATCAGGGACATTAAGTTGTATCTGATTTTCTACAAGTGGTTGAAAAACAAAATGATGAGTTTATCCCCTAATTTACAAGTGGTAAAATCAACAAAACTAATTTTCTGGAAAAACCATTTTGATTAAACAAACTTAAGTGTTTTGAGATCACAATGGGAAAATAGTTTGTTGTGAGGGGGAGTTCTGATTGTTTATGCCAAGTGAATGGAGAATTGAAGTGATTCTCATCATGTTGTCACGTTTCTTGTACAGCTTGTTTTCAAATTTTCCCAGAAAATCAAAATTGAGACATACTTTGATTTTAGGGGGAGTAAAAATTTTTAAAAAATTAAAAAATTTGAAAATGTCAAAAACATTGAAAAATTTAAAAATGAGTTTTGTTGTCAAAAAGAGGAAATGATAGTAGATCAGTTGGACTGTCACAGCATGCTAAAGATATGTAAAGTCAAATGTGATAAACGATCTCACTAAAGATATGACGATAGGCTCAGCTAGACTAGTAGATTTGCGACAACGATACAAACTTAAATGATAAAGCCTAGTTCTAGTGGGAAACATGGTCAAAAGCATAGTACTTAGTTTTGTCCTTCTTGATTGTGTGCCTACTCGGTAATCGCTGATTGTCGTAAGACATAAAACTGGTTAAGTTCGTGAACTTTCACAACTTTGCTAAAAAGTCGCTGTGATTGTGCATTTTATTTTGCAAAGATTTAAACTTGTCTTATTTCTTTATTTTGTTTAAGCATCGGACATCCTCTGTGTATACGTGAGTATCGACCTGGATGTTGTTGCCTAAACGTTCTGTTTTATTTTCTTTGGTGTTTCGTTTAAGCTTTGGATCACCTCTGCGTATACGGGAGTATCGACCTGGTGGTTAAAGCCTAAACAACTTCAACTTGTTTTATTTTTCTTATTTTGTTTAAACATTGGACTTTCTCTGCGTATACGGAAGTATCGACCTGATTGTTAATGTTTAAACATTCTGCTTTATTTTCGCACAAATCACAGTTGAAAATAGTTTAAAGGCATTACTTGAGTCAGCGTATTGCATGATGAGGGGATATGCTGAGATTGTGGGGTCCATAAGAACTTAGTGCAAAATTAATATACCTTAACGTATCGGTAAGCATTTCGAAATTTTTTAGATTGAGTTTAAGTGGACAACAATATCGTCAATCAATGTGAATCGTTTAGAGCATAAAATGAAATCAAGCTTAACGGTGCTAGTGATTGGTCACATAAACTGATATGATCCTCTTTCGCAAACTCACAAAAATATGTTTGTATATATTTTATTTCTGCAGTTATCTGTTATTGCATTCATGTTTCATTATTTTGAAAAGTCCAAAAAGATTTTCGACAACTGATGTTGGAAAGCTGATATTCAAAATTTCAAGTGCTGAACATGATGAACTGGTTTGGGAGTGTGCGTTTAAAAGAAGTTGAGATTAGTTAATCAGGGTCATTAATTTGAACTTGATGTAACTATTACTAGTAAGTTTTTCTTATTGATTTAAGTAAAAACTTATGTTTTGGTGAGAAGTGTGTAGGAAATGAACTGAATAGAGTTAAAGCCAGGATGCAATCTTAAGGTGATAGCTAATTCCAAACAGCGATCCCATCATGATGAGAGGGGGAGTCTGACAAGGTTAGAGCCAAAAAGAAGATCCTGGTATATGCTAAGAAAGAAAAGAGACTGATAAAGACTGAAGATGCGAAGACTCGACACTTAAGACTCGTCAACATCTGAGTAGGAGTCTGTTGGTGCATTCATCTGTCGTCTTCGTCTTATGTCGAGTCTAGGATTAGATTTGTTAGATTATAACGTGTTGTACGAGAGTATAGAAGGTGTTAGAGTATGTTTAATGTAATTTAGCTTGAAAGTGGTGATTTACCTTGAAAGTGTCTCATGACAGTTTCAAGCTAAATCAAGATTTACCTTGAAAGTGGTATGTCATTTCAAGCTAAATCTCCTCCACTATAAATACCCATTCAAGCTAAATCTTTTGTAACATTTCTGAAATTCCATACCGAGGTGCTGCCGGTGTGAGGACTGATTGTAAACGATAGTATATCAATATAATCAGTGTTAAAGTGATACGCAAGCTGTTTCGCAATCGGTTTCTTAGTTTCCGCCTCTGAAACTGATAAATCTCTTCTGAACGACTCGTTCGGGTCACAAAACGATCCTACACTTGTTACGCTTTTCGCCCTTTTCTACTAACCACTAACCACTAACCCAACCACCTACCTTTAACCCAAGCCTAACCCTTCACCCACAAAGTCCTCTTGATATTTACAAAGGTATATAAGTTAAAAAGGAGGATGATTGATTGCTTGGCAAGCCTATGGTAGGAGTAAGTTCCATGCCGCTCTCGAGTGATCCACAAAAATACATTTTCGGCCGAGTGTTGAGTGATCCCCGTGAGGTATGTGAACTTGTATATAAATAAAATTTTACAAAGGCATGTTATGCCCTAATAAGTAATTTATCTTATGAAAAGTTTTAAATAAATCATGACGAATAGGATTGTAAATAAATAAAAATAAAACTAAATAACGAATCTTGGAAATCCCGACACTCTATGACAAGCCCAAAACCTTCTTCTCTACCCATTCCATTTGGGAGTGTAATAGCCACATATTAAAGAGTTTTGCTTGAGGACAAGCAAAGATTCAAGTGTGGGGGTATTTGATGTGTGCAAAATGCAACATATAAATTACATCAATTGTGGCATAAAACTAACCCTTTTTTAGTACTAATGTTGGAAAAAGTGTGCTTTTGTCTTCCTTTTGTATTTTCAGGATTAAATGAACTCAAATTAACAAAAGAAGCAAAAAGACATCAAAATCTAACATAAATACAAGAAAAGGAACAAGACGTGACATGCCCGACCCCACGACAGCATCTTCCCAAGCAAAACAAGATAACAGAAGACTGAACACGCCCCGTGCTCAGCCAGCACGGGGGCGTGCCCAAGTGTCAGCAGAAAAGACAAAGTGGTAGAAGCTTCTATTGCCCACCACGGGGCCATGCTCAGCGGACACGGGGCCGTGGTCAACTATAAGATTCGCACAATCTAAGCAAATCTTCATAGTACCAAGATTCTTCTGCACACGAGGTCGTGCTCAGCGGACACGGGGGCGTGGTCAACTAATAAGACAAGCTTCATTAAAAGAAGAAAGAGAAGGATGTGGACACGGGGCCGTGCCCGAGCTTCTGTTCAGCCTATAAATAGGAGTGCTTAGCTCAAGCTCAAACCATCCATTGGCACACCACCTCTCTCACACTTCACCCACCACCCACCACCACCATAACACCATCATCCACCACCATCATCCATTGTCCATCATAGAGTGTGTGAGTCGTCTCGGGATCCAAGATTGATCGTAAGAGTTCTTGACAATCAAGGCCATGTTTGACTAAGTCTCTTACATCACTTGGTGAAGACAAGTGTCTAGTGTAATACTTTTTATTTCTAATCTTTTCGCACTTTTTACTTGGTTTTGTATTAATGACTTTAATAGCTAGTTTCTTATGTTGAAGGTGATTCTTCCTTATCGTTTGTCCGTGGTGTCTTGGCATTATTTTACTGTCTATATAAAATAAAAGATTTTCACCATTCATATCTCCACGGTCTATATGGAGGTATGTTGGCTACCTGGTCGGGGGTTAAGGGAATAGTTTGGTAAGAGTCTTGCCATTGTTCAGCGTTTAGAGGTCCTGCAATGGACCTGGGTCAAATTTAGTAGGACCTCCTTCAATACTTAACGGTATTGGATGGCGGGGGTCCAAACTCTTTGATCCCCTCATAAGTTAACTACTATTAATACTATAACCCGGCTATTTAGGACTGTATCCCTGCTGACTCAGACTACTTAGTCGAGGATAACGTCACCTCCAAAAGAGGGGCCTACCATAATTTGCATTAATAACTTAATTAATTATCTTTCAATAATCCGACCCTTTAGGATTGTATCCTTGCTGACTCAAACTACTGGGTTGAGGGTAACGTCACCTTCAAAAGAGGGGCCTACTACAATAACTAAGATAATCTCTTTAATAAGTGCAAAAGTGCGGAAATAATCAAAGGTTACACTATACACGAGTCGGAACCAAGTGATTCATCTTATCTATCTGTTTTTATTTTTATTTTTATTTTCAGCATTTTTAGTTAGTTTTTATTTTTCTTAGTTTAAAAACATTTTTCTAAACTTTTTGATTTGATTAGACGTTGAGGATAAACCGGTACTAAAAGCTCTTGTGTCCTTGGACGACCTCGGTATCTTACCAACACTATACTACGCTCATGATGGGTGCACTTGCCCATATGTGTGTCTAGTGTTAGTAAATATCGTGTTTTATAAATTTAAAACTTGAATAAAAAAGTGTTAAAGGGGCTTAAAATATACACCTAATATATATAACACTTCACACGCATCAGTCGCTGATGCTCTAAGCCGGAAGGAAAGAGTCAAACCTATAAGGATTAATGCCAAAAGCATCGAACTTAAGAATAGCCTGAATGAAAGGCTGTTAGTCGCTCAGAAGGAAGCTATTTTGGAAGCTAACCTTCCAAGTGAAAAGTTAGGTGTGACTGCTGAACAGTTAGCACCCGGTAAGGATGGAATCCTTAGGATGAATGGAAGAATCTGGGTTCCTATTCATGGAGGGCTTCGAGATATAATTCTCCAGGAAACTCACAATTCTAAATACTCAGTTCACCCTGGAGGCGACAAAATGTATTAAGATTTGAAAGCCAATTATTGGTGGATAGGTTTGAAGAAATCTATAGCCACACATGTAGAAAAATGTCTGACATGCGCTCAGATTAAAGCTGAACATCAAAAGCCATCAGGTCTGCTACATCAGCCAGAACTTCCCACATGGAAGTGGGAGATGGTAACCATGGATTTTATAACCAAGTTACCAAAAACAAGGCATGGAAATGATACTATATGGGTCATAGTCGATAGACTGACTAAGTCAGCACATTTCTTACCCATCAAGGAGACTCATAACCCTGACAAGATAGCTCAGTTGTACGTGGATAAGATTGTATCTCTCCACGGAGTGCCGGTGTCTATTATATCCGATAGAGATACTAGATACACCTCTCACTTTTGGAAAAGTTTCCAACAATCATTAGGCACTCGTTTGAATTTTAGTACTGCTTACCATCCTCAAACAGATGGACAAAGTGAGCGTACAATTCAAACTTTGCAAGACATGCTTCGTGCATGCGTTATTGATCTGGGTGGTAGCTGGGATGACCACCTACCGTTGATTGAGTTCTCCTATAATAATAGCTACCATACCAGCATATAGGCTGCGCCGTTTGAAACATTGTATGTAAGGAAATGCAGAACGCCTGTTTATAGGGCAGAAGTAGGAGAAGGACAGTTATCAGGACCTGATATAGTCCTTGAAACGACAGACAAGATTGTCCAAATTCGTGATCACCTAAAAGCAGCCAGGGATAGGCAGAAAAGTTTTGCTGATAAGAGGCAAAAACCTCTAAAGTTTGAAGTAGGCGACAAAGTCTTACTGAAAGTGTCACCCTGGAAAGGTGTGATGCGTTTTGGTAAGAAGGGAAAGCTAAGCCCAAGGTATATTGGACCATTCGAGATCATCGAATGTGTTGGCAGTGTAGCTTATAAGCTAAACTTGCCTGAAGAGCTTAGTGGAATTCACAATGTGTTCCACATCTGTAATCTAAAGAAATGTCTAGCTGATGAATCATTAGCAATGTCTCATAAGGACATACAGATTGATGAAAGCCTGAGGTTTGTTGAAAGGCCTATATCGATCGAGGATCGACAGGTTAAAAAGCTCCGAAGGAAGCACGTGCCTATAGTGAAAGTTAAATGGGATGCCCGTAGAGGCCCTGAATATAAGTGGGAGGTTGAGTCCATTATGCGACAGAAGTACCCTCACTTGTTTCAGTAAATCTCAGGGTTGAGATTTCTTTTAAGGGGGTGAGGATGTAAGACCATGTAAAAACGTGTCCAATTATATGAAGACACGTGTCCTAAACCCTAATCATGTGAAAGATTGAGTTTGAAGGACTAAAGTTGACAAACGATGAAAATATGAAACCAAAGGGACTAAAAGTGTGAACATGCCAAACTTGTGCCTCTGAATGACCATACACGAAGAATATATTCTCAAACGAGTAATTATTTGAATATAACAAGCCGTTTGTAAAAATAATCGAAAGATTATAAACTACGTGGGGTTAAACGTGTCAACATGTTAATTCTTACCTCTGAGTGACCTTTTGTTGGAGCTTATGAGATCATTGATACTTGCACTGGATTAGTTTTGTTATAGTTTGTAGCTTATTTGAAGTCTAGGGACTTGTTTTGTAATTATATGAAAGTAGCAAATCTGACCTAGTGTAGTTAAGATGCCAGCATAATTATAATTATGCTGACAAGTCAAATTCTATATATAGCCTTGTATTGTTGCCCTAGCCAAGCTTTTGGCCACACTTAATGAATATTAGTGTTGTTTACATTTTGATCTCTACTCATTGTGCTTAATCAGATCTCCAAGGTGCTCTATTGTTTATTTTATTGTTTGGATTCAATACAACACTTGTTGTATTCATCATACCACAAGCTTCCTCTTCATTCTATGATTCTTCCTAACTTTTTTATGGTACAAACACCTAATCAATAGGTGTTTTGGACTAAAACAATCAACCACTGTGATCCGGATTGATATTGGGATCTACAATTTGGTATCAGAGACTTAGTGCTCTTGGTTGTTGTGTTTTTGTTAAGATTTTTCAAAGTTTTGAAGGTTTTTCAAAAGTTTCAAGTTTTTCAAATTTTTGGACTTAAAATGGATTAATTTGGTGTGTTTAGTCGATAGTTTGTTGTTAATCAGTGATTAGGGAGTCATTTTGGACATTTTGATGCAAAGAAACATGGTTTTTGAGTCGTTTTTGGGTGATTAGAGGGTTTTAGTTCGTGTTAAACCCTCTGGTCAGCGTAGATAATTTTGAAGACAGCGAACTTTTTTTGAATACAGCGAACTTATTTTGAATACAGCGAACCAAAATTTGAATATCGCATAATTAACAATTTCGCCGATTAAAACTCGAGCGAAATTGCGAATTTCCGGCGAAATAGTGTCAATTAACCCTGTAGCGAATTTATCGAAGGAGACTTCGAGAACAGTGATAAAGAACCACAGCGTTTTTATCACGGTGTCCGGCGAAATAAGCCAAACTAACGTGTTTGTCTATTGTCTCAACGGAATTAGCTTACTTCGCTAGTGCAGGACTTCTGATTGTTATGGTGAAGATAGTTAGTCAGCAAAGTTTGTCGGCGAATTTGTTTTGATTCACAAAATTCAGTCAGCTGTCCGGCGAAGTTAACATCATCATCGGCGAAATTGCTTTACAATTAGTTTATCAGCGAAATTAACTTCTGATCAGTATCCTTTTGTCAAAAGCTTGTCAAAATGTCCTTGAATCAACTAAGTCCAATTGCTCAAGCTGAACTTGAGACTGGAACCACCACAAGACCACCAAAGTTGAAAGGTGCAGAAGATTTCGGTACTTGGAAGAATCGAATCAAATCATTCTTCGAATTCACTGATTACAATCTATGGCTTTTTGTCACCGCTGGACCCCACGTTCCAACGGTGGTTCAAGGAGATGTGATAATCAATAACAACGACCCTACAACCTACACTGATGAAGACAAAGCCCTAATCCAATGCGACCGTCGTGCACACGCTGCCTTAACCATGGCTTTGTCAACTGATGACTGTAACATGTTTGAAGAATACAGAACTGCTAATGAACTCTGGCTCGCTTTGATCGAATACTACGAGGGAAATGAAGAGCTAATTGAGAGCAAAAGAGACATGGTGTAGAAGCAATACGACATGTTTGGTGGAATTCGTGGAGAAAGCCTGTCCGATCATATCAGTCGCTTTCTGAATATGATGACCAAGATGAAGAAAGCAGGAAATCCTGTCACTAACCGTGTTGCCATAAAGAAGCTTCTGGACTCGCTTCCAAAGGAATGGAGCCTGCAATGCATGATGATAAAAAGGGATTTCCTGAACAACCCAAATCCTGTCACTCTGTCCGATTTAATCAACACTCTGAAGGCTTTTGAAATGGATGTCAACAAACGCGAAATAAATACGACTGGTTACTCCCCAAAGTTAGCCCAGACTTCTGCTGGACTAAAGAATGTGGCATTTCTTGCTTCAGGAGGCATCAGTCAACAAGCTTCCGACATGTCCTACTTTAACCTTTCCACAAGCGCATCAAAGGGTCCACAATCTAGTGATAAGGCTGTTATGGTTGGGGATACTCAAGCTTTGAAAGTGTCAACTGAACATGTGGCACTTTTTAACATGTTTCTGAGTAGCTATGAAGCTTTAATGTCGGGAGAACTCAAGAAGGAGATGCTCACTGCTGAAGACATGTATCAGGTTGATCCAGATGACATGGAGGAGATGGATTTGAAGTGGCAGATGGCTATGATCACTCTAAGGTTGAAGAAGTTTCAGGATAAGACTGGGAAGCGTCTAGGTCTTGGAAAAGCTGGTTTTGACAAATCCAAGCTGAGATGTTACAACTGCAAGAGTTTGGGTCATTTCAAGCGAGAGTGTCCTTTGTTGAAGGAGGGGAACACTGAAGCTGCTCCTGCTATAAAACCAATCGCTATTGAAGAAAATAAGAACAATGCTACTCCCAACACACCAAAAGCTCTGGTAGTTGAAGATTATGATTGGGGTGAAGAAATTGTTGAAGCCAAGGAACAAGTCAACAAAGCCCTCATGGCAAAGATCTCAAGCGGGTCATCATCAAAACAGTTTGAAAAGCAGGCTGCTGGAATCCCTAAAGGGGATAACATTGCTGACAAGGGTCTGAAAAGCATTCTCACCTCCCCATAGCCTGAGAAAGACAAGAATCCTGAAGAAGCTGAAAAGCCCATGGAGCAGGTTCCGAAAGAGTTATCTGATGAGAAGAAAGAAAAGGGAAAAGCTTCAGTAGCAGCTATGAAAACTGAATCCTCAAAGGAAAAGGCTGACAATGACTTGGTAAATAGCATTCCACACGACTTTAAAGTAAAGTTATGTACACAATCATGCATTGACGTCGTGGCACACTATAAATTTCTTAATCTTGAATTTGAGAGGGAAAAAGACAAAGCTTTAAAAATTAATAAAGAACTTAAACAGAACGAGGTCGTATATCAGAGAAAGTTGAATTCAACTTTAGCTGAAATGCAAACTCTAAAAGAATTTGTTTTTAGAAAAGATTTTATCATCAATGATTTAACAGATAGACTAGAAAAATCTTTAAACGAAAATAATAAATTACAAATTATTATAGAAAAATGGAATGTCAGTCAAAAGGTTTTTACTGACATCAAAAACTGCCAACGACCGACGTATTTAAAAGATGGGATCGGGTATAAGGATAGGCAAGGAAATGAAAGAAAACTTTTCTTTCCACCGCATAGCAAAAACTATGTGCCTATGCCAACCCCTTATCCCGACAATGATTTAATTGATGAAAAGGCCACTATAGATCAAAATGATTCTTTTAAAAACGAAACAACCGCTAATATTCCTAAAAGTAATGCAGATCCAGTTGTGTGTAAAGAAGATGTGTGCGATGAGGATGGAGACTTCGGCGGTTCAAAAATAGGAATAGGCTATTCAGGCGACAGTTATTCCACTGTTAACTGGTTCGCCTGGAACTGTTCTAAGAAAAACAATATTCGGGATGAATGTAATAATTTAATTAGGACGGATGACTGTAATGGCCATGTGCCTAAATTTAACTCTTTGGATGACTGTAAGGGCCATGTGCCTACATTTAAGACACGCGATCGCGAACATACTATGTTTGAATGTCATGATTTAAATTCTGCATTTTGTGATGATAAAAATGTGTGTGAATCACCTGTATTTGTGCCAGAATTAAAAAAGAATAGCTTTGGAAAATTCCTCACCGAGGAAATTCCAGAATTTATTCCATCTCGAACAGGTATGACAGAATCAGAAAAGAAAGTCACTGAAGATAGAAGCAAAGAAGATTCAAGCTTTTCTACCTTAGAAAAGGAAGAAGAGACTTCAAGCCTTGATGAAGAACAAGAATCAGAAAGTTCAAGTGAAGATCAAACAATAGAAGATCAAAGCTCTGAAGATTCAAGTGACGAAGCAATTGAAGATCAAAATTCAGAAAATTCAAGTGAAAATCAAACAACAGAAGATCAAAGCTCCGAAGATTCAAGTGACGAAGCAAGTGAAGATCAAAATTCAGAAAATTCAAGTGAATATCAAACAGCAGAAAGTTCATCAGATTCCGACAATGATGAAGACTGCTCAGAAGATGAAAGCCGAGTTGACAAGAAAATGAAGAAAGCCGAGAGCTCAAGAAACACCGCATCAAAAGACTCTTCAAAAAGCTCAAGACACTCATCACATACATCATCTTCTAACACCAAAAAGCCCAGACGCAAACGATGTTTTCGGTGTGGTCATTTAGGACATACAGGGAAACGTTGTAAAAACAAGAATTTTTCTAAACCAGAATATGACTTTGTTAAAAATTTCCCAGAATAGCTTGATTATCTTAAGAAATCTGTTAAAAATATGGTTAATTCAACAGCTTGTTTTTGGAAACAAAAAGAGGACATCGTGGGACAAAACCACGATAGATCCAAAGTGAAGCAAATCTGGGTTCCCAAATCAAACTAATTTATGTATATATTTGTATTTCAGAATAAACTCCAGAAATGGCTTCGGATGCTCATGGAATATATCTGGCATGTCGACAGCGGATGTTCAAGACACATGACAGGCTTAAAGGAACTTCTGAAGAATTTTCGTTTTATTGATGGTGATTTCATGTCAATCGCTGGAGACGAGAAGGGAGGGAAGATCATTGGAATAGGAGACGTTGTGTCTGAAGCACTTACTTTAGAAAATGTCAACTATGTACCGAAATTGTGCTACAATCTTATGAGTGTTTCACAAGTCTGTGATAAAGGAATATCGGTGCTCTTCAATGACATGGAATGCTTGTTTCTCAAGCCTGAATATATCGTTCCCGCAGAAATGATCATGCTCACAGCTCCATGACAAAACAACACATACGTGCTCAACATGAAAAATGCCAAGACAAATGATAACTTGACGTGTTTAATCTCAAAGGCTTCAGAATCGGAGTCAGTGCTTTGGCACAAGCGATTAGGGCATGTAAATTTCAAAAATATGAACAAACTCTCTAAGTTAAACTTAGTAAGAGGTCTTTCGATAAAAGAATTTCCTTTTTCAGAAAAATGTATAGCATGCGCCCAAGGAAAGCAACACAAGAAATCGCACAAGCCCAAAGCAGTGAATACGATTACTGCGCCTCTTCAATTGATGCATATGGATCTTTTTGGTCCAATAAGTGTTAAGAGTCTCGCTAAAAGTTCCTACTGTTTGGTGATTACAGATGACTTCTCTCATTTCTCATGGGTTTATTTCTTGAAGCCAAGAGTGAGACGGCTGATATCCTTAAGTCATTCATTCCCTTGATTGAAAACGTGACCAGATTGAAAGTGAAGTCGATCGGAAATGATAATGGTTCCGAATTCAAGAATCAAACCTTCATATCCTTCTGTGCAGAAAAGGGAATTCATCTTCAATACAGTGCGGCTAGAACTCCTCAACAAAATGGAGTCGCGGAATGAAAGAACAGAACTTTGATCGAAGCCGCGAGAACTATGTTGGTGGATTCAAAGCTTCCAATCATCTTTTGGGCAGAAGCGGTAAATACAGCATGCTATGTTTTGAACAGAGTTCTCATTGTAAAACCTCACGGAAAGACTGCATACAAACTTCTCTTCAAGCGGAAGCCTCTCATTGATTTCTTCAGACCGTTCGGATGTTCTTGCACTCTTCTAAACACTCAATAGAATCTCATCAAGTTCGAAGCAGTGGGTGATATCTGATATTTCATGGGATATTCATCAACTCAAAAAGCCTACAAAGTCTACAACAAACGGACAAAGATGGTGATTGAATCTTATTACGTCGACTTCCAACAAGGAAACTACACTAACACTGGAAGTACTCCCGATTGGTTTTACGATGTGGGTGTGACTTTTAACACCTTAGAAATTCCAGAAGATGTTCCAGAAGCCGGACCTGCAGAAGCTGCTCAAGTTGAACCTCTGTTTGATTCTTCAGATATTGGTTTAACTCCTTTCACTACCCGTTTTTCTCCATTCTCAGCTGATCCACTTCTCTCCGTGGATGAAGTAAATGGTGACACTTCGCCTGAGAACACTCCTCAAAACGGTGCTTCTTCTTCACAAGCGAATGTGGATGAACCAACCCAGGAAGATGATCCTCTAGTAATCTACGTTGACGAACACTTCACTAATCTTCCACAGCAAATTGAGACTCACACAAATGCAGGATACAAGACAAATCAAAATCATCCTCTTGAGAATGTCATAGGTGCAGTAGAAGAAGGAGTACGTACACGTGGTTAGTCATCAAACATCAAGAAAGGGCTCTATGCCGCTTTTCTCTCGTAATCCGTGCCTCGTCACATTGAAGAAGTTATTCAAGACTCCAGTTGGGTATAGGCAATGCAGGAAGAACTATCTCAATTTCGCAAACTCAAAGTTTGGGAGCTAGTAGATTTACCTGAGAGAAAGTTTCAAATCGGTACAAAATGGGTTTTTCGCAACAAAATGGATAATCGTGGAGTAGTGATCAAGAACAAGGCTAGATTGGTGGTGCAAGGTTTTCGTCAGGAGGAAGGAATTGATTACGAAGAAGTTTTTGCTCCAGTTGCAAGATTGGAGGCAATCAGAATATTCCTGGCATACGCATCATACAGGAATTTGAAAGTTTTCCAGATGGACGTGAAGAGCGCTTTTCTGTATGGCAAGGTAAAGGAAGAAGTCTACGATTGTCAGCCTCCGGGATTCGAAGATCCTCATTTTCCAGGTCGCTACTACAAGTTGGACAAAGCCCTCTACGGTCTTCACCAAGCTCCACGTGCTTGGTACGAGACTTTGACAACTTATCTTTTGAAGTGTGGGTACACCAGAGGAAAAATCGACATGACTCTTTTCACCAAACGAATCGGAGAAGACGTAATGCTGGTTCAGATTTATGTGGACAACATCATCTTCGGGTCAACAAATGAGGAGCTGTGTAAGGAATTCGAGACTGTTATGAAGGCAAAATTCGAAATGAGGATGATGGGAGAACTCACGTTCTTCTTAGGATTAGAAGTGAAGCAAAAGGAGGACGACATTCTTATTCACCAGGCTAAGTACATTCGAGATATTCTCGCAAAGTACAACATGAACAACTGCAAAGTTGCAAGCACCCCGTTCGCCTCACAAACGGAGCTTACTCTAGATCCTCAAGGAAAACCAGTGAATAAGTCCTTCTACCGCTCTGATGTACTTAACTGCAAGCAGGCCCGACATTATGTGGGTCGTCTGTCTTTGTGCTCGTTTTCAGACAAATCCCAAAGAATCACATGAAACCGCTGTGAAGCGCATCTTCCGCTATCTTAAAGGAACTCCAAAACTAGGTCTTTGGTATCCTAAAGATAGTAATTTCGATCTTATTGCTTACTCTGACAGTGATCATGCAGGTTGTAAAGTTGATCGTAGGTCTGTATCAGGAGGATGTCAATTCTTGGGAAATCGTCTGATCTCTTGGTAAAGAAAGAACCAGACAACTGTGTCCACCTCCACTGCTCAAGCTGAGTACACTGCGGCCTACAGTTGCTGTTCACAAGTTCTCTGGATACAAATCAGTTGTTGGATTATGGAATCAACATCATGAAGACTCCTATATTCATCGTCAATGAAGCATGTCTGGCAATTGTGAAAAATCCCATCCACCCTCAAGAACAAAGCATATCGAGATTCGTATTCACGTGATTCGAGATGCTTATGAGAAAGGATAAATCCAAGTGGTGCCAATGGATACAACACAGCAACGGGCCGATATATTCACGAAAGCCTTTGATAAAACCCGATTCAACCAGCTGGTAACCTGGTTGGAAATGGTTACTTTCCTTGAGTGGAAATGAATCTTGTTGTCCAAAATTGTTTGTAAATACTCTATCTTCTGTCCATATTAAAAAAACGTTTGTTAATAGTAAAACAAGTATCGTAAAACGTTGCCCACCAAAAAGATTTTATGAACATTAAAATTTCATTTTCGGGCAATGGACTTTCGAAAATAAAGATTTTAGGGGGGATATTCTAGAAAATCAAAATTAGATGCTTGTGTCTGACTCCTGTTAGAGGAAATGATAGAAAATTGCTAACACTTTGTCATTTCTTGAAAAACAGAAAACAAAAGGAATCGGGGTACCAAGCAACGACGTGTCGGTAGATTCAGCAACACCAACGAGTTAACTGCTTTTAGGTGGCAAAACATAACATCTACACAAGGATTCTGGCTTTCCTCAGGCATTACGCATCATTATGGGTAACACGTTGCGGCATATGGCTTAATGGTCTTAAATCTTGCGTTGACAGATTGCCAAAGTCTGAGATTTCGGGTCTTTATATTGGTTTTTCATTCGGGGATATCATAGTTGTTCTTCTGCTGCATCCAGATACATGCTGACCTAGACGCTATGATATCTTTACAAAGAAAAGAGCCAAAAATGGCCAAATCCCTAAATTGAAGAAGCTTTCATAGAAAGTCATTCAAATGCGCAAAAATGCACAAATCGTACCAAATCTGGTATCTGTCTCCGCCCTCGGTAGTTTTTGGGATCTCTGCTGCATGAAAGTACTGACCTGATCACCAACTTTATTGTTGAAAAGCAAAACGAATGAATCCAATATACTCACTTGTTATGAGGAATCTTTGTGCATACCTTGATCGCGGGGGTATGTCCTGATGTGGGACTCACGGGCGTAATGATTCTTGTGACACCTGTGTCACTTCAACCATCAAACAAATACCAAACCAATGAAATATTGTGTTTTATACTTGGGATTTGTATAAATATGTGTATCGTTTGCACATATCAATTCTTGTTCGATTTCGAGCTTTAAATCGCTTTCTGGAAGGTTATACGCGAACTGATGCGTAAATATAACCAGTTTCACACGACAAACACTCTGGAATAGTGACATAGGCTTAACATACCTTAAATAACCTTTACATAACTTAGAAATAAGTTTTGGTATGTCGAAATCAAGTTTATTAGCTCGATGGGACTAATTGCGTCAACTTGCAAAAGTCTGCTGTTTCGTAAGGCAACGTATAGTCCGGAACTTGATCAAAAGCTAAACATACCATAAATAACCTAAACATAGCTTAGAAATAAGCTTTGAGTGGATCGGTGTGTGAAAATATGCTTATTTGATCTTACAGGGACTAAAAGTGTCAAAAACGGCATAAGTTTGCATTTACGCGCATATCTTACGTTCTGACCACATCTGGACATCCAAAATTTTTGTGGAGACTAAAATATTTTTATTTTAGTGATCGGCATGCAAAAATATCATTCGTCGCTTAATTTGGATCGTTTTCGCGTCCGTTTGAGTTTCGTCATAATTTGACGAATAACGTGATCGTACGACCAAACGAGCCGACATCTGAGAGTTTTCCAGGAATATTTTGAGTACTCTATACTTTTACCACCTTATAGAGCCTTGAAAATGGCTTAACGGGTGTTAAAAGTGCCAAAACAAAGCTCAAACAAGTGCAGGGACTAAAGCTGTTAAAATGGATACTTTGGCTGATCTGCAGGGACCAGGCGGGCCGCGTAGCCCTGTCCTCTGCCTTTACGCACCCCGCGAGAAAACCCCCAGCAACAGAAAATCAGTTTTCAGCCACTGTTTGATAGATTAGGGGCTGTTAGTGTGAATTCTTTGTGTGTTAACCAAGTTAACACATCTCCAAGGCTTCTAATCTGCATCAAACACATGTATGGCAAGGATTTTATGCTTGGAAGTTAAACAAACACTTGGAGTGATCTTGTGAACTCATGACAAGTATAAATAGCTTGGCCATTTCATTTGTTTCTTCACCCTTGATCTGATTTTCTCTAAGTTGGAGTTATAAACTTCATACCTGAGATTATTAAGATCAAGTTCTCCCTAGCAAGGACCCTTTGTAAGCTTCCTTCGTTCTTTTATCGCTTTCCTAGCGTGAAGGTTAAACAGTGTTTGACTTTCTCCTTTGACCAGTCTTTGGTCAACACGAAGTTCATTTGAACTTCGCAACGTGAGCGTAATCACGATGGTTATAGTCCCAAGTGACTATACCTACTGATTACCACGTTGACTAGGCGTAGTAACGAGTCGTAGTTTCGGTCAAAATGCGCATTTATGCGTATTTTGCAACCAAACTACTTTTGGATATCAAAACACTTTGTTTTGATATCAAAACCTGTTTTCTAACTTAGTTAAGCAAGTTTTAACATGCTTAGCTCGTCACTTTTAGTTTAGTGCTTGTTTAGAGTCGTAAGTCAAGCGGTCTAAACCACCGCTTAGACTTTCGAACTCAACCCGTTTGGTCGATCATTAGGATCCGACCAAGCATGTTTAGTGACCATAGTTTCATAGGGAATAACCTTCCGAGGTTATACCTTATGGTCACATAGTTTAAGTAGTTGTACGATAGGTAGTTTATATGCCTTAGGAAAATGACCAAAATGCCCTTTTTATGCATAATTGGATTTTAAGCATATGTAACCTAAACATTTGTCACCTAAATAATTATGTAACATAATTAAACATGTTTAGGCATATAATACTTGTCATAGGACTAGTTAGACGTCTCGAACGTGTTTTACGCAAACGACGCGTTAAAGTAGCTTAAGCTACCTAAACGGGTCGCAATGGGTCGTAAGCACTTAGGCTAGGTTTCAATTTAGTATGTAGGCTTTGTTAAACCATATCACATGAGTTCCAATACTCATTTGGTTTACGAAACCTCATTCTATCCGATCTTTCGATTTAGGACCGGTTTATTTACTTAGTCACCCATATTAGGTCCCGTTTGATTCCGTAATCCCTCTAGCTTTGCTTGGTTATTGTTCAAGACTTCTAAGCATCCTCAAGTGAGTACATAGTCCCCTCTTTTACTGCTTTCAAATGTTTTGGGGTGAAACATATGTGCCTATTTGTTATTTTCATGATTTCAACTATATGACTAAACATGTTAGTACATATCTTTTGACGAATTGAACAATTATCTATGGTTTAAACACAAATTTTCAAAGATTTTAAAACTAATTGTTGGATTGTACTTTCTTTATACATTCACCAAACCGATTGGTAGTACGATATAGCGCTATAGGACTAGACACCCCATTCCTGTTGTAAGGAATGTCAGAAACCAATATTTTAACCAAATAGAAATTGCCTTTGTGGTATTTCTATAGTCTCCAAGGTGTATTTTGATACACTAAGGTTTGAATGAATTCCAAATCACATTCTTGTTGTATATTTTGTTATACTCCCAAAGGTATAGTTTAATATACTCTCATATGTGATATTGTACAAAACAACATATATTTTGTTAATTACTAAAACATAGTTTGATATGTTAGTTATAAAACCAAAGCATAGTTTAATATGTTATTTATAAAACCAAAGTATACTTTTGATATACTACCGAAAACGATTATTTTGACGACTAAAGTATATTTAATATACTATCTGTTTAACGATTTTGGAACCGAAATATATTTTGATATATTACTTATTCGACTTTCTTAAAACCAAAGTATATTTTTATATATACTATAAATCTTTTTATCAAAACATTGTTTTACAAACTCATTTTACTTACATATTTATTTATGCATCATTCTTTTATATCATCAAATTTCTTGTAAAATTTCGCATGATTTATAAAGAAAACATTTTTTTTTAAATTCATGACTACTTTTAATACATTCTTGTAAACTCACAAAGTCATGAATCATGCATTAATAAAACCTATGTATCTCACAGGCATTTTTATGCTGACGTACCTATTTTTACACATGTTTCAGGTGCTGCTTTGTGATGATTGTTGGTACATGCTATACATAGGATGGACTCATGCCTTAGTGACTTTAAAACTTGGAAGATAATATTGTATTTATTGATTTGTAATAAACAAGGAGTTCATTAATTCAATAAAACGAAATTATTTAATCCATGGTTGTGAAACAATGATTCTGTTACAACACTCCCCGACGTTTCCACCACGTCTTGTTGTTTAACGTGGTCGGGGTGTGACAGAAAAGTTGGTATCAGAGCCAATGGTTATAGGGAATTAGGTTATTAGTAATGCTTTGACCTAGACTATAACCTTCCTAGTACCCTAACACAAGTTATCTTGTGTTTAGTTTTAAAACAATACCGTCACTTATCCTTAGGTGACAACCACAATAAGAACACAAAATTTCGAATCCGCTTTGAAAACCAATCATCTGTTCTAGGATGATTGATTACTAGGTTTTGAACCTTCAAAATTTTCAAAATCTCGTCAAAGTTTGGGTCTAAATAATGTGAACACGTGCAAACTGGAAGAGTGAATACATGTACCCTGAGTTTTCTGTCTAAGGTTAGAGTGTTCGTACAAATCTGCAGTATCGGACCAGTCACTCTTACCTGGGAACTCTTGGGGTGAGTGTTCACTTATAGGCGAGCATGTCTTCAGTGATACATTATATTGATCCATTTACTTTTGATTAGTCACTGCGTGTCGTTTGTTTGTTCGAGGTAACGAATGAATGATCGCCTTTCTCGTGTTTTATCGATGTTTTCAATACCTCCTTTGTTTTCCAATCATCGACCTCACTCGTTTCTCATGTTCCCTTGTTCCTTTTAGACAATGCCTCCTCGACGAGATGCACAACCCGTAACTAATGAAGAAGTCGCAGCCCTTGTCGCTCAGCAAATGGCTGCAGTGCTCACGGGCGTAGTAGCCCAGATCCATCAGTAATATAACAACAACAACACCCAGTGTAATTTCAAGACCTTCAATTCTGCTAAACC
The DNA here is from genome assembly GCA_030545235.1 of Helianthus tuberosus. Taxonomy (NCBI): domain Eukaryota; kingdom Viridiplantae; phylum Streptophyta; class Magnoliopsida; order Asterales; family Asteraceae; genus Helianthus; species Helianthus tuberosus. The sequence goes on along the minus strand of CM060410.1, from coordinate 146,563,060 downwards.
TTTGAAGTTTTCTGGATCTCAAGGAGCAACCGCGCTCCTGCAATGGTTCGAAAGTTTAGAGAGCACATTCAGGCATGTTCAATGTCCGAATGAGCGTAAGGTTGAATTTGCATCCAGTGTGTTCGAGAAGCGTGCTCTTACCTGGTGGAACGGTGTGATGCGTGATAAGGGTGCTGATGTGGCACTAGCTCAAACTTGGGAAGAGCTTCGAGCTCTAATGATGAAGGAGTTTTGTCCTCGTCATGAGCTTAGAGCATTGGAAAGGGAATTCGACGATTTAAAGTAAGATAGTGGTGAACATCGAGCCTATACTGACCGTTATAAGGAATTGAGCCAGTTATGTCCTACCATGGTCATGCCTGTGGATAAGGCGATTGAAAAGTACATTGATGGTCTTCCTGATTTAGTTCAGGATATCGTTACTGGCAGCAACCCTACTACTGTCAGACAGGCCATTGAATTGTCTGCCACCCTGACTGAATCCCATATCAGGAAGGGTAAGCTTTTTCGAAAGGGCGACCCAAGACCGTCTGACAAGACTGCACAGGTTGAACCAAAAGAAAAACAGGTCGAGACACCCAAGAAGAAGAAGCGTAAGGCTTCTCAAAACTGCGCCATAACTGCTCAGAACAATCAGATTGCGCCAAACCAGCCAGCACAACCTCGTAAAAGGAAAAGTTATGTTGGTACCGCACCTTTGTGCAACAAATGCAACCGTCATCACCTAGAGCAAGTGCAGTGTCACAAATGTACCCATTGTGGGCGATTAGGACATTTGGTCGATACCTGCCGTTACGCAAATCCTGCTGCTGTTCAAGCACGGTTCCCACCTGGGTCGTGTTATAACTGTGGTGACCTTACTCACTACAGAAACAATTGCCCAAGACTCGTTAACGCAAATCCAGCGTGTGGACGAGTGTTTAACATAAATGAGGCAAACGTGAACAACGATGCAGCAGTGAACAATTAATCTTTTGTATTCCTTTGTTTGTTATCTTTTGACGTTGGAACAATTCAGTTGTTATATAAATAAAATTGTTGTTTCAATTTTATTTTGCGAAACTGATACGATTGTGTGAATGTTTGATCCAACCCTTCGATGCCGACACCAAGACAAACTACTCGTGTGGTTCTGTCATTTTATGATCACTTGTGATCTCCCCAAACATCTTAATTACTCATGTGCTCAATTAACAAGAAAATTAACAAAATGAAGATCAAGTTAAACAATTATGTGATTATGTGCTTATGTGTTTTCTTATATGTTTTGATCCGAATATTCATTATCCAAATCCTCATAGCATCTTCCATATTTCAATATGAGGGATTCATAGTAGGATATCCAAAGGTACTACCTTAAATCCTAAATGGACTTCTATGTTATAGTTAAGTCCCTTGGATTATGAAGTACTATTCTATAATTGGACCCCTTGAGTGGTCTAGTTAAACAGATTGATTCAAAAATCTTGTTAGAAAAAACATGTGATGATATAGCTGAAAAAATCCCTTAAGTGGTCAATTTAAGGAGATCGTACGACGGTCTAGTTAAGAAGATCATGTGTTGATCTAGTTAAAAAGATCATTCGTAGATCTAGTTCAAAAGATCCTTTAGTGGTCTAGTCAAGTCACTTCATATTTATTCGATTGATTTTTCCCCTACGCATTATGAAATGAACTGTGCGGACTGTGCAAGGAATTACGTAATTATGGATGCATACATAATTATGGAATTCAGTGCACAGAAACCACAGCAAGTTTTGTCATGTGTTAAGACCTATAGTGATGAGAATAACGAAACGAGAATAATGTAGAAAGGAGCATGGTGGATACGCCGCTGGTACTTCCTATATATAAGTGTTCCTTATTACATTGAGAAACGTAGCGTTATTTAAGTTACTAGAAGTCCTGGACCTTGACCAATGGCATTTTATCTTACACTCTCTGACTCTGATTTCGAGCACACACAAGTTTCCTATGATAGTCTTCATAAGAAACGTTCCTCTGTCCGTAGTTTGAAACTCCATATTTTGTTACTACAAGGACATCACTTTGACAGTTGGAAAATTCGCTAAGAATCCAAACGTGGCCCAGAGTTTTACTTAGGGTACGAAGGATTCATTCGAAAGCGAAACAATCACAGTTGTCTTCACAGGTTTCCTCTAAAATAAAATTTCAGGACGAAATTTCCTAAAGTAGGGGAGACTGTGACACCTGTGTCACTTCCACCATCAAACAAATACCAAACCAATGAAATATTTTGTTTCATACTTGGGATTTGTATAAATATGTGTATCATTTGCACATAAAAATTCTTGTTCGATTTCGAGCTTTAAATCGCTTTCTGGAAGGTTATACGCGAACTGATGCGTAAATATAACCAGTTTCACACGACAAACACTCCGGAACAGTGAAATAGCCTTAACCTACATTAAATAACCTTTACATAACTTAGAAATAAGTTTTGGAAGGTTTGGTATGTCGAAATCAAGTTTATTCGCTCGCAGGGACTAATTGCGTCAACTTGCAAAAGTCTGTCATTTCGTAAGGCAACGTATAGTCCGGAACTTGATCATAAGCTAAACATACCATAAATAACCTAAAAATAGCTTAGAAATAAGCTTTGAGTGGTTCGGTGTGCGAAAATATGCTTATTTGATCTTACAGGGACTAAAAGTGTCAAAAATGGCATAAGTTTGCATTTACGCGCATATCTTACGTTCTGGCCACATCTGGACATCCAAAAATTTTGTGGACACTAAAATATTTTTATTTTAGTGATTGGCATGCAAAAATATCATTCATCGTTTAATTTGGATCGTTTTCGCGTCCGTTCGAGTTTCGTCATAATTTGACGAATAACGTGACCGTACGACCAAACGAGCCGACATCCGAGAGTTTTCCAGGCATATTTTGAGTCCTCTATACTTTTACCACCTTATAGAGCCTTGAAAATGTCTTAACGGGTGTTAAAAGTGCCAAAACAGAACTCAAACAAGTGCAGGGACTAAAGCTGTTAAAATGGAAACTTTGGCTGATCTGCAGGGACCAGGCGGGCCCGTGTAGCCCTGTCCTCTGCCTTTACGCGCCCCGCGTGAAAACCCCTAGCAACAAAAAATCAATTTTCAGCCACTATTTGATAGATTAGGGGCTGTTAGTGTAAATTCTTTGTGTGTTAACCAAGTTAACACCTCTCCAAGGCTTCTAATCTGCATCAAACACATGTATGGCTAGGATTTTATGCTTGGAAGTTACACAAACACTTGGAGTGATCTTGTGAACTCATGACAAGTATAAATAGCTTGGCCATTTCATTTGTTTCTTCACCCTTGATCTGATTTTCTCTAAGTTGGAGTTATAAACTTCATACCTGAGATTATTAAGATCAAGTTCTCCCTAGCAATGACCCTTTGTAAGCTTCCTACGTTCTTTTATCGCTTTACTAGCGTGAAAGTCAAACAGTGTTTGACTTTATGCTTTGACCAGTCTTTGGTCAACACGAAGTTCGTTTGAACTTCGCAACGTGAGCGTAATCACGATGGTTATAGTCCCAAGTGACTATACCTACTGATTACCACGTTGACAAGGCGTAGTGACGAGTCGTAGTTTCGGTCAAAATGCACATTTATGCGTATTTTGCAACCAAACTACTTTTGGTATCAAAAGACTTTGTTTTGATATCAAAACCTATTTTCTAACTTAGTTAAGCATGTTTTAACATGCTTAGCTCGTCACTTTTAGTTTAGTGCTTGTTTAGAGTCGTAAGTTAAGCGGTCTAAACCACCGCTTAGACTTTCGAACTCGACCCGTTTGGTCGATCATTAGGATCCGACCAAGCATGTTTAGTGACCAGAGTTTCATAGGGAATAACCTTCCGAGGTTATACCTTATGGTCACATAGTTTAAGTAGTTGTATGATAGGTAGTTTATATGCCTTAGGAAAATGACCAAAATGCCCTTTTTATGCATAATTGGATTTTAAGCATATGTAACCTAAACATTTGTCACCTAACTAATTATGTAACATAATTAAACATGTTTAGGCATATAATACTTGTCATAGGACTAGTTAGACGTCTCGAACGCGTTTTACGCAAACGACGCGTTAAAGTAGCGTAAGCTACCTAAACGGGTCGCAATGGGTCGTAAGCATTTAGGTTAGGTTTCGATTTAGTATGTAGGCTTTGTTAAACCATATCACATGAGTTCCAATACTCATTTGGTTTACGAAACCTCATTCTATCCGATCTTCCGAATTAGGTCAGGTTTATTTACTTAGTCACCCATATTAGGTTAGGTTTCGATTTAGTATGTAGGCTTTGTTAAACCGTATCACATGAGTTCCAATACTCATTTGGTTTACGAAACCTCATTCTATCCGATCTTCCGATTTAGGTCAGGTTTATTTACTTAGTCACCCATATTAGGTGTCGTTTGATTCCGTGATCCCTCTAGCTTTGCTTGGTTGTTGTTCAAGACTTCTAAGCATCCTCAAGTGAGTACATAGTCCCCTCTTTTACTGCTTTCAAATGTTTTAGGGTGAAACATATGTGCCTATTTGTTATTTTCATGATTTCAACTATATGACTATACATGTTAGTACATATCTTTTGACGAATTGAACAATTATCTATGGTTTAATCACAAATTTTCAAAGATTTTAAAACTAATTGTTGGATTGTACTTTCTTTATACATTCACCAAACCGATTGGTAGTACGATATAGCGCTATAGGACTAGACACCCCATTCCTGTTGTAAGGAATGTCAGAAACCAATATTTTAACCAAATAGAAATTGCCTTTGTGGTAATTCTATAGTCTCCAAGGTGTATTTTGATACACTAAGGTTTGAATGAATTCCAAATCACATTATTGTTGTATATTTTGTTATACTCCCAAAGGTATAGTTTGATATACTCTCATATGTGATATTGTACAAAACAACTTTCAAAGATTTTAAAACTAATTGTTGGATTGTACTTTCTTTAAACATTCACCAAACCGATTGGTAGTACGATATAGCGCTATAGGACTAGACACCCCATTCCTGTTGTAAGGAATGTCAGAAACCAATATTTTAACCAAATAGAAATTGCCTTTGTGGTAATTCTATAGTCTCCAAGGTGTATTTTGATACACTAAGGTTTGAATGAATTCCAAATCACATTATTGTTGTATATTTTGTTATACTCCCAAAGGTATAGTTAGTAATTAACAAAATATATGTTGTTTTGTACAATATCACATATGAGAGTATATCAAACTATACCTTTGGGAGTATAACAAAATATACAACAATAATGTGATTTGGAATTCATTCAAACCTTAGTGTATCAAAATACACCTTGGAGACTATAGAATTACCACAAAGGCAATTTCTATTTGGTTAAAATATTGGTTTCTGACATTCCTTACAACAGGAATGGGGTGTCTAGTCCTATAGCGCTATATCGTACTACCAATCGGTTTGGTGAATGTATAAAGAAAGTACAATCCAACAATTAGTTTTAAAATCTTTGAAAATTTGTGATTTAAACCATAGATAATTGTTCAATTCGTCAAAAGATATGTACTAACATGTATAGTCATATAGTTGAAATCATGAAAATAACAAATAGGCACATATGTTTAAATCACAAATTTTCAAAGATTTTAAAACTAATTGTTGGATTGTACTTTCTTTATACATTCACCAAACCGATTGGTAGTACGATATAGCGCTATAGGACTAGACACCCCATTCCTGTTGTAAGGAATGTCAGAAACCAATATTTTAACCAAATAGAAATTGCCTTTGTGGTAATTCTATAGTCTCCAAGGTGTATTTTGATACACTAAGGTTTGAATGAATTCCAAATCACATTATTGTTGTATATTTTGTTATACTCCCAAAGGTATAGTTTGATATACTCTCATATGTGATATTGTACAAAACAACATATATTTTGTTAATTACTAAAACATAGTTTGATATGTTAGTTAAAAAACCAAAGCATAGTTTAATATGTTATTTATAAAACCAAAGTATACTTTTGATATACTACCGAAAACGATTATTTTGACGACTAAAGTATATTTAATATACTATCTATTTAACGATTTTGGAACCGAAATATATTTTGATATATTACTTATTGGACTTTCTTAAAACCAAAGTATATTTTTATATATACTACAAATCTTTTTATGAAAACATTGTTTTACAAACTCATTTTACTTACATATTTATTTATGCATCATTCTTTTATATCACAAATTTCTTGTAAAATTTCGCATGATTTATAAAGAAAACATTTTTTTTAAAGTTCATGACTACTTTTAAAACATTCTTGTAAACTCACAAATTCATGAATCATGCATTAATAAAACCTATGTATCTCACAGGCATTTTTATGCTGACATACCTATTTTTACACATGTTTCAGGTGCTGCTTTGTGATGATTGTTGGTACATGCTATACATAGGATGGACTCATGCCTTAGCGACTTTAAAACTTGGAAGATAATATTGTATTTATTGATTTGTAATAAACAAGGAGTTCATTAATTCAATAAAACGAAATTATTTAATCCATGGTTGTGAAACAATGATTCTGTTACAACACTCCCCGTCATTTTCGCCACGTCTTGTTATTTAACGTGGTCGGGGTGTAACAATTCTATCTTCAATAGGTTATGTGGGGGCCATAGAAGTCTTATCAATATTACCCAAAACATGATAAACGCGCACACCGAAGGGATGTTGAAAGAAGGATGCATGGATTTAAGCGGACAAACATACTGGCAGTTTTTCGTGTGCCTTGATTCGCTAATAATAATAAATAAGGATTTGACAAGTGTTGACAATGTGATCTTCTGCAGGTAAGTCGACAAGCGTCAAAAGAAATGAGAAAATCAGCAAAAATGGATCCTCCCAAATTTAAATAAAGAAGTTCGGAGTCAAAATTGCCCAGATTTTCTCTAGTTTGTGAATATTTCTTATTTTTTATTATTTTTATCTAAAAGGGGCACGTTTTTCGAGAAAGATTGAAATTCACGTGCGTATTTAAAATTGATTTTAAAAATGGGTTGTGAACAGCATTGGCGGCATAATTAAGATTCCAGCGAAATTGGTATTTTCGCTGGATATCAAAAACTACCTATATAACGCTTTAACCGACCCTTATTTCAAAACTTTTCAAAAACAAAACTTCTTTTCCAACTCTCATCATCATCAGTTTCCATAATAACACGAGATTGTCATCCCTCACACTCTGTTTTCTTTCTTACAACCGTTAAAGAATCGTAAGTAAACCTCTTTGCAAACAATGCTCATTGTCCCTTTGTGATTGACAGTTGGTAGCACCAAGTCTCTTTAAAGGTTTTTTAGGAGTTGGTTTGTAACTGAGAAATCATTGAACATAAAGTGATATATGAAACAACTTATGATCATATCTACCCTTTGTTCATGTTTTTGTTCGTATTGGACTGGATATTGGTTCAAATTTGCTATAAGTTCATATTCAGGTTCAAAATCTAGGGTTTTAAGAGGGTTTATGAAGAAAAGTTTGGGGACAGCGAAATTAACGATGAATATGGTGATGAATATAGAGAAATTATCGTGAATCAGGGAATCTCAAAAGTCTCGAACGCGAGTTCGAGCAACCGGAGAAATAAATTATTTCGCCGTTATGTCAGCTTAGACTATTATCTTCGCTGATCACTCGCATCAAGAATGAACCTCATCTTCGCCGATGATAGTCAGCGAAATTAATCTTCATCTTGTCATTATCATCGGCGAAGTTGACCTGATTCCTATTAGTGTTGTCGACGAAATCATTCATGATCCGTTATTTTCGCCGGCGAAAATGCTTGATACTGATCATCTGCGAAGATAACCTTTGGGTTATCAGCGATTTTGTCTGTGATTTTTTTTAATTATTTTCTTGACTTTTGTGAATATCCTTTTTTTTTTAAACAAAATCAATTTATCATATTTCTCTTGTAATATATATATATATATATAACTTAAAATATATGTAAATATTAACAAACCTTATATACTTTAATACCTATTTGTATATAATATATCTTACTATCATAAAAATTCTAACTTGGCTCGTTTGTTGTGTCAGAAGCAAGATGGTGAAAAACATCGAGTGGGATAAGACTCTGAAGCATAATCAGCCTATCAAACTTGAGCAAGCACCAAAGGATTTCGAAGAGGTGGATAGATGGATACAATCAAGCAAGATAAGCTACGCGGTCCAAACGGAAATCCCTATTTATCGGATTCAAATTCAAGAATTCTGGCAAACGGCAAAAGCTGAAACTGTTAACAAAATCAGAAGGAAATCTGCAACAGTTTGCAACAAAGAAGTAATTGTAACTGAAGAAAGGATACGCACTGTTTTGAAGCTGGGAGATGATGCATAGGATCCGATCAGCTTGAACAAGGATGATATTCTAGATGGCTTTCGTGGTATGGGATACGTGGGAGATTTCAGTCAAAAGAAGGAGATCAAAAGAAACGGTCTAACGAGGGATTGGAGGTTCATTATACATGTAATTGCTATGAGTTTGGCTCATCGTAAAGGTGGCTTTAATTTGGAATGGTTAGGAGCAATGTTGAACCTATGTTTAAACCCAAAGTTCAACCCCTCTGGACTAATCTTCAACTACATGCTCGAGAATTCAAGAGGGAATACATGGGCAATGTATCCCAGATTCATTCAAATGTTAATCAACGATCAATATCCCAAACTGCAGCATGATGGAGGCCTCTACACCTTTCATGTTCCCACCAGTCGACAATTTACAGAAATTAAAACAAATGAGTGGGTGATGTTGCACGATTGGATGTATACTGCAGAAAGACTTCCACTGGTTAAAGCAGCATATAAAAAGTACAGGGAAGCACTTAAAGCAAAACAACAAAGAAACGTGCAAGCTGAGGAAGAGGTTGAAGAGGAAGAAGAAGAACAGCTAAAAAGAAAGAGAAAAGGAAAGCAGGCGGCCGATGAAGAACCTCCAAAGAAGAAGAAATCATCAGAAAACCCAGAAAGGCTTATGGGGCAAGCTTTAGAGCCGCAGATTCAGAAGAACATCATCGGCACATTCAAGATATGCGGGAAATTCATGCAATGGAAGAGAATCAAAAGAGAGAAAAGAAGCTTGCCAGACGAGAAATGTCGGAGTCTAAAGACCTGTTGTTGTGACGGAAGAAGAACAAAGATTGGAAGATTTTGTTGATAGATTATTAATCGATCCAGAAGAAACTTCTGCAAGCAAATCAACTCCACCAAAGAAAAAGAAAACCGATGAAGGATCGTCTAAGTTTCCTCAAGTGAAACCCACAAGAATTTCAAAACCTCCAGTACCACCACAAAGAATTTGTCCATTTCAAGATCTGTATGACAAGCTCGTGAAAGATATCGGTTCTGTTCCTGTGAAAGAAATATGCATTCTGAAGCATCAAGTTAATGATACAAACGTTCTAAGATAAAAGCTGAAGGAACAAAGAAAGAAAAACAAAGAAATGCATGCTTATGTCACTGAACAATCAAAGTATATAAGGTTTCAGCAGCATGGAATAGAGAAGCTGTACAGAATGATGAAGAAAATATGTGCCAAAGTTGAGATAGAGCCCATGTTCTCTTTTGCAAAAATCTTCGACTTTGAGGCATTTAAAGAAGAAGAAACAAACAGAAAGAAGAAAGAAGCTGAAGCAAAGAAAAGACGTCGTGAGTCGACAGAAAAAGTCACTGAAGGAGACGATAGTGACGAAGAAGAAATGGACAGAGATGAAATGCCTTCAAGATTTATTGAGTAGGGGTTGGAAGAGGAAGTTACGTACGAACAAGAAGATGGAGAGACATTCTCTCCACAGCACCCTGAATGGTTTAGAAGGGAAAGAGAAAAACTTCCTGATTTTTATCAGGTAGTCACTGTTGAAAAGACAGAGGCTACTGATAAAATCATTAGTTCGATGTATAGTAATCTTAAAGGAATGTTTGTGGTTAAACGAAGAGGTGGTGTGATTCAATACTTTAGAACAGGGTATAATCTGTTTTCTCTTCCCAGGTGGGATGTACAGGAACTTGGCCGACTGGATATGTTAAATCCAGATAACAGCAGTCTCGGGGGGGGGAGGACTTTGACCGTATAATTGCGAAAGAATGCAACAGAGGCTTTGAGGTATTCAAGCCACAACGTCCCCGAAGGAGAATATCCAAGACAACAAAAGATCCTATTACTGGCAAAGGCAAAGTGACGTGGGTTATCAACCCTGTAAAAGTTGTCACTAGAATTAAGCTCCTAGATGAAGTCCCGGTCTGTCTGAACAACTTCAAGAAGTGGTTCTATGATAGTCTTACTGGTGAAGCGGTGATCCGATTGAACGAAAATGAAGATATTAAAATATTGGATCCGATGGATGTCTTCATGTTCGGACTCTCTAATTTAACGGTGCTGAATGCAAATCAAATCAATGTTGGAGCTGGAAACGCCAATCTAGAAGAGGAAATGCTGTTTCAGAGGGCAATGGAAAGAGCCTAGAAGAGAAAACGAGAGATGCTCGACATCATTGACAAGATCGAGAAAAGAAAGGATGCAGATGCAAAGAAGAAGGAAGAAAGGAAGAAGAAAAGGCATGACAAAAAGAAAGAAAAGTCTGCTTCAACGACAAAAGAGTCCACCCCAACTCCTCAAGCAACATCACAACCTCCGGCCTCATCCACATATGAGGCCATTATGGAGGATCCACCATCAACTAGTGAAGTTGTTTTAACCGAAGAAACTCCTGCAACAACGACCAAAGTTCAAGCAACAACACAAGCAACAGTGAGTATAGAAGTCCCTCATGAGCCAGAAAAGAATGATGCAGACAATCCAGAAGTAAGTACTGAAGAATGAAAAACAAGTATGCAACGATCTAGGGGGGATATTGTTGGAGCTTATGAGATCGTTGATACTTGCACTGGATTAGTTTTGTTATAGTTTGTAGCTTATTTGAAGTCTAGAGACTTGTTTTGTAATTATATGAAAGTAGCAAATCTGACCTAGTGTAGTTAAGATGCCAGCATAATTATAATTATCCTGGCAAGTCAAATTCTATATATAGCATTGTATTGTTACCCTAGCCAAGCTTTTGGCCACACTTGATGAATATTAGTGTTGTTTACATTTTGATCACTATTCATTATGCTTAATCAGATCTCCAAGGTGCTCTATTGTTTATTTCATTGTTTAGATTCAATACAACACTTGTTGTATTCATCATACCACTAGCTTCATCTTCATTCTATGATTCTTCTTAACTTTTTTATAGTATAAACACCTAATCAATAGGTGTTTTGGACTAAAACAATCAACCACTGTGATCCAGATTGATATTGGGATCTACACCTTTTAACGAACCCAGAGCTTCGTAATATTCAAATATACTCCCAAGAATAAGTGATATCAGTTTCACGAGGTTTCGAGATCGTTATACAAGTTTTCAAGATTTTGGGTTAAAAGCATCAATGTTAAGAAACTTATGATATCGGTGATCGTTTAACGAAACCAGGCCTAACGGAGTTTGGTTATACTCCCATGGTCCTCTACAAACTAACTACAAGGGCCTTTTGTGCCTAAAATGAAGTTAAATAAAATTACAAATGAACAGGGACTAAAACTGCCAAAGCTGAAACAAGTTTAACCTGAAAACAAGGTCGTTGCAGCCCGCGTAGACTCCCCTTGAGTCCTACGCGGCCCGCGAGAGATGCCCAGTTCTGCAAATATTGACAGCTGCTGGTTGCAGCCTGTTCCACCGCCTTACACACCTGAATTTCGATTCTAGGAGCTTGTTGACGATTTTAATTTACCACTAGGACACATGTAAACATCTGGGATCATTCCAAAACACCTGTGATGATCTTAGATTTGTTCTTCAAGTATAAATAGGCATTGTATGAAACCATTTCATTTGCACAAACATTCAAATCTTCTCTACTCTCTCATCTGGTGGTTCCTGATAAAAAAAAAAGGGAGCTTGTTCTTGTAGAAAAGATTGCTAGGACCCTTTGTAAGTGTCTTAGCCCCCTCTTTAGTTCAGTTTTTTATTTAAAAACCGAAAAGTCAAAGTTATCGTAATCTGACTTTGACCTTCGGTTTAAACTCAAATGGTCCAGCCACTGTTCGAGATGAATGTGGTTATGTGACCATAGTTAGGTAGGTGATTAACCCTTAAAAGGGCACCTCCTAATTATTTTGTTTGCTTAGTTAATTGTCAGGTCAAACTATTTAGTTAAAAAGTCAAACTGGACAGAATTATAAATAATAATTAAAACTAATAATACAGAGGTTGTAAATGATATTTTAACACTCTAATAACTTAGTAATTATTATTAGAATATGTTCAAACAGGTTCAACCCGACAATTTTGAGTTTAGGGTCGGTTCGCAACCGAAAGTCGCAAAAGCTTGACTTTTGCTTTGACTTCCAGTTCTGACCCGATTAAGCTTAATTATTCTATGTTTTAAGCTTCCATTAGGACCACATTATGTTGTAGTATAACCCTCTTGAGTTATATTACCTGGTCATTTGTGTATTGGATTATATGATAGTTTCCGTTAATATGATTATATATGCCCGTTATGCCCTTATGCCATATAAACAAGATATTTAAAAATGTGAGAGGACAAAAAACTTTGTTACTGATATATAAGTATGTCCCAAAAATTTTGACATCAGTTTCTGATCTCAAAATAAAGTTATGCAAGATATCGTAAATTGAAACTTTTTATTAATTAAATTACGCTATCTTTCATAAGACATGTTTAAACATGGATTTTGACCCAAAACTCATTACCTACTGTTAAGATATTATTTTTAGGGATTTTTAGGATTTTTGGTCAGATTATAAACTGACCATATCATTGAGTTCTTGTATAATTCGGTAAATGACGATAATACCCTTTTCATGCATAAAATGAGATTAACATATGATTTGAATGCCAAACCTTTTCCTACTGATATTATACATTAAATAAAACTAGGTTATAACCCGTGGATACTCACGGGTTGTTAATCTATCTTTCTAAACAAATAATAAATAAATATATATTAATAAATGAAAAATTGCATGATGAATAAGGTGGATGAATAAATGATAAGAGCGTCTGTATGAGTAAAAATTAATAAAATGTAATACTGAGAACATCAAACTTGTTTTTTATTCGTTCATAATCATAGCATAAAGAACACTAAACAATTTAAGCAGCACCTTCTTCATTAACTTCTTGTTTAACTTCTACTTTAACACGTGCAAGACGTCGTTGAGGAATACGGACCAAATCTTCGTGTCTTTAAAAACCATCATTTCAAATTTTGACTCCGAAATCATGTCAAATATAATATAGTGTTCATCTTCAATTTTCATGTCTTCTTTAATTTGCTTCCATCCAATAGTCATATAATAATTTTGACCATGTTTTTTCATAAAAACCAACCATGTACGGTTAGGATAAGCTGTTATAGTAACATGGTTCGTTGGTATTATGTTCTTCAACTTATGATGAACAAAAAATCTATCGATAAGCTGAAAGTCCCAAAAAATAAAATTATATTAAAAAAAATTTATAAGATTAGTCATATATTAATATATTACAAATATAAAAAAATACCAAATGATCTTTATATTCAGAGAATTTTGGTGTTTGGCAATATAAGAAATCATCTTGAGCAAGTGCCAAATCTTGATAGAAGTGTATCAGTCGAAAAATTAGACTACCTTCATACTGATACAAAAGCAATGACTTATTTGGTAATAATAGTGACTGAATCATATTAAACCATCCGTTGTGAAAAAAAATATGAAGAGCCTGCTTTCCTAACCCTGACTGTAAAAATTCTTTGATCAGTGGTAATTATTTGAACCATACCATCAGGAGCTAAATTGAAATCTACTACCCAATTGTGGTAATTCCTCGGTAAAATCTATATAAAAAGTAAAAATTAAAAGCAACATATTATAAATAGATAAACTTGAAGATAACATCAACATACCCGAGATTTCAAATTGGGAATTAGAAAAGAAAAAATTGAAGAGGACATTATTTAACAAAATTTAAGGAGTATATTGATAATAATAAAAAAATAACCGGATTGTTTTTTTTTTCGTTTTTTATTAAAATTATAAAGTTAACAAATTTGTTTGAAATAATATTTAATAGTTTCTATAATTTGATTAATATATATATTTAGAAAGTAACTATATAAAAATAAAAGTTGATTATCCATTAGATCCAGTGTTTATAAAAGTCAAATCTTAATAAATTTGAAAACATATCTCTCTTCATAATCCCAAAATATATTTAGGTTTTAGTTATTTATTTTTATTTTTTAACTTATATGGTTTAAAGAATATCAAAACAAAATTTTAAAAACAATGGCAGTAATGACGATTTCTAACGTTTTATTCCTCTTCATTTGAAAAACAATCAGGCAAATATTAAGAAAACAAAACACACTTGTAATAATCGTTCATGTATAAAATTTGAAGGATAATCAACTGCATTTTATTGTGGAATCTAATTAACATTAATAAATCATTCTTACATAGTATAATGACAATGATAATAACATCAAACACTAACACCATTCAACCACATATTTAATTAAGTTTTTAGTACCATTACAAAACATCTACAAAAACTAAACCATAACAAACTAACCAAAGTTTTAATGTCCATCACCACTACCATCAAAATGTAAACCACAAAAATACTAACCAACAACTTAGCAAACCATAGCTGTTATAAACAAAATGCATACCATTCTTGCTTAGATCGAGGTTACATCATTCAAGATAATCTTCTTCTGGGAAGTCACATAAGTGAAGTGCAGCATATGACCAAACTCTAAGTGATTATCTGCCATGAACTTCCTCCAACCATCAATGGCATAACGTAATGTACCACTGTTTAGCTCGGTCTTCGTTTCATAAACCTCAACATCCCCGGTCATGTTTTGAACATATAAAGGTTGCAAGTTATCAAAAAGTCCTGCTCTATTTACAACTTCAACAGGAAGACGCTAAATGCGTTGAAAGAAAGACAAATATAAGTCAATAGAAAAAATGAAATAAATATGATGGTAATTCATGTAAAAAAAAACATACCAGCCTATAGTCTCCTTTAGGACTAAAGTTGAAGAATTCAGCATCCATGCCATCACCAGAAACTTTTCTTGCATTTTTTGTCATCTTCTTTCAATGCTTCACATTTTGAACAGCCTTTGCCGGTTTGTTTCCCTTGTTTATGAAAAACAAATATGTAGAGGTGGTTAAAAGCAAATATAGTATATATTGTAGAATTAAAGTTTTCTTGTATAAAGAGTATTTATGAGATTGGCTAACAAACTGCTTTGTCTTATTTTCAATTTAATTGTTAATGTATGTATAGACTATGATATTAGTGAAACTTTATTTTGATCAATAAATTTTTACAACAATATTTTTCAAGTAGAGAACAAAAAAGACATAAGTTTATTGGATTTACAAAGTTATAAATTAACATATGACGATAAGGGAACGACAACTAAGCAGTCAATGACAATAAAAACGGATATTAGAGAAATTGTGAAAAATACATTAAATAGTTCATACTTTGACGTAACCAGCAGATGGACGATATGAACTACAATCAGATTTTTTAATACGTTGTCAGCCTTGGCAATCTTTTTTCATTTTATCGACTATCTCGGATCCATCAGCAATAACTTTAGCTTTTCCTTTTCCTTTTCCTTTTCCTTTAACCTGTTGTGAAAGAAAAATGTTAGCACATCCAAGTTTTTACATCTTAAATGTTTATTAAAATCTATAGTTATGACCATACCACATCATATTTCATATACAAAAAGTAATCGATTAAGTAGCATCTATTCATCAATCACACATATATATTCAGATTAATAGCAATAAACCAAAGATGTTACAAACCATTAGATACTTAAACATCACATTGAACATAATCGGAATCGCAATCATGATTAAAACAGAAGGAAACATAGGGCAAAGATAAATGATAAAGCAAGGTTTACATAAATAACAACCGCCATCATCAAGGCAACAATACCCACAACCGACAGCGAAACAAAAGCAAAAACTGGTTTTAAAAAAACAGTTTAAACTGGAATAAAAAAAATTTTGGGCAAAATGTATCTGTTTGAGTTCTTTCGATCTCATAATCTCATTGCTTTTAAATAACATATTCCTTACTCTGCCTCTTATCACCTAAAACTCTTGTTCCGTAGCGAAATTTATAATTTCCGAGTCACTACTTATCCTAAGTTTATTAGAAACATTTGGTCATATTTAGTCGCTCAAAAAGGAGATGAAAAAGAAATGAGATAAATGAATATTATTAATTTGAGTACTTAGCATAATCATAATCCTATATACCATTGTTTTTTGTTTATAACCGGAGCAGAGTTGGCATGCTAGATGGTTAGTAAAAAAGACATAAATCCAAAAAAAAATTTAAATAAAGTAAAAACTTGGGAACAATAAAAAACATAACCAAACAAATTATTAATAATAAATAAATTAATATAAATAAATGTTAGTGGTGGTAAACTTACATATTGCATTGTCTTGAACTGTGAAGCATCACGTTTCCTCAAGGTCTCTTGAACATCAACCTTCTTCGGTGTAGGTGACTGCACTGTTCCTGCTGGTAGACTTCTTGATTTCTTATACAAAGTAAGAAAATCATTAACAACATGACTTTTAAATATCAGTAAATATAAATGAATCTAAAAAGCACTATTGTTTGTAATACTTAATTAACTACCTTACTGAAGGATGGATTTTCGTCAGGAATACAAATGTTATCATCCTCCTCTATGTCCTGGAAAACATCAGTTGGAAAACAAATAAAATACGGGTAAAAATGGATACAAAAATGTAATACTTAATAGATATGCACCCTCAAAAGCGTTTCATAGTAATCAGCCTTAGATATCTGAAAGACATCATCTTCATCGGATTCAACTTTCTTGCTCAACCTTATCTCTATCTCGTTTCGATAAACAGTTAAGTCGAATTTGAGCAGCTATCTCAATTTGAGCAGCTTACCAGGTTCTTAGCATCTTCCATCTCGATTTGAACTTATACACTTACCAGGTTCTTAGCATTTTCCATCTCAATTTAAGCAGCTATATGTCGTTCAAACTTGGAGTCGTCAGTATCCTAAAAAAATGACACCATAAATATAAAAAAATAAGAATACAACAATGTACTGGTTGTTAAAGTTTGTTAGTATATATTAAAAAAACAGTTACATACATTAAAAATAGACTCAAAATTTGGAAATTGAAAGTCACCAACACTATCACCAGAAAGACCTTGTTCAACATGACTTCCGTTAGTCTCATGTTTCTCCTTGTGTTTAGACTACATATAAAAAATCCACATTAGTAACAATGTTAAAATAAAGTTCAACTAATAAGATAGTATTAATAAATAATTAATAATAAATTATATAACACTAACCGCAGTCAATAAATCAAATCCTTCATCTCCATAAATAGAATCGTCCAAAACAACAACTTCAACTTTCTTGAAATATATTTCAGTACCTGTTAAGTGATTAAAAATAGATACCTCGAAAGTTTTATATCCAACACTCGTAAACAACATAGTAGAGCGGGTATCTAACGAAAGATCGTCAATCAGCTTAGAGAAACCATCAGTGAAGGCACTTATGTCTGGCCATCCCTCCATCTTAACATTCCAATACCTATTTCCAACATACAGAGTTGCCTCTCCACCTTTAAACCTTTCCCCGTCAAAATCTTTCTAGAATTTGTCAGCCAGGAGCTGAAAATTATTTACAAAATAACATAAACAAACCGTAAAAAAACAAAAAAAAATTCTAAAACAGACTTATTATATTATAAATATGACTTACAATATCAGGAGCAACCTTAGAGATGAAGGAGTTCTCGAAAACACATGATTTAAATACAGAAACATAAAATGTCGATGTTCCAATAGCCTTGACCAATTGATAATCATTCTTTTTTAGACCAGAATCTTTAACGAATTTGGTGAATCCATCACCTAAGACAGGTCCCGAAACATTTTTTTTAAGTCTAACGACTCAGGATAAGTCATCATCAATAAGTTCAAAACATTGACCATATGGAACTTTTCCTCCCCACAATAAGCTTGCAAAATCATACGGTATTTCCTATGAATCGAAACAAAAAACATATAAGCTTAAATAACTTATTGTCTGTTGATAAAATGAAAACCAAAGAAACATACCAAAAATAAAGGATCATAGTCATCAATCAACTTTAAAAACGAAGGAGCGTTGTTTTTAGGATCCATAACTGCAAAGGAAATAAGGAATTTTATAAAAAAATATAATGGTAACTTATTTATAGAAACAATGTCTAATTATAGAAACCGAGTTATAATTGAGAATACAAAAATTAACCTTAAAAACAGTAATGTGTTTATAGAAACAAAAACATCTTTAGAAAGAAATTAAAGGTATCTTTAAGCCTAAATAGAAAAACTCACAACTGACAAAACTAACAATATGAACTTCAAAAGATAATGACATAAAGTTTCAAAATTATGCCTAAACAGAAAATTTAATAAGAAATAAGAAAGAGTATACATATCAAAAAACAAACAATACCAACAACATTTAGCTAACTTGTTTTGGTAGATGAACATTCCGAGTGCGAATTTCAAAAAAGATTGAGGGTTCACCATGGGAAAATACAAACAATAAATCATTCAGAACATATAATTAAATTTAGAAATTAATTAAAAGTTTAAATAAGAAAATATAAACAACAAAAACTTTATTCATTAAATATACATTATATATTTTTTTAACAATCATGACCAATCGAAATATAACAAATTAGTAACATGGATATTAATATAGTGTTGATTGTTCTAATTTTCAAATAATCACTTGCTTATTTAAAAAAAATCCATTAACTTTGAAGGCATTAAACTTACTTGCTAATGGTATTCATTCATACCTAATACAATACGCTAATCAATAAATAAAACACACACACACTAAAAAACCATTCAAATAATAAAGTTGACTAAATCATTCAAAACTCTATCCAAATGTATGTCATTTAGTACTCAATGGTAACAAAACACACAACAAAGTGAAACCATCATGTTGCCTCCTGCAATTGAGGTGCCTACATAAAGAGGTACTGCAGAAAACATAGATTAAACTAATCGCTCTTAACACGATACATTTTTCGTATAAAATGAGCGAAACTTAATCTTCCAAGTACCTCGAATGGTTTGCCGGATCGTTCAAAATCCAGTATGTTTAGAGCAACTTCACAGCTCTATGAAACAATCGGCTCTGGATCTTTGGAGAATTCCTCAAGTAGAGATATACACTGGTCATCTACAAAAATGGTTTATTAAGGTCAAAAACATCAAGTTTTTCATAAAAGTGTCCCGAGTCAACCCAACACAGCCGTTTTGACCCTAATCAAGTAATGAAATTGGTATTTAGGAGATAACCTGGAATTAGATATGTGCTCGCTGAAAGACCTGCAAAATTGTGACCCATAAGCACTTTGTTTTCAGTTGTCTTCCAAAAAGTCCTATTTATTCCCCTCTTAACCCATTATTGTTTCCAGCCAATGAGGTTAGTCACCAGCCCAAACCTAATACTAATTCTCTTTTATGTATTTTAATCTTTTCGTGGACTGCAACTACTTTTACTGACGTCCATGAACTCACATTCATCTTATTCAGTTTTATATGTTAAACTTAACGAAGTATAATTTTGTAGATTATTATTTTTAATGTTAAACCTAAATATGTGAACTTATCAAAGTATACTCAATCTTGAATCATTAGCGCTTTTACAAAACGATAACCATAGCTAACACAAACACAAAGTATAATCATTGTACCTGTGACATGTTGCGGATAGGATCGAAACAGCCAGATCTAAAAAAAATTCAAGACTTACCAAATCATTTTGTCATTTGTGTGTAAACGTGTAATAATGTTAAGAGACCGAAACCCTACGCATCTCCTTTGGAAACAGTGTGAAACTCTGCTCGAAGTTGTCTCATCTAAGAGAAATCAAAACCTAAAGAACGGATTCAAATTGCAAAGCAAACACAATGATTAAAAAGGTTAACAAAATTCAAGAGCATCATTATATGAACTGTCAATAATCTGTTTGATAGTGTACGAATGGTAAACAAACTTGAGGGGAATAACTATACCTTAAATCGTCATAGGAGCACATATGACCACCACAATCACCTTTGTTAACCTGAGCTTCACCAACAATTCTACATCATTGACATCGCCAGAGTACATCCAAAATAATTTAACATCCTAAACCTATAACAATCACCCAGATAAGAGACTTAATCTTCCAAGTACCATGAATGATTTGTCGGGTCGTTCAAAATCCAGTATGTTTAGAGCAACTTCACAGCTCTATGAAACAATCGGCTCTAGATCTTTAGAGAATTTCTCAAGTAGAGATATACATTGTTCATCTACAAAAATGGTTTATTAAAGTCAGAAACATCAAGTTTTTCATAAAAGTGTCCAGAGTCAACCCAACACAGCCGTTTTGACCCTAAAAACCATGTTTGACTACCTACCCAATATAGTCCATTTTCCACCAGATGTTATTAAAAAGTATAGTAGATTTTAGAAGCATGGTTACCTTATATTTTTTGTTTTTAAAAATGTGGCAACTCTCTCTCTCTCTCTCCTCTTTTCTCTGTGTTAAATTATTCTTTTTTTCCTTTTCCTTTCAGATTTTCGTTCAGTATATAATTCAAATTGTAACAACCTCTCATTTTTTATACTTAAATGTGAATCTAATAAGTTCTGTTCAAACTTATTTGTCTACAATCAACAAAATCTCATATAACCAGCAATTTCATGCACAATCAAAGGTGTCACAATCAAACACAGACATAATTCAATCTACACACTTTCTCAAAACACAATCTCTAACATCACTAACCTGTAGACTTAATTCAAAACCCTAACTAATGTGTTGTGCACTCACTAATATCTGCTACACATGTCTCACTTATTCATCTTCACAACTTCAAACACATCTTATCTAATACCTTATGCCAATCAACAAAATCTCATATATCAATCAGCAATACAATGCACAATCAAAGACCTCACAATCAATTTCAAACATCAATCAATATACAAAATTTCTCAAGACACAAATTCTAATATCACTAACCTAATGCGCTACTACTCAATAATGTGTCGGTGCCATGAAAAACTTCATAACCCTAACTAATGTGTTAACTTACCAAGGCTTAAGGCTGTATCTTTTCCCACTGTTGTTTGTCCGACACATCGTCACAAATCTAACAACTGATTCAATCAAATTATTAGTTAAAACACAATAAACTAAGTATACTAATAACCAATCCCATAAATCAAGCAAACTTATTAGGAAAGTCTAACTTTTCAAATTTAAATTCAATTTACAGATTCGAAATTTAAAATCAAACACATTAATGGCAAACTTTCAAATTTAAATTTAACATAATAATTGACTTCGAAATTTAAAATTTAAAATCAAACACAATAATGGTTTACTTCAAAAATTAAAATAATGATTGACTTCAAAATTTAAAATTTAAAATCTGAAAATCAAATCACTAATATCTAATCCCGAAAATCAAGCAAACTTATTAGGAAAGTCTAACCTTGCCATGCAAAACCAACCGACATGGTACCAATTTCCAGCCATAGCAAGCATATCTCTGTCCAACATAGTTGCAGCCAAAAACTCCAGACCATCCAAAATAAACACCTAATGAATCAAAATAAAAACACATAAACCTTGAATATTACTCAATTTATGACTACTATCCCACAAAACAAAACTTTGTCAACAAATTATACTAACTTATGCAATGGTAAACCATAAAAATAACAAATTAATTTAGATGATTAGCCTTGCAGAAAACCCAAATCGGGAAAGTTTACCTGAATCATTAACGAAAAAAATCAGACTCAGATTGGGTTACTCAAGCGGATATTAATCACTGGAATAAGATCTGGTATCAAACATAAGAGCACACATGAGTTGATTAACGGAACAAAATGGTAAGGAAAAGAATATACATCAGTTAATCGAATAGAGATCAATTTCCCATAGGATCCCATTCAAGATATATAGATATATAGATATAGATAAAAAAAGATGCAAGATATACCTTTCCTTTAACTTCTCATAGGATCCCATTCAAGAGTTCCTTGTAGGGGAAGGAGTCTGAAAGAAGTTTGTCACCAAAAATTACAAAACACAGTTTGAATTATATATGCAACTCGAGTACAAAAACAATAGTCGAAGACTCGAAGCGTTCCTAAAATTACAAATAATATAGTCAAGGCATCTCATAAAAAAACATGAAGATTTCAAAGCATTCAAATTTTAAAATCAAACACAATAATGGTTTACTTCAAAATTTAAATTTAAAATAATGATTGACTTCAAAATTTAAAATTTAAAATTTAAAATCTGAAAATCAAATCACTAATATCCAATCCCATAAATCAAGCAAACTTATTAGGAAAGTCTAACCTTTCAAATTTAAATTCAATTTACAGATTCTTAATTTAAAATCAAACACATTAATGGCAAACTTTCAAATTTAAATTTAAAATAATAACTGACTTCGAAATTGAAAATTTAAAATCAAGCACAACAATGGTTTACTTCAAAATTTAAATTTAAAATGATGATTGACTTCAAATTTTAAAATTTAAAATCAGAAAATCAAATCACTAATATCCAATCCCGTAAATCAAGCAAAGTTATTAGGAAAGTCTAACCTTGTCAAGCAAAACCAACCGGCATGGTACCAATTTCCAGCCATAGCAAGCATATCTCTGTCCAACATAGTTGCAAAACCCCGGACCATCCAAAATAAACACCTAATGAATCAAAATAAAAACACATAAACCTTGAATATTACTCAATTTATGACTACTATCCCCCAAAACAAAACTTTGTCAACAAATTATACTAACTTATGCAATGGTAAACCATAAAAATAACAAATTAATTTAGATGATTAGCCTTGCAGAAAACCCAAATCGGGAACGTTTACCTGAATCGTTAACGAAAAAAATCAGACTTAGATTGGGTTACTCAAGCGGATATTAATCACTGGATTAAGATCGGGTATCAAACATAAGAGCACACATGAGTTGATTAACGGAACAAAATGGTGAGGAGAAGAATATACATTAATGAATCGAATAGAGATCAATTTCCCATATGATCCCATTTAAGATATATAGATATAGATAGATATAGATAAAGAACGGTGCAAGATATACATTTCCTTCAACTTCTCATAGGATCCCATTCAAGAGTTCCTTGTAGGGGAAGGAGTCTGAAAGAAGCTCTTCACCTAAAATTACAAAACACAATTTGAATTAGATATGCAACTCGAGTACAAAAATAATAGTCGAAGACTCGAAGCATCCCTAAAATTACAAATAATATAGTCAAAGCATCTCATAAAAAACATTAAGATTTCAAAGCATTCAAAATTTAAAATCAAACACAATAATGGTTTACTTCAAAATTTAAATTTAAAATAATGATTGACTTCAAAATTTAAAATTTAAAATTTAAAATCTGAAAATCAAATCACTAATATCTAATCCCGTAAATCAAGCAAACTTATTAGGAAAGTCTAACCTTTCAAATTTAAATTCAATTTACAGATTCGAAATTTAAAATGAAACACATTAATGGAAAACTTTCAAATTTAAATTTAAAATAATAATTGACTTCGAAATTGAAAATTTAAAATCAAACACAATAATGGTTTACTTCAAAATTTAAATTTAAAATAATGATTGACTTCAAAATTTAAAATTTAAAAATCAACTCACTAAGGAAACATACCAAAAATATAGGATCATATTCCTCAATCACCTTTAACAACGAATGAGAGTTGTTTTTAGGATCCATAACTGCAAAGTAAGTAACCATTGTTTTAAAAAATATATAATGGTAATTTATTTATAGAAACAAAGTCTATTTACAGAAACCGAATCATAATTCCGAATACAAAAATCATCTTTAACAACAGTAATCTATTTATAGAAACAAAAACAACTTTAAAAATGAAATTAAAGGCATCTTTAAAGAATTAACAACTAACTAAATACAAAAATTATAACTAAATGACTCACGATAAATCATCATCAATAATTTTAGGACATTGACATATGGAAGTTGTTCTCCCCACAATATGGTTGCAAAATCATATGGTATTTCCTATCAATCGAAACAAAAAAAAACATATAAGTTGCAATAACTTATTGTGTGCAGATAACTGAAAACTTAAGAAACATACAAAAAATATAGGATCATAGTCCCCAATCAACTTTAATAACGAAGGAGCATTGTTTTCATGATCCATAACTGCAAAGGAAGTAACCACTGTTTTAAAAAAAAATATAACGCTAATCTATTTATAGAAACAAAGTCTATTTACAGAAACGGAATCATTTAATTAAAATTACTGAACAGAAAGGATAAAATTAAATATTACAAACTTAAAAAAGATTAAAAAAAATATAAAATTTAACTAACCTCTTTTGTTTGAGGAATTATCGGAGTCCGATTTTTATCACATATTACGGATTCACATGAAAAAATAAACCTAAAAAACCAATCTTCAGATCTAAAAAACTTCACATCAAACAATAACCTAATAGATTATGTAACACATAGATCTAGACGATTACAGCCAAATTAAACCTAATCAATAATCAAAAACGATAAGATTCGCAATCAAAGAGCTAATAAGCCTAAATTCGTAAATACAAAATATATGTGAGATCGAAAGGAAAAGATTACCAGTAATCAAATCTTGATAGACCAACATGATGATGCTTCTGGAAAATGGTGGAAACAAAGAGAGCATCGAATCGGATTAACATACCTGCAACTTATGTTTACGGATCTACAAAAAAATAAGAACAATGACAAACTTAGTATCAATCGAATCAGTTTGTAAAAAAAATCAACATCTATATAATCGAATAACACAAAGAAACCATATTTAGCTTTGATTTGGTAGATTTACCTTTGAATTTGATCAAATCTTGATAAATCTAAACACAAAAAACTAAATCAAAACTTTTTAATAGACAAAAAAAAAAACAAACCCCAGTTGTCTGACCAAAAGCATCCCACGTTCAGACACCATCAAATGAATATAGTCCTTCAAGCCCTAGAAAAAAGACGTGCAGGTAGAATTTTTTCGGTGCTTATCATCAAAATACTTCTTGCTAACATGAATCTGTTATGGAACAACAATGACAAAGATGTGAGGTAGATTATATATGAAGAAACAAAATAACATCAGAAAGAGAAATCAAAAGAATAAAATTAAAACCTATGCTAAGAAAAATAGATTGAAGGGTAAAACCACATACCTTCAATAGCGGAAGAAGATCTGATTAGAGAGATGAGAAATCACTGTGACGTCCAGAAAGGTTGAGTTGATCTAGGGTTTGGTTTTAGGGTTGTGGAGAATGTTGAAGAGTAGGAAAGAAGAATTAGAAAAAAAGACATATATAAAGGATCCATCATGATTGATCCAAATCCAAAAGTCCGACCCGATGCTTTCTGGATCCCGTGTCCATTGTGAATTTGTGTGTGTATTGAGAAATCAGAATGGATTCCCTCCCAAACTCAAAATCCAGCTCTACCATATCTTGCCACATCATCAAAAATGGCCAAAATCACATGCCACATGGCCCAAATCCATCTCATTTATATATATATATATATATATATATATATATATTGAAGACTTGAGACTGATCAAAATCTCATATTTCCATGAACATCTTAATTATCGTCAATTAGCGATTTTTACGCTAATTAGGTGCATAGTATGGTTTAAAACCATATTTAACACCTAAGACTTGTTACCTACTGAATTTTTAAATAAATTTTAATATTATTACAGTAGGTATAAGTCATGAACTCAGACTTCCAAAAATGTCCTCAAAAGCATATGTGAAATGACCAAATTACCCTTTCGGGGCATAGTTTGGTCATAAATGGTAAACCACGCCTATGTATGATATCTTAGTGATGTAACTTGATAAAATAAATATTTTCACTGAATGTTTTAGATCAGAACCTCAGTTTACTATTAAATCTCTTTTATAAACATTAAAATGACCAAAATGCCCATAAGGGACTTAAATTGGTTTTAAATACTTTTTGGGCATATATGTTAACATCCTACTGATGTATTAACATATTCTAAGCATAATAACATTTGAGACCTGTATATAATTCATTTGGTTACCCGTTAGGCATTTATGCGTTCGGTTCGGTTTATGTAACTAGTTTACATAAATTAGCCGAAATGGGTTTAACCTTATCATTAAATCTTCAAAATCCAGAATGTGTTTAGTTTACCCATATTATACAAGTATCCAAATTTGTTGGGTCTAAATCATATTCCATTCCGGTCCCCGCTTAATCTAGCGTTTGGAACCGAATAGTATCTTTCAAACTAACCGGTCTAAGTCTTTGACTTAAATAAAGACCTGTTAGTATCCTAATAGGTTAATAAACCTTCCATACAGATTGAGTAGCTTCGGTAGAAGGTATTTTCATAAGGCTTTAGGAAATATACGGCTGAGTTACATCCTTACACATGTAGCTCAGGTAAATACTTTTAACTTATTTTCCGTTATACGGGCTTGGGATACGGTATTATAATAATACCGCTTGGTCGAGTATGAAATCATTTAATCGGATTGTGATTAATAAAATTGCATAACCCGTTTTAATATGTTTTGTTTGATAACATAAACATTGGGGTTAATACGACCGTGTCCTGGATATCCTTGGCTCATTTCATTTGTAAATGACCATGACCTATGCACTGGGTGTAGGCATACACCTGACAGATGCACATGCTAAATAACCCACATATTGGGGATAACTCCTTTGTGGGTTCTATAGTGGTGAGTCGGTTAATCATGACCGGCTTCCAAACCGGCCCCACATGTATGACAAACATGTAAAACAGTATACAATATTAACTTAAATAATTGTCCCAAGTTATAAATGGTTTGTGCCTTGTGCGCCTAAATCAATTTTCATAAACTCTTTTCAAATGAGTCGGTTAATTGTATTTACCAGTGAAAACGGACATATTTTCCAAAGACTAAGTGAGAGGTACCTCACGAAACTAGGCTGGAGCTACTTGGTGTCAAATAAGAGGATCTTGCAAATCCTTAGATGCCTGGAGTCTGTTATTTCAGTTTCTTGTATTTTGTTTTAATGATCCGCCTGTGGATCTCTATTTGTCACGGCCCCCGGCCCGGTGTGACCCGGTCCAGAGGCCGCGGGACAGAAAACCCGTGGTAATTGTATTTAGTTTGGCAGCGGAAGTATTAACAGGATCGTTTAAACTTGAAAATGCCCAACTTATTTTATTTCACAAAGTTGGGACAAACCCCATAATGTACAATAAAGGAATTTTACAAGAAAATTCCCTGGTTTACAAAACATGTTTATTTCTTTTATTAAGCCACTTCTTCAAGCTGGTAGTGCTACACGGCACTTTTTCCTGGATCACAGCAGATCACCTGAAACATGTTTAAAAATATTTTTATCAGCGGGGAAATACTGGCGAGTCATTCAAATTGCACAAAAGACACATTGTTATAAATTTTACAGCATTAAGGGTTTTTATATTTGCCCCTATCACTTAATTATCTGGTTCAGCTGTCACTTGACCGAATCTATGACTGTGGACATATCACTGATTAGGCTCGCCCACCTAATAGTGATAAATCTTTAGTAGTAATGTGCACAAAACCCCCACATACTGTTAGTAATTAAAGATTAGCAAAGATTTAATCACTGCAAAAATATATCTGGAAAACATTTAGGGTTTTGTAAAGCATTTTAATAAAAAGAGAATGACTCACATTGCAAGTTTAGACGGGCAGAGTTTAGCCTACTGATTTAGCCGTGTAACCTAGTTAAATAACAATGCACACGAAACTAGGTCAGTAACTTAATACAACATTTACGATAAGCTCACGAAATCAAAACCCTCACGATGAATGACAAAGTATAGCCCGAGTTCGGGCAGCACTTAAACATCCATCGGATCGGTTTCAATCGATCGGACATTGTATCATAGCAGTGATCGAGTTATTACCCTGTTATCGCAGCAGAGATTCGTGCTTGTGTGTGTTTTAGAACGAAAAAGTGAATAACTCAGTGTACAAAAGGAATTTGAACGTCGAACCAACGCAACCATGCAAGTGCCAACCCCTGGAATTTATACAGAAAAACTGGCCCTGTCGCGTGGCGCGACGGGTACCCTTTTAGGGTAGGGTAGCCCCGTATATTTATAGCCTAGGTGAGTCAGCGGTTCGACGAAATTCGAATTCTACAACAAACTGTGTAGGTAATACCAATTAGGGAATACCCCCCCCCCTGAGTTTTAGGGGCCCTGATCCTAGTTTCAATTGTTCTGAAAATTTTAGGGGTCATGCCATATTTCTTGGGCTCTCAATTAGGGTTTCCTATTGGATAAAATAAAATAAGAATTAATACTTTTAATGAGAGTTGTTACATCCTCCCCACCTTATTAAAATCTCGTCCTCGATATTTACTGGAATAAGTAAGGATATTTCCGTTTCATTTCTGATTCCAGCTCCCAAGTGTACTCCGGTCCTCTCCTTGAATCCCACTTGACTTTGACCAGAACCAGTCGTTTGTGCTTGAGAAACTTGACCTTTTTATCTTCTATCTGAAGTGGTTTCTCTACAAATTTTAATTTCTCATTTACCTCTATATCTTGAAGAGGTACTATCAAGGATTCGTCAGATAGACATTTCTTGAGGTTGGATACATGAAATACGCCATGTACCCTGGCTAGCTCCTCTGGTAGTTATAAACGATAGGCAACTGGTCCTATTCGTTGGATTACTGGGAATGGTCCTACATACCTTGGACTTAGTTTTCCCTTCTTACCGAACTGAACTACCCCTTTCCAAGGAGAAACTTTTAAGAGTACCTTGTCTCCGACTTGAAATTCCAGCGGCTTGCGTCTATTGTCCGCATAACTCTTTTGACGATCTCGAGCTGTCTTTAGTCTTTCCATGATTTGAGTTATCTTGTTGGTGGTTTCTTGTACGATTTCGGGACCTGATAATTGGCTTTCTCCTATTTCTGCCCAACAAACTGGAGTTCTGCACTTTCGTCCATACAGTGCTTCGAACGGGGCAGCTTCGATACTTGAATGGTAACTATTGTTATAGGAGAATTCAATTAAGGGTAGGTGGTCATCCCAGTTTCCATCAAAATCTATTACACATGCCCTGAGCATGTCTTCCAGGGTTCGAATCGTCCTTTCACTTTGTCCATCTGTTTAGGGATGGTATGCAGTACTTAAATTCAATCGTGTCCCCATTGCTTCTTGGAAACTCGTCCAGAAATGTGAAGTGAAACGACTATCTCTATCCGATACAATAGAGAGTGGGATTCCATGTAAGGATACTACCTCGTCTACGTATAATTTGGCTAATATTTCCATACTGAAAGTTTCCTTCATGGGTAGAAAATGAGCTGATTTGGTTAATCGATCCACAATTACCCAAATTGCGTCGTTACCTTTTATGGTTCTGGGCAGCTTAGTAACAAAATCCATGGTTAAGAGTTCCCATTTCCAAACAGGCATTTCTAATTGTTGGAGTAACCCTGAGGGTTTCTGGTGTTCTGCTTTAACTTATGAACAAGTTAGACAATTAGATACATATCTAGCTATATCCTTTTTCATTCTTATCCACCAGAAGTTATTTCTTAAATCTTGGTACATTTTATTATTACCAGGATGCATGGTATACCTAGACTTATGGGCTTCCTCTAAAATCTTATTTCTTAACTCTCCCTGCTTAGGTACCCAAATCCTTCTTTTGTGGAATCTCCAAATTCCATCAGCTCCTTGCTCTAATTCCTTTATTCTTCCTTTCATTCCTTCAGCCTCATCCTCAATTGTTGTTACTTGAACCTTCTTCAATTGTTCCATTAAATCTAACTATAGATTTAATCTAAGAGCACGAACTCGTTTTTTGCTTTTCATGATACTTACGACTTAGAGCATCTTCGACTACATTTGCTTTTCCTTCGTGATATTGGATATCACAATCGTAGTCACTTAGAATTTCCATCCATCTTCGTTGTCTCATGTTTAATTCTTTTTGCCCAAATATATATCTTAAGCTCTTATGATCTGTATAAACAGTAAACTTACTTCCATACAGATAGTGTCTCCAAATCTTAAGGGAAAAAATTATCGACCCTAATTCTAAGTCATGTGTCGTATAATTTTCCTCGTGCTTTTTCAATTGCCTTGAGGCATATGCAATTACCTTTTTGCGTTGCATTAGCACACATCCTAACCCTAACTTAGAAGCATCTCAGTAAACTTCAAAATCTTCTGTCCCTTCTGATAAGGCAAGAATTGGGGTGTTTGTTAACCTTTGCTTTAAAATCCTAAAAGCCTCTTCTTGCCTGGGTCCCCATTCAAACTTAACTGATTTACATGTTAGCTTAGTTAATGGCACAGCTATCTTAGAAAAATCTTTAATAAATCGTCTATAGTATCCAGCTAACCCTAGAAAGCTTCTAATTTCCATAGCTGATAGCGGGACCTTCCATTGGGTGATTGCTTCTATTTTGGAGGGATCTACGTGAATACCTTCGTGATTCACCATGTGTCCTAAAAATTGCACTTCCTGCAACCGGAATTCACACTTCGAGAATTTGGCATAAAGCTTCTCCTTTCTTAACAGAGTTAAAAGTGCATGTAAATGCTTACAATGCTCGTCCTGACTTTTGGAATAAATAAGTATATCGTCGATGAAGACAATTACGAATTTATCCAAATACGGTTTACAGATCCTATTCATCATATCCATAAATGCTGCCGGTGCATTTGTTAGTCCAATAGGCATAACTGTAAACTCGTAATGACCATACCTAGTTCTGAAAGCGGTTTTAGGTATGTCTTCTTCTTGTACTTTTAACTGATGATATCCGAAGCGTAAATCTATTTTAGAAAAATATCTAGCTCCCTAAAGTTGATCGAAAAGATCATCAATCCTAGGCAATGGGTATCGGTTCTTAATTGTAACCTTATTCAATTCCCTATAATCGATACACATTCGCATTGAACCATCTTTCTTCTTTACAAACAACACTGGTGCTCCCCAAGGGGATGAACTAGGTTGTATGAATCCTTTACTGAGCAATTCATCTAATTGCTTTTTTAGTTCTAACATTTCAGTGGGTGCTAATTGGTAGGGTGCTTTAGCTATGGGTGTAGTTCCAGGAATCAGATGAATTCTAAATTCTACCTCCCTATCTGGTGGTAATCCCGGTAGTTCTTCTGGGAATACATCCGAGTATTCTAATACTACAGGAATTTCCTTAAGTTTCTTACCCTTAGTGTTAATGATTATCGAAATCATATACACTATTCCCTGCTTTCGTTCATAACTAGCAACTTTCATTACTGAAATGAACTTCATTGGTTTACGCGGCTTATCCCCTGTAATCATAATTACTTCTCCTGTGGCTGCACGGATTTCTATGGAATTCTTATCACGGAGGATTTGAGCATGGTTGGCTACTAACCAATCCATTCCTAATACGACATCGAATCCAGCTAAATTCATGGGTAATAGGTTTGCAGAAAATTTATGACCTGAAAGTTCTATATTTTCTTTTTGCAAAACCGTATCTATGTTAACAGAGTTCCCGTCTACTGTTTCTACTGTAAAAATCTGCCTAAGTTTGGTTAAGGGTAGCTTAAGAGCTTGGCAGAAATAAGTATTTATAAAACTTTGGTTTGCACCAGAGTCGAATAATACTTTCGCATAAACGTTGTGTACCAGAAACGTACCAGCTATTACGTCGGGAATCAGTTCGGCTTCCTATGTAGCCAATTGGAAGGCTCTTGCGTTCTTCTTGTTAGTTCCTTCAGCAGGTTTGGCCTTGTTATCCGCTGGTTTGACCAATTTAGGGCATTCTGGTCTGAAATGCCCAGCTTCTCCACAGTTGTAGCAGATTTTTGCTTTCTTTTTGCATTCCTCTTCCCGATGGCCCGGAATTTTGCAGAAATTACAATTTTCTCTACATTTTCCAAAATGCTTCTTTTTGCAATTCCCGCAAAATGGCGGGGTGGAAGGGGACCCAGATCCCTTTCTTTTGAAGTTGCTATTATTACCCACACGAAATCCTTGAGTAATCTTTTGGGCTAACTCCTTTTTCCTATTTTCTTCTCGTGTACGCACCTGCCCGTCAGTCAGAGTGTTGGCCAATTCCACTGCATCGTCAATTGTGCGAGGTCTCGCAGCTTTGACGATATCACGAATCTCGCTAATTAAACCCCAAATGTAGCGAGAGATAAGTACCGGTTCTGGCGAGGCCAGAGTGGGCACAATTCTGGCATATTCGAATAATTTCGAAGTATACCCTCGACAGTCAACATCCACTATTCGGTGGCTCAGGAACTTATTTGCCATTTGCTCTTTTTCATATTCACGGCAGAATTTCCTTTCCACAAAATGCTCAAATTCTTCCCAATTCATGGCAAAGGCCATGTCACTACCCTTGGCTTGTAACACCGTATTCCACCATTCTAATGCTTCTTCCTTGAAAAGGTGAGAAGCATACATAACCTTATCCTCCTCGGCACATTTACTTATTTTGATTACTGCCTCGGTTTTCTCCAACCAACGTAGCGTGGTAGTTGTCCCTTCATTGCCTGCAAATTCGACAGGTTTACAGGCAAGAAATTCCTTATAAGTGCAACCAGGTGTTGCAACTTTCATTTTCTTAAGTATCGGGGCCTGAATCAAGCTGTCGTTATTGCCGACACCGTTAACACTGTTACTGAAACTATCGTCGTGCGTGCGTTTACTGGGATTAGCTTGCAAAGGTTCAACAGGATTTTTAACAGCAGCGACGATTGCCGGGATAGCATTGGCTATTCCCTGAGCAACGATGTTTTCTATATCTTGCCTATTAAGAAAGTGATCCTCATTGTTTTGCTCAGATTGGTTAACTTCGTTAACTGGTTCATTAACAGCATGTTCCATCTGATAATTAACAATATATAAAAGTTATTGGCATAAAATAATTAACAATCAAACGTAATATAGCAATCACACATAATCACGTCAACATGTATAGCCAAAATTGTCGATTTTGCGACGTCGATACTTTTATATATTAGTAGGCATCCGTACACACCGGTTATCTTACAAAAGTTTTATTTTAAGTTATTTTAAATAGTTATATTTTTATGTATTATTTATTATTTTATTATTATTATTATTATTATACAAACACACAACCACACCACCGTTAGCTAACTTTTTCAAAAACGACGTTCCCTCTCGTCGTATTTCTAGGAGATCTGTTCTCCCACTTCCCGGATTCAATTCCCTACGTCCACCAGTTCCTCGCCGTAGTGACGGAGCTCAGCCAAGTTTTCCGTGCTCATAGGTGGGTTTCGTGCAGGCTCAGGGTCAAACTGGGGAAAGAAGGTGTTAGGGTTATTCAAGAGATTCTGAAATTGCCAATCAGTTGTCCACCATTCTTCCAGCTCTCCTGGTAGAGGTCGGGGGTGGATAATAGGATCTAGGATAGCAGGTTCCAAATTAATTGGAAGTTGTAATTCAGCTGGGTAATTGAAGAGGTTTTCATCGGCAGGTCCGAAGAGGTCGTTATTGGCCAGTTTACGGTCCAGCTCCTCCCAGAGTGGCATTTCCTGGGCTTGCCCTGAACTTTCCCTGATTTCCTTTCCTTTGCCTTTATCCTTCGGATCCTCAGTCCTTTTAACTTTCTGCGCAGCTGGCTTCTTCCTCCATACACGTCTCCAGCCTACGAGTCTTCTTCTCTTTTTTAGCTTTGGTTTCTCTTCCGGCTGGGCCTGGAATACTATTGGCTCTTCGGTATCAGCCTGATAGCCAGATGGATTTCCTGTGATATCCATATCTGTGCTATGGATAGTAAAGTTTCGGAGTGCCTCCGATAGTTCATTCATGCTGTTAGCACACATGAAGAAACACACAATTTTAAGTTAAAATTTTATTTATTGCAAATCAAATTTTCACAAAATCACAAAATGGTAACCAGGAAAATTAAGTATTTC
Source organism: Helianthus tuberosus (assembly GCA_030545235.1). Classification (NCBI taxonomy): domain Eukaryota; kingdom Viridiplantae; phylum Streptophyta; class Magnoliopsida; order Asterales; family Asteraceae; genus Helianthus; species Helianthus tuberosus. The sequence goes on along the minus strand of CM060410.1, from coordinate 146,528,799 downwards.
TGAATACTTAATAGGCTTAAATCAGTGGCTCTGATACCACCTTTTTTAAGTCACAGCCCCCGGCCCGGTGTGACCCGGTCCAGAGGCCGCGGGACAGAAAACTCATGGTAATTGTATTTAGTTTAGCAGCGGAAGTATTAACAAGATCGTTTAAACTTGAAAATGCCCAACTTATTTTATTTCACAAAGTTGGGACAACCCCCATAATGTACAATAAAGGAATTTTACAAGAAAATTCTCTGGTTTACAAAACATGTTTATTTCTTTTATTAAGCCACTTCTTCAAGCTATTAGTGCTACACGGAACTTTTTCCTGGATCACAGCAGTTCACCTAAAACATGTTTAAAAAGATTTTTATCAGTGGGGAAATACTGGCGAGTCATTCAAATTGCACAAAAGACACATTGTTATAAATTTTACAGCATTAAGGGTTTTTATATTTGCCCCTATCACTTAATTATCTGGTTCAGCTGTCACTCGACCGAATCTATGACTGTGGACATATCACTGATTAGGCTCGCCCACCTAATAGTGATAAATCGTTAGTAGTAATGTGCACAAAACCCCCACATATTTCCAGTAATTAAAGATTAGCAAAGACTTAATCACTGCAAAAATATAACTGGAAAACATTTAGGGTTTTGTAAAGCACTTTAATAAAAAGAGAATGACTCACATTGCAAGTTTAGACGGGCAGAGTTTAGCCTACTGATTTAGCCGTGTAACCTAGTTAAATAACAATGCACACGAAACTAGGTCAGTTACTTAATACAACATTTACGATAAGCTCACGAAATCAAAACCCTCATGACGAATGACAAAGTATAGCCCGAGTTCGGGCAGCACTTAAACATCCATCGGATCGGTTTCAATCGATCGGACATTGTATCGTAGCAGTGATCGAGTTATTACCCTGTTATCGCAGCAGAGATTCGTGCTTGTGTGTGTTTTTGAACGAAAAAGTGAATAACTCAGTGTACAAAACGAATTTGAACGTCAAACCAACGCAGCCATGCAAGTGCCAACCCCTGGAATTTATACTGAAAAAACGGCCCTGTCGCGTGGCGCGACGGGTACCCTTTTAGGGTATGGTAGCCCCGTGTATTTATAGCCTAGGTGAGTCAGCGGTTCGACGAAATTCGAATTCTACAACAAATTGTGTAGATAATACCAATTAGGGAATACCACCCCCCCCCCTGAGTTTTAGGGGCCCTGATCCTAGTTTCGATTGTTTTGAAAATTTTAGGGGTCATGCCATATTTCTTGGGGTCTCAATTAGGGTTTCCTATTGGATAAAATAAAATAAGAATTAATACTTTTAATGAGAGTTGTTACACTATTACAACCAAGTCTGTATATTCTTTTATTTGGACACTCGGACACTATGGTTTGTAATAGTAATTATTCACCAAGCCTTTCGCTATGCTATTGTATTGTGTATATTGACTATGATGATATCAACTACGTCACGATACTCCCCACCGGGCCCACCGGTAATATGTGGAAATATCGGTGTGTGACATTCGTATACCGCCCTACAACATTGGACATACTCGGAGGGAAATGCTTGAATCAGGGTGTCGGCAGATAAGAGAGCCACACCAACTTCAGCCTTAGAAGAGTCGTCATCTCCAATACTCTTGCAAGACCTGTTTATCCAGGGCATGGTATCACCGGAGTCAGTTTTCTTGCCTCTGATCATCTCCTCCATCACCGAATCCTGGAGATGGACCAGACCCTCCGCTGCGTCCAAATTTCGAAGTACGTCAAAAATTTTCCGATTACGGCATTGTCGCCCCATTTCTTCAATTACCAAATTTGGAAAAAGAATGACATAATTTATAGACGATTAAGAGGTCTGACAATGGTGACGACATCAAAATTAATAACAAGGCATCATTACATGTCAAATCGCCAAACTTAATTAAAACGACGGCGTCATCATCATAATCGCATTAATTGTCTGACAGAAATCAAGTGCTTACATGCACCCCAAACAAAACAGTGTTTTTACAAAATATTTAAGGAACAGTGTACAAAACAAATAAAAAACACTCATTCCTCTCCAGATTCCTCCGCCACGTCCAGCATCTGGCGCAAGGAGTCCACGCCGTCTTCGGCCACCTTGTTAACCAGCTCCGCATATGCGGGCAGCGAATCATTACAAGCCGCCTCAAGAGCATCCGACATCTCCGCCTGCAGTTTACCTCTATTCTCCTGGAACGCGAGAGTGATCCTATCAGTCTGTTGGCAATTAAAATAACCCTGGTAAATTCCATCATGATGCCCTGACTGATAAGCGGCAGTAGACAGGCGATCCAAAAGAGTAACAAAGGACTCTGACTGGCGGAGGTACTCAAAAGCCCCAATCAAGCCATTGGTTATCAACCAGTTCCTGTCACATTGTAAACCAGCCAGGCGGCTGGTCAGGCTATCCACTTCGGCGTTTGAATGGTCCAAGTCACTTTCCGCCTCTTTAAGGCGCGCCTGGTGGTTGGTTGAATATTGAACAAGTTGATTCTTCTCAGAGACAATGGATTCACAAACTTGCTGCAGTTTCCTAAGTTGTTCTTCCCGCTCTTCCAATTCAACCTGTTTGGCTTAGGCCTTGGCATTGGATGCCTCTAACTCCACGGTGAGACCTTGATACCTCTCCTGCACCTGAGACACAAAATCGGTGTCAATACGGAACTTTTCTATCTTAGCAGACAGCTCAGTTCTCACCTTTTGAGCCTCAGTAACGGCTTTACGCTCCAGCTCCTCCTGAACAGCCTTGGCGTGATAAAGGACCCGATCTTTTTCCGCTATATCGCGGGCCCATAATATCCTCTCTTCAGCAAGGTTAGCTGTTACACGCTTCACATCCTCCTCTACCTTATTTTTCTCGGAGATAAACCGACTCTCCCTGAGACCAGCAGCTTGGAGTTGGCTTTCCAAGCGATAATTTTCGTTCATCAGCTCCTGAATGGAGACCCGCGCCTGGTGGAGCTCATTGTTATCAAGCATCCACCAACGCCAGATTTCTGCCAACCTCCGAGGTTGACTCACAGCATCCACCTTAGTTGCATTCATCAAATTCTCATTATTCAGCCCCTCTACATAAGTTGATTCAGCCGGGGGATATGCCCGTTCAACCCAGCGATGCACCACTGGGGGGAAATCAATCTGGATGACACCGCTATCTTCCACTTAGGTTGATAGCGTTTGTCCTAAACATTCGGATCCCAGCAAATGGTGGGCAGATAGAGATCATCACCCAAACGGGCCCCATCATCAACAAAACCACTGCTAGACCCCCAGCGTCACTTTTAGTAGCATCCCTGGTACTTGTTGACTCACCAGCAACAGAAGTTGTAGGTACCTCCTTCTCAGATGCAGAGAAAACACCAAAAGGAGAGTCAAACAGGGATATTGGGGTAGCGCTAGAAGAAAGCGGTGTAGAAACGGGGTTAGGTGTCATAACCACAGTAGTTGTAAACACAGGCGGTAGCATAGAGGAGCTAACAGCGACAGCACTCGCCTGGGATATAAGGTCTGAAAGACTGGGCCCGCCAGCATCGGAAGACACAGCATCCCCAGATGTCAAGGGCATAGAGGCCACACCCTCAACTTGGACCTCAACAGAGGAACCTGCATCAAACCAAATATTCAGAACAAACAAATAGGAATTCAACTCCTATATTAGCAAATAAAATCACTCACCAGCTGGTAAGGCGTGAGCAGCCTTGATCGCTTGAAAAGAAGTCAAAGGAGGCAATATTCTGTGCTTTTTCTGCGCGCGCGGTAGACTCACCAAAATGGCAGCAGCTGAAGTAACAGAAGCACCCCCCGGGTCCACAGAAATGCTAACCGCCACAAGCGAAGTAGTAGCCCCTGCGGTCATAAATTTCCTCCCAGTGATCTTCACCCGGGTTGGTTTCTTTGTCTCTGCAGCAGAAACACTGCTCCCCCCGCTGGGGGGAGGCTGAGATATATAAGCAGTTGGATCCGCCGGCACGGCAGGTAGCAGAAACTGCTCAAGGAGGATCTTCAGTACGTCGGGCTGTTGTTCCCCAATCACGCGGTCCGCGGCCCTCAAAGCAGCATTCCGAGAGGGATAAACGAATTCAAACAAACTCCACTTACCTATTTGACACGTACACACGTTAAAACAAATATAATTTGCAGAGTAAATTCAAAGCAAATTACCACGTACCTTCATCAATCCTCTGAAAGGAAGGGTACAACCGGATATCATGCTATAGCAAACTCATCCCCGCCATCACCAGGGCCCCCTCCGGGATCACCGTGCACTCGGAGGGGCGTTGACTCAACCTCTTAAACAAAGCGTTCTGAATGTAAGCATCAGCAGGGGGACCGTCATTCTTGAATTTGTCCTTGGCCCCCATTTCCCTCCACTGCATCTCCTCGGGGATAACATTGGCATTAATGTAGAAGAACTTCTTTTTCCATTCCTTATCCCTAGAAATAGTAGGGATGTCCCTCAAACAAGACACACCAATGTCTCTTCTATCAAAAGTAAAAAAGGGAGATTTCCAAACAAGAACGAAAAAAGCCCTAAACACTGTAATCTCAGGGATATGACTCAGGGCTATGCAAGCAAACTCAAAGTGACGAAGTTTAACCAACCCTAAAGGATGCAGTTGGGAGATGTGAATGGGATACTCGTCAAGAACGGACTTACAAAACTTGGTGATTGGCAAGCGAAAATTGCAGAATTTGAAAAAATCACTGAACAGAGTGATTATGCCCTTCTTCAATGGGAACGTCGTGTCTGTCTTCGAGGGCAACACCAGATTCCATTCTAATTTGATATCGTACTCCTGTACAAGATTGTTGAATGATACAGGTCCCCATTTGCAATACAGTGCATCGGAACTTGTTGGGGCTGAAGAAGATTCGCCGGTTTTGGAAGCCATTCTTATACAATCGAGAAATTGAAGAAGTTGAAGAAAGTGAAAGAAAAGATTGAAATGGGAAAACCCTAAACGGGGCACCAATTTATAGGAAAGGGATCAAAACCCTTTCGAATTTAAAAAGACAAACGGGTATGAACGCGTGTCAACACAGGGCAGGTACAACTGTCATCCTAATGATGACTTACATGTCACACTTCCTCACATCGCCGCCATTTTTCAAAAAAGTAACGGTACCGCACCCGAGAAACTTACACTCAAAGGGGGAATTTTGACCTTTTCCTTTTTTAGTCCGATCTCATGAACTTCATTTCATAACTTCGGACTGGGGGGACATGACGAGGTATGACCCGGACCGGTTAACCCGACCCGGTCGTTACCTATTATTTTATTATAAATATTTAATTACACATGTTTATTCTAGAATGTTCTATTCTGCATGGATAAACCACGTAACCAAATCCCCAAACTTTTGGGAAGATCATGCAAATCCCTAACTTATCGGAGCCCATCCTAAGTTAGGGGAAACCCTAATGGTAAACTATAAATAGAGGTAAACATCAAAGGTATAATTCATTCTGCTCTCGTTTATTCTCTCTCTACTTATACTTTCTTACTCCCAAACCGAGGCTTATTCTCACGCCGGAGGGTGGTTACAGGAATAACCCCATTCCAGTAACGTGTCCTAACGGTGTTCTGTTTTGCAGTCAACTGTTCGGATCGCCAAGAGTTGAAGTCCCAGTCGGAGCTTACCGTTCAGGTCAGTGTTTCTTCAAATAATAATAATAATAATAATAATCTATACTATCAATAAAAGAAGAAAATGCAGTGACATAAGAAAATTTGAGATGGCAGCCATAGAGGTTGTCCAACAATATTTTTCTTATGTCATTATTGCATCATAAAACTTAATATTAAAAGACTTTAAAATTCAAAGCTTTGGCCCACATTTAACTTTCAAAGGTCTGCTCATATATAAAAGGGCAAAGGCCTGCTCACATACAAAAGGGTAAAGGTCTGTCATTATTCATCCAACGCCTTTCTTCTTCAAAGTGTAATTTGAATCACTATTATATATATATTGTTGACGAAAGTCGATGAATAGTAACTTTATTTTTATAATAAGATATAGCTTTCTATTATTATTCTAATTTAATATATTATAGTAGTTTATTATTATATTACTTTTAATAACATACTTTTAATTTTTTTTTCTTTTTTAAAGCTATGTATTTCCTTAGCCATTTTCTTTAATAATTCTTTTTTTTCTTTTTTTAGAACATATATTACTTTATCGATTAATTTAATACTTCTTTAATAATTTACGTTTATAACTTTTTTCTATAAACATAAGCACGTAGTTGTGTTTTATCTTTTCCCTGACATTCCCTTATAAGTTTTTTAAAAACGAAGTTGTACTCAAAATAAAGTATTTATTTGGTATCATAAAACGATTCGATGATAAAGTAAACCGCTTTAACGGTTTGACTTTCTAATCAACATGCTTTATTCTCAAATCACGTTTGTTTTACATTATCATTTGCTCGGTTTCGTCGCAAAGCGCGACGTAAAAAAAACTAGTAATCATTATAAAAGACAAATATATTATAAAAGTAACAATTTAAAAAATAAATAACCTAGATGAAAATTTAATAAAAAAACAATACAATAATTCTTCTTTCATATTTATTTTTCTAGATTAGTATTGGTGCTATAACTTTGCTTGATATTATATTTGGATTATCAAGCAAATATAATATCAAGCAAATTTGGCATGGTAACGAGCCAAGTTAATATTGGTGCGACTTTAAGGAGGGGCGCCATTGAAGGGGCTTCAGCATGGTAACGAGCCAAATTTGGCAGGATCGATGAGAGTTATTACAAATTTTACCGTTGAACGGTAACTTAAAATTTTAAAAAAAAAATAATTTCCAATTTTATAAATTTAACCTATAAATACCCCACATTTTCTACACTTTTTTATACACTTCTACCTCAATCTTTATACACATTCTCTACACTTTTTTATACACTTCTACCACAATGTTTCCCAACAACCAAAACCCGTGAAATCCGACCAATCGTTTTGGCAAAGTGCGCCAAACAACGAGCAAGAAGACCATTATCGAAGAGACCTGCATACGGGTGAGCTTGGATATTATCCGATGTGTCACACCCCAACCGATGGCGGAATCATCGGGGCGCGGCACTGAGCGAAACAGATTGTTCAGAAGTTTCCATAACAACTATCATTACCATTTAATTAAACATTACGTCCCATACCGTAACATAAATAGTCAAACAAGTTATTACAGACAACATCAAAACAAATACTCTGTTCCGACAACTCAGATTCAAATAAGTAGCAATTGTTTATCTGCTTCTAGAGACCCCTAATAAGTTATCTACAGACAACTATTTGTTGGGCTCTAAAGCTTTATTCTAGCTTCCAATTCCTACCACATGTGCATCCTAAGCACCTGTCACATACGTTAAAATAATGTCAATACATAAAATGTAAAGGTGAGCATACAAGTTTGATAATAGCATATAGAGTTCGAATTCGTTTACGCATAACCAGCACGTACACATAGAGAAATGAAGCACGTTAGTTATCGACATAGATCCATCGATACCAATGACTGCGGGTTGACTGCCCGAGGCAGTTCGCAATACACGATTACCACTGTAATCCATGCAAGTAAAAGATCCTTAACAACCCCCGTGTGAACGGGTGCTGAGTCCAAACTATAGTACTATCGTTGCTAAGGCAGGTAGACAGCATTCCATGTGTAAACATAACAAACAAGCATTCATAAGCCACGTATAACGTGCATTAATGGTTAAGCGTTAAAATAGCTTGAGTAGTGTGACAGTTGTAGTTTGAATAGTTGTAACGTATGTAACACCCAAAAGTGCTAAAAGCAAAAAGGGTTCGAGTATACTCACAGCGATATGGATTGAAGGGAGCGCTTTTACAGCGAGTACGGTTAGCCTGAATAGATTCGATAACGTAATGATAAATGACGCGTAAATCAGTACAAGTGAGAGTGGGTAGGATGACTGATCGTGCGGGTCAGTTATCCGTGAGTAGAAGTCATCCGTGCGCATGACCTATCCGTGCGGATGGTGATGCGTGCGGATGGTGTTCCATCCGGTTAGGTTATCCGTGCGTGTGACTGTCCGTGCGGGTGGCAACCCGTGCGGACTAGTTGTACGTGCGGACGACTTATCCGTACGGTTAGATGGCTTGTGTGGATAAATGTTCAAGTGGATTGTTTCTTCCTAAGATGTGTTTGTGTATGATGGCTTGTGCTTTGGAGTTTTCGTTGTAGCATTTAGAAAACACATAAGTGTTTCTATCTTTCAAGCCGGCCGCGCGGACGGCGGTCCGTGCGTATGGTAGTCCGTGCGGGCACCCTGTGCGCGCGGGCAGAGACAATCCGTCCGGATAGCCTGTCCGTGCGTACGACTTGACCGTGCGGATAACGATTGTTTGATTTTCATTTTAAGGCCTTAGTATCTCATGATCCGTAGAGTAATCCATTCAGAGGTCGTCCGTTCGGATTGCTCGTTCGTCGATACTCAAACCTCGTTTGGAAAGTGGGTCCCAAGGGTAGTCCGTGCGGATGACAACCCGTGCGTATGACCTGTACGTGCGTATGATCTGTACGTGCGTATGACCTGTACGTGCGTATGACCTGTACGTGCGTACGGCTCGTCCGTGCGGACAGCTAGTCCGTGCGGATAGCTTGTCCGTACAGACAACTGGTCTGGTTGTTCCGTTCGTCTACACTTGGTTTCTATTGTCGTTTATCGAGACGTTCTGATTACGTGGCAACCACTTGGAGTTGTGTTCTCACCCGCGTGACTAGGCCGGTCAGGAACCACCCTAACTCGGCCTGTCGGCGACTCAGAACGGTCATCCCGGTTAACCCCGAAATCAGTTGTCTATGGGTAGGACTCCAGATCTAGAACTAGGGCATCACTATTGACGAGTAGAACACTAGGACTGATCGGATTCGTACCGGTTTTAAGGGTAGAAGAAGGAGAGAACTTGGGTTTATTTCTTTCAACTCTTTTATCCTTAGAAAAGTTTAGATTTAGGTGAAGTTATTGTAAAAACTTGTAGAAATCGCTTAGATCTGAGATATTCTTGGTGGAATGAGGTCAAGCTTGAAGTTCTTATGAACTTCATGATGACGTCACCCGAGAATACCTCAAATCCGGATGATTTCATGGTTAAAATTGAAGTTTCGAAAGATAGAAATGTGTAGAATCGTGTAGTGATCAAAGATGTAAAAGAATTAGTGCAAGATCTTACCTGGATTGGGAGAAATCTGAGAAAAAGTGAAGAATGCGTGTGGTTCGGACGTCACTTGCCAAAAGTGGAAAAAGTGGAGAGTGACCCGTGTATTTATAGGATGCCAAAAAGGGAAAGGGTGAGCCGTGCGCATGGCACGCACCCGGGTAGACCATCCGCGCGGACTGGTCATCCGTGCGGATTGGCAATCCGTGCGGATTGGCAATCCGTGCGGATGGGCCATCCGTGCGGATGCCACCTCCTTTGGTGTATTCGGTGCGATGTTGATTCGGTTTCGATTTGCGAGCGATTCGATAGGGTTTCCTAATCAAATTACTTTCAGTCCCAACTACTTCTTATATGGTCCGACTCGGGATTCGGGTTCGGGTTCGTTTATATTCGAGTTAGATTTCGAGTTCGATTGGGTTCGCTTGATTATCACAACATAAAATATCATAAAATAAACATGCACAGGTAACACGTAAGGCACACACACACGTATAATGACAAGTAAAGTACATAACTCGAGTTATGATTCGATGTCGATTTGATTAGCATAGCTTGATTAACTTTATCGCATTGTTACTTCCTATCGTTCACAGTCGTAGGTCGATTGAAATGCGGTTAGCATGACTCGGTTATTGTAATGTACGACATTTACTCCACATAATCTAAATATCATACAAACAATTCTACGAGTCACGTCGCGCGAATTCGGTCGTTGACTTTGACCTTGACTTTGACTTTCACTCGTGAAAACACGGGGTGTTACAGCCTCCCCTTGTTTGGGAAATTTCGTCCCGAAATTAAGCTGAAAGCTGTAACTAGTTCGTGAATCACGTGTGAGAGTCCTTCGTTTGGATCATTGAAAATCGTCAAATTAACCAGGATTTTACGGTTAGAATCGGCTGATTTTTGGATATGATTAACGAAAGCACTTAATCTAAAAGTCTATAAAGTTTTAGACTTCCAATTCGAAGTCGTTTGAGAGAAATCTTTTTCAATCTTTAATTTTTCATTTTCAAAACCTTTTTCTTTTTCTTTCAAAACCTTGATCATTGTAGGTTCCGGTTTGAATTCGTTTCGATTGCGATCCGACTCGTACGACGTGCGGAATCCGTGCACGAGTGAGATCGAACAGACAAGAACGTACAATTTTTAATCGTGATTCATTTATGATCTGACGATTACAAGCTCCGGAAATCACGTGAGAGACTTTCTCTTTCTAGACTTTCTCTCTCTATGATTATCTCTCTAATTAAACAACTGCGGGTACTTGGCCTTCATGTCGCTTTCGAGTTCCCAAGTGAACTCCGCGCCTCGCTTGCCTTCCCATCGGACTTTCACAATAGGAATGCGTGAGCGCCTGAGTTCTTTGGTTTTGCGGTCCATGATCTCGACAGGCTTTTCCACGAAGTGTAATGTTTCGTTCACTTGTAAATCATCTAGAGGAACATGTAAGTCGGGGTCGTAGATGCACTTCCGAAGGTTTGACACGTGGAAAGTCGGATGGACATTGCTAAGTTCCTCCGGTAATTCGAGTCTGTAGGCGACTTTTCCGATCCTTTCCAGAATCTTAAAAGGTCCAACATATCGAGGCGCAAGTTTCCCCTTTTTGCCGAATCGGACTACACCCTTCCAAGGTGATACCTTTAGGAGTACGTAGTCACCAACGCCATATTCACGGTGCTTGCGCTTTTTATCGGCAAGAAGTTTCTGTCTATCCCGAGCTTTCGCTAGATTGTCTCGAATTTGGAAAATTTTGTCTGTCGTTTCTTGTAGCAGCTCCGGACCGGTTAGTTGCGAGTGACCGATCTCGTGCCACACAATAGGCGATCGACATCTTCTTCCGTATAAGGCCTCGAAAGGTGCCATCTGGATGCTAGCCTGGTAGCTGTTGTTATACAAGAATTCAACTAACGGAAGGTGTCTATCCCAATTACCTCCGAAGTCTAGAACACACGACCGGAGCATGTCTTCAAGCGTACGGATCGTTCTTTTAGTCTGACCGTCGGTTTGTGGGTGGAACGCAGTACTTAGATTAAGCATTGTACCGAGTGCCGTTTGAAACGTTTCCCACAATCGTGAAGTGAACCGAGCATCACGATCAGAGATGATGTCACGAGGCATCCCATGTCGACAAATGATCTCGTCGGTGTAGATTCGGGCTAATCGTTCTACCTTGTAGTCTTCTCGTATCGGCAGAAAGTGAGCTGATTTAGTCAATCAGTCAATAACAACCCAAATGCTGTCGTGACCTGATGACGTGGCTGGAAGCTTGGTTACGAAATCCATGGCTATGCTCTCCCACTTCCACATCGGGATTGGAGGTTGTTCGAGCAAGCCAGAGGGTCGATGATGTTCAGCCTTGATTCTAGCACAGGTTAGGCATTTTCCGACGTAGAGAGCGATATCCCGTTTCATACCCGGCCACCAGTACCTGTATCGAAGGTCGTGGTACATTTTGTCAGCACCAGGATGAATAGAGTATCGTGATTTGTGGGCTTCATCCATGATAATCTGTCGCAGGTTGGTTCGCTTGGGAATCCAGATCTTATCTAAGAAGTGGAATATCCCGTTTGATTTGCTCACAAGCTGGGCTCCATCGTGGTAGATTCTTTCTTTCTTCAAGGTGCGTTCGTTGAAACATGCATGCTGGGCGTCGCGAATAAGAGCTTCGAGATTGTGCTGGGCTTGAACATTTCGAGTGCTAAGCAGATAGCTCTGTCTGCTAAGTGCGTCGGCAACAACATTCGCTTTGCCTGGGTGATAACGGATCTCACAGTCGTAATCATTGAGAAGTTCTACCCATCGGCGTTGACGCATATTCAGTTCTCTCTGATTAAAGATGTGTTGTAGGCTCTTATGATCGGTGAAGATCGTACACTTGGTACCATACAGGTAGTGTCGCCAAATATTTAATGCAAAAACAACGGCGCCTAGCTCGAGATCGTGGGTTGTATAGTTCTTCTCGTGGATTTTGAGCTGTCGAGATGCGTAAGCTATAACCTTGTCTCGTTGCATTAAGACACAACCGAGGCCAAGGTTAGAAGCATCACAGTAGACAATGAAATTATCGTTTCCGTCGGGTAGTGTGAGAACAGGAGCATTGCAAAGCATGTACTTGAGGGTTCGAAAGGCAGACTCTTGTTTGGTTCCCCAGACAAAAGGCTGGTCCTTATGAGTGAGAGAGGTAAGTGGTACAGCAATCTTTGAGAATCCTTCGATGAATCGTCGATAATAGGCCTCTAGTCCGAGAAAGGAACGGACTTCAGTCGGGTTCTTAGGCGTAACCCAGCTCTTAACAGCTTCAATCTTTGCAGGATCGACATGAATACCCTGACTATTTACGATGTGACCCAGAAACTGAACCTCCCCCAACCAAAACTCACACTTGGAGAATTTGGAGTAGAGTTGGTTCCCCTGGAGCAACTCGAGAACCAAGCGTAGATGTTGCGCGTGTTCGGCTCTCGTTTTGGAATAGATCAAGACATCGTCGATGAACACGATGACAAAACGGTCAAGATACGGCTTACACACTCGATTCATCAGATCCATGAAAACTGCTGGTGCATTGGTTAGGCCAAAAGGCATGACAACGAATTCGTAATGGCCGTAACGAGTGCGAAACGCGGTTTTGGGTATATCCTCCTCTTGTATACGCAGCTGATGGTATCCTGAACGTAGATCGATCTTCGAGAAACACGTAGCGCCTTGTAGTTGATCAAACAAATCGTTGATTCGAGGCAGAGGATAGCGGTTCTTGATAGTCAACTTATTCAATTCCCGGTAGTCGATGCACATCCGGAACGACCCGTCCTTCTTTTTAACGAAAAGAACTGGTGCGCCCCAAGGAGAGGTGCTCGGGCGAATAAAGCCTTTTTCAAGTAATTCCTGGAGTTGGGTTGAGAGTTCGCGCATTTCGGACGGCGCGAGTCGATAAGGAGCTCTGGCGATAGGATTGGCTCCAGGAATGAGATCAATGCGAAAATCAATATCACGCTTCGGAGGTAATCCGGGAAGATCCTCTGGAAAAACTTGAGGAGATTCTCGAACCACTGGAACGTCTTTTACTTTCTTCTTCTCTTTCTTTTCCTTCTCCGCTGCTACGACGTTAGCCAAGAAAGCCCTGTATTCCTTGCGGAGATACTTGCTAGCTTGTAGGCATGACATAAGCTTGAGACCCTTCGAAGTGGTATCCCCATAAACGCATAATGAATCACCGTTGGCGAGCGAAAAATGAATCATTTTATCGAAGCACACAACTTCGGCATGGTTTTCGCGAAGAAAGTCCATGCCTACTATGACATCAAAGCTTCCTAGTTGCATAGGAATGAGATCGATTGAGAAGATGTGATTGTTGAGCTCGAGAGTGCAATCACGAATAACAGAGTTTACAGCGACGGTTCTTCCGGTAGCGACTTCAACATCGAATGCGGAGGAGAGTCGAGAACGTTTACGACTAAGGAGTTTCTCAAATTCGAGGGACACAAAGCAATTATCGGCTCCAATATCAAACAAACATGAAGCATAAATACCATTCACAAGGAACGTACCATTGACCACGTTGTTGTCGGCCTGGGCTTGACGCACATTAAGATTGAAAGTTCTGGCTCGTGCGGCCTGTTGCTGCTGCTGTTGTTGCTGCTGCGGTTGCTGCTGTTGCTGCTGGGGTTCTTGTTTCACCACCCTGTTCGGGCACATGTTGGCGAAATGGTTCGGGTCGCCACATGTGAAGCATGCTCTGGCTTTGACTGCGGGTGCCGGAGGAGCTTGTTGACCCTGTGGGGCAGCGAGTAGAGCTTGATTGGCAGGAGCTTGACGAATACGGCAGTTGGCAGTAAAGTGGCCGTAGACGTTGCAATGAGCACAGAAGCGGCATTGAATAGCAGTCGGATGATGATAGGTGCAAGTAGGGCAGAGTGGGTGTGGCCCAGTATATGCACGCTTTGCAGGCGGTGCATTGGCCACAGGCGCAACTACTTGACGCTGTTGAGCAGGTACAGCTTGGATCGGTGCAGCAGTAATCGCACAGTTCTTGTTGGTGGAGCTGTTCTTTCTCTTGTTCTTTCGCTTGTTGCTTGACGACGTGGGTTCAGCAGTTGGTGCAGTAGTAGTGGCTTGATGCAGATGCTTGGAGGTCTTATCCCACACCCCAGCCTTGACCCTTTTGTCATTGATCTCAGCGGCCAGCAGATAGGTTTCTTCGATCGTGGTAGTCTTGGCCGCTTGCACGAAAACAGCAACGCAGTCGGGCAAAGCTCGGATGTACTTCTTGATGGTCATCTCAGGGGTCTTGACCTGGTCAGGACAGATAATGCTGAGCTGTTTGAAGCGAGCAGTAAGACCAGCATTGTCTCCATCCTTCTGATGTATGTGCCAAAATTCATCTTCAAGCTTTTGACGCTCGTGAGGAGGGCAGAATTCCTCCAGCATGACTTCTTTGAGCTCTTCCCACGACAAACCGTAAGCTGCATCATTCCCTCTCTTGTTCCTCTCGGCCGTCCACCAGTCCAAAGCACGGGACTGGAAGACGCCGGTAGCGTTCAGAGTTCGAAGGTCATCAGGGCAACCACTTTGTCGCAGAGTAACCTCGATAGAGTCAAACCAGTGGAATAGAGCAGTAGGACCTCCTTCGCCTGTGAATTCTTTCGGCCCACATGACTTGAATTGTTTGAAACTGAAAGGTCTCGCGGCAGCTCTAGGACCCTCAGTCCTCGATTCCTCGGATGATTTGCTGGCATTCTCGCAGACATCGCTCACAGCCTTTGCTACAGCTTTCGCGACGATGGAAGCAAGGCGTCTGTCCCTCTTTTCCTGACGAGAGAGCTGATGACGGGATCCAGACGACATTGTCTGCAATAGACATCGCCATGGAACTCAACACATGTATTCGAATCTCACCTCACACATCTATCACTACTAAAGCTCAGTAACACGTACCATTTAAACGCATATAGTCACAAAATCACAGAATTGCACAAAATCACATAGACATATAGAGCACATAATCACAGTATTCCTAATCACATAACCACAACAGCAAGAAACGCATAAACTTAGTCACTAAAAGCACCTACGAGCGTACAAAGTATTCTAACTGCTCCTATTGTTGATTCGCTAGCGATGAATTGCGTGGGTTTTGTGTTTTAGCAGAAGCAATAGTGTTGGGTTGAAACCAATAGTATCTCAAAACGTTAACAAATAACAGAAAATACATTAAAAAATTTTATAAAGATCGATAAATCGAAGGTAGATTGTCTGCGGCTAATAGACTTCGACTAACCAAAGTAGCTTGACTATTCGCAAGGATCCTGCACAACGACCTCCAGGACTATGCCTTTTGCCTCGATTCTTGGGCGTTGGCGCAATTCCCTTTGGTTAGGTTGTGTATTTAGACCGTTGGAGTCCATCGAACTTTGGTGGAGTTTTGTATAAAAGCGGGACGAGTCGTCAAGGTTAGGGTTTCACCCCTATCTTGCAACTTCCGTCCTTGTTTTGATAAAAATTGAGGAGATTATTCATCAAAATATGGATTTCACTCCTGATTTGGTATAATTCTCCTCGTTTGTAGCTAAAATCGCAAGCTGATTAGGCAACTTTAGTAGAGAGTTTGCGGTTTTCACACCTATTCTCGGCCTTATTACCTGTTCACAACTTGAAAATTCGAGTGCAATGATAGAAAAGAGTGAATGATAGTGGCAAGTTTACGCATGCGCGTGAGTTGGTCTTGTTGGTTCTTAACTATAGTCTAGGTCTCTAAGACTTCGACCCGGACTAGGTCGAGTCTTGCCTAATTCCCTATAGTTATGGCTCTGATACCAATCTGTCACACCCCAACCGATGGCGGAATCATCGGGGCGCGGCACTGAGCGAAACAGATTGTTCAGAAGTTTCCATAACAACTATCATTACCATTTAATTAAACATTACGTCCCATACCGTAACATAAATAGTCAAACAAGTTATTACAGACAACATCAAAACAAATACTCTGTTCCGACAACTCAGATTCAAATAAGTAGCAATTGTTTATCTGCTTCTAGAGACCCCTAATAAGTTATCTACAGACAACTATTTGTTGGGCTCTAAAGCTTTATTCTAGCTTCCAATTCCTACCACATGTGCATCCTAAGCACCTGTCACATACGTTAAAATAATGTCAATACATAAAATGTAAAGGTGAGCATACAAGTTTGATAATAGCATATAGAGTTCGAATTCGTTTACGCATAACCAGCACGTACACATAGAGAAATGAAGCACGTTAGTTATCGACATAGATCCATCGATACCAATGACTGCGGGTTGACTGCCCGAGGCAGTTCGCAATACACGATTACCACTGTAATCCATGCAAGTAAAAGATCCTTAACAACCCCCGTGTGAACGGGTGCTGAGTCCAAACTATAGTACTATCGTTGCTATGGCAGGTAGACAGCATTCCATGTGTAAACATAACAAACAAGCATTCATAAGCCACGTATAACATGCATTAATGGTTAAGCGTTAAAATAGCTTGAGTAGTGTGACAGTTGTAGTTTAAATACTTGTAACGTATGTAACACCCAAAAGTGCTAAAAGCAAAAAGGGTTCGAGTATACTCACAGCGATATGGATTGAAGGGAGCGCTTTTACAGCGAGTACGGTTAGCCTGAATAGATTCGATAACGTAATGATAAGTGACGCGTAAATCAGTACAAGTGAGAGTGGGTAGGATGACTGATCGTGCGGGTCAGTTATCCGTGAGTAGAAGTCATCCGTGCGCATGACCTATCCGTGCGGATGGTGATGCGTGCGGATGGTGTTCCATCCGGTTAGGTTATCCGTGCGTGTGACTGTCCGTGCGGGTGGCAACCCGTGCGGACTAGTTGTACGTGCGGACGACTTATCCGTACGGTTAGATGGCTTGTGTGGATAAATGTTCAAGTGGATTGTTTCTTCCTAAGATGTGTTTGTGTATGATGGCTTGTGCTTTGGAGTTTTCGTTGTAGCATTTAGAAAACACATAAGTGTTTCTATCTTTCAAGCCGGCCGCGCGGACGGCGGTCCGTGCGTATGGTAGTCCGTGCGGGCAGCCTGTGCGCGCGGGCAGAGACAATCCGTCCGGATAGCCTGTCCGTGCGTACGACTTGACCGTGCGGATGACGATTGTTTGATTTTCATTTTAAGGCCTTAGTATCTCATGATCCGTAGAGTAATCCATTCAGAGGTCGTCCGTTCGGATTGCTCGTTCGTCGATACTCAAACCTCGTTTGGAAAGTGGGTCCTAAGGGTAGTCCGTGCGGATGACAACCCGTGCGTATGACCTGTACGTGCGTATGATCTGTACGTGCGTATGACCTGTACGTGCGTATGACCTGTACGTGAGTACGGCTCGTCCGTGCGGACAGCTAGTCCGTGCGGATAGCTTGTCCGTACGGACAACTGGTCTGGTTGTTCCGTTCGTCTACACTTGGTTTCTGTTGTCGTTTATCGAGACGTTCTGATTACGTGGCAACCACTTGGAGTTGTGTTCTCACCCGCGTGACTAGGCCGGTCAGGAACCACCCTAACTCGACCTGTCGGCGACTCAGAACGGTCATCCCGGTTAACCCCGAAATCAGTTGTCTATGGGTAGGACTCCAGATCTAGAACTAGGGCATCACTATTGACGAGTAGAACACTAGGACTGATCGGATTCGTACCGGTTTTAAGGGTAGAAGAAGGAGAGAACTTGGGTTTATTTCTTTCAACTCTTTTATCCTTAGAAAAGTTTAGATTTAGGTGAAGTTATTGTAAAAACTTGTAGAAATCGCTTAGATCTGAGATATTCTTGGTGGAATGAGGTCAAGCTTGAAGTTCTTATGAACTTCATGATGACGTCACCCGAGAATACCTCAAATCCGGATGATTTCTTGGTTAAAATCGAAGTTTCGAAAGATAGAAATGTGTAGAATCGTGTAGTGATCAAAGATGTAAAAGAATTAGTGCAAGATCTTACCTGGATTGGGAGAAATCTGAGAAAAAGTGAAGAATGCGTGTGGTTCGGACGTCACTTGCAAAAAGTGGAAAAAGTGGAGAGTGACCCGTGTATTTATAGGATGCCAAAAAGGGAAAGGGTGAGCCGTGCGCATGGCACGCACCCGGGTAGGCTATCCGCGCGGACTGGTCATCCGTGCGGATTGGCAATCCGTGCGGATTGGCAATTCGTGCGGATGGGCCATCCGTGCGGATGCCACCTCCTTTGGTGTGTTCGGTGCGATGTTGATTCGGTTTCGATTTGCGAGCGATTCGATAGGGTTTCCTAATCAAATTACTTTCAGTCCCAACTACTTCTTATATGGTCCGACTCGGGATTCGGGTTCGGGTTCATTTATATTCGAGTTAGATTTCGAGTTCGATTGGGTTCGCTTGATTATCACAACATAAAATATCATAAAATAAACATGCACAGGTAACACGTAAGGCACACACACACGTATAATGACAAGTAAAGTACATAACTCGAGTTACGATTCGATGTCGATTTGATTAGCATAGCTTGATTAACTTTATCGCATTGTTACTTCCTATCGTTCACAGTCGTAGGTCGATTGAAATGCGGTTAGCATGACTCGATTATTGTAATGTACGACATTTACTCCACATAATCTAAATATCATACAAACAATTCTACGAGTCACGTCGCGCGAATTCGGTCCTTGACTTTGACCTTGACTTTGACTTTCACTCGTGAAAACACGGGGTGTTACAGCCTCCCCTTGACTTTTACTTTGACCTTGACTTTGACTTTCTATTGATAGAGTTTTGTCTAGCTAGTTTTTAAGGTTGTTGTCCTACACCAGGAGGACAAACGTACGTATTCTGCACCAGGAGAATTTGTAGGATTAATAATGGCATCCTACCTATGGAGGATGGCCGTACATATCTTCCCAAGGGGATATGTAGATTTAGTTTTAAATTCTTTAACCCATTCCCAAACCACCGGGAATCCCATGCCTTGTAGAAAGTGTGAACTCACCTCGGTTTGCTCGGTTAGATTCTCAAATATAGCTAACAGTCAAGGTCGGTCAATCACGTCCTAATATGATTACCAGTTAGTCATTCAGTGATTTTTAAATAGAGCACAAAGTTCCTACACGTATCTATCACATAACATGCATCACTTTAACGGTTTATTCCCATATAAGTTTCCCATCCATTCCCCACTCATAAACAAACATACGATGATGCACATAACACATATAACATGTTATATCATTCACAGATAACCTACCCGACATTTAGACATGCAAATTACAACTTAAGTCATTTCAGCATTAATATTCAAAACCGGCTGTTTTCGGACATTTTAATAAAATAGTTAACTTATTCCAAAATTCCCAAATTTTTACAGAATGTCTTAAACGATCCAAATATTACTGTGTAAAAATATCGGGGTCCAGCTCATTACCAATATTTAATAAAAATTCATTTTTCGGACTGAACTCAGATTTATCTTTTTCTGACCACAGTCCACGGAATAATTTATTTAAAATTCATCGAGAGTCCGATTTACGAAATTCCAGTGGGGTAATTACAAATACATCGGTGGTCA
Source organism: Helianthus tuberosus (assembly GCA_030545235.1). Lineage (NCBI taxonomy): Eukaryota > Viridiplantae > Streptophyta > Magnoliopsida > Asterales > Asteraceae > Helianthus > Helianthus tuberosus. Next base: position 146,509,000 of record CM060410.1, on the reverse strand, counting down.
TCTACAATACAAATTCCATGATTTAACTCTACACAGAATTCAAGTTATGACAGAAAATAAAACGCATATTTTCAGCAGAAAAATGCAGCTCTAGCTGTTGTTACAAAATGACACTTTAAAAACAGCAAACGAAGTCCAAAAATTATGATTCCGGTGCCATTAGAACCGTATTTCATAATACATAAACCTAAACTTCAGAAAATACATTTTTCATTAAGTTACGGTTCTGTTACAGCCAACTGAAGTTGGCTGTAAAAACCAAACAGCCTACTGTTTCAGCTTTTATCTTTTTAACTTGTGTTCGATTGATTCCGTTAACTTGTTTAGTGATCACAACAACATCAAACATCAATATTACAAGTAGATCAGCAAGTAATCTGCAACATAATCAAGACAACTTCAATTTATCATCACTTCATTATGTTTCAACAATATTTCATTACAAGTTAGTTTATATGAAAGACTTTGTTCATGGTTCTTTAGTGTTCATGGATTTTCATCATCAAACAACTATTAACCACTCTAATAACATGAAAGATGAACGGATCTAAGTTCTTACCACTAGTTCAAGACTAGGGAAGTTCGAGTGAGGAAATGTGGTGGTTAATAGCAACCTAGAGAGGTTCTTGACAATCCGTGAGCTCCACGCTTCGTGATTCACCTTGTAACACCTTGTTGTACACTTGGAAAGCTTGAACAAGAATCGAAAATGGTTGATGTAGTAAAAGGGGTGTTCGGCCGAGCTTCTATGGAGGAAGAGAGAGAGAAGTTTGTAGATGATGATGAAGATATGCACTAGGGACTTGTGGATTTATAAATGGACTTTCCAACATCCTATTACCCACTAGATCTAATGTCTTCTAGATACTTAACATAACCAAATAATTAATCAAAGAAAATCATGGGGTGTGAGACCCCATGTAACCGTCTCAAGGGGGGGTATAGGGTTGGGTTTCAATGATCTAGTTAGGATTTAGTTAGAGTTTAAAGGGTATAGTTAGTGTAATATTATGTGTGTTATAATATAAAGTGCGTTAGGGTGTTCGGGGACCCTAACTAGCTCAGAAAAAATAAGGATAAAGTGTTTGGCAATATTTTTGTGTTCCGGGTAAAGTCCGGTGGTTCGGTTTGACATTGTTCCGTTAAAGTGCTTAATTAATCCGTAAAGTGTCCTACATGTATATTTTTGCAACGTCTTTAATTTTTAACACTCAGGAAGGCATACCGGACTATTTAGCAACTTTTCTGTATACTATTAGTACGTTAACAATTACATGTAAGCATAACACAGTAAATCAGAGAACAGTTAAATGATTCAGCACAGTCATCAAGTACTTTAATTATCATTAATATATTGTACGGTTACATGTAAATTTGAGGGTTGTCACATTCTCCCCCTGTTAAGAGAATTTCGTCCCGAAATTTAGCGCGTGGTTACTGAGGAAGCTAGTTAAGTTGCGTTGGTTTTCCTGGGGTGTCACATCATCCCCCCGTTGATTTGGAATTTCGTCCCGAAATTCTGCAGTAGCTTCAGTCTCAGTAGTGGTTGCGTTTTTCTTAAACAGCTGGGGATACTTGAGTTTCATTTGGTCTTCTCGTTCCCAGGTATACTCTGGGCCACGACGAGCATTCCAACGAACTCGGACCAGAGGTATCCTGGTACGCTTGAGGATCTTAACATCTCGATCCGTAATCTCTACTGGTTCCTCGACGAATCGCAGCTGGTCGTCGATTATGAGTTCCTTGAGAGGAACTATGAGGGTCTCATCTGACAGACACTTCTTCAGATTCGACACATGGAAAACATTGTGAACTCCACTGAGTTCTTCAGGTAGATTCAACCTGTAGGCGACTTTGCCAATTTTCTCAATGATCTCGAACGGTCCGACACAACGCAGATTGAGCTTGCCTCGTTTGCCAAAGCGGACTACACCTTTCCTAGGTGAGACTTTGAGTAGCACTCGATCCCCAACCTGGAACTCGAGTGGTTTTCTTCCTTTATCAGCATAGCTTTTCTGACGGTCACGAGCTGCCGCCATTCGCTGTCGTATCTGAGCAATCCTCTCAGTCGTGTCTACTATGAGTTCTGGGCCAGTAATTTGGTTGTCACCAACTTCTGCCCAACAGAGAGGTGATCGGCATTTGCGTCCGTATAATGCCTCGAATGGAGCGGCTTGGATGCTGGTGTGGTAGCTGTTGTTATACGAAAACTCCACCAGCGGGAGGTGCTTTTCCCAGCCATTACCAAAATCGATTACACATGCCCTAAGCATGTCTTCAAGGGTTTAGATGGTGCGTTCAGATTGCCCATCCGTCTGTGGGTGATAAGCGGTGCTCATATCTAAACGTGAGCCAAAGGATTTGTGCATTGCTTGCCATAGTTCAGAAGTAAAACGCACGTCACGATCAGAAATGATGGAGGTTGGCACTCCGTGCCTTGATACCACTTCCTTTAGGTAAATGTCTGCAAGAGTAGAAAACTTATCCGTTTCTTTGATAGCCAAAAAATGTGCAGACTTGGTCAATCGATCTACGATCACCCAAATGGTATCGTTTCCGCGTTGAGATCTAGGCAGACCAGTAACGAAATCCATCGAAATTTGCTCCCATTTCCATTTCGGGATCTCCGGTTGTTGAAGTAGGCCTGATAGTTTCTGATATTCCGTTTGACTCTCACACAAGTCAAGCACTTACTGACGTAGGTTGCTATGTGGGCTTTCATGCCAGGCCACCAATACGTAGTCTTGAGGTCGTGGTACATTTTATCCAAACCAGGATGTACCGAATAACGAGACTTGTGTGCTTCATCCATCACAAGCTCGCATAGGTCTCCATAAAGTGGAATCCATATGCGCCCTGTTACATAGTAAGCGTCGTCTTCCTTTTGCTCTAGTCGTTGCCTCGATCCTCGCAAGGACTCGGCCCTGATGTTCTCCGCTTTCAATGCTTCGACCTGAGCATCACGAATTTGAGCGGGAAGGTTAGATTGGATGGTAAGCTGTAAAGCACGTACACGCTTAGGTATAGTATCCTTTCGACTGAGGGCGTCGGCCACAACATTGGCCTTGCCCGGATGATATTTGATAGCGCATTCATAATCATTCAAGAGCTCAACCCATCGGCGTTGTCGCATATTTAATTCCTTTTGCTTGAAGATATGCTCGAGACTCCAGTGATCGGTGTAAATGGTGCACTTGGTACCGTACAGGTAATGTCTCCATATCTTAAGTGCAAAAATAACTGCTCCCAGCTCCAAGTCATGCGTAGTGTAGTTCCTTTCGTGAACTTTAAGTTGGCGCGATGCGTAGGAAATGACCTTGTCACGTTGCATCAATACGCAACCAAGTCCTTGGATGGAAGCGTCACAGTAAACCACAAAATCATATGTGCCTTCAGGCAATGAGAGGATAGGTGCGCTACAAAGTCAATCCTTCAAGTGCTGAAATGCGGACTCCTGTGCATCACCCCAACGATAGGTAACACCCTTCTGAGTCAGTGAAGTGAGAGGTTGCGCAATCTTTGAGAAATCCTTGATAAACCTTCTGTAATATCCTGCCAAACCCAAGAATTGGCGGATTTCTATTGGTGTGCGGGGTGCATGCCAGTTCTTGATTGAGTCAACCTTGGATGGATCAACATGAATCCCATCCTTGTTTACCACATGGCCTAGAAAGTGGACTTCGCGAAGCCAGAAGTCACATTTCGAAAACTTGGTATATAACTGCTCTTTTCGAAGAAGTTCCAGCATAAGTCATAGATGCTGCTCGTGTTCCTCCTGACTCTTAGAATAGATCAGGATATCGTCGATGAACACAATAACAAACTTATCCAGGTAAGGTTTTCATACTCGGTTCATGAGATCCATGAAGACCGCTGGTGCATTCGTCAGCCCGAATGGCATAACCAGAAGCTCGTAATGGCCGTAACGAGTTCTGAATGTTGTTTTGGAGACGTCCTCATCTCGGACCCTCAGCTGATGGTATCCCGATCTCAAATCAATCTTGGAGTAATAGCTAGACCCTTGCAACTGGTCGAACAAGTCTTCAATACGTGGGAGAGGATAACGATTCTTCACGGTCACCTTGTTAAGTTCGCGGTAGTCGATACACATTCTGAAAGTACCATCTTTCTTCTTCACAAACAAGACTGGAGCTCCCCAGGGCGAAGAGCTAGGACCTATAAAACCCTTTTCCAAGAGTTCTTGTAATTGCGTGGACAGTTCTTCAAGTTCTGATGGAGCTAGACGATAAGGTGCTCGAGCTATGGGCGCTGCTCCAGGAGCTAGCTCGATTTGAAATTCAACTTGACGATGAGGCGGAAGACCAGGTAATTCCTCAGGAAATACCTCGGGAAAGCTACGTACAATAGGGATGTCTTCAATTCTCTTATCTTCCGTTGATGTGTCAGTAATGAGTGCTAAAATGGCAGTGTGGCCCTTTCGTAAACACTTCTGGGCCTTAAGGAAAGAAATGATGCCTTCGACAGCCCCACTCTTGTCGCCATGAATCACGAGGGGTTCCTCACCAGAACGAGGAATGCGGACGATTTTCTCCTTGCAAACAATCTCCGGTTGATGATGAGATAGCCAATCCATCCCAATAACGACGTCAAAACTACCAAGTGTGATAGGAATAAGATCGATAGAGAAAGTCTGACCAGCTAAGACGACGTTACAACCTTTAACTACGTGTGTGGCTTCAAGACTTTTACCATTTACTAGCTCTATCGTGTGTTTGGTGTTTAGAAGTGTTGGAGTGCGCTTAAGCATTTGGCTAACTTTTAAGGACACATAACTAGTATCGGCACCCGAATCGAATAAAACAGTAACAAAGAAGTCGTCCAGAAGAAACTTACCCATCACAACGTTGGGATCGTTCCTTGCATCACCTTGACCAATCACGAACACACAACCCCTTGCTCCATTACAATTGTTGTTACCCCCGTTGTTGCCTCCATTGTTGCCTCCATTGTTGTTCCCGTTTCCTTGATTGTTGTTGTTCTGATTCTGGTTCAGTTGGGGGCAGTTCCTCTTAAAGTGACCTTCAGCGCCACACTGAAATCATCCTTTATTGCCCTGCTGTTGCTGCTGCTGGTGATTCTGTGGAGCTTGTTGTTGTTGTTGGCGATTCTGATTTGCAGGACGCGGGCTCCTGTAATCCCTAGCTTCATAGCCCAGCTTGTGACATCTTTGACATAGACCTTTGTTGCACTGCCCGCTGTGATGCTTGTTGCACCGGTTGCACTTGGGGTGGTTTCCTCGGTATCCACCCTGTCCTTGATTACCGGAAGATTGCTGACCAGTACTCTGGTAGTCATCAGTCTTTCGCTGCTGAGACTGAACTGAAGCAGAACCCTTACTGGAGTTCCCATCCCATTTTCGCTTGTTGTCGGTAGGTGCATCAGAAGTAGCTGTGGCAGTGATTCGTTTGGGCAGCCTGTTTTGATCCACCGCCTGGTCTGTGAGTCGATGGGCCAACTTGATGATTTGTTGTATGGTACCTAGGTTGGCTGAAGTCACGTGACTTTAAATCTCTGGTACAAGGCCTTTGAGATACAGCTCAATTCATTTGATGGGAGGGTCCACCATGGTAGGGCATAAGATGGCCAGCTCATTTGACCTTTTCGTATACGCCTCAATCTCTACCCCGTCATTTTCAGGTTGAAAAACTCCACCTCTAGTTTGTGGATGTCATCACGGCTACAATACGCTTCCTTGATCATTTCCTTGAAATCGTTCCATGGGGTGGCATTAGCAGCAACCAACCCCAGCATCTGAACCTGAGCGTTCCACCACGTGAGCGCTGTTCCTTCAAGAGTACCAGTAGCATACTTCACTCTACGAGCCTCGGGGCATTCGCACATCTCAAAGATAGACTCGAGCTTCTCAAACCAGTGGAGGAGGCCTACAGCTCCTTCAGTGCCACTGAAAGTAGTAGGTCGGCAGTCCATGAAGGTTTTGAACGTACACACAGGAGGTTGAGCATGTTGACATGTTGCGCGAGAATAAAAGACAAGATTAAGCATGAGGGTTGGTTTGCGAAGGTAGGATCTAAACGTCCTAAGGTGAGTTGGTATGGCAGGTTATACCTCCTGCAGGGTTAGCTGCAAGTGCCTCAGCGACTTGTGCGTTGATCAAAGTCGTCAACTGGGCTTGAGTGAGGTTGATACGTCCTCCGCGTCCGCTCATCATCTTCATAATGAAGCAACGTAAGTGAGAAAGGTGTCGCGAAGTGCGTAAGTGTGGGACGACAATAGAGAGTAAGCACACAAGGTTCAAATAACAATTATCACATTATCTAATGCACAATGAGAACTATCTAACCGACAATATAACATAAATCATACCATTTATGGTGTCGAGTCTTGCACGTGGAGCGAAGCGTCGTTGTGGATCGTTGAACACTGTACAGGTTATAGTCTGGTTTTATCAAAAAGTTTTTCCCTTTTTAAAACCAAGTTCACTATAACCAATGGCTCTGATACCAATCTGTCACACCCCCAAAATCCACCATGCGGAGCGTTACCGCTTGGAGGCGTGACGTGACCAGGATCGAGCCACCAATCATATTGAACATCGTAATTAAGTAAATAAGACCAACCATAATACGATTGGTGACCAAAGCTAGTTAACCATGTTTAGTTTAAACAGCAGAAGCATAAAAGTAAATCTAAAAGCATAAGTCCATAGTTTATAAGTTAAAGTTCAAAACGCAAGTTTAATAAGTTCATAAAGATTTAAATAATAAGCACGGAACATAACAGTCCGTACACCACAACGACTCCTTCCTCGTGCAAGCTCCAAGCGTTTAGCGACCTGTAAGGCATGTAACAACGAGTCAACAACAAAGTTGAGTGAGTTCACGTTTGGTTGTTTAGTTTTAAGTTGTTTCTGAAAAACGTGGTTTGACTTTCGTTGGCTTAATTGCCGTGGGGGTTACCCCGTAGTTGAAAGTATGTTTAACTAGTTCCTTTTTCATTACCCAAACCATAACCATAATCAGTGGGGGCTTTCCCCGTGTGAACTACTAGACGGTATGATATCGACTACTACACAAATAAGTTGTGCCTTATACCAGCGTCTATCATCACTGATAGTCTGCCATAGTCCATTAGTAGACGCCCGTCCGACCGGCACGGTGTGAGGTTTGTTAAACCTAATAGCGCTATTAACTAATGACCCGCTCGCCATTGGCCTCGGCGATTAAGTCGATATAATGAAGAGCGACTTATTGATAGAGTTTTGTCTAGCTAGTTTTTAAGGTTGTTGTCCTACACCAGGAGGACGAACATACGTATTCTGCACCAGGAGAATTCGTAGGATTAATAATGGCATCCTACCTATGGAGGATGGCCGTACATATCTTCCCAAGGGGATATGTAGATTTAGTTTTAAATTCTTTAACCCATTCCCAAACCACCGGGAATCCCATGCCTTGTAGAAAGTGTGAACTCACCTCGGTTTGCTCGGTTAGATTTTCAAATATAGCTAACAGTCAAGGTCGGTCAATCACGTCCTAATATGATTACCAGTTAGTCATTTAGTGATTTTTTTAATAGAGCACAAAGTTCCTACACGTATCTATCACATAACATGCATCACTTTAACGGTTTATGCCCATATAAGTTTCCCATCCATTCCCCACTCAAAAACAAACATACGATGATGCACATAACACATATAACATGTTATATCATTCACAGATAACCTACCCGACATTTAGACATGCAAATTACAACTTAAGTCATTTCAGCATTAATATTCAAAACCGGCTGTTTTCGGACATTTTAATAAAATAGTTAACTTATTCCAAAAATTCCCAAATTTTTACAGAATGTCTTAAACGATCCAAAATTACTGTGTAAAAATATCGGGGTTCAGCTCATTACCAATATTTAATAAAAATTCATTTTCCGGACTGAACTCAGATTTATCTTTTTCTGACCACAGTCCACGGAATAATTTATTTAAAATTCATCGAGAGCCCAATTTACGAAATTCCAGTGGGGTAATTACAAATACATCGGTGGTCATCTACAGTACAAATTCCATGATTTAACTCTACACAGAATTCAATTTATGACAGAAAATAAAACGCATATTTTCAGCAGAAAAATGCAGCTCTAGCTGCTGTTACGAAATGACACTTTAAAAATAGTAAACGAAGTCCAAAAATTATGATTCCGGTGCCATTAGAACTGTATTTCATAATACATAAACCTAGACTTCAGAAAATACATTTTTCATTAAGTTACGGTTCTGTTACAGCCAACTGAAGTTGGCTGTAAAAACCAAACAGCCTACTGTTTCAGCTTTTATCTTTTTAACTTGTGTTCGATTGATTCCGTTAACTTGTTTAGTGATCGCAACAACATCAAACATCAATATTACAAGTAGATCAGCAAGTAATCAGCAACATAATCAAGACAACTTCAATTTATCATCACTTCATTATGTTTCAACAATATTTCATTACAAGTTAGTTTATATGCAAGACTTTGTTCATGGTTCTTTAGTGTTCATGGATTTTCATCATCAAACAACTATTAACCACTCTAATAACATGAAAGATGAACGGATCTAAATTCTTACCACTAGTTCAAGACTAGGGAAGTTCGAGTGAGGAAATGTGGTGGTTAATAGCAACCTAGAGAGGTTCTTGACAATCCGTGAGCTCCACGCTTCGTGATTCACCTTGTAACACCTTGTTGTACACTTGGAAAGCTTGAACAAGAATCGAAAATGGTTGATGTAGTAAAAGGGGTGTTCGGCCGAGCTTCTATGGAGGAAGAGAGAGAGAGAAGTTTGTAGATGATGATGAAGATATGCACTAGGGACTTGTGGATTTATAAATGGACTTTCCAACATCCTATTACCCACTAGATCTAATGTCTTCTAGATACTTAACATAACCAAATAATTAATCAAAGAAAATCATGGGGTGTGAGACCCCATGTAACCGTCTCAAGGGGGAGGGGGTATAGGGTTGGGTTTCAATGATCTAGTTAGGATTTAGTTAGAGTTTAAAGGGTATAGTTAGTGTAATATTATGTGTGTTATAATATAAAGTGTGTTAGGGTGTTCGGGGACCCTAACTAGCTCAGAAAAAATAAAGATAAAGTGTTTGGCAATATTTTTGTGTTCCGGGTAAAGTCCGGTTGTTCGGTTTGACACTGTTCCATTAAAGTGCTTAATTAATCCGTAAAGTGTCCTACATGTATATTTTTGCAACGTCTTTAATTTTTAACACTCAGGAAGGCATACCGGACTATTTAGCAACTTTTCTGTATACTATTAGTACGTTAACAATTACATGTAAGCATAACACAGTAAATCAGAGAACAATTAAATGATTCAGCACAGTCATCAAGTACTTTAATTATCATTAATAGATTGTACGGTTACATGTAAATTTGAGGGTTGTCACATCCATTTTTTCCCCAAAACATACCCCAAACCCAAAATACAACCCAAACCGAATCCGTACCTGAAACCCAAGCCGAACGCACTTCCTCAAAAAGGAGAAGTCATCGAAAGAAGGATGAGACCGAAAAACATGCTACTAAGAAGATCGAATTTTGGTTTCCTAAGGAAGAATTTGAGTTTGCAAAAGAATGGCTCAACGTATCGGAATATGAGATTGTTGGTAAATTTTATCTCCATATACTTTTTTTTACATACTTTTATAAACATATAGTTTTGTAAATATATTTTTTAAATTAAACATATACTTTTATAAATATATTTTTTATAGGAAACGACCAAGATATAAAGGTATTTTGAGGTCGTATACGTGAGAAATTTTTCGCCGCAATAGGTCGTGGCGAATATCAAACGCCCGACTCTTTTTCGGGAAAGTGGAGCGCTATGAGGACGAAGGTTAGCAATTTCAACAATATACATACTAATCTCGTCAACAATAATCGAAGAAAAAGTGGTTCGAGCGACGTGGACGTTATGACCCAAGCCCACACCGACTATAGATTGTATCATGGGCATCACTTTACGATGGTAAGTACGTGAGAGCTTCTTCGCAAATCTCCCAAGTGACATCTTGTACAACCGTCCGACCCAACCCGCCCTAGGTCAAAACGGTCAAAATCAACATCCACTACCGAACCATCCGAGTCCGATTCTCGTACAACAATTAATCTAAACGACGATGTTGACGAAATTGAAGAACCACAAGAGCTGCCACGACCAAAGGGTAGGGATAAAAGTAAGGCAGCGGCACGAGGAAAGTCTTCTTCAACGCCATCGGATGGCCCATCAAATTTGAACGAGTTCGAGGCAAGTCTCAACTCGATTAAGGAAAAAGAGCAAGAAATGAAAATGTAGAAACAAATCCAGAAAGACATGGAATTTTTCGCGAAAGACTTTTCAAAACTAGTGGAGGAGGACTGAGTCATTTTGGAGGCTCGTAAGGCACACCTTCGGACGAAATATATATAGTTTTTTATTTTCTAGTACCTTATGTTTTTTTAATGACTTTGTAATGTTTTTCTTTTTTTTTAATGAAATTATGTTTTTTTTTTATTTTCTAGTTATTAAAATTGGCATTTAATTTAAAAAAATAAAATATATATAAGTAAAAAATAATTAGGTAATGATGACGGGGGCTTTATCCCACACCCTGCAAGTTAAGGGATGGCGTGATAAAGCCCCCTGGCTGACGTGGATCTGATGTGGCGCTGACGTGTCTTGATAAAGCCACTAAGGGCTTTATCCCACACTCTACAGCCTTAGGATTACGAGTAAAATAGATTGTCGGTAAAAGAAAAAATATATATCTTTAAATTTTTAAATCTAGACATTTATGATCATAGAGAGTTAGTTTAAAATTTTCAATAACTCAAACAACATATAAATTTTAATATTATAAACTATGATTTATTTGTTGATAATAATTATTATCGTTTACTTTACCAATGACATTTTTAGCTTTATTTTTGTTGACAGGGACTATTCGACTCTAACGGAGAACTAATTTTATTTGTCCCTCGTGACGTGTAAGTCAAAATACATGTATTTTAATGGTATCTCGGTCTTTACAAGCACTCCATGAGCAGACAAAGTTACTTCTTAGCGACGGTAGGATAGCCCTTGGCAACAAAATCAAAAGTTGAGGGTGTTGTTTGTCAAATTATAGATATAGATTATCAGGCAATGACTCTTTAGTTTAAACTATTAGGGTGGAGATACAATAAAAAGTTTATTTGGCTAGGGACCATCCATTTAGTTAATCAAGAGCTAAGATTAAATGAATGAAATTGAAGCAAAAAAAAGAGGCGCATGGGTTTTTTGGGACATCCTAGTCAATCCAACACAATAGTTTCTCTCTCCTCCAATTCCCCCTCATTTTTTAAACGTTAATAACTTTTTCATACGATATTATTTTTTTATAAAAATTGCACCAAAAAAACGAGCGTTTTTTTATCTTTAAAACGAGTATAGTATTGCTATATTTTCGAAAAAAAAAATTTGAAAACCCAGTTGCGTAAACGCAATGGAGAAAACTCAGTTGGGTAAAACGCAATGAAAAAAAAAACGTAAAAAAATGACTTTTTTCTAAAACGCAACGCAGCAAAAACACTTAAAAATGTCTTATTTCTAAAACGCAATGGCCAGAAAACACTTAAAAATGTCTTATTTCTAAAACGCAATGGCCAGAAAACACTTAAAAATGTCTTATTTCTAAAACGCAATAGCCAGAAAACACTTAAAAATGCCTTATTTCTAAAACGCAATGCCTAGAAAACACATAAAAATGTCTTATTTCTAAAACGCAATGGCCTAAAAACACAAAAGAAACTGTTCTCTCTAAAACGCAATGAACTGAATACACATAAAAATGTGTATACCTAAAACGCAATAAGTAAAAACACTTCAAAAATGTTTTATTTCTAAAACGCAATAACCAGAAACTTTTGTTCACAGAACCAGAAACTGTCTAAAACGCAATGACCAGAAACTGTTGTTCACAGTACCAGAATCTAACTAAAACGCAATGACCAGAACCTGTTGTTTACAGAACCAGAAACACTGTCTACGAATGCAGTTTTGTATGTGAATTGTCTGAACCAGGAAGCATGAGATAAAAAACTGTCTACGAATGCAGTTTTCCAGAGGCAATTTACAGCTCAACCCCAGCCAGGGGCTCTGCCCCTTGGACCCCGCCAGGGGCTGCCGCCCCTGGGAACCAGGGGCGCTGCCCCGGACCCCCGCCAAGATCGTAAAACGCAATGACTAAATCAAAAACCCAGATCGTAAAAATGAAATTAAAGAATTTCTTACATGGATCGAAGTGATTTCTTCAACAATTGACGAAGTTTGAATGATTGAAACACTTATCAGCGCTTGAATCGAACGAATCGAGTGATTATCTCCAAAATCACCGAAAAAAACGAGATTTTTTATGAAATTAAACTGGGTTTTCTTCAAAAAAAAAAACTGAAGAACACGTTGATCGGGTGTTTGAATCATTGATTGGTGATGAAAATCGCACTATAATGTAGTGATTTTTGAGATAGAAAGTGAAGAAATGGTTGAAGATTGTGAGTTTTGAAAATGGTGGGTTTTGAAGTTACTGAGTTTTGGAAAGGAAGAAGAAATGGTTGGATTGACTAAAATACCTTTTTTCTTTATTTTAAATGTTGCCACATGTCCTAATCCTATTGCTTCCTACACTTTCTAGCCAAAATAAACTTCCTATTTGATCTTTTCCCTAAACTATTAATATTCAAATTGACAAAAGTTTAATATTCAAATTGACAAGTTTATAACCATTCAATGTATAAACAGTGATTAACTAACTAGTTAAAAATGTATAAGTTGTTCAAAAAAAAAAAGTTAAAAACGTATAATGCAATTAAATATATGAGCTAATCAAATTACTTAATTTCTAAAGCTATCATATCTAAAGATAATTAAAATAAATCTGAAGGTGATATATTCTAGATAATATAAACAGTATTTATATAATAAAATATTCAATATATTTTATTAAACTAGTTTTTTAGGACCCGCGCGTTTTGCAGGATCGTAAAACAAAAAAAAAATAGACGTAAAAACGTTGAACCAGACATGTGTATTTCAAAATATTAACTCGTCAGATTTAGACCAAAATGTAAAACACTATCATATATTAATTTGTAAAATTGTTGTGTGAGTTACTTTCAGTGTTCAACTTTGTACAAATTTTAGGGTTGTAAACGAGCCGAGACGAGCCAAGCTAGACCCAGCTCGAGCTCGGCTCGAACTCGATTCGAGCTGGCTCGGCTCGAGCTCGAATTTCAAATCGAGCTGAGATTTAAGGCTCGAGCTCAACTCGATTAGAATTCAAGCTAGCTCGGCTCGGCTCAATCTAGCTCGAACTAACAAAGAAACGCAAAATTTACTACTTAAAAATGAATTTCTTCATAGACTAAGGGTCATTCGCCATTAAATTTAACCATATGACTAAATATGCAAGTATAAATAGTTAATTCACTTTGTACACTGTCTTTACCTTCTTTTACAAGGGAGATACTCCCTTAGTTTTTGTTTTCTAAGCGATGTGGGACAAAAAAATGAAGTATGTAAACATTATCAAGCCAGCTCACGAGCTCACAAGCCAAGCCAGGCCAAGCTCGAGCTCGGCTCGTTTACCAATCGAGCCGAGCCGAGCTTGCACGTTTACAACCGACACAATTTCGAGTCGAGCTTTCTCCGAGCTTTTTTCGAGAGAGCTGCAAGCCACGAGTTTTTTGAAAGAATCTAAACCATTAGATTTTTAATCTAATGGTTGAGATCTTGATGGCAATCTTGTAAATAGTGTAACAATTTAAATAATTAATTTTCTAGATTAAGGGTATAAAGGTAAAATTAACATTTTTAAATTTAGAAAGTCACATGCAATCCACATGCAAGTTCCCCCCTTCTTTTTTAAACGTCAATAACTTTTTATACGTAACTCTTTTTTTTTTAAATTACACCATAATAACGAGTGTTTTTTATCTTTAATATGAGTACCATATTGTTATACTTATGTAGAGAAAAAAATTATGTTTCGATTGGATGTTTTAGTCCATTGTGTTTTTTCTATATTCATACAATGGTGTTTTCATTGTATTGTGATTCAAGGCATTGTGTTTTACAATAAAACACCATATGGAAATATACAACTAATGCAGAAAACACCATTCAAAACTAACGACGTGCAAAAAAAGACACTGCAACATAATATCTACAACATAACACCATACGCAACTAATCAAACTGTAGAAAAGAAACAACTGGTATAAAAAACACCCTTCAACTTCAATAGTATACATCAAAACACCATATACATATAAAAACACCATGGAAAGATTACACATGGTGTCATTAAATAAACTCGTATACTAAACGAAAATCACCCATGCAAAAAACACCATACACTATAACATCAAATGGGCAAAAACCATATTCATGAGAAAACTAATCAGATTGAAATTCAAAATTCGAATTCCTAAAATAACTACCTAAATTCGGTTACATTTATTTAATCCTAAAATAACTACCTAAATTCGGTTACATTAAATGAATCCTTAATTAGAATTATTCGTACAATTACCATTATATCCTTAATCTAATAAAATGGATAGGGAAAGATCTAATGGTTGATATTCTTTCTTACCCTTCTCACGCTTTTGTTCTTTTTTACAGGATCCTCTACCTAGTTAATTCACTTTGTACACTGTCTTTACCTTCTTTTACAAGGGAGATACTCCTTTAGTTTTTGTTTTCTAAGCGATGTGGGACAAAAAAATGAAGTATGTAAACATTATCGAGCCAGCTCACAAGCCAAGCCAGGCCAAGCTCGAGCTCGGCTCGTTTACCAACCGAGCCGAGCCGAGCTGGCTCGTTTACAACCGACACAATTTCGAGCCGAGCTTTCTCCGAGCTTTTTTCGAGCGAGCTGCGAGCCACGAGTTTTTTGAACACCCCTAACAAATTTGTATGCTTATAGTATTGAGATTCATTACACAACCTCCACTTACTAAACTTCTCATCTCCCTCTCTCATAGTAAAGAAATCTAAATTAAAGCAATAACAAAACTCTTCTTTCATAGTAAAGAAATTATCATATATTAATCTAAATATGATAATAAGCGAAGGGAATGAACAGTGCTAAAACACCCTGGCACTCTTCATTGGGCCATACATAAACAGATCAATGGCCATGTTATCCCCACGTGTCTCACAATACCTCCACCGCTTCATCTTTGATTTATCCTGCAACACATTAGGGTTCATCTTTGCCTCAATATCTCCAACGGGTGACTGAACTCTCTCACGACAGCTGCTAACCCGGCGACTCTAGCGACGATGGTGACTGATGGTGGTCTAACCGAAGATGACCTAGGGCTCCACTGTGAACCCTATTTGTGGTGGTTTATCTCCGTCGTTCACCGGAATTTACAGTGGTTTGTACGGTGGCTATGGCTGCGATTCCGTGTCACGGAAAACATTCATCATTTATTAAATGTGGTTGCTATTGTGGCTACTACAAAAGGCCATTGAAGATAAACTAGATGTTTGTAATTGCCTAAAGTCGGCTTCGAGAAGCCTAAACCCAAATCCGGCGCTAGCTAAAACACTTCCTGGAAATTGTGAGATCAGTTTGGGTTTCACCATGTCAGCTAACATTGATTGCACCAAGTAAATTGCTAATCTCCTTTTGTAGATATAGACAGAAGAATTAGCATAGTAATTGGTTACACAGATGGATATTGATTCATCTGAATATGACCATATGTCATCATTAAGATCTATAAATTTTTACTAAGAACCATTTGTGTTAATTTTACTTTAGATTGTTTAGATTTGTTTCATATTCTTGCATTTTGAAAAACCTAATTTTGTCATAGTGAGATTTTAGGTTACTTTGTAGTATCTATTTTGTGATTGATGTTGTTAATATTAATAAGCTTCAATTTATGGTTGAAATTTGATAGAAGTTTATCAAATTGTGTTAAGTTTGACTTAATTTCAATCAAATTTGAGATATATTCATAAAATTGATAAAATAATAACAAAACTTTAAAAAAAATTCATAGTTTATATTTTTTCCAGGTTCTCGGCAAGACCGTTAAAGGGCGTTTGGTTTGGTGGCGGCGAGGATCACTGGTGTATAGATCTTTGTGGCCGTTTTAGGGTTTCGCGGATGATTGTATTCTGGATAACCATTAACCCTTCAGTTTACCTGTTACACAGTTGATTTGTTAGGCTTTGGTTTCATACCATTTTTGGTTGTGGTGAGTTCTTAGATTCTGCTGCTGAAAATTAATGAGCATCTTGCCTTTGGGTGGCAGGGATTGTGGATGGTGGGTCTTAACCTGCAACCCCCTGCAGCCATTGATATTTCATTGTTTACGGAACTCTGAACCAGTTCTTGACTTCCATTGTTATTTACGGTTTGTAAGGTTTTTTGCTTTCTATTAGCATTATCTTGAAGTGGGATGAGCCCAATGCATTGTGTAACTGTTGCCGTTCCATGTGTTAATTGTTTATGATGTTGCTCTTGGATTATACATATTCCATCTTGATTATAATAATACAACAGAAATGAATAGTGTCTTTCAGGCGTGTTTTAAATGTGTTGGTTGTGAAGGGCGGTTGTTCATTTAATTGGTGGATAAAGGCAGTGTAGGTTGAGATATCCTGGGCGTCCATTCTGCTTGCTTTATGGTTTGGCACATGTGTGTTGCCAGCAAGCAAGCTATTCACACGGCTTTTGTTTCTTACCATTTTTTGTTGTGATGGTTCATTGATTCTGCTGAAAATTGATGAGCATCTCACCTTTGGGTGGCAGGGATTATGGATGGTGGGTCTTAACCTGCAACCCCCTGCAGCCATGGATATCTCATTGTTTTCGAAACTCTGAACCTATGCTTTGTTTCCATTGTTGTTTACGGTTTGAAAGGTTTTTTATTTCTATTAGCAATTTAGTATTATCTTGAAGTAGGGATGAGCCAAATGCATTCGTGCGATTGTAGTTCGTTTGGTACATATTGTATGGCTCAGAAGTATTGGTAGTTGACAATGCATTGTCTTTGGGGACTAAGGGTTACCTGAAGCTTGGGATATTATGCCTAAATTTCCAATTTTTTTGTGCGGGCTTATGAAATATGCTAGCAGTTTTATAAAGTTCTACGGTTAGAGGCACCAATCTCTAGACATGTGATGGAGAATGAACTAATGAATCCATGGGTTGATGGTTTGAAGCCTGTAAAAAGATCTTCAATTGATATTCAGAAAAATTTATTCTTGAAAACATTAGATAACACCTGAGCCAATGATGTCACCTCCAATGCTGGTGAAGATTCTGTTTAAGAACATGAACAAGAAGGTTCGTGAGAAGAAGCAGCTAGCAAATATGCAGGTGTTGAGCTGGCGAAAAGCTCAGTTTGGACGCTACGGTCACTTTCATTTTCATCTTTATAAATGATGAGGAGTGGGTTGATAAACTAGCTGAAGCGCTACCACATCATAAGTGGGGAACTTATTTGATGATTGTGAAAC
This sequence comes from Helianthus tuberosus, assembly GCA_030545235.1. Taxonomy (NCBI): domain Eukaryota; kingdom Viridiplantae; phylum Streptophyta; class Magnoliopsida; order Asterales; family Asteraceae; genus Helianthus; species Helianthus tuberosus. The sequence continues at coordinate 146,491,458 of CM060410.1, read as the reverse complement.
ACATGAGGAAGTCTGAGAATATGAATTTGGCACAGTTTATTCAAAGGATTGAAGAGCACGAGTTAGATATTCAGAAAACGGCAATCATGAAAAATCCAAATGCTCAACAAGATGTGAGTTTATATTACAGAGGGAACAAGTTGGAGGCTACCCCCAGCCCTAGCCCAAAGATCCAAACTGGTTTTAGTGCTGATACTTCATCTGGAACAAAGGGTAGTAATTTGACACAGAGTGGTGGATCTTCGTCTTCATATTCAAGCTTTGATCCAAATTTTACTACACCAAGTCCTCAACAACAGAATTCTACAAATCTACAGTGCAATGTTACCTTGAACATTCAAAATGGTCAAAATTTGTCTCCGGAAATAGCAAAACAACACATAGCATCACTCGTTACTATGTTGGAATCATATGAAAGCTTGATTGGTGGCAGAATTGGAAATCCGATGCTTACCAAAGAGGATTATGACCAAATTGATGCGGAGGAACTTGAGTTGATGGATGTGAAATGGTGCTTAGCCAGTGCTGTTCGAAGAGCAGAAAAATTTACACAAATCACTGGTAGAGATGATTTTCGGGGAATAAGTGAATCTCCAATAGGATTTGACAAATCGAAAGTCACCTGTTTTCGTTGCAAAGGAAAAGGCCATTTTAAACAAGAATGCAAAAAACAAAGAAGCAACTGGGAGACAAGATGGAAAGAATGATTATTATCAAAAGTCAATTTTTCATCAGATTGTTCAACAACCACAAATTGATCGACAACCACAAACTGCTCATGCACGTACCATTGAAGAGAGAAGAGCTTGTTTTGGAATAATTGATCATGATGATGAATTTGTTGCAGAATGTTTCAGCTGGGATAAATACATTCCATCAGGTTCGGGTCTTGTTGCTAGAATTCTGGGTGAAGATGAGGCTAGTCAGAAAAGAATCCCGATTTTTCCAGAACTAGGAAGTGATATTGATACTGATGATGAGGAAGAATATCTTAACAAAGCTAGAAAAGGCATAGATCCTGACAGTTTTAATTTGTTCTTTGCAGATAAAGTTGAGTTACTGAATCAGAAGAAGATTGCCAAATTGAGGAGAAAGCTGGAAGCAACAAGAATCCTTGCTGATGAAAAAGCAAAGACAGAAGCTGGAAAAGCTAATGTTGATCAAGTAACTGAGAAAGTAATAGAAAAAATCGTTGAAGTGGAGAAAGTGGTGGAGAAAATAGTTGAAGTTGAGAAAATAGTCGAAGTTGAGAAACTTTTCGAAGTTGAGAAAATCGTCGAGATAGAAAAAATTGTTGAAGTTGAGAAACTTGTTGAAGTTGAAAAGACTGTTGAGATTGAAAAGATAGTTGAAGTCATTAAACCTTGTCAGAAATGCTTAGAATCTTGCAAAGATTATGAAGAAAAAGACAAGAAGATTAGTGAACTGGAAGTGTTGAAAGAAAATTTGTTGTCTGATGTGAAGTATGTGAAAGAATCATATGATGTGCTGAACAGAACAGTTGATGGTTTGAACAAGACAAATAAAGAAGTTGATGCTGCAATGACAATGATGAGTTCAACTTTAATGACAAAGCAGAAAGTCATAAATGAATATATTGAAGATTGTGCACAGTTAAAGAAAGATTTGGAACTCGAAAAGATTGAAAGTGAAAGAGTCAAAAGGTTACTGTTGAGTTATACAACATGTGATTATTTGATTGATCAAGTTTATCCTACTGTTGCAGGTCTTGAAGCTTTCAAAGATAAAGAGATGGAAGATATGGATGCTGGTAAGAAACAAAGTGTCAAGTATATATCAAATGATTTCTTCAGTAACGCCTTTCTGTTTTTAATCATATCTGCACTTCCTTTGAACTTTTGAATCAATGCATTCCAAATCGATCTAGCAGTACCCTCATGTTGAAGCAAAATAAAAATATCTTCCTTTACCGCTTGTTGTAGAAGACTAATCATCATTTTCTCACTTGTATACTTCAATTTATCACTCTCTGAAAAATCACAAAAAGCTTTTTCAAGCCCACGCTCATTTTTCGGTTTCTCATAATCTTTGTTTAAAGCACACCATGCGTCAAACTTATATGCTTGTACCCAGTTCTCAAATCGATTTTGCCAACCTTTAAAATCTTCAATGAACATTAGCTTAGGTGGTTTTTGGTAAGTTCCTGTCTCATTTTCACTGTACAATGTTTCGGCAGCAGTAACAGGGGCAATCGGTGTCGCAAACGCATTGTAAAATTCTTCTTCCATGATTCGGAAAATTTTTCACAAAAACACAAATCTCAAATGGAATACAGATTCAAACGAAATTACTTTCAAACGAGATCACTTCTCAAACGAAAATCCCTCTCAAACGGAATCACCCTTCAAACGGAAACACCTTTCAAACGGAATAAACTGATTTCGTTTGAACAAGCACACTTTCAAATGGAATACCGATTTGAAACGAAATTATTTAATTTCGTTTGAAACGTCTCAAACGGAATTACACTCAGAAACGAAATAAGCTTTTTCAAGTGGAATTAGGTGTATTTTTCAAACGGAATAACGATTTCAAGCGAAATCACATGCTAATCTCGTTTGAAATGCTGATGACGTCATCATATTCGATCTGATATTCAAACGAAATTATGATTTTTACCAGTTTTAGATCGAAATCAGGTCCAATTTTCTCAAGGATTCATTAAAACACAGTTTCGCATTTAATATGTGAAATTCAAAACATTTTGACCGTGAAAACTAGTTCAATTTCAAAAAGAAGGTGTAGAAGTCAGAAATAATGGCTGTTTTGGCAATAACTCTTCCTCCTGAGCTCTGATACCACTTGTAGGATCGTTTTGTGACCCAAACGAGTCGATCAGAAGAGTTCTTATCAATTCAAAAGGCGGAAACAGATGAATTGACAAAGAAAATAGCTTGATTCACTTCTAATTATCTTGTATTATCGAATTAACAAGGTTTCAGATCAATAGACACATCGGCAACATCTCGGTACCGGAAACATGAAAATTACAACTGATTTCGCTTGGAGGCTATTTATAGATGAGGTAATTCCGTTTAAAAGTGGCAGTGTCCAATTCAAACGGAATTAACTATGTTAATTTCGTTTGAACTAGCACATGTCACCTTCAAACGAAATTAACTCAATCACATCTAAAACCTCCTATTTTCCTCGTACAACGTGCCCTGATCTAACAATTCTACTACAAAACTCGATACAAGACGAAGTCGACAGACGTAATGCACCAACAATTTGATCTCACAAATCACTAGAATTTCATATAAGATTTTGGCCTTTTTCATGAACTGTTGGGTTGCAGATACTATGTTTAGGAACACGGTTGGAAAGGTGACATGTGCTAGAAACTACATACATGTAATTTCATATAAGATTTTTCCAGTACGTTGGATCTTTCCAGTACGATTCCCAGACAAGCAAAATACCAACGTACTGGAAACTACAATACATGTAAGTACTTCAGCAAATACACTTTCTACAATGTAATTTTATGTGTGTGAAAACACTTCATCCTTAAGGGATGATTATTTCAAATAAGGGAATTTAGATTAAGCCCCCCTTTTTTTTAGATGGCCTGTGTGACTTTAACGATTCACAGTTTTCCAAAAATGTTAACATACTTACAGATGTTAACAAGGATTGGAATCTTTTAGATAAGTTTTACCGTCTTGGCCATGTCTACAATGACAATTAGGCTAGGTTTTACCTTTAAGATTCTTTTAATATTTAACGTAGAACAGTCCTAAATTGAGATGTTAACAAGGATCTAAATCTAATTGTGGAACTACCATCTTGGCCCTGTCTTAAGGTGACATATGGCTAGGTCTTGTCCTTTTTAAATTTTGCCATTTTATTATAATGGTAGATCAGCAAACATCAGTTCCAGCTGTTGCCAGCTTGTTCCAGCTTGTTTCCAGCCTTTGCACATGGTATTTTCAATCCTATGGGCTGCCCATTGTATTATAAAACAGTGGGTAAAGGTGTACGGTCCAGATTTGATCACGTTTATCGATAAACGATCTTAACGGTTCCGAAAATCCTATAAATACCCCCTTTGATTTTGGGTTTCACTTGCACCATTCATTCTTTCTGATTTCTCTGAATTCTTTGAGGGTCTTGAGCTTCTTGAGAACCTCTTTCAGTCCTTTGGACTCTTGTAAGTAATCCCTTCATGCTTAGTTTAATTATTTAGCGTTTTTAAACCGAAAAGTCAAGCGTTATCGATAAACGCTTTGACTTTTAAACGGTTGAGCCATTGTTCGTAACGAACATGGCTACGTGACCGTAATTAGGTAGGTGTTAAACCCTCAAAAGGGCACCTTCTAATTACCACGTTTACTTAGTTAAATTGTCGGGTCAAATAAAAGTCAAACGGGTTAGTTTTAAATAAAATACATAACTGTTAATATAAAAGTCATAAAATCAGTTTTCTCACTTTAATAACTTGGTAAATATTAGTTGAACATGCCTAAGCATGATTCAACCCGACAATTCTAAGTATAGGCTCGGTTCGGAACCGAAAGTCGCAAAAGTTGACTTTTGCTTTGACTTTCAGTTCTGACCCGATCTAGCTTGGTTTAGATATGCCTTAGGATTCCTTTAGGACCATATTATAAGTTAGTATAACCCTCCAAGGTTATACAACTTGGTTCCATAGAAATCCTAGTTCATGCATGTTTCCGTTAAATGCCTAAATGTTGACCGTTATGCCCTTTTGACCCTAAAACAAGAATTTTGAAAATGTAAGAGAACAATAATCTTTATTACTGATTTATAAACTTGTCCCTAAAATTTGACGTCAGTTTGAGGTCTAGATTTAGAGTTATGCTCAATAGCGTAATTAGAAAGCTTTTTGTTAATTAAACGACATAATTAGCATACAGCCTATCTAAACCCAATTTTTGATACCAAAATTTATACCTACTGATATAAAATAATATTTTGGGATTTTTGGAGATTTTTATTTATTTTTAGGTTGAGCATAACATAGGGTTCTAAACTTGATTCGGTAGTTGTCGGTTTTGCCCTTTTGGGCTATAAAATGAGTTTTACAAATCCTTTTGATGCAAAACCTTTTTCTACTGATCTAATATGATAAATAAAATATTTTGAGCCTTCTGGAAAAATAAAAACATCAGCTTTCCTTTGAAAACCCGGAAATGGCTCCAAATCGCCTTTTTTAAGCTTTTTTAACGCATAGTATGTATCAAAACTATTTTAAACATATAAGGGTTGATGCCTACTGATATATTCAGTAAATTTTTATACTTTAACAGTAAGGAAAAGTTTTAAACTCAGGTTTTCAGTTTTGACCTTTTTAACCTATGTGAAATTACCAAAATGCCCCTACGGTGCATAGTATGGTTATAATTAATAAATTTCACATATAAATGATACCCTACTGTTATAACTTATTAAATTAGCTATTTTTACTGATTATATCAGACCTGAAACTCAGAATAATATATAATCTCTCTTATAACCTTTTAAATGACCAAAATACCCCTACGGGGCATAAATTGGTTTTAAATTCGTTTTGGGCATAATGGAAGGTATCCTACTGATATCACAACATATTTAGGGCGTATTAACTTAGGAAACCTGTGCATGACTCTTTCGGTTACCCGTTACGCACTTTTCACGTTCGGATCGGCTTATGTAACTAGTTTGCATAAATTAGCCGAAACGGGTCAAACCTTATCATTTTTATCTCAAAATCCAGAATGTGTTTTGTTTACCCATACTAAACAAGTATATAAGCTTGTCGGGTCTAAACCACATTCTAATCCGGTCTCCGCATAATCATGCGTTTTGAATCGTATCTTTCTTTAAAACTAACCGTTCTAAGCATAGGCTTAATTAAGACCCGTTAGGAATTTAATAGGTTATTAAAAACCTTCGTTCCAGATTAGGAGCCCCAGTAAAGGTACTTACGCTTGCTGATTAGGATATACGGCTGGGTATAAATTGCATTTTAAGCTCAGGTAAATACTCTTAACTTATTTTCCCTATACGGGCTTGGGATACGGTATTATAATAATACCGCTTGGTCGGGTATTGAATGTTTAGTCGTATTGTGATTAAATTATTGAGGTAACCCGCTTTAATCTGTATTGTTTGAAATAAAAGCCTTTAGGGGTTAATGACCATGTCCCGGATATCCTTGACATCATTGTATTATAAAATGGCCACGTCTTAAGCACGGGGTGTAGGCATACACCTGACAGTTTGCATAAGGGAAACGGTATCTCACTCTCATGTGGGCCTATACTTGTGGCGTGTCTGTTAATCTTGACTCGGTTTCTACATCGGGCCCCGAATGTATAACGAACATGTAAATCTGTATACAAGATTTTTATATAATTGTCCCAAGTTATAAAATAATTTTGTGCCTTGAGCATTCAAATCAATTTTCTAAACTATTTTCAAAATGAGTCAGTTAAGTTGTATTTACCAGTGTAAACTGACGTATTTTCCAAAAAGGTTAAGTGACAGGTACTGTACGTAATTGGCTGGGAGCTCAGGGCGTCAATAGGGAATCTTGCAAGTTCTAGATGCCTAAAGTCTGTTGAACGAAGGTTTTTAATAACATATTAAATTCCTAACGGGTCTTAATTAAGCCTATGCTTAGAACGGTTAGTTTTAAAGAAAGATACGGTTCAAAACGCATGATTATGCGAAGACCGGATTAGAATGTCGTTTAGACCCGACAAGCTTATATACTTGTTTAGTATGGGTAAACAAAACACATTCTGGATTTTGAGATAAAAATGATAAGGTTTGACCCGTTTCGGTTAATTTATGCAAACTAGTTACATAAGCCGATCCGAACGCGAAAAGTGCGTAACGGGTAACCGAAAGAGTCATGCACAGGTTTCCTAAGTTAATACGCCCTAAATATGTTGTGATATCAGTAGGATACCTTCCATTATGCCCAAAACGAATTTAAAACCAATTTATGCCCCGTAGGGGTATTTTGGTCATTTAAAAGGTTATAAGAGAGATTATATATTATTCTGAGTTTCAGGTCTGATATAATCAGTAAAAATACCTAATTTAATAAGTTATAACAGTAGGGTATCATATATATGTGAAATTTATTAATTATAACCATACTATGCACCGTAGGGGCATTTTGGTAATTTCACATAGGTTAAAAAGGTCAAAACTGAAAACCTGAGTTTAAAACTTTTCCTTACTGTTAAAGTATAAAAATTTACTGAATATATCAGTAGGCATCAACCCTTATATGTTTAAAATAGTTTTGATACATACTATGCGTTAAAAACGCTTAAAAAATGCGATTTGGAGCCATTTCCGGGTTTTCAAAGGAAAGCTGATGTTTTTATTTTTCCAGAAGGCTCAAAATATTTTATTTATCATATTAGATCAGTAGAAAAAGGTTTGGCATCAAAAGGATTTGTAAAACTCATTTTATAGCCCAAAAGGGCAAAACCGACAACTACCGAATCAAGCTTAGAACCCTATGTTATGCTCAACCTAAAAATAAATAAAAATCTCCAAAAATCCCAAAATATTATTTTATATCAGTAGGTATAAATTTTGGTATCAAAAATTGGGTTTAGATAGGCTATATGCTAATTATGTCGTTTAATTAACAAAAAGCTTTCTAATTACGCTATTGAGCATAACTCCTAATCTAGACCTCAAACTGACGTCAAATTTTAGGGACAAGTTTATAAGTCAGTAATAAAGATTATTGTTCTCTCACATTTTCAAAATTCTCGTTTTAGGGTCAAAAGGGCATAACGGTCAACATTTAGGCATTTAACGGAAACATGCATGAACTAGGATTTCTATGGAACCAAGTTGTATAACCTTGGAGGGTTATACTAACTTATAATATGGTCCTAAAGGAATCCTAAGGCATATCTAAACCAAGCTAGATCGGGTCAGAACTGAAAGTCAAAGCAAAAGTCAACTTTTGCGACTTTCGGTTCCGAACCGAGCCTATACTTAGAATTGTCGGGTTGAATCATGCTTAGGCATGCTCAACTAATATTTACCAAGTTATTAAAGTGAGAAAACTGATTTTATGACTTTTATATTAACAGTTATGTATTTTATTTAAAACTAACCCGTTTGACTTTTATTTGACCCGACAATTTAACTAAGTAAACGTGGTAATTAGAAGGTGCCCTTTTGAGGGTTTAACACCTACCTAATTACGGTCACGTAGCCATGTTCGTTACGAACAATGGCTCAACCGTTTAAAAGTCAAAGCGTTTATCGATAACGATTGACTTTTCGGTTTAAAAACGCTAAATAATTAAACTAAGCATGAAGGGATTACTTATAAGAGTCCAAAGGACTGAAAGAGGTTCTCAAGAAGCTCAAGACCCTCAAAGAATTCAGAGAAATCAGAAAGAATGAATGGTGCAAGTGAAACCCAAAATCAAAGGGGGGTATTTATAGGATTTTCGGAACCGTTAAGATCGTTCATCGATAAACGTGATCAAATCTGGACCGTACACCTTTACCCACTATTTTATAATACAATGGGCAGCCCATAGGATTGAAAATACCATGTGCAAAGGCTGGAAACAAGCTGGAACAAGCTGGCAACAGCTGGAACAGATGTTTGCTGATCTGCAGAACCCACACGGCCCGCGTAAGAAACACAGCCATCCTACGCGGCCCGCCTGGCAGTCCAGAACTGCACAGCATGTTTCGGAAATGACATATTTGGTCCCTGTGAGCATAAAAGGTCATTCCAGGCACGTTTAAGGCCCGTTAACTTCATTTCAAGGATCTAACATGATTCCTAAATATAGGGGACATGAAACATGGTCAAAAACATGTCGGATGTTGGTTCGTTTGGCCGTACGGTCACGTTGTGCGTCGAATTACGACGAAACACGGACGGACGCTAAAAATGGTCCAAATTACGCGCCGAGTGGAATTTTATCATGCCACACACTAAAATAAAATATTTTAGTGCTTACATAAATTTTTGGGTGTCCGGGGATATTCAGAATGCGAGATATGCGCAAAAGTGCAAACTTGTGCACTTTTTGACACTTTTAGTCCTTGCATGACATAAAAGTTTATTTTTGCGCACCAAACACCTCTAAGCCTATATCTAAGTTATATAAAGAATAAATAAGGTATGTTTAACTCATGGTCATAATCCGGAAGGTCCGTTACCCTACGAATCGGCATACTTTTGCCATTTGACGCAATTGGTCCTTTAATTGCGTAAAGTAGCGTGAAATGTCGTTTAATGACATCCAAGCTTTACATGGCCCATAATGGGCATTACCAAGCATATACTTAAATATTTCTACACTCTCGTTCGCTTAAAAGGTCACCGAAAGACGTAGATTCAAAAGTTGACGCTTTAGGCCCCTCTATTGCGCAAACTTGCGTATCTCATCATTTATTAGCATTGAAGCCTCATCTAACCCATATTAGGCATTCTTGAAAGTATTATTGAACATCACGATGCTTCGGGTTCGCTAAAAGGTCATTCAGAGGTATAATTAAACTTATTGACACTTTTAGTCCCTCTAACTTGCAAAGTTGCGCGTAACTTTACTTATAGGCATAAAAACCTTAGACGGCCATTATTTAGCATTCCCGAGAGTGTAATCAAATATCATGAAGTTCCCGGTTTGTAAAAAGGTCGCTCAGAGGTAAGAATTAACATGTTGACGCTTTTAACCCTTCATTGCACAACTTTCAATTAATTACGCAAACGGCTACACTCGATCAATAAGTGGCTCATTTGTGAATATAATATCGTGAGAGGTTATTTAGAAACTTATTTTAGGTATGCTAACACTTCCAGTCCTTTCATAATCAAAGTTTTCGATTTTTCGAAAAATTAGTCCCTTAAATTCAATGTTTGACTTCATTAGGGTTTATTACACGTGTCAATACTTCATTGGGCGTGATTTTACGAGGTGTTACACTTGGGTTAAAAGGGGATGTTTCAAAGAAAGTATTACTTTGGCATGGGTTAAAGCAAGTTTTAGTTATAATAGGTTTACCTTATATGGGTCGCTTTAATTAACACTTCTTACCAAGGATAGCCACTTATGCTGTCAAAGGTGCGCACCTGGGAGCCTAGGCACTAAAACGCAGCCCAGCATACCATATGCGCTGCGCCCTGAAAGGTGCGGTTTAAGGCTCTTAGGCGCAGGTTCAGAGCATTTTCCGGCTAAATTCTGTTAAACCATTTTATTTGAAAGTATATAATGTAAATAAAATGTTTTGTGTTATCCTAACTTGACTACACTTAAAATTGGTCTTCAGTACTCCAAGTCAGGCACAGGTACATCACAGGCTTTTTTAGTTGTTTTATACTTGATTTCGGCTGGTTTAGATTGTTTTAGTACCATTTTGTGTTTATATAGGCTGGTCTTTGGCTGGTTGAGACAAGTTTTTTATAGGTCAGTGCGTCTGCTACCCTTTAGGTGGTTTGCTGAGCCTCGCGTGTATGTTATCACACCAAGAATGATTTGATTTAGCGCGTCAACCAATTAAATAAAACTTGAAAGAAGCCGGTTGAGCGCGTCGCAACGCGGCACTATGTATAAACCTAGTTTGTAAAATTGTTGTGTGAGTTACTTTGACTGTTCAACTTTGTACAAATTTGAATGCTTATAGTATTGAGATTCATAAATTCATTGAACAACCTCCACTTACTAAACTTCTCATCCCCCTCTCTCATAGTAAAGAAATCTAAATTATAGCAATAACAAAACTCTTCTTTCAGAGTAAAGAAATCTATGTCAAAGCAATAACAAAACTCACCTGAAAGATGGTTGTGCAATGAATGTCTATAAAAGGAAGTTTAGATAAATAAGTGTAGGGGGTCAATACATGAGATAGGGAGAATGAGAAGTTTAATAAGTGGAGGTTGTACATTGAATCTTAATACTATAAGCATACAATACAAATTTGTATAAAGTTAAACAGTGAAAATAACTCACACAACAATTTTATAAATTAATATAGGAAAAATATTACAGTACCGATGGAGATGAGATAGACACTAAGTAACTAGAGTGGAAAAGAGTGAACAAATCAATACAAAAGCAACAATGATAATAGGCATGACGGTAAGGGATAAGACAACATAAGGTATGTTGTAGCATGTTATACTCTTTTGAAAATATAATAAAGTGGAAATTACAAAAATGTTACATGATTTACCAAAATGTCACCCTCATGCGTCTTTGGAATGACGCCTCAAGCATGAGATGCGTTGATTTGTTAGCTATTGCGTCCTTTAAGGTGGTGCTGATGTTGGAAAATAGGTGAAAATAGCATTTTTCACAAATATAGGAAAATGATTTTTTCCTATTTTGGACTAGAAATAAATATACTAAAATGAGTGGGTTTTATATATTTATTTGTGGGTTTGTGTTGTATGTTGGAAGAGCTTCGCAACGAACTAAACCACGTCCAAAACGGAGCTAAGATGAATGAGATATCGATGCTCAAAGTTGGGTGTTTAGAACATTCAATGCTGAAACAAAAGGGAAAGTAGCACCTTGTTCCACATCGGATGAGAGATGGAACTTAAAGGGGTATTTAGGGGCTGTTTGGCTAAGCTTCTTTTTTTTACTTATTTACTTATTTGCTTATTTGAAAAGTAAATAAGTCATAATGGAATGACTTATTTACTTATTCCTCTCACATAATAAGCTAACCCAAACACCTTTTAACTTTTCAAAAAGTAAATAAGTAAATAAGTCACTAAAATAAGCATAGCTAAACAGCCCCTTAAGTGAGAACTCTCCATCCTTATTGTTTCATGGGAGCACTCACTAGTGTACTCGCGAAGGGTGCGGAGCACCCTAACTCGCACTCGCACACGCTCGCGCGCGCGCGTGGCGTGGGCGATGAGGCGCAATGTGGCGCTTTGATGGCGCACTTTGCACTTCGCACGCTTGAGAGCCGCCTTTGTATTTTTGACCACGTGCGCGTGGTGGATCACAGAGGATGCAAGGACCAAGTGGAGTGCAGGTTCGAAGCACGTGACGTGGCAGTCCGCGCACGGGTATACGTGGCACGAAGGCGCGCGGTTGCGCATGGTGCATAGGTCCTGAGGTGTCGTGCGTGGCGCACCGAAGTGAGCCAAAACGGCGTGACTGTGTGGCGTGCTTGTAGAGGCTCACAGGTGACGTGGCACACGCGCGCATGGACCTGAGTCAGTGAGGCGCACGCGCGCATGGCAGTGAGCCAAGAGGACGCACCGCGCATGGGCGTGCAGACTTGGGCGCGCGCGCAGAAGCTTCCAGCATTGAATGACAGAGCAGTTTCAGTCCAGCTTCGTAACTGACGAGTTAACAGGCTTTGACTGAGAATTAAATGACGTATTAAATTGCATTGAAGACGTTTAATGCAATTTAAACCTCTCTTTAATTCGTTTTTTGACTGTTTCAACTTAGGAGCTGTATAAATACAGCTCCATACCCAGCAGAAGGAGATCACCAGTAACACAACAGCATACACCAATTCTCTCTAGAATTTCCTGATCTCTTTCTTGCAGCTTTCAAGGTAACCTTCGGGTTGTAGGCGAACTCCGGCAGTACGCTGCTTAGGCTGTTGTACCCTGGGAAACAAAACGAGTACTCTTGGAAGACTCGGAAAGGTGTTTTAAGGGAAGCGTGTGGACACGTGCCTCAGCTATTCTTCTTCTACCCCATTCTTGTATTTTGGTTTTATTTCAGTTGTTATCGTATTGTAATTTTGCTTTCTTCATTTTTGTATTGTAATCAGTAATAAAAATTTGTTTATTTTATTTATTTACGCCAACGGTTCCTACAATCTTAAAACAAATTTTTAAAACCGTTCGTGTAATCAAAACCATTCTGTTTGTGATTCAAACCAGTTTTGTTTTCACTCAGTTTTTGTTTTAAAAACATATTTTTTTAGTTTTCATCTTCAAAGGAGCGACTTTGGTTGAAAACTAATTCTGGTTACTTTCAGACTTGTCATAAAAAATTGCTAAAACTTTCTGATTTGGTCTTCAAAGTTGGACTTAGAAGCCAATCAGTAAGTTCTAAAATTTATAAAATTTCTGTTTTTGGTCTTCAAAGTTGGACTTAGAAGCCAAAACAGTAATTTTGTGGTAAAATTAAAATTTAATAGTTTACTTCTGATTTTTGCGTAAATCGGAATTTTTTTACTAAACTTTAAAATTTTAATTTTCAGCATGTCGAACGAAAACGTCAACGTTAACAACACCACAAATGTTGTGACGGGAACCCCCTTTAACGCCACCACTGTGGGAGCGACCACAGTGGCCAATCACGCTGAACGACCCGAGAAGTTCTCGGGTCTACACTTCAAAAGGTGGCAGCAGAAGATGTTCTTCTACCTGACCACCATGAACCTTGCGAGGTTCTTAACTGAAACCGCTCCCCAACCTGCGGAAGGGGAGACCAGCGCTCTGGCTCTGAGCGCGGTAGAGGCGTGGAAGCACTCGGATTTCATATGTCGAGGCTATGTACTCAATGGTCTCTCGGATGCATTGTATAATGTGTACTATAATATCAAGACTTCCAAAGAGTTATGGGAGTCCTTGGAGAAAAAGTACAAAACGGAGGATGCGGGAACAAAGAAATTTGTTGTCGCCCGTTTCTTGGACTTCAAAATGGTTGATAACAAGACTGTTATGAACCAAGTCCAAGAGTTGCAAATTATACTACATGAAATCCATGCTGAGGGAATGGTACTTAGCGAGACATTCCAAGTGGCAGCGATGATTGAAAAGTTACCTCCTGGTTGGGTGGATTTTAAGAATTATCTTAAACACAAACGAAAGGAGATGACTTTAGAGGACCTTATTGTTCGTCTTCAGATTGAAGAGGGCAATAGAATTGCTCTAAAAGGCAACCAGGCGCAAACTTCTGCTAGCGTAAACGTGGTTGAGCATGGGCAATCCTCTAAGGGCGCGAAGGGTAAGGGGAAAAAAGACAAGGAGAAAGCAAAGGCTAGCAAACTTGGACCAAAGAAAGGGGTTGTGAAAAAGAAACCTCCAACGTTCCAAGGGACTTGTTACAACTATGACGAGCCGGGGCATCGGGCTAACCAATGCAAGAAACCAAAGCGTGAGCGTGCGCACATGGTGGATGAAGACGGAATGCCTTTGGTGGCAATGATTTCCGACAAAACCGCAATGTTGGATGAGGTCAATGCTGTGACCAACACTCCAAAAGGGTGGTGGATTGATACGGGAGCGACCCGTCATGTGTGCCCAGACAGGAGCCTCTTTACCACCTTCAAGGAGCTTGCGGGAGATGAGAAGCTGTACATGGGAAATGCAGCCACCGCGGACATCAAGGGTGAAGGAACGGTGATTTTGAAGTAGACTTCAGGGAAGGAGCTCACTTTAAGCAACGTGTTATATGTCCCAGACTTGCGCAAGAGCCTAGTCTTGGGTTGGTTGCTTAACAAGTTTGGATTTCGTTTAGTTTTTAAGAGCGATCAATTTGTACTAACTAAACGAGGAATGTATGTAGGCAAGGGCTATGCCCAAAACGGTATGTTCAAATTGAATGTAATGGCTGTGAAAAAGAACATGAATAAAATTGCTACTACTTCTACTTATATGCTTGAGTTTTCTGAATCGAATAAATGGCATGGTAGATTAGGTCACGTTAATTTTAATTCTATACGCCGTTTAATCAATTTAAATTGTATACCAACATTCCATATTGATTCACACTATAAATGTGAAACATGCGTTGAATCCAAACTTACAAGATCATCATCGAAATCGGTAGAACGAATAACCGAACCCCTTGATTTAATTCATACTGATATTTGTGATTTAAAAGAGGTACCCACAAGAGGTGGAAATAAGTATTTCATCACGTTTATTGATGATATTACTAAATATTGCTATGTATATTTACTAAAAAGTAAAGATGAAGCAATAAGTAAATTTATCTTGTATAAAAATGAAGTTGAGAATCAACTTCAAAAGAAGATAAAAGCTTTGCGAAGCGACCAAGGAGGTGAATATGTTGCACCTTTTGCTGATTTATGCGCAAAAAGTGGCATTGTACATGAGTGTACACCTCCTTATTCTCCACAATCAAATGGCGTGGCGGAACGAAAGAACCGCACATTGAAAGAAATGATGAACGCCATGTTGATAAGTTCTGGAGTGAGCCAGGATATGTGGGGGGGAGTTATTCTCTCGGCTAATTATCTTTTGAACAAGATACCACTCAAAAAGAGAGACGAAACTCCATATGAGTTATGGAAAAGGAAGAAGCCTTCATATAAATACTTGAAAGTGTGGGGGTGCCTAGCAAAGGTGATTGTACCACCTCCTAAGGCTCTTAGGATAGGACCCAAAACTGTTGATTGCATATTCATTGGGTATGCACATCAAAGTAGTGCACATCGCTTTCTTGTACATGAGTCCAAGAATCCTGATGTACACGTAAACACTATCATGGAGGTGAACCCTAACGTTGTGTCTTACTTTGAAAATGTGTTTCCTTTGAGAAGACAAACACATGCAACGTTATCAACACCTAATTTTGAAGTAGGTGAAAGTTCATCTACACCAGTTGATGAGGTAGTTCATGATAAGACACATGAACAACCTGAGGTTGAAGAAAGTGACCGTAGGCGAAGCAAAAGGCCAAGGGTTGAAAAATCATTCGGTCCTGACTTCATTAGCTATATGGTTGAGGGCGAGCCCAATACATATCGCGAAGCGGTTTCCTCTTCAGAAGGACCTCAATGGAAAGAAGCAATAAGAAATGAAATAGATTCTATATTGCAAAATCATACTTGGGAGTTAGTAGATCTTCCACCTGGTTGCAAACCACTTGGATATCGTTGGATATTCAAAAGGAAGATGAAAACTGATGGAAGTATTGATAAATACAAGGCTAGGTTGGTGATTAAAGGATTTAGACAAAAGGAAGGTCTAGATTACTTTGATACCTACTCGCCTGTGACGCGCATAACCTCGATTAGATTGGTTCTTGCTATAGCGGCTTTAAGAAATTTGGAAGTTCACCAAATGGATGTTAAAACCGCATTTCTAAATGGCGATTTAGAAGAAGAGATTTACATGGAGCAACCTGAAGGTTTCTCCGCCCCAGGTCAAGAGGGTAAAGTATGTAAACTCGTCAAGTCTTTGTATGGCTTGAAGCAAGCACCAAAACAATGGCACCAAAAGTTTGATCATGTCATGATTGACAATGGTTTCAAAATAAATGAGTGCGACAAATGTGTTTATTTCAAAGACACAAATGAAGGTTATGTGATTTTATGCCTTTATGTAGACGATATGCTTATCATTGGGAGTAATGATAAAATTATCAAAGCTACTAAAAGCATGTTAAAAGCGAGATTTGACATGAAAGACATGGGTTTAGCGGATGTGATTCTTGGAGTAAAGATCATAAGAACCCAAGAAGGTCTTGTGTTAAGTCAATCTCACTATGTGGATAAAATTCTTGAAAAATTCAACTCGGGAGATACGAGTGTAGCTCGAACTCCAGTTGATACCTCCCAACATCTCAAGAAGAATAAAGGAGATGGAGTTGCTCAGTTAGAGTATTCAAGAATTATTGGCAGTCTAATGTATCTAATGGCATGTACTAGACCCGACTTGGCTTACGCGGTGAGTAGGCTAAGTAGATACACCAGCAATCCATGTGCGGATCATTGGAAAGCAATCACGAGGGTGCTTAAATACATAAGATACACAAGAGATTATGGACTGCATTATACCCGACAACCAGCAGTGATCGAAGGATACACTGATGCAAACTGGATATCGGATAATAAAGATTCCAAATCAACAAGTGGTTACGTGTTTACACTTGGAGGAGCTGCTATTGCTTGGAAGTCTTCTAAGCAAACGGTGATAGCAAGATCCACAATGGAATCAGAATTTATCGCCTTTGATAAGTCAGGCGAGGAGGCGGAATGGCTACGTCAATTCGTGGAAGATATTCCAAGATGGCCAAAGCCTTTGCCAGCCATATGTGTACATTGTGATAGCCAATCAGCGATTGGTAGAGCTCAAAGCTTGATGTACAATGGCAGATCAAGGCATATGCGACGTAGACATAACACGATACGACAACTACTCTCAACGGGTGTTATCACAATTGATTATGTGAGATCAACGGATAACATTGCGGACCCGTTAACAAAAGGCTTAAGCAGAGAGTTAGTAGAAACGTCGTCAAGAGGAATGGGACTAAAGCCCGTGGTAAATGGGAATATGAGGGAAACCTAACTTAGTTGACTGGAGATCCCAAGATCTAAGTTCAATAGGACAACTTAATCATATTACAAAACGGAGTCACTGTGGGGGAGTACCCCAAACTAAATAAAAGGGAGTTACATATACTTCCTAGTCCATTCCAATCAGTGACATTGAAGTGAGGCTAAGCATATTAAGGTTAACGATTTCGGGAAATCAAATAACCATGATGCTTTTAATGATTCAGAGGAATCACCTATGTTAGAGAGACGTAGGGTCGCTTCGAATGGATTTGTGGGGTGCGCAAATCCTAGAGCTCTCGCAGAACCAGGCTAGTGTTCCAGGACCATAATTGGACACGACAATGAGGAGTTGGCCAAACCAGGGAGAGTATTGTGTGAAGTGTATTGTCGTTTACACAAATGGGGGTATGTTCAAGGACATCGCGTCTACACACCGCTAGTAAGCTAAGTGCGCTTCACAAAAGAAGGTTCAAAGGTGACAACCTACCTATCTTGCAATACTCAACTGTCGAAGTTTATCATTGAAAAGTGTAAGGAAAAGATCCATTTCCATACATGTGGGGGATTGTTGGAAATTTGATGAAAATACCATTTTTCATGTGGGGGATTGTTGGAAAAATAGGTGGCAATAGCATTTTTCACAAATATAGGAAAATGATTTTTTCCTATTTTGGACTAGAAATAAATATAATAAAATGAGCGGGTTTTATATATTTATTTGTGGGTTTGTGTTCTATGTTGGAAGAGCTTCGCAACGAACTAAACCACGTCTAAAACGGAGCTAAGATGAATGAGATATCGATGCTCAAAGTTGGGTGTTTGGAACATTCAATGCTGAAACAAAAGGGAAAGTAGCACCTTGTCCCACATCGGATGAGAGATGGAACTTAAAGGGGTATTTAAGTGGGAACTCTCCATCCTTATTGTTTCATGGGAGCACTCACTAGTTTACTCGCGAAGGGTGCGGAGCACCCTAACTCGCACTCGCACTCGCACACGCTCGCGCGCGCGCGTGGCGTGGGCGATGAGGCGCAATGTGGCGCTTTGATGGCGCACTTTGCACTTCGCACGCTTGAGAGCCGCCTTTGTATTTTTGACCACGTGCGCGTGGTGGATCACAGAGGATGCAAGGACCAAGTGGAGTGCAGGTTCGAAGCGCGTGACGTGGCAGTCCGCGCGCGGGTATACGTGGCACGAAGGCGCGCGGTTGCGCATGGTGCATAGGTCCTGAGGTGTCGTGCGCGGCGCACCGAAGTGAGCCAAAACGGCGCGACTGTGTGGCGTGCTTGTAGAGGCTCACAGGTGACGTGGCGCACGCGCGCATGGCAGTGAGCCAAGAGGACGCACCGCGCATGGGCGTGCAGACTTGGGCGCGCGCGCAAAAGCTTCCAGCATTGAATGACAGAGCAGTTTCAGTCCAGCTTCGTAACTGACGAGTTAACAGGCTTTGACTGAGAATTAAATGACGTATTAAATTGCATTGAAGACGTTTAATGCAATTTAAACCTCTCTTTAATTCGTTTTTTGACTGTTTCAACTTAGGAGCTGTATAAATACAGCTCCATACCCAGCAGAAGGAGATCACCAGTAACACAACAGCATACACCAATTCTCTCTAGAATTTCCTGATCTCTTTCTTGCAGCTTTCAAGGTAACCTTCGGGTTGTAGGCGAACTCCGGCAGTACGCTGCTTAGGCTGTTGTACCCTGGGAAACAAAACGAGTACTCTTGGAAGACTCGGAAAGGTGTTTTAAGGGAAGCGTGTGGACACGTGCCTCAGCTATTCTTCTTCTACCCCATTCTTGTATTTTGGTTTTATTTCAGTTGTTATCGTATTGTAATTTTGCTTTCTTCATTTTTGTATTGTAATCAGTAATAAAAATTTGTTTATTTTATTTATTTACGCGAACGGTTCCTACAGCTGACACGTGTCAAAGGCAAAAAGGTGGCTGATGCGTCGGGCTGACTCCTCCTAGTGGCTTGGCTGACTCCTCCTAATGGCTGATGCGTCTTGCTAACTCCTCCTAGTGGCTGACCCCTCGTTTTGGCTAGGCTGATTCCTCAACTTTTATTTTCTTTTCCACATTTCTTTTTAATTTATTTAATTTAGATATCTTATTATTTTGTCGAGTCTATAAATACGCTACCTTGTTGTTTGGTTTTTAAAAAAATAGTTTTCTAATGGTGACTTAAGATGCATCAACTTATTTTTATTAATTTTTTTAAAGCTAATCACAAAACTAAAAAGTTAATATCAAAATATATGTATGTTATTATGCTAGTTATGTTTAAAAAATACTATATATAACTTTTTAAAGAAAAAAGTAAAAGAAACTAATGAAGTAACTTTTTAAAAATAAAATAGATCAACTGAATTAGAGTTGAGGTGTATCTAGTTTATATATCTAAAATTACACTATCAACTATAAAAAGAGTTCGGCGTCGGATATTATTCAGGAGTTGAAGGCACTTGGTTTCCTTTGGAACCGGAACCGAGCGAAGAAGATTCAGCTGTATGAGCACAAATGGAGCAGATTCAATTTTTATTAATGTTTTGTTCTTGTTATGTTGTTTTGCTCTTCCTTGTATGCTTGTTTTTACAAGCTCCTAGCTAGTGTTTCTAATATAATGTCGTCGTTTAAAAAAAAATTACACTATCAAATCTTTCTAGTAGAGTGCGCAAAGGCGACCATTACATAGCTAAGTTTCGGGATCACATAATTACTAATAAACATTTTTATATATATTTTTGAAAAAAAAATCACAACTATGGAAATAGAAGTATAGCGGATTTTTCATTTACTTTGAAAAAAACGACTATTTTTCCGTTCATGTTGGAAGAAAATGTCTCAAGCCACCAAATAAAATGTTTGCGTATTTATAGACTCCGCGAAATAATATGGTATCTAAATTTAATAAATTAATAAAATTAAAAAGTCATGTTGAAAAATAAAATAAAATTTGAGGAGTCAACCGAGCCACAACGAGAGGTCAGCCGATCCACAATGAGGAGTCAGCCAAGCCACAACGAGGAGTCAGCCAAACCAAAACAAGGAGTCAGCCAAGCCATAAGGAGGAGTCAGCCAAGCCACAATGAGGAGTCAACCAAGCCAAAATGAGGAGTCAGACAAGCCACAAGGAGGAGTCAGCCAAAGCCAAAAGACCGACGCATCAGCCAACTTTTTGGCTGTGATGCGACGGCGGCGGACTCATCAAATATTCTGGACACGTGTCATTGTACCATTCATCGACACATCCAATTGTGAAAGCCCCATTCCAAGCACTCATGAGAGTGACATTCTGGTAAATCAAGTTGGTCAAATAACATTTTTGTAATTTCCCCTAAAATAAAACTATGGAAGGTAAATCTTTATTATTCTTTTTTCACTTTTCCAGCTGAAAACAATGGGACGAGCTTGATGGTCTCAGATAAGACTATCTACATCAAGGATGTTTGTAGGTGACATGGAGGGTGTTCATTCCTATGTGGAGGGCATTTGTGAGAGGGATGGATTAGTGGGTGTTGTAGAGGATGACATGGAGGGTGTTCATTCTTCACAATTCTTGGGGAAGAATGGTGAAGAATTGCCTAATGGTGGGTCCTTTTTTTTTTTTTTATAAGGTTGTTTGTGGGAAGGATATATATGTTATTGTTGTGGGTAAAAAGTGTTTGTAGGAAGAATAAGTGAAAAGCTGATGTGGCATGCTGATTAGGCTGTTTGTAGAAAGGATAGCCTTTCACTGATGCGGATAGTCTAACACATGAATATAGTCATGAATGTGACCCAATTTATTACTGCATTATGCATCAATAACTGGTATACGTAGACTAATGGGTATGGGGGTCGGCTAGCCCCGGCTAGGTCCGGCGCCGAGCCCCCACACCGCCCCCCTTAGCCCCGGCCCGGCTCAATCGTCTCCCCTCAGCCGACTTGGACGTGGCCCCACATTAAAAAACTAGCCGTTTGAACGGCTATTTTCTTAAAAAAAAAAAAAAAAAAAAAACATTTTTCAATTTAAATAACCCTCTATCTCATCCATTTTTCTATAAAAACTCTCCCATTTTCACCATTTTTCCCCACTTTCAACCCACAACCCTCTCATTTTTATACCATTTTCTCTCCACTTTTATAAAAAAAAATTACGTTTTCATCCACAATGCCATCTAATTCTTGGTGGTCCTCGTCTTCGGATGAGGAAGAGGAGATGTTTATCGCGAACGTTGTGCTACGGGCGGCGGAGATTCTTATCGAGGAGGAAGAGGAAGACGAAGAGGAAGACGTCTCGTCTGAAAGCGTTATTACCACACGAATACGGGTTAACAGAGACCGCCAAAGTTTATCATTAATAAATTTTATTATCCTTATTTCTTCGTATTTATATATTTTTTACGACAGGAGCGCACAAGAAATTGGTGAACGATTATTTTTCGGATGCACCCCTTTACAATGCCGAGATATTCAGACGCAGATTCCGAATGAGTCGTCGGTTATTCACACGGATTGCTGATGATTTGGCGGGGCTAGACCCGTTTTTCACGCAACGACCCGATGCTCGCGGTTATGAAGGGTTCACCACGTTACAAAAGTGTACCGCCGCCATTCGCCAACTGGCGTACGGGACAGTGGCCGACGCTTTGGACGAATACTTACAAATGTCGGCAAGAACTACGCGGGAATGTTTGTATCGGTTTTGCCGTAATGTGGTGAAACTGTATAGCCAATATACTCGCGGTGATCACGGCTATCCAACCGTGATACTTGAAGCCGTGGCATCACAAGATTTGTGGATCTGGCATTCTTTCTTTGGTCTCCCTGGTTCACTCAACGACCTCAATGTGTTATACCAATCGGCGATCTTTACCGATGTCGTTAATGGAACCGGTCCGGACACCCGTTTTACAGTTTCTGGGGTTGAGTATAGACGTGGGTATTATCTTGCTGACGGGATATATCCGTCTTGGTCTACAATTGTGAAGACTATTCGACATCCCGATGACGAAAAAAGAAAAAAATTTGCCAAGCGTCAAGAAGCTGCAAGAAAAGACATCGAACGTGCTTTTGGTGTCTTACGAAAAAAAACGGGCCATCCTTGAACAACCGGCACGTGCGTTCACACCGAAGAGGTTGCGCCTTTGTATGTACGCTTGCATTTTGCTCCATAACATGATAATTGAAGACGAAGGTCGGGCAATTTGTGAGTATGATGAGAATGCATCATACGGGAATACTGTCCCGGTAGATCCGCCACAACAGGATTTAAACTCGTTCTCGCTAACCAACGACTTCACGCATGCAAACCTTCAACAGGATTTGGTAGAACATATTTGGAACAACTTTAACGTAGCGGACGGTGTCGAGGACGAAGACGAGTAGTTATTTTTAGGTTATGTAATTTTTTATTTTTATTTTTCGGTAATTTTTTTTTTTTAGGAAATGTAATTTTTTTTTATGTTATGAAATGAAAGTATTTATGTTGTTTTATGTTCTATTTTTTAATTTTTATAAAGTTTTTTTTAAGTTAATAAATTAAAACTTAGAAAATTATAAAATAATGAGGTGGGGCCCCATCCCCCACGAGCCTCCATCCCCCTCAAAACTCATGGAGGCCCATCCCCCACGAGCCGCCTACGTGGCGCCTACGTGGAGGCTCATCCCATTTGGGATGGGCCAAACCATACCCTTTAGTCGTACAAGTTATACTTTTGACCGACCCTCCCTATGCTAAAGGTAGGTGTTCTCATTTTTGTTACTAATATAATATATTTTTTAACAATACACAAATCCGTCTTTTGGCGGTATTTGGGCGTTTGATATTAAGGGAAACAACATTTTAAGGCTACAGGGTGTGGTATAGGCTTTATCACGCCACATCAGTGCTACATCAACGCCACATCACACAGGGGTGCAGGATTGAAGGGGTGGGGAGAGGCGTCTGACCCCCCGAACTTTTCGTGCAGTGGTGTTATGTATGTACGTTTCGTATAGAATTTTTTAGGTATATACGTTTTCGACCCCTCAGTTTAAAAAAAAAATAGGTATATACGTTTTCGACATCCGGTTTTATAAAAAAAATTATTTATTTAGCCCAAATAAAATATTTAATAAAAAAAAACCCAATATCATTAGGAGTGTATCAAATAAAGCTTGATGAGTATAAGCCTAGAGGTCCAAAGAACAATCTTCGTAGATTTAAATATGTTTAGTTAAACAATGTTTACGTTTTAATGTTTGAGTACGTTTTTTATTTGATATTAATGTTTGACCCTTACCCGACCCGAATCGAATCTCCGACGTCCGACCTGAACATACACCTTGAAACTACGCGATAGAAAAAAAATTTTAGGTCAGTTACCTTCCGACCCCCCGAACTTTTTTTTCAAGCTTCGCCACTGGTGGTATAAAGCCCCCCTTTAAACTATATTCACCTCGATCCCTTCAATTCGGTCCGTTAGCACGTTGGCGAACAAGGGTTGGCGCCCCCCTTTTAACAACCACCGGGTGGTCGATGGCGCCCCGAGACACTATACATGTCCATGTGGCGGGGTGGCGCTAAGCCACACCGCATGGCCTAACTCCAATGCCTTTGTCATTTGTACCCAATCCCTAACCCTGCTAATAAATTACAAGGATGGTATTTCTGGTTTACTAATTTGTCTTGATAACATTGTTTCCTTTCCCAGTAGTTGTTGATGCTGTTCAAGTTTGGCGAAATAATTATTTTACTCTTTTAAAAAATAGTGACCCCTTTAATCTATAAAAAGTTACATGCAAGGATCATTCATGTAATTTACTTCAAAATAAAATAGAAAAACCTAAAACTCAACCCCCTCCCATCATGCCATCAACTTGGTTTTTGAACAACTTAGGATATTTTATTAATAGTCCTAACAAGGAGCTAGGAACATCAACAAATACATATGATCGTTATCGTCTACAGTTTGTCACGATGAAATTTACACCAAAAATCCCTATCTAATAATCATTGAATTGGCCATATTTTTAACCCATAAGATGTTCCGTAGTCGGGCTCCATATAGTGACAAAGCCATACAAAACGCCCCATAGAGCCCGGGCACACTGCCCCTTTGTGGCGCTATGGTCCGAAATCCAGATTCTCGCAAAGGACATAACGGGCCGATGGCGATACATAGAACATGTTGCTCAAAAAAAATATACTCAATAAAACTATGGAAATGCAATTATTGTATTGATGAAATGAAGTAAATATGAGAAAGAAGATTGAAATTAGGTAAAGAAGTAAATATGAGAAAGAAGATTGAAATTAGGTAAAGATGTTAGGAAGTTCGGTAGGAAGAAAACATACACTTGTTAAACCTTTTCCTTGTACCTTTCTTTCTTTAGTCGACATTAGACCGTGAGGTATGGTGGGGCTTGGGTTGGGCATTGGTTGACACGTGGAATGGGAAAAAAAACCCACGCCCATGGGGTATGGTGGGGCTTGGGTTGGGGGCATGAGTTGACACATGTCCATTGAGAGCCCGCCATGTCACCTTGCTAGCCCGCCCCACGTCCGGCTTCAAACCCACGCCAAAGGGGCCACGCCCAAACCCAAGCCCCCGGGGTGGTGGCTTGGGCATTTTCCCCCAACCCACGCCCCAACCCAAGCCCCATACCCCATGGCCTTATGTCGTTCAATACATATTGTACAAATCAGATTTATTAAATTTGTTACTTACACAATTTAATTTGTTATTTGTACTTTTTTATACATCAACTTTTAACATAATGATAAATTGTATTTACTATTTGCAACTTATACATGTACCCTGATCACTCTCGAGAGAGAGACAAGTGTTCATAGGTTTTAATTTAGATTTAAATTAGCTTTATACAAAATTAATACTGAATTTTGAACGCTAAAAATCTTATAAGCTATCGCCCACACAATTATATGCAACTCCTTTTCAAAAACAATAGCGGTTTCCTCAATATAATCCCTACAAACGACTTGTTTCTAACATGAACTTACTTTGATCTAAACTGATTTTGATCCCCCAAGACAGTAGCGGTTTCTCAGTCCACTCGTTTGTTCATGCTTAGTTGATGAAATACCTAGCAATCATAAATCTAAAAAGATGTATATTATGTTATCATTAGTTGGTTTATTATTTTGAAAATGGGGATTGAAATACCTAGCAACCATAAATCTAAAAAAATCTTAATATGATTTTGGGTTTTTTTTTTTCATTTGAGTAAATTACACGGCTAGTCTCTGTGATTTGGGTAAAATTATAGTTATCGTCTTTGTGTATTATTATTATTATTGTTGTTATTGTTGTTGTTATTATTATTATTATTATTATTATTATTATGTATTGGCAATCACCAAGGTTTATCTTTGAGTAAATTACATGATTGGTCTTTGTGATTTGAGAAAAATTATAGTTATCGTGTCTCTGTGTTTATTTATTTATTTATTATTATTATGAATTGAGAATCCCCAAGGTTTATCTTTCTTGCAATTCAACTCCACAACACTAAGACTAAGGGGTATGGTGAGGCCCATCCCCACGAGGATGGGCCGCCACGTAGGCGCCACATAGGAGTGGCTCGGAGGGGATGGACCTAGGGGGTGGGGGATGAACCCCTTTATGTATATATATGTATGTATGTATAGGTATATGTGAGAGAAGGGAGAGAGAAAGAGGGCCGGCGAGATCGGCTGGTGGGAGCCGGAGAGGATGGGAGGGGCGGTGTGGGGGACCGGCGCCGGGCCTCGCCGGGCCTAAGCCGGCCCTAAGCCGGCCCCCATACCAGTTTAACTTTTTATGTTATAATTTAATCTTATTTGTTATCACTAGTGGTAGTGATAGTAGTGGTGGTAATAGTGATGATAGTAGTTGTTGATAGTTATAGTGGTAGTAGTTGTTGGTAGTTGTAGTAGTGATAGTACTAGTGTACTACTACCACTATCACCCCTACTAAACTACTACCACCATCATATTTAAATATTTCAGGATATTGGATTATTAAGACTGATAACACATTAATTTTAAGGGTACTAGGGGCACAATTTAAAATACCCAATTGAAAAGAATCAATTAAATCGTTCCATCTCATTTTTACCCGTATTCATAAAAAAAAATAACAAAATCACTTGGAGTGGTGTTGGAAAGCAACTCAATTCACTTTACCATTTTCAGCTCACTTTCCACACACCGATACATCAGGCAATATTCACTGAAGGGGTATGGTCCCAAAAAGTCGCGCAGACCAATCAGGTCGCGCGTGAGACCATACTCCTAATACATCAATCTGACAAACCTACAGACCCCGCGTCGACTAAATAGGTAAAATCTAAGTCGCGCACGAGGCCCAAGCAAGGTTAAAGGTCAGATCCTACACTTAGCGTCCTGGATGAAAACCCTCACTCCCTAAGCCTTGCACCGGCTGTATGGATATGCTCCAGAGGCCGCGCGAAGGTAGGAGCACAGGTTCATTTGAGATAGCCAATCAACGTCCAACAGGTTGTATCCTATCGTGCTCCACGATCAACAATCGTGCAGGAGACAAGAAGGTACACAAGGACGCCTACGTGGCACCAATCAAGGGGCAGCGACACCTGCCCCATGATCTCTACTCACCTGCTAATGTCAGGGAGACAACAAGGACAACACCCGGACACGTGGTTCCATTCAAGGTGCGGCAGCTCTGGTGACCTTTTAGAAACACTAACGGTCATAATAGAAGAGACAAAAAGGATATTCCTT
Organism: Helianthus tuberosus; assembly: GCA_030545235.1. Classification (NCBI taxonomy): domain Eukaryota; kingdom Viridiplantae; phylum Streptophyta; class Magnoliopsida; order Asterales; family Asteraceae; genus Helianthus; species Helianthus tuberosus. The sequence goes on along the minus strand of CM060410.1, from coordinate 146,464,466 downwards.
GTTGTCGACTCCAGGCCCAAGGCCCATCAGCCCATCTCCTTCTACACTACTCCGGTTATAAATAGGAACCTTCATGTACAGGTTAATTCATTCTGTTCTCTACTCTCTCACTCTTAAACACACACTTATTTCTTCAAAACATGTACTTATTCTCACGCCAGAGAGTGGTTAAGAGGAAAACCCCCATATTCCCCTCTTAACGAGCTTAACGGGGTGTTGATTGTTTTGCAGGAAGGATCAAGGCTCAGGAAGGATTAAGAAGATTAACCTCTATGGTTGAAACATAAACCAAACTAATAAACCTAAAATTAGTTCCGTATTTCTTCATTCACCAAATCACAAAGCAATTTCACAAACTGATACATTGGTGAGGGTTTACTGCATAAACTGATCAAGGTGAAAGCGGAAAAAGGTGGCCCAAATACCCTTAATGATTTTAGATCCACATGATAATAAGTAACTAAGACTGCGGGGAGTGGGGGCGTTGGTTTGGTGGGGGAAGCCCTTCAACGCCAACCGCTTCACTCCGGGTTGGGCTTGGGCATGGCGTTGCCCCTTTGGTGTGCGTATCCAGTCTGGCGTGGGGCGGGGGGCAGGATGACTTGGCTGGCTTTGGTTGGCTGGTTGGCTACTTTAATTAAAAAAAATATCACTTGGCTGGCCACACCAAGCTAAGCAACGTCACACCACACCCCTCAATTTTCACCATAAGCTTGTGGATCTCACTCTCGTCACATGTCGAGCAATGCCCCAACCCAAACCCCTCCACTCCCCGCAGTCTAAGTAAGAGACATCTCCTTGAAAGATGAAGTGAGATAAAAATTCTAATCTTATATTTTTTTTTCTCGAACTATATAGGATTTTTCATTCATATTTGCCAAGTTACATTAAAACAGAAGGTAGACGGGTAACAAGCTGCGCCACCACACCTTTTTGAATTGTAAATGCTAATCTTATATGAGTACTTATTATGGATTCAAATCTTTTTCAAAGCCGACATAAATAGAAAATGCCTATTAGGCCCAGGCCCAGGCCCTTGAAATTGGGTGGGTTAGATCGGGCCCAATATATGTTCTTTTGTAATATTTTAAGTGCGGTATAGTAAATTAGTTACGGGCCATGTTAACCAAGTATAGTAGTATCTCTTATCTATCATTTTATTCTGTTCTTAATGAATAGTCATGCATATTCTTAGTTTCTAAACATTTCATTTTTAGTAATGATTGAGCTCGAAGGCCTTATGCGAATAAAATAATGAGCCCTTAATCAGTCTTATTTGGGCTAAAATAAAAATAGAGTTCTCTGTGAATTAAATTTCGTTTAAAACTAAATACTAGGTTAGTAACACGTGTATTACACGGGTTGATCTATAAAAATGATAAAATTCATAAAATTGTAACAAAAATGTTTAATACTCGGTATTATTTTAATTTTTTTTAAATGTGTGGCAAGGATCATAAACTAAAAATGTAGTAGAAATAGAAGAGTGGGTTACAAGTTTGGAAAACATGTAATAAAACTTAATGATCATACCAATAACTAATACAATTCAAAACCAATCGTATAAATAACAAATATAAATTCATAATTACCAAAAGTCATATCAATAACCAATAACAAATAACAAACACAAATTGAAAATTACCAAAACTTTTCTAGAGTAATTTTGATAATTATCCTACGAGCAAATAATTACGAAAATACCACCGCGTTTTTTTTTTCTTTTGCATGTCTTTCGTACGTTTCGTCCGATAAGACTGTTTGTACGTGAACTTAACTCATAATAATGCAGCTACAAAATTTGTACTTAACTAGTAAAGAACCCCTCGCTTCGCGGCGGGTAACTGTCTTTCATTATCATATTCATAATGAAAGTTCTTAAAACAACATAAAACTTGTACATCTGTGATGTGAAACCCTGTATTGAAAAGATCACCTGCTGCCATTTTTTATATCCAAATTGACCCATTTGATCATTTGTTAGTTCTTGAGTTTTCATGCTAATAAGAGTAGGAGGCTGCACAATAAAGACCTGTGTTAGGTTTAGGACTTGGTGTTGGTATTTAAACCTTCTTACCTATGTAGCCCATTACAAAAATAACCACTATCACCTTTACAACGTTTATTTGGTAACAAACCATCTTACCTATGTAGCCCATTACTGATTATACACCATCACCAACTGCTGACACATGTAAATTTTGCCACAAAACCTAATAAAAACCCAATAATATATATTGTTAGAAAATACATTCCATGTAATGAAATGAAAACAAAGATTTGGAGTCGAAGACTTGACTTGATCGCTCTAGCTATGAAAGCTTTGTTGCGGCAATCGATCAAACAAAATGCAACAAACCAAACTTCCAGCACCTAAATTGTTAGAAATTTTGATTGTTTGAATGAATACCTAAACCAACTTGACGACTAACAAACCCAAGACCTTAGGTATACTGACAAACAAATTGAACCAAGCAAAACACACAACATAATGATTTGTGGAATCTAACCTCAGACAACCTCAAATTACCTGAATCACGAATATGGAAGTCCTGTTGCCAATTGGTCGTACAGGCACATTTGGTCTTCATCATAGAACTCGTATGCCCTTTGTCATCGTCATCGTTGTCGTCGCCTATAGCATAATAGAAAATAGGCTGCACAAAAAGATTAGATTGAGCTTTTCTGATCTACTACCAAATGAAGCAAAGAGCCCTTTTTCTGCCAAGATTAGATCCAGCGGACATTCTTAACAAACAAAGAAACGAACTCAACGGTTAAGCTGTTCGATGGTGTCAATTTCAGCAGCTCTGGTTGGCCTCCACAATTGCCTGAATACCTTCCGATCTCCCAATCGCCTGAATCTGCTTGTTTGTTTTCACATAATCTACCTTCGTCTTTTCTCCTAATTTGAGACTATTTGTAACCCGTTGAAGCCTTTAGCGTCACACACACTATCGTAAACGAAGCAATAGGTCCGAACTTACCACACCGTCGGTACCTCGGTGTTTGTGGATCTACACCAAAACGGTACATGCACAACATGTCAGGCTCGCCGGAGTTCTGCTGGAACCCTAGGCGCTACCACCTTCATGGTCTGCTTCGTTTTGAGTCCATAATCACAATAAACCTCTGGTATCAACGACGCTCGTCGCCGCTGCAACAGGGGCAGAAGAGATAGTCATCGGAACAGGGTGGTCTCTCTATGTCGCTTCGATTATCTATCTCTATTTCTTCTTCTCCCTACCGTTTGTCTGATCCCCTTCATTGGACAAAAAGAAACCATGGCAGTACGGTAAATATGTTTCAAAACTTGGTCAATTGGTGTACTGTTCATAAGGATCGACGGTAATTGTTATTATATAGAATATAGAATATAGAATTAACGATTTTTGATTTAGTCATTTTTCTTACCACACAAATCACTAATTATCGAACACCCCGTTTCTTTAAAATTAACGTCTTAAACATAAAACATCTAATATAGTGCATCATATATTGCAGACCATAATAGTTAGTTTTGTTATATAACTACTTAGTTATATTTATTTTTTTATATAAAATTAATATAAGATAAGATATCTAATATGCAGCATATATTTCGGAACAGCCATATTAGTTAGTTACTTATATTAATTTTTAATATTAGTTACTTATATTAATTTTTAATATAAAATCCTAAATTGTAGAAAGCTTTTCATCCAAAACTTTGGATTGTCAAGGGTGGCACATGGCAACCCAAGTTCTTTATTTATTAGACCCCCGTAGTGGGGCGTTTTTAAAAAAAAAATAAAAAATAACGCCGAAAAACGCCCAAATCCCATTACATAGGGGCGTTTTCGGGCGTTTTTTTCGAAATAAATTGGATCCGCGTTGTTTGAAACACGCCGGAACTTCATTTGTTTGCCCAATAAAACTTTGCCATGTGTGTATAATATTTGTGTGTGTATAATATTTGTGTGATTTTGGCAAAGGTTGGGGAAGAAAGTTGCAGGTTTTTTTTGAAGGTTTTTGAGGAAGAAAGTTGCAGGTTGTCTAAGGAAGAAGAAAGTGATTTTAGAAAGTGATTTTGCACATTCAGTCCCTAAAGTTTGATTGTATTTAAAAAAAAGATTTAAACTTCAAAACATTTAATATTTCAAGTTTCAAAAATACTAAATCAGTCCCTAAAGTTTCAAAAATATTTTTTCCGGTTTTTTTTATTTCTAGTATTGTATTTTTTTTATTTAATGAACTATTTTAAGTTTTTAATTAAAAATAATAATTGTTTAATGATTGGAAGGGGCGTTATTGGGCATTATTCCCACTACGCCACTTTTGCAATAACCCCCAATAATGCCCCATGCTGACTGGACTGCCACGTGTCGCAAAACGCCCCATGGTGGGGGCATTATTGAGCTAAACCACTACACATGGTCGCATCTTATCATTTGGGGATTGCATGTATATCTGGGATTATAGCAATACTTGAAATAGAATTCTGAAAAAATAAAAAAGAGACAAACATGAGAAGGATCAGGGTGAGACAAATTTCCTTCTGTTTTGTGATGTGTTTTGATTTTGAAAAAAATAAATATATATAACTTTTTTTGTGGTTACCAAGTTTCGATCTTAGGCCTTGTGTTTAACAAGGAAGCGATCAACCATACGAGTTGCATTAACATTTTTGATTCATTTGGGTTTCTGTTTGTATATATGCGAAGGTTTTTCTAATTATTGCCACCTGTGTTGTATCACATCTTGTACCCCCCTCTAAGCCAACCTTGATAAAATCTCTATTACTGTCTAATACGTTTCAGTAGGACTAAGATGTAATTTCCGCCCTTAATTTTAAGACGTCATCTGGAACGTCATACATATTTTCCGTGAGTTTCATCCCACGCTTCCAAATATGCCCCTCCTTCAATTAGGTTCTAATGATTCTTACGTTCCTTGGAGTTCAGTGTGGCATACTAAATCATGAAATCAATTGTTTCGTCGGTTATGACAATGAAATCGTTGCTCATTGATGATCAATTAAACCCTGGTGGGAACAATTAATGGAAACCAATGCTGGCAGCAAATTGAAGAAGAAAATTAATTCCAGACCAGCAATTCTTTAATAGGGAATGATTGATTCCCAAAACCAATACATATTATTCAAGATTAAGCATGATTAATATAAAGTCTATGAGGTTTGATGATAAATAATGATTAATAAGTGGTTGTACCGACTAAGTTTGATTTGATCGTGTTTCAGATTCACTGCATCTTGGCGTGGCAGATTAGGAGGATGGTAACTAGAGATATGTCTTTCATACTGCAGTTGCAACCTGTATTGCAACCATGGTGGTGTATTATGTTTCCGTGATGGTAAAAGTCATCTACGGGTTTGTTTACCCAAAGTGATTCATCTGGAAGGCGGCCATGTTGAACTATCATGGCACTGATCATCCGAACACCTATGGGATCAATTTTCTGGAAAACGACTCTCTCGTATCCCATATGCCCATCATCACTATCTGCCTTCACGAAAGTTTAGGCTCCCCGAAAAGCAAGGAGTGGAGGAAATGAAGATTCCATGTTCGAACCCTTCCTCGGTCTCCGTATCTGACCATCACAAGAGGATTTTGCCTTCAAGCGACAAATACCTCCGATCATACACACCACCCGGATAGTGGGGAAGAATCAATGAGATGAGGTTTTGTGGGCCCGCCTCTATTGTATTTTTCTGCCAGAACAGGTCTTTGTCGTAATAGTAATACCCATTAACGCCCAAAGAGTCGAAGTTGGCGATTTGATTAATGGTCTCAAGTGACATGACCATTGTTCCCCTACCGGTTTCTCCCACCAATCTCCACGTGCTGATGTGGCCATTTTGAATTTCAAATCTCAATGAGGCAAGCCACTCCGTCACTGCCATCATATAAATGCATTGAGTTTTATCAGTACGCCAATCCAACACCCTTTCCCAACCAAGCCTCTCGAATTTTTGCGTATTCCCAATCTGCCTAAACTCCTCCACATTTACCAACCTTTCACAAATGCACACCTTCGCAATCCCATTCATCACATGTGCCATTTTGTATTTCCACAACTTAACCTCTAACGATCTATTTCTGAACTAAGAAAGGCACTTATTCTTCTTAGCTTCCCATCTATCCCTAGCCCGATTATTCTTATGGTTTACCCATCTCCAATCTTGCATAAACAACCAATCATCTACTTCTGGAATGGAGCTAATTTGTTGCCAGTTAACCGTCCTCAAACCGGATGAGGAGGACCCTTCACCAGAAGATTTACTTCTTTTTCAGCATGCCATCTACAAGACCACGAATAACACAATCAACTTCACAATAGAAGTTCAAACCAACTCAAAACATAGGCATATACTATGATGTTGAAACCTTATTTGTTATTTGGATTTAAAAAAAGCCGTTTAAACTTTTTCAAGTAGTAAATTTCATTATCCAAATATCAAGTTTTATGTTCAATTATTATGTTCATAAAAATTCAACAAGTTTTAACATCACCTCTATGCCTATTCATCCAAACAAGTGGGTGTAATCACATCCCCACGCCTGTTTGATGCCCAATCCCTACCCAAAACAAGTTTCAACTCAATTTCAAGCATCTAAATCAAGAGTTCATACATAATCAACCTACTATCAAACATCTAAGTTTAAATTTAAGGAAGAAATTGACAAACCATGTACTAGAAATGCTGAAACAAGGAAAGGTCATACCTTTTGGTGTTGTATAGCTAAGAGAACCAAAAAGAATGCAATGCAGACAAAATTTGATGAACACCCTACGAAACACGAAAATTGCAGCCCCAAATTCTCACAAAGGAATGAGATTTGCTGAAAACTAAGTTGGGGGGGTTTTGTTGCTCTTGAAAATCTAAACCCTTAGGCTCAAGAATCACTGGATTTGGTTGAGATTTGAGAAAGTTACGGTTTGATGAAGTTCTAGGGTTTGAGAGAAGAATTTTGGGAAGATGAAGTGAAGTTGGAGGATTATAATGAATTGAGACTGTGTTTTAATGTTTTAACTAGTTGTGGATCAGGTTTGGTGATTTCTGGGTCATGTGTGTGGTTAAAAACTAGTAGGGTTGTGTTTTAAACGAGTTTGGGTCGCATTTAAAAGCTGAAAACGAACCAGCTCCGGCGGGCTACAGACGTCGCGTCAGCAACGGGTAAAACCCGCGTCGGCGACGCATGCCTAATCTCAACAGAGTGGCTGATGGACTGGACTACTGTCTACTCGCTTTCTTGGTCGACGGGCAGCGTCGACGACGACCTAACACCCCGTCGGCGACGCACTCTCCATATTTTTTTAATTAGGAGTGAAAATATGTACTTTTTATAAGAGAGGCCTTGTCTAAAAAAATCCTAAAAATTATTAAAAATCTTTTTGTAAATTTTAACTAAAAATGAAAGTTCATTTTAACGAATCCTACCACCCCCCAAATAATTGTGTATGGTCCCTAATAAACAACGAGCATAAAAATATACCTTACATCTTCACGACCAAGCTGAAAACGAACCAGCTCCGGCTGGCTACAGACGTCGCGTCAACGACACATGCCTAATCTCAACAGAGTGGCCGATGGACTGGACTACTGTTTACTCGCTTTCTTGGTCGACGGGTAGCGTCGGCGACGACCTGACACCCCGTCGGTGACGCACTCTCCATATTTATTTTTTAAATAGGAGTGAAAAGATGTACTTTTTATAAGAGAGGCCTAGTCTAGAAAAAAATCCTAAAAATTATTAAAAATCTTTTTGTTAATTTTTATAAGTTTTAGCGAAAAATGAAAGTTCATTTTAACGAATCCTACCACCCCCTGAATAATTGTCTATTGTCCCTAATACACAACGAGCCTAAAAACATACATTTCATCTTCATGACCTGTCTGTGATTCTCAGTACTTCACATAATCAAGGGTTAATGTAATACCTAATAACGATAATATAAATAAATGAAAGAAAATAGAGAAAATACACAAAATACACAATGTTACCGGCCCTTTTAGTCGACCTCATAAATTGGGAGGCTTGCCAAGAATCTCACCGACTCTTTGTTCTTGTCTATCTTCTCGTTACCATCCAAAAACAATTTTAACCGGTGACCATTCACCATTTGTTTTGACCCATCCTTCGGGTCCTCGATGGAAACATCTCCTAGTTTCCCGACACGCGTAATCACATACGGGCCCATCCACTTGCACCTAAGCTTCCCGAGAAAGAACTTTAATCTCGAGTTGTAGAGCTAAACCTTTTGACCCACTACAAACTCTTTCTTCCTCAACTTGGTGTCATGTGCTCTCTTCATTCCATCCTTGTACTTTGAAGCACACTCATACGCCAGATGATTTCTGTTTTGGCAAAAGGTGGTTTCCGTAAGCTACGGTAGGCAAGCCGTAGCTTACGGAGGGTTTTGTCATTTTTCTGATTGTTGTTGTTTCTTGCATCTGACTGACCCTGTTCAGTCCCGGTACCCCGTAAGATGTTTTTAAGGCTCTTAAGTGATATTAGACCTGTAAAACTTAAGTACATGTGAAAGTATGAGTCTTGAAATATGCATAATGATCGTGGTTTCGTATGTGGTGCCATATACATAATTATGTAATTGTATGATTAAAACTCAGATGGAGCAAATGTGTTATAGGCATGAAAGGATTAACTTATTTACATGTGTGATTATTGATGAACACTGAGTGTATGATTTAAGTACAGTAATTAAATGTGAACAAGTGAACGTGACTTGCATGTATGTATTTAGGTACATAGTCATAGTGGGTAATGTCATGCATATTTGTATATGAGACGTTTGTATGCGATGGGTATGTATGTATATGGATACGTGCAAGTGTAAACACGGGTTGTAACTTATTGAATGGAGTTCAATTGTATGTGCTTATGCGAAGTTGCAGGTCTTCAATACATTGAGATTATGTCTTGCTAACCGTAATGCTTGAGAATGTAACGGGAATGCAGGTATATAAGTGTTGGGCTTTCAAAGGTGTGAGGTCCGGTGTAAAGAATGAATTTAGAAGGATATAATTATGGAGTAGTAAACATAGTTAGATCGCTATGTAGTTATTGATTATTTATATATTCATTTAATTATCTATGATGTCACCTTTTACTAACGTGTTGGTTATGTATATGGTGACCGCAGGTTAGTCAGATCATCATTATCATCATGGAAGATAAGTGGACGAAAATCAAGTTGAAGATCATGGATTGTATGGAGAAATGGTCACATAGTGGTAATTATTTGCTAACGTAGTTATCTGAATCTAGAATGAATGATGTACTTAAGTTAAAGAAAGTTTGTTGGGATTGAACCCTACCAAAGGAACAGATAATGTAAATCCAAAACCAGGTCACAGCAGTGGATTCACAATAAGCAGCGGTTTACACTTTGCTCTCCCCTTGAAAGTGATTTATAACAACTGATGGTCTCTATCTGCTGCTCATATTCAACTGCTACTGTCCTTTCAACTGCTGATGAAAACCCTGAAGTATCCAACACTGCTGGTCCTATCTACTGATGATAAAGCACTGCCCAGTCAAGGACTGATCAACCTTGAGGAAAGCACTGACATAAAGGGAGAACAGCTGTTTAGTAAATTGTTTGTTTTATGTATAGTCAGTGGTTAGGTTAGCAGTATTTGTGTAAGGACAGTAGATACAGGTTGTTAGGCTGTTAGACGTCACTTTCATGGTGACGTCAGCTGAGATACCTCAGTGGTTTGGTTTGCCTATAAATGTAACAGTGCCCTGTACTGTTACATTCGATTTTGACTGAGCGAGTTCTTCTCCTCATGTCTAATCCTTTCATCTTGTGTGCAACCAACCTTGGGGCATCAGGCTGAGGGGGAGTATAGTTTGTAAGCATGACTGTAATCCTTTGCTTTGATTTGTAATCTTTTGACTCTATGTGAAGCAATTGTTTATCAAACTATTTCCTCTTTTGATTGTGTTTACAAAGTTTGTTTTCATTTTTTCTGCACCTAACATGTTTTCATATTCATTGATCATTCATCTTAAACAAACAAACACTATCATGAGAGCCTCTGATCCTAACAATTGGTATCAGAGCCTGGACAGTCAAATTCGATCTAACAATCAATTTGACATAACCGTTCGGCTCAAAATTCATTGATACTAAGGTTGGTTGTATTTAGTTGAAAAACAGAGTACTGTGTAAATCATGTTCAAAATGGTTATTCGAAAACTCTGTAAATCAACCAAGATGTCATATGACACACAAATTTCACACAACAAGTAAATTCATGCATAAGACACTCATGGTTTCTAGATCTGAAAGCAATATCTGTTAAACCATGAGATTATTTTTATTTTCTAAATTGATTTAAAACTGTTGATGTGGAATATGTGATGTTTTCATTAAATACTAAAGTACAAACCTCAGATCAACAAAACCTATGTTCATAAAAGCATTGTTGTTTTGTTAACACAAAAGGAGGGAAATTAAAACTTTAGTTATTTAGATCTTATGTGTTGAAAACAGGTTGAGTTCCTAAAAAGGACAAAATCAACTATGTTCAAATACATTAAGAAAACAGGGGTCAACATAGTCCGCATCATATGTAATGTGAGATTGGATGAAAACTTGTGAAAACATGACCAAGTCTCTCAAAACATTACTGCAAAATGATTTTGGACTAATATTCACAAAAACTCAGAAGTGTGTTTATCTCAAAACTTTTGAAGTCAAAAGAAAAGAGTATAAACATAAAACACTTATGAGTCAAAGTTTAGGGTAATAATGGTCAATTAAGCAACTGCTTGTGCTCATTGGTTCAAGGAAGTTCAGGTGACAATTGTGTTCCCAGTGATTGAACTTACAAAAGGACTAGACAAATTTTCAAAGTCATCACATAGAAATTAGATCTACAACAGGATCTTAAAAACTCATGTGTCCATGTGTCCTCATGTTTGCAATCAACTGACACAGAAAATGGTACCAAACAGTGGTCAAAATATTCTACCACTGCTGTCAAACCACTGACCATTTTCATAAAACTTGAGAATGATATGATTATGTCTTCTACTATAAATACACCAGATCCTTTTTGATACTGTTCTCAGAAAATCCTTTAACCATTTTTTTTCAAAGGATTTTCTCAAATAACCAGGATATATTATTCATTTTTTTTAATAATATATTTGAAACTCTTGCTTGTTTTTGTTGGCAATAGTTTCAGCTCCTGTCAGGATGTAATACCTTATTTTTGGTGGTATTTGTGTCCTCATAAATGTGTCAAAAGGAAATGGTACATATGTCATGATCATGTCATTTTCAGGTTTGTTTCTAATTTTTTATCAAAGGTTGATTGCAAATTGTGCTTAAATTACTAAGGTACTCATGTGTTAATTGAATATTAAACGAAAATGAGTTGCCTTAGTAAAAAGTTTTCATCATCTGGGGTACTAAACCACTGTCTTTCAAAATTGACATGTGGCAAAACCTTGAATGAAAATCCTCAAAACTGTTGCTGAAACACCTGTTCTTCAGATTTGTACCATTTACCCTAACCACTGTTGTGTTCCAACGACTGATCTCTAAACACTGCCCACAGCTGAAAGTTAACCACTGATCCCTCATTTCCTTGAAAAGCACTGATGTTCAAAATCAGTGTCTTATCCACTGATATGCTATCCACTGATAGTAAAAATCATTCACTGCTCATAATTTTTACCGTTGTAACTACTGATGCTTGATACGTCAGTGGCCCTTAAAACAACAGTTCTCCATACTTCATCCACTTCATCAGTGTTTGACACGTGGTCAGTTTTTAGTCCTCAGATCTTAATAACCGCTACCACATCAGCGATCATTTTTAAATAAAACTCTGCCCTAAACCCCAAACAGGGTTTTACACTGTCGAATTGAATTCCAAAATTCTCTTCTCATAGCAGTTTCCAACCCTTCTTCTCAAAATCTCCGAAATCTTCCTTCGTTCTTCTCCGCAACAATGACAAAATCAAAATCAAAATCTAAATCACCATCACCTTCCAAAGAGGTCGCTCAAACGGCTGAAGAATCCATAGAAATACCATTCAAACAATCTCACAACTATCTGGGTTTACTCACAAAACCTACTGATAATCACATCTTTGACACCATCATTGATACATTATCTGCATCAAAGTACAAAACTTTGTTGACAGCAAATGCTCCTATCTATCTGCAAACCCAGAGAGAGTTTTGGAAAAAGGCGTCGCTTGAAAAACAAGACGGAAAAGTCATAGCCATTAACTCCTTAATACAGGGTAAAGCAGTTCAAATAACCCCACAGTCGATCTCCGAAGTCTTTAATCTCAACGATCAGAAAGGTAAACTCTCTTTTGAGAAAGCCGAGATGAAAACTGATTTCGGAAACAGAGGGTATGCAGAACAATCAAAGGTTGATACCTTACAAAAGGTTATTTTCCTTCTGCTCCAAGATTTTTATTTCACACACTTCTGATGTGTGCTTCAAATAAAACAACATCTTTTAACGAAATACCATTAAAAATTCAATGCATGGGTTATGCTATTTTGAATAATAAGGACTACAACTACTCCCAGGAGATTTTCAATGACATGGTGAAAAACGTTGAAAGTAAAGCATTTTTACTTTTTCCAAGATTTTTGAGTTACTATTTTGAACAAAAATTTGAAAAGGAAAATTTAAATTTGCTAAAACAAGGTGTTCATTGTCAAATAAAAAGCTTAACAAAAGAAACATTTTCAAGGATGATGGCATCAATAAAAACAAAAGCAGGGGTACCTGAGCAGGTTTTAGTGGTTACAACTGCTCCTCAGGTATCAGCTGCTGAGCCTACTGCTCCAGGTGATCATAGCAGCACAACCACTGCTTTAAAACCCACACCTGACATAACCAAAAAGACCAAAAGAAAAACATCCAGAAAACCCACCAAACCCAAAACAAAGGCAACTCTGGAAGATGAGATCCCAGAGGAAATGCCTGTGACAACACAAAAGTCACCACAAACCACTGCTGCTACTTCCTCACAGCAGTTGGAAGAAAGATCTCAACCAATGCCTAAAACTCCTCCTGCATCCTCACAAAAGGATCAGGTTGTAAGCACAGGGACACCACAATATGAAGCTCTGAATCCACTCGGATCCATCTTCCTCAGTCCTGATCCCAAGGACATATCGCTTTCAACCCCCATACCTCACCAATAATAATGCCACAATCCATGCTACCTTTGTTGCATGCAGATGCTATAGCTCAGACACAAACCAGTTCCTCTCTATCACCTGTCACTGAGAGTATACCCCCACAGGTGACTGGGTCTGATGCTACTACTCCTGCTATCCCAGCAACAATTGAGGAGGTTACACCCCCTGAGTTACAAGTAACTCTCGGTGGTAGTTCAAGTGGAGCAGCAACTACAACTGGTGGATCAATAGGTCTCCAGTTGGCCAGTTGTTTCATAAATCAGACTCCCTTGAAGGCAATTTCTTCAATAGCACCAATGTTAACCACTAGTGAGCCTATTTTGACCACTAGTAACATCAAAGGTTTATCAAGTGCTGAAGAAAGAAGTCCCCAGTACCGAGAACAAGGGGCATCAATGGGTGATTTTTGGGACTCTGTTCCTAAGACACACATTGATATAACCACTGCTAGTGGGGATTCAGATGATCCTACTAAAGTAGGTGATGATTCAAAATATCAGGAATTGACGGGCAGAGTTGACAAACTTGAAGAATCAGTTGCTGAAATAAAGGAGATGGTGCAAGAGATTTTAAAAGCTCAGAAAGCACAAGCCACTGCATTTCCTGCTCAAGCACCTGCACAACATGCATTTGCTGAAAATGAGCTTTGGAATATTTTTCAACCCATGCTTGAAGCACAGCAACTTATGGCTGACAAAAAGCATGCTATTCAAGTACAAATGCTGACCAACATGGTTGAATCAAGGTTCAAGGACACTCAAGCAGATATCAAGGCTATAAAGGCAAGCATTCAAAGTGTCTCTGGCAAAGCTCCTTCTTCCATATCATTCCTTGATAACCCCCCTACAGATAATGCCAAAAAGGGGGAGAATATCAAGCTGTTGAGAAAAATGAATATGAAGGGAATAGAGCATGGCCTCCATATTGAGCCTGAAAAAGAAAAAGAAAAGCAGGTTTCAAAACCTGTTAGCCAAACAGCTGATACAGCAGTAGTTACAAAAACTGCTGTCAGTAGCCAAACAGCTGCTATGTCATCAACACACACCACTCTACCACACACCACTACAACTACTGCTCCACCATCATCATCTACAATCACACCATCACCACTGCCTCCTGTCATAAAACAGAAGACAACAGATGTTACAACATCTGTTGTAATGACAACAGTGATTGAAACACAAGTTGTTTCAACCACTGTCAGTCAATCACTGCCACAAACCACTGCTATCCAATCTACCACCACTGATCTACCCAAAACATCATCTGCTCCTTCTTCATTAAAAAGGAGAAGAAATCTCATATCAGATGATGATTCACCACCAACTTCACCATTTCCATCCCCTGCTCAAAAGCAGAAGACAACTGCTGACATATCAGCAGTTGTAATGACAACAGATGTTGAGACACCAGTTGTCTCAACAGCTGTTAGTCAGTCATCCACCACTGCTCTCACCTTTTCTACTTCACAGCCAAAGCTCTTCAACAGAATAAGAAAGCCAATCACTGCCGATGAGGGTATACATGATCCTAATGCTGCAAAATATCCACTGGAACTTGAAGCTATCAAAAATGAGATGAGGCAATTCTATAAAGAAGAGGATCCTTCAAAAAGAAGATTCTCCTCACTCATAGGCTACATGCCACCAGAGGATATGGATGATTACCTCAAACTCAAGACAAGGCAGGCTAAAGCAAGAGCTAAATTTGAAAGTGAACGTGAAAGTCTAAGCGAAGAAGGCATTGCTAAAAGACTGGATTTCTTCCTTGAAAAGGTAAAGCAGATGGAAGAATTTGCACAGGAACTAATCAAAGAAAAGGCTGAACAACGCAAAGAGCTAAGAAAACAATATCTTGCCTACATTATGAAAGAAAAATTCTATCCTGCTGAAGAAAAACAGTTTGAAGAATGGCCAATAATCGCTCTAAAGCATGAGGCTGAGAGGATTGACAGAATCAAGAATGATCCTACAAAGAAGAAAAATGCTCCAAACTGGAACAAATTCAAAAAGCTCATTGCTGACTTCACTGCTGAGTATAAAAGAAAGAAAAGGGAGCTGGTGGATGCAAAAATGGATACTGCTGAAGCCATATCAAAATGGTCAAGACAGCAGACTGATGAAGCCTACGAAAGGCTGAAGAAAAGAAAGATAACTGTTTCAGGCACTTCTAAAAAGCAAGAACAAATGATGAAGCTTGAACAGAAGATGGGAAACCTCGACACACTGTTCCGGTCTACTTTTGTAACAAATCAAGAAGAGGGAGAACAGCTGACTGAAGAAGAGGTAATAGAAAAGGAAGCAGAGTACTTCAAAGATACCATCACGAAAATGGGTCTAAAAGAAGAAACCTCAACAAAGCTTCAAAGCCTTTTTAAGGCATTAAACAAACCTGCGTCTCCAAACACTGCTAAAGACAAGACAGAAGCTGAAAGACAAGAACTTATTGAACAAGAAACTGCAGAAGATATAGCTGCAGCAGACAAAGTCATTGAAGAAGCTTTCAAAAGAATGTCTGAAAGTCTGCAGGTGTTTTCAAGGCCATTATCCCTCAACTCATCATCAAATAAATCTCTCCCAAGAAATCCATTGGGTTCGAAAGTACTAAAGTGGATGTCTGACCAAAAGACCCATGTATTGACTATTGTCAGATCCAATGGAAATGTGAAGTACATATCAAGGAAAGAAGCACTAGGCCTTAGTGTTCAAGATTTGCAGGATCTCCTTGAAATTTCACTGTGTAGGGATGAGGATGACCAGAGTGCAAAGGAATTTGAAGCTGAATTCAAAGAACAAGCTAAGGCACTCTTGATGAGTAATAAAGATCCAAAATAATGACAGGTTTTGGCATTATCTGTTCCAGGGGGAGATTGTTGGGATTGAACCCTACCAGAGGAACAGATAATGTAAAGCCAAAACCAGGTCACAACAGTGGATTCACAATAAGCAGCGGTTTACACTTTGCTCTCCCCTTGAAAGTGATTTATAACAACTGATGGTCTCTATCTGCTGCTCATATTCAACTGCTGCTGTCCTTTCAACTGCTGATGAAAACCCTGAAGTATCCAACACTGCTGGTCCTATCTACTGATGATAAAGCACTGCCCAGTCAAGGACTGATCAACCTTGAGGAAAGCACTGACATAAAGGGAGAGCAGCTGTTTAGTAAATTGTTTGTTTTATGTATAGTCAGTGGTTAGGTTAGCAGTATTTGTGTAAGGACAGTAGATACAGGTTGTTAGGCTGTTAGACGTCGCTTTCATGGTGACGTCAGCTGAGATACCTCAGTGGTTTGGTTTGCCTATAAATATAACAGTGCCCTGTACTGTTACATTCGATTTTGACTGAGCGAGTTCTTCTCCTCATGTCTAATCCTTTCATCTTGTGTGCAACCAACCTTGGGGCATCAGGCTGAGGGGGAGTATAGTTTGTAAGCATGACTGTAATCCTTTGCTTTGATTTGTAATCTTTTGACTCTATGTGAAGCAATTGTTTATCAAACTATTTCCTCTTTTGATTGTGTTTACAAAGTTTGTTTTCATTTCCGCTGCACCTAACATGTTTTCATATTCATTGATCATTCATCTTAAACAAACAAACACTATCATGAGAGCCTCCGATCCTAACAAAGTTGATTTAAATGGTTTAAAGTACGTTAGAACAACTATAAAGGAAGAAATTTTATGGTTCGTTTTTCCGCTGCGTCGTTTTGGGTAAAAATACGTTTGGGGTGTTACACAATACACTAAGACCTAGATTAAGTTGAAAATGTAAAACGTAAATATATATAAAATTACTAGTTTCAGAAATCTCTTTTCATTTTCTACTAGTTTTTTTCTTGCATTGTTAATTTTTTTTACTTGTTGATGGATGTTTTCTTCAATATCATCCAACCCTGATGTCGTTTTTTTTATGAATTAGGGTTTTGCCTTTTGGATTTTTTCTTAGAAACTCGAAGGTAAACCTTCAAACTATCTTTCGATGACGCCATGAATTTCTTTCGAGTTCGATTTTCTCTAATTGAATGTGTTTGTGTTCTTCAATTAAAAAGTAAAACATAATGAACTTTTTACGACGGGCTTCCGGGTATATGCGAGATTAGTTTAGTGGTATTTTGACGATAATGCCTCTGAAAGCCTGGACACCGTGCTTAAATGAAAGTTATTATGTCAATTTAAATTTTGGTCGTTGACTAAAAAAATAGGCGTACCAGATTGCTTCTTAATCTTCCTATTGATATAAATTTTCTAGTGTATCCTGACCCTTATAGATTATAGATAAAATAGTGAGTGAATTGCAAATTTTGTCCTTTATCTTTATACACATTTTCAAGCGGTGTCCTTTGTGTTTAAAATTGACGACTTTTGTACTTAATGTTTCAAAATGCTGCATGTTATGTCCTTTAACGCTAACTTAGTTAATTTTTTTGGTTAAATATGGTCATGTGCAAGGCGCATGAGGGCGTGTTTGCCATTTCATCTTTCAGGGACAATTCTGTATATAACTTATATATGTGAGGACTATTGAGTATAAAAATAAAAAATATATATATATATATATATATAAAACTTTTATAATTTTATTCCCCTCTCCCTTCAATGTGATCATCTGTGAAACACATGAACAAACATGACCAACCCTCAACTTCCTCTCTCTACAAAACAAAACAAACATGCTACATTATTACTTTGAAACACCATGGACAACATGATTAACCTGTATTACCATTCAAAATCCCTAATCATGGCTGAACAAGAATATGCCCTAGAAGGAACCATTCAAAACCCCCAATCTGATCAAAACCCAAATCTTATAAAAACGATAAAAGATCTAAAATTTTAAAAGCCAACAACACAATCTTTAAAACCCCCTAAACTGATCAACCGGATTTGTATCATCATCATCATCCTCAAAATGCTCTTCTGGAGAGAGGGTATGTGTGTCAAATTTAAGGTTGTAAAAATAAATCAAACCGAGGTGCGGTGGTTGGATTTCAGGTTGTTGACTTTATGAAAAGTGAAAACCCAAGGTGTGCCGGAGAGATGGTCTCTGTCGGTTTCAGGTGGCGTGGTGGTTGTTGGTAGTGGTTTTGTTGCGGCGGTTTGGTCATGATGTTAGTGACAGTGGTGGAGGTTGGTGGTTATTGGTAGTGTTTTGGTGGTGATGTTAAGAGTGGTGGTTGTTGGTTGCAGTGGAGCTTTGGTGGTGAGGTTGAGGGTGGTGGCTGTGGAGGTTTGACGGTGGTTGTTGAGAATGGTGGTTGTTGGTTTGGTGGTCATCAGGTGTGGTGGCCGCCGCCCCCTCCTTCTTCTCTTCATCAGATCTGGGGCGGTGGCAGGTGGTGCGGTGTGTGGTGGTTAGGAGTGGTGCGATGGCAAATGGGGCGGTGGAGAACAATGATGGTGTTGAGAGTGGTGGTGGTGGATGGCAGTTGTTAGTAGTGGATAAATGTAGAGAGTGGGGTAGAGAGGGGGGTGTAGGTTCTATATTGCATATAACATATACATATATTATTTATATATAATATATTATATTATGGGTGGGGTTCCGCTACAAAGTCTATTTTTCCTACAAAGTGTACAAAGTCATAAAACACCACAATTTTAGCCATAAAACACACTCAAAACCCACAAATTACCGAGTGAAGATCACTAAAACACAATATCCAAACCCTAACAGTCTATAAAAACTTCAAACATACCATCGTAGAACTATGAATATAAAACACAACATGATAATCAACATAAAACACACTAATGTTAGTCATTTGATAATCAAAGCCTTAACATCCAAAACACAACACAAAACCCACAAATATGGTGCTTTAGTAATTTTCACTTTGTTATTTGTGGGTTTTGAATGTGTTTTATGGTTGACATTATGGTGTTTTATGACTTTTTACACTTTGAAGGAAAAATGGACTTTGTAGCCAACTCCCACCCTATTATATTATATTAATTTCTTGAATTTGTTTGTGTTTGTTTTCTTGTTAATTAAAATATTATATACACACATATATATATGGGTAAAGGATAGAAAGGATCTAATTTAACAAAAAAATCTATCTGGGTTAGGCCTAAAGGATAGAACGTGTAGGATTTTCAAACATTAGTTTTAAACACAAAGGACACCATCTTAAAAATGGTATAAAACTAAAGGAAAAAATTTGCAATTCACTTTAAAATAGTTGTAAATGATAAATTATCACAAAAAAGCGAGGTTTTTTTCGCTCAAAGTCACCTAGATACATCTTTCTTTATACATTTCCATTTCCATTTTATACATGAAAATAATAACCCAAGCCAAAAATTATAATTTGAAGTCATTGATAAAACAAAGAGTAAATTACTAGTTTTGTCCTTTATGTTTGTACCAAATTGCAGACGGTGTCATTTGCCTTTAAATTTGACGAGTTTTGTCCTTAACATTTCAAAATCCTGCACGTTATGTCCTTTAGCCCTAACTCAGTCAAACTTGTAGATACTTGCCCTGTTAAACTTTCCTTGTTGTTCGATCTCTCATTCAAGATCGTTTCTCGATTCCAGTCTTTAGCGTGTATGACTTACTTGTCATACTTCAGACCATTTCTTCATCGTATCTATAGATCCTTAGGCTCTCGTCATCTTCAGATGCGAGGATCCTTTAATTTAAAACGTCTACAATTGTTAGTAACGTTAACATTAACAAGCACCCGTATTATAATACAATGCTTTTTACGACACGTGTTAACACACCTAATTCGTTTAACTATATCGGTCTTTTATCGCTTTATTTGGGGTAACGTGTTTTACACGATAATCCTATGTGTTGTTTTCAACACTTTACATGCTAGACCTTTAATATACTGAATAACTTACAGGATTTTGCGATCAAGTCTCGAACCGAACACTTTACTCCTTAACCTGGAGCTCTGATTACCAACTTGTAAGACCCTAAATCCATTTTATACGATTTTCATATAAATTCCGACTATAATAGTGTAGTTATAGCTAAACATACACTTAAAAATACGAGTTTGTTAAAACATTTTAAACTTTAAAACATTTTAACATAACATGTATAAATTCACCGTTTAAAAGTGACGACCAAAATTTGACCCGTTCATGTATTTATCAAACAAACATGTTTGTTTGACTCCAATTTCTCATGAACCTTATATTTTCGATATTTTCTATCATATTAGGTTCAAATCACGGGTTTCATAAGTATTTTAAACCCGTTTTGATTCATATGCTTATTTTGACCCGTTAAGGGATTTTAAGCATATTTTTTACACGAATCGCTTTCATTCGTTTCTAGCATTATATTACCACATTTCTTATCAATTAATCTTCCTCCACAACTATATTTGTGGTTGATTTAATGTGGTGCTTTATGTATTCCGAGTTTTACCCCTCGGATTATCATTTTACGGCAAAGACTCATATAGAGTCATTTGACCATAGATTTACACCTTTCGCTTTTTATACTTATTCTAAGTATTTATTTGATCATAAAACTCGTTTCCAAACAACCTTTAAGGGTCGGTTGCTCGATTTAGCTTACAAGGGCGTTTTGGTCAATTTTAGTCCTTCTTTTACGACGAAGTACTTTTAAGTACTTGTTTGACCAAAAATCTGACTTTTCACTATAATCTTGGTTAGAAACCATTACGTTTCTAAAAACACTATGATTATAATTTAAATTATTCGGTTTACCAAAAAGATAACCAAATGTTCATTTTGACCTTGTCTAACTCTTATAGAACCTCAAATTCTAAATGATGAGTTGAACCATTATACATACCTGATTTGGATCAATATATTGACCTGTTTAAATGCTTTGCTTAATAATTGCTAAGTATTAGCAATGCGAATATCCATTCGATATTTATTCCTGTAATCATACACTCGACAAAGTCATTAGTCGATATCGTCAAAGAGTGATATTTTCACCTTTTGACCCGTTTGGTCTAAGTGACCTTGTATCTTTGCGAGATGCCATTTATTTCCATCTCATCTACATGACTCGCTTCGGTTAACACCGTACGGTCATTTTACTTATAAACCATTTCTTAATTCTTTTAACCCATTATGGCTTACGCCGTAAAGTGTCTTTTCAAAACTAACGGTTATTGTCAACGTGTGACCAAGTTACAGTTTTTGCCATTTTTATTCGTTTTGGTTTACCATATAAGGTAACCATTAAAAGTTCATTTTTCCATTCGTCATAGTATGACCGAATTACCAATTTACTCCTTTTTAACCATCGTTATGGTTTCTTATCATCTTTGCTTGTCTTGTTCCGTACGACTACACGTCGGAACATCATAATTCAGGTGTTAATTTTTTTTTCTTATTCGTAAATAATACGATAAGAGAATATTCTAAATTTTAAGAATAGTGTAAGCTATACTTACCTTGCATCATGATTATGCTTTTCTTCATACTTGCTTCGTTTGACCCGCTTCATTTGTCACACCCCAAGCGATGGCGGAAACATCGGGGTGCGAGCACTATGCGTTCAGATTGCTCATGAGATTTCCATAACACTAATGTTTCAATATAAATTAATAGATTTCATGCAAAATTGTCTAACAACACAACCATATCAAAATAACCACAAGTTCCAACAAACATCGAGTATCAAACATTATTCATAGACTATGTTAACTAGGTGAGTTTCTAAGCTTCATCCTAGCTCGATTCCATGTTTCAGCATCCTATCAGCATGCAACATGTATTAAAATAGAGTCAGTACGAAAATGTACCGGCGAGTATACAAGTTTGAGTAATAGCATAATAGATTAAAACAACTTATATCCACAATGTAAGTAATAAAAATAGTTTCAGCCGTGCTAGTTTCGCAGTCCACGCAGTGATAGCCCAAGTATCCCGATGCTTTAGTGTTTACCCAAGACTCAAGGTAAACTAGAATCCTCCTAACAATACCCCCTGAGAATAATGGGAGAGGTGCGCCTAGGGCTGTAAATGAACCGAACGAACACGAACAAGGCCTTGTTCGTGTTCGTTCGTTAAGGAAATAAATCTGTTCACGAACGGTTCATGAACACTTACCGAACGAGATTTTATGTTCGTGTTCGTTCATTAAGGAAATGAGCGTGTTCGCGAACGGTTCACGAACACAAACGAATATAGATAAATTTGGCGAGCGCGACGAAGGATAAAGATAGATGGCCCAGAGAGTAGCACTCGAACTTGAATCCCTTATTGTGGAATGGAGGTCGATCGTATTCACCAATGTAAATAATGAGAAATGAAAGGGAAATGATGCATAAAAGGGTGAAAATGGGTTTCCTAGTTTAATTGTTAGGGTATTAAAATAAATAAAAGTTTAATAATATAAAAGTACAAATAAAATATAAGAAAGTACAAAGATCTTCAATTAAAACACAAACATATGAATATAAACGAATGCAAATCAACGAATGTTCACGAACATGTTCACGAACACCTTACCGAACGTTCACAAACACAATCGAACGAACGAGACTTCTGTTCATGTTCGTTCATTTAACTAATCGAACAAAATTTTTTGTTCATGTTTGTTCGTTTATTAAACGAACGAACATAAACGTACTTCCCGCCGAACGGTTCACGAACTGTTCGCTGAACGTTCGGTTCGTTTACAGCCCTATGCACCTCCTATAGCGCTACTATTGTTAAGGCGGAACTACACACCCTGGATTAAACGTCACATAGCACAAAATAGAATACTAGAATGCACAAGTTTCACATACACGTAGTATAGAGTTTAGTTTGCAAAGTCTCAAGTTTCGTAGTTTAATAGAATACATGTTACATCCCAAAGTTTAAAGCATAAAGGGATCGAGTATACTCACAGTGATTGCTTAACGGTATAGACTGTTATTGGATCAAAGGGAGCTCTTTTGAATTAGCCTGATAGATTACAACAGATAAGGGTCAGGCAAAATAACAAGATTACACAAAGTGTCAGAATAGTCACTGGATCAGATGGTTGTCCGATCGGATGGCTATCCGATCGGATTGCCAGTCGATTCGGGTGGCTTCTGTGCGAGGGAACGGATGACTGCCCAATCGGATGGCTGTTCGATCGGGTGGTCACTCGATCCAAGTATCAAGTTTAGTGAGTTGGTCACCTCGATCGGATGGCAGCTCGATCGGATGGCTATCCGATCGGGTTGCCACTCGATCGAGATTTCCAAAGTTCCAAGTTTCTGAAAAAGGTTCTAAGTCCTGAATACTAGAAAACTGCTACCCGATCGAGTGGCTATCCAATCGGATGGTCATCCGATCGGATTGTCACTCGATCGAGTGATCCTTGTCCCGTTTGTAACTTTGTAAAAATTTATAAGTTTCTAAATCAACGATGACGGATCAGGACATACTGCGACAATGGTAAACTCACCATCTTACATTTGTTCCGATCAGATGGGAATCACCCCTGTCCGGTCAGTCGTTCGTTTACCGCGGTTTATGTCGGAATCCGTTCCATGGTCGTCTTCTCCGGCAACAATCCGTTTCCAAACCTACTCTAGACTACCCATCGAGTCTACAGTCCGATTATGCCTAGATTTCACCGTTTTAAAGGAAAGATTGAAGAAAAGATGAAGGAGAACTTAAGTTTTATTATAAAAATCCTAGATCTAGCTTAGATTTGGTGCAAAACACATGAAATTCCTTAGATCTGAGCCAGATCTTGTTAGGAGTGACATCGTATGACAGTTTGTACAAACCACCATGACGACATCATCCTCAAGAGCTTAGATCCGAGAGATTCCACGGTGACAAGTGTGATTTTAAAGGTGAATCTCGTAGAGAATGAAGTGTAGATCAAGAAAGTACAAGAATCTAGTGTAAAACGTACCGAAATCGCCAAGAAAATGAAGAAAAGTGGTGTGCGTGCATCTGACCGAGTGGAGGCTGTCACATCAGGGAATTTGGTGATGTGACAGGCCTTTTTATAGTGTGTGAGGGTGTAGAGGCGGTGTGCCACGGATCGGATGGCAGGCCGATCAAGTGGCTGTCCGATCGGGTGGTCATCCGATCGGGTGGTTATCCGATCGGGTGGCTATCTGATCTGACGGTCATCCGATCGGGTTGCCACTTGGTCGATCCCATCCTTTCCGCTTTCCTGTCTTCTATTCGTTTTATGAGTTAGATTAAGCGTTGCGCATTATTTGGCAATAACATAACTTGATTACATCATAAACATCAAAAGTTTTCCAAGATTAATAGATTCCGCCAGTGACAAGTCTCCAGTCTCTCGTTCCACCAAGAATCAAGTTTCACGAGTCTCAAGAGTCATGCACCAAATAGATTTAGACATTTTATTAGGCATTCCAAACATAGATTTAGACATTCCAAGCATATAGATTTAGGCATTCCAAACATAGATTTAGACATTCCAATCATAGATTTAGACATTCCACGCATATAGATTTGGGTATTCGAAACATAGATTTAGACATTCCACGCATATAAATTTACCAAGATATCAAAGTATCACACGTCGTATAGTTCAGGGGCTAGACTTGCCAATAGCTAAAGTTTAAGGACTAGATCTGTCAAAAGTCTAAAGTTTAGGGACGCTGGGCGTTACAGTCTCCTCTCGTTTAGGAGATTTCGTCCCTGAAATCTTAGAAGAAGACTGCTCAAAGAGCTGCGGGTACTTGGCCTTGATATCACTTTTCAACTCCCAAGTGAATTCGGCGCCACCCTTTCCTTCCCATCGAACCTTAACAATGGGAATTTTGCTACGCCTCAGACGCTTGACAGCTTGATCCATGATTTCGACCGGTTTCTCCACAAATTGTACAACTTCATTTATTTGCAAATCCTCAAGGGGAACCTGAAGTTCCTCGTCGGCTAGGCATTTTCGTAGATTAGATACGTGGAACACTGGATGCACATTGTTTAGTTCTTGTGGCAAGTTGAGTATGTACGCCACCTTGCCAATCCTTTCGAGTATCTTGAAAGGACCCACATAGCGAGGAACGAGCTTTCCCTTCTTTCCAAAATGAACTACTCCCTTCCAGAGAGTTACCTTGAGAAGAACTCGGTCACCAACATCAAATTCCAGAGGCCTACGCCTAACATCAGCATAGCTCTTTTGTCTGCTCCTAGCCTTGATCAAGTTATCACGGATCTGAAGAATCTTATCCATTGTCTCTTGAATGATCTCAGGGCCAGTAAACTGCTTGTCACCAATCTCATGCCAGCTGAGAGGAGATCGGCACTTGCGACCATACAAAGCTTCGAAAGGAGCCATCTGAATACTGGAATGATAGCTGTTGTTGTACGAGAACTCAATCAATGGTAAATGTACATCCCAGTTACCACCAAAGTCGATGACACAAGAACGGAGCATATCCTCTAGGGTCTGAATAGTACACTCGGTTTCCATCCGTTTGAGGATGAAAGGCCGTGCTAAGATTAAAATGAGTACCCATAGCAGATTGAAAGGTTTGCCAAAGACGTGAAGTAAAGCGACCATCACGGTCAGAAATTATGTCAAGAGGTATTCCATGACGACATATGATCTCATTAGTATAGATTCGAGCAAGTTTCTCCACTTTATAATCTTCACGAATAGGAAGAAAGTGGGCGGATTTGGTCAAATGATCAACAATCACCCAGATACTGTCGTGACCAAAAGGTGTTCGAGGTAGCTTGGTAATAAAGTCCATAGCGATGTTATCCCATTTCCAAACCGGGATTTCGGGTTGTTCTAAGAGTCCTGAGGGACGTTGATGTTCAGCTTTAACTTTCGTACAAGTGAGGCATTTAGAAACATACACAGCAATGTCCCTCTTCATGCCATGCCACCAATAAGTTGTACGCAAATCATGGTACTTCTTATCGGCACCCGGATGAATGGAGTAATGGGATTTGTGGGCCTCCTTCATAATAAGCTCACGGAGATTATCGCGATCCGGTACCCAAATGCGATTGAGGTAATATTGTAGCCCATTAGGTTTAGTTTCAAGCTGATCCATCCTGGTGCCGTGGATTTCTTCTTCTACACTTCCTTCATTTGCTGATGAATACTGGGCGTCACGAATACATGTATGGAGATCATTAGAGATACGAATAGCACTTACATGAGTTTTACGACTAAGAGCATCGGCCACTACATTCGCCTTGCCAGGATGGTAGCGAATTTCGCAGTTGTATTCGTTAAGCAATTCCACCCAACGTCTCTGTCGCATGTTCAGCTCTTTTTGGTCAAATATATGTTGAAGACTTCTATGGTCAGTGAAAACCACACACTTAGTACCATACAAGTAGTGTCGCTATATCTTTAACGCAAAAACAACTACACCAAGCTCCAGATCGTGAGTAGTATAGTTTTTCTCATGTACCTTGAGTTGTCGAGAAGCATAAGCAATAACCTTGTCCCGCTGCATGAGCACGCAGCCCAATCCACGGTTTGAGGCATCGCAATATACCACGAAATCGTCATTCCCATCGGGTAGAGTAAGTACAAGTGCGTTACACAAAAGTGTCTGAAAAGATTCCTCTTGCTCGGGACCCCAAGCAAAAGGTTTCTCTTTTTTGGTTAGCGTAGTAAGAGGTACAGCAATCTTATAAAAGTCCGAAATGAATCGGCGGTAATAACCAGCCAATCCTAGAAAGGAACGAATTTCGGATGCGGATTTAGGCGTACTCCAATTCTTCACAGCTTCGATTTTAGACGGGTCAACATGAATACCTCGCTTACTAACGACATGACCAAGAAATTGTACTTCATCAATCCAAAACTCACACTTAGAAAATTTAGCATACAGACGTTCACCACATAAGAGTTCAAGCATGAGATGCAAATGACGAGCATGATCAGCCTTAGACTTAGAATAAATAAGAATATCATCAATAAAGACTATAACAAAACGATCCAAATAGGGTCTACACACACGATTCATAAGATCCATGAACACGGCAGGTGCGTTGGTCAGCCCAAAAGGCATAACCACGAACTCGTAGTGTCCATAACGAGTACGAAAAGCGGTTTTAGGAATATCATCTTCGAGGACACGCAACTGATGATATCCAGATCATAGGTCGATCTTGGAGAAGCAGGACGTGCCTTGTAGCTGGTCAAATAGGTCATCAATACGAGGGAGCGGATAACGGTTCTTCATGGTAAGCTTATTAAGTTCGCGGTAGTCGATACACATACGAAATGACCCATCCTTCTTCTTGACAAACAAAACACGAGCACCCCATGGAGAGGCACTTGGATGGATGAAACCTTTGTCGAGAAGTTCCTGTAGCTGACTGGATAATTCTTGCATCTCGGAAGGTGCAAGACGGTAAAGGGCCTTGGCGACAGGAGTCGCACCAGGTATGAGATCAATGCAAAAATCGACGGACCTAGGAGGAGGAAGACCAGGAAGATCTTTAGGAAAGACATCAGTGAAGTCACACACCACTGGAACGTCGCTTATGTTCTTCCCCTTGCCCTTTTGTTCCACCACGTGGGCCAAGAAGGCAAAGTTCTGTTTACGTAAGCATCTGCTCGCTTGCTTGCATAACATCAACGTTAGTCCTTTTGAAGGTCGGTCTCCATATATGTTCAAAGTATCACCAGACGGAAGAGGAAGACGAACAAGCTTATCATGACAAACAATCTCGGCATGGTTCTTACACAACCAATCCATACCGATAATGACATCAAAACTACCCAAACGCATGGGTATGAGATCAATAGGGAACATGTGATCATTAAGAGTCAGGGAACAATCACGCACAATAGAATTAACAAGAATCGACTTACCATTGGCGACCTCAACAGAGAATGACTCAGGTAACTTATAGCGTGTACAGTTTATCAAAGACTCAAATTCCACAGACACAAAGCTTTTGTCGGCACCAGTATCAAATAGGATCGAAGCGTAAAGGTTATTAACGAGAAACATACCATTCACCACATCATTGATGTTGTGAGCCTGATTAGCTTTGAGATTGAATGCTCGTCCACGAGCGGCTGCTTATTATTCTGTATTCAGCTGGGGGCAACGATTGCGAAGATGAGTAGTATCTCCACATTGAAAGCATGCACAAACAGCATTGACTGGACCTGGATTCTGCAGAGATGCTGGAGGTGCTGGTAGAGCTGCCTGGGCCGGGGCTTGTTGAGTTTGCTGGGCTGGGTTAGCTTGGTGACAATAGGGGGCCGTGTGACCATAGCGGCTACAATTCGTGCACAGACGACATGCAGAATTAGTAGGGTGGTGAAAATTACAAGTTGCACACTTGGGATAAGACCCTGTGTACTGTTTCTTAGCTTCTGGAACAACAGGGTTAGCAGCAATAGTAGCAGGAGCAGGTTTAGCAGCAGGAACAATAGCATTGCATCCTGAACCCTGGGATTTCCTTTTCTTGTTCTTGCTGCCACTTGACTGCTGGGTGACTTGATTTGCAGACTTGGAGGTAGCAGGAGTAGCAAACTGCTTATCACGTACACGGTTGTTGTTCAAACTTGCTGCCAAACGATAGACTTCTTCAATAGTGTCGAGTTGAGCTGCTTCGATTGAATCTCACATGGCAGGAGGTAGACCATTGATGTACTTGGTTATCATCCGCTTAGGAGTAGAGACCAAGTGAGGAATGATCAAACTCAGCTGCTTGAATCGGGTAGTATAAGCCAGGTTATCATCAACAACCTGCTTCAAATGCCAAAACTCTTCTTCAAGCTTCAATTGTTCATGAGGAGGGCAAAACTCGAGCATCATGAGTTCTCGCACCTAAGCCCATGGAAGAGCATAGGCTTCTTCATTAGAACGGATGTTTCTCTGATTCGACCACCACTCCAACGCTCTGCCTTGGACCATTCCAGTCGCACTCCTAGTCTTTAGATGATCTGGGCACTCGCTGTTAATGAAGGTAACCTCGATGCTGTCGAACCACTCGAGCATAGCAGTCACCCCATCACAGCCCGTGAAAGGCTTAGGGTTGCAAGAGATGAAATGTTTGTTGCAGAACTTAGTGGACTTTTGCTTTTCGGCCTTTGAGTCCACAGAGGATGGAGGAGTGTTTGATCCTTGGAGCTCAGAGACGATCTTTGGCACGACTCGAGCAATCTGGTCGGCCATGAAAGACATCATCTTTTTCTGAGACTTCTCCCTAGATCTCTTGAGAATGTTGGATAACTTTCGAGAAGACATCTAAAAGATCCAACAAAAGGATCGTATAAGTCTAGATTAACACAGAATAGACTAAGACTCAAGATTCACAAGATTCATATAGATACCGCAACCACGACCTTCGCATGGCACGTTTATACGAAGTTTGGCAATGTGTCAGAACTGCTTATATATAGGAAGTACCGGCGGCGTATCCACAACGTTTCGGGCACAATCGCTTCTTCCTCGTACTCGGTGTATGTTACGTGTCGCAAAACACACTTATCATTGTTATCATAGGTTCACATAGACTTCAATAGATTACGATAGTTTTCAAATAGTCTTCAATAAACTCAATAGACTTCAATAGATTTCAATAAATTAAATAGGCTTTAATAGACTACAATAGACTAGTATTAACAGTCCACAACCGACGAAATCTCACATGGCACGTGCTACGAAAGTTCGGAAACATAACAGAAGCACTTATATATAGGAAGCACTAGCGGCGTATCCACCATGCTTCGATCATGCCACATCCGTCTCGTCATCGGTGTCATGTTTCGTCAACCACATCGTTAGAATTTACCACGAGATTTCCACATAGATTGACTAGATAGATTCAACAACATAGATTTAACCAAATAGATTTCACAACTTCAACCCGAGCCTACAAAACTACGAACTTCACTTAGCGCGTGGTACGAAGGCTTGGTAACATGCCAGATACACTTATATATATGAAGTACCAGCGGCATATCCACCATGCTTCGGACATGCCACTTCCTCCTCGTCTTCGGCGCTAGGCTATGTTTCGTATTTTGTTTCTCAATCCACACATACGTAGTTTACACTTAGATTTCACTAGAGTACACGATAGATTTCACATAGGCTTCACATAGATGTCACACCCCGATATTTCCACATATTACCGGTGGGCCCGGCGGGTAGTATCGTGACGTAGTTGATATCATCATAGTCAATATACACAATATAATAGCACAACGGAAGGCTTGGTGAAATAACTATTACAAAGAATAATGTCTGAGTGTCCGAATGAAAGAATATACAGACTGGATTGTAATAAGATCCACAGGCGGATCATATATAAAATACAAGAAAACGGAAAATAACAGACTTCAGGTATCTAGGGATTTGCAAGATCCTCTTATATGACACCTAGTAGCTCCAGCCTATTTACGAGAAGTACCTGTCAATCAATCTTTAGAAAAATACGTCAGTTTACACTGGTAAATACAATTAACTGACTCATTTGAAAAGTATTTATGAAAATTTATTTAGGTGCACAAGGCACAAATCTTTTATAACTTGGGACAATTATTTAAAGATAATCTTGTATACAGATTTATATGTTTGTCATACAATTGGGGCCGGTTGGAAGCCGGTCTTAATTAACCGACTCACCACTTATAGAACCCATAAAGGAGTTATCCCCAACATGTGGGTTTATACTTTGGCATTTGCATCTGTCATGTGTATGCCTACACCCCGTGCATAGGTCGTGGCCATTTTCAAAAGAAATGAGCCGAGGATATCCAGGACACGGTCGTATTAACCCCCAATGCTTATGTTATCAAACAAGAAAGATTAAAATGGGTTATGTAAATTTATTAATCACAATCCCATTAAATGATTTCATACCCGACCAAGTGGTATTATTATAATACCATATCCCAAGCCCGTATAACGAAAAATAAGTTAAAAGTATTTACCTGAGCTAATGTGAAAGGTAACTCAATCGTATAATCCTAAAGCTTTATAATGATACCTTCTACTGGATGCTACTTAATCTATATAGAAGGTTTAATAACCTATTAGGATGCTAACGGGTTTTTAGTTAAGTCAAAGACTTAGACCGGCTAGCTAGGAAGAAACTTTACGGTTCTAAACGCTAGATTAAGCGGAGACCGGAATAGAATGTGGTTTAGACCCGACAAGCTTGGATACTTGTATAATATGGGTAAACTAAACACATTCTGGAATTTGAGGATTTAATGATAAGGTTAAACCCGTTTCGGCTATTTTACGTAAACTAGTCACATAAACCGATTCGAACGCATAAATGCGTAATGGGTAATCAAATGAATTATTTACAGGTCTTAATTGTTATTATGCTTAAAATATGTTAATACATCAGTAGGATGTTAACATATATGCCCAAAAAGTATTTAAAACCAATTTAAGTCCCGTAACGGCATTTTGGTCTTTTTAGTAATTATAAAAGAGATTTTATAACAAACTGAAGTTCTGGTCTTTGGTAATCAGTAAAAATATTTATTTTATCTCATTACATCAGTAAGATACTATATATATGTGAGGTTTACCATTTATGGCCAAACTATGCCCCGAAAGGGCATTTTGGTCATTTCACATATGCTTTTAAGGACATTTTTGGAAATCTGAGTTTATAACTTATACCTACTATAATAATATTGAAATTTGTTTAAGAATTCAGTAGGTAACAAGTCTTAGATGTTAAATATGGTTTTAAACCATACTATGCACCTAAATTGTGTAAAACTCGCAAATTGACGATAATCAAGATGTTTATGTAAATCTGAGATTTTGATAAGTTTTAAATGCCCAAAATAATTTATTTAATGTATGAAATCAGTAGGAAAAGGTTTGGCATTCAAATCATTTGTTAATCTCATTTTATGCATGAAAATGGTATTATCGTCATTTACCGAATTATACCAGAACTCTATGATTTAAACAGATTATAATCCGACCAAAAATCTTAATATTTCTTAAAAATAATATCTTAACAGTAGGTAATGAGTTTTGGTTCAAAATCCAAGTTTAAACATGTCCTGTGCAAGATATCGCAATTTAATTAATAAAAAGCTTCTAATTACGATATCGAGCATAACTTCTGTTTGAGACCTAGAACTGATGTCAAATTTTCGGGACAAGCTTATAAATCAGTAGCAAAGGTTTTTGTCCTCTCACATTTCTAAAAATCTCATTTATGTGTCAAAAGGGCATTTACGACATTTATAAGCAAATTAACAAACAAGAGCATATAATTCAAACCAATAAGGACCAAGCAATATAACTCCACGAGGTTACACTACTATATAATATGGTCCTAGTGGAAGCTTAAAACATGGAAAGATTAAGCTTAAACAGGTCAGAACTGAAATTCAAAGCAAAAGTCAAGCTTTTGCGACTTTCGGTTATAAACTGACCTTAGACTGATAATTGTTGGGTTAGACCTGATTAAACATGTTCTAATATTAATTACCAAGTCATTAGAATGTTAAAATATAATTTAGAACTTCTGTTTATTAGTTTGAATTATTTTTAAAGTTTCTGTCCAGTTTCACTTTTTGACTAACTAGATTGACCCGACAATTAACTAGTCAAACGAAATAATTAGGAAGTGCCCTTTTAAGGGTTAATCACCTACCCTAATATGGTTCCATAACCACTTTCGTTTCGATCAGTGGCTGGACCAATTATGATAAAACCAAAAGTCAAAGCTTAATTACGATATGTTTGACTTTTCGGTTTTTAAGCTAATTAAAAGAACTAAGCAGGGATTAAAACTCTTACTTAAGGTCCTTGCTATCTTTTCTACACTTGACATTCTTCTCCTAATGCTTGCTAGCTCCAGAGGTGAATTTAAAAGTTGATGAAAGTGAAGTGAGCACTTGAACATATGAACAAGGGCTCCTTATATACAAATTTGGCATGTCCCTAGATGTTTACTTCTGTTTTGGAAGTACCTAGGATCACCCCAGGTGTCCTAGTTGTTTATCAAGACCGACAAACAGCCCCTAGATTCGCTTAGAACAAGTTAAAGTCGGTTTGGAGCTGATAACCTGCACCTGGCAGGTGTTTTCTACGCTGGGGGACTTCTACGCGGCCCGCATAGGTTCAGAAGGGGGCTTACACGCCCCGCATAAACCCTGCTGATCAGGTTAAAAATGTTTCAAACATGGCAGTTTCAGTCCCTGGTCCTGCTGATCAGGTTAAAAATGTTTCAAACATGGCAGTTTCAGTCCCTGGTCATTATAAACCTTATTTAACCTCATTTTTGACATATAAGGCCCGCCCTTGTAGTTAATTTGTAGAGGTTCAAGGGAGTATATCCAAACTCCGTTAGGCCCGGTTTCGTTAAATATCACCTTAAACACAAGTTTCATCATGTTGACACTTTTCACCAAAAGTCTTGAAAACTTGCATAACGATCTCGAAACCACTAGAAATTTATACCACTTATTCTTGAGAGTATATTTGAATATTTCGAAGCCTCGGGTTCGTTAAAAGGTCACTCAGAGGTAAGAATTAACATCCTGACACATTTAACCCTTGTAATTTATAATCTTCCGATTATTTTCATGAACGACTTCTTATATTCAATTAATCACTCGTTTAAGAATATATTCTTCATGCATGGTCATTCAGAGGCACAAGTTTGGCATGTTGACACTTTTAGTCCCTGTGGTTTCATATTTATCATCGCTTGGCAACTTTAGTCCTTCAAACTCAATCTTTCACATATCTAGAGTTTAGGACACGTGTCTTTACATAATTGGACATGTTTTTACGTGGTGTTACATCCTCACCCCCTTAAAATAAATCTCGACCCCGAGATTTACTGGAATAAGTGAGGGTACTTCTGTCGCATAGTGGACTCAACTTCCCACGTATATTCGGGACCTCGATGGGCATCCCATTTGACCTTTACTATAGGTACGTGCTTCCTTCGGAGCTTTTTAACTTGTCGATCCTCGATCGATATAGGTCTTTCAACAAACCTTAGGCTTTCATCAATCTGTACGTACTTATGAGACATAGCTAAAGATTCATCCGCTAGACATTTCTTTAGATTACAGATGTGGAATACATTGTGAATTCCACTCAGCTCCTCAGGCAAGTTTAGCTTATAAGCTACACTGCCGACACATTCGATGATCTCGAACGGTCCGATATACCTAGGGCTTAACTTGCCCTTCTTACCAAAATGCATCACACCTTTCCAGGGTGATACTTTTAGTAAGACTTTATCACCAACCTCAAACTTTAGAGGTTTTCGCCTCTTATCAGCATAACTTTTCTGCCTATCCCTGGCAGCTTTTAGGCGATCATGAATCTGGACAATCTTGTCCGTCGTTTCAAGGACTATATCAGGTCTTGATAACTGAGCTTCTCCTACTTCCGCCCAACAGACAGGCGTTCTACATTTCCTTCCATACAATGCCTCAAAAAGCGCAGCCTGAATGCTAGTATGGTAGCTATTGTTATAGGAGAACTCGATCAAAGGTAGGTGGTCATCCCAGCTACCTCCCAAATCAATAACACATGCCCGAAGCATGTCTTCCAAAGTTTGAATTGTACGCTCACTTTGTCCATCTCGAAGTCCTCCATGAATAGGAACCCAAATTCTTCCATTCAGTCTGAGAATTCCATTCTTTCCAGGTGTTAACGGTTCAGCAGTTACACCTAACTTTTCATCTGGAAGATTGGCTTCCAATACAGCATCTTTCTGTGCAACTAATAGCCTTTTATTCAGTCTATTCTTCAGTTCAATTCTCTTAGCATTAATCATGATAGGTTTGACTCTCTCCTTTCGGCTTAGAGCATCGACGACTACATTCGCTTTGCCAGGATGGTAGCGAATTTCACAATCGTAATCATTTAAAGTCTCCATCCAGCGGCGATGTCTCATATTGAGCTCTTTTTTATTGAATAAGTGTTGAAGACTTTTGTGATCTGAATAGATCACACATTTTGTTCCATACAAATAATGTCTCCATAACTTTAGTGCGAATACAACGGCACCCAACTCTAAGTCGTGGGTGGTGTAATTCTTTTCATGCACCTTTAATTGTCATGATGCATAGGCAATCACCTTGCCTTTTTGCTTAAGTACACAACCCATACCGGTGTGTGATGCATCACAGTAAACGACAAACTCTTTAATTCCTTCAGGCAATGTCAACACCGGAGCATTGCTCAATTTTTTCTTGAGAATCTCAAAGGATTCTTGTTGTTTTGGACCCCAATCAAATTTTACATTCTTACGTGTCAAAGAAGTTAATGGTGCAGCTATTCTTGAGAAGTTCTCAATGAATCTTCTATAATATCCAGCTAGACCCAGAAAGCTGCGAATTTCTGTAGGTGTCTTCGGTGCTTCCCAGTTCATGATGGCTTCTATTTTGGCGGGATAGACTTGGATACCATGCTCACTAACAACGTGTCCAAGAAATTGGACTTCACGAAGCCAGAACTCGCATTTGGAGAATTTAGCATAAAGCTTCTCTTGCCGAAGTAATCCTACGATACATCAAAGGTGCTTCTCGTGATCAACTTGATTACGAGAGTAGATAAGTATGTCGTCTATAAAGACAATGATAAACTTATCTAAGTATGGCTTGCAGACTCTATTCATGAGGTCCATGAATGCTGCTGGTGCATTAGTGAGCCCAAAAGGCATCACTAAAAACTCGTAATGTCCATATCTCGTCCTGAACGCTGTCTTAGGCACATCTTCAGTTCGGACCTTAAGTTGATGATATCCGGATCTCAAATCAATCTTTGAGAAGAAGCTCGCCCTTTGGAGCTGATCAAATAAATCGTCGATCCTCGGTAAGGGATAACGATTCTTGATCGTTACCTTGTTTAGCTCACGATAATCAATGCATAAGCGCATTGATCCATCCTTCTTCTTTACAAACAATATTGGAGCTCCCCAAGGCGAAGAGCTGGGTTGTATGAAACCTTTTTCCAATAAGTCATCCAATTAAGTCCTGAGCTCTTTCATTTCAGTAGGCGCTAGACGATAAGAAGCTCGTGCAATAGGTGCAGATCCTGGGAGAATGTCTATCCTGAATTCAACTTGCCTATCAGGAGGTAATCTAGGTAATTCGTCAAGAAAGACATCAGGATACTCGGAGATAATTGGAATATCTTCTATCTTGGGTTTCGGATCGTTCACTGACACTTGTGCCATGTAAATGACACATCCGTTCTTCAAACACCTTGATACTTTGAGAATAGACACATTGTTGGGAAAACCATATTGTGTATCTCCTTGAATAGTGACGGATTCACCAGAAGGGGTTTTTATAATAACTAGCTTTTTATCACAGGCCATTTGGGCTTGATTATGCGACAACCAATCCATGCCAAAAACTATATCAAAACCAGCCAATTTCATTGGCAGGAGGGATAGCGGAATAGAATGATTCTTAATGGATATGAAGCATCCATCAAGAAGAGTTGCAGCTGTTTCTAAGGTACCATCGGCAAGCTCTACCTCATATTTTATGTCTAGAGTCTTAATAGGCAGATTCAGTAACTTACAAAAGTTATGGTCTACAAAAGACTTACCAGCACCTGAATCAAATAAGACTCTAGCATAATTATTATTAATGAGGAAGGTACCTGTTATGACGTTCTCGTCATTCACCGCTTCCCTAGCATTCATCTGGAAAACTCTCGCATTTGTTTTCTTCACCTCCTCAGGCTTCTTAGCATTCTTGGGACAATTTGTCTTGATGTGCCCCTTTTCATTGCAACCGTAACAGGTTGCATCCTTGATGTTTCGGCACTCTACAGACTTGTGCCCTTTCTTCTTGCAAATCCCACATGGTTTAGCTTGTGGGTCTTGGTTGCACTTTTCAAAGTGCCTTTTGTTGCAAGTCTTACATCTGGGCTTGTCACTTGACTGCCCTTTCTTAGAACTAAAGTTCCCTTTGTTCTTCTTGTTTGATTGAGGGGACTTGTCTTCCCCCCTCTTCCTCTTCCCGTCATCGGTAGTTTTCTTTGCCCTACTCCTCACAACATCAAGAGTAAGGGACAAAGATAGATCCACAGCAGATCTATAAGTAGTAGGCTTAGAAGCCTTGACATTTCCTTTCACTTCAGGGGCCAGACCACTGATGAAACGCGCAATGCGCTTGGGTTCAGGAATGACTAAATATGGTATAAGCCTCGACATCGAGTTGAAACTGGTCACATAATACCTACAGTCCAAGTCCTTCATTACCAAAGTGGGGAAGTCAGTCTCTATTCTTTCGACTTCGTGTTGAGGACAGTAAGTGTCCTTCACAAGATCAATGAACTTATTCCATGAAAGATTATACAGAGGAACCTTTCCAGTGGATTGCACCAATACTTTCCACAAAGTGAGGGCATCACCCTTGAAGGATTGAGACACAAACATAACTTTGTCTTCCTTAGCACATCCACTGATGTCAATCACAGTCTCCATTTCATCTAACCACTTCATGCAGTTGATTGCTCCTTTTTCTCCTGTAAAATCCCTCGGTTTACAGGAGACGAAGTACTTATAGGTACAACTCTTTTTGTACTTAGGAGTCTGATTTAACACTACTTTTTGAGATTCAGATCTCTGGTTGGATGAATGCTTAGATTCATCCCTTTTTGATGCATGCGACTGCGATAAGGGTTTTGTATGAGTTTTGGACCGAACATTACTCGGTTCCTTGAATATTTTATCCACCGCTTGAGCAACCGTGGTGTCAATCATTGCTTGTAATTCAGCATTTGTAAGATTGATTCTTGCTTCATTATTGTTTTCTTCTCGAGGATGACTGTTTGCTTCGTCAGAGCCAGCCATGATTTGAGTACTATATCAAACAATGATGATTTATTTAAATTATATAATAAATCATCACATTGATGATTAGATGGTCATGGTATTATTAAACCATATAGACCATTTTATGTAATAAATAACAAACAATGGGATATAATTCTTTATATTTATTAGAGATGGGAATATAAATCACAACTGTCCATGTCATAAAAGATATTTTCATATAGTACAAGGCTCGTCTCGAAGGACATTTAGATAGCGCAAAAGACCATGCCACAGGGACGATTAGAATATAACCAATGATCTCTTGGATCAGTGATCCTTTAAGGTCGAACAAGGTTCATCACCTTCTTGACAAGAAGTTTATAAAATAAAACTATCATTGTCATTATTATACCTTTGCTTATAAGCATACATCGCAATTGGATGTTTTAGGTGTATACATCATATTGATGTTTATTAGCCATGATTCATATTGATCATATAGGCTATGGAAGTGACTTGGGAAAGTCCAAGTACATTTGGAAACTTGTGTGGTTTCTCGTACCGCACAACCAGGAATGTTAACATGTTCTCAGATGTTAACAGGGAGTTATTTTCTTAAAAAGGTTGTACCATCATAGCCATTAATATTTTGGCTAGGTTATACCCTTAAGAATTTCTTTGGCAGATCAATTTAAAATTGAAATGATATAGCATGAAGATGTAATAAAATACATATTTAAAATCTAAAATGAAACTTCATTAAACAATAAAACTAGTACAAAGATGCCCTAAACGGGACTTGAAATAACACACTGCCCACGCAGGGGCTACAGAAAATAGAAAATAAGTCCACGCAGGGACTCGGTACTGAAAATAAAAATGTCCTCGCAGGGACTTAATTAAAAAGAAAATACAAGATAAAATAAACAACTTCCTACTTCTTCTTGCCTTTAATAAGGCTCGCAAGGCCCTTGAGGAAGCTACTGTGTTGCTTTTTGGTTTCATCTGCTTTACGCTCAACCCTATCCAACCTCTGTAGAATCTCCTGAATTTGCTCCTGTTAGGGAGGAGGAGGTTGCTGGTAAGGTGGGTATTAATACCCCTGCACTGGATATCCAGTTGGGTAAACTGGAGGATAAGATGATGGATAAAGTGCATTATACTGTGTTGCCGTAAGATACGGATCTTGGGCTCCATAATCCGTTGGATACCCAGAAGGGTTATACCCAGACGAACCTGGGTATGTTGGTATTGGGTCATCGAAACCCACTGGCAGTGGCGGTGGTGCATAAGAAATTGGCGGGGGATTGACTTTCGGCACCGCATGCGAGGGTCCGCCCATTTGGGGGTGCTCGGGAATAGGAGGGTATGAGCTTGAACCTTAAGGGGAACTGAACCGTGGTCCCCCACGCACAGACATTCGAGCATTCCTCCTTTGCCTAGGTGGCTCTGGAGGTGGTTGAGGTGGTTCCTCAACTGGTAGAGGTGGTGGGGTAACCGCTTGAAGATACGGTTCATTCAAAGGAGGTTGAGCAGGAGAGTTATGATATGAAGGAGTGAATTCCCACTCATACTTAGCCCACCTTTTGGCAAATGAATCGGGCCCTTGGTACGGCGATCCTTGGTACGGAGAACCGCTAGAGATGCTGATTGGATGACTCGGTGTTCCGGTTTGCAGCTCTGGATCGGGTTCGTCATCCATTTCCATCTCCTGGGAGAAGTGATCTTCAGGTCCTAAAGGATTGAAACAAAAAA
The DNA here is from genome assembly GCA_030545235.1 of Helianthus tuberosus. Taxonomy (NCBI): domain Eukaryota; kingdom Viridiplantae; phylum Streptophyta; class Magnoliopsida; order Asterales; family Asteraceae; genus Helianthus; species Helianthus tuberosus. The sequence goes on along the minus strand of CM060410.1, from coordinate 146,424,817 downwards.
GATTGTTGACATAGTCGTTGGGGTTGAACTGAGCTGGGGAACAAATGGAATCGGAGTGATGGAAAGAATAGGAGTGTAAAGAGTGGTGAGATTGGTTCGAATGGTGTGATTCTTGAGAGTGATGGGAATGTTGGGGCTCGTCAGGAATGGGTAGCCCAAAGTATGGAGGATCCGAAGGTGAGGATCCTAGCGAAACAGAATGCCTCGCCGGCTCGAAGTTATGACTCCAATGATCTCGAGAGTCGGAACTAGAGAAAGTCGCTGACGGAGTACGCCTATAGGAGGGTCCCGCGTGGCCTGATGGCCCTCCTCTCATTGGTCCCTTTCCTTTGCCTCGTACACGTGGCGGCATTATTGGTAAAACCTATCAAAATAAGTAAATATAACATAAACAATAAAAGGAAAGTTAAGAATAAATCCTAGGTCATTAGCCTAGACTCGGAAGTCTAAGGAATGTGCTTATTATGTCATTGAGATTAAACACAAAAGGTTAGTGTTTAATTCACTCAATGTTGGCTCTGATACCAACCTGTCACACCCTGATATTTCCACATATTACCGGTGGGCCCGGCGGGGAGTATCGTGACGTAGTTGATATCATCATAGTCAATATACACAATATAATAGCACAGCGGAAGGCTTGGTGAAATAACTATTACAAACCATAATGTCTGAGTGTCCGAATGAAAGAATATACAGACTGGATTGTAATAAGATCCACAGGCGAATCATATATAAAATACAAGAAAACGGAAAATAACAGACTTCAGGTATCTAGGGATTTGCAAGATCCTCTTATATGACACCTAGGAGCTCCACCTATTTACGAGAAGTACCTGTCAATCAATCTTTAGAAAAATACGTCAGTTTACACTGGTAAATACAATTAACTGACTCATTTGAAAAGTATTTATGAAAATTTATTTAGGTGCAAAAGGCACAAATCATGTATAACTTGGGACAATTATTTAAAGATAATCTTGTATACAGATTTATATGTTTGTCATACAATTGGGGCCGGTTGGAAGCCGGTCTTGATTAACCGGCTCACAACTTATAGAACCCACAAAGGAGTTATCCCCAACATGTGGGTTTATATTTTAGCATTTGCATCTGTCAGGTGTATGCCTACACCCCGTGCATAGGTCGTGGCCATTTCAAATGAAATGAGTCGAGGATATCCAAGACACGGTCGTATTAACCCCCAATGCTTATGTTATCAAACAAGACAGATTAAAACGGGTTATGTAAATTTATTAATCACAATCCGATTAAATGATTTCATACCCGACCAAGTGGTATTATTATAATACCATATCCCAAGCCCGTATAACGGAAAATAAGTTAAAAGTATTTACCTGAGCTAATGTGAAAGGTGTATAATCCTAAAGCTTTATAATGATACCTTCTACTGGATGCTACTTAATCTGTATAGAAGGTTTAATAACCTATTAGGATGCTAACGGGTCTTTAGTTAAGTCAAAGACTTAGACCGGCTAGCTAGGAAGAAACTTTACGGTTCTAAACGCTAGATTAAGCGGAGACCGGAATAGAATGTGGTTTAGACCCGACAAGCTTGGATACTTGTATAATATGGGTAAACTAAACACATTATGGAATTTGAGGATTTAATGATAAGGTTAAACCCGTTTCGGCTATTTTACGTAAACTAGTCACATAAACCGATCCGAACGCATAAATGCGTAACGGGTAATTAAATGAATTATATACAAGTCTTAATTGTTATTATGCTTAAAATATATTAATACATCAGTGGGATGTTAACATATATGCCCAAAAAGTATTTAAAACCAATTTAAGTCCCGTAAGGGCATTTTGGTCATTTTAGTAATTATAAAAGAGATTTTAAAACAAACTGAAGTTATGGTCTTTGGTAATCAGTAAAAATATTTATTTTATCTCATTACATCAGTAAGATACTATATATATGTGAGGTTTACCATTTATGGCCAAACTTTGCCCCGAAAGGGCATTTTGGTCATTTCAAATATGCTTTTAAGGACATTTTTGGAAATCTGAGTTTATAACTTATACCTACTATAATAACATTGAAATTTGTTTAAGAATTCAGTAGGTAACATGTCTTAGATGTTAAATATGGTTTTAAACCATACTATGCACCTAAATAGTGTAAAACTCGCTAATTGACGATAATCAAGATGTTTATGTAAATCTGAGCTTTTGATAAGTTTTAAATGCTCAAAATAATTTATTTAATGTATGAAATCAGTAGGAAAAGGTTTGGCATTCAAATCATTTGTTAATCTCATTTTATGCATGAAAAGGGTATTATCGTCATTTACCGAATTATACCAGAACTCTATGATTTAAACAGATTATAATCTGACCAAAAACCTTAATATTTCTTAAAAATAATATCTTAACAGTAGGTAATGAGTTTTGGTTCAAAATCCAAGTTTAAACATGTCTTATGCAAGATATCGCAATTTAATTAATAAAAAGCTTCTAATTACGATATCGAGCATAACTTCTGTTTGAGACCAAGAACTGATGTCAAATTTTTGGGACAAGCTTATAAATCAGTAGCAAAGGTTTTTGTCCTCTCACATTTCTAAAAATCTCATTTATGTGTCAAAAGGGCATTTACAGCATTTATAAGCATATTAACAAACAAGAGCATATAATTCAAACCAATAAGGACCAAACAATATAACTCTAGGAGGTTACACTACTATATAACATGGTCCTAATGGAAGCCTAAAACATGGAAGAATTAAGCTTAAACGGGTCAGAACTGAAAGTCAAAGCAAAAGTCAAGCTTTTGCAACTTTCGGTTATAAACTAACCTTAGACTGATAATTATCGGGTTAGACCTGATTAAACATGTTCTAATATTAATTACCAAGTCATTAGAATGTTAAAATATAATTTAGAACTTCTGTTTTATTAGTTTGAATTATTTTTAAAGTATCTGTCCAGTTTGACTTTTTGACTAACTAGATTGACCCGACAATTAACTGGTCAAACGAAATAATTAGGAGGTGCCCTTTTAAGGGTTAATCACCTACCCTAATATGGTTCCATAACCACTTTCGTTTCGATCAGTGGCTGGACCAATTATGATTAAACCGAAAGTCAAAGCTTAATTACGATATGTTTGACTTTTCGGTTTTTAAGCTAATTAAAAGGACTAAGCAGGGATTAAAACTCTTACTTAAGGTCCTTGCTATCTTTTCTACACTTGATAATCTTCTCCTAATGCTTGCTAGCTCCAGATGTGAGTTTAGAAGTTGATGAAAGTGAAGTGAGCACTTGAACATATGAACAAGGGCTCCTTATATACAAATTTGGCATGTCCCTAGATGTTTACATTTGTTTTGGAAGTACCTAGGATCACCCCAGGTGTCCTAGTGGTTTATCAAGACCGAAAAACAACCCCTAGATTCACTTAGAACAAGTTAAAGTCGGTTTGGAGCTGATAACCTGCACCTGGCAGGTGTTTTCTGCGCTGGGGACTTCTACGCGGCCCGCGTAGGTTCAGAAAGGGGCTTACGCGCCCCGCGTAAACCTGCTGATCAGGTTAAAAATGTTTCAAACATGGCAGTTTCAGTCCATGGACATTATAAACCTTATTTAACCTCATTTTTGACATATAAGGCCCTTGTAGTTAATTTGTAGAGGTTCAAGGGAGTATATCCAAACTCCATTAGGCCCGGTTTCGTTAAATATCACCTTAAACACAAGTTTCATCATGTTGACACTTTTCACCCAAAGTCTTGAAAACTTGCTTAACGATCTCGAAACCACTTGAAATTTATACCACTTATTCTTGAGAGTATATTTGAATATTTCGAAGCCTCGGGTTCGTTAAAAGGTCACTCAGAGGTAAGAATTAACATGCTGACACGTTTAACCCTTGTAATTTATAATCTTCCGATTATTTTCATGAACGGCTTCTTATATTCAATCAATCACTCGTTTAAGAATATATTCTTCATGCATGGTCGTTCAGAGGCACAAGTTTGGCATGTTGACACTTTTAGTCCCTGTGGTTTCATATTTATCATTGCTTGGCAACTTTAGTCCTTCAAACTCAATCTTTCACATATCTAGAGTTTAGGACACGTGTCTTTACATAATTGAACACGTTTTTACGTGGTGTTACAATAGAGTACACAAGTAGTCCCTCCGTAGTTTGTAGAATTCGACAACATCATTACCGATACACAGACACTAAGTTTTGCATGGCACTTGGTACGGAGGTTGGCAACATGTAAGAAACACTTATATATAGTAAGTACCAGCGGCGTATCCACCATGCTTCGGACATGTCACTTTTCTCGCGTATTCCATGCCATGTTACATCTAGTTCCTTTTGTTCACAACATCACATAGATTGATCAGATAGTTTACATCGTAGATAAGCTCTTTAAATTTAGTTTGATCCTGAAGGATTAATCGTTTTTAGATTGCGGACATACGTGTGGTTCGTGTAAAAGTGTACCAAAATGAACGAAGAATCGAGTTTAAAATCACATACATAAAATTGGAATAACATAAAAGATAGGCTCATAAAACATAGGATTGTTCCGGGTAGAGGAACGACGACTAACCAAAGTGATTTGAACCCCTTTCGAATTGAGGTAACGTGTCCTGACTTACTTAGACAAATACGTCATCGATGTTAGGCCTACGATATTCGTCCTTTTGGTCATTCCACATTCCTAATTGAATGGAAGTTTCGAGACTTTGGCGAGACATAAAATCATCAAGGAGTGGGACTAGTTATCAAGGTCTGAGTTTCACCTCTAACTTGATAACATCGTACCCTGATAGCGTTGGTACTTATCCGCAGACAAGACCTACCAGAATAATACGGAGGTCTTCCCATCAAGGTTCGGATGTCACTCCTGTCTTGAGGGCAAATCTCGTGCAAAATACAAACACTGGTGAACAGTGTTTTTAAAGTATCAAGTGTATATTATATCAGCCTTAGGAAAGGCATGTAAGTTTTACAGGAGTATATGTGCTGCTAGGAAGCCAATACAGTAGAATGCATAAGTCTTAAACAACAAATAAGAAGCAAGGTTTCCTAGAACTATAGACTAGGGTACGTATTCCTACTCATCCTAATTCCCTATAGTTATGGCTCTGATACCAATCTGTCACACCCCAACCGATGGCAGAAACATCGGTGTGCGAGCACTATGCCTTCAGATTGCTCATGAGATTTCCATAACACTAATGTTTCAATATAAATTAATAGATTTCATGCAAAATTGTCTAACAACACAACCATATCAAAATAACCACAAGTTCCAACAAACATCGAGTATCAAACATTATTCATAGACTAAGTTAACTAGGTGAGTTTCTAAGCTTCATCCTAGCTCGATTCCATATTTCAGCATCCTATCAGCCTGCAACATGTATTAAAATAGAGTCAGTACAAAAATGTACCGGCGAGTATACAAGTTTGAGTAATAACATAATAGATTAAAACAACTCATATCCACAATGTAAGTAATAAAAATAGTTTCAGCCGTACTAGTGTCGCAGTCCATGCAGAGATAGCCCAAGTATCCCGATGCTTTAGTGTTTACCCAAGACTCAAGGTAAACTAGAATCCTCCTAACAATACCCCCTGAGAATAATGGGAGAGGTGCACCTCCTATAGCGCTACCATTGTTAAGGCGGAACTACACACCCTAGATTAAACGTCACATAACACAAAATAGAATACTAGAATGCACAAGTTTCACATACACGTAGGATAGAGTTTAGTTTGCAAAGTCTCAAGTTTCGTAGTTTAATAGAATACATGTTACATCCCAAAGTTTAAAGCAAAAAGGGATCGAGTATACTCACAGTGATTGCTTAACAGTATAGACTGTTATTGGATCAAATGGAGCTCTTTTGAATTAGCCTGATAGATTACAACAGATAAGGGTCGGGCGGAATAACGAGATTACAAAAAGTGTCAGAATAGTCACTGGATCAGATGGCTGTCCGATCGGATGGCTATCCGATCGGATTGCCAGTCGATTCGGGTGGCTTCTGTGCGAGGGAACGGATAACTGCCCGATCGGATGGCTGTCCGATCGGGTGGTCACTCGATCTAAGTATTAAGTTTAGTGAGTTGGTCACCTCGATCGGATGGCAGCTCGATCAGATGGCTATCCGATCGGGTTGCCACTCGATCGAGATTTCCAAAGTTCCAAGTTTTTGAAAAAGGTTCTAAGTCCTGAATACTAGACAACTGCTACCCGATCGAGTGGCTGTCCGATCGGATGGTCATCCGATAGGATTGTCACTCGATCGAGTGATCCTTGTCCAGTTTGTAACTTTGTAAAAATTTATAAGTTTCTAGATCAACGATGACGGCTCAGGACGTACTACGACAATGGTAAACTCACCATCTTAAATCCGTTCCGATCGGATGGGAATCACCCCTGTCCGGTCAGTCGTCCGTTTACAGCGGTTTATGTCGGAATCCGTTCCATGGTCGTCTTCTCCGCCATCAATCCGTTTCCAAACCTACTCTAGACTACCCATCGAGTCTACAGTCCGATTATGCCCGGATTTCATCGTTTTAAGGGAAAGATTGAAGAAAAGATGAAGGAGAACTTAAGTTTTATTATAAAAATCCTAGATCTAGCTTAGATTTGGTGCAAAACACCTGAAATTCCTTAGATCTGAGCCAGATCTTGTTAGGAGTGACATCGTATGATAGTTTGTACAAACCACCATGATGACATCATCCTCAAGAGCTTAGATCCGGGAGATTCCACGGTGACAAGTGTGATTTTAAAGGTGAATCTCATAGAGAATTAAGTGTAGATCAAGAAAGTACAAGAATCTAGTGTAAAACGTACCGAAATCGCCAAGAAAATGAAGAAAAGTGGTGTGCGTGCATCTGACCGAGTGGAGGCTGTCACATCAGGGAATTTGGTGATGTGATAGGCCTATTTATAGTGTGTGAGGGTGTAGAGGCGGTGTGCCATGGATCGGATGGCAGGCCGATCGAGTGGCTGTCCGATCGGGTGGTCATCCGATCGGGTGGTATCCGATCGGGTGGCTATCCGATCGGGTGGCTATCCGATCGGGTGGCTATCCGATCGGACGGTCATCCGATCGGGTTGCCACTTGGTCGATCCCATCCTTTCTGCGTTCCCGTCTTCGATTCATTTTATGATTTAGATTAAGCGTTGCGCATTATTTGGTAATAGCATAACTTGATTACATCATAGACATCAAAAGTTTTCCAAGATTAATAGATTCCGCCAGTGACAAGTCTCCAGTCTCTCGTTCCACCAAGAATCAAGTTTCACGAGTCTCAAGAGTCAAGCACCAAATAGATTTAGACATTTCATTAGGCATTCCAAACATAAATTTAGACATTCCAAGCATATAGATTTAGGCATTCCAAACATAGATTTAGAAATTCCAATCATAGATTTAGACATTCCAATCATAGATTTAGACATTCCACGCATATAGATTTGGGCATTCGAAACATAGATTTAGGCATTCCATGCATATAGATTTACCAAGATATCAAAGTATCACACATCGTATAGTTCAGGGGCTAGACTTGCCAATAGCTAAAGTTCAGGGACTAGATCTGTCAAAAGTCTAAAGTTTAGGGACGCTGGGCGTTACATCATTCCCAAGCTTCCACCTAGCTTGTTAAGCATCAAACTTATGATCCCCTAGCTTGGCTGATCATTAATTCACGTTCAATTGTGAATTTATACTTCATTTAGCCCTTCAATTTGATGATTTAGCAAGAACTAGGGTTTTGAAGCTCCTGGGAGCTTCCCCTGCTCGATCCAGAACACACACGATGTGTGTGTGTTTTGTTTGATTCTTTTTATTAAATAAACTTTCAAGTTTATCTACTTTGGTCCCTCTCGTTTGGTTAGTTTATTAAGTAAGCCACAACCCACTTAATTTCTAACAATTTTTCCACTCATTAACTAGGTTAAACATTCCTAGTTAAATTAGTGGGTTCAGGGAATTCATGACTAAGTTTATTTTAAGTCCCGTTAACTCGGGCTTCTATAAAATTTATTTTCTCAAAAGCTTTCTTTTCCTTTTTTTATTAAATATTAGGTTTAATTATATAAATCATAATATTTTCCGGGTTAATTTTACCACTAACGGTACTTTACCCGTTTTTTTAGTATTAACATGGTTTGATTACCAAACCTGTTTTCGGGGTGTTACATTATGTAAATTAATTAAATACCTGCCATTTTATTAAAAAATTACTTTAATAACAAAAGATTTTACATAAAATTACCAACAACCTGCACGCGAGTCGTCTTCTCTGGTAACTATTCCGGAAACAAGTCGTCTTCTCCGGCGACTCTATTTTGCTTCCATCAATCAGAAATATCATATGTTTCGTTTCTCGAACCAAGAATCAAGCCAAAAATTCACTAAACATTGAAACTCAATCTTTGAATTGAAACTTATAACACATATAAACGATCGCAATTAATTCTATAAAGCATATGACAAATTATAATTAAGGTAGAAATAGGGAGTGATTTACCGGCTTCCTGATGAAAGGAAATTGTGAAGCAGTTCTCTAACGCCAACGGTTAAGTTCTTCAGCGACCAATCAGAGTATGAATATTCATCCGGCGAGCGATTTGGTTAGTTCAATTCTCCTCTGCTGACGGTTATCTCTTGGCTTCTGTGTGTGTGAAAGATAGAGTGGGGTTGGGAATTTGAGGAGAAAAGGTATGAACAAGCAAGTACAGTTAGCTTTAGGTTCTCCTCAGATCTATGAGGATCAGAATTATTGTGGTGGTGGTCGGCAGCATGATGGGGGTGGGAATTGGTGGCAGGTGAGAAAGAGAGAGAGAAGAAAGAGGGGGAGTTTAGAGAGAGAGAGAAAGGGCAATAGTGGGACAATGATGCTGGAGGTTGTTGCAGGGTTTTTAGAGATAGAGTGGAGAGGGTGTGATATATATATAGAGAGAGAGTTTTTTAAATTAGGCTTTTTTATTTATATTTTATATTTTAATCTTTTTACACATTCAGTCTCTTGATATAAGTTATTTACTCAATAGTCTCTATAGAGGTAAAATGACAAAGATGTCCTTATGTGCAAGTCACATGACCATATTTAACTTAAAAGTCTGGCTGAGTTAGGGCTAAAGAACATAACGTGCATGATTTTGAAATATTAAGGACAAAACTCATCAAATTTAAAGACAAAGGACACCGTCTACAATTTAATTTAGTACAAACATAAACATAAAGGACAAGTAATTTACTTTAAAAAAAAAAGAATTTTTTTTTGAACGGCAAATTTGGATCACTGACGGACCACTGGAGTATCATCGTGCCACCAGAGGAACCACCCGATCATATCCATCTCCACTAGGCATAATGCCACACCAATTCAGGAGGAAACCCAATAAATATGGGAACCCCCCCCCCCCCCTTGTGGGAATCAAACCCAGGACCTATTGGTCCCAAAGTCTTATCCCACCACCAAGATGCCACTAGGCTATAAAATAAGATTTGATTAGTTCTAGCAAGTTACATCATTCACACAATGATAAAAATAAAAAGAGTTAAATGCTTGGTTGGTCCCTGTGGTTTGCAAAAATTTCAGACTTGGTCCTAGTGGTTTACTAATTACACGCGTGGTCCCCAAACTTGTCAAAAATGCACTCGGTTGGTCCTCAGCCCTAACATCAGTTAAATTTCTCAGTTAAGTATGTGTGAAATGACTATATTACCCTTAGAACAATTAAAAGAAATAAAAATATATAAAACAATATATCTCCTGCCTCCTTCTTCTTCTACCCTAAACCACCACCACCATCTCTCCTGCACCACCACCGAACACCCACCACCATCTCACCTTCACCACCACTGAACACCCACCACCACCACCTTCCCTCCTCCATCACTGAACACTCCCATCCACCACCAATACGTCGTCCATCGTAAGATTCATAACCCCCAAATCAACAATCGAACCCTGCTCAAAGTCTCCGAGCTCACATCCCTCTTTCAAATTGACCCAATCAACCTCTTATCTGCCAACTCAATCGATATTTCCCAACTTGTTCTTGCATCGACAGTCTTCGCAAATCTGTAACAACCCATCACAAAACAAGACCTTCTGATACGTTATCCAACATCGCGGATGCTGTGTATGGTGGATCGGGGAACAATCGGCTGCACCGGCTCCACAGGCCCAATCGATGGCGGATTGAAGGGCGGAATCTTCAGCGTTGTTCTTGGCTACACACCATCGCGAAACGCCGTCGGATTGAAGGGCGGAAGGAGGGTGAGAAGCTATGGAGAGTGGTGGCGGTGGAGAGAGGGAGTGTGGAATCTTCAGCGGAACCTTCTGATACGTTATCCAACATCGCGAAATGTCGTCGGATTGTTGTTGTTGGTGGAGAGTGGTGGCGGTGGAGAGAGGGAATGCGGCAGAGGAGGGTGAGAAGCTATGGAGACATTGTTGAAGTGGAGATTTACAGGTGTGAGGTGTGGGGGTAGGGTTTTTGTGAGGGTGGGAGATGATGATGGACTGATGGTGATGAAGATGATGTAGTGGGTTTTGTTAATAAGCAAGGGTATTTTGGTCATTTAACATGGACTTAACTGAAAAATTTAACTGATGTTAGGGCTGGGGACCAACCGAGTGCATTTTTGACAAGTTTGGGGACCACGCGTGTAATTAGTAAACCACTAGGACGAAGTCTGAAATTTTTGCAAACCACAGGGACCAACCAAGCATTTAACTCAAATAAAAATAAAAAAATAAATAAGATTTGATTAGTTCTGGCAAGTTACATCATTCACACAATATGATGTAACCCCCTTTGTACGGGAGCTCCCTCTCGATAGCAAACTAGCATATGCTCTTCCGCCAATATCTTCTTCACCACCAAACCGAATATCCCTTCAATCCACTTCACATAAATCCCCTTTCACTTCCCAATTCCACATGATCTATTCACCATCATGACAACTTCTTCAATTTCCTTAAACCTAAACCCCCCCTCTCTGTCTTCACACCCACCACCATCATCATCTTCTTCTTCTTCTTCCTCCATTGCTGCAACTTCAAGAATCTCTTGTTTCCACTCTTTTTCAACAAAACCCGTATGTTTTACCCCTCAAGCTTTAAACTTTAGACCAAGAACAAGAAAACCCATTTTCAGTTCTTCGGTTAAAGATTTAACAACTGAAGAATTGAGTAAAGAAGATGAAGAGGGTCCCCCTTCTCAGGTTGAATCCGAAGTTACTACTAAACCTAGACGTATTGTTCTCTTTGTTGAGCCCTCTCCCTTTGCGTGAGTCGTCTCTCTTTCATTTTAAATAAATTATTATATAAAATTACGTGTTTTGGTTTCTTGAATTGTTTAATTTGGTTGTTACTAGATAAATTGTTATACCCTTTTAATGTGGATGATTTAGTTATGTGTTTCAGATTTTCTTGCAGTTGGGTACATTTTTAAGAGCTTGAGTAATGGATTTAGTGAGATTTTGTTATGTAAAATTGAATGTTTTCAGGACCAGACGTCGAAAGACCAGTTGAACAGGATGTAAGAACCGGATGATGCTGTAAATATTATAAAAATAAACAGGGTAAAATTGAATTTTTAGTAAAAATCCGGTTCAGCCGGCCAGTTTTCCTGTCCGACCGGTTTTCAAAACATTGCTAGCAATAAATAATAGATTGTTATAGAACTTGGTGCATAAGTTTGTGTTTGGATTTGTTTAGGTTGCTTGGAGTTGATAATCTTTTCATAGAAGTTTATTAGTACTTGAACTCTGTCTTTTTGATAAGTAGTTTTGAGATTATCGTATACGGAAGTAGGTTAGTCAAACATTATGCTAACTGATTGTTAGATATATAAGTAATGAATTTGTTGAAATAAAAGTTTCCATGTCAAGTAACAAAGTGTTTTACTTAATTTGATGTGATTATGAATTTATGATTTATGAGTTTGCATATAAAATATCGTCTATGTGCTTCTTCTCAAATTTAAAGGATGCATCATCATTTTCATGTAATTCATAAAAAAAACCGACTGCTCAAGATTGCATCGTTTAACAGATGAATTTGCCAGCTCAATCATCTGTGGTTTATGTTTTCTTGTTTACTTTGAAATAAAATGACAATTGCTAGCTTTACAAAACGTGTTTTTTATTGATAATACGTGTCTTTTTTACAGCCAAAACTTTGGAAGCATAGGCCTAAAGTTTCCTGTTGAAAACTGTCTTTTGTATTTATTCAATTCAACTTTGCATGTTTGTTTTTATTTTGGCAATCACTGTCCTACAAATGACACTAAAAAATGTTGTTCCTCCTGTCAACTTGAAAATGTGTGTTTACAAATGCTAATTTTTATTTTGCTGTATATAAAAACTTTAGGGTTCTAATAGTGACCGAGACCGAGGTAATCTTACTTAAAAGAATCCTTGAACATTATAAATGTATTACATATAGTTTCAAACAATGAAAACATCATGATTTTGTTCCACATAGGCATACCCTGTTATGTGTAAATCATGGATAATGAAACTGATTTTATCATTTAATTCGCCAATTTGGAGCCAAATTTGCGGTGTTTGAATGTTTGGCATCCGCTCCCTAATTCCTTTGGGTCGTTTTCAGGTATGTTTCAGGGTACAAGAATCGGTTCCAGAACTTCATTAAATATCTACGTGAGATGGGAGACGAGGTAAGTTTGAGATCATGAAGTTACGTTGTTTATTACTTTTAAATACTAAGAATCAAGTCTCGAAAACTTGCACATTTTCCCTTCTTTTATAATCCATGTTTCACAGGGTTGTGTAGTTTCAACACTATTGTGACCGAGTTCAAATGGTTTCTTTTTCACTTGTGTAGGTGATGGTTGTAACAACTCATGAAGGCGTTCCTCAAGAGTTCCACGGAGCAAAATTGATTGGCTCGCGAAGGTTGGTTTCTTTCAAGATTCATATATATTAGAGTAAGGTACACGGATGGTCCCTGTGGTTTACCAGAATTTTGGATTTGGTCCCTAGATTTTCAAAAGTACACGGATGGTCCCTGTGGTTTGCACTTTGTACGCATTTAGTCCCTAGCCAACAAATCTAAAGTTTTGAGCATATCCAAGTTAGGGACTAAATGTGTTACAAAGTGCAAACCGTAGGGACCATCCATGTGACTTTTGACAAAGTTGGGGACTAAATGCGTTACAAAGTGCAAATCAGCGGGACCATCCATGTACTTTTGAAAAGCTAGGGACTAAATCCAAAATTTTGGTAAACCACATGGAATTAATTAGATGTCTAAAATGCCCATCAATATTGATAGTCCACAAATGACGCTAACATCAATATGGAGCATTACTAATATGAAAGTTTAGTGCTTTTAATTATACTAACAATTTCTCGTTTTTTTTTCCTTTCTTGTATAGCTTCCCTTGCCCATGGTACCAAAAGGTGCCACTTTCACTTGCATTGAGTCCCAGAATAATCAACGAGGTTAAACAATTTAAGCCAGACATCATCCATGCATCATCTCCGGGCATTATGGTAAATTTATACTTGTATCTCTCTAATCCTTCAAACATGCATCTTGTGTTATGTTAGTAACATATATTTTGTTTTGAATTATTAGGTTTTCGGTGCACTCGCTATCGCCAAAATGTTGTGTGTTCCTATCGTTATGTCATATCATACACATGTGCCTGTGTAAGCAAACTTATATCTGTCAATTTGTAGTTTACAAAAAAAGGTGACTATTAGTCAAACTTATAATTTCTATTTTTCATGCAGTTACATACCAAGATACACATTTAGCTGGCTAGTTAAGCCTATGTGGTTAGTTATAAGTACGTGTTAACTCTTCCTCAATGTCAATCCATTTACGAATATGTTGAATCGGGTCATTTGATATCTCAAACGGGTTGAAAGTCTTCACGCTTGTATTTTTAATGCATAAGATCTTCCAAATCGTTTGGTTCAGAAAAATAGATCATCATTGCATTACTATTATTTTCTAATCATATTCGACAAACTAGTTCATAACAATCTTCACTTGATAGACCCGTGGATTGACCCGACCCGTTTCGACCCGCACAAAAGTTGACTCATTTTGACATGTTACCAAACCCTCCCAGAGTTTCTTCATAGGGCAGCTGATCTCACATTAGTGCCATCGGCTGCAATTGCAAAGGATCTTCGGCAAGCACGAGTGACAGCTGGTAATTCTTGGCTAAATTAAATATCGTATATTTCAATCACAAATTCTAAAGGGTATTCTTGCCATTTTCAGCTAATAAAATCCGTCTATGGAACAAGGGCGTCGATTCAGAAAGTTTCCATCCCAGATTCCGTTCTCATGAAATGCGAGTTAGATTAACGTATGAATTTGTTTTTTACATTCTCATTTCACCTCACCCTCTAATTTGGTCACTAAATTTTAAAAGATCACTTGATCGTTATAAGACCAACCAAATTTTATAGCATTATTATTCGGGTCGAAATTAAAATAATCAATTTTGAAAAGTAAATTGGTTTAAGAGTAAACTACATGGATGGTCCCTGTGGTTTAACAAAATTTTGGATTTGGTCCCTGGCTTTCTAGAAGTACACGGATGGTCCCTGTGGTTTGCACTTTGTAACGCATTTAGTCCCCAACCAACAAATTTAAGCGTTTTAGCATGTCCAAGTTAGGGACTAAATGTGTTACAAAGTACAAATCACAAGGACCATCCATGTACTTTTGGAAAAAGCTGGGGACTAAATACATTACAAAGTGCAATCCACAGGGAACATCTGTGTACTTTTGAAAAGTTAGGGACCAAATCCAAAATTTTGGTAAACCACAGGGACTAACCGTGTACTTTACTCTTGGTATTTTTAATAAACAGGAATGGTGAACCAGACCGGCCATTGATAGTACATGTTGGGCGTATTGGTGTCGAGAAGAGCTTAGATTTCCTTAAAGGGTAATTTTTCATAATTTTTTATTATAAATTATAATATTCATAAACATTAAGTGAATTCTCTATCACGTGTTTATTGGTTGTCGATTTTCTGTTTTTCATCATGTAGTGTAATGGATAAGATCCCAGAAGCAAGGATAGCTTTCATTGGTGACGGTCCGTATAGGTAACTTCTAAATGACCATTTTACCCTTCGAGGAGCCGCACGTTTAGTCCCGACTGACCTGCCCGTTTTACTATTTTTGGCAGGGAAGATTTAGAGAAACTATTTGAAGGCATGCCAGTTGTATTCACGGGAATGTTACAAGGCGAAGAGTTATCTCAAGCATACGCGAGTGGTGATGTTTTTGTAATGCCATCGGAATCCGAAACCCTCGGGTTTGTCGTGTTGGAAGCCATGTCATCAGGGCTGCCCGTGGTAGCTGCCCGAGCTGGCGGTATACCCGATATTATCCCCGAAGAACAGGAGGGAAAAACTGGGTATCTCTACACTCCTGGAGATCTTGATGACTGCTTAAACAAACTGGTCCCGCTCTTACACGATGCCAAGTTACGAGAAAGTATCGGGCAGGCTGCCCGAATGGAAATGGAGAAGTTTGATTGGCGGGCAGCCACGAAAGTTATTCGTAACCAACAGTATAATGCTGCGATATGGTTTTGGAGGAAGAAAAGAGCGCAGCTACTGAAACCGTTGCAATGGATGGTAAAACTGTTAACACCCACACATAGGAAGTTGGTAGCAGGTGATTTGTGATTTAATGATTTATGATGTGTTAACTGTTAATGATTGTATTGATTATGATAATTTATATGATACTATGATAGTATGATGTGGACTGAGTATTAAATGAACCGGCCCAGCCCATTACGTATATTGAAATGAAAATATTAGAGATGCTTTAATAAGAATTGAATGACCCGGCCCATTGTGTATGTTGAGATAATAATAATAATAATAATAATAATAATAATAATAATAATAATAATAATAATAATAATTATTATTATTATTATTATTATTATTATTATTATTATTATTATTATTATTATTATTATACATAAAAAGTTCATTCAGTTTTATTTTTTAATTCTTTATTTATTATGTGATATACCTTATATTCATTTATTAAACTATGAGGTATGGGGCGAGGGTTGGGCCGTGGTTTGGGTACAAATGCCCAAGTCATCACCCCGGGTGGGTTTGGGTTTGGGTTTCGGCGTCGCCCCTTGGGCGGGAGTTTCAGCTCGGGCGTTGGGCCATGCCTAGCGGTCCTCCGTGGCCGGCTCTCATTGGCTGGGTTGGCTAGGTTTAAATTTTAAAAAATAACCGTTTGGCTTTAGGTCCTCCGTGGCCGGCTCTCATTGGCTTGGTTGGCTAGGCCATAGCGGCTAGGTTAAAATTTTAAAAAATAACCGTTTGGCAAGTCACTATAAAACCCCCCAACCCCAACTCCTGTCCACATCGCTACCCCAACCCTTCACTCCACCTACCCGAACCCGCTACCCACACTTGATACCGGCACAACGCGATGAAGGGCCGCCAACCCGATGAGACCCGTTACTGGCCGGAAGCTTTCGCTAGCTATCGGCACAACGTGGGGAACGACCGACACAATTTAAACGCGTGCCAACACAAGTGGCGCGAGCTACGACCGAAGCTCGACCGTTTTAAAACCTACTACGATAGCGTCCCGGTGGTGATATAAGTCTCGAAAACCGGGTGGCGATGGCCAACATCGAGTTCCGGGGCAAGGAGCGGAAGCCGTTTGACAAGCTCGCCCTGTTCGAAATCTACCTAACGCTTTAGGCTTTTTTTGTCTTAACCGACCCAACATGTCACTCACCAACGGGGAGGCTCGAAGTCCCCGTGTCAACCCATGCCCCAAACATGAATCCTGTAATTTTTACAGTGATTAAGTGGTGAAACAAGAGTTAGGGTCTACGTTCAGTCTTTGCAAGAAGAGAAACAGTTAAAAGAAGAGTTGCAGGATGATGTCGGTCGAAAACACCAATGCCTTTCGCGCAACGCGCGTCATTGAAAAACACTAGTTAGGGATTAACATTTGGTACCGGTATCGTACTGTACTGATCATTTTTGGTACCGGTACCTATTTTTCCCACTTTTGGGGTCCGTTCGGTACGATATCGGTATTTTGGTTAATTTACCGGCAAATATCGATACTGAAGTGGTACTATTTTCGGTACCGGTACCCTCTTTTCTCATTTTTTGGTACCGATGCTGGTTCGGTACCAGATCGATACTATGCTCACCCCCCCCCCCCCCCCCCTAGAGATAATATAGTACCGAACATTTTTTTATAAGTATGTCAACTAAGAAAGTATTTATGAACCACATAATTTCATTTACTATTGCAACAAAAATACATAAATCTTTATTGTAAATTTTCTCAGTTTCTTGAGCAAATCATTTATTTGCTCAATAAACAAATAGATTCACAGGGTCAGGATTTAGAGAGAACGATGAAAAGTGTGAGAACGATTTTGGTGGTGACATGTGGCATTGATGTTAAATTACACTAAGGGGTAATATTGTCAAAAAACTCACTCACATGAACTAGGTGTTCAAATAAAGCGCCATAAAAACACCCAATTCAGAAAAACGTCATGAAAATATCCAGTTAAAAACGCCATAAAACACTCAGTTTAGAAGAACGCCATAAAAAACTCAGTTGAAAACGCCATAAAACACTCAGTTCAGGAAAACGCCATGGAAATACCTAGTTAAAACGCCATAAAAACACCTAGTTCAGAAAAACGTAATGAAAATACATAGTCTAAAACGCCATAAAACACCCAGTTCATAAAAACGCCATAAAACCCAGTTGATTTTTTTCGAAAAGTATATCAATAGTATACATTTGGAAAGGTAAAAAAACGCTGAGTTTTATGGTGTAATTTTTTCGAAAAATAATCACGTATAAAAAAGTTATTGTCGTTTAAATATGATGGGGGAAAATGGCATGTGATTAGCATGTGCATCTTTGTTTGGATCTTCCTATTTTACCCATCTTGTTGTGGCTGAGAATCATTCTCATCGTTCTCACAATTTGAGGCATTCTCTTCTGATCCTGTTACTAGATTCATAATACACAAATCATACTCATTTCTTCATTCTCTTTTCTAACATTTTGGAAGATTTTTAGAAGGTGGCAATATAGACTCATTTAGCATGTTTCCATTCTCGACTAAAAATGCCATTTTAAGCCTCCAAGTCGTATGCACTTCCAAGCGGCAATGCATAAACCAAACACCTATAATCAATCAAGGGCAAAACTGCCATAAACATGATAACTAACAAAATCAATAATATTATCGTTGAAAATAAATGCTTTACTAAGATTATCCGCTCTGAATCGAATAGCACTAGCAACCCAACCACCTGAAGGCACTTTCCACCAGGTCAACCAAATTAAAGTTATTCGGATCCACTTTCGGGTTATAATTGCCTAACCCCTTACCTACTACAAAGAAGTTAAACATGTGTATTTTGAACATGTGGTGGCAATTCATGTTGGGTTTGGGT
The DNA here is from genome assembly GCA_030545235.1 of Helianthus tuberosus. Classification (NCBI taxonomy): domain Eukaryota; kingdom Viridiplantae; phylum Streptophyta; class Magnoliopsida; order Asterales; family Asteraceae; genus Helianthus; species Helianthus tuberosus. Next base: position 146,406,310 of record CM060410.1, on the reverse strand, counting down.
TTGTGGGTTGGTGTCACCTAAACACAACCCGTTCAGTTAATCGTGTCAAAAAAAAACTCAACCCTAATCTGGACACGCTTAACCCATGTAACCCGGACACGACCCACGTAATCCTTCAATGTAAACAGGTCTACCTTTGGTGCATACATTATTGTATGAAATATCGTTTTTGACCGTAATTACACATCAATTATTTATAAAAAAAAATGGAGAAAAGGTGTTTGTGGGTCAAAACTGCATTAATCAACAAATAAGTTTCTGGTTTGCAAGAGCCACAACCTACATTAATCAACCAGTCACAAAAGTATCAAATTTACATGGACGCCACATGCATGAATTTGTACAAAGTTTTACCAAATACACATACAGCAAATGCTTCATTAATTTCATAAAAATCTATCTGAGTAGCATCTAATATAGCTGTCTGTATTTCATTTCATTTCATTTTACATATAGATATAGATACATCTCAATGTAAACAAGTCCATGCTGCTAATTGGTTCTGCCAAAATTCAGGTTTCAAAAATTGTTTCTAAGATTCCCTACCTAGACGGAAGCAGGAGTGGCAAAATCCTGATCTCACATGATTCGGTTTTTAAAGAGAATATATATATATAAAATCTGACTTCAAAATTGGCGTTTCCACATGATCCAGCTCGTTGAGACCTTTCCGTTCATAACTTATGGGCCCCGTAACTCCACATATAGCCTGAGTTATGCCCTTTTTTTAAGTTGGGTCCGTCTCTATCCCCTTTGCCTCGATTAAACTAGTTCAAGTACGAGTCTTCTAACTCTTACATCAGCTTCGTTGTATCACGGAGGCATAATAACCAAACTAATAAGTATAGTCTCTTGTCACCAATAATTCCCACAAGAACAATTCCCATCTTTAAAATGATGAAACCGTTTCCCATCTCTTACAACAATCTCTCTCTCCACAACCCGCGACATAAACTTGAACGCGTTATGACAATCACCACAAATCCTAATGTTCTTGAAAACCCTAACCATGGCCCCGGAAGGAAGCTTTAAAAGCCCGAAAGCAACCGCGAGCTTTTCACTATGAGTAGACAACGCGTACTCCTTTTGCTCGTTCTCCATATCATGCAACACAAACTTCGTGTCCGGAACATACCCTAATTTCCTCATTTTCGATACCAATTCCTCAAGATACTTGTACACCTTTTGAACCTCGGGGTGTTTAGTGTCGTCCACCAAAAACACATGAACCATATTGTCAACTTCAATCCAGCTACACGCGGGTTCTTTCTTCACTCCACGAACACGCATCATGTTTCTAATTCTAGAAACATCTGTCCATTTACCCAACGTCGCGTACATATTCGATAGAAGTATATACGTCCCATCATGATGCGGAATTAGTTCGAACAATTTCTCCGCAGCTTTGATCCCTAAATCGATGTTTCCGTGGATTCTACACCCGCCGAGAAGTGCTTCCCATATCGGTACTCCGGGATCGAACGGCATTTTTTGGATCGTATCTGTCGCTTCAGTGAATCGGCCTGCTCTACAAAGCAAGTCGATTAAACGACCGTAATGATCTTCACCTGGGGTTATGTTGTATAACTCATACATCGAGTTGAAATAGCGTTGACCTTGGTCAACGAGACCCGCGTGGCTACACGAGGAAAGAATTGTGAGGAATGTGATTCGGTCAGGAACGATACCTTCTTTCAGCATTTGTTCGAAAAGATCAACTGCTTGACCACCGTGCCCGTGCTGCCCTAAAGCGGCGATCATTGAGTTCCAAGATACCGAATCCAAATAATTCATCGTAAAAAATACAGATTGTGAATCTTGAAGAATGCCGCATCTAGCATACATTGTAATCAATGCGTTCGATGCGGATATACTCGACTCAAACCCTGATTGGATAAGTTGAGCATGAAGCTGGCGCCCGTGGTCTAACGATGCAAGAACCGCACATGATATTATTGCACCGGCGAACGAATAATCACACGGTTGACAGTTACTTGATCTCATTTGGTTGAAAAGCTTCAAACCCTCTTCACCTAATCCGTTTTGTGCAAAACCGGATATCATAACGCTCCATGTTAACTCGTTTTTTTCTGGGATTTTAACGAAAAATGTCCGGGCTTCTTCGATCCGGCCTACGTCAACATAAGCGGATAAAACAGTATTCCATGAAACAAGGTCCCTCAAAGGCATTTTATCGAAAATTTTCCTTGCATCGTCTAATTTACCACATCTCCAATATAACGCGATCAATGCATTGTTAACGCTAAACAGAAAGTCACGCGATGGGTTTTTTACGGTTCGAATTATGTAAGCATGCACTTGTTTACCATGTAAGAACAATTTACCAGAAGCACAAGCACCAAGGATACTAGTATAACTAAATTCATCAAACCCGATTTCCAACAAACGCATCTTTCTCGACAATTCAAGTGCGTTAGAAACAAGCCCTTTATGCACGTATCCAGAAATCAACGCATTCCACGCAACTATTAACTTCTCATTCATACCATCAAAAACTTGTCTAGCACCGTGTAAATCATCATTTCTTATATACCCCGTGATAATTGTGGTCCAAGATAACTCGTCTCTCAGTGGCATTTCATCAAACAGTTTTCGCGCAGCAGCCATAGGCGAACACGCACACTTAACATACACAGAAATAAGCGCGTTAACAACCGACGTGACAAACCCTGTTCCGGATTTCACAACCTCACAATGAAACTGCTGACAATGTGACTCATGCTCTGCTACAAGTGACAGCCCGGACAACACACTCGTGTAAGTGTAATTATCCGGACGAAAATCATATCTTTTCATCTCGCAAAACAGCTTGATTGCAGCGTTACCATCTTCATTATGAGCACAGGCAGTTATCATGGCATTGTAACAAACGGTATCGCGGGTATGTAAAGGAGTTGTATTAAATATTTCCCTTGCCAACTTGAAACCTAAACCACATCCAGAGGAGGCAGAATATGAATATGCAGTAATGAAGGTGGTTCGTGCAACAACATCTGGTTCAGGAATTTCGTCGAACAGTTGGCGTGCATATGCAATGTTGGACGATTTGCAGTACATGTCCATTAAGCGGTTGAGGATGTGAGATTGTGGCCTGAACCCAGATGCTATCATGTGGGCATGAATCATTCGGACAGTGAAGGACGATGGTGGGGCTTGTTTGGAACATAGTAGGAGTTGTGCGGCGTAGAAGTTGGCCAGTGCGTGTACGGTGTGCGTTGTACGGGTGAATTCTTTAAGAGCAGCCATACGTATGGGTTGACTGCATCGAATCAGGAGGATTTGGCGGCGCTTCACGGTGTCGCCGTCGCCGGAATCCTCTGTCAATTAGGCGAGTAATTATATAACCTTCTCTTACCTACCGTTGTTGAATTTCGGGGCCAAAGTGCTTTATATATTCTGTTATATATTTGAGGAGTAGCATCAAATACCAAGTACATTTCGTATACAAATCGTAACCGTAATAATAGGGAAAATTACCAAAATGTTGATTGACCAAGTGTCTTTGCAATTTTGTCACCTTCCTGCGTCCTTGGAAGGTCCTCACAGCCTCGGAAGCGTCCACCTATCATGTTGAAGCGTCCGTTTTCTTTCAAGCCGACACGTGTCCGATGTTGAAGCGTCCGCCTGAGTTTTGCTAACGCGTCCCTGAAGCGTCGGCCAAGCCTCGGAAGCGTCGGCCAAGCCTCGGAAGCGTCGGCCAAAGGTATGGAAAATGATTTACTTGCGCCCAAAATTTTTTATATTAAACACTATTAAACATATAAACATGTTATTTTTTAAGTTATTTTTTTTAACTTATAAGCATGTTAACGGAGTCAATTTTTTTTATATTAAACACTATTAAACATTAAACATAATAAAAACCAAAATAACAACACATAATATTCTAAAACCATATCCTAATAGCCTCCCACTCCGAGACATGTTTGAATTCATGTCCCTCTTCATAACGGTAGTTGATGAGGGCCACGTCCTTCCGATCGTCCTCACCAAGGTTCGACATTTCTGTCTCCACTTTCTTGAAATATCGATTAAACCTCTCACATTCCAACCGCAGGTCACGGAACCCGGAGGATAATGCGTCAACGGTCCGGTTGTGGTCCGGACCACGTAGTTGGGCGAAAATCTGTTGAACACGAACCCAGAGCCCACCATGTCCTCGTCGTGGAGGATCGGTCATGGCCTCCTCCCATGCTTTGCACAGAGCAATATCTTCAACATCTGTCCAGGAGTTGGCCATTTTCGGGTCGTTGACGGCGTCGGAGTTATAGTGAAAAGGCTGAGAAGTGTTTGCTTTGAAACGGGGGGTGGTGATAAGTGAACGGCGTGAGGGGTTATATAGTGGGGTAAATTAGGGGTGTTGAAACGGCGTGTGCAACGGTTAAAAAGTTAAACGGCTGTTGAGTTTCCTTTTTTTCGTTAATTATTTAAGCATCGTGTAGGCCATCGAAGCGTTGGCCAAGCGTTCGGAAGCGTCGACCAAGCCTCGGAAGCGTCGGCCAAGCCTCGGAAACGTCGGCCAAGCCTCGGAAACGTCGGCCAAGCCTCGGAAACGTCGGCGGCACCACGTACACAGGTTTCAGAGACGTATCAAAAAAGTTTTTGGTTATGATGCGTCAGCCACCGACGCTTGAACATGACGAACACGTGTCAGCTTGTAGGAAAACGGACGCTTCAACATGATAGTGGGACGCTTCCGAGGCTGTGAGGACGTTCCAAAGACGCAGTGTCACACCCCAACCGATGGCGGAATCATCGGGGCGCGGCACTAGGCGAATCAGATTGCTCAAGAGAATACATAACGACTATATTGCGACAATATTTAATGCGTTCATTATCCCATACTAATAAACGATACATTCACATAAGTTATCACATATTTCTTGTCCTCTCGAACAATACAAATCCGACAACATAGATTTTAGGTGAGTTTCTAGACTTCCTAGCTTGATTTTATGTAGACTGTGACTAAACCTGCAACATACGTTAAAACAACGTCAATACAAAAGTATTGGCGAGTATACAAGTTTTGATAGTAGCGAAAATAGATAAAAAGTGCTGTGAATTACCACATACATAAACGAGATACACCAAACATACATACAAGACATATACTGCCAGCTAAGTCACTCGAGCTGCGATTGCGATTGCTATTCATCCTAACTAGACCCCGTCGGGTGCTATAGTACTATACTAGTTAAGGCGGGACCTCGCGAGTAAAAGTCCTAGCACATATGTAACTAGCATCACGTGTAAATATGTAATTCAGTCATTCGCAAGTGATAGATAGTTTAAGCATTTGATTAGATTGATTTGATAAAAACGTATGTTACACCCAAAACGCGATAAAAGGGGTTCGAGTATACTCACAGTCGGTATTCGGCAAGCAAACACAACTTGGTTGGATTGAAGGGAGCACGTCTGAGATTAGCCTGAGTTTAGATTGATAGCGTAAGCGTTGGATAGTGCGTGAAACAGAGCAAGGTGTCAATGGATCGGACAGTACTCCGATCGGATGGCAATCCGATTGGGTGGCCGGTCGATCAGGTGACAATCCGTTCGGATGGTCATCCGATCGGGTGACCACTCGATTGGATTGCTACCTCGTTTGGGAAAGATGTGTTTGTGTATGATGGTTTGCCTTTTGAAGTTTTCGTTGTAGCATTTTGAAAACAGAGAAGTATCTCTACCTTTCAGGTCGGTCGATCGAACGGTCGGTCGATCGGGTGGCAACTCGATCGGGTGCAAACTCGATCAGGTGGCTGTTCGATCGGACGGTGATCCGATTGGCAAGGCACTTTGGTTGATGATAAGCTCACAGCAGACTGGTCACTCGATCGGGTGGCAGTCCGATCGGGTGACAATCCGTTGGAACTGATGTGCAATGAAGATTTGTAAAACGTTTAAGTGTTGAGGATCCAAAGTCAGCTGATCGGATGGTCGTTCGATCGGACGGCAATCCGTTTGTCGTTCAGATCTTTGAATGTTTGAAAATTGTTTAAGTCTTGATACCAAGTGCAATCCGATCGGATTGCGGGTCGATCGGGTGGCAGTCCGATCGGACGGCAATCCGTCCCGCAGCCTGATCATTTCACAACTTGTTTATTTTGTTAAGTTTCTGCGATTTGATCTAGACGGTATGACTACGAGCTAAACAATGGAAACTCCACCGAGTCCAAGTCATTGGATCGGATGGGAATCACCCCGTCCGATCAGTTAACTGTTCTCGACGGTTATTCGTGTTCAACACGATAAGCCGGTCATCTCGTTGATAGGAACCAGTTCTCAAACCGACACTTCAGTAGAGACAGAGTAGAAGGTCTGTACGAGCTCTGTTGCTACCGGTTTTTGAGTGAAAAGTTAAGAAAGTTTAAAGAAAAGCTTAGAAAACTTAGATTCGGCTTAGATTTAGGTGAGATTAGTGTTTATACACCATGGAATCTATCAGATCTGGACTATTCTTGATGAAATGAGGTCACACTTCATTGTTCCTAAGGACTCCATGATGACATCACCTTAGAACGGCTCAAATCCAAAGATTTAACGGTGAAAAAGTGAGATTTGATGACGAGAAAGATGAAGGAGTGCGTGTAGATCATAGAAGTACAATATTTAGGGTGAAAACTTACAAGAATCATGGGAAATCGAGTGAAAATGGCGAGAAGGCGTCTGGTCGAGCGAGGGCAGTCACATCAACTGTTGTTGATGTGATAAGTGGGGTATTTATAGGCAAGGAGGAGGAGAAAGGCGGTGCAGTGAATCGGATCGGACGGCTGTCCGATCGAGTGGCACCTCGATCGGGTGGCCATCCGGTCGGTGGCATCCGACGAGTTGTGTTTCGGCTACATTGCGACACATCACGGCTATCAAGGAGGGTAGAATTGGTCCTCACTCGACATCATCGTGGTTGTCAGCAAGTGCAATGTGATGCGATAGCGATAAAGTATGCGAAAATACTGCGATGTAGCGGTGTATGCGATATAGGTACATTATGATCTGAATCTCTGGTGCTAGGCGTAACGAGTATAACGAGTAGAAACAATGCACGAACGTGCGGGTTGTTACAGTCTCCCCTGCTTTAGGAAATTTCGTCCCGAAATTAACCCACAAGGAGGGTTGCGAGGATCGATGCGAGTGAGAGTATCGATTAGAAGCGTCAACATAAACGAGCGATCAATTGAAATTCGACAAGCGAGAGCGTTGCGATGACTGACGAAAGCAGCAAGTAAAACGATTCGTATAACAAAATATGGCAACACACGAAAAGCGATCCAAAAATCTTCCTACAGTGCGGTGTTGAATTGTTTCGATGTTCACGCCGGTGCTATGAGAGGAGTTTTATTAGGTTATTAAAAGATTTTAGGGTGGTTAAAACTCGTCTTACGAAATTTTCTCGTCGCGCGGCATTAACTTGAGTCGATTGTCACACCAACGTTACAAGATAATCTCGTTTTGTACAAAGGTTTTGATCAATTTTTAGAAAAATTTTGGTAAGAAAAGCTCAGTTTAAAATTCGTGTAGACAAAGCCTTTTAATAATACCAAAAATTTAAATTTAAGGTCGGCCCCGCATGGCATTTTTCCACGAAAGTTCGACAATATTGTTAAAACACTTATATATAGGAAGTACCAGCGGCGTATCCACCATTCTTTAACCATATGGTTTCCGTCTCGTGAGGCAGTGTCATACGTGTCGACATTGTACAGACGGATTTGCGATGACTTGATCCAAACGGGAAGGGTTAGATCAAGTCTTGGAAGGCGAACTGAGTGATGAAGTCGTTTTCGAACTCAGTTAGTGACACGAGCAAGTATGATAAGCGATAAGCGGTACACGATAATTGATAGCGCAATACAAACACAATCATAGTAAGCGAAGACGATTGCGATAAGCGAATAGCGATAAGTAAAAAAACGATAACGACAACCGTCGAGCGATAAGCGATGGTCGACGCGTTGCAAGCGATGGAAACATGCGATTTGATTTGATTAAATTACACAATACCACAAATTTTAACTAACATTAGACCCCACATGGCCTTTTTCCACAAAAGTCTGCTGATATGGCTGAAACACTTATATATAGGAAGTACCAGCGGCGTATCCACCATGTTTCAACCCTATCAGTTTAGTCTCGTGAAGCGAGGTCGTGTGTGCTATCATAACACAGATAACATAAAGAACGGTAAGCGATAGCGATGGCGATAAACGTTAAGCGATATACGATGAGTGATTTAGCGACACACAAGCGATAAATCGTTACATAAGCGATAGAGCGAAACACAAGAGATAGAGCGATACACAAGCGATAGAGCGATTCCCATGATATGCGATAGCGCGATTGCACATAATAAGCGATTGAGATTGCGAGATAGATTACTGCGATAATGCGATTGCGAGCGTGTTTGACTTACGAAAAGTCTTAGCGATTACACGCCTTGAGTTGCGATTGAGATTGTTACGCCTTGCGATGTAGTGTAGTGTGTCGAAAATAACTACAATAGTATAATAGGTCTACGTTCCAACTCCACATGGCACTTTCTTCACAAAACTTCAGTTAGCACGGCGAAACACCATCGTGTTTCAATCCATACGCTTCCGTTCTGTGATTAGGTGTCACACTTTGTCAGACATGGTCAAGATGCTTATATATAGGAAGTACCAGCGGCGTATCCACCACGCTTAACCATGCCCTGAACGTAAAGGCATCATTGAAATTCACTACGATCTCCGTGCACTAACCAAAATAATTCCGTGTGCACCCGTGATTAATTTGATCCTTGCACGTTTATCGCATTTCATCTCAAGAACGCATAGTAGGGGGAAACACATTATATAGTACATAGTGCTAGTATATAGTCCGTGCGCGAGTGCGAGGGAGAGCGAGAGTTAAATAGAGTCCACATTGCGTCGAGAAAAAGAACAAGTTCAACATATATAGGAAGTTAACGGCGAAAATTATATCATTACAACAACATTGTAAGCATAAATTATGTTGTTGTGGAGGACTTCTGCGGAGACTGCGATCGTTGCTGAATTTCCTCAAGTCTGCGGCCCCGTGCGACAGTGCTGGGTAAGATGACCATACCAGTTGCAATTTGCGCAGTAGTGACAGTTAGCTTCTGGAGGGTGATGATATGTACACATGAGACACAGGGGATGGGTTCCGTTGTAGTCGCGCTTTGAGTGAACTGGAATTGCTTGGAGAGGCTCTGGTTGCGATAGCTCAGTTGTTGAAGAGTTTGGGCTCATGGTCTTTCGTTTACGGCTGGACTGAGCTTCTTGAGGCGATGCGTTGTCATCGGAGGATTCGCCTGAGGACTCACTTGAAGAATCGTTGGTTGAGTCGTCGGAAGAATTAATGACGATTGCTTGATGAGCTTGTTTGACAGGATTCTTGGAGAAAAATCCGCCCAAGACTTGTTTGTCGTTGATTTTTGCGGCTAAGCGGTAGGTTTCTTCGATGGTGGCAGGTCTTGCAGCTTCGACAAAATCGCCCACACATTCAGGCAAGCCGCGAATGTACTTCGTGATGGCTTTTTCTGAAGTGTTGACTTGACTTGGGCAGATTATGCTAGGTTGTTTGAACCTTGCGGTGTAGCCAGTATTGTCACCTTCGACTTGCTTGATTTCCCAAAATTCGTCTTCTAGCTTCTGGACTTCGTGGGGAGGGCAGTACTCTTTCTTCATGAGCTCTTTCAGCTCATCCCAAGAGAGAGCATAGGCTGCGGAGATCCCACGTTTGTTACGTTCTGTAGCCCACCAGTCGAGTGCTCGTGATTGAAATACTCCGGTTGCGCAAGTAGTATGGAAACTATCGGGACACCCACTCTGACGAAGGGTAACTTCGATAGAATCGAACCACTGGAGTAGTTGAGACACACCTCCTTCACCCGTGAACTCCATCGGGTCACATGCTTTGAAGTGTTTGTAAAGGAAGGCAGATTGCGGCGCTTCCGTCTTAGAGTCTTCCGGGGTTCGAGGGTTGCTGAGAGAGTGCACTTGAGCGACAATTTGAGGAATGACCTTGGCCACTTCCTTGGCCACAAGCGAGGCAATCCTCTTCTCGGCACTTCGTTTGGCTCTTCTCCTAGCTGTTCGTCTCGAGGTAGCGTCGTTGGAAGACATCTAGACAGAGAGAGATTTGGAGTGAGATTCGATCATAATGATTTTTGAGTTTTGCGATGCGATTGAGCGCGATCAAAACTTGTTGCGAGTAATATAGTAGATTTCACATAGGAGCCACATAGGAGACACGAGATTCCTAAATTCCCACACAATTGATTTGCTGCATATATATATATAATTAGTTGTAGTTTATGCTTACACACATACATATCGGTGTAGAATGCGCGAGGACGCGATGAAGAGGGAGAGCGAGAGCGAAAGCAAGTAATTTAGACATTAGTTTTGTTGCGAACATTCGATTTTCGTTTTAGATTGCGATGGCTGTGCGAGTTGTGCGTTTAATAAGCAGGGAGCGGAAATCGATAAATCGAGAAATCGATAAAGCGTAAAGTTTTAAATTGTAACACATAGAAAAATAGATAGATTGCCTCGGGTGTTTAGGCGTCGATTGCCCAAGGTAACCCAACTATACCCAACAAGTTCATGCACGCGCGTTGCCCTAGAAGACTTATGCTTCCACTGGGATGCAGCTCATGGCATTCGTCTTCCTGGGCATCGCGTGGCTCGAGTTATCGTTATAATCGAGTCCTTGGTGAGAGCTTTTGAAAACCATTTTATAGAGAGGGGAACAGTTTATTAAGTTACGGGTTTCACCCCTGGCTTAACAACTTCGTTCCTAGCTGTGGTTATGCTCACCGAGTAAACTCGGGAGTTCCACTAGATTTCGAAATGGAGACTTTCGCTGAGATGTGGATGTCACTCCTAGCTCAACGGAAAGTTCTCGTGATAGAAAAATGCGCTAAGTGAGCGACCTTATCGAGAGTTCTTAGTCTTCACGCCTGATCTCGACTGGATCACTCGGTTGTGTTATGCGAATATTTTTGAAAACGTGTGTATTGTGTTAGCCTTAGGAAAGGCGAAGTGATATTCCAGCCTTAGGAAAGGCTCTTCGCGTGAAATTGTAATATGCGGTGTTCACGCAAAGTTGTATCTTTTAGCGAATTAGAACGAGAGTATCAAGTAGGCCCGTACAATCTCCTACTGGGTTCGTACGAGTCGGCCCGTTGGTACTTAGACTATAGACTAGGTCGTTTCTAAGACATCGACCGGACTAGGTCATGTCTGGCCTAATTCCCTATAGTTATGGCTCTGATACCAATCTGTCACACCCCAACCGATGGCGGAATCATCGGGGCGCGACACTAGGCGAATCAGATTGCTCAAGAGAATCCATAACAACTATATTGCGACGATATTTAATGTGTTCATTATCCCATAATAATAAACGATACATTCACATAAGTTATCACATATTTCTTGTCCTCTCGAACAATACAAATCCGACAACATAGATTTTAGGTGAGTTTATAGACTTCCTAGCTTGATTTGATGTAGACTGCGACTAAACTTGCAACATACGTTAAAACAACGTCAAAACAAAAGTATTGGCGAGTATACAAGTTTTGATAGTAGCGAAAATAGATAAAAAGTGTTGCGAATTACCACATACATAAACGAGATAAACCAAACATACAAACAAGACAGATACTGCCAGCTAAGTCACTCGAGCTGCGATTGCGATTGCTATTCATCCAAACTAGGCCCCGTCGGGTGCTATAGTACTATACTAGTTAAGGCGGGACCTCGCGAGTAAAAGTCCTAGCACATATGTAACTAGCATCACGTGTAAATATGTAATTCAGTCATTCGCAAGTGATAGATAGTTTAAGCATTTGATTAGATTGATTTGATAAAAACGTATGTTACACCCAAAACGCGATAAAAGGGGTTCGAGTATACTCACAGTCGGTATTCGGCAAGCAAACACAACTTGGTTGGATTGAAGGGAGCGCGTCTGAGATTAGCTTGAGTTTAGATTGATAGCGTAAGCATTGGATCGTGCGTGAAACGGAGCAAGGTGCCAATGGATCGGATAGTACTCCGATCAGATGGCAATCCGATCGGGTGGCCGGTCGATCGGGTGACAATCCGTTCGGATGGTTATCCGATCGGGTGACCACTCGATTGGATTGCTACCTCGTTTGGGAAAGATGTGTTTGTGTATGATGGTTTGCCTTTTGAAGTTTTCGTTGTAGCATTTTGAAAACAGAGAAGTATCTCTACCTTTCAGGTCGGTCGATCGAACGGCCGGTCGATCGGGTGGCAACTCGATCGGGTGGCTGTTCGATCGGACGGTGATCCGATTGGCAAGACACTTTGGTTGATGATAAGCTCACAGCAGACTGGTCACTCGATCGGGTGGCAGTCCGATCGGGTGACAATCCGTTGGAACTGATGTGCAATGAAGATTTGTAAAACGTTTAAGTGTTGAGGATCCAAAGTCAGCCGATCGGATGGTCGTTCGATCGGACGGCAATCCGATCGGACGGCAATCCGTTCGTCGTTCAGATCTTTGAATGTTTGAAAATTGTTTAAGTCTTGATACCAAGTGCAATCCGATCGGATTGCGGGTCGATCGGGTGGCAGTTCAATCGAACGGTAATCCGATCGGACGGCAATCCGTCCCGCAGCCTGATCATTTCACAACTTGTTTATTTTGTTAATTTTCTGCGATTTGATCGAGACGGTATGACTACGAGCTAATCAACGGAAACTCCACCGAGTCCAAGTCATTGGATCGGATGGGAATCACCCCGTCCGATCAGTTAACTGTTCTCGACGGTTATTCGTGTTCAACACGATAAGCCGGTCATCTTGTTGATAGGAACCAGTTCTCAAACCGACACTTCACTAGAGACAGAGTAGAAGGTCTGTACGAGCTCTGTTGCTACCGGTTTTTGAGTGAAAATTTAAGAAAGTTTGAAGAAAAGCTTAGAAAACTTAGATTCGGCTTAGATTTAGGTGAGATTAGTGTTTATACACCGTGGAATCTATCAGATCTGGACTGTTCTTGATGATATGAGGTCACACTTCATTGTTCCTAAGGACTCCATGATGACATCACCTTAGAACGGCTCAAATCCAAAGATTTAACGGTGAAAAAGTGAGATTTGATGACGAGAAAGATGAAGGAGTGCGTGTAGATCATAGAAGTACAATATTTAGGGTGAAAACTTACAAGAATCATGGGAAATCGAGTGAAAATGGCGAGAAGGCGTCTGGTCGAGCGAGGGCAGTCACATCAACTGTTTATGATGTGACAAGTGGGGTATTTATAGGCAAGGAGGAGGAGAAAGGCGGTGCAGTGAATCGGATCGGACGGCTGTCCGATCGAGTGGCACCTTGATCGGGTGGTACCTCGATCGGGTGGCCATCCGGTCGGGCGGTCATTCGGTCGGTGGCATCCGGCGAGTTGTGTTTCGGCGTTTCGTTTCGATTGTTAATGTAACACCCCGAAAACGGGTTTGTTAATCAAACCATATTAATACTAAAAGACGGGTAAATTACCATAATGGTAAAAGTAACTTGGTGAATATTAGGATTTTTAAATAAACAAGCCTAATATTAAATAAAAGCTGAAATAAAGCTTTTAAGAAAATAAAGTCTATCGAAGCCCGAGTTAACGGGATTTAAAATAAACTGAGTCATAAATTCCCCAAACCCGCTAAATTAACTAGGAATGTTTAACCTAGTTAAGAAGTGGGAATATTGTTAGAAATTAAGTGGGTTGTGGCCTACTTAATAAACCAACCAAACAAAAGGGCCAGATTTGGATAAATGGAAAGTTTAATTATAAAATAAACTTAAAAACAAAACACACACATTTAGTGTGTGTTCTGTATTCGACCAGAAGCTCCCCCAAGAGTTTCAAAACCCTAGTTCAACATAATCATCAAATTGAAGGCTCAATCGAAGCTCAAATTCACAATTTAACGTGAATTAATGATCACCCAAGCTAGAGGATCATAAGGTATGTCAAATTTTGATGATTTGTCAAGTTGTGAAATTTGGATAATCATCATAATCGCGAATTATGAATGGATTATTGATGCTATGATTGAATTAGTGATGTATATTTGCGTAGGAATCAAACCCTAAGTGAAAATTTTACATATAATGATATAATTTGAATGATTTGATGATTTACCACACTAGGATAAGTGGGTATTGATCATATGATGAATTGATGATATAATTATGATTAGAATCATCATATCTAATAGTAATCAGGAAATACTTGAACAAATTGTGTGTTTGAGTATGTAATCCTACTTACTAGCAAATGAGTTTAGTAAGATATGATAAAAATTGATGATAAGTTCATGTTAAATGATGTTTAATATCATCAGGTATTAATTCGGTAATTTATAGTTACAAGAATTTGGTAAAATAATTGAATAAAACGGTAACATATGTATGATGCTTACCGGATAACTGGCTAAGTTTTTAAACGAGTAGTTAAACTACTTAGTGAAATCAATTATGTCAATAGGCAGTTGACTTTATAAAGTCAAACTGACCCATGATATGATCGAATGATAATTTCGACATAAAGATCGTAGGATGGAATAGTCTTGAATAATTATGACTAATCTAACCATCTTACAAATTACAATGATAGTTTGGCGCTTAACAAGCTAGGTGGAAGCTTGGGAATGAAGCGGGTCAAACGAATCAGGAATGAACGAAAAGCATAATCTGGATGCTAGGTAAGTAATGCTTACACTCTATTTATTTAATACCTATTGGTTTTATAGGTTATGAATAATAAAGTCTTGTTTAAATTGTGATGTTCCGATACGGCATGTGAGGTTCGGAACAAAAGACAATGATCATAAACCATGTTTAATGGTTAAAATGGAGTTAATACGGTTATTTAGTCATGAAATGACTAAAAGATAACGAGTTTTTAACGATTACCTTATAAGGTGAACCAATGCAAATAATAAGGTTAAAACGGCATGTTGGTCACTTGTTGACAATAACCGTTAGTTGGTGAAAGACACTTTATAACGTAAGTTATAATGGGTCAAAAGAATCAATAAATGATTTATCAGTAAAACGACTATACGGTGTAAACCGGAGCGAGTCATATAGATAAGATGGTAATAAATATCATCTCATAAAGATTCACGGTCATTTAGACGAAACGGGTCAAAAGGTGAAATTATCACCCTTTGACAATATCGACTAATGGTTTGTCGAGTTGTATGATTATAGGAATAAATATCAAATGGATATTTACATCGCTATTGCTTAGTGGCTACTAAGGCAAGGTATCGAAACGGGTCAATATATTGATCTGAGTCTGGTATGTATAATAGGTTAACTACTCAGTTGGAACTAGAGGTTTATTGAGAGTTAATTGAAGTTAAATAGACATTCGGTTACTTTAAATAAGTAAACCGAATGATTTAAATGGTGTTCATGGTATTTTGAAACCTAATGACCTTAATTACAAGATCATAGTTTTAAAAGTGGGATGTTGGTCAAATATGGCTTTAAAAGTCCTTTGTTGTAATAGAAAGGATAAAATTGACTAAAACGCCCTTATAAGCTAAATTGAGCAAACAACCTGTACAGGTTGTTTGGAAACGAGTAGTATGCTTAAATGAATACTTAGAATAAGTATAAAAAGCGAAAAAGATAAGTCTTTGGTCATTTGACTCTATAGGAGTCTTTGCCTTAAAATAAGGATCCGAGGGGTAAAACTCGGAATATAATGATTTCCACGTTAAATCCACCCCAATTATAGTTGTGGTGGAAGGTCATTTGATAAATAAGGTGGAAATAAGATGCTAGAAATAAACGAGCATGAGTTATGCAGGAAAAAGGCTTAAAATACCCTTAACGGGTCAAAATAAGCATTTAATTAAAAACGGGTTTAAGAATCTATATAAACCCGAAATTTTGAACCTAATATGATAGACAACATTGAAATTATAAGGTTCATGTGAAATTGGGATCAAACAAACATGTTTGGTGCATGAACGGGTCAAAATGTGACAAAAAGATAATAAGCCGAAGGCTTAAAGGTCTTAAATTTATTTAATCTGGATGTCGGATTATAAATCCATGTTGTGGAGAATTAAATTTCGATTGTGTAGGAAAAAGAATCGTGTCAATCGGATAAAAAATGAGCAAGATATGCTCGTTTTCGTAAAATCCGGTTGTGCTGGGAATATGCAGCAACCAGCTGCAACATTCTGTCCATTTCAGACGGTCGCGCCATGTGACGAAATGGCCCAAGAGCCGTCGCGCGACGCGACGGGGGCATGTTTTAGAGAAAGTTGTTTATTTGCTTCGTTTTGTCTTGGAAACTCGTTTAAATGTGTTAAGTTACGTATGATTAATCTAACTTGACGGAGTCCTCGTCAAGTATTTGGAAATCCTAAAATTTTTGTCCTCTGGTCATCGGTTATGAACCGTATGGCCCTAGGCTTACGGTCCGCAAGCAGGTAACTGGGCGATGAGTTTCAGGTTCGGTTACGGACCGCAACCACATGGCCTTACGGTCCGTAAGTGCTGAATACGGACCGCAAGGACATTAGCTTACGGTCCGTAAGCTTGTCGCTGGGCAGCAGTGTGGACAGATGCAGGTTATCAGCTCCAAACCGACTTAAGCTTACTTGTTTCGAAACCATGGACTATTAGACGGTTTTTATAAACCACTAGGACACTTGGGGTGATCCTAGGGCCTTCCATAACACCTGGAGATGATCTATGATCTTGCAATGGGCTATATAAAGAACCTTAGTTCATGTGTGCATATGCACATTTCATTTGCAACTTCAAAAGGACTTGTTTCTGGAGCTTACATCAGTAGGAGAAGATTAACAAGTGTAGAAAAGACTGCTAGGACCTTTAGTAAGCCTCTAATTTCTTGTTTAGTCGTTTTAAATAGCCTAATTACCCTAAAGTCAAACTTATAGTAATTTAGGTTTGACTTTCATTTTATTCACATATAGTTTAACCACTGATCAAATTGAAAGTGGTTATAGAACCATATTAAGGTAGGTGATTAACCCCTAAAAGGGCACCTCCTAATTATCTCGTTTGACTGGTCAATTGTCGGGTCAAAGTAGTTTGACAAAAAGTCAAACTGGACAGAATGTTTGAAAATGACTAAAATTAATAAATCAGAGGTTCTAAATTATATTTTAACATTCTAATGACTTGGTAATTAATATAAAAACATATTTTATCAGTCCTAACCCGACAATTAATAGTCTAAGGTCAGTTTATAACTGAAAGTCGTAAAAGCTTGACTTTTGCTTTGACTTTCAGTTCTGACCCGTTCAAGCTTAATTCTTCCATGTTTTAAGTTTCCATTAGGACCACATTACTTAGTAGTATAACCCTCTGGAGTTATATTGCATGGTGCCTAGTGGTTTGAATTATATGCATTTGATCGTAATTATGCTTAATAATGCCATAAACACCCTTTTCACACACAACTGAAATTTTTAACAATATGATTGGATTAACACCTTTGCTACTGATATTTAGACATGTCTCGAAAATTTGACTTCAATTGGAGGTCTAGAAAAAGAGTTATGCTCAATAGCGTAATTAAGAAACTTTTTGTTATTTAATTGACGTAATTAGCATAAAGCCTATCTAAACCCTATTTTTGACACCAAACTTTTTACCTACTGATGAAAAATAATATTTTGGGATTTTTGAAGATTTTTAATTATTTTTAGGCTGAGCATAACATAGGATTATAACTTGATTTCGGTAATTGTCGGTTTTACCCTTTTCATGCATAAAATGAGTTTTACATAAATTTTTAGTACCAAACCTTTTGCTACTGACTTTATATAATAAATAAAGTATTTTGAACTTTGTAAACTGATAAAAAACTCAGGTTTCCTATTTTAAACCGAATAACCCTTTAAACCGACTTTTAAGCGTTTTTAAAACATAGTATGAGTTAAAACTATTCTTGCTTTATAAACCTTATTACTTACTGATGTTTTAAGTCAATTTATACAATTAAACAGTAAGCCAAAGTTTTTAAACTCAGAAGTCTATTTTGACCTTTAAAGCCTATGTAAAATTACCAAAATACCCCTACGGTGCATAGTTTGGTAATATAAGATAAATTTTCCATATATATAAAATACCCTACTGATGTAATAACATATTTTGAGCATAATAACGATTAAGACCTGTATATAATTTATTTGGTTACCCGTTACGCATCTATGCGTTCGGATCGGTTTGCGTGACTAGTTTACGTATAATAACCGAAACGGGTCAAACCATATCATTAAATTCTCATTTTCCAAAATGTGTTTAGTTTACCCATATTATACAAGTATCCAAGCTTGTCGGGTCTAAACCACATTCTAATCCGGTCTCCGCTTAATCTAGCATTTAGAACCGTAAGGTTTCCTTCTAGCTAGCCGGTCTAAGTCCTTGACTTAATTAAAGACCCGTTAGCATCCTAATAGGTTAATAAACCTTCTATACAGATTAAATAGCTTCCAGTAGAAGGTGCCTTCAAAAAGCTTTAGGACTTTACTGCTAGAATCAGGTAAATACTTTTAACTTATTTTCCCTTATACGGGCTTAGGATATGGTATTATAATAATACCACTTGGTCTGGTATGAAATCATTTAATCGGATTGTGATTAATAAATTTACATAACCCGTTTTAATCTGTCTTGTTTGATAACATAAGCATTGGGGGTTAATACGACCGTGTCCTGGATATCCTCGGCTCATTTCATTTGAAAATGGCCACGACCTATGCACGGGGTGTAGGCATACACCCGACAGATGCAAATGCTAAAAATGTAAACCCACATGTTGGGGGTAACTCCTTTGTGGGTTCCATAAGTGGTGAGTCGGTTAATCACGACCGGCTTCCAACCGGCCCCAAATTGTAAGACAAACATGTAAATCTGTATACAAGACTATATTTAAATAATTGTCCCAAGTTATAAAAGATTTGTGCCATGTGTACTTAAATCATTTTTCATAAATGTTTCCAAAAGAGTCAATTAATTGTATTTACTAGTGTAAACTGACGTATCTTCTTAAAGACTGATTTGACAGGTACCTCTCGTAATAGGCTGGAGCTATTAGGTGTCATAAGAGGATCTTGCAAATCCATAAATGCCTGAAGTCCGTTATTTTGTTTCTTTGTATTTGTTTATGATCCGCCTGTGGATCTTATTACATTCCAGTCTGTATATTCTATCACTTGAACACTCAGACATTATGGTTTGTAATAGTTTATTCACCAAGCCTTCCGCTGTGCTATTATATTGTGTGTATTGACTATGATGATATCAACTACGTCACGATACTCCCCGCCGGGCCCACTGGTAATATGTGGAAATATGAGGGTGTGACAGGTTGGTATCAGAGCCAACATTGAGTGAATTAAACACTAACCTTTTGTGTTTAATCTTAATGACACAATAAGCACATTCCTTAGACTCTCGAGTCTAGGCAAATGACCTAGGATTTTACTCTTAACCTTCTTTTTAATGTTTTATTATAGTACTTGTATTGATAGGTTATCACTTGGAAGAATGCCACCTAGAGTAAGAGGCAGAGGCAAAGGACCAATGCGTGGAGGACCGTCTAGCAGCGCGGGACCCTCCCACAGACGTACACCGTCCGATTCCCTTTCCGGCTCCGACTCAAGGGATAATTGGAGCCATAGCTTTGAACCAGCTAGACATTCTGTCTCGCTGGGATCCTCACCTATCGATCCTCCTTACTTTGAGTTGCCCGTTCCTATCGAACCCCAGCATTCTCATCATTCGCTAGAATCTCATCATTCAAACCAATTACACCACTCCTTTCAATCTCATCCTTTTCATCATTCAGATTCTACTTACTCTCCCACTCAATTTAATCCGAATGATTATGTTAACGACTTTTTGGGCTACAACCCTTTGGGTCCTGAGGATCACTTTTCTCAGGAAATGGAGATGGACGATGAACCAGACCCAGAATTGCAAACAGGAACCCCAGGCCACCCAATAAGCATCTCAAGCGGTTCCCCATTTCAGGGATCACCGTACCATGGGCCCGACTCATATCAAGAGAGGATGGCTCAGTATGATTAGTTCTTTACACCTTCATACCATAACTCCCCAGCCCAACCTCCCCTGGTTGAACCCCAGCTCCAAGCTCTGACCCCACCACCGTTACCAGTTGAGGAACCACCTCAACAGCCTCCCGAGCCGCCAAGGCGAAGGAGAAATGCTAGAATGTCCGTGCGTGGGGGACCACGGTTTGCATCTCCTCATGGCTCAAGTTCTTACCCTCCTATCCCAGAGGACCCACAGTTGGGCGGACCCTCACACACGGTGCCGGAAGTCAACCCTCCACCAGTTTCTCACACACCATTGCAGCCACCGTTGGGTTTCGACAATCCGATTCCGACATACCCAGGTTCATCCAGGTATAACCCATCGGGATATCCATCAGATTATGGAGCCCATGATCCATACCTTACAGCGGCAAAATTCCATCATCTTTACCCTTCTTCTTCTTACCTCCAGTTTATCCAACTGGATATCCAGGGCAGGGTTATCAATACCCGTCATACCAACAACCTCCTTCTTTTCAGCAGCAGCAAACTCAAGAAATTTTAGAGAGGTTAGATCGGGTTGAACATGAAGCCCATGAAACTAAGAAGAAGCACAATGGTTTTGTCAAAGGTCTTATGAACATTCTTAAGGGCAAGAAGAAGTAGGAAACTGTTGTTTCATGTTGTATTCCAATAAGTCCCTGCGAGGACGTTTATTTTGCTTTCATGTACCAAGTCCCAGCGAGGACTTACTTTTGTTTCAGTAGCCCCTGCGTGGGCAGTTTGTGTTGTTTTTCTCAAGTCCCATTTTGGGCAAATATTGTACGCGTTTCGTAGTTTAATGAAGTTATTTTCGATTTTAAATATGTATTTTATTACATCATGCTATATCATTTTAAATTTATTGATCTGCCAATAAATTTTTCTTAAAGGTATAACCTAGCCGAAATAGTAAATGGCTATGATGGTACAACCTTTTTAAGATAATGACTCTCTGTTAATATCTGAAAAACATGTTAACAATCCTGAATTGTGCGGTACGAGAAACCACACAATCTTTCTAATGTACTCGGATTTTTTCCAAGTCACTATTATAGCCTATATGATCAATATGAATCATGGCTAATAAACATCAATATGATGTTTACACCACAACATCCATTAAGAGATGTATGCTTACAAGCAAAGGTGTAATAATGACAATGAAAGTTTTTATAAACTTCTTGTCAAAAAGGCGATGAACTTTGTTCGACCCTTAAAGAAATCAATGATTATAATCGTCTTTGTGACAAGGCTTTGTGCCATCTAAATGTCCTTCGAGACGAGCTCTGTGTAATATGAATATGTCTTCATGACATTGACAGTGTGATTTATATTCCTCTGTCTAATAAAAATATAAAGATTTATATCTCTTTGAGTATTATTATTTTATATGGTCTATATGGTTTAATAATACCACAACCATCTAATCATCAATATGATGATTTATTGCATAATTTAAATATATCATTATTGTTTGTTATAGTATCCGAAAATGGCTGGCTCAGATGAAGCAAACAGTCATCCCACAGAAGGAAACAACACCAGGATTAATATCACTGGTGCCGAACTGCAAGAGATGATAACCGCAGCAGTCGCTCAAGCTATGGATGCTAAATTTAAAGAGCCAAGTATTGTTCGGTCTCAAACTCATTCGAGATCCCATTCTCAACCCCATACCCATAAGAAAAGTGAGTCTCAGCACTCATCTAATCAGGGTAGTGAGCCTAAGAGGCAGGTTGTTCTTGAGCCGACTCCCAGGTACACCAAGGGTTGTACCTACAAGTACTTTGTCTCCTGTAAACCGAGAGATTTTACAGGAGAAAAGGGTGCAATCGATTGCATGAAATGGTTAGATGAGATGGAGACTGTGATAGACATCAGCGGATGTGCTAAGGAGGATATCGTGAAGTTTGTATCACAATCCTTCAAGGGCGATGCCCTCACTTGGTGGAAAGCGTTAGTGCAAGCCACTGGGAAGGTTCCTTTGCACAATCTGTCATGGAACAAGTTTGTTAATTTGGTTAAGGAAACCTATTGCCCTCAGCATGAAGTAGAGCGGATAGAAACTGATTTCCTCACTTTAATGATGAAGGATCTGGATTGTAGATCCTATGTGACTAGCTTCAATTCAATGTCAAGGTTAGTACCGTATTTAGTCACTCCTGAACCTAAACGCATTGCGCGTTTCATCGGTGGTTTGGCCCCTGAAGTAAAAGGGAACGTTAAGGCCTCTAAGCCAACCACTTATAGATCTGCTGTGGATCTATCCTTGTCCCTCACTTTGGATGTTATGAGGAGTAGGGCAAAGAAAACCACTGATGATGGGAAGAGGAAGAGAGTGGAAGATAAGTCTCCTCAGTCGAACAAGAAAGGAAAAGGGAACTTTAATTCCAAGAAGGGGCAGTCAAGTGACAAGCCCAGGTGTAAGACTTGCAACAAAAGGCATTTTGGGAAATGCAACCAAGACCCACATGCAAAACCATGTGGGATCTGTAAAAAGAAAGGGCACAAGTCTGTTGAGTTCCGAAATATAAAGGATGCAACCTGTTACGGTTGCAATGAAAATGGGCACATTAAAACCAATTGCCCCAAGAATGCTAAGAAGCCCGAGGAGGCAAAGAAAACCAACGCAAGGGTTTTCCAAATGAACGTGAAGGAAGCAGTGAACGACGATAACGTCATAACAGGTACCTTCCTCATCAATAATAATTATGCTAGAGTCTTATTTGATTCCGGTGCTGATAAGTCTTTTGTAGACCATAAGTTCTGTAAGTTGTTGATCCTGCCTATTAAGACTCTAGACATAAAATATGAGGTAGAACTTGTCGATGGTACCTTAGAAACAGCTTCAACTCTTCTTGATGGATGCTCTATATCCATCAAGAATCATGCTATCCCGCTATCCCTCTTGCCAATGAATATGGCTGGGTTTGATATAGTTTTGGGCATGGATTGGTTATCGCATAACCAAGCCCAAATTGCCTATGCTAAAAACCTAGTTATTATCAAAACCCCTTCTGGTGAATCCGTCACTATTCAAGGAGATACACAATACGGGTTGCCCAGCAATGTGTCTATTCTCAAGGTATCACAGTGTTTTAAGAGCGGATGTGTCATTTACATGGCACAAGTGACTGTGAATGATCCGAAACCTAAGATTGAAGACATTCCAATCATCTCTGAGTATCATGATGTCTTTCCTGACGAGTTACCTGGATTACCTCCTGAGAGACAAGTAGAGTTCAGGATAGACATTCTTCCAGGAGCTGCACCTATTGCACGAGCTCCTTATCGTCTAGCACCTACTGAAATGATGGAACTCAGAACTCAATTAGATGATTTATTGGAAAAAGGTTTTATACAACCTAGTTCTTCACCTTGGGGAGCTCCAATTTTATTTGTGAAAAAGAAAGACGGATCAATGCGTCTATGCATTGATTATCGGGAGCTAAACAAAGTAACGATTAAAAATCGTTATCCTTTACCCAGGATCGACGACTTATTTGATCAGCTCCAAGGAGCGAGCTTCTTCTCTAAGATTGATTTGAGATCTGGGTATCATCAACTTAAAGTAAGAATTGAAGATGTGCTTAAGACGGCTTTCAAAACAAGATATGGACATTTCGAGTTTTTAGTGATGCCTTTTGGGCTCACTAATGCACCAGCAGCATTCATGGACCTCATGAATAGAGTCTGCAAACCATACTTAGATAAGTTTGTCATCGTCTTCATAGATGACATACTTATCTATTCTCGTAATCAAGACGATCATGAGAAGCACCTTCGATGCATCTTAGGATTACTGCGGCAAGAGAAACTGTACGCTAAATTCTCCAAATGTGAATTCTGGCTTCGCGAAGTCCAATTCCTTGGACATGTTGTCAGTGAGCGAGGTATCCAAGTAGATCCCGCTAAGGTAGAAGCCGTAATGAATTGGGAAGCACCCAAGACTCCAACCGAAATACGTAGCTTTCTAGGTTTAGCTGGATATTATAGAAGATTCATTGAGAACTTCTCAAGAATAGCTGCACCATTAACTTCTTTGACCCGTAAGAATGTTAAGTTTGATTGGGGACCGAAGCAACAAGAATCCTTTGAGATTCTTAACAAGAAATTGAGTAATGCTCCAGTGCTAACCTTACCTGATGGAATTGAAGAGTTTGTCGTATACTGTGATGCTTCACACACCGGTATGGGTTGTGTGCTTATGCAATGAGGCAAGGTGATTGCCTATGCATCACGACAATTAAAAGTGCATGAGAAGAATTACACCACCCACGATTTGGAGTTGGGTGCCGTTGTATTCACACTAAAGTTATGGAGACATTATTTGTATGGAACAAAATGCGTGATCTTTTCTGATCACAAAAGTTTCAACATTTGTTCAATCAAAAAGAGCTCAATATGAGACAGCGTCGTTGGATGGAAACCTTAAATGACTATGATTGTGAAATTCGCTACCATCCAGGTAAAGCGAATGTGGTCACAGATCCTCTAAGCTGAAAGGAAAAAGTTAAACCAATTAGGATCAATGCCAAGAGCATTGAGTTGAAGAATAGTCTGAATGAAAGACTATTAGCTGCACAGAAAGAAGTTGTTTTGGAAGTTAACCTTCCAAATGAAAAGTTAGGTATAACTGCTGAACAGTTAGCATCCAGAAAGGATGGAATTCTCAGAATGAACGGAAGGATTTGGGTTCCTATTCATGGAGGACTTCGAGACATAATCCTCCAGGAAGCCCACAACTCCAAGTACTCAGTTCACCCAGGAGGTGATAAGATGTATCAAGATTTGAAAACTAATTATTGGTGGATAGGGTTGAAGAAATCTATTGCCACCCATGTAGCTACGTGCTTGACATGTGCTCAGATTAAAGCTGAACATCAAAAGCCATCAGGTCTCTTACAACAGCCAGAACTTCCCACGTGGAAGTGGGAAATGGTAACTACGGATTTCATAACCAAGTTACCTAAAACAAGGCACGAAAATGATACCATATGGGTTATTGTTGATAGACTGACTAAGTCAGCACATTTCTTGCCCATCAAGGAGACTCATAGCTCCGATAAATTAGCCCAGTTGTACGTAGATAAGATTGTGGCTCTACATGGCGTACCGGTGGCTATTATCTCTGATAGAGATACTAGATACACCTCTCATTTCTGGAAAAGTTTCCAACAATCTTTGGGCACACGTTTGAATTTTAGTACTGCTTACCACCCTCAGACGGATGGACAAAGTGAGCGTATGATTCAAACTTTAGAAGACATGCTTCGTGCATGTGTTATTGATTTAGGTGGTAGTTGGGATGACCACCTGCCATTAATCGAGTTTTCCTATAACAATAGCTACCATACTAGCATTCAGGCTGCGCCTTTTGAGGCATTATATGGTAGGAAATGCAGAACGCCTGTCTGTTGGGCAGAAGTAGGAGAAGCTCAGTTATCAGGACCTGATATAGTCCTTGAAACAACAGATAAGATTGTCCAGATTCGAGATCGCCTGAAAGCTGCCAGGGATAGGCAGAAAAGTTATGCTGATAAGAGGCGAAAACCTCTAAAGTTTGAGGTAGGCGATAAAGTTCTATTGAAAGTGTCACCCTGGAAAGGTGTGATGCATTTTGGTAAAAAGGACAAGTTGAGCCCTAGGTATATTGGTCCATTCAAGATTATTGAATGTGTCGGCAGTGTAGCTTATAAGCTAAACTTGCCTGAGGAGCTGAGTGGGATTCATAATGTGTTTCACATTTGTAATCTCAAGAAATGCCTAGCCGATGAATCACTAGCTATGTCTCATAAAGACGTGCAGATTGATGAAAGCTTGAGATTTGTTGAAAGACCTATATCGATCGAGGATTGACAGGTTAAAAAGCTCCGGAGGAAGCACGTACCTATAGTAAAGGTCAAATGGGACGCCCGTAGAGGTCCCGAATATACGTGGGAAGTTGAGTCCACTATGCGACATAAATACCCTCACTTATTCCAGTAAATCTCAGGGTCGAGATTTCTTTTAAGGGGGTGAGGATGTAACACCACGTAAAAACGTGTCCAATTATATATAAACACGTGTCCGAACATGTGGAAAATTTAGTTTGAAGGACTCAAAGTGTCAACATGCCAAACTTGAGCCTCTGAATGACACCACGTGAATGATAAATTCTAAATCGGGAGATTCTAAAGCTACAGGAATTTAATGTGTCAACATGTTAATTCTATCTCTGAGTGACCTTTGTACATTCCCAAAAGCTTTATAAAATATAATCTATACCCTTTTGAATATTGAGAAAGAATTCATGAACAATCGGTTGAATAAAACTCATGTGCCATAAACCGACAATTTCTCATGCAAAGGACATTTTTATAAGACTCCAAGGAAGACACAAATGCATGGCATCACATCCTGAACAATGCAGGACTGATAATATGGACTATCCTACTGATTCATTGCTAAAGATTCGAGTTTGGAAATGCATGGTCAAGTATTTGGAAATCCTAAATTTTTTGTCCTCTGGACATCGGTTACGGACCGTATGGCCCTAGGCTTACGGTCCGCAAGCAGGTAACTGGGCGATGAGTTTCAGGTTTGGTTACGGACTGCAACCACATGGCCTTACGGTCCGTAAGTGCTGAATACGGACAGCAAGGACATTAGCTTACGGTCCGTAAGCTTGTCGCTGGGCAGCAGTTTGGACAGATGCAGGTTATCAGCTCCAAACCGACTTAAGCTTACTTGTTTTGAAACCATGGACTATTAGACGGTTTTTATAAACCACTAGGACACTTGGGGTGATCCTAGGGCCTTCCATAACACCTGGAGATGATCTATGATCTTGCAATGGGCTATATAAAGAACCTTAGTTCATGTGTTCATATGCACATTTCATTTGCAACTTCAAAAGGACTTGTTTCTGGAGCTTACATCAGTAGGAGAAGATTAACAAGTGTAGAAAAGACTGATAGGACCTTTTAGTAAGCCTCTAATTTCTTGTTTAGTCGTTTTAAATAGCCTAATTACCCTAAAGTCAAACTTATAGTAATTTAGGTTTGACTTTCAGTTTATTCACATATGGTTCAACCACTGATCAAATTGAAAGTGGTTATAGAACCATATTAAGGTAGGTGATTAACCCCTAAAAGGGCACCTCCTAATTATCTCGTTTGACTGGTCAATTGTCGGGTCAAAGTAGTTTGACAAAAAGTCAAACTGGACAGAATGTTTGAAAATGACTAAAATTAATAAATCAGAGGTTCTAAATTATATTTTAACATTATAATGACTTGGTAATTAATATAAAAACATATTTTATCAGTCCTAACCCGACAATTAATAGTCTAAAGTCAGTTTATAACCGAAAGTCGCAAAAGCTTGACTTTTGCTTTGACTTTCAGTTGTGACCCGTTCAAGCTTAATTCTTCCATGTTTTAAGTTTCCATTAGGACCACATTACTTAGTAGTATAACCCTCTGGAGTTATATTGCATGGTGCCTAGTGGTTTGAATTATATGCATTTGATCGTAATTATGCTTAATAATGCCATAAACACCCTTTTCACACACAACTGAGATTTTTAACAATATGATTGGATTAACACCTTTGCTACTAATATTTAGACATGTCCCAAAAATTTGACTTCAATTGGAGGTCTAGAATAAGAGTTATGTTGAATAGCGTAATTAAGAAACTTTTTGTTATTTAAATGGCGTAATTTGCATAAAGCCTATCTAAACCCTATTTTTGACACCAAACTTTTTACCTACTGATGAAAAATAATATTTTCGGATTTTTGAAGATTTTTAATTATTTTTAGGCTGAGCATAACATAGGATTATAACTTGATTTCGGTAATTGTCGTTTTTACCCTTTTCATGCATAAAATGAGTTTTACATAACTTTTTAGTACCAAACCTTTTGCTACTGACTTTATATAATAAATAAAGTATTTTGAACTTTGTAAACTGATCAAAAACTCAGGTTTCCTATTTTAAACCGAATAACCCTTTAAACCGACTTTTAGGCTTTTTTAAAACATAGTATGAGTTAAAACTATTCTTGCTTTATAAACCTTATTACTTACTGATGTTTTAAGTCAATTTATAAAATTAAACAGTAAGCCAAAGTTTTTAAACTCAGAAGTCTATTTTGACCTTTAAAGCCTATGTAAAATTACCAAAATACCCATAGGGTGCATAGTTTGGTAATATAAGATAAATTTTCCATATATATAAAATACCCTACTGATGTAATAACATATTTTGAGCATAATAACGATTAAGACCTGTATATAATTTATTTGGTTACCCATTACGCATCTATGCGTTTGGATCGGTTTGCGTGACTAGTTTACGTATAATAACCGAAACGGGTCAAACCTTATCATTAAATTCTCATTTTCCAGAATGTGTTTAGTTTACCCATATTATATAAGTATCCAAGCTTGTCGGGTCTAAACCACATTCTAATCCGGTCTCCGCTTAATCTAGCGTTTAGAACCGTAAGGTTTCCTTCTAGCTAGCCGGTCTAAGTCCTTGACTTAATTAAAGACCCGTTAGCATCCTAATAGGTTAATAAACCTTCTATACAGATTAAATAGCTTCCAATAGAAGGTGCCTTCAAAAAGCTTTAGGACTTTACTGCTAGCATCAGGTAAGTACTTCTAACTTAATTTCCCTTATACGGGCTTGGGATATGGTATTTTAATAATACCACTTGGTCGGGTATGAAATCATTTAATCGGATTGTGATTAATAAATTTACATAACCCGTTTTAATCTGTCTTGTTTGATAACATAAGCATTGGGGGTTAATACGACCGTGTCCTGGATATCCTCGGCTAATTTCATTTGAAAATGGCCACGACCTATGCATGGGGTGTAGGCATACACCCGACAGATGCAAATGCTAAAAATGTAAACCTACATGTTGGGGATAACTCCTTTGTGGGTTCCATAAGTGGTGAGTCGGTTAATCACGACCGGCTTCCAACTGGCCCAAATTGTAAGTCAAACATGTAAATCTGTATACAAGACTATATTTAAATAATTGTCCCAAGTTATAAAAGATTTGTGCCATGTGTACTTAAATCGTTTTTCATAAATGTTTCCAAAAGAGTTAGTTAATTTTATTTACCAGTGTAAACTGACGTATCTTCTTAAAGACTGATTTGACAGGTACCTCTCATAATAGGCTGGAGCTATTAGGTGTCATAAGAGGATCTTGCAAATCCATAGATGCCTGAAGTCCGTTATTTTGTTTCTTTGTATTTGTTTATGATCCGCCTGTGGATCTTATTACATTCGAGTCTGTATATTCTGTCACTTGAACACTCAGACATTATGGTTTGTAATAGTTTATTCACCAAGCCTTCCGCTGTGCTATTATATTGTGTGTATTGACTATGATGATATCAACTACGTCACGATACTCCCCGCCGGGTCCACCGGTAATATGTGGAAATATCGGGGTGTGACATTATGACTAATTAAATTCATGTTTTATGGATTGTAGGTGTAATTTAAAGTACCGGAGGACGATCAAGCTCGATAAAGAACCGATCACACTCAAAATTCAAGCTTCCGCGAATAGTTTCATCGTCACGTTTTAAACGGCGAATTAAATTACAAAATGTTGAAATGTTTTATTTAGTAAAATGTTTTAACAAACTCACATATTTAAGTGTATGTCTAATCTTAAATACACTATTATAATCGAAATTTATTTGATAATTGTATAAAATGGACCCAGGGTCTTACAAGTTGGTATCAGAGCCCTGGTTTAAGAGATTCAAGTATGGTGGGAAGACTATGCTTGGACTTAAACCTTATGCTCTTGATAGAGATTGGTGTTCGGTTCGAGACTTGATCGCAAAATCCGGTAAGTTATTCAATACATTAACGGTCTAGCATGTAAAGTGTTGAAAACAACACATAGGGTTATCGTGTAAAACACGTTAACTCAAATAAAGCGATAAAAGACCGACATAGTTAAACGAATTACGTGTGTTAACACGTGTCGTAGAAAGTCTTGTATTATAATACTGGCGCATGTTAATGACAACGTTACTAATATTGGTATGCGTTTTAGTTGAAGGACCCTCGTATCTGAAGATGAGAGTCTAAAGAGTTATCGATATGATAAAGAAAT
Source organism: Helianthus tuberosus (assembly GCA_030545235.1). Lineage (NCBI taxonomy): Eukaryota > Viridiplantae > Streptophyta > Magnoliopsida > Asterales > Asteraceae > Helianthus > Helianthus tuberosus. The sequence continues at coordinate 146,376,021 of CM060410.1, read as the reverse complement.
GGTCCGAAGTAGGACAAGTAAGTTATACACGCTAAAGACTGAAATGGAGAAACGATCTCAAATGAAAGATCAAACAATAAGGAAAGTTTATCAGGACAAGTAGCTACAAGGTACATCTCTTAAACTTATAGTGTAAACAGAAATATGCAACAAATACATAGTGAATAACAAGTTGCATATAGAATATAAAAATTGAAAAAACTTGGATAGGATTCATATCCAGGATGACGTTTCCAAGAGAAATTCAGTAGGGATATATATTATTCATAGTCGTGAATAATAAGACAATACTGAACTTAGTTAAATGTAAACTTGGACGAAAATAATCCTCCAAGTAAGTATTCTCAATAAGGATTCAAATTGAGAAAAGTCATGATCACATCGATGAATGTGATTGTATAAATGGTTATAAAAGGAACATTGTAAATGTTCAAGGATAAAAAGGGTAAAACTAGTAATTGTTAGTTAGCAATTAAATAAAGTTTTACCAATTGAAATAAATTGAGAAATTACCTACATGGGACGTGATGTGGTAATTATAATAAGGTCATGCATACCATGTGTTGATCACTTACTCTAGCCAAGTAAGTAGTGAACGCCTGATACCATGAGCTTCTTATAATGAACACAGATATGTCCGATGTGGTTAGGTCGAAAAGAATGAAAAGTTTGAAAGAAAGTTGGGGTCAAGAAATTTTATGAGCATACTCGTATCAATGGTTTTCGAGGGAACCATAAAAACGATGTATGGTGTGCACAGAATTAGATGACCCCAAGTGAATAGTGAAATAAGTCATTTTGGATGAAAGAACCTTGGTTGACAAAAGGGCGTGTAAAACCAAATTATAAATGACCCGCGAGGTCATAGAAACGAAGGTATTGCCCATACCAAAAGACGATCGAAGTTATTAGCTTCGGTCGTAGTAAAGAAAAGATGATGATGATGATGATGATAATCATCATTCGGAAATTTATAAGACCATCAAGCATGGTCACATAAAGAATACAGGTTTGGTTAAATAAAGCGATGGATTTCGCTAAGACCACCAAATAAATCAAATGAAGTCTTAATTGCAGACCTAAAGGGTTGCATTAATAATGACTTTAGTAAATCACTCGGTTGATGGGTAGGAAATTACATACATGCGTAAACCGAGAGATGGGAACACGGATTGAAAGTCAAAAGACTCGGATTATGAGTTATGACTAAAATATGATAAAATTTCTCAAAAAGAAATTTTGAATAAATATGTTCAAATATTTTGAGGTTGAACGGGTTGAATAACAAATAAAGTTTGATTATTCATAAGCGATGGAATTCACCCGAACAAGTCAAACGGGTTAAATAAAACATAATGTTTGATAGTAGTCCTGTAATGGGTTACTAGAAAATATATGTGAAAATCGGATAACGGTGAGCATAGGATAAACCGACGCCTAAATGACGTGAGACGTCATAGAGTCGGGCGAATGACCCGAAATAAAATGATTGTAGTCACGAACTACAGTCAAGGTTAACGGATCTGAAACTTGAAATCAAATGATTTAGCAAATATAAACAACGTGCCTTGACACCAAACATATATTTTAAGAAATAACGTTTTTATAAACATAAATTCTGATAAGAATTTAGATAGTAAATATTAAAGATACAGGTCTTGACGCTGAAAAGTGCAAGACGATACATTCGAAAAGAAAGGGTAATGTAAACCTTAATATGATGTGACACGATCGCGGTCAAGAAAATTAATGTGAAGTATAATCACATTATAGCCCAAGCGATGGGTATAAGGTAACTGGACTAATAAGTCTAGTCAGTGAGACTGGTTAAGGCCTTACTAATGGAAATTTCTGATCCCCTATATTGAGGGATCATAAAGCAACATAAACAAAGTGTCGGGATGTCAATTCGAGCAAAAGCTCGACTGGAGGATAAAGCTATAAGGTATGTTCTTATAAACTTTATAGAATTATGTTAATATCATTTATTGAATTATCTTAAATAATTAAGATGAAAATTTAGAAATTCGGTTTACTTGACAAAGTGTCGGGAGGTCAATTCGAGCAAAAGCTCGACTGAAGCATAAAGCTATAAGGTATGTTCTTATATACTTTATAGAATTATGTTAATATCATTTATTGAATTATCTTAAATAATTAAGATGAAAATTTAGAAATTCGGTTTACTTGTAAGCGGTGGATTCCGTATAGCTAAACCGAATGAATAAATTCGAAAAACAAAGGAGTTTGTTTGTTAAATGTGAAAGATTTCATTAAAAGCCTTCAAACGGGTTAATACAACGAATTCACGAAGAATTCAAAAAGTATAAAAGCGGTGGGTTTCGCTAAAATTTACTAAATTGGTCGAAATAACGAGATTACGTTATTTCAAGTTGCATTATGTCATATGAGATACGTATATGCATAGTAACCAAAAAGGTATTACCATACTTTTCTGGTAATACTAATAATTGGTTAAAGTATGAGTAATGCTTAAAAGATTTCTCAGGCCAATTGCATTGAGTTTAAAACTCCATGAATTATGTAAGAAAGGTTTCGAGGACGAAACCTCTTTAAGGGGGGTAGACTTGTAACACCCTGAAAACGGGTTTGTTAATCAAACCATATTAATACTAAAAGACGGGTAAATTACCGTAATGGTAAAAGTAACTTGGTGAATATTAGGATTTTTAAATAAACAAGCCTAATATTAAATAAAAGCTGAAATAAAGCTTTTAAGAAAATAAAGTCTATCTAAGCTCGAGTTAACGGGATTTAAAATAAACTGAGTCATAAATTCCCCGAACCCACTAAATTAACTAGGAATGTTTAACCTAGTTAATAAGTGGGAATATTGTTAGAAATTAAGTGGGTTGTGGCCTACTTAATAAACCAACCAAACAAAAGGGCCAGATTTGGATAAATGGAAAGTTTAATTATAAAATAAACTTAAAAACAAAACACACACATTTAGTGTGTGTTCTGTATTTGTGACAACTGTCACTTTTTCGTACATTCCGTACACTAATTGAACAGTAATCTGTGCTTAAATAATTGTGCATGATCTAGTTTACGAGACAAATGAATTTTTTATTACTGTTATATACATACAATGGCATTTCATGATACAAGACTTTATTCGTTGCTACATGCAACACGAGATAGTTCAAATGATACACAGAACAGAATTGGCACCAATACCAGACAAACAGAAAAATGCTGACGAAGTTCAGTACATAGACAGACAGTATTTTGAGGCCCAGTATGAGCCAGAGACCAAGTGATACACTAGTGTAGTGGGTAGGGAAGTAAGGACCCCAAAACTGCATGCCTAAGTGATAATTTAAGTGCCGGGAAGTGCCTAAAACCCACTCTAAGTGCAGAATTCTGCACTAATCAACAAAATTCAGCATTTTAACATGCTAGTCACTTACAAAAACATGACAAAATGGTCCTGTATGCTTTCCTAAGTGTCGGGAATGAAAAGTGTCACAAAAAGTTACATAAAGGACACTATACGATATAACTTAGCACTTTAACGGAACGGTATCTAACCGAACAACCGGACATTACCCGGAACACCAAAATATTACTAGAAGCATTGTTTTTATTTTTCTGAGCTAGTTATGGTTCCCGAACACTTAAACATACTACATAATACATGATACCCTTAAACACTAACTAATACCCTTAACTTCCAACTAATTAACTTAACTAATCTTTTAAACTCAACTAGATACCCCCCCCCCCCACCTATGACCGAATTTTAGTGGCCCCACCATCCATATCTTGCTTGATCTTGCAAGATATTCTTAAATCTTATGTGATTTGTATTGAGATCTTATATGATCTTGTCTTGTACTTAAGGGACATAATATACATTGGACAAACATGGAAAGGTTATAAAATAACTTCATCTCCTTCACATTTCACCAACATCACTCACCTCCTTCGTTGGCCCCCATTCTCGGCCGAAACATAGTCCCACCACCACCATCATTGTCATTCATCAACCAACCATTCCAAGATCATTTCTAGGTGTTAGAAGGTGATTAAGGAAGCCCGGTGCTCTCGGATCTTGAAGGACCTCTCTTGTGTGCTATTATCCACTTGATCTTCATATAGTTTTTTCCCTAGCTTCAAACTAGTAGTAAGATCATCTAAACCCTTGTTTACTTCTATTTTGCTTGGTTAAAAGAAGTATTATGTTGAAAATCATAAGAACATCAAAAGACATAAACTTGAATCATAAACATAAGACTTACATATGAGGAAATATGGATGAAATGATATTATTTAGTATGTGAATGATATTTGCTTAATGATTTCATGAGTTGATGATGTTAATCATCACATAGAGCTTGCTAGATGGTGATTAAACACATAATCTAGCAAGTGGAAGAATGATCTTGTAACAACATAGTAGGATCATCTTCTTGTGTAGACATGAACTTGGTAAAAGAAATGATTTCTTGAAACATAGTAAACAAAGCGAGTTGATAATCTTGTAGATCCAAGATTTGTGTATGATTTTCCAAGAAAAACCAAGTTTAAAAAGATGATTATTTTAGAAGATAATGATTTTATTAAACCTACACTATTTTTAGTGACAAAACAAACGTATAAACACTAGAGAAACAATAAGGTTTAATAAATAAACATTTTTGTAAATTATGTTTACAAGTTGTAAACACCAAATCTCTTCAAGAATGAAATTTTAAAAGAAGTAAACACACTTTGGAGGGTAACTAAATCCACTAAACATCTTACCAAGTTACTACGTGTTTTCGTGAAATATCAAGTTCATGACTATTATATAAAGCATATAGTTTTTGCTCTTGGTGGTGTAATATTGTTTAGAGTGTGATTGTTGAGTGTTTGAATGATTTTTGGAAAAGAAAATGATATGCTAAATAGCATGGACACCTCCGTTTTCAAAGGAAACTATGGCGAAATTTTCTAAAAATATAAACACTTAGAAAATACTTTCTAAACAAGTGTTTACATGTATGTCCTAAACTTTGGTGTTTCCATAAAAATTTTGCCATAGGTTTTGTTACAAAATACAAAGTATCGGAGGTTGGTTTTCGTAAACAAAAATGGATAAATATATATCTAGAATACATATTTTATATCAAAGACACATTGTGTGATTGTGTGTATACTCCGTGTATTAGTTGTATTCTTTTATGAATTAAAATAATATAACTTAACAAGATACCAAGAATCTACAATCCAAAATAATACCAAAAATCACAACGAACAAATATATAAGTTACACGCTAAATAATGCGAAATCGAGCTCAAGAACGTAACTTATAAATATATTTTTGGCAAATATTATTTTGGATACAAGGACTGAAAACATGATTTTTGAAAATATTACAAGAGTAATAGTGTATTTTCGACAAAGAGAAAATGTGTTATTTTTGGAAACTGCAAATACGAGAATACAAATACACAAGTATGAAATACTCCCATCCTTGGGAAGGAAACACGAAAACAAATACTTGAAAAGTATTATAACTCTAGATGATGTAAATGCATAAAAGAAACGTAACTCAAAACATGAATACTAAGGCAAGGCACGACCCACTCGTCTAATAGACCCTAGCACATTGTAGGTAGTCGTATTTGCTGACGAGATTTGAGTTACGAGTACTGAAGACGCAAAACAGTGAGTTCATGTTCCCCCTTTTCTTTAACTATTTTTGGTTTTATAACTCTCGGGGGTGGAATACATGTACGAATGCTTAAACAGTATGAAATGCTTATGAAATACTAGATCATGTGAGCATAGACTAAATACAGAAATGCCATTAAAACATTCATTAGGGACGAGGGTTAGATCTAACGGGTACGGCTGAACCCCACTCATGGTCACAACTAGTACCTAGTAGTGCTTCAGAGTCCCAGTCGAGGTTAATCGACGCAGTCGAGGGTAATCGACACAGTCGAGGGTAATCGACACAGTCAAGGGAAATCGACACAGTCGAGGTTAATCGACACAGACGAGGAAAATCGACAAGGGTATAAGCCATTACGAGTGCTTCCTTTGTCCTCAAGGAGTCATAACAAGTACTCCCCATGTCCTCAAGGAGTCATAACAAGTACTCCCCATGTCCTCAAGGAGTCATAACAAGTACTCCCCATGTCCTCACATGCCTTAATGTCCTTGTACAAACATTCATTTATTGCGTTGTCATACCTGTTTACAAAGGAGTCTCTCAAAGATTTACAAGAATTACAGTACACAAACAAGATGCATGAACTCGCTCAAATTTTTGTTGATGTTTTCCAAAATTACATGTATTTCAGGTGACATGTTGGATCTTGAGCGCAGGTGTCGTAACTAGAAGTAGAGTTCAAGTTTAGATGTCATCCACTTTGTTGAATTGTAACCTAGACGAAGGTTGTGTTTTAAAACTTAAATAACAAGTGTTTGTAATACTCAAATTTTATGAAGGGATGAACACCATTTTGATCATGTAGTTGTTTATTACGATTGAATGCAATGATATTAAACCAGTCACACATCATACGCTTCCGCAAAAGTCAGGGTGTGACAGTTTGGTATCAGAGTTTCGATTGAAGTGAACTAGGATTCCTTCTCGAGTCTAGACTACACTCACCAGAGTTCTCCCACGAAAACATTTTACAAAAAGGTTTTCATTTCATTCAGGTAAGCGCCAAGATCCACGAGTCAAACACTTTTCAAAGAAGAGACAAGGCAAGGACATTAGTAGGGAATACCCTCAAGATAAGGTGCCAATTAAGGCATAGTCCACACGAGTTACACTTGCCAAAGATAAAATACACTCTTGGTGACAACTAGTACCAAGTAGTGTTTTTGTCATAAATCGACAACTAGAAAAATGACCCCCCCCCCTAAAAAAACGAGAGTTATACGTGATATAATGCATCAAATTGCTTGTTTATGCTAAGTAGCATATTTGTTATTGATATACATATATACGAATAAGTGTACGGAATAAATATTGACGTGAATACATACAAATAAGTGTACGGAATGATTATTGATGTGAATAAGATACTTTCGACTCCGAATCCTATTACTGTACGTAACTCGCACGATGAAGCTATCGACCTCGCGTTCATTGCAAGGCTCATGACTGGAGCGATTATCAAACAAGATTCTGAGCTTGCTTCCGTAGGAAATGGCTGCTCTTCTCTCTCGATCGTGAAGGTGCCTGACTACGGTGATGATGACGCGGCAGAGGCGGCAACCTTGAACGAATTCTTAATCAATGGGACGAGATCCCTGCGGCTTAAGTGAAGCAAGATTGACGACATACTTGACCAGAAAAGCAAGATGAAGTATTCATCTTGAAGGTGCCCCTCCAACTACTAGGAATTCTCTTTATTCCTATTTCATTTAATCACCGTGCCTATTCGCGCGTAACGATAACGAGTGTTAGCGCATGGACCGCCGCAATGGTCCTTTCCATGACAAGAGGTATAAGAACAGTGGTGTCCCCTCCTTGATTGATCATCTGCTTGGAAGAGAGAAAACTGGAGTAACTGTGCAAGACAATTTATTATTACGGGGGCCCACGTAATAACGACTTGTAGTGCACAGAAATCCTGTTGGACTCTGCGGGTCAAGCTAATGAAAACTACACAAAATAATCTATAGGTGTTCACACCTTCATCTGGTAGAACAATACATAGATCAGTGCTTTAGCGCGTTATAAAGTAGGAAGCCTGTCTTAGCCTACTTCGAGACTGACACTTCTACCTGTATACGAGACGTTTGAGAAAACGACATTTAAGAAAGTGAAGATGGGTAACATTCAAAAAGATTCAGCGACGTTACACTCTCTATCACCTCTACACAAACAACCCCATCTCTGGGAAAATATACACATCAATAAAGCTAATGTAGCAGGAAATAACTAAAACCTAAATGACCGAGGCGATGTAACCTCGAGTTCATTTTATTACAAACAATAAGCCAAGTTGGCAAGCCTATGTGAAGGCTCAGTAATTGTTTCCTCGCTCATACATCGATTACATATACATGTGAAATTGGGTGATTACATAATGGCATATGGTGCTATGTACCACATAGACAATTATGGAATGTTGTCTAACCCATTCCGTGCTTTTGACAGAAGAGAATGCCACCCAGACGTGACACAAACACCAGTACGTTACCAAGAACAGAAGCCGAGCTTCAAGAACGAATCTCACAGGCAATTGCACGACATGAAGCCCTCCGCTCCGAACACAGCGGTGGCACTACCGGAAATACCCCTCCAACTGGCTGCACCTATAAACAATTCCTGGACTGCAAGCCATTGAATTTTGATGGCACGGGAGGTGCCGTTGCATTTGTACATTGGACAGAAAAGACTGACTCCGTTCTAAGAATGAGTAACTGCTCACCCCAGCAGAGAGTTACTTTTATCTCAGGGTTATTCTTAGATGGGGCACTCTCCTGGTGGAACCTTCAGGTTCAAACCCTTGGTGCAGATGCTGCTTATGCACTGAGCTGGGACGAGCTCAAGGAAATGATGGAAAAGAAGTACTGTTCTAGGGCTGAAATCCAGAAGCTCGAGGTGGAGTTCTGGAACTTGAAAATGGACGGACCGAAGATTCCTGAATACGTCCAGCGATTTCACGACTTGTCCAGAGTCGTCCCCTACTTAGTCAAACCGGAATTCAAAAGGATTGAACGATTCATTTGGGGACTTGCACCTCAAATTAGGAGCTTGGTTACTACCTCAAGGCCTCTAACCATCGTAGAGGCTATCGATTTAAGCGTTACACTTACTGAAGAAGCTCTATGTGCGGGAAAATTTTCGGAATCTGAGGATAACAAGAAAGAGACTCATGTGGAGTCATCAGGCAATAAGAAAAGGAAGTCTTCGAACCTAAAGGTGGGCACACAAGTCGGCTATGGAAGCTCTAAAACAAACAAAAGAAAGAAAGTGAAACCGCCGCATGGCAGGAGAACTGATGGAGCCACTAATAAGGACGATGGTAAAATCTACTCGGGGACTAAGCCGAGGTGCGGGGAATGCAATTTTCACCATGAAGGTCGATGTCTGAGGCCTAAGAGCGGGAAGTGTGGAAAAGAAGGGCACAGCAAGGACGCCTGTTGGGCGAAGGACCCAGATGGAAGAAATAAGAGAATACCAGGTTGCTACAGATGTGGTGAAACAGGGCACTTTAGGAAGAATTGTCCTGGGAAGAACAAGCAAGGAAGGGTTTTCACGATCGAAACTCGTGAAGCATGCCAGGATCTAGATGCGGTTACGGGTACGTTCCCTATTAACCAACCTAATGCATCTACTTTTAATTAATACTGGCATCAACTTTAACCTTGCATGCTTAGAACATAAGAAACTGCTTGGCCTAGTTTCGAGTAAAATAGACATCCCGTATTCTTTAGAAATGGGCATATAGAAGGCTAGTTTAAGCAGACGAAGCAAGTAAGGAATTATATTCTAGGAACTCAGAAGGCCGGAACCTTCTGTTACCATTAACTTGAGAAGTCATGATATGATAGTCAGCATGCATTGGATATCCAAGTATAAAGCCTGAAAGCATCCCCGTTATGGAAGAAATTCCAAAAGCCTTTTTCTGAAGATTTGCCAAGAATGCCCCTCCGCAAGCGACAAGAGGAACCTCGTGCCAGGAGCGGCACCAGTACCGAATGACGCCATACCGACTAGCTCCGTCCGCGAAGTACGAGCCTCCGATATAACTGCAAGAGCTGCTAGACAGAGGAAATTAAGGACATGACATCCTTAGTAAGGACACGAGGAGAAAAGTTTACAGTTCCATTTTGCATAAATTCCAGAAAATTGAGAATCAGAATCCTTTGCCAAGGATTGATAACCTGAACAGACCAATCGTAAGGTTCTAGTTACCACCTAAAGATCGACTTGAGGACAAGATGTCCTCCACTGTGAATACAAGAAGAAAATATCCCTAAAACGACCCTTAGGACTCGCTTCGAGCATTACGAGTTCCTTGTCATATCATTTAGCTTAACACATGCATCGACAATGTTTATGGACCTCATGAATCGAACGTGTAAGCCATACCTGGATAAATCGTGAATATACTTATTGACTACATTCTTATATGGCCAACGACCAAGGAAGGTCGTGAGCAACAGCTGCAAATTACCTTGCAACTTTTAGAGAAAAGAACAGTTATGTGCTATGATGACGAAAAGCGGATTTCGAATTTGAGAAATGAGAACTTTAAGATACATGGTGGATAAGAATGAAAATCATGCCAACCCTGCAACCAAGAGCTAAGGAGCTAGAGTTGCAATTATGTGACGCTTCTCGACAAAGTCTCGATTGTACGTCGATGAAACGAGCGATGCAAACTGTATGGGCATGATACGTATTTGTGTGATAAACTTTGATGAAAAGTTGGAACACTCACTTGCCCTTAGTGGAGTCTTCCTACAACAGTATTTATCACACCGTCGTTCAAACCGCTTCGTGTGAAGCTTCAGATGGAACATAATAAATCGATCCCCATCGTGTTGATCAGAGACCGGGAATAAACAATCTACTAACCCGCGTTGGTTCGGGAAAAACTAGAGGCAAGATTGTTCAGATATGTGATCATATCGAGACAGCCGCGGAATACAGCAAGATTGCGCAGATGAGCGGCATAAATCGTAAGAATTCGAGATAAGAAGTATGGCTTTAATGAGAGCCTCGCCTAGAAAAAACGTGATATGATTTGGAAAACGTAAAGGTTGAATCCCCGATGTAGGGATCAGAACCATTGCTCACAAGATGAAACTTCCAGAAAAAGATCAGTAGTGATCGCGACACATTCCATGTGTCTAGAGGAGTCTGACTCAAGGAACAGTCGTTGTTCCCACAAATAAGATTCACATCAATGACAAACGACAAGAATTACTATAGAACCTGTTAAGGTTCCGGACCAAGAGTCCACAATACTCTAAAAACCTGTTAAGGTTACGGACCAAGAGTCCACAAGACACAGAAAATACATAATTGATTTACTTGAGTACGATAGAATTCATAGCATGACCTAGAGTACATGGGAACATAAAGACAAATCATGAATCTTAGTGACCATATTCGTTTCACAACTCCCCTGCGACCGATAGGATCGCTTGAATTTCGGGACGAAATTCTTTTAACGGGGGGAGACTGTGACAACTGTCACTTTTCCATACGTTTCGTACACTAATTGAACAGTAATATGTGCTTAAATAATTGTGCATGATCTAGTTTACGAGACAAATGAATTTTTGATTACTGTTATATACATACAATGACATTTCATGATACAAGACTTTATTCGTTGCTACATGCAACACGAGATAGTTCAAATGATACACAGAACAGAATTAGCACCAATACCAGACAAACAGAAAAATGCTGACGAAGTTCAGTACATAGACAGATAGTATTTTGAGGCCCAGTATGAGCCAGAGACCAAGTGATACACTAGTGTAGTGGGTAGGGAAGTAAGGACCCCAAAACTGCATGCCTAAGTGATAATTTAAGTGTCGGGAAGTGCCTAAAACCCACTCTAAGTGCAGAATTCTGCACTAATCAACAAAATTCAGCATTTTAACATGCTAGTCACTTACAAAAACATGACAAAATGGTCCTGTATGCTGACGAGATTTGAGTTACGAGTACTGAAGACGCAAAACAGTGAGTTCATGCTCCCCCTTTTCTTTAACTGTTTTTGGTTTTATAACTCTCGGGGGTGGAATACATGTACGGATGCTTAAACGGTATGAAACGCCTATGAAATACTAGATCATGTGAGCATAGACTAAATACAGAAATGTCATTAAAACATTTATTAGGGACGAGGGTTAGATCTAACGGGTGAACCCCACTCATGGTCACAACTAGTACCTGGTAGTGCTTCGGAGTCCCAATCGAGGTTAATCGACGCAGTCGAGGTTAATCAACGCAGTCGAGGGTAATCGACACAGTCGAGGGTAATCGACACAGTCAAGGGAAATTGACACAGACGAGGAAAATCGACAAGGGTATAAGCCATTACGAGTGCTTCCTTTGTCCTCAAGGAGTCATAACAAGTACTCCCCATGTCCTCAAGGAGTCATAACAAGTACTCCCCATGTCCTCAAGGAGTCATAACCAGTACTCCCCATGTCCTCACATGCCTTAATGTCCTTGTACAAACATTCATTTATTGCGTTGTCATACCTGTTTACAAAGGAGTCTCTCAAAGATTTACAAGAATTACAGTACACAAACAAGACGCATGAACTCGCTCAACTTTTTGTTGATGTTTTCCAAAATTACATGTATTTCAGGTGACAGGTTGGATCTTGGGCGCATGTGTCGTAACTAGAAGTAGAGTTCAAGTTTAGATGTCATCCACTTTGTTGAATTGTAACCTAGACGAAGGTTGTGTTTTAAAACTTAAATAACAAGTGTTTGTAATACTCAAATTTTATGAAGGGATGAACACCATTTTGATCATGTAGTTGTTTATTACGATTGAATGCAATGATATTAAACCAGTCACACATCATACGCTTCCGTAAAAGTCAGGGTGTGACAGTATTCAACCAGAAGCTCCCCCAAGGGTTTCAAAACCCTAGTTCAACATAATCATCATATTGAAGGCTCAATCGAAGCTCAAATTCACATTTAACGTGATTTAATGATCACCCAAGCTAGAGGATCATAAGGTATGTCAAATTTTGATGATTTGTGAAGTTGTGAAATTTGGATAATCATCATAATCACGAATTATGAATGGATTATTGATGCTATGATTGAATTAGTGATGTATATTTGCGTAGGAATCAAACCCTAAGTGAAAATTTTACATATAATGATATAATTTGAATGATTTGATGATTTACCACACTAGGATAAGTGGGTATTGATCATATGATGAATTGATGATATAATTATGATTAGAATCATCATATCTAATAGTAATCAGGAAATACTTGAACAAATTGTGTGTTTGAGTAGGTAATCCTACTTACTAGCATATGAGTTTAGTAAGATATGATAAAAATTGATGATAAGTTCATGTTAAATGATGTTTAATATCATCAAGTATTAATTCGGTAATTTATAGTTACAAGAATTTGGTAAAATAATTGAATAAAACGGTAACATATGTATGATGCTTACCGGATAATTGGCTAAGTTTTTAAACGAGTAGTTAAACTACTTAGTGAAATCAATTATGTCAATAGGCAGTTGACTTTATAAAGTCAAACTGACCCATGATATGATCGAATGATAATTTCGACATAAAGATCGTAGGATGGAATAGTCTTGAATGATTATGACTAATCTAACCATCTTACAAATTACAATGATAGTTTGGCGCTTAACAAGCTAGGTGGAAGCTTGGGAATGAAGCGGGTCAAACGAATCAGGATTGAAGGAAAAGCATAATCTGGATGCTAGGTAAGTAATGCTTACACTCTATTTATTTAATACCTATTGGTTTTATAGGTTATGAATAATAAAGTCTTGTTTAAATTGTGATGTTCCGATACGGCATGTGCGGTTCGGAACAAAAGACAATGATCATAAACCATGTTTAATGGTTAAAAAGGAGTTAATACGGTTATTTAGTCATGAAATGACTAAAAGATAATGAGTTTTTAACGATTACCTTATAAGGTGAACCAATGCAAATAATAAGGTTAAAACGGTATGTTGGTCACTTGTTGACAATAACCGTTAGTTGGTGAAAGACACTTTATAGCGTAAGTTATAATGGGTCAAAAGAATCAATAAATGATTTATCAGTAAAACGACTATACGGTGTAAACCGGAGCGAGTCATATAGATAAGATGGTAATAAATATCATCTCATAAAGATTCACGGTCATTTAGACGAAACGGGTCAAAAGGTGAAATTATCACCCTTTGACAATATCGACTAATGGTTTGTCGAGTTGTATGATTATAGGAATAAATATCAAATGGATATTTACATCGCTATTTCTTAGTGGCTACTAAGGCAAGGTATCGAAACGGGTCAATATATTGATCCGAGTCAGGTATGTATAATAGGTTAACTACTCAGTTGGAACTAGCGGTTTATTGAGAGTTAATTGAAGTTAAATAGACATTCGGTTACTTTAAATAAGTAAACCGAATGATTTAAATGGTGTTCATGGTATTTTGAAACCTAATGACCTTAATTACAAGAGCATAGTTTTAAAAGTGGGATGTTGGTCAAATATGGCTTTAAAAGTCCTTCGTCGTAATAGAAAGGATAAAATTGACTAAAACACCCTTATAAGCTAAATTGAGCAAACAACCTGTACAGGTTGTTTGGAAACGAGTAGTATGCTTAAATGAATACTTAGAATAAGTATAAAAAGCGAAAAAGATAAGTCTTTGGTCATTTGATTCTATAGGAGTCTTTGCCGTAAAATAAGGATCCGAGGGGTAAAACTCGGAATATAATGATTTCCACGTTAAATCCACCCCAATTATAGTTGTGGTGGATGGTCATTTGATAAATAAGGTGGAAATAAGATGCTAGAAATAAACGAGCATGAGTTATGCGGGAAAAAAAGCTTAAAATACCATTAACGGGTCAAAATAAGCATTTAATTAAAAACGGGTTTAAGAATCTATATAAACCCGGAATTTTGAACCTAATATGATAGACAACATTGAAATTATAAGGTTCATGTGAAATTGGGATCAAACAAACATGTTTGGTGCATGAACGGGTCAAAATGTGATAAAAAGATAATAAGCCAAAGGCTTAAAGGTCTTAAATTTATTTAATCTGGATGTCGGATTTTAACTCCATGTTGTGGAGAATTAAATTTCGATTGCGTAGGAAAAAGAATCGTGTGAATCGGATAAAAAATGAGCAACATATGCTCGTTTTCGTAAAATCCGGTTGTGCTGGGAATATGCAGCAACCAGCTGCAACATTCTGTCCATTTCAGATGGTCGCGCCACGCGACGACATGGCCCAAGGGCCGTCGCGCGACGCGATGGGGGCATGTTTCAGCGAAAGTTGTTTATTTGCTCCGTTTTGTCTTGGAAACTCGTTTAAATGTGTTTTAAGTTACGTATGATTAATCTAACTTAACGGAGTCTTTGTCTAGTGGTCGCGGCACGCGACGCCTACTTCCAATCCCGTCGCTGAACGCGACGGGTTACACTTCCTGAAAGTTGTTGCTGGTTCATTGTTTTGACATTACGAACCCGTTTAAACACGTTTTAAACTACTTATGACTAATTAAATTCATGTTTTATGGATTGTAGGTGTAATTTAAAGTACCGGAGGACGATCAAGCTCGATAAAGAACCGAACACACTCAAGATTCAAGCTTCCGCGAATAGTTTCGTCGTCACGTTTTAAACGGCGAATTAAATTACAAAATGTTGAAATGTTTTATTTAGTAAAATGTTTTAACAAACTCACATTTTTAAGTGAATGTCTAATCTTAAATACACTATTATAATCGAAATTTATTTGATAATTGTATAAAATGGACTCAGGGTCTTACAGTTAAGCGTTGCGATAGTTTGGTTACACATTTCATCCACATTTTCATATATTTATTATAATTAGTCACCTTGGGTCGTATATACATATCCATATTCCAATACTGCGATAATCGAGTTACGCGTGCTTGCGAGTGCGTTTTTTAGTATTGTGCTACATTGCGACACATCACGGCTATCAAGGAGGGTAGAATTGGTCCTCACTCGACATCTTCGTGGTTGTCAGCAAGTGCGATGTGATGCGATAGCGATAAAGTATGCTAAAATACTGCGATGTAGCGGTGTATGCGATATAGGTACATTATGATCTGAATCTCTGGTGCTAGGCGTAACGAGTATAACGAGTAGTAACAACGCACGAACGTGCGGGTTGTTACACGCAGGAAGGTGACAAAATTGCAAAGGCACTTGGTCAACCAACATTTTGGTAATTTTCCGGTAATAATAACTATTTAAAAAATGTTGCATCCAACAAATTATAGAGAAATGATAAAATAATAATCTAAATAATATGAATTATATTGCGTTCCCTACAATTATGTAAAATAATAATCTAAATAATATGAATTATATTGAGTTGAGTAAATTATAAAAATCGTCCTTTATGTTGACACTAGATTGCAAAGTGTCTTTTTATATTCAAAAAATACAAAAAACGTAATCGATGTTTGCAAACCCCTACACATTATGTCCTTTATTCCTAACTTAATTATTTTTCATTGTTAAGTGGGTGTGAAATGACCTAAATACCCTTATCGTTAAATAAATAACTAAAAGGTTAAAAGAAATTTATATATAATTAATATTTAAAAATTTACGTAGAACCCACAACCTATCCCACCCTCTTCATCTTCACCATCTCTTACAATGAAATCACACAATCTTACATTGAAACCACACCCATAAAACAAAAACAAAATGTTTAACCTCATAAAACAAAATTACATTATGACATCTCTTACATTGAAATCACACCATCTTCCCAATCCAAATTTTCAACTTTGATCTTCCTTTTAGCCACAGAAACAAACAAAACTTTATTTCTTCTACCTTTTTATGAGGATACTAAAATTAATGGGTAGATTATAACAAAGTATTTATGACCCACATAATTTTATTTAGGGTTTATGGATTTAAACACCCCCAACTATGGCCATTTGGCCGATGGCACTCTCAACTTTGACTTTGGCTCCCACCATTCCAAACTTAACACTTGGGTTGTCATGGCACCCCCTCATTAAATAAACACTAACTGGGTTAGTTCTTTTTGCTGACGTGGCCAATATTTGCTGATGTGGCTTGCTGATAGATCCAAATTTGCTGACGTGGCTTGCTGATGGATCCAAAAACTATAAAGCGGGACTAACAAGACTCGAACCCGCGTCCGTATAACCAAGAACCCATTAAATACACACTGACCACTTGAGCTAACTATGATTTGATGATATATTGTATTATGTGATGTACATATATCGTGAAACGTTATAAGGTTTATTATAAATACCCACACATAGATTCAGCACCCATTTATCATCATCATCCCCAACCATCTTCCGGCGTAAGTTCACAGGTTTCGAGTCTACAAGATCAAAGTTTCGAGTTGACAAGTTTTCTGAGTCGCAATCTAATTTCTCCGTACCATCTTCCGGCAAAATCCATAACCATCTTCCACGAGTTTTTGACTTCCTGTATTCTCAAAGATCTAGATCTAGAGGTTTCGATATCATATAATCGTTCATATTCAGTCGCAATCACCACGTCCAGTCGCAATCATCAAAACAAGTTCTCGAATTCCAATTTCGAGTCACAACCACTCCTCCGGCGAAGATTACCGCCGCCGCCGCCGGTGATGTTGTTGAAGATGAGGTGAAGACGACGACGTTTGTGAAAGCAACCACCGAACTCCCTGGTAAGCCCCTTTGTTCACTCTTTCTTTTAGATCTTGTTGATCCACAAATGTTCCGACCGTTTTGTGTTGTTCAGGAAGTAGCCGGGGGGGGGGGGTGTTGATGGCGACGATGATTAGTTTGGTTTTGGGAGGGTTGGGCTGTGACGGTGAGCCAGGTGGTGGTGGATACGGACGGCGGAGACAAGCTCCGACCGTCTGAAAAAGCGGCAACGGTGGTGAGGGGGTGGCTCAGTTTTGGAACGGAGCTTGGTTCAGTTTGGTTCAGGTTTCACATTGGGTGGAGGAACAATTGCAGAGGTCGTCGGTCGGGTTTGGTTCAGGTTTCACAACCATTCGTTTACCGGAGAAACAGTTTGGTTCAGGTTACTTTCATAAATGAACAAACAAACTATTGGCCACATCATCATGCCATATCAGCATGTGTGTGTATATTGGATCCATCAGCAAGCCACATCAGCAAATATTGGCCACGTCAGCAAAAAGAACTAACCCAGTTAGTGTTTATTTAACGAGGGGGTGCCATGACAACCCAAATGTTAAGTTGGGAGTGGTGGGAGCCAAAGTCAAAGTTGAGAGTGCCATCGGCCAAATGGCCATAATTGGGGGTGTTTAAATCCATTAACCCTTTTATTTAAGCAAATTGAAAGACTTAGCCCATTGAGTACGTTGGGATAATTAAATCAAAGGATAAGATAATAATCCCACTTTTTAATACATATGACAACTAATGACACCATCTATAACCCACATAATTTCATTTAATATAGTAACAAAAATACATGAATTTTTATTGTAAAAATACTTGAACAAATCATTTATTTGCTCAAGAAACTAATATAAATTCTAAATACCCAAATCATACTCATTTCTTCATTCTCTTCTCTAACATTTTGGAAGATCTTTTGGAGGTGGCAATAATGATTCATTTGGCCCAATTCCATTGTCGACTAAAAATGCCATTTTTAGACCCCAAGTTGTATGTACTTCTAGATGGCAATGCATAAACCAAACACCTAAAATCAAGGGTAAAATAGTCATTTTATATATAAACTATAAAAACGACAATAATGTTATTATTGAAAAATAAATAATTTACCGGGATTATCCGCTCTGAATCGAATAGCTACCCAACCACCCGAAGGCACACCAATAGTGTTCCTTTCCACCGGATCAACCAAATTAAACTTCTTCGGATCCACTTTCGGGTTATAATTCCCCAACCCCTTACCTACCGCAAAGAAATTAAACCCGTGCAAATGAACCGGGTGGTTTTCCGGAGAAATAATACTTGTATCTTGTAACACCAATTGCACCGTAGAGTTGTATTTTAGCCTATAAACCTTAGTGCCACTACTTGTAGCTAAATTCGCAGGCGGGGCTCCGGTATAATTGAAAGAAACGGGTGGGTTACCCGGGAAATCAGTAGTGAAAACCCCCTTTTTGTTAAAGTAATGTGCTTGTAAAAGAGCCGTGGTAGGCATAACAAACGTAACATTGTTAATACTCGCCACAACCCGAGAACCATTGCCCGCTTTACAACTCGGGCACTTGTTGATCCCTAGCCCGACGGTGAAATACAACGAGTGATCGATTTTCAATGGTACATTGGCTGGAAACTTTTTAGAGTTCAAGCTACGGAGGGAATCGATGAAGTTGTTGGCGGTGGCAGTGGAGTTTTGTGGTGGAGGGATGGTTAGGGTGGTGGAGGTGGTGCTTAGGGTTCCGGTGTAGTGGAGGGTGGCGGTGGCGGTTTTGTTGTCTACCGCGATTGGCGAGTCCATGAATGGAGAGGCTGCCATCATGAACTTGCCGGATGATTTGGTGGCGGTGATGATCGCGTTGGTAGTTTGGCCAGGTGCTATGACGATCGTGTTGGTGGTGAAGGGTTTAACGTAGGTGGCGTCGACTTCCACCACCGTGAGTTTATGACCGGCGATTTTGAAAAAGAGTTCTTCGTTGAGTGCAGCATTGATTATACGTAGCATGTATGATTTTCCATTTTCTACGCTTAATTGAAATCCACCTGCATGCATGCATGCATAATAATTAGATTAGAAAATTGGATGTCAAAATTTATTTTATTTTTCTAAATAATACCTTGTGATTGACAACCCGTGACAGGTCCGGGATGACCGTTTATAGTATGTGCATCTGATACATTTGGGGCCAAACCCGATTTTAAAGCGTCATTAATCACTTTTTCGGTGTCTGACTTCCACCATTCGCCTGCAAAAACCATGTAACGTTGAAAGTCCTCCGCTTTGTAGTGTTTATAAGAATTATCTTTTGGTCTAGATGACTCACCTAAGACGACGACTTGTTCAACATCTGGTTTAGGAAAAGGATATGGAACTCCAAGTTTAGGCAAAATGACGATAGCGCCATGAACCGTAGCCCTAAGCCATAGAACATGTGCATGCCAGAAAAGGGTCCCTCGTTGACCCGTGATTGTGAAGTTATAAACGTAGTTATGTCCTGGCCGAATCGGGCACTGTGTTATGTATGCGGGCCCGTCCGCCCATCCGGTTCGTAGTTGGCGTATCCCATGCCTAGCAAACACATGCAATCATTATCTGGTTGTCTTACTAGGTTACTCTTCAAACCGGTTCCAAATGGCAGATAAATTTATAAATAACTTAAGAATTTATAATATGTGTATACATCAATTATCAAAGTAACTCAAAACAAAATAAGAAACTATTTATTTTATTTAGTATGTAATTGCAATTGCAATTCTAATAAAACATGAACAAATGAGTTAGTAAACAAGATTATAAAAGAAAAAGATAATATGTTTTTTTTTTAAATTCGGTCTAACCACTTGCGTGTGGTTCGCCGATAAATCTGTCGGTGCCATTACTGGTCGGCCCAAACCTAGACGATTAAGAGTATTCAACTAGACTGATTATGTAAGTACGTGGTTTTCAGTCCGACAGGCCGGTCCAGTACACAAACAGTGTTAGAAATATCAAATCTTACCAATGAATCGAGACGTTGTACTTGACTTTGTTGACAACTCTCACGAGCACAGTGTCGCCTTCTCTAGCGTGGAGTGTCGGGCCAGGGAATTGACCGTTAACGGTCACTATGGGCTTCGATGAGCACAATCGATTCTCTTGTTTCATTACAACCTATGTCATAGATAAGATACAGAATTTAGCCTGCTTACATACCACGTTTGCTGCATGCATGTAATATATTATATATAGATACAACATATATGATCCTTTCTAATAATAACAAAACCTATGAGTACTAAAAAAGAACAACATCATAAAGTACTGACATTGAAGTTGTAGCGACGAACGCTGCCATCAACCAACAGTGGCAAGAACATGAACCCGACCATCATTAAAACTCGAACCCAACCTCCATTAAAGCTCGAATGAGTCGCCATTGATGTTGATTGTGGAGTAATTAGTTGCTGTGAGTGAATGAAGAAGATGTGAGATGTTTGATTGGCCAACGCAAGCTTATATACAAGTCGTCATAAATGAGTTAGTCGCTGATGGTTGCCATGTCGTTTTTTGTTGGTAATTAATTAGGTGTGACACCGGACGCTTTCTTCCTTTAAAACTAAGCAAAAGACCTTGTTAGAGTAAGTTTTAAATGTTTGTTTGTTTCAATCATTCCTTCCATTTTACATAATCATCATAATTATTGTTTAATTTCTTTCTGTTGCTAATTCGTCCCAAAGATGATAATAATTTGATTGCTTTTTAGGACTAGCAAGTCACTTTATTTGTTGGTCAAACGTTTAACATGCTTGTTAATAAAAACATAAACAAAAAAATCAAGGAAATTTATATGTTAATAAAAATCAAACTAGCTTGCAAATAGACGTGTTAATTTAAACTCGAGTATATTAATTAATTATGTGTTATTGATAAGGAAATCTTTATATATTAATTATGTGTTATTGATAAGGAAATCTTTATATATATATATATAGTGGAGGGTTCAAATGAGAAAAAAATTTTGTAAAAAGAAAAAAGAAGAAGTTTTAACCAATAAAAATGTTTCATTTTACTTCATTTAATATTTGCATTTAATTTTAGTATAAGAGTAGATTTGTAAACTTACATAGATCATTAATTTGTAGTCTTCCTCTTTAATAGCTAACTATATTAAATTTGTAACTTATTTTATTTTTTCAAAACTTAAAAAAAATTATAATTTAGAGTGTATGACAAATTACTAGCTGTGTAGGATAACTTACGAGTTGTGTAGGATAAATTTAAATATGTGTAGGATAAATTTCGAAACGTGTAGGATAATTTTTTATGCGTGTAGGCAAAAAAATCAGTGTAAAGAATGATAATTTTTATAAGTAATTAATTACTTAAATAGAGTAATAAATGAGATTAATAAAAATCTACTTAACATTTTACAATTGTACCCTTTCTTCTTTTTATTCTCAATTAAATTTTCTTCTCAAATGAATCTCCCCCCTATATATATATAGGGTAAGGATATATAGAAAATCACTTTTAGCTAGAAAACCCGGGAAACTCTAAGCTCCCGACATTTTTTTTTTTTTTTGAAAAAAATAACATATGTAATATACATGTTTTTAAGACTTTTGGGCCAAAAAAACAAAAAAGCGCCGAAGGGTTTTTTTTAAAAAAAATAAACAAATTTCAGCATTTTTTGTGTAACACGTGTTACATAGCAAAGTTGCTGAAATTTGTTTATTTTTTTTAAAAAAATCCCTTCGGCGCTTTTTTGTTTTTTTTGTCCCAAAAGTCTTAAAAACATGTATATTACATATGTTATTTTTTTCAAAAAAAAAATGTCGGGAGCTTAGAGTTTCCCGGGTTTTCTAGCTAAAAGTGGTTTTCTATTTATCTTTAGCATATATATATATATATATAGGATTAGGTTCAAACGTGAACAAATTTCCAAGAATGAACCGCGTGAACTGATCTGAACCATTGATTCCATATACATTTAACAAGGGTAAGATTGTAACTTTATATAAATATTGAATTTAAATTATTGTCTTATTAATTTCAAAATCCTAACATATTTAAATCATCATCAGTTACCAACATTTTTGACATCTACAAAACAATTACTTATTTTAAATATGTTAGGATAATCTTAACTTATTTTAATATTGTCATTGTTTTTTGTCATAGTAGCAAGATTCGAATTATAGTTTTAGTCTTTTTTTGGTTGAACTAGAGTTTTCAGTCATCTTTTTTATTGTGTATAACTCTTAGCTCTGTAGTACACATGTGAACTGCTTTGTTCTATACATTCCAACACGATAGTACACATGTGTATAATACATGGTATATACACACGTGACCCGCAACATTATTGTCTTAGCTCCGTAGTACACATGTGTACTGCTGTGTTCTACTGTTCTATACATTCCAACACGATAGTACACATGTGTATAATACATGGTATATTTACGGGATTTACTCTCTTATTATTGGAAATAATTTTCTTTCCTAGTTTTAAATAAGCAAAATAATATAATTACACTTCTACCCTTTTAATTTTAATAAAACAATAAAATCTAACATATTTTACAATCATGCCACCCCTTTAAATAATCAAGATCATATTAATCAGCGGTCAAGATTTGTTCACGCAGTTCACTCTTGGGAGGTTGTTCACGCTGGAACTTTACCCTATATATATATATATATATATATATATATATATAGGGAGCCGCTAGAATGAGAACCACCACGAGTAGGGTTGTAAACAAACCAAACGTTCGGCGAACAGTTCGTGAACCGTTCGGCGGGAAGTTCGTTTGTGTTCGTTCGTTTATTAAACAAACGAACACGAACAAGAAATTTTGTTCGTTTAGTTAAATGAACAAACATGAACAGAGGTCGCGTTCGTTCGTTTATGTTCGTGAACGTTCGGTAACGTGTTCGCTTGTGTTCGATAGTTCATTAGTGTTTTTAGTTTTTATATTTATTTAAATATATCAATATTCTGACAAATTAAATATCTAATAAGTGTCAGTGTATTGTATATTCTATTCATGAACGATTGTTTGTGTTCGTTTGTTTCCATTTGTGTTCATGAACATTAGTTTGTGCTCATTTGTGTTCGTCAACGTTCGTTGCCTAAAATTAGCAAACAAACACAAACGAACACGAACAAGTTCATTTCTTTAACAAACGAACACAAACATAAAATCTCGTTCGATAAGTGTTCGTGAACGGTTCGCGAACGCATATATTTTTTAACAAATGAACACGAACAAGGTCTTGTTCGTGTTCGTTCGGTTCGTTTACAACCCTAACCACGAGTTATGAGAACCACGAGAACCAAGTGCCACGGAGGGGCGTTGACCACGAAATTTTTTTTACACCTAGATCCGTATATTTTAAGACCGGGTGTAAAAAAAAATTTCAAACGGCGCGCCCGAGGGGGTAGTTTCTTACACCCAAAGTTTGTAAAAAAAAAAAGAAAAAAGAAAAAAAAATTAAAAACACCAAACTTTGGGTGTAAAAAACTACCCCCTCGGGCGCGCCGTTTGAATTTTTTTTTTACACCCGGTCTTAAAATATACGGATCTAGGTGTAAAAAATTTCGTGATCAACGCCCCTCCGTGACACTTGGTTCTCGTGGTTCTCATAACTTGTGGTGGTTCTCATTCTAGCGGCCCATATATATATATATATATATATATATATATATATATATATATATATATATATATATATATATAGCTTTCAGTTTAATATAACAAAATTAGGAAAACCAGTCAGTGAAAAATTGATATCCTAAATTCCTTAACTTTTTGCATAATTGCAAATGACAAATAAGTAAATTTGAATTGCAAATTTTCCGATAACTTAAGGTGAGTACTCATTATTTTAATAAATAAATAAGTTCTAGTTAATCAACTTAATTAGATCTTCCATTAGAACCCATTTAGACGAACTATTAGTGGCGGAGCTAGCCCATTAATTTAGAGATATTCTGATTTTTTGGCAGAGCTAGCCCATTAATTTAGAGGTATCCTGATTTTTTTTTATTGTTTTGGGTCTTGGGCTAACTTTAACAGTTATATTTGTGGCTTCCTTTCAATTCTATTGTTAATTTGGGCTTATTTTATCATTTGTGTTTAATTATTCTACAAGTTTTCGGGTTATAAAATATTTGGGCTTATAAAAATTGGATTTTACTAAAATCAAGTATCCTATTTTTTGGTTAGAGGTATCCTCGTATTTTTTAGAGGTATATTTTGTATAAAACCGAAAAATAAAATAAAAAATAACAATAAGAATACGGAGTTGAGCCGTAACCCGTGCTACGGCTACTAACACTATAGTTCTGCTGCTGCGAACTATTACAATCAACAATACATCATATTGCAATTCTATATTATATTATATTGTATTATATTATATTAAGAGTTAGTCGAGATAAAAAGTTAATAAAGCAAGATTTAAACAAAGAGGTCAACTTATTTATAAAATAAGTTGAACTGAGTTGGCTCTTCGTGTAAACGAGCTAAGCTCGTGTTAAGGTAAGATCCCTTGTAATTAAATTACTTGTCTGCCTCTTTTAAGTTAAACTTAAATTTTAATAGTTATAAGAGCATCAACAACAAGTGGTATGCTCATGCAATCATCTCGTCGAACCACCAGACATCTGGACGAGGCTCGATGGAGAGGTGTGACTAGGCCGGTTCGTGGGAGCATGGTCCGCTCAAGCAAACGAGGTGAAGGTGGGCCCCAAGGACCGTTGGGCAATTAAAAAAGAGTAACAACAATAATTTAAAAAATAAATAAATAATTACCATTTAAACCAACCCACTCACTATATATACACATTTATAAAAAAAAGAGTAACGACTATAATTTAGAAACAATTAAATAATTAACATTTAAACCAACCCATTCACTATATATACACACATTTATATTACACATCTCAAATAAACAAACACTCTCAACCCCCCCCCCCCCCCCTTTCCAATTTACCCGATTCCAAATTCCAATTTAATCACATTGAGCTTAAGCGACGAAGAGACCACACAACACCCACCCACACATGTTATATTTGCAGTGCCACCAGTTAGGGCTGTAAACGAACCGAACGAACATGAACAAGGCCATGTTCGTGTTCGTTCGTGAAGGAAATTAACATGTTCGCGAACTGTTCACGAACGCATACCGAACATAAGTTTGTGTTCGTGTTCGTTCGTTAAGCAAATTCAGTTGTTCACGAACAGTTCGTGAACAATGGTCTCGAACACAAACGAATGAAAGCAAATAAAAACGAATGCAAACGAACATTTAACTTGAAAATAAAACATAAAAACATTGTTATGCTTAAACATTTGATATAAGTAGTTAAATACAACCATCATATGATAAACCAAAACACAAGAAGTCTACTACACCACCAAACGATGAATCAAGTTTAACTAACTTAGATATAATTATCCCCAAAAGTGTCTTAGAATGTCCAAATTTTAGCTAACTTAGAAAAAAATATGGTTTCAAGTTTTCAATATGTTTAGATAAAAGGTTTATTATTTATTGTTTTTTTAATATAAACAAACGAACATGAACGAACGTAACCGAACATATTACTGAACGTTCACGAACGCAGTTGAACGAACGAGACCTGTGTTCGTGTTCGTTCGCTAAGCTAACCAAACAAAAAATTTTGTTCGTGTTCGTTCGTTAAGCTAATCGAACGAACATAAAGGAACTTCCTGCCGGATGGTTCACGAACTGTTCGCTGAACGTTCGGTTCGTTTATGTTGGGATTGAACCCTACCAGAGGAACAGATAATGTAAAGCCAAAACCAGGTCACAACAGTGGATTCATAATAAGCAGCAGTTTACATTAAGCTTTCCCCTTGAAAGTGATTTATAACAACTGATGGTCTTTATCCGCTGTTCAGATACAACTACTGCTGGTCCTTCAACTGCTGATCAAAACCCTGAAGTATCCAACACTGCTGGTCCTATCTCCTGATGATAAAGCACTGCCCAGTCAAGGACTGATCAACCTTGAGTAAAGCACTGACATAAAGGGAGAGCAGCTGTTTAGTGAATTGTTTGTTTTATGTATAGTCAGTGGTTAGGTTAGCAGTGTTTGTGTAAGGACAGTAGATACAGGTTGTTAGGCTGTTAGACGTCGCTTTCATGGTGACGTCAGCTGAGATACCTCAGTGGTTTGGTTTGCCTATAAATGTAACAGTACCCTGTACTGTTACATTTGATTGACTGAGTGGGTTCTTCTCCTCATGTCTAATCCTTTCATCTTGTGTGCAATCCAACCTTGGGGTATCAGGCTGAGGGGGAGCTTAGTTTGTAAGCAAGTCTGTAATCTTTTGCTTTGATTTGTAAATCCTTTGACTCTATGAGAAGCAATTGTTTATCAAACTATTTTCTCCTTTGATTGTGTTTACAAAGTTTGTTTTCATTTCCGCTGCACTTTACATGTTTTCATATTCACAAATTGTTCAAAACATACAAACAAACATAATCATGAGAGCCTCCGATCCTAACAATTGGTACCAGAGCCTGGACAGTCAATTTCGATTTAACAGTCAAATTGACATAACAGTTCGGCTCAAAATTAATTGATACTAAGGTTGGTTGTATTTAGTTGAAAAACAGAGTACTGAGTAAATCATGTTCAAAGTGGTTAATCAAAAACTCTGTAAATCAACCAAGATGTCATATGACACACAAATTTCACACAACAAGTGAATTCATGCACAAGTCACTCATAGTTTTCAGATCTGAAAACATATCTGTTAAACTATGGGATTATTTCATGTTTTCAAAATTGATTTCAATTGCTGTTATGAAAATTGTGATGTCACCTTATTAAAATGCTAAAGTATGAACCTCAAATTAACAAAAACCTATGTTCATAAAACATTAGCGTTCTTGTTAACTTAAAAAGAGGGGAATTAAAACTTTAGTCATTCAAATCTTATGTGTTGAAAACAGGTTGAGTTCCTCAAAAGGACAAAATCAACTATGTTAAAATACATTGAGGAAATTCACAAAAACTCAGAAGTGTGTCTATCTCAAAACTTTTGCAGTCAAAAGAAAAGAGTATAAACATAAAACACTTATGAGTCAAGGTTTAGGGTAATAATGGTCATTAAGCAACTATGTGCATTCATCTGTTCAGGAAAAGGTTTTGATCCCAGTGAATGAACTCCAGAGAGGACTAGACAAATGTTCAAAAATTTATCCATGTGTCCTCATGATTGCAATCAACTGACAAAGAAAATGGTACCAAACAGTGGTCAAAATGTATCCAAAAGTTTCCTACCACTGTTGTCAAACCACTGACCATTTTCAAAAACTTGTGAATGATGTGATTATATACTCTTTTGAAATCATACCAGATCCTTTTTTATACTATTCTCAGAAAATCCTTTAACCATTTTTTGTTGCGTTCAAAGGATTTTCTCAAATAAACAGGATATATTATTCATATTTTTTTTTTAATAATATTTTTTTTGGAACTTTTGCTTGTTTTTGTTGGCAATAGTCTCAGTTCCTGTCAGGATGTAATACCTTATTTTTGGTGGTATTATTGTCCTCATAAATAGGTCAAAAGAAAATGGTACATATGCCAAGATCATGTCATACTCAGTTTTGCTCCAAAATTTTTATCAAAAGTTGATTGCAAACTGTGCTTGAATTACTAGGGTACTCATGTTTTAATTGAATATTAAACGAAAATGAGTTGCCTTAACAAAAAGTTTTCATCATCTGGGGTACTAAACCACTGTCTTTCAAAATTGACATGTGGCAAAACCTTGAATGAAAATCTTCAAAACTGTTGCTGAAACACCTGTCCTTCAAGATCTGTACCATTTACCCTAACCACTGTTTTGTTCCAACGTCTGATCTCTAAACACTGTCCACTGCTGAAACTTAACCACTGATCCCTCATTTTCTTGAAAAGCACTGATGTTCAAAATTAGTGTCTTATCCACTGATATGCTATCCACTGATAGTAAAAATCATCCACTGCCCACAATTTTTACCGTTGTAACCACTGATGCTTGATACGTCAGTGGCTCTTAAAACAACTGTTCTCCATACTTCATCCGTCTCATCAGTGTTTGACACGTGGTCACGTTTTAGCCCTCAGATCGTAATAACCGCTGCCACATCAGCGATCATTTTTTTTCTAAATAAAACTTTGCCCTAAACCCCAAACAGGGTTTTACACTGTCGAATTGAATTCCAAAATTCTCTTCTCATAGCAGTTTCCAACCCTTCTTCTCAAAAACTTCAAAATCATTCTTCGTTCTTCTCTGCAAAAATGACAAAATCAAAGTCAAAATCAAAATCACAACCAAAACCAAAATCACCACCATCTTCAAAAGAGGTCGCTCAAACGGCCGAAGAACCCATCGAAATACCATACAAACAATCTCACAACTATCTGGGTTTACTCACAAAACCTACTGATAATCACACCTTTGACACCATCATTGATACATTATCTGCATCAAAGTACAAAACTTTGTTAACAGCAAATGCTCCCATCTATCTGCAAACCCAGAGAGAGTTTTGGAAAAAGGCGACGCTTGAAAAACAAGACGACAAAGTCATAGCCATTAACTCCTCGTTACAGGGTAAAGCGATTCAAATCACACCATAATCAATCTCCGAAGTCTTTAATCTTGACGATCAGGAAGGTAAAATCTCTTTTGATAAAGCCGAGATGAAAACTGATTTCGTAAAAAGGGGATATGCAGAAGAATCAAAGGTAGATACCTTACAAAAAGGTTATTTCCCTTCTGCACCTAGGTTTTTATTTCACACACTTCTAATGTGTGTTTCGAATAAAACAACATCGTTCAACGAAATACCATTAAAGATTCAATGCCTGGGATATGCTATTCTAAACAACAAAAACTACAACTACTCCCAGGAGATCTTTAATGACTTGATAAAAAATGTTGATAGCAAAGGATTTTTACTTTTTCCAAGATTTTTGAGTTATTATTTTGAACAAAAATTTGAAAAGGAAAATGTAAACTTGCTCAAACAAGGTGTTCATTGTCAAATAAAAAGCTTAACAAAAGAAACATTTTCAAGGATGATGGCACCTATAAAAACAAAAGCAGAGGTGCCTGAGCAGAATTTAGCAGTTACAACTGCTCCTCAGACATCTGCTGCTGAGCCCACTGCTCCAGGTGATCAAAGCAGCACAACCACTGCTTTGAAACCCACACCTGACATCACCAAAAAGACCAAAAGAAAAACATCCAGAAAACCCACCAAACCCAAAACAAAGGCAACTCTGGAAGATGAGATCCCAGAGGAAATGCCTGTGACAACACAAAAGTCACCACAAACCACTGCTGCTACTTCCTCACAGCAATTGGAAGAAAGATCTCAACCCATGCCTAAAACTCCTCCTGCATCCTCACAAAAGGATCAGGTTGTAAGCACAGGGACACCACAATATGAAGCTCTGAATCCACTCGGATCCATCTTCCTCAGTCCTGATCCCAAGGACATGTCTCTTTCAACCCCCATACCCTCACCAATAATAATGCCACAATCCATGCTACCCTTGTTGCATGCAGCTGCTATAGCTCAGACACAAACCAGTTCCTCTCTATCACCTGTCACTGAGAGTATACCCCCACAGGTGACTGGGTCTGATGCTACTACTCCTGCTATCCCCGCAACAATTGAGGAGGTTACACCCCCTGAGTTACAAGTAACTCTCGGTGGTAGTTCAAGTGGAGCAGCAACTACAACTGGTGGATCAACAGGTCTCCAGTTGGCCAGTTGTTTCATAAATCAGACTCCCTTGAAGGCAATTTCTTCCATGGCAGCTTCGATAACCACCAGTGAGTTGGATCTAACCACTGGCACCATCAAAGGTTTATCAAGTGCTGAAGAAAGAAGTCCCCAGTACCAAGAACAAGGGGCATCAATGGGTGATTTTTGGGACTCTGTTCCTAAGTCACACATTGATATAACCACTGCTGGTGGGGATTCAGATGATCCCAGTAAAATGGGTGATGATTCACGATATCAGGAATTGACGGGCAGAGTGGAAAAACTTGAAGAATCAGTTTCTGAAATAAAGGAGATGGTGTAAGAGATTTTAAAAGCTCAGAAAGCACAATCCAATGCTGTTCCTGCTCAAGCACCTGCTCCACAACAAGCACCTGCTGCAAATGAGCTTTGGAATATTTTCCAACCTATGCTTGAAAAACAGCAACAAATGGCTGATCAAAAGCATGCTATTCAAGTACAAATGTTGACCAACATGGTGGAATCAAGGTTCAAGGACGCTCAAGCAGATATCAAGGCTATTAAGGCCAGTATCCAAACTACCACTGGCAAGGCTCCTTCAACTTTACTATTCTTTGATGACCCCCTTGCAGATAATGCCAAAAAGGGGGAGATAATGAAGCAAATGAAGAAGAAGGGAATAGAACATGGCCTTCATATTGAGCCTGAAAAAGAAAAAGAAAAGCAGGTCTCAAAACCTGTTAGTCAAACAGCTAATACACCAGTAGTTTCAAAAACTGCTGTCAGTAGCCAAACAGCTGCCATGTCATCAACACACACACTTTCAACACACACCACCACAACTACTGCTCTACCACCATCATCTACAATCACACCATCATCACTGCCTCCTGCCATAAAGCAGAAGACAGCAGATGTTACAACATCTGCTGTAATGACAACAGTGATTGAAACACCAGTTGTTTCAACCACTGTCAGTCAATCACTGTCACAAACCACTGATCCACCCAAAACATCATCAGCCTTTCCTACATTAAAAAGGAGAAGGATTTTCACCCCTGATGATGAGTCACCATCTTCATCACCACCCTCAAAAACCACCTCACCTCTTTCATCCCCTGCTCAAAAGCAGAAGACATCTGCTGACATATCAGCAGTTGTAATGACAACAGATGTTGAGACACCAGTTGTTTCAACAGCTGTTAGTCAGTCATCTTCCACTGTTCCCACCAATCTTACATCACAACCTCCTAAGCTTCACAAACGAAAAAGAGAAACAACTCAGGATCCTGATGAAAAGTATGATCCTGTTGCTGCTAAGTATCCACTGGAATTAGAAGCTGTGAAAAATGAGATGAAACAATTTTATACTGAAGATGATCCTTCAAAAAGGAAATTTCCTTCTCTCATAGGTTTCATAATTCCAGAAGACATGGATGAATATCTTGAAATGAAAGTGAGACAAGCAAGGATAAGAGCCAGAATTGAATGCAAGAATCAAGGCGATGAAGCCATTTTGAAAAGAAGAGAATTCTTGCTCAACAAGGTTAAGCAAATAAAAGAATATGCAAGTGATCTGAACATGGAAATGTCAAGTCTATCTCCTAAAGCAGATCAACGAAATGAATTGAGGAAGGAATATCTTGCATACATAATGAAAGAGAAGTTCTATCCTGCTGAAGAAACAGAATTCAAAGATTGGCCAATAGTTGCATTAAAGCATGAGGCAAAAAGAATTGAAAAGGTTAAAAATGATCCAAGAAAGAAGAAGACAGCACCAAATTGGAATAAATACAGGAAGCTCATAGCTGATCTTATTTCTGAATACAAGAGAAAGAAGCAGGAGTTGGTAGATGCAAGAGAGGATTCTGCAAGTGCCATAGCAAAATGGACCAAGCAGCAAACAGACGAAGCTTATGAAAGACTTAAGAAAAGGAGGGACACTCCTAAAAAGTCTGACTACAAAAAGCTAAAGGAACAGGTCAAGACTTTTGAAACACAGATCAGCAAAGCAGAAGCTTTTGTTACAAGGTTGAGAAAAGAAAGGAAGGAAATGCTGACTGTTGGAGAAGAAAGGCATAAAAAAGATTATCTGATTGAAGAAGCTACCAAGAAATTGGCTTCAGATAAAGAAAACTTAGCAAAACTACAAGACCTTACCAAAAGGGTTAAAGTAGTAAGCAAACCATCATCAGCAGATATCACAGACAGTGAGCTTGATCAACAACAGAAACAAGAGCTGCTTGACAAAGAAGTTGCAGAAGATATAGCTGCAGCAAACAAAGTCATAGAAGAAGCTTTTAAAAGAATGTCTGAAGTTCAAGATACTGCTTTACAGTTTTTCTCAAGGCCAAATGCATCCAGCTCATCTAGAAATAAGTCTCTCCCAAGAAACCCACTTGGCTTAAAAATACTAAAGTGGATGTCTGATCAAAAGACTCACGTATTGACCCTGGTCAGAGCCAATGGCGAAGTGAAGTACATATCAAGGAAAGAAGCACTAGGCCTTAGTGTTGAAGATTTGCAGGATCTCCTTGAACTTTCACTGTGTAGGGATGAGGATGACCAGAGTGCAAAGGAATTTGAAGCTGAATTCAAAGAACAAGCTAAGGCACTCTTGATGAGTAATAAAGGTCCTGAATAATGAAGGGTTTTGGCATTATCTGTTCCAGGGGGAGATTGTTGGGACTGAACCCTACCAGAGGAACAGATAATGTAAAGCCAAAACCAGGTCACAACAGTGGATTCATAATAAGCAGCAGTTTACATTAAGCTTTCCCCTTGAAAGTGATTTATAACAACTGATGGTCTTTATCCGCTGTTCAGATACAATTACTGCTGGTCCTTCAACTGCTGATCAAAACCCTGAAGTATCCAACACTGCTGGTCCTATCTCCTGATGATAAAGCACTGCCCAGTCAAGGACTGATCAACCTTGAGTAAAGCACTGACATAAAGGGAGAGCAGCTGTTTAGTGAATTGTTTGTTTGTTTTATGTATAGTCAGTGGTTAGGTTAGCAGTGTTTGTGTAAGGACAGTAGATACAGGTTGTTAGGCTGTTAGACGTCGCTTTCATGGTGACGTCAGCTGAGATACCTCAGTGGTTTGGTTTGCCTATAAATGTAACAGTACCCTGTACTGTTACATTTGATTGACTGAGTGGGTTCTTCTCCTCATGTCTAATCCTTTCATCTTGTGTGCAATCCAACCTTGGGGTATCAGGCTGAGGGGGAGCTTAGTTTGTAAGCAAGTCTGTAATCTTTTGCTTTGATTTGTAAATCCTTTGACTCTATGAGAAGCAATTGTTTATCAAACTATTTTCTCTTTTGATTGTGTTTACAAAGTTTGTTTTCATTTCCGCTGCACTTTACATGTTTTCATATTCACAAATTGTTCAAAACATACAAACAAACATAATCATGAGAGCCTCCGATCCTAACAGTTTACAGCCCTACCACCAGTGAATCAGAAGCCGCTCAACCTTCACAACCACCTCACGTCCCCATTTAGAGTCATGATCTGAATATTCTTAATGCTTAATTCATGCACGTGGTCATGGAAATGGTCGAGCTGTTAAATAAAGACGACGTCGAACATATGTATCTACAATTATATCCTTCGACGAGCGTCGAAGCAAGCTTAAGTTCCAAACGAATGAACAAGGAGAAGCGCAAAGAAATAAATAGGGGTCGAGCGAAATGAGACTCACGTCTATGGAACAACTACTTTGCACTGCAACCTGTATTTGATGAAGTCATATTTAGACGTCGTTTCTGGATGAGGCATTTACTTTTTCTTCGAATTGTAAATGACCTATCTGGAAAGTATTTGTACTTGTCACAACGTACGGATGCAGCTAGCAGAATGAGGCTATCTCCGATTCATATATGCACTCCCGCCATACATCAGCTAGCACACGGCACAGACGCTGGCGCAACCGATGAATATGTACGGATCGATGAAACTATAGCCATGAAATGTTTAAGGTATAATATATTCTAACGAGTACTTGAGAAGGCCTAATGAAACCGACATCCAACGGTTGTTAGAGGCTCATCAAAACCGACATGGCTTACCAAGAATGCTTGGTAGCATTGACTGTATGCATTGGAGGTGGAAAAATGGTCCTGTAACATGGCACGGGCAGTTTACTCGTGTTGATCACGATTTTCCAACCACAATGTTCAAGGCAGTTGCATCATGTGACCTTTGAAATTGGCATGCATTTTTTGGAGTTGTCGGCTTGAACAATGACATCAACATCTTAAACCAGTCATCGATATTGAACGACATCTTAGAGGGCTTTCCACCGCCTTGCAATTTTACAATCAACGACATGGAATACAGCAAAGGCTATTATCTAGCAGATGGAATTTACCCTGAACGAAGCACTCTTGTTAAAAAAAAAAGGCACGAGTCAGCAAGAAAGTATGTGGAAAGTGCGTTTGGTGTCCTCCAGGCTCGTTGGCACATTATACAAAGTCCAGCAAGGATTCAGAATGCAAGAGTTATATCCGATGTAATGTACGCGCGCATAATACTATACAACATGATCATTGAAGACGAAGAATATGCCATGTCAGACTAGGATAATGATGAGGACGATGATATGCCGCCACCACCAGCACGTGCATGGTCCGACAGACAACTTTGTTGAACGCTTTCAATGGCTTAAACATTTACATGACATGGAAGCTCATCACACTCTTCGACACAATATGACCTAGCACCTTTGGACACATAGGTAGTGTGGGCAGAAGGATGATGAGGATTAGTAGTTTGCTTAAGTGTTTTATCTTTTTCTTTTTATTTTTAGGTTTGAAGTATGTCTTTTTTTTTTAATTGTTGTAAGTGTGATTTTTAAATAAATTATTCTGTTAGGAATTTTTATTTTATCATATTTTTTAATAATTTAGTAATCAAAATAATTATAAAAATTAATTAAGTAAAATAAAAATAGAATATACAAAATATATAGTTTAGATAAGATGAAAAAGTAGGTGATGAGGTGGAGGTTTGGAGTGGTTTATTATTGAGGAAAAAGTGGGCGTTTGGGTTTGGAATAATGTGGTATGTTGACTAGGTAGCCTAGACTTTGGACTTGGTCTATTGTTGTAGATGCTCAAAGGGAGGAAGGGCACTCACGGGTAAGTACTCTAGCCTCAACCAACCATCATCCACCACGTCAAATTTGGTGTTAAGTACTCATTAACTAGTAAGTACTGGCGGCAGCTACCCATGCCATAAACTTTTTTTTAATTTAAATAAAATCAACTATAAAATAAATCATAAAAAGTACATAAAAATAAAACATAAAAAACTTAACTATTTCATAAAACATAAACCTTAAACATTTCATAAAAACTAGAACATAAACCTTTAACATTGCATAAAATATAACCTAAAAATTAAACATTACATAAAATAAAACCCAAAACCTAAACATTTATCCTAAGAATTTGCCACGCCAAAATGTGCTCGAAGTCCTCGTCGTATGCGTGTTTGTAGTCCACAAGGGCCACTTTGATGACTTCCGATTCCGAAAGCTCGTTGACGGGATTTTCCATGTTGATGAACCTTCCATGGAATCTTGAACATTTGAATCGAATAAACGAGAAACGTGAGTTTAGTTGATCCATGTTTCGGGTGGTTTCACCAACACGGATACAAAATCGTTGGAACATCGTTTCCAAAACAATGCACTTCTACTAGAGGATAAGTGTTGGTGTTGGGAAGCGACATAAGTCATAGCCAACGCAATGTCTTCCTCTTCGGTTCACGAGTTGGTTGACATTTTAAGATTAGATTTTTGTAGATGGGTATATAAAATTTAGAGAGTTTTTGGTATATGGAAATATTTAAATTGAGAGAGTTTTGAGGATGAGGTAGATTAAATAATGGGATGAGTTGGCTAAATAGAGAAAGGTAATAAATTATTTGAATTTGATTTTTTTTTAAATTTAAACGGTCAATTTGTTGTTCAGCGGTCAAAAAAGCATCGAAGAAAACAAAACCCGAGCGGGTACCCATGCTAGCCAGTCGAACCCGCCAAACGTACCCGCGGGGGTGGCGGCGGTGTTCTGGCATTGGTTCGAACCCACAAGTGCCAACCCGCACAGTGCCCCGGGTGGCCTAAGTTATAAGTTTGTTCATTTACAAAAAAAAAATGTTTAGCGATAGTTCTAAATAAAACGAGCTAGATTGAGTTTTTATAAGACACTTGATCATTTTGTTTAGTTTGTTAATAAATAAAAAGACATTTAACAATAGTTCTAAATAAAAGGAGCTAGATTGAGCTTTTTATAAGACACGCTTGATCATTTGTTTAATTCGTTAATAATAAACAAGTCGAGTTTACCTTCGAGCCCGCTGAAGCTGACTTACTCAGCTCGGTTGTTAAGTGCCTATACAAATTTCCCATTTTAATTGATCGATCTCTCTATATAAATATAAATTACAAAAATGATGTATGACTTACACAACTACACCTATATTACACTTATTATTTGCAAATGGATTTTTACTGTCGGATAGTAAGATAGTAATATAATTCATTATACAAAAATCAACAGCAGACACTTGTTAGTTGAGTTCGTTATAGCTTATAAAGTTGTTATGATAACAAATAAATCCATAATGTGTGAGATTAAATATATTA
The DNA here is from genome assembly GCA_030545235.1 of Helianthus tuberosus. Lineage (NCBI taxonomy): Eukaryota > Viridiplantae > Streptophyta > Magnoliopsida > Asterales > Asteraceae > Helianthus > Helianthus tuberosus. The sequence goes on along the minus strand of CM060410.1, from coordinate 146,339,187 downwards.
TTTATGTAATATTTAATCTTGTAGCCTTTATAATCATTTATATTATATTAGATCAAAATATATTAATAACCTATTAATAATTAGTTGGTAATTGTTGATGGACCATATTACCCTTATTAACTAATTGGGTTTCCTCTTGGGTGTATAAATAAGGAGCTTATTAGAGAGTTAAAGGGTTAGACAGTTACACAATACAAACAACCCTCATAACATCATAATTCGTCTCTCTCTCCCTAACCGAAATCAACCCTACTTTCGGTTCATCACCATCATCATCTTACACCATAAGGAGGAACCAGATCACACTGACAACTATGTCGAACTCAATGGCTGCATCTCTGACTGGATTCTCTGCTGGCCTGTCTGCTGTAACAGGTATGTGATTCATGTTTTCCATTATGTTTAAACAGAACTGATCAACATGTGGTATCAGAGCATATGTTGATAAATCAGTTCTGTTTTTTTCTGGGATCAAAAATCTGGAAAACGGAAGTTTTTTAAAGCCTTAAAATCAAAACTGTTTTCGAGTTCCTTGTTGCCGAAATCCCTGTTTTCGGAAAAGGTTATTTGATAAATTGACTCGAAATCATAAAGGGTTAAACTTGTTGTCACGAAATCCATTACAAAACCATTAAAAATTCAGGTTTCGGATTTCCAGAATTATGTTTTTATTTTTTAGGGTTTATCATAATGTTCTAAGAAAACTCGAAAAATTCCCTAAATTTTGGAATATAATTTGGATTAGTGGGTGTTTTTCATGATTTTGATCTTAATTTTATCTATTAAAATTTCGAAAACTGTTAATGGATTTTCAGTTATTATTTTCGAAATCTTTTGATAAGTTTAGATCAAAAATAAAATAGGAAATACTATCCCAAAATCCCTTAAATTTCGAGTTTTAGTTATTATCACAAGAAATAGCTATTAACAGTGGGTTTCGAAATTATCAACATGTCGCACAAGTCCCTTAACAGTCGCACAAGATCAGATCAGACATGATCTGATCGCACAAGACATTCGCACAAGTCAGATCACGAAAAAAAATGATCTGATCGCAGAAGGGAAATCGCACAAGATTTGTGGATCGCACAAGACTTGTGGATCGCACAAGACTTGTGGATCGCACAAGGCATTACTGATCACACAAGTTATTGGGCCTTACTGATCGCACATATTATTTGGGCCTCACTGATCGCACAAATCATTATTGATCGCACAAGTCCTTACTGATCGCACAAATTTGTTTTGGGCCTCATTGATCGCACAAGACTTGGGCCTTATTGATCGCATAAGACTTGGGCATTACTGATCGCACAAGACTCGAAACCTCATTATTTTTAAGCTGTTTAATGTGACCTAAAATTTTTTTAGGTCCGCGCTAACAGGTGGTTTGCTATTAAACACTTGGTTTTGTTAATACTTAATTAATTAATCAGAATCAATTAATTTTTACAAAACCAAAATAGCTTAACTTGAATGAGTTTCTGATGAATTAATTCTGGCCAAAGCTGATTTAATACATCTATTTATTGTTCAAGTATTATAAAAGCTATGTTAAGTATGCATTACAAACGTGAAATGTTTTAATTCTGGCCAAAGCTGATTTAATTCATTTATGTTTAGCATGCTTGACAAGTGCATAACTAAAGTGATTGTCTCATTTCTGGCCAAAGCTGATTTGTCACAATTACTTTGCACACATATTTAAATGATTACACTTCTGGCCAAAGCTGATTTGTCTTCGTTTAAATAGAATTTTACTAAGTCTATTATTTTGATGTTAGTAATAGACATTATCACAGCTTCATAATTAAAATGGTCATTACTTATGCCTGCCTTAGTATAACATGCCCTTAGATCACATTAGGACTTCTTTCTTAGTATTATAACTTGCTCATCTTATTTCCACTATCAGCACCCAATCAGGGGAATCCACCTTTGACTGGTGATAACTTTGCTGCATGGAAGGATGCCCTCATGCTTACACTTGGACTGCTGGACTTTGATTATGCTCTAAGAGAGAATAAGCCAGCGGACCTTACTGCTACAAGTACTGCTGCTGAGCAGTTACTTCATGATAAGTGGACTAGGTGTAACCGCATGTCTCTCATGTTCATGAAGCAGCCCATTCATAACTCAATCAGAGGGGCCATTCCTGATTCTGAAGATGCTAAAACCTACTTGGCTTCTGTGGAGGATCAATTCAAGGGAACATCAAAAGCACACGCTAGCACTCTTATCCTCAAGCTGGTGACGACTAAGTATGATGGGAGGAGTGGCATTCGCGAACACATCATCATGATGCATGACATGGCCAATAAGTTGAAGGGCCTATAGATGGAGATCAGTGATGGTTTTCTTGTTCACTTCATCATCACTTCGCTTACTTCGTCCTATGAAGCATTCAAGATCAATTACAACACTCAGAAGGACAAATGGACGATGAGTGAGCTGATTGCTATGTGCGTGCAGGAGGAAGAGCGTATGAAGATGGATCGCACTACTGATGTTGCTAACTTCACCACCTCCATCTCTAAGAAGAGGAAGAACACTTATCAAAGAAAGGATGCTTCTAAAGTCCAAAAGCCAAATCCTAATACAAGTGCACCTTCCAGCTCTAAGAACTCCTTAGGCAAACCCTACTGCAAGTTCTGTAAGAAAACAGGACATAAGCAAAAGGAATGCCCTGACTTCAAGGAGTGGCTAGCTAAGAAAGGTAACGATTTTTCATGATACTTGAGTCCTTTAATTTAAATGTTCCAGCTAATTCTTGGTGGTTTGATTCTGGTTCTATGGTTCATGTTACCAATTCACTTCAGGGATTCCTTACAATCCGGAAGCTGGGAAGAAACCAAAGAACACTTAAAGTTGGAGATGATCGGGAATTAGAAGTGAAGGCCATAGGAACATTACAATTATTTTTGAAAACTGGTTTATGTATTAAACTTTATGATACCTTATATGTTCCTGAGGTAACTCGGAACCTTGTATCAGGACCAAAGTTAGACATGGACGGTTTTGTTGTTTCTCATGGTCATCGCAAACTCTCTATTCTCTATGATTCCATTGTTTATGGTACTGGCATTCTGGATGGTGGTCTCTATAGATTAGAACTAGATGATAATTTTTCCAAATCTTTGTTGTCATATAATATTAATGAATCACTCACAAAGATGAAACAGGTTCGAGACTTAGAGACTTCATCTATGTTGTGGCATCAACGTTTAGGCCACATCTCAAGAGAACGATTAAATCGTCTCGTAAAGGATGAAGTCTTACCTCCTCTCGATTTTACTGATTTTGGAACATGTGTCAAATGTCTCAAAAGCAAAATGACATTAGCGAATAAGAAAGGTGCCACTAGGAGCTCTAATTTATTAGAACTCATTCACACTGACATTAGTGGTCCTTATCAAATCGCTGGTATAACAGGACATACTTCATTTATCACTTTCATTGATGATTATTCTCGTTACATGTACTTGTATCTCATAAAGGAAAAATCTGAATCTCTTACAACTTTTAAAGATTATAAAGCTGAAGTTGAAAAGCAATTAGATCGTCAGATTAAAGTTGTGAGATCAGATAGAGGCGGTGAATATTATGGAAGACATACTGATGTGGGTCAAGCTCCTGGTCCATTTTATGAGTTTTGTAAGGGCCAGGGGATTGTGAACCAATACACCATGCCTCGTACACCTCAGCAGAATGGTGTCGCTGAACGAAGAAATCGTACCCTTATGAACATGGTGCGCAGTATGTTAGCCAACACTAATTTACCATTATTCCTCTGGACTAAAGCGTTAAAAGCAGCTGTTCATATACTCAATAGAGTTCCTTCTAAGTCTGTCCCTAAAACTCCTTATGAACTTTGGACAGGAAGGAAACCGAGTCTTAAATATATGAAAGTATGGGGCTGCATTGCTGAAGCAAAACTCTATAATCCTTTCCTAAGGAAACTTGACCCTAAAACAGTTACCTGCTTCTTTATCGGGTATCCTGATCATTCAAAGGGTTATCGTTTCTATTGTCCTTCCCATGTCACCCGTATTGTTGAAACCAAGCGTGCTGCGTTCCTGGAGGATTTCAAGGTCAGTGGGAGCAGTACTAACCCTTACGAAGAATTGCAAGAAGTACAAGACGCGGGGGGAGAGACTCGTCGCTTATCATTACTCCGTTTACTCCTCTTGTACCCCATGCAACTGCACCTGAAGCCACTGCACAAATTCCATCTCCACAATCAGAACCCATTATACCTCATAACGAAGGCACATCAAACGCTCAAAACCAAGACAACGCTGAACCCGATAATCAACTCAGGAGGTCATCTAGGCAAAGAAGGCCTACTAATTGGGATGATTATGTTACCTACCTGACCGAAATGGATGCTGGAAAGCTCAATGATCCTATCTCTTATAATGAAGCCATTAGCAGTGATCAGTCTTCTGAATGGAACAAAGCAATGATTGATGAGCTTGAATCCATGAAGAAAAATGACGTTTGAGATTTAGTCGAATTACCCAATGGTTCCAAACCTGTAGGTTGTAAATGGGTGTTCAAAACAAAACTGGATCCGAATGGGAACGTTGAACGCTACAAAGCGAGATTGGTTGCAAAGGGCTACACTCAGAAAGAGGGAATTGATTATCAAGAGACGTTTTCACCTGTTTCTCGTAAAGATTCATTAAGGATCGTTATGGCCCTAGTAGCTCATTTTGATTTAGAGCTGCATCAGATGGACATCAAAATTGCTTTCCTTAACGGAGACTTAGACGAAGATGTTTACATGAAACAACCTGAAGGCTTTAAACCTGAAGGTCAGGAGCATCTAGTCTGTAAGTTGAAGAAATCCATTTATGGGTTAAAACAAGCATCACGTCAATGGTACCTCAAGTTTGATGAAGTCATGAAGAGACAAGGTTATATGAAGAATCAAGTGGATCAATGCACCTACCTCAAGATGAGTGGGAGTAACTTTACTATACTTGTCCTTTATGTAGATGATATTCTATTGGCAAGTAATAGTTTAGACATGTTGAGGATGAGGTAGATTAAATAATGGGATAAGTTGGCTAAATAGAGAAAGGTAATAAATTATTTGAATTTGATTTTTTTTTAAATTTAAACGGTCAATTCGTTGTTCAGCGGTCAAAAAAGCATCGTAGAAAACAAAACCCGAGCGGGTACCCATGCTAGCCAGTCGAACCTGCCAAACGTACCCGCGGGGGTGGCGGCGGTGTTCTGGCATTGGTTCGAACCCACAAGTGCCAACCCGCACAGTGCCCTGGGTGGCCTAAGTTATAAGTTTTTTCATTTACAAAAAAAAAATGTTTAGCGATAGTTCTAAATAAAACGAGCTAGATTGAGTTTTTATAAGACACTTGATCATTTTGTTTAGTTTGTTAATAAATAAAAAGACATTTAACAATAGTTCTAAATAAAAGGAGCTAGATTGAGCTTTTTATAAGACACGCTTGATCATTTGTTTAATTCGTTAATAATAAACAAGTCGAGTTTACCTTCGAGCCCGCTGAAGCTGACTTACTCAGCTCGGTTGTTAAGTGCCTATACAAATTTCCCATTTTAATTGATCGATCTCTCTATATAAATATAAATTACAAAAATGATGTATGACTTACACAACTACACCTATATTACACTTATTATTTGCAAATGGATTTTTACTGTCGGATAGTAAGATAGTAATATAATTCATTATACAAAAATCAACAGCAGACACTTGTTAGTTGAGTTCGTTATAGCTTATAAAGTTGTTATGATAACAAATAAATCCATAATGTGTGAGATTAAATATATTATTTATGTAATATTTAATCTTGTAGCCTTTATAATCATTTATATTATATTAGATCAAAATATATTAATAACCTATTAATAATTAGTTGGTAATTGTTGATGGACCATATTACCCTTATTAACTAATTGGGTTTCCTCTTGGGTGTATAAATAAGGAGCTTATTAGAGAGTTAAAGGGTTAGACAGTTACACAATACAAACAACCCTCATAACATCATAATTCGTCTCTCTCTCCCTAACCGAAATCAACCCTACTTTCGGTTCATCACCATCATCATCTTACACCATAAGGAGGAACCAGATCACACTGACAACTATGTCGAACTCAATGGCTGCATCTCTGACTGGATTCTCTGCTGGCCTGTCTGCTGTAACAGGTATGTGATTCATGTTTTCCATTATGTTTAAACAGAACTGATCAACATAATGATTTTTTTCTTCGACCCTACAGAGCGATTAAATAACTATAATTGGATGTTGTTTGACTTATTGGAACTAAATGATCATTTTGTAATACCATTAGTTATATGCAAAATATTATGACAAAATATTTTTATTATCCCTACTTGCCTTGTCCTCTTAATTATTATCTCGTAGAAGTTAAACAAATGTAGTTAATAACACCCAGTTATTGTAACAAAAATGTCTTCCTATATAATATTGAAAATGTTAGTTGGTATGGAACCAAATAAATACGTATAGAGGTTGTGGACCTAGTTAGTCGACAGGGCCGGCCCTGAGAATTCATGTACCCTGTTCGAGCTCGAAAAACGTGCCCTTAGGTTTTAACTAAATAAAAAATTTAAGCTAGTTTTTTCATACAACTTTGAACGGTTGACAAAAATATAGCATTCGATAAACAATGCAATTAACAAAATACAAAATATAGTATTCGAATGAATGACATACCGTAAAAACTAATAAGCTAATAGCTAACCAATGATTCGTGAAGCTCTCCTTGCATTCTTGATAGCAAATTGGTGAATCAACTCTTCACAGTTTATATCATCTAAGACTTCGTTCTCGATAGCAATCATCGCCAACCCACTAAGTCTTTATTGGGACATTGAAGATCGTAGGTAAGATTTCAATAACTTCAACTTCGAAAAACTTCTTTCTGCAGATGCCACAGTGACTGGAATAGTCAACAATATTCTATATGCAATGCATGCTTCTGGGGAATAACCGTCTTCTTTCATATACTCCAAAACATCTACAGGACTGCTAAATTTATTGGTTAGTGAGTCACGAAATAAATTAAGCTCTGTATAAAGCGCCTCGCCATCAATATCCGATTTTTCTTTAAACCTGAGTGCATTTTCAAGACGATGACAAGACGACTTAAGATCTTCATCTTTAATAATCCTCAACGTACGTGGAAACAAAAAACCAAATAAACCCTCGTACCATTTAAATTGTTCAAATCTTTTCTCTAAAGAAGCAATAGCTTGATCCACAATATATAAGAAAAAGTTTACTCTGAAATTCTCTTCTATTGTAAATGCAACTTCTTCGCTACTAGAAGTCTCATCTTTTCTTTTTTTCCTTTTAATCTTACGTTTTTCTTTAAATATGGGATCAATTTCCATATCACTAGCAATCTCCGTAGCTTCTTCAATCGCTTTAAGAAAACCGGTTTCTCTATAATCCTTAAAGTACTCAATCAAATTGTTATCTAGCTTTTGGCGCCCCATTTCTAAACACTTTGCAACAAAAACAAAACATCTTATCTAGCTCTTTCGAATATACTAGCCATTCTCTATCACACTTCTCCAAGTTTGATAATGTTCTTGTATAAATAGTGGCTGAAAATCGTCTATTAAATTTATCATATGGACCAAATTCAATACTAGTATCTCTTTTAGGACCTTTCGCGACCAATAGTTTAATCTCATCCGCATTTAGTCCTTCCCACCTTCTTGGATCAAATATATAATCAACATGCTCTTCTTGTTGTTGCTCTTCAACATGTTCTTGTTCTTGTTGCTTTTCAACATGTTCTTCGTCTTCTACTTCCACACGATCTTGCTCTTGTTCTACTTCATCGTGTTCCCGTTCTACTTCAACATGCTCTTGTGGTTTTTCCACATCAACAATAGGCGGATTAGGCGTCAAAAATTTTTGCATAGCACCCTTTTGTGACTTCACCAATTCATCTTGTCGTTTCCTCTTTTGACGTTTTTACCATCCGGATGGTTGTTTAGGAGCCATTAAGTCATTAACGCCTAAATAATGTTCGACAACAACATAAGTTAACTAAATAAATCGACATAACTGAAATTCGACATATATGAACTGAAATCAAAAGATTCAAATCACTTAAACAGATTATTATTTAGTAAAATTCGACATAAATGTAAAATTCACCTAACCATCCATAATCCAAACAACAAAACAGATTATTATTTAGTTATAATCATAACTACAGGTATTGAAAATAATAAACACTTTAAAACCTGAAACTGATTTAAACATTTACAGATTAAAATTATTACAATTTCAATCCAAAGCATCTGAGAATCAAATAATCAAACAAAATTCTAGCAGATCACAAAAACCCACATGAACAATCAATCAAAAGATTCAAATCACTTAAAACATAGGAATTAAAATAAATTAATAAAAAGAAAACCTGTATAAGCCGATCGGTATCCTCTGTTCCGACTTTTCGTTTCTGAATCAGTGATTGCCGCCCACCACTTTATTTTTTTAATTAGTTTTTAGATAATATTTGGGTATTGGGCTCACTAACCTAATGGGCTAAATAGTTTAAACAATAGGATTTTTTTTAAGTGGGCCTATGTTAATATTTTTTTGGTTATACCCTATTAAAAAAATTTTTTTACATATATAATATCGGATTTTTTTTTAAAATTACGGGCCCTACGAAATCACGGGCCCTGTTCGGTTGTCCTCCCCGCCCCTCTTAAAGGCCGGCTCTGTTAGTCGAGTTCAAAGGGTCATGCATAGTAATGTTATGACCCCGAGATCTATGGACGTGGTTTTTAAAAGACTTAGTTTTGCTATTCAAAAAGGGGTAGCGGCGTAGCTTGTTGTCCGTTTACCATCTCAATGTAAATTCATAACACGAAAAATTCTCAAAATTAAACTTTTATTTGATGTATTAGAACGATATACATGATATCATCAAATAGAAAAAATGTAGTTAATAACAAAAAAAAAAAAAAAAAAATTAGCTATCATAAGCATGATAGTCTACTTTATGCAATAAAGTATATATGTTTTGAAAACCATAGATCCGACCAATTAAATCGGGAGTAGTTGTTGTCGCTAGTTAGGTTACTAGATCAGTTTTGAGTGAACCAGATAAAACCCGATGAAAATCTTGTTAAAACCGATGGAAACCTTTAAACAAACTTTTACTTCCCACATGGAGAACAAAAATCATAGTATTTACTTCATCTTTGTTCTCTTGAACTTTGTTGTCAATGCGTACACTTTACCATCAATGATTGCAATCATCATGGTTGTTTGAGTTTATAACGATAATACATGATCTTGATGACGACGAATCCCAGGATGACGACAAATAGAATGATATGTTTCACGTACGTATGCTTGTTCTCCCCACTTGAGTCAATGCACAATATAATAGAGGTTGGAGTTCAACTTATTTTTGTAGTTTCATGTGTTAAAGCTTATGAGCTCATCTTCATTTATTTAACCTTGCATCATAAAAACAAACTTTTTGCTAGATAATTGGAAGGAGAGACCATACTACCTATGGGTCTAGATTGATTGAGCCACGCTCCATTGCTCAATATGTCTTGATTTGTTGCATATTAAGTTTTAGGTGTCGTCAGATTCATTTAAAATACAATTACTAATTCTTTTTGGTGCCACTCATTTAGTATTCTATATTATTGTTCCTAAAAGGTTATCACTTATACCATAAACACTTTTAAGTTTTAATATGAAGTAAATTATAATTGGAGAAAAATATGTGTAAAATAATGTAATAATAAAATAAATAAGATAATATGAAATTATTGTTCCTATTCATAACGTATAAAAGTCTAGCCTGCGTCCCTAGACTTTTGGCTACTGTTAATTTTAGTCCCTGTATTATGTGATACTTGACACTTTGATACTTGTAATGCTTGAATCTTGAATCTTTGTGAATCTAATGCTATGATTCTTGACTCTTAATACTAGATTCTTGACACTTGAATCTTGATTGCTGATAGTTAACACTATGAGACTTGATACTTAACTCTAGATACTTGATTCTTGATACTTGATACTTGGAAACTATGATTCTTGATACTTGGAAACTATGATTCTTGATACTTGATACTTGGAATCTAGATTCTTGACTCTTGATACTTTGGTGCTTGACTCTTGAGACACGTGAAACTTGAGACTTGGTTGAACGAGAGACTGGAGTCTTGTCACTGGAGGAAACTGTGAAACTTGGAAACTATTGTGTTAATGATGTAATCTAGTTATGTGATTCTATTACCCAATAATACACAACGCAATGCAACGCTTAATCTAACTCGCAAAACGAATCAAAGACGGTGAAGTGGAAATGATGGGATTGGCCGAATGGCAATCCGATCGGATGACCATCCTATCGGAGGGCCATTGGATCGAAGTGCCATCCGATCCACAGCTACACCGCCTTAACTTCTCCTTGCACTATAAATAGGAGTTGTCACATCATTTCTCACTGATGTTACAGCCTCCTTCGACCAGACGCACGCACTCCCTCTTTTCTTCCATTTCTCGGCAATTTCGGTACGTTTTACACTAGATTCTTGTACATCTTTGATCACTACACTATTCTCTACGTGATTCTCCTTAGAAATCACACTTTTCACCGTGAAATCCCTGAGATTTGAGCCCTTGAGAATGACGTCATCATGGCGGTTTGTACAAACTGTTGAGTGATGTCATTCTAGTCAAGATCTAGGTCAGATCTAAGGAATTTCATGTGTTTCTACACCGAATCTTTACTAAATCTAAACTTTTCAGCTAAAACTTATACTTTTCATTCATCTTTTCTTAAAACTTTACTTGAAACGGTGGAATCCGGATCTAAATGGGCTGTAGACTTGTTGATTAGTCTGGAGTCGGTTTGGAAATGGATTGTTGCCGGAGAAGATGACTGGAGTACGGATTCCGACATAAGCACCGTCACGAACAGACGGCTGATCGGACTGGGGTGATTCCCATCCAATCATACCGGCTGAACGTTAGTGTATTTACCGTTTTCCCAAGACGTACCATGCCGTCACCGTTAAACTCGAAACTTGGAAACTTTACAAATTGCAAAACGGAATAAGTCATGATGATCGAATGGCAATCTGATCGGACTGTCATCCGATCGAACTGTCGTCCGATCGAACTGTCATCCGATCGAAGTGACATGCACCTTATAACCTTTCAACACTTAGAATATTTTTGAAACTTTGAAATTTTGGAAACTTCCATGATGGAATGGCAATCCGATCGAACTGTCGTCCGATCGAATGACCATCCGATCGAAGTAACCTGATTTGAATACTTGGCAAAACATTTGGAATCTCAACACTTGGATCGAATGACCATTCGATAGAATGGCCATCCGTACGGATGACCATCCAATCGGATGGCAATCCGTCCCCACTCACCTAAGTCACCTCGATCGAATGGAAATCCGATCAGACTGCCGTCCGATCGAACAGCCATCCGATCCAGTGACTGATCCGACACTTTGCGCAATCTCGTTATTATGTCCGACACTTATCTGTTGTAATCTAATCAGGCTAACTCTAAAGAGCTCTTTTTGATCCAATAACAATTAATCTGTTAAGCAATCACTGTGAGTATACTCGATCCCTTTTTGTTTTAAACTTTGAGATGCAACATGTATTCTATTAAACTATGATACTTGAAACTTTTGGAATCTAAACTCTATCATATGTGTATGTGAAACTTGTGATTCTTGATTCTTTATGCTATGTGAACGTTTAATCCAGAGTGTGTAGTTCCGCCTTAACAATAGTAGCGCTATAATTGGGGGTATTATTAGGAGGATTCTAGTTTTCCTTGAGTCTTGGGAATACACCAAAGCATCGGAACACTTGGGCTATCACTTGGACTGCGAACACTAGCATGGCTGAAACTATTTTGTTATCATTTACATTATGGATATGAGTCTTTTAATCTACTATGCTATATACTCAAACTTGTATACTCGCCAGTACGTTTTTGTATTGACTTTATTTTAATACATGTTGCAGGCTGACATGATGCTAGGATTCAAAGAAACTTGCTAGGATGCTGCTTAGAAACACATCTTAGTTAATCTAGAATCTAATGAACTATGTTTTGATTTGTTATGTATTCTGAATACTTTGGGTTTTGATGTTTAGACAATCTACTTCATGAAATCAATTAATGACTATTGAAACTATAGTGTTATGGAAACTTTTGAGCAATCTGGACGCTTAGTGTCGCACCCCGATGTTTCCGCCATCGGTTGGGGTGTGACAGATTGGTATCAGAGCCATAACTATAGGGAATTAGGATAAGTAGGAATACTTGCCCTAGTCTATAGGTCTAGGAATCTTGATTCTTATCTGTTGTTTAAGACTTATGCATTCTACCGTATTTGCTTCCTAGCAACATGTTTTCCTGCTAAACTTACATGCCTTTCCTAAGGCTGACATAATATACACTTGATACTTTGAAAACACTGCTAATCAGTGTTTGTATTTTGCACGAAATTTATCCTCAAGTCAGGAGTGACATCCGAACCTTGATGGGAAATTTCCTTATTATACTCTAGTATGTCTTATTTGTTAATAAGCACCGACGCTATTAGGGTACGATGTTGTCGAGATAGAGGTGAAACTCAGACCTTGATAACTAGTCCCACTCTTTGATTTTATGTCTCGCGGAAGTCTCAAAACTTCCATTCAATTAGGAACGTGAAATGACCAAAAGGACGAATATCGTAGGCCTAACATCGATGACGTATTTGTCTAAGTAAGTCAAGACACGTTGCCTCAATTTGAAAGGGGTTCAAATCACTTTGGTTAGTCATCGTTCCTCTACCCGGAACAATCCTATGTTTTACGAGCCTATCTTTTATGTTATCTCGATTTTTATGTGTGGTGTTGAACTTGATTCTTCGTTTGCTTTGAGGCTTTTTACACAATTCGCACGTATGTCCGCAATCTAAAACACTAATTCTAAAGAATCAAACTAAATTTATGAAGCTTTGTTCATGATGTTAATCTATGTGGGAATCTTGATCGACTATGATACTATGTGAAGCTATTTGATGAATCTATATGTTGGGATTGAACCCTGCAAAGGAACAGTTGATTAAATCCAAAACTGGATCAGATCAGTGGATTCAGAATAAACAGTTGTTTGCATCAGTCTTTCCCCTTGGAAGTGACCCTAACATCTGATGACCTCCATCTACTGTTCTTCTACAACAACTGTTGTCCCTCAACAACTGCTGATCACTAAAGACTATTGAAGTTCAAGCACTGATGCTCAATCTACTGTCATGGTTCAAGTACTGCTGAATACACAAGCACTGCTGGGAGTATAACAGTGGAATGAGAAGCAGTAGTTTAGTTTATTTCTTTGTATTGTAATTGTTATCAGTTGTTAGAAAATAGTACTTGTATAGATCAATGGTTCGAGGTTCTTAGGAGGTTAGATGTCACTTTCATGGTGATGTCAGCAAAGATGCTTCAGTGGTTTGTTCTGTACTATAAATAGAACAGTACCATGTACTGTTCTATTAGCTCTTTCTTCACCAAGTCATTATGTACGAACAAACCATAGTGAGCTCAGGCTGAGGGGGAGATTGTATTGCATGCATGCATTGTGATTGAATATTGTAATAAATATAATCATTCGATTTCATGTCAAACATGTGTGTTGAAAGCAATTCTCTCATTTGATTGTGTGTTGAAAGTTTGTTCCATTTTAATTCCGCTGCAATTACTCATTCGTGTTCATAATTCTCAAACAAAAACACAATCATGAGAAACTCAGATCCTAGCAATTGGTATCAGAGCTAGGACAGTCAAACTTGATCTAACAATCATTTTTGACGTAAAAGTTCAGCTCATAATCGTTGATACTTTTAATTGTTTGTTTTGTTGAAAACAGAGTAAGGTGTAATCACACACAAAGTTGATTATTCAGTGCCTGTAAAACAACCAGAATGACGTCACAATCACACGATGTTAATAATAACATCGGCTCACTCTTCAAACCACCCATGTTGAAGAGATCTGAATACAACATCTGGCAGAGAAGGATGGGTCACATCCTTGCTCAACAGAATACCAGATGTTGGAAGTCGGTTATCTTTGGACCACATGTTCCAATGGTGCTGAGTGCTGAGGATCTAAAGGTTTTTGTTCCTAAGAAAATAGAGAACTATACTGAACGGGATTTTCAGAAAATTGAACTAGATGCCAAGGCATTCAGCATAGTTGCATCTGCACTACCCAATGAAATTTATGCTGGGCTGTTACACTGTAACAGTGCCAAGAAATAATGGGATGCACTTAAGGAACAATAGTATGAAACCTTTTGTCACATTAAGGGTGAATCACTAACACAACAGTTTGAGCGATTTAGTTGTCTCATTAGTGAACTAAGACTTGTTAATGTTGAATTTGCTAATTCAACACAAAATAGCAGGTTTCTTAGGTCACTTCCTGAAAAATGGGATACAATTGCTTTTGTAACCAGGAATTCAGATGGGTTCAAAGATCTAACCCTGACCCAACTTCATGGTAGACTCCTGACCTATGAAAGGGAGTTGAACTAGAAAAAGAGGTTGCAAGAGTCTGGGAAAGTTGCAGATGATTATTCATTTGGCAACACAGCTCTTTTGGGTCAGGAAGAATCTGGCAGTAGTAAGGATCAGAGTTATGATCACTTTATTGATATAACAGCTGGTGGAAATTTCAACTCTGATCCTCACTCATCCAATTATACTTTCACAGCAAATGGAGAAAGCCAGAATTCTGAAAATTTATGCTTTGAACTCAATGATCTTCGGCATTTTGATCCAACTGACTTAGAGGAAATGGACATATTACACCAACTTGCACTGCTGAGTGTTAGAACCAGCAAGTTTTACAAAAGGACAGGGAGAAAATTCCCAGGGTTGCATGGGAATCTAAAAGTAGGGTTGGATAAGTCAAAAGTCAAATGCTACAAGTGCAACATGTTAGGTCACTTTGCTAGGGAATGTAGGAGTCAAACCAGTGGACCAATTATCACTCACCCTAGCTTAAGACCACAAAGTAACCAAAACACTGTGCAGTATTCCCATTATACCCCTGCTACCCATGTAAATACTGCCCACTATGCAAATCCTGGAACCTCTGTTCCTGTGCAGTATCTCCAAACCACTGTTCCTCAAATTCAGTATGTCCAAGCCCCTGTCCCTCAGGTTCAGGTGCAACCAGTTGAACCGCAACAAGCTGCACCAATAGTGGTTCAACCAGATCAGCAAAGCTTTTTCACCCAAGGCTTTGTTGAGTGGAGCAGCTTACCTGATGAACTAGGAGATGAAAATTTTGCTCTATATGCTGATGATGCTGTTTCTAGTGATGAATTTTGTTTTGTAGCATTAGAGTCAATACCAGAAGGGCTGGAAGCTGAAGAAGGATTGTCAAATGCTGAAACAGTGGATGAAATTGTTGAAGCAGTGGTTACTGTTGTTGCTGGTGAAATACTGTTGGGAGAAAATTCAGAACCCCTGTTGGAACCACTGTCTGACCGCTGGTCTGAAGAAGAAGAGAAGAAAGAAGGTGAAAAAGAAGAGAAGGTGCCAGATGAGAAAGAGCATGTCTGTGATTGTGCCATGATGGCTGCAACTAAGGTATCATCTCAGGTTCTTAAAAACCTTTGTTCAGACAAATGCATCATAGCATTTGCTAACATCAAAGAGGTGAATGAAAACCTTAGGGATAGAGTGTTAAATGATGAAGTTCAATTTGAAAAGTCTTTAAAAGAATTAAAAATCAAATTGGCTGAAAAAGATAATGAAATCTGCAGTCTCAAACAAGAGCATAGCATAACCAAGGACCAACTCCAGACCATGATAGAAAAATATCAAGTTTGTAAAAAGGAGTTGGAATCCACCCAAATCACTTGTGAAAAATGGGTGGAATCCTGCAAAGGTTATGAAGTTATGCTTGAAAAACAGATCAAAAGCAATGTAAAATTTGGTGTAGGTTTTAGAAAACATGATCAAATTGAAAACAGTGCTGCAAATGAATTTGTTCAAACCTCTGTTGAAATCATACCCACCAATAAGGATTGCCAAGAAGTTAAAATAACTGATAAACTTGGTAACAAAATCACTCTGGAAAGATCTGTGGGGTCCTCAACTTTTGAGGAGATTGAGAAATACCAATTCAAACCCACATGGTCTAATGAGTGTGACATCCTTGAAAACTTTAAACCCATGGACTTCACAACTATAGATGGTGTCAAAGCTCCTAAGGCCAAGGTAATTCCTCTTAAGGACATCCCAACAGTGGTTCAAAACTCTGTTGCAAAGGAGTCTGAAAAGAAGAAGAAAAGAGAAAAGATTAAAAACTTGTTTTGTGACTTTTGTGAAAAGAAAAATCACTTGACCAAAGATAGTTTTCATTTAAAAGCTTATGATCTTAACAAAACAAGTACCAGTGTGCCTTCAAGCAGCTGCACCATCTGTGGTAAAACAAACCATTCTACTCAGCAGTGTGTGTACCTGAAATCCTTTGAGGTCAAAAAGGAAGAGTACATTTCAAAAACACCAATGAGTTCATCAAAACCACAAGTCAAGAACCAACCACTGTTTGTGCCAGTTCAAACAGCTTTTACAAAACAGCTGAACCAAACCTCTGTTAAAAGAGAAGTTCAGGTGACTGATACACCCCCTGCAAACCAATACCGAAGAGGTAAAGGTCAACCACCATACCCAAGGGTCCCATATGTTTATGAGGCTTACAAAAAGCCTCCTAAACCAAGAGTGAACATGCATCTCTTTGGGTACCAGCAGATGATAGGACAGGACCCCCAACAGTGGTTAGAGAAAAACAGTTCCAAAACTGTCCAAACACCTGAACTAACCACTATCCATCCACCTGAACTTAACCCAGATACTGTTGAGACCCCATCCAAAGCCTTATTGGCTTTGGAGACCCTCCTGAACTAATTATTTACTTGATGTGCAGGGAGCTTCTGCATGCTTAGATAGTCTTTGGTATGTAGATAGTGGAGGCTCCAGGCACATGACTGTATGTGGAGCCCTACTCAAAGAATTCAAAACTCATGGAGGGGGTGATATATCTTTTGGTAATAATAGTAAAGGGAAGGTGATGGGTTCTGGTACAGTACAGTCTGGAAATGTTAAGTTTGAAAATGTCAATCTGATAGACAATCTGAAATTCAACCTCCTTAGTGTCTCACAAATGAGTGATAAGGGCTATGGCTCATTCTTCACTAAGGATTGTTGTAGGATTGTTGGACCAGAAATGGTTAAAAAGATTGAAGAAATAATAAAAAATGGAAAAACTCAACTTGTTGCTCAAAGGAGTGGCAATGTTTATGTAGTTGATTTGTCAAAAGAGAGCCCCATGACTGATGCTTGTCTGTTCTCAGCTGGCTCAAACAAAGAGACAGAATTATGGCACAGGAGATTGGGGCACACAAATCTCAAGACAATAACTGTTGTGACACCCCAGGAAAACCAGGAAACCACGCAACCTAACTAGCTTCCTCAGTAGCTACGTGCTAAATTTTGGGACTAAATTTCTTTCAACTTGGGGATGATGTGACAACTCGTATTTCAGAACCTATCTTTGTGTTTGATGTAACCTGTATGAACTCTATGTGATCAATTGATTTGCATGTTATGTGAAATTGTGTATAAGTGTATAATAATCTTGACCACACAACACATGTACATTCGCACAAGCCCATTCGGGCCACACTCTTTGTACTCGAAACCCAAGGGCAGCCCATGAAGGGTTCGGCCCACTCCCTTATTTCGTATAACACCAAGGGTGTTAGTATAAATCCTACACTTTACCAAAACACACAAAGTTTAGCAAACCCTAAATTTCTCTCCCTCTCTTTCGAAGCCGACGGCAACATCCCCTTCTCTCGAAGCTTTCTTGTTTGAATCAACCCTTGTTCTATCCTCTAATCGGTTAGTATTTCACTATTGATTGTATGTTAGATGATGTTGTGGTTCGTATGTTTCTACATAATGATTTAGGGATGATATGTGATTGATTATGATGTAAATTGTTAAGGTTTGGTGTTCATATAATCGGCTCACATGTGTAGTATGTGTGGATCAATATAGGGTTGATAATCGTATGATGTTAAAGATGATAGAGAACCGAATGCATGTTAATCGGTTGTGGTGTGTTTATGTTCTGATGATTGGTTGTGTTGGAATTGTTAGGATACATGTTAGTAATCATGATCATGAGCCTGTTAATGTGTTTAAATGTTATGGTTGTTGTTTATGTTTTGAATATGATTAGGGTTCATAGGAATTAATGGATAAAAACCTTGATTTGGTCGAATAAGGGACTAGGTAGAAACTGTGATTGTGTTGATTGACTGTGTGCAAATATGGAAACTGTTAGATTAGAGAATCAGATTGCATGATTTTAGGAATGATGTAACCAATCTCACAAGGC
This sequence comes from Helianthus tuberosus, assembly GCA_030545235.1. Lineage (NCBI taxonomy): Eukaryota > Viridiplantae > Streptophyta > Magnoliopsida > Asterales > Asteraceae > Helianthus > Helianthus tuberosus. The sequence continues at coordinate 146,320,675 of CM060410.1, read as the reverse complement.
CCAGTCACACAAGGCCAAGTCGCACAAGGCCAGTCACACAAGATATGTTAGGGTACAATTACTAAAGCACATCGTATAACCTCTTTAAGCACAGTCGCACAACATCTTGTGGATCGCACAAGGTTGTGCTGATCGCACAAGATGTTGGGTCGCACAATATAATAGGTTGTGTTATGCTGTTGGGCCGAACAGCCCAAAACCCGATCGCACAAGTTAAGCTGGATCGCACAAGTGTAATTGGACCGCACAAGTTGATTGTCTGTTTGTATGTTTGGGTCGTATGGGTTTTGTATTGCATGTTATTAGGCCGGGTATGTTTTGGATCGCACAAACCGTTGTGAGTCGCACAAGATTGTGCTGGACGCACAACAGGTTGGGCCGGTTGTATTGGGCCTTAATATTGGATCGCACAAGATGATTAGGCTCGCACAAGCTCAACGACCCAATCATCTGTGTCGCACAAGATAGGCATTATGTGGATTTGACTGATGTACGTGTTCTACGTGTTTGCCATGATCATTACGTGTTCGTAACCTGTTAGCTTATGTGTAAACCTATGTGCACTACTTGAACCTAGACTTGACTTGTATGGTAACCATGTTAGGACGTGGTTGACCACATATAGCTCAAGTGACCTTTTCGTTTATCTACAGAGCTAACCTAAGGTGAGTTCACACTTTCTACAAGGCATGGGATTCCTGGTGGTTTGGGAATGGGTTAAGGAACTAGAATTAAACCTACATATTCTCCTTGGGTAGGATATGTACCTCCAACCTCCATAGGAAGGATGACAACATTAAAACCTCCATGTTCTCCTTGGGTAGAATACGTACCTCCATCCTCCATAGGAAGGATGACAACATATAATTTACTAGACAAAACTCTATCATGAAGTCCCTCATTTTTATATCGACTTGATCGTCGGACCAATGGTGAACGGGTCATTAGTTAAATAGCGCTATTAGGTTTGACAAGCCTCACACCGTGCCGCAGAGGACGGGGGTGGACTAATGGATCTGGGCACTTAGTCAATGATAATAGACATTGACGCAGGGCACATAAACAAGTCTTCAGTCAGTAGTCGATATGGTAACGGGTCTAGTGGTTAACATGGGGTAGCCCCCACTGGTTATGGTTTGGGAAACAAGGAATTGGTTAACTCATGGTTTTCGAAGGAACTTATGGATTTTGGAACAACTTTAAAATGGAAAACCAACTGTGAACTCGCTCAACTTTGTTGTTGATTCGTTGCTACATGCCTTGCAGGTCGTTAGGTGCTTAGATGGAGTTTGCACGAGAAGGACAGGTCATTGTGGGACATGGACTGTTGAGTTCCAAGTTAAACTTTATGAACTTGTGACTTATGTTTTGGTTTTAAATGTTATGCTTCCGCTGATAACTGGAACTTAGTAAATTTGTTTTGGACACCAATTATATTGTGGTTAGTTTTATATTTACTTTAATACGCTGTTCAATATGATTGGTGGCTTGATCCTGGTCATGTCACGCCTCCTGCGATGATACTCCGCTTGTGGAATTTGGGGGTGTGACAACTGCTTTGTCAAAACAGGGTTTAGTAAGAGGTCTTCCTCAAAAACTATTCACCTGTCCTGAGCATTGTGTTTCTTGCTTAAAAGTAAAAAAAAACATAAAAGCTCATTTAAGTCCATTGAAGAGTCCAAAACAACCAAGTGCTTGCAAATGCTGCACATGGATCTGTTTGGCCCAGTTAAAGTCATGAGTCTTAAAAAGAAAAGATATTGTTTGGTAATTATAGATGACTTTTCTAGGTTTACATGGACTTATTTCTTACATTCCAAAGATGAGACTGCAGGCATTCTGCAAGACTTTGTCAAACAGGTTGAAAATCAGTTTGACTTGCCAGTAAAAGTCTTCAGGAGTGACAATGGCGCAGAGTTCAGAAATAGGCAGTTGGATGAGTTTTCTGTGTCAAAATGAATTGTAAGGCAGTACAACATTCCAAGGACACCAGAGCAAAATGGGGTTGTTGAAAGAAAGAACAGGACACTCATTGAGGCTGCCGGAACCATGCTTGCTGATTCAGGTTTGCCATTAACTTTCTGGGCAGAGGCAGTAAACATTGCTTGCTATGTCCAGAACAGAGTTTTAATCAACCCCAGGCATCAAAAGACTGCCTATGAACTGCTGTATAAAATCAAACCACTGATCTTATACTTTAAAGTATTTGGCTGCCCATGCTTTATTTTGAACTTAAAAGACTCAATTTCAAAATTTGCAGCCAAAGCAGTGTTGCAAAAGTCGGATTCCTCGGCCGAGTACTCGGTCCTCGGACCTCCACCTTGGCGACTTCCTCCTAGGCGGTCTCAACTAGTCGGCCTCGGGAGTACTCGGTCCTAGTCGGCGCCTAGTCGGCCTAGTCGGAGCCTAGTCGGCCTAGTCGGAGCCTAGTCGGTCTAGGCGGTCAACGTGGTTTGTTGACTTTTAATCAGTCAAACTCGGTCAAAATCGGCCTACTCGGCCTTGTACTCGGACTACTCGGCCTTGTACTCAGACTAGTCGGACTTGTATTCAGAATATTTGAACTTTAAACATGTTTCATTTTAAATTATACCCAGTTGACATGAATTATGCTTATTTTAACACATAAATAATATATAACAATTAATTTTCTTTATATTTACCATGTCCGCGTACTCCCCGAGTACTCCGATTACTCCCAACTCCCCAGTCGGCCGACTAGGGACCGCCTAGCGACTTTTACAACACTGAGCCAAAGTAGACAGTGGATATCATTTGGGATACTCAACCACTGCTAAGGCCTACAAAGTGTTTAACACAAGGACCAAAATAGTGGAAGAGACTTTGAATGTAAAGTTCAATGAACTTTCTTCAATGAAAATCCCTGCAAACCCTGTAGAGTTGTTTAATCTTGATAAATTTACTTTTGAAAATGTTTCTGTTAAGACTAACAGTGCAGGTCCATCTCAAAATCCTCCATCAGACAATGGGTATGAAGTGCTTCTTCCACTGCAAACCTTCAAATCCATTGCCAGAGCAGCAGATGTTCAAAACAGCTGTCAAAGCTCAACCACTGCTACCTCAACAGTAGTTGACCAAAGTAGCCCTTTAACCCCTGCTTCCACATCATCAAACACTGTTGATAAAAGTCCTTAAAAAGTGGATTAAGTCAACATGTTTTCACCCCAATTCCACCTATTCTTCCACCTCCATTTCAAGACACTGTTGGATCATCAAAGTCACCAACAGTTGTTAGCTCAGATGATTCACATCTGTAGCCCTGACCATTAAATGCCATTGTTCCATACAAAGGAGATCTGATCTTCTTGAAGTCTCATCCACCTGACCAAATCATTGCCAAAATCAGTGAAGGGGTGCTCACAAGAAGCCAATCCCAAAACATCTGTCTTTTTGCTGGTTTTCTATCACTCCATCAGCCAGTCAAGTACCAAGAGGCACTAAAAGACAACAGCTGGGTAGAGGCCGTGCAAGAGGAGCTCCAATAGTTTAAAAGACAACAAGTATGGGAGCTTGTGCCACTGCCAGATGGTGTGAGTCCTATTGGCACAAAGTGGGTCTTCAAAAACAAAACTGATGAAAGGGGCATTGTTGTCAAGAATAAAGCAAGGCTAGTGGTTCAAGGTTTCAGACAGGAAGAGGGCATTGATTATGATGAAACGTTTGCCCCTGTAGCAAGATTGGAAGCTATTAGACTGTCCCTGGCCTCTGTGGTAAAATTCAAGAAGAGGTATATTTTTGTCAACCTCCTGGTTTTGAGGATCCATTTAATCCAAATCATGTCTACAAGCTAAACAAAGCTTTGTATGGCTTGAAACAAACACCTAGAGCCTGGTATGAAACTCTTTCCACCTTTCTTCTCTCTATTGGTTTCACAAGAAGTAAAATAGACAAAACATTGTTTTTAAAATGGAGAGAGAAAGACTTGATGATTGTCCAGATTTATGTGGATGACAACATTTTTGGAAGCACATGTTCTAAAATGTGTGAAGATTTTAGACAACTCATGACAGCTGAGTTTGAAATGAGTGCAATGGGTGAACTACAGTGTTTCCTTGGTCTACAAGTGAAACAACTACAAAATGGAACATTCATTCATCAAAGCAAATATGCTAAAGAACTTTTTAACAAATTTGAGATGAATGATTGTAAACCATGTAGTACACCTATGGCAACCACCAAGCTAGTCATGACTGATGAAAAGGATGATTTAGTGGATCAAACTTTATATAGAAGCATGATTGGGTCTTTATGGTACCTAACTGCATCTAGGCCAGACATCATGTTTGCAACATGTGTTTGTGCAAGATCCCAATCAGCCCTTAGAAAGTCTAACCTAATAGCTGTGAAAAGGATACTCAGATACATAAAAAGTGCTCCCACACTTGGTATCGGGTATCCTGCTAATGGGAATTTTAAGCTTTCAGGTTTCACAGATAGTGACTTTGCTGGGTGCAATGCAACAAGGAAGTCCACATCAGGAGGGTGCCAATTTCTAGGTGATTGCTTAGTATCTTGGCAAAGCAAAAAACAAGCAGCTGTTTCAACATCCACTGCTGAAGCAGAATATATAGTTGCTGCAAGTTGTACAGCCCAACTGTTATGGCTTCAAAATCAACTGCTGGATTTTGGTATCACTGCCTTAAAGACACCTCTCATGTTGGACAGTCAGGCAGCAGAAAATATCATCAAAAATCCAGTCTCTCACTCAACCACCAAGCACATTGATATCAGACATCACTTTGTGAGGAATTACTATGAAAAAGGTTTAGTTTCTCTGCATCATGTTCATACCAAAGATCAGCTGGCAGATGTGCTAACAAAAGCATTAGACACATCTACCTTTGAAAGCTTGATCTCTAGGATTGGCATACTGAACATGGAATAACAGGCAAAATCCTGTCTTTCTATGAATAAAAGCATTAAAATGTTTTCAGAAAATCAAAATTTCATCCTTAAAAATAGCTAAAAAATGAAAATTTTCATTAATCCTTAAAAGTCTGCCATAACCACTGTTTTGTTTCAAACATCTGTTTTGCTGAATGTTGTCCACTGCTGAAACTCACCGATGTTCTCTCATCTCTTTGTTAATCACTGTTGTCAAACCTCAGTGTTTTAATCCACTGATAGGCTATCCACTGATAGCTTAAAGTCAGCCATTGTTTTCATTTTTAACCGTCGCGAACCACCGATATTGCTCCATCAGTGGTTTCCTAAGCAACTGTCTTCCATTACTAATCAGAGGTTGGCACGTGGACAATACTTAGCGGTTGTAACAACCGTTTAAATTTCTAGTTTTATATAATAAAAGATACTTAATTTTAGATAAAAAGTACCTTGGTTTAACATTAGTACAAAATAAAAGTTTCAAAGTAACACCTACTAGTCAACTACCAACTAGTTTAAACATTCATAACATGATTAGCAAATCATTTACATCAAAAACATTGTCTAGACAAAGTTAAGTTGACGCGGGAGCTTTCAAAATGCGCGTTCGGTTCTTGATAACATGCTTGATCACGATCCGGAAACGACCCCATCTTTACCTAGAGTCAAAACCACTTTGAAAGTTAGTCTTGACATAAATATAATGCATATAAACAAGTTCTAGTATCAAATCGTCAAAACGAAAATAAAATTTCAATTTTGATCATGTCGCGTGTCGCGAAGGATTTTCGCGTGGCGCGGGAGGTCCCGCGTGTTGCGCCAATGTCTTAGGCTCCCCTCGCGTGGCGCGGGGGAGTGCGTTTTCCAGCAGGTCCAGTTTCTGGACCTGCATTTTTACCCAGCTCCGGAAATTCACAAAAATCCAACTTTAAATCCTCATAACTTTTTACTCGGTTATCCGTTTTAGGTGATTCTTTTTCCTATGAGTCCGTAATAAAATTACGGAGCCAACCGTGTAAATTTTATATTACAAAAACCGAATTACGAGTACATGGTTTACAAAATCCTTGTTTTAATTATTCGACCCATTAGCTATATGTGCATAATACCAATTTCTCATTCTAAAACCTTTTAGATGCAATTACCCAAGTCCCCGGGCTTATAAATCTTGGCGTATCTATACCCAACACTAACAAGATATGAGACTCTCAAGTCCCTTCATTCATGATTATTTCAATGCATAATCTTAACCCGTTTGGTTGTCGAGTGAAAGCCATCACTTCAATGACACATCCAACACGTAAATTATACTACGACACCATTTGTACACTAATACCAAACATTTATGCATAATGTAACGGGACTCAAGTCGCGTACTTGCATAATTCTTAAATGTTGATTTCTCACCATAATTACCCATTCCCGGGCTTGTCAACCTTAGCGTATCACTTCCATTCCATAGCTTACGCTTTATAACCCAATTTAAGGAGTGATGTTTAAGTCGTTTCAAGCACTACCAATTCGACCATTATTTAACCCGTTGGGTTTGTCGAGTGAGTTACATCACTTCATTGACATTCCAACATGGCAATTTTAAACAATAACATCAACAAGCATATTTATTTAACTAGTTTGACCCGTTTGGTTGTCGAGTGAATTACACCACTTCATTGTCATACCAAACGTCATCATTTTCGCCATATCAATATTAAACATATCCACGACTAGGTTTATCTACATAAATGTAACGAGACGACAAGTCACGTACCTTTCAAGCACCCCTTTCAAGCGCGCGTCACCACCAGCTTGTCCACTTGACGCTCCGGTTTCTTTTCCTATAGAGTTCAATCACAACCCGTTTAGAACTCTTTTGTTTACATAATACGCATAATTTGCCATAACTATACAAACACGCGTTTTAGCTCAAATTTCCAGTTTTTAATCCTCTTTTAGGCATTTTCACAAACAACTTAAGGGCATAATTTCTCACAATTCATAATGAAGTTCAACACTTGTTATTTAGCCAAGATAAATATCAATTTAGGCTAATTCACATCAATTTTCATATTACTCAAATCTGAACTTGTTTCATAGAACTCAAATTATACTAAGATAGCATCATAATCCTAGTGTTCAACATGTTTCTACAAAACCCACCTATCACCTTCAATGGTGATTATGGATTTCACAAGAAATAGGCAAAAATTCAACAAGTAATTGACTACGGTTTATCTCTAGACACTACTTCATTCCAAACAACTAACATGCAACATCAATTCTGAATTTCTTGAATTCACTCAGAAATTTGGATGAAGATTTTCCATGGAAATTACATACCTTATGATCCCTTTTTAGAGGAGATCACAGTTTCGTGCTTGAAAATCGATTTGGAACTGATTTGAACCTCCAATTTGATCAATTTGGCACAAGTTAGGGTTTGGTGGGGGAGCTCTTGTTCGCCCCTGTTGTTTGATCGACCAGACACACCTTTGTGTGTGTTTGGTGTGTGTTATTTGTTTTTAATTAAGTTAAGTTTCAAGTTCTACGCATAAGCCCCTCAACTTTTATATAGGTTATAATTCAGGCTTTTTAATTCATTCATGTTTTACTACAAGACCTATAACCATATTTGTTTTATTATGTCGAGACACTAACTAACTAGGTTATTCATTGCTAGTTATTTTGTGGGTTCCGGGAGTTATAACCCATTTTATTTTAAGTCCCGTTAACTCGGGCTTCTTATAAACTTACTTTTCTCAAAGCTTTTATTCTCCTTTTTAATTAATATTAGGATTATTTGTTTAAATCCTAATATTCACCGGGTTAATTTTACTACTAACAATATTTTACCTGTTCATTATTATTAACATGTTTCAATTTCCCATCCCATTTTCGGGGTGTTACAAGTCTACCCCCCTTAAAGAGGTTTCGTCCCCGAAACCTTCTTTACATAGTCATTGGTTTGACCAACGAACCTAGTTTCATTTTCATGACATTCTTTCTTTTTTGTAAAGAGTTATCATTCGTATTGACATGGGTGTCTTTTATGTATAAGTCCTCATTGATCTTAACTTTCACCTTATATTTCTTATCTTTGTCGTATATTTGAACTAGTTTCCATTTAACCACTCGGTCATACTAGTCCATCCACATGTTTACTCCACGCTAATCTTGTATTGACAAGTGCTTTGAATAAGTCACAATACTATCCCGATTTTGAATGGTTTTCTACCGGCTAGACTGATTTTTCACCGTCACTTCATACCCCGTCACTCAGTATACCATATTGCCATACTCGGCCTTACTTAAGTTTATGATCTACTATCCCACAACTCATGCTATGACATGGTTATATTCTATATCACTTTTGTGACTATGATCGCATCGCATTGCGTCATATTTAAGTTTTTATAAACTTTTCATTATCAAAAATCTTCTTTCTAACGTATTGTCTTACACCTCTCGGTGTTAAGACCCATATCCTTTATTATTAGCTATTTCCATTTTCTCTCACAATATTCATATTTGTTAAAAACGTTGTTTCTCACTAAAAGCGAATTTTAGTTTAACGTTTTTCTCTTTAACTTATGTCAATTACTCATACCAGGAATTGACGACAAGAATTTATTCTTTTTTTCCGCTATTAAATTACGCGGGAAATCGTAACCAATCCCCATACTTTACCCCAATTGACCCGTAGGTTCTTTTGCTTAGCCTCGTATGTTATTTCTTTAGATTTTCACCTTTTTAAGGTGAGACCCCAATAGTTCATCTCTTTTTATTTGTGACCCAAGGGTCTTTTTGGTCCCGTAGACCTTAACATTTGCTTGTAATCTCAAAGGTTATGATGATCCCGTGGATTCATCTTTTACTCGCGCCTTTATAAAAATGTATATCTACATATATAGCGTCCAGACATCCCTTGTTATGTTTGGAATCATTTATTTTTGCTTTTGAATTCTATTGAACTTGACCGTAGTCTAAGGCTACATTTGTTTTCGTTTGAGCTATTCTTCCGACTCTATGACTTCTTACGTTATTACGCGCCGGTTTGTTCCCCGCTTACCGTTATCTGGTTTGCACTACATTTCCTTCTTCTTGTTTGACTTGTTCGTGTGAATTTCATCACTTATGACAGTCAAACTTTATCCCTATGCCTTGACATTATCAATTGTCGGTTTATATTTTCGTTTACTTTGATTCTTATCCCTTCCCTTGGGCTCATTATTCTAATGTAATACGCTTCCGTTACCCGGCTCGCGTTTTCCTTAATTATCAAACATTTTACTTATTTGATTTGAACACCCATCTTTCTCTTGTTCGTGACCCATAGGTCCGTCCTTTTTATTAACTTCCCGAAGGTCCATTTCTTAAGCCTTATTCGGTAGAACCACTATTACTGTTATATGACTTTTGGGGTTTACTCGTTTTCGTTCCATCATTTTTAAAATGTTAATTTTATTACTCTTTTATACAATCACACCCATCAACGTGATTATTGTTCTTCCTCATAAGGATTTAATTCATAACGTGTTACTTGGATGGTTACCCATACCCAAGTTTTTGATTCTTCATTTAACGGTACTTTCTTATTCGCAATGGTGAATAATACGTATCATTCATTTAGTTTTCCTTGAGGGTATTTCTCGCCCAAGTCTTAATTTCTCATTCTTAGCCTTAATCCATTGTCTAATTGTTGCCCAACGTTATCTTAATGAAATTTTAATACATGTACCTGCGATACTCACCCCGATGGGCTTTCTCTCAACTTGTTAATCTTTTCTTTCTTTGCCGTCATCATGGTGACTTATAGGCTTTCCATTATTTCGGGTTAAACGGCTTTAGTACCCCTTTCCGACTTTCCCATAGATCCTTTCGCGTATCTCCTTAGTTATGAGGGATACCGTGTCGTCACCAATTATGGTTGGCATCATTCCATTGTAACAATAATAGAAATCAATTCATTTCATTTTATTATTCCATGTCGTTGTATGGAATTTACTCACATAGTTTATCAATATAAACGATGTTTCTACATGTTTTTATTTGGTTTGGCCAAGACTATAATCTAGTCTTTGCCATTTACTACTATTTCAAATCTCCGGGTTCGGGTGTAATTACACTCCTTCCCAATACATCATTTATTTACTTTATTAAGTTTCCCGGGTTCGAGCGTATGCGCACTCTTTCCCATTACGACACTTGTCTTTCATTGCATTCTCGGGTTCGAGTGTACGCGCACTCCTTCCCATTGCATTATTTATCAAGACTACTTTTACCCCAGTTTCACATACTCGCCATTATTTATTTATTTTGATATATATATATATATATATACATACATATATATTTTTCTTTTACATAATTCATTCATTTCGCTAATCACATATGCCCATATGCAACTATCGTTCATTGTGTGAATTGTTGCATTCTACTTGTCTTATCGTAATTCAGAACGTGTACCTGATTGATACTCGCCCTGATGTACTCCGTTGTCTTAAGTCATCACTTGATTTAGGTTCTTTGCTAGCGTGTCCTTTGTCATGCTTCCGAACCTTCCGCTCTTTAGATTATTTATCCCCCGTCATCTTCAGATGCGGTCATCATATCATTCGAACATTTCCAATTTATTACTAATCTTGCAATTCAATGTTGCCCGTATTGTTATACGAGACATTCAAATATACTTACTTTACAAGTACTTATTTTACAATCAATTTATGATTAGGATTCATACTACTTAATTTTTATTATTTTTTTTACCAACACTAGACATCTCGAATCTGAAATGTTTATATCAATTCAAACATTTCGTTTCATTGTCACTTGCATCTTTCATTTTGATATAGCCAAGTTTGTAACTTACTTAAACCATTCGTGTTTAGTGCACTTTCCGGGTTTGAGTGTGTTAACACGCTCTTCCCATGCACGTCCATTCACCTTTCTTTTTCTAACATTTAATAAAATCTACTAAAGTAACTAATTCTTACCGGACGTTTGATCAAGCTTGAACCGAACACACTTTGTAAACAACCTTGAGCTCTGATTACCAACTTGTAACGATCGTTTAAATTTCTAGTTTTATATAATAAAAGATACTTAATTTTAGATAAAAAGTACCTTGGTTTAACATTAGTACAAAATAAAAGTTTCAAAGTAACACCTACTAGTCAACTACCAACTAGTTTAAACATTCATAACATGATTAGTAAATCATTTACATCAAAAACATTGTCTAGACAAAGTTAAGTTGATGCGGAAGCTTTCAAAATGCGTGTTCGGTTCTTGATAACATGCTTGATCACGATCCGGAAACGACCCCATCTTTACCTAGAGTCAAAACCACTTTGAAAGTTAGTCTTGACATACATATAATGCATATAAACAAGTTCTAGTATCAAATCGTCAAAACGAAAATAAAATTTCAATTTTGATCCTGTCGCGTGTCGCGAAGGATTTTCGCGTGGCGCGGGAGGTCCCGTGTGTCGGGCCAGAGTCTTAGGCTCCCCTCGCGTGGCGTGGGGGAGTGCGTTTTCCAGCAGGTCCAGTTTCTGGACCTGCATTTTTACCCAGCTCCGGAAATTCACAAAAATCCAACTTTAAATCCTCATAACTTTCTACTCGGTTATCCGTTTTAGGTGATTCTTTTTCCTATGAGTCCGTAATAAAATTACGGAGCCAACCGTGTAAATTTCATATTATAAAAACCGAATTACGAGTACAAGGTTTACAAAATCATTGTTTCAATTATTCGACCCATTAACTATATGTGCATAATACCAATTTCTCATTCTAAAACCTTTTAGATGCAATTACCCAAGTCCCAGGGCTTATAAATCTTGGCGTATCTATACCCAACACTAACGAGATATGAGACTCTCAAGTCCCTTCATTCATGATTATTTCAATGCATAATCTTAACCTGTTTGGTTGTCGAGTGAAAGCCATCACTTCAATGACACATCCAACGCGTAAATTATACTACGACACCATTTGTACACTAATACCAAACATTTATGCATAATGTAACGGGACTCAAGTCGCGTACTTGCATAATTCTTAAATGTTGATTTCTCACCATAATTACCCATTCCCGGGCTTGTCAACCTTAGCGTATCACTTCCATTCCATGGCTTACGCTTTATAACCCAATTTAACGAGTGATGTTTAAGTCGTTTCAGGCACTACCAATTCGACCATTATTTAACCCGTTGGGTTTGTCGAGTGAGTTACATCACTTCATTGACGTTCCAACATGGCTATTTTAAACAATAACATCAACAAGCATATTTATTTAACTAGTTTGACCCGTTTGGTTGTCGAGTGAATTACACCACTTCATTGTCATACTAAACGTCATCATTTTCGCCATATCAATATTAAACATATCTACGACTAGGTTTATCTACATAAACGTAACGAGACGACAAGTCACGTACCTTTCAAGCACCCCTTTCAAGCGCGCGTCACCACCAGCTTGTCCACTTGACGCTCCGGTTTCTTTTCCTATAGAGTTCAATCACAACCCGTTTAGAACTCTTTTGTTTACATAATACGCATAATTTGCCATAACTATACAAACACGCGTTTTAGCTCAAATTTCCAGTTTTTAATCCTCTTTTAGGCATTTTCACAAACACCTTAAGGGCATAATTTCTCACAATTCATAATGAAGTTCAACACTTGTTATTTAGCCAAGATAAATATCAATTTAGGCTAATTCACATCAATTTTCATATTACTCAAATCTGAACTTGTTTCATAGAACTCAAATTATACTAAGATAGCATCATAATCCTAGTGTTCAACATGTTTCTACAAAACCCACCTATCACCTTCAATGGTGATTATGGATTTCACAAGAAATAGGCAAAATTTCAACAAGCAATTGACTACGGTTTATCCCTACACACTACTTCATTCCAAACAACTAACATGCAACATCAATTCTGAATTTCTTGAATTCACTCAGAAATTTGGATGAAGATTTTCCATGGAAATTACATACCTTATGATCCCTTTTCAGAGGAGATCACAGTTTCGTGCTTGAAAATCGATTTGGAACTGATTTGAACCTCCAATTTGATCAATTTGGCACAAGTTAGGGTTTGGTGGGGGAGCTCTTGTTCGCCCCTGTTGTTTGATCGACCAGACACACCTTTGTGTGTGTTTGGTGTGTGTTATTTTGTTTTTAATTAAGTTAAGTTTCAAGTTCTACACATAAGACCCTCAACTTTTATATAGTTTATAATTCAGGCTTTTTAATTCATTCATGTGTTACTACAAGACCCATAACCATATTTGTTTTATTATGTCGAGACACTAACTAACTAGGTTATTCACTCCTAATTATTTTGTGGGTTCCGGGAGTTATAACCCGTTTTATTTTAAGTCCCGTTAACTCGTGCTTCTTATAAACTTACTTTTCTCAAAGCTTTTATTCTCCTTTTTAATTAATATTAGGATTATTTGTTTAAATCCTAATATTCACCGGGTTAATTTTACTACTAACAGTATTTTACATGTTCATTATTATTAACATGTTTCAATTTCCCATCCCATTTTTGGGGTGTTACAGCGGTCAGATCTTTTGTAACCGCTGCCACGTCAGCATTCACTTTTTCCACCTATAAAACCCTGATCAAAACCCCAAACAGGGTTTTCATTGTCGAATCGAATTCAAAATTCCTTTCTCAAAGCAGTTACCATCAATTTCTCTCAAATCACTCATCTTCTTCATTCGCTCATACTCACCTTAGATTCATCATGGCCCTTCCATTCAAAACCCCACATAACGACCTGTGTACACTTGCAAAAACAAGTCAAAACACAGACTTTCACTCCGTTAATGATGCACTCTCGTCCTCAAAGTACAAAAATTTGTTGACTTGCAATGAAGCTATCTTCCTGGACACTCAACAGGAATTCTAGAAAAAATGCGAAAATCGAATCTAAGGACAAAAAGCCCTTAGCCATTAATTCTTCAATAAAGGGTGTTCCAGTTACAATCACACCCCAAACAATTTCAGAAGTGTTTGAACTCAACGATCTTACAGGTAAAAGGTCATTCCCAAAGTCTGAGTGTCAAACTGATTTTATTGAGAGAGAGTATGATCAGGAAATGAAAAAAGATACTTTACACAAAGGCAGTTTTTACTTACAAAAGAAATTTTCAAAGGATAATGCACAAACCCCATTCAAATAAAAAGCCTATCATCTGAAACATTTACAAGGCTGTTAAAACCTTCTAAAACACAAACAGAGGTTCCTGAGCAGACTTTAGCAGCAACCACTGCTCCTCAGGCATCTGTTGTTGAGCCCACTGCTCAAGGTGATCACAGCAGCACAACCACTGCTGTGAAACCCACACCTAAAATCACCAAAAGACCTAAAAAGAAAAATATCCAAAAGCCCCCCAAACCCACTAAAAGGTAACTCTGGAAGATGAGGTCCCAGAGGGTATACCTATGACAACATCAAAGTCACCAATAACCACTGCTGCTACTTCCTCACAGCAGTTGGAAGAAAGATCTCAACCTAAGCCTAAAACTCCTCCTACATCTTCTCAAAAGGATCAGGTTGTAAGAACAGGGACACCACATTATGATGCTCTGGAATCACTTGATTCCATCATCCACAGCCCACCTCCCGGGGAAAATTCTCTTTCTACCCCTATCCTCACTGCACAAATTCCACCCACAATAAAACCTCTGTTGGATGCACTTGATTTAGCCCAGACACAAATCAGTTCTTCTCAATCATAGGATTGGCATCCTTTCTCATCAGAATACCTCTACTGGTGAGCTTAGAATGGTAAACTCTGCTGAAGAAAGAAGTCCCCAGTACCAAGAAAAAGGGGCATCAGTGGATTATTTTTGGGAAACTATCCCTAAGTCAACCACTGATACAACCACCACTGGTGGGAAATCAGATGATCCCATTAACTTGGGTAATGGTTTAAAATACAGAGAATTGACGGAGAGGGCTGATAAACTTGATAACTCTGTTGCAGAAATCAAAACCATGCTGCAACAGTTGTTACAAGCTTAAAAGGCTACACCCACTACTGCAACATCTATAACCGCTACTACATCTCCTGCTGAACTCTGGAATCTATTTCAACCAATGCTTCATCAACAAAGACAATATGCTGATCAACAACATGAAGTTCAAATTCAAATGATCAGAAATTTGATGGAAGCTAGGTTCAGGGATACCCAAGCAGACATCAAGGCAATTAAGGCCCATTTGTTACAAACCACTGGCACCGCTCCTCCTTCAATCATATTTGTTGAAAATCCTCCTAATGATGCCAAAAAGGGGGAGAAAAAGAAGAAGGGATATGAAGATGGCCTATATATCAAACCAGATCCATTGTCTAAACTGGTTGTGGAAATCCCTAAGCCAGATGGTTCCAAAAAGGTTGATGAGTCTCAAAATGCCCTTGCTGCAGCAAAGGCAGACATGAAAGAGACTGTGGAGATAAAAGGGGCTAAAAGGTTTGAGTAGGAGAAGAAAGTTTTGATGCAAAGGGAAGAGCAGGGTACTTCTGAGCCCAAGGATGAGCAGGAAAATCCTAAGCCAAAAAAAAGACAGCCTACTAGAAAAGTAAGGCAACCCAAAACCACACCTTCCAAAGCCACAAAACATACTCCTCAAACATCCAAAAGCTCCTCTCATCAAACCTCCAAACCAACAGATGTTGAGATACCTGTTGTATCAACAGTTGTTGGTACTTCAGTTGTATCAACAAATGTTAACCCAACAACTGCCACCACTACCACAATTCACACTCAATCCACTGCCACACCAAAAACAATCTTACCACCACAAACACCACCTGCTAAAAAGCAGAAGACAATAATTGACACATCAACTGTTGTAGTGACAACAGTGGTTGAAACACCAGTTGTTTCAACAACTGTTAGTCAGATACCTACCACCTCAATCACCACCTCTCAATCCACAAATCCACCACCAACCTCTCCTAAACTCAAAAGGAGAAGGGTAACCAACATTGTACTGGAAGATGACACTTCCCCAACTCCAATATCTACACAACCACTGCCCATTGTGCCTATTCTAAACCCTGTTCCATTATCATCAGCCCAAGTTCAAAATCCAATCACTGCTATTGTTCCTATGGGACTTCAATACCCATTGGATCTTCCAGCAGTTAGGGAGGAGATAAAATCATTCTACTCTGAAGATGACCCTGCAAAAAGGAAACTTCCTTCCATCCAAGGTTATCCTTTCCCAAGAAACATAGAAGAATATCTCAAGATAAAAGCCCAACAAGAAGAGGATATATCTAAAAGAGATACAGAGGGGAAATCTGATAAAGAGATTCAGAGAAATTTGCAATACCTGCTCACCAAGGTCAAAACTTTAGAACAGTTCTCAAAAGATTTGTGCCAAAAACTGTCTGAAAAGGATGATGAAAGTATGAGGCAAGACTACCTTGAGTACATCATGGCATACAAAAAGTACAGAGCAGATAAGCATCAATACAAAGAGTGGACTATCAGTGAACTACAAGAAGAGATAGCCAGAATTCAAAAGATGCTTAAAGAAAAGGTAAAGCAAACTCCTCCTGTATGGGCCAAGTACAAGAAGAATGTACCAGAAAGGACCCTAAGGCTGAAAAGAATGAAAGAAGAACTAATTGCTGCTGATTATGGGTCAAGGATCCAGGTCACAAGGTGGACAGAGGAGAAAATGTTAGCCACTTACAAGAGTTTGGAAGAGTTGAGGAAGAGGGATCCCACTGCTCCTCAAAAGCCTAACTATCCTGAAGCTGTGGTTCCAGTCAAGCCACAAAAGTTACCATTCAGGAAACCCACTGTTCCACCTGCTGCCATCTTTTATCAAAGAAAGAAACAAAATAAGATGGATAGAGCATTATCAAAAGAAGACCAAGTTTCAAAAGAATATATCATGAAGATGGTTCTTCAGACACTTATGGTAGAAAAACAAGGATCAACTCAATCTCAAGACCCTGCCAAAGTTGTCATCACCAGGCCTCAATCTCCAAACTCATCATCAATAAAAACTCTCCCAAGAAACCCAAAGGATTCAAAAATACTAAAGTGGAAGTCTGATCAAAAGACCCACATATTGACTTTGCTTAGATCCAATAGAGAGGTGAAGCACATATCAAGGGAACAAGCACTTGGCCTGGGTGTTTGAAGATCTGCAGGATCTCCTTGAGCTTCCACTATGCAGGGATGAGGAGGATACAAATTCCATGGACTTTGAATTACAATTCAAAGGACAAGTCAGGGAATTTTTGATGAGGCAATAAAAATCCAAAATAATGAAGGGTTTTGGCATCATCTGTTCCAGGGGGAGATTGTTGGGATTGAACTCTATAAAGGAACAATTGATTAAAGCCAAAACTGGATCAGATCAGTGGATTCAGAATAAGCAGTTGTTTGCATCAGTCTTTCCCCTTGGAAGTGGCCCTAACATCTAATGACCTCCATCTACTGTTCTTCTACAACAACTGTTGTCCCTCAACAACTGCTGATCACTAAAGACTGTTGAAGTTCAAGCATTGATGCTCAATCTACTTTCATGGTTCAAGTACTGTTGAAGACACAAGCACTACTAGGAGTATAATAGTGGAATGAGAAGCAGTAGTTTAGTTTATTTTTTTGTATTGTAATTGTAATCAGTAGTTAGAAAACAGTGGTTAGAGGTTGTTAGGAGGTTAGATGTCACTTTCATGGTGATGTCAGCAAAGATGCTTTAGTGGTTTGTTCTGTACTATAAATAGAACAGTACCCTGTACTGTTCTATTAGCTCTTTTTTCACCAAGTCATTCTCTACGAACAAACCATAGTGAGTTCAGGCTGAGGGGGAGATTGTATTGCATGCATGCATTGTGATTGAATATTGTAATAAATATAATCATTCAATTTCATGTCAAACATGTGGTTTGAAAGCAATTCTCTTATTTGATTGTGTGTTGAAAGTTTGTTCCATTTTAATTCCGCTGCAATTACTCATTCATATTCATAATTCTCAAACAAAAACACAATCATAAGAAACTCAGATCCTAGCATATATGTTATTATGGTTGTGAAACACTAAACGGGACATGGCATAGAAATACGAGACAGAAGTGGTGTGTCTGAAGCATGGTGGATACGCCGCTGGTACTTCCTATATATAAGTGTTTCAGGCATGTTACCAACTTTTGTACCACGTGCCATGCGAAACTTAGTGTTTTGCAGACCGGTCATGAGATTGTTGAATACTAAGCTATAGGAAACTACTTGTGTAATCTATGTGGAATCTATGTGTGATCTATGTACACTCTATCATGATCTATGTGTAATCTATATATGTGTTGTTTTGAGAAACAAAATACGAAACGTAGCCTAGCACCGAAGACGAGGCGGAGGTGGCATGTCTAAAACATGGTGGATACGCTGCTGGTACTTCCTATATATAAGTGTTTCTTGCATGTTACCGAACCTTGGTACCAATCGCTAAGTGAAGTTCATAGTTTTGTGGACTCGGGATGAAGTTGTTGAATCTACTGGGTTAATCTATGTTATTGAATCTACTTGGTTAATCTATGTGAAATCTATATGAGATGTGATGGAATCTAATGGTTCACGGAGCATGACACCGATGACGAGACGGACGTGGTATGATTGAAGCATGGTGGATACGCCGCTGGTACTTCCTATATATAAGTGCTTCCGTCATGTTGCCGAACTTTCATAGCATGTGCCATGCGGGATTTCGTTGTTTTGTGGTTGTTAACGCTAATCTATGTGAATCTATTGGAATCTATGTGAATCTATTGGAATCCACTGGAACCTATTGGAAACTATGCGAATCTATTGGGTTAATCTATGTGAATCTATCGGGTTAATCTACGTATGTATGATGATGATGATGAGTGTGTGTTATGTTTGGCAATTACGACACGAAACATGACACACAGTATGAGGCGGAAGCGATGTGCACGAAGCGTGGTGGATACGCCGCTGGTACTTCCTATATATAAGCGTTTCTGACATGTTGCCAAACTTCGTACAACATGCCATGTGAAGGTCGTGGGTTTGAGGTGTCCAATCTATCGGAATCTATGTGAAACTTGTTGGAAACTTGAATCTTTAAATCTATGTGGATCTTGTTGAATCTAGAGTCTTAATCTATCGTGTGTGAATCTATACTGTGAGACTTTTGACTTATACGATCCTCTTATTGGATCTTTAGATGTCTTCTCGTAGGCTATCCGACACTCTTAAGAGATCCAGGGAAAAGTCTCAGAAAAAGATGATGTCCTTCATGGCCGACCAGATCGCTCGAGTCGTGCAAAAGATCGTCTCTGAGATCCAAGGATCAAACACTCCTCCATCCTCTGTAGACTCGAAGGCATAGAAGATAAAGCCTACAAAGTTCAGCTACAAACATTTCATCTCTTGCAACCCTAAGCCTTTCACGGGCAGTGATGGGGTGACCGCAATGCTCGAGTGGTTTGACAGCATCGAGGTTACCTTCATTAACAGCGAGTGCCCAGATCATCTAAAGAGTAGGAGTGAAATAGGAATGTTTCAAGGCAGAGCGTTCGAGTCATGGTCTAATGAGAGAAACATCCGTTCGAATGAAGAAGCCTATGCTCTTCCATGGACCGAGGTGCATGAACTAATGATTCTTGAGTTCTGCCCTCCCCATGAACAATTAAAGCTTGAAGAAGAGTTCTGGCACTTGAAGCAGATTGGTGATAATAATTTGGCTTATACTACTCGTTTCAAGCAGCTCAGCTTGATCGTTCCTCACTTGGTTTCTACTCCTAAGCGCATGATAACCAAGTATATCAATGATCTACCTCCTGCTATGCGTGATTCTATTGAAGCATCTCAGCTTGATACTATTAAGGAAGTCTATCATCTTGCAGCTAGTCTCAACAACAACCGTGTCTGTGATAAGCTTCATTCCGCTCACTTCTGGACCCTTCGCTCCCGGTTAGTGCTCTTTGGCCCGGTCTATTTTGTCTGATATGATATCATGTAGCCAGGAAAAAGGGATCTACTAGTCATCGCCTTTGAGCTGGGAAAAGCATTTACCTGGAGTCGGCTATTCCTGATTCAGCAAAGGAAAGAAGCCTTGATCCCAAGACTAGTTGTGTCTTTTTCGACTAGTGAGTTGTTGCCTAGCCTTGGTCACTGAACTCGGTCACTGAAAGACCTTTCGAGTCGAACTCAAGTGGAAATAATCAGACTGCTTCCATACCTTATCTCAGGTTATCCTTTAGTGCAGGTATGGGCACTATCCTCGCAGTAAGGGAGAGGGAGATACTTGTTTTCTAACTCTGATAGCAATCAAGTACTAGCTCCAACCGCTTACTGGAAGAGCAGAGAGCGCTTTTCTCTTTAGTAGAGTTAGTCGACTTAAGGGGGGCATTGTCAGGGAATATAATATCATCACCATTAAGAGAAAAAAGCTCAAGTGATTGTCTCTTTGCTAGAGCAGAGCCACTGGACACTGGGAGGGAAGGGAGGAAGTCCACTGTTCCCTTTCCTTAAAGACGAGTAAGTGCCGGTACTACACTTTACTTAGCCGAGTTAGTCCCATTCATTAAAGAAGAGGAGCTTGTATTGGAGTGCGCTGGTTCAATGACTAGAGGAGCAGCAAGAGCATCCAGTGTTTCAATAGTAGGGACAGAACAACACTACAGGCAGAAAACAACATAAGAAAGAGAATCAGTATACTAGAAAGCAGGAAAGAAGCTTGCTATAAAATCACTTTTCCGTGGAAAGGCAGCAAAGAAGTCGACTTAAGAGAGTACGGGCAGATCAAGTGAGGAAGATAGAAACAGGGATCAGTCTACAGCTTTAGGGAGAGATCCTTTTGAGTAGGGCATCTAACTCAACAATCACGAATAAGAAGAGAGTAGAATCTAGTTACAGTCCAGCTATTACTTGGCATACAAAGCAGAGCGAAAGTGATTGATTGTCTCAATAGAAGCGAAGTGTTGGAAGGGAAGCACCAGGAAGAAAAGCCAATCCATAACTAAGAACAGCAGTAAAGTTGGAAAGAACAAGAACTACTCCTTCTAAGTCTGCACATCAAGTTATCCAGCAGCCAAGTGGCAGCAAGAACAAGAGGCGAAAGTCTCAGGGTTCAGGATGCAATGTTATTGTCCCTGCTGCAAACCCTGCTGCTAAACCTGCTCCTGTTGTAGCTATTCAGAACCCTGCGGCTCCTGAAATCAAGAGGCAGTACACTGGGCCTCACCCCAAGTGTACCACTTGCAACTTTCATCATCCTGCTAACTCTTCATATCGTTTGTGCACCAACTGTAATCGCTATGGTCACACGACTCCCTGTTGTCATCAAGCTAACCCTGCTCAACAAGCTCAGCAAGCCCCAGCTCAGGCAGCCCTACCAGCTCTTCCAGCTCCTCAGCAGAATCCTAGGCCAGTCAACGCTGTTCGTGCATGCTATAAGTGTGGGGATACTACCCACCTTCGTAATCAGTGTCCTCAGGTCAACCAGGACCAACAGCTAGCCGCTTGTGGACGAGCGTTCAATCTTAACGCTAATCAGGCTCGTAACGACAATGGCATCGTTAATGGTACGTTTCTTGTGAATAACCTTTACGCTTCGATTCTATTTGATACTGGTGCCGATAGAAGCTTTGTGTCCGTAGAATTTGAATCTTTGTTAAACTGTGCACGCTCTATGTTACCTAAGTCGTTTTCGGTGGAGATTGCCGATGGTAAATCTATTCTAGTTGATTCTATTCTCTGTGGTTGTTCCTTGACTCTTAACGACCACGTGTTTACTATTGATCTAATACCCATGCAATCGGGTAGTTTTGATGTCATTATCGGTATGGATTGGTTGCGTAAGAATCATGTCGAGATTGCTTGTCACGAGAAGTTTGTTCGTCTACCTCTGCCGTCCGGTGATATTTTGCATGTCTATGGAGACCGACCTTCGAAAGGACTGAAGTTGATGTCATGCACTCAAGTGAACAGATGCTTACGTAAACTGAACTTTGCCTTCCTGGTCCACGTGGTTGAACAAAAGGGCAAGGGAAAGAACATAAGTGACGTCCCAGTAGTGTGTGATTTCCCTGATGTCTTTCCTGAAGATCTTCCTGGTCTTCCTCCTCCTAGATCCGTTGATTTTCGTATTAATCTCATACCTGGTGCGAATCCTGTCGCCAAGGCCCCTTATCGACTTGCACATTCCGAGATGCAAGAATTATCAAGCCAACTTCAAGAACTGCTCGATAAGGGATTAATTCGTCCAAGTACCTCTCCATGGGGTGCTCCCGTTCTATTCGTCAAGAAGAAAGATGGTTCGTTTCGTATGTGTATCGACTACCGAGAACTTAATAAGCTTACCGTTAAGAATCGCTACCCTCTACCTTGTATTGATGATCTATTTGACCAACTACAAGGCGCGTCCTATTTCTTGAAGATTGACCTTCGTTCTGGTTATTATCAGCTTCGTGTTCTCGAAGATGATGTACCCAAAACTGCTTTTCGTACGCGTTATGGACACTATGAGTTCTTGGTCATGCCTTTTGGATTGACCAACGCACCGGCTGTGTTCATGGATCTCATGAATCGTGTTTGTAAGCCTTGTTTGGATCATTTTGTGATAGTCTTTATTAATGATATTCTCATTTACTCGAAATCTAAAGCCGATCATGCTCGTCATTTACGTTTGATGCTTGAACTTCTACGTGGTGAATCTTTGTATGCTAAATTTTCTAAGTGTGAGTTTTGGATTGATGAAGTGCAATTTCTTGGTCATGTTGTTAGTAAGCGAGGTATTCATGTAGACCCATCTAAAATCGAAGCTGTGAAGAATTGGAGTACGCCTAAATCCGCATCTGAGATTCGTTCCTTTCTAGGATTGGCGGGTTATTACCGCCGATTCATCTCGGACTTTTCTAAGATTGTTGTTCCTCTCACTTCGTTGACTAAAAAAGAGAGACCTTTTGCTTGGGGTCCCGAGCAAGAGGAATCTTTTCAGACTCTTAAGACCCTTTTGTTTAACGCTCCTGTTCTCGCTCTCCCTGATGGGAATGAAGACTTCGTGGTATATTGTGATGCCTCGAACCATGGCTTGGGCTGTGTGCTCATGCAATGGGACAAGGTTGTTGCATATGCCTCTCGTTAACTCAAAGTGCATGAGAAAAACTATACTACTCACGATCTGGAGCTTGGTGCAGTTGTTTTTGCGTTAAAGATCTGGCGACACTACCTGTATAGTACAAAGTGTGTGGTTTTCACCGACCATAAGAGCCTTCAACATATCTTTGACCAAAAGGAACTGAACATGCGACAGAGACGTTGGGTGGAATTGCTTAACGACTACGACTGTGAAATTCGCTATCATCCTGGCAAGGCGAATGTGGTGGCTGACGCTCTTAGTCGTAAAACTCATGTAAAGGCTATTCGTATCTCTAGTGATCTCCATGCGTGTATTCGTGAAGCTCAGTATTCGTCAGCTAATGAAGGGAATCTATTTGTGGAAATTCGTGGTGCTACTGTGGATCAACTCGAAACTAAGTCTGATGGACTTCAATACTATCTCAATCGCATCTGGTTGCCAGATCGCGATAACCTCCGTGAGCTCATTATGAATGAGGCTCACAAGTCTCGTTACTCTATTCATCCAGGTGCCGATAAGATGTACCATGATCTGCGTATGACTTATTGGTGGCCTGGGATGAAGAAGGACATTGCTGCTTATGTCTCGAAATGCCTTACTTGAACAAAGGTAAAGGCTGAACATCAGTGCCCTTATGGACTCTTAGAACAACCCGAAATTCTAGTTTGGAAATGGGATAGCATCGCTATGGACTTTATTACTCCGTACACCTTCTGGTCACGACAGTATGTGGGTGATCATTGATCGTTTGACCAAATCCGCCCATTTTCTTCCTATTCGCGAAGAGTATAAAGTGGAGAAGCTTGCTCGAATCTATACCGATGAGATTATATGCCATCATGGCATCCCTCATGACATAATCTCTGACCGTGATGGTCGTTTCACTTCACGTCTTTGGCAAACTTTTCAATCCGCTATGGGTTCTCATTTGAATCTTAGCACGGCCTTTCATCCTCAAACGGATGGACAGACCGAGTGTACTATTCAAACCCTAGAGGATATGCTCCATTCTTGTGTCATCGACTTTGGTGATAACTGGGATGTACATTTACCATTGATTGAGTTCTCGTACAACAACAGCTATCATTCCAGTATTTAGATGGCTCCTTTCGAAGCTTTGTATGGTCGCAAGTGCCGATCTCCACTCAGCTGGCATGAGGTTGGTGACAAACAATTTACTGGCACTGAAATCATTCAAGAGACAACGGATAAGATTCTTTAGATCCGTGATAACTTGATCAAGGCTAGGAGCAGACAAAAGAGCTATGCTGATAAAAGGCGCAAGCCTCTGGAATTTGATGTTGGTGACCGAGTGCTCTCAAGGTATCTCCCTGGAAGGGGGTAGTTCATTTTGGTAAGAAGGGAAAGCTCGCTCCTCGCTATGTGGGTCCTTTCATGATACTCGAAAGGATTGGCAAGGTGGCGTACAGACTCGACCTGCCACAAGAACTAAACAATGTGCATCCAGTGTTCCACGTATCTAACCTACGTAAATACCTAGCCGACGAGGGACTACAGGTTCCCCTGGAAGACTTGCAAATAAATGAGGCTGTACACTTTGTGGAGAAACCGGTCGAAATCATGGATCAAGGTGTCAAGCGACTGAGGCGCAACAAAATTCCCATAGTCAAGGTTCGATGGGAAGGAAAGCGTGGCGCCGAATTCACTTGGGAACTTAAAAGTGAAATGAAGACCAAGTATCCGCAGCTCTTCAAGCAGTCTTCTTCCAAGATTTCGGGGATGAAATCTCCTAAAGGAGGGGAGACTGTAACGCCTGCGTCCCTAGACTTTTAGCTATTGTCAATTTTAGTCCCTATATTATGTTATACTTGACACTTTGATACTTGTGATGCTTGAATCTTGAAACTTTGTGAATCTAATGCTATGATTCTTGGCTCTTAATACTAGATTCTTGACACTTGAATCTTGATTCCTGATAGTTAACACTATGAGACTTGATACTTAACTCTAGATACTTGATTCTTGATACTTGATACTTGGAAACTATGATTCTTGATACTTAATACTTGGAAACTATGATTCTTGATACTTGATACTTCGAATCTAGATTCTTGACTCTTGATACTTTGGTGCTTGACTCTTTAGACTCGTGAAACTTGAAACTTGGTTAAACGAGAGACTGGAGTCTTTTCACTGGCGGAAAATATGAAACTTGGAAACTATTGTGTTAATGATGTAATCTAGTTATGTGATTCTATTACCCAATAATACGCCACGCAACACTTAATCTAACTCGTAAAACGAATCAAAGACGGTGAAGGGGATTGGCCGAATGGCAATCCGATCGGAGGGCCATTCGATCGAAGTGGCATCCGATCCACAGCCACACTGCCTTAACTTCTCCTTGCACTATAAATAGGAGATGTCACATCATTTCTCACTGGTGTGACAGCCTCCTTCGACCAGACGCACGCACTCCCTCTTTTCTTCCATTTCTCAGAGATTTCGGTACGTTTTACACTAGATTCTTGTACATCTTTGATCACTACACTATTCTCTACGTGATTCTCCTTAGAAATCACACTTTTCACCGTGAAATCCCTGAGATTTGAGCCCTTGAGAATGACGTCATCATGGCGGTTTGTACAAACTTTTGAGTGATGTCATTCTAGTCAAGATCTAGCTCAAATCTAAGGAATTTCATGCGTTTCTACACCGAATCTTTACTAAATCTAAACTTTTCAGCTAAAACTTATACTTTTCCTTCATCTTTTCTTAAAACTTTACTTGAAATGGTGGAATCCGGATCTAAACAGACTGTAGACTTGATGATTAGTCTGGAGTCGGTTTGGAAATGGATTGTTGCCGGAGATGATGACCGGAGTACGGATTCCGACATAAGCACCGTCACGAACAGACGACTGATCGAACTGGGGTGATTCCCATCCGATCAGACCGGCTGAACGTTAGTGTATTTACCATTGTCCCAAGACGTACCATGCCGTCACCGTTAAACTCGAAACTTGGAAACTTTACAAATTGCAAAACGGAACAAGTCATGATGATCGAATGGCAATCCGATCGGACTGCCGTCCGATCGAACTGTTATCCGATCGAAGTGACATGCGCCTCATAACCTTTCAACACTTAAAATATTTTTGAAACTTTGAAATTTTGGAAACTTCCATGATCGAATGGCAATCCGATCGAACTGCCGTCCGATCGAATGACCATCCGATCGAAGTAACCTGATTTGAATACTTGGCAAAACATTTGGAATCTCAACACTTGGATCGAATGACTGTTCGATCGAATGGCCATCCGTACGGATGACCATCCGATCAGATGGCAATCCGTCCCCACTCACCTAAGTCACCTCGATCGAATGGCAATCCGATCGGACTGTCGTCCGATCGAACAACCATCCGATCAAGTGACTGATCCGACACTTTAAGCAATCTCGTTATTCTGTCCGACACTTATCTGTTGTAATCTAATCAGGCTAACTCTAAAGAGCTCCCTTTGATCCAATAACAGTTAATATGTTAAGCAATCACTGTGAGTATACTCGATCCCTTTTTGTTTTAAACTTTGAGATGCAACATGTATTCCATTAAACTATGATACTTGAAACTTTTGGAATCTAAACTCTATCCTATGTGTATGTGAAACTTGTGAGTCTTGATTCTTGATTCTTTATGCTATGTGAACGTTTAATTCAGAGTGTGTAGTTCCGCCTTAACAATAGTAGCGCTATCGGAAGATGCACCTCCCTGTTATTCTTGGGGTATTGTTAGGAGGATTCTAGTTTTCCTTGAGTCTTGGGAAAACACCAAAGCATCGGGATACTTGGGCTATCACTTGGATTGCAAACACTAGCATGGCTGAAACTATTTTGTTATCATTTACATTATAGATATGAGTCTTTTAATCTACTATGCTATATACTCAAACTTGTATACTCGCCAGTACGTTTTTGTACTGACTTTATTTTAATACATGTTGCAGGCTGACAAGATGCTAGGATTCAAAAACCTTGCTAGGATGCTGCTTAGAAACACATCTTAGTTAATCTATAATCTAATGAACTATGTTTTGATTTGTTGTGTATTCTGAATACTTTGGGTTTTGATGTTTAGTCAATCTACTTTATGAAATCAATTAATGACTATTGAAACTATAGTGTTATGGAAACTTTTGAGCAATCTGGAAGCTTAGTGCCGCACCCCGATGTTTCTGCCATCGGTTGGGGTGTGACAGTAGGTCAACTTTAGCAGCTAATTTTTCTATTAATCTCTATATGTTATGCCAAAGGGCATCCACTTCGTAGTTCACTTAGGGTCTACAAAAACGTTGCAACGGCCCTGCAACCACAAACCACTAGTTTTAGTGGATCTCAATCCTATTCCACATTTGAACAAAACATATATATAACTCACATCAAATTAAGAATTGTGATGGCAGGACGGAAAATGATAACCCTTGAATGAGGACACAACAAAGTGTGACCGGCCTGGAATAGGAGGTCCCATTGGGTCAACAGACCGGCGTAGCTACATAGAAGGGTACGGGTTTGGCCGAATTCGTACAAAAAATAGTGTTATATATATATATATATATGTGTGTGTGTGTGTGTGTATTTCGACATCATGCCCAGAGAAATTTCGACATCGAGCCATTAGAAACCTTGACACCGAACCCTACACAAATCTTAACTCAGATTTCAATTAAAAAAGAACAGCTTGTCAAGCCCACATTTTATTAAGAAAAAACTCAATAACGCATTTAGCCAATATTCAATTTAAAAAATAACTCAATAAGGCTTAAGCCCACCACATAAGCCCCATAAACAATTTAAATCCAATTAAAGAAGAAGTAATAAATAAACTATTGAAGGGAAATAGGGAAGAATCGACGCAATCAGTAAATCACACAAAAGCATCTTCACACCATCGATCTCACCGCACGTCGCTCTTTGGTCTCCACATCGTTGGACGCCGCCTTTTCCTCACCGGAGCAGGTATATTTATTTTTCTTTATTCACTTTCAATGCCTCTCAATGTCTTATTTTTTAGACACTAGAAAAATTAGGGTCTTTTTATTATGATTGGAATAATATTTTTTAGTTACAGACTTGTATTTTTAGAATAAACGTGTGAAATTTGTGTGTGAAATGTGTATTTTAGGGTTATGATCATGAATATAGAGCAACATTGTAAGAAAAAGTTGAAGGACTTGAATCTTCAACTTCTAAGACATGTGAATTTGTTGATTTGGATAATATTCCTTAAGAAAGCTAAAGGACTTGAATCTTCAATGTTAATAAATTTTTATTATTCACTTTTAATATCGATTGACATATTTTATTTATTAATTAATTGCATTTTAGTTTTATTTTTTGCTATTTTTATTATGTGACCCGACTCGAACCGCTTAACCAGGCCCGGCAAGAAAAGCCGAAACTTAGTGATAGACAATATGTCGCCCGTCCCTCGAAAATTTCTGAACCCATAGGAAAAAAATTATGGCTACGTCCGTGTTTGAGTGGATGATGAAACGAAATCAGACAATGCCAGGCTTATAGAAAATGTAGAATTCTAGAGACTTTGTGAAGTGGGGGATTGCTTTTTCCTTGAACATTTGGCGAGGGGATTGATTTTCTTTGAACGGTTCTTTCAATAAACGACCATATTTGATTCATGAGTCATAACTATACAATTCATGATTCAGATGCTTAATAATAAGAAGTAATAATCAATTTGAATTCATGAATTTACTTGGTTGGTCAATTTATGGGCCAATCCAATAAAGGATTGTCATCTTCAACACATTATATTGTAAGGGGCAGTGTACGCGAAAAAATCGTGCAAATTTAATAGACTCTTTGGACGCCTTGAAAATACTATGAGGTGTTCGGAGATGGTTGAAGTAGTTAAATAAGAGGATTACAATGACTATAGCCCTTGGTAAATTTATCAAAGACGAAAATGATTTGTTTGACATTATGGATGACTGCTAATGTATGGACCATTTCGTTTTTGTAGGTCGGTCTGACCTATTGCTCTTTCCTTGTGCCTATTTCATTGTAGGAGTTGGTTCACGTGTACAACCTTTGTAACTTCAAGGTATACCCATGGATTGGCCAATTCTTATTTGGAAGGCTACAATTTCTTAACTGTCGTAGTTTCTACTTCTGCTAATAGTTTAGTACATTCTTTGTTATTACTATGGCTCCTAAAGCACAAGGAGATCTTACTCATCGGTGTCAATTAGGCAGTCTGTGGACTTTTGTTGCTCTCTATAGCGCTTTCGGACTAATAAGTTTCATGTTACGTCAATTTGAACTTGCTCGATCTGTTCAATCACAACCTTATAATGCAATCACATTCTCTGGTTCAATTATTGTTTTTGTTTCCATATTGTTATCCACTGAGGTTGTGGTTTATTTCACTTTATCTTAAAAGAAAGACCAAATGAGCAATGTGTTTTTACCAAATGGACCCTTCGTATACTCTTATGTATAGACTATATACTCTCTTATATTTGTAAAGGAACATATTAAAGCTTTTTGTTATTTTATATACTAAACTATCAAACTTATAAAAGTTACATGTATGGATGCCTCATGCTACCTTTCATCCCCTTATAACATGTTTTCGTTTTGATTTTTATCACGAAAGTAAACATGTTCTCATATGTGTGATAAATATAGAGATGTTAAAAGAACAATGATGCCAGTCGTCATAAGATACACAAATACATGATCATGTATCTACTTTCGCCAGCATATCTGAGTTTAAACTTTGGCTAAAATTTATGTCTTATATAAATTAATCACTTGCATATAAAGTTTGATCACATATCGTCAACAACGTACAATCATATTACAAACTTCAACACACACTTTGGGGATCTTTTGAGGTGCAGGAACATGGAGGAGTGATTGCGATTGAAGGAACGATACAAAAAGGCCAAGAGGTAGGCGAAGAAGGTGGTGACCGGGCAAAGAATACAATCTATAAGCGTATGTATGAAGGCATGTAAACAAAAGACATGGATAATGATATATTCAAGAATGCAAAAGAAAACGAGCATATAGGGAAGGATCTAGAAGTAGTGAAGTTTATAAAGGGAGACGATGAACATGTTTTGGTCAAGAAACACGACATTGAGTTGAGATATCAAACGTACTTCCACAATCTTTAAAATAGCATGAGGGCATACCAACAAGAAAGCGACAACCCCACAACTCAAAGGCGACAACTAAATAACTGCTATTATCGTTGTATCACATAGGAAAATGGAAAGGGTTAAAGTGGTCGGACCGAACAACATATTGATTGGGGTGTGCAAGTGTTTGTGAGAGGAAGGAGTTCAACGGCTAACTACATTATTTACAAATCTGGAAGAATGCTAGATCAGTGGAGGGAGTAATATCATATTGATTATATATATACACACACACACACACACACTTAAGAACATAAGCTAGATATGTGAGAATTACATAGGGATTAAACTGCTATTCCATACTATGAATTTTGAGATAAGGTAACTGACACTAGACTTAGAAGTGAAACTCAGGTTATGGTCGGTAAATCAATTTGGTTTCATGCTACGACGGTCAATTACGAAAACGATACATATTCTAAGGGTATAGTGGTTCCTACGAAGTGTGTAAACATAACTAGGGATATGTAATGAACTGTAACTAGAGTCCATGCGCCTGTAGGGGATAATATTTTTCCCCTGTGGAGGTAAGCCTCCACCAAGGGTTGGTGTTGAGGTCGTTTCTTTTTGTGGTTGTCCTAGATGAGTTATCAAAAGTGAATCATAAGAATGTTTTTTTTCCGGATGAAACTGAGTTAGTTTCGGAGAATAAAAAGAGCCTGGATGCGAGATTAAAGGAGCACCAGTCACTTTTACAGTGAAAATGTCCAAGGAGCATTCGATCTAAGAGTGAATACCTTTACTGTGGTTTCAATGGTGCATGAGATGGCGAGGACACTCAAATCAACATATTAAACATTATTTGCTAGATGTGCACCTCCCCAAAGGATAAGAGTATGTAGAGACGTTGCAAGGCGATCAGGTACCAAGTCATATATGATTTATTGGTGTCTTAACTCTTAATGATGATATTAATAGCCTAACAGTAATCAATACCTTTTTGTGAACTTGTTTTACTTCAATCTTTTTATAACTGGAGTTAAATTAAAAATAACATTGTATTTCCCCTAAACATTTAGGTAGCGTTTGGTATGTAGAAATGAGAGATGGAATGGAATGGACCATTGTGAGGGAATGAAGAAAAGGGTGTTTGGTTGGTCGAGGGAATGGAATTGGCCATTACATAATGCATTCAATTCCCTCAAAATCATTCCATCCATCCCCCCTATTTTTTTTCATTTCATTCCTTCTTTCACCCTTAATTGACAAAACCACAACCCATCACCGTCGCCACCACCCACCACCAGCACAACCACCGTTGTCGTGTCACCCACCGCCCCTGTCACCACCCGCCCCCACCACTCACTATCGCCACCACCCGTCGCCGCAACCGCTGACACCACCACTGCCACTACAACGACTATTGTCGCCAACACCCGCCTCCACTCCCGTCGTCACCCGCCATCCACCACCACCACCACAGCTGCCGTCACCCACCACCGTTGCCGTCGCCGCCACCTCTGACCACCGCTACCACTGCCACCAATCACCACCGTCACTCATCACCAATTTTAACCCTTCACCATTTCTTGCCTACCAAACAATACAAAGTAATGATTCATTTCATTCCCACATGGTAACCAAACAAGACATGGATTGGTAATGATCCATTTCATTACCTCGTCCATTCCATCCCCCACCCATTCCATTCCCTCATCCATTCCATTACGCCATACCAAACAGATGGTGTAAGGGGTGCTCCCCTCGTGGTGAGTATTAAACTCTCCACCTAAGTTAATCACCTCATGCCATGTCAACTCCTCTCTCCACTCCTCATTTTGCACTCAAACATAAGGGGTGCTCCCCTCATGGGGAGTCCATTTCTTTTTTATTTTTATTTCTACAAATTATGCAATAATAATTAAAAGATATTTTAAACAAAATAAAATTACATTTAATTAAAAAAAAGATATTACATTAAATTAAAATAAATAAAATTACATTAAAATAACATATTAAGCTATTATCGCTTGAGGATAAATCATCGTAACTAATGACGGATGGAATAAATAAAATTGTTTCATCCGCCATTTTGAAAAATAAGGGTACGAGAATGTAAATGGTTTGGTAGAGATTAGTTTCGGATTGTGAGAAATGGTATGGTTTATATATATAAAATTTAAAAAAATATATTATTAAATCCAACGGCATTACTGTCGTTTACCTTCTAACAGTCGAAACTCAAAGGAATCAACACGCGGTGAATAGTCCCCGTATCCATTCAATCACCGCACACAAAATTGGGTCAGCGGCAGTGTACCCGCGCGGGACTCCACTCCTCGAACTCACTACCCGCACACACCCCGTGCACCCTTAGACCACCCGTAGTGGGGCGTGATTTTTTAAAAAAATTGAAAAAAAACGCCCCAAAACGCCCCCTCCCACTACACCGGGTGTTATCCGGCGTTATATTTGAATATGTTGCAAGCCGGCGTTTTTAAAAAAAAAAAGGCTAAAGTGGTCAAATGCAGCTAAAGTGGTCAAATGCGAATTGGATGTGGCCAATGGGAGTGGTCCAAGTGTAAGGTGCCATTTCTTTTTTTCTTTTCTCTATAAAAAAATAATTGTTTATTGATTGGAAGGGACGTTATTGAAATAATGCCCCACTACGTCATTTTTGCAATAATGCCCCATGCTGACTGGGATGATACGTTTCAAATAATGCCCCATGGTAGAGGCATTATTTTGTTCCACCACTACACATGGTCTTATAATTGGAGTTTAAACTAAAAACAACATTGTATATTTGTATTTCACCTAAACACATATTGCAAAACATTAATCTCTACAATTTGTATTCTAATAACAAAAATTCTATCAACAATCACCTCCTTTTGAACAAACAACAAACCCTAGTCTTTCAAACCACAAATACAATGACCATTACTTCATTCTCTCCCTCCAATGGCCGAATTAACCAAACCCCATCTCCCAAAACACCTACTCAAACTCCTCAAATCCGAAAAAGACCCACTTTCAGCTCTTTCCCTCTTCCACACCGCCCTCCGCAACCCTAGTTACACCCCCACCCCCGCCGTATTCCACCACATCCTCCGCCGTATCTCCCAACACCCTAAACTCCTTCCCCAAATCCCCCAAATTGTACACTCAATCCACACCCACAAATGCATTTGTTCAGAAGACATCCCATTGATTGTCATCAAAGCATATGCAAACAATCACATGGTTGATCCTGCGTTGGATCTGTTTCAAAGAATGAGTGAAGTATTCGGGTGTGAACCCGGTGTAAGATCTTACAACACTCTGCTGAATGCATTGGCTGAATCTAATCAGTTTACTCGTGCTGATTTGTTCTTTAGGAGCTTTAGAAAGATGGGTGTGCTCCCCAATTTAGAAAGTTATAATATTGTGATCAAGATTTTGTGTAAGCGGAAGCGGTTTCGGAGAGCGAAGGAGATGTTGGATTGGATGTTTGGGAAAAGGGTGTTTCCTGATGTGGTTAGTTATGGGACTTTGATTAGTGGGTTGGTGAAAAATGGTGAGATGAGTAGTGCAGTTAAGGTGTTTGATGAAATGCTTGAGAGAGGTGTGGTTCCAGATGTGATGTGTTATAATGTTTTGATTGATGGGTTTTTTAAGGAAGGTGATTTTGGTAAAGCTTGTGAGGTGTGGGAAAGGTTGGTGAAGTCAACCTTTGTGTATCCGGATGTTGGTACTTATAACGTTATGATTGCGGGTTTTTGTAAGTGTGGGAAGTATGAAGAAAGTTTGAAAATTTGGTACCGAATGAAGGAAAACGAACGCGAAATGGATTTGTTTACGTATAGCGTGGTTATTAATTTGTTTTGTGAGTCGGGTAATGTTGAAGGTGGTATTACAGTTTTTAGGGAAATGGTTGCGAAAAAGGTGTCTCCCGATGTCGCAGTATACAATTCATTGCTTAATGGGTATTGTCGTGCTGGAATGATTAACGAATGCTTAGATTTGTGGGATTTGATGGAGAAGAATGATCGCAGGAACGTTGTTAGTTTCAACATTTTGATTAAAGGGTTATTTGATAATAGGAACGTCGATAAGGCGATTTCTTTGTGGCAGCAATTGCACGAAAACGAATCCTTTGTAAATTCGACTACTTACGGTATTTTGATTCACGGATTATGCCAAAACGGGTACGTAGATAAGGCCTTTTCTCTCCTAAAAGACGCAGAAGAAAAATGTAGCAATCTCGATGTTTATGCATTTTCCTCGATGATCAATGGATTTTGTAACGTTGGGCGGTTGAACGATGCCGTTAGTATGCTAGATCACATGGTTAAGAACGGGTATAATCCAAACACAAATGTCTGTAATACAATAATCAAAGGGTTTATTCAAGCTCGCAAAATTAACGATGCCGCCAACCTCTTGGATAAAATGGCGACAATGGGTTGTTCACCGACTATTGTTACTTACAATACCCTAATCAACGGGTTATGCAAATCACATAGATTCGATGAAGCTTATATTCTTGTTCGAGAAATGCTCGAAAAGGGATTAACGCCCGATACGATCACTAATAGCGTGTTAATGTGTGGTTTATGTCAAGACAAGAAGGTTGACATGGCTCTCAAATTGTGGGTCCAGGTTGTCGATAACGGTTTTAAACATGATGTAATTATGTACAATATCGTTATTCACGGGCTTTGTTCGATAGGAAACGTTGAATATGCGTTGGAGTTGTATTTAAAGATGAGTGAAAATAAATGTGTGCCGAATCTTGTTACGCTCAACACGTTAATGGAGGGATTTTACAAAGTTAGAGACTGTCTAAATGCGTCAATGATTTGGGGTCGAATTTTGAAAAGTGGGTTTCGTCCTGATATTATTTCGTATAATATTGCTCTTAAAGGGTTATGTTGTTGTAAAAAGATACCAGAAGCTACTTATTATTTGAATGATGCGGTTGGTAAGGAGATTATACCAACTGCAGTTACTTGGAACATACTCGTGAGGGCGGTATTACATTCACGACCAATGATGCATAATGTTGATGTCAAATATGTTTAAAGTAAGTTTCTTTCTTGTGTCTGTTTCATTACCACTGTTCGTAATAGTGAGCATAGCGCCCGCTATAGCGTTTAGCGTGGCGATGCGGCAATAGGTCGCAATCTGATTTTGTCGCCTCCATAGCATGAAAATAGCGTGATTGTAGGTTTTTTATTTGTTTTAATATACACAGTGATAAAAGATACCTATAAAATAACGGGATTTTAGTTTTTTTTTATAAATGTACATATAAATACCAGCGTATTTTGATAAATTATACATACAAAATATTTCTAAAGTTTTCTTCTAGTGTATCGCTAAACATAAAATAGTGCCTGCGACTTCATCACTATCGCTACGTAGCATATAGGCAGCTTGTTGCTATCGTCCGCTATTTGCTATTAACAACTATGTTCATTACAGATTAAGCATTTAACTTATTTGTGGTTTATATACTGCAACATAGGGGTGTTCAGAATTCGATGCGGATTCGAAAAATTCGAAATTCGACTCAATTCAATTCAATTCAATTATCGAGAATTCGAATTTGATTCAATTCGAGACCAGTAAATCGAATACGAATTTATAATTTTAAATTCGATTTGATTTGAAATTCGAATTCAAAATTTACTTGTTTTTTATTATATTTATATATGAGTTAAATGCTTGGTTGGTCCTTGTGGTTTGCCATTTTTGCAGAGTTGGTCCCAAGGCTTCAATAATTACAGAATGGGTCCCAATGGTTGCAATTTTTAAACTCGGTTAGTGATAAGGACCACTTGAGTTTAAAAATTGTGACCACTAGGTCCAACTCTGTAATTATTGAAGCCTTGGGACCAACTCTGCAAAAATAGCAAGCCATAGGGACCAACCAGGCATTCAACTATATACAATACACACATATAACTTTTATTTGGGCTATAGTATAAATTAATCTATCAATTTAATCTAAGTCCTAAAATAGCCCATAACGAATTTACATATTTTAAATGAATTTGAATCAAATCGAATTTACCCAAATTCAAATTTTTAATCGAATCCGAATTGGTGTTTTATTTCGAATCAAATTGACCAGTTTTTAACCGAATTCAAGCAAAAAAAATATTCAAAAAATTCGATTCGAGTAATTCGTTATTCGATTCGATGAACACCCCTACTGTGTGCAATATTTTGAAGCTATATTTATACATACAAATTGTTGTAGGTTAGATTTGTTGATGGAATGCATGATGTCCTGATTTTGTATATTTGGTCACTTTGCTTGAATGGACTACCAAATTCACTTTGCTTGAACATGGGTTTCTTCAAGTACTGTGTTTCTTGTACAAGATATGCATTTGGGATACAATTTTTATTTGGTTTTATCGAGATTAAAAAGATTTTCTAAGTGAATTAAAAACGGAATTAAGCATCGAGTTTATCAGGTTGTTGGTCAGAAAGATGCTGCCAATGATGTATACTGATGCGAAAGTGAAGTTGTATGATCTATACACCAAAGTAGCAAGTTCATACTTTGGGTTATCTCTCGTACCATACCCATTAGACGTGACAAAACAGACAGGCTCTGTAAGTCAAAACATATTTGATAAAGTTGACCCGATACTATCTATTGAAACAACAGTCTTCTTTTTGTAATTAACCAACTTGTTCGGTTGTACGCATTAACTTTTTGTGGACTTTCTACTCTTTTGACTAGTTTCCTTTTTAGTGAACCTTTTCATTTTATTTGTTTGAATTAAATATAACCTGACTCGACCCGTTCAAAGTTTATTCATTCCACGAAACCATGTTTTCTGTGACGTATTATATTAGCATCATTTTGTTCAAGCGACATTTTTGGTGACTCTAAACATATCATCAAAACGATAATGATGCAAAAGAAAGTAGCATGACATATCAGTCCAAAGCGCTAAAGATCATACTTTGGGTTATTAACCATGCGATATTTCATATATATAGTTTTATTATAGTTGTTGAAAAACATACAACTATACTTAAAAAATCACTTCATTCTTTCTTATCCTCACTTTTCTCATTTTCTTTCCTTTGTGCTTCACCTAACACCTTTTGCTCGTAGGTCAATTGCGTAATCAAACCAACCAAAATCAAACCGAGAATCACACCTTTTCTCCAATCAAAAGACGGAGATATAACGGAGTCGATCAAAGAGATGCTAACCAGTCCGATCAATGCAAGGTAAATGTTTCTTCTAGTTTCTGTTCCTGCTGTTTGTTTGGTCAACTCTGTGACTTTTTCGGCTGCTGCTTTCGCTAGTGATTTGTCAATGGGCTTTGTTGGGCTCTGGCCCAAATTCTTGAAGAACAGGCCTTCGTTTATTTCATTCTCGAACCGAGTTTCGAACTCGTCTATTTTCCTTTGATTCTCTTCTATTTCTTGCTTGCTTGATTCTGCAGATTCTTCAAAGGCTTGCATTTGACTTTCTATGTTTCCCATTATCTGTGAATAATAATATATAATCATAAACTAGAAGTTTATGCCGCCCCAATTCAAAATTATGTATGTAAAATTTGCTCGGTTTTGTTTTGCACAGGGCCCATGGTGCATCGAGGTTCCGGTTTTGACAAATTTACTTATGAGCAGGCTGCAGAAACTTAAAAAGTTACACAAAAAGTACTTGGGTTTAACACAACCCGAGCCAGCCCGTTATGTCTCAATACTATGAATTAAAGGGTGGTTGGATATTAAAAGATGGAACAAACCCGTGCACTGGCTTCTTCAAGTTCTTTGAGAGCGTTTTCGCCAACTTGGTCAAACTCTACATTGGCTTCTTCCGCAAACTTGGTCAGGTATTCGGATCGTTCATCTAAATAATCGGTGAGACGGACCTTTTGGGCTTGAAGCATTGCAATTTTTGCCAATATTTCTTGTCTTCTGGCATCACCTTCCGGGGATGATTCTGATGATGGGGCCTTTGTATCGGAATCTTTTGATTTGCAGATGAAGAACCTTTTTTGATACTTCTTGATGGTGAGTAAATCAGTTTTGTGAAAGAATTCATGTTTTGTGGTGGTGAAACTTGTTTGTATGGTTTGAAGTGAAATCATGGTGATGCTCTCTCTGTTTCTGTTTGGTTAGGGAACAGAGGATGATGGTTTTTGAACCTCTTATCACTGGTGCATTATCTTGTTTTGCTGTCAAGCTATATTCCAGATGTTGTAGGCTTAATTTGTTGTACCTCATGGATTGGAAAGTGTAAGTTAGTTTGGATATGGTATTTGTTTATCTGGAAAAAGGACTTTTATCCTACTTTTGAGAGTTTGGTTCATGTGTGCTTAAATAGCCCAATAATTTGCATGGTTCGGCCCATTAAAGTGCTAAGAGAGATCCAAATTTCAAACCCTGAAACTGATAAAAATTATATACTTGACGATATGGATATTATATTTAGGTTCACTAAAGGGAGATATGCATTATAGCATCAACGGGACTGGTTCTTAAAAGCCCCATGATACTGGCGTCATAGGTTGTGGATGCAGGTGGCGCTTGCTTATTTTAATCCGCAAGTTTTATAAAACTGACTCAGTTTGATTTATTGTGTAATTTTAGTAAAACATA
The DNA here is from genome assembly GCA_030545235.1 of Helianthus tuberosus. Taxonomy (NCBI): domain Eukaryota; kingdom Viridiplantae; phylum Streptophyta; class Magnoliopsida; order Asterales; family Asteraceae; genus Helianthus; species Helianthus tuberosus. The sequence continues at coordinate 146,281,864 of CM060410.1, read as the reverse complement.
AATTGACCATTTATTTATATAAATTGAATTAACCTGGGTGACCCCTTATGTAATTTTTTTTTACAGAGATAAGACTTATTTTTTGAGGAATGGCAAGGATAAGAATTTGCATGTTAATCTTCGTATCAGAATGTGCAATGTGGAAGATACTTAAACATCAATATAACTAACTGTTTCACAGCTCCAAAATTACAGATAAAATTAGATGGTGATTCGTGTGGGATTGATTTGATTAGGGGCTCTACTTTGCGGACTTATCAAGATTAAACTCTCACCATTAATCATCTATAAAGCTATGTGTTGTGGACTTGGTTAGGACCGCCAACCGTGCCACCTCGGCAGGGCGTGGGCGCGAACACCACCACAGAGGGGCGAGGATCAGGTGGGTTCGTGGGCATGGGGCTGCTGAGATGGTGAAGGTGAACATGGGGAAGCGTAAAGGGGGCGTTGGGGCGTGGAACCACAACAATGGCACGCTATTCGAAGAAGGTGAACGGTGGTTACTTGCGTGGCATCTATATGGCTCCACCTTTTTCCCCTTGGAGCCCTAATAGAACCCCCCACATCTCGCATGGTATAAATGTGACATAGTGTTATTAAAAAGATATTATAAGAAGTAATAGAATAAGATTAAATACTATTTAAAAAGAATGAATTATCTACTGAAAAGAAAAAAAACATTTTGTACGAACAATGGAGCTTGAATCATAAGACAAAAATGGAGCATGACAGTGACAAAGGCAAAGCTCAACAATTCATAGGGTTTTGTGCCTCTTTCTTTTCTTTCAACTTTACCTTTTTCTTTTTCTTTGTGTATTTTCACTCTCGCTTTTTGACTTTATTGTGATCAAGATCAATAGTGTTTTTTGATCATTGTGCTTTTACATCTCCAATTCATTTCAAAAAATCATTTTTTAATCATATCCATCTAATATCTTACATTTAAAAATGTGTGACAATCATGTAATGTTTATAACCCTATAGATGAACAATTATTGTGTTTGATTCACTGCCATTTTATGATATGCAACAAGCAATGTGACAATCATGATGATGAGAACAACAAAGTAATGACAATATGAACTCTATTGAAACTCACTCAATTAACCAACCAACCAACCAATTTCAAGATAACATAAAACACAAAGCAAGAGTTTTTATTACACAATGAAATGCAAGAAAAGATCAACCTGTTTCGGTTTCAGTACAGCCCAAGCATGCTTCTCGCAATCGAATGGGTGTTACTCGTCGCTCTGTTTTTCCCTGTCGAAATCCCAATCCCCGATCGTCGACTACCACTCAATGGCCCTAAATAGAACCGTAAGAGCCCGTTATCAATATGGTTCGGCGAGTATCTAGCACTTCGGTTCCGTTCAAACACAAACTCATCTCCTGTTCTTCTACTCTTCCCATTCACAAACCCATGTTCATTTCCAACCAATTTTCCATTCATGTTACTAGGGTTTGATTTCCTCAATGAAGAACTTCTCCAGCTTACACTACTATTGCTTCTAAACACTTTCCTGTTAACCCCATTATTCACCTCATTATTACAATCTTGCCACGATTCGGAATATGATCTTCCAACGCCACTTACAGTGCTGCACCGATCTTCATCGTCGTCTTTACTCCGACGATGAATGAACCCCCAAAGCTTCCAACGCCATTTTCGACCCTTCTTAACCTCTTTCTTCTCCCCACCAATTGGAATCATATTATCCCTATCCTTAAAACCTAATTCAAAAGTCTCCGAACTATCATCCCTTAACGACGAATTCGAATTCGAAACCCTAGGCGGATCAATCGGGACCCCAAGACCATTGTAATCAATTGTAGCAGGTGAAACTTTGGTGTTTGAAACCACATTGTTCACCTTTGTTTCATCCAGTTCTGCAACAACAGAAGCAGCCATTCGTCTAATCGAATTCGACCTATCGAGGCTTTTCCGCCTCTTAGAGCTCGAATCCAGATAATACTCTCGGGTCTGAACCGTCCCACCCGGGATGTTCTCATCTAAAACTACCCCGTTTTCAACGGGAATCTGCGAATCACAACGAGGCACGTGTACAACCGGAGCATCCTCCACCATAGGAGGAAGCCGCGGAAACGTTCTACCAATCAAATACCCATCCCATGAAGCCCTAGGCTCATCAAACGAATACCTCGGGTCATCAAACGATACCCGACCCACATCTAACGAAAACCTCGGGTCCGTATCACACGACCGTCTACCGAACCCGTAATCGGCTATTTCGGACTGTGTTTCACGGTACTGACGTGAAATCGGCTTCTCCACCGGCAATGTTGACGATAAGATAACGCCGTTAGTTCCTGTTACTGTTACTCTCTCCTTCTGTTTCCTCCTCCATTTTTGCCACTTTTTGGTCAACACAGACGCCGCTGACCAGAAGTTTGACCGTGAAGGTTTCTTAGATTGTGAATCTAGATCTATGTGATCCTTCATTGCCATTGGCTTCAATTCGTCTGAAATTGAAATTGATTCTTCTTTTTGTTCAATTTTAACGGCTTCTTCAACAATATTGTGATCTAAATCGTTCACAGAACCCCTAATTTCTTCAGAAACCCCAATTTCTTCATCTACGTCGTCGTTTTTGTGAATTTGATCTTCTTCGTGGCCTTCTTCTTCTTCTTCTTCGTCTTCTCTATTCGGTTCTAAAACGACGCCGTTGCTACCTAGGGTTTGCTGTTGAGAATACGATAACCTCGGTCTGTTTTCGTCGTGAATTGAAAAAAGCGACGAGAGAGTGTTACGGGTTCTGACGTCACACGATTTCCGTTGCGGCTCGTAAACACCGGCGGAGAAACCTAAACCGTCGTTCTTCGCGGCGGAGAATGACTTACTCCGTCGCAGCTCCGGTAACAACGAGTTTCTCGTTCCGGCGGTTACCGACGATTTGTTTTTGTTGAAAATTGCTTTAATTGCAGCAGCGGCGGTGGTAGAAGAAGAGGTGGAGTTACGGCGGGACGACGAGGGAGCTGCGGCGGCGTTGGCGGATTGATCGAGAGTAGTGAGGCGTTCGCAGAGGCATGACGGACAGAATCCGGTGAAGTTTTCGTCGGGATGACGGTCGCAGCTGAAGGAGGAGCGTGGTGGCTGCAACGGCGGTTGTGGTGGTGGATTCATGACTGGTGGTGGTGTGGTGGTGAGACGGTGAACACAGGGCTCATGTTAGCAAAAACAGTGAAAGGTGAGTGTTTAATGTGAGCATGAAGAGGTTTACGTTATCGAGAGGGGTTTTTTTCTTTTTATTTCAAACGGAATGTGATTGACTGAGACACACTTGAATTAAATTATATCTGTTTAATTCATTAATTGTTTATTTATTTGTTTATTAAATTGTTAAATAAATTAATAATATCTCACCAATACACGAGCTTTTTTTCCGTTGGATACTTTACTTCTTCACACCCCTCTAATTAAGTACTTTTTATTTATATTAGACCTTGCGTAGTGGGGCGGTATAACCCCCCATAGCGCCGAGATGACGCCTTGCACACCAAAACAAAGGGCGCTATGCCCAAAAAATTTTTGAAGGCGCGATAATTATCGCGGCGTTTTGAATGGGTGAATTGATTTTTTTGACCGTTTACAAACGGTCATTTTAATAAAAAAAAAAATCAATTTATTTTTCAAACTTTCCTTTAAATCATTACCTCCTCTCCTATTTTTTTTACCACAAACACTCAAAAACTCTCATCTCTTCCATTTTTTTTACAAATCTTGATATTTTATACAATGCATCCATACAACCGTGGCTTCATTCCTCCCCGATCAAGTGCGGACCCAAACCAAAGTGGTAATCCTACTCGCCCCGTGTTGCCGGTTCCCACTAGACCCAACCCTTTCGGCTCCGGTTTTCTCGATTACAATCAACAAAGTCCCGGGTTCATGAATCTTTTGAACCAACCGCTATCATGGGACCCTAATCTCTACGGGTGGAACCCGAATCAAAACACGGATGGGATGGGGTCGTCTCAAGCGTTTGGGTCGGCTAATGCTTTCGCCTCCCCACTACACGAACCCGATGTTGTTCCGGAGACGCAACCCGAGGTACCGGATACGCAACCGGAGACGCAAAAAGGAAAAGAAAAGGCAAAACGGCCACATAAAAAGAAAGTGGAAACCACTACCCGAGCGAAAAAAAACTGTGATAACGTGGGAGCCCGAAGAGGAGTATGCGTTAACCCGCGCTTTCATCGATGTTTCGGAGGACCCGGTTATATGTATGTTTTTTTTTCTTTGTTTTTTTTTTCGTTTTCTGTTTTTTTTTTATTTTCTGTTTTATATTTATTTTCTGTTTTTAAACATTATATTTTGTTTTTTTGTAGCAAACAATCAAAGTAGAAGCGTTTTTTGGCAACGAATACGAGACCTTTTTTTCGATCTCATGGGTAGAGGAGACGAATACCGGCTACCGGACTCTATATCGGGGAAGTGGACCGATATAAACAAGAAATGCACAAACTTTCAAACCGTGTACCAACGCACGTTTGCCGGATTGAAAAGTGGAAGTAACGATGAAGATATTACGCAAGCGGCATTGGTCGAGTATACGAAGGGTAATGGCCATTTCCCATACATGAGGTGTTGGCAAATCCTTCGCCATAGCCCCAAATGGGCCACCGTATCTACTCCGAGTGGTCGTTCGGGAAATACACGGCCATCAAAGAGATCCAAAACAAACGAGTCGGGTGAACCCGAAACGCCAACCTCCGACGCTCGAAACACCGACTTGAACGAGGATATTCCGGATGACGAGCCGGCGGAGGAGTTACCAAGACCGCCCGGAAGAAAAAGCCGGGCGAAAAAACCCGAGTCGTCGTCGATGTCTATGGGAACGGATATGAGTAACGCATTTTCGGAGATAAACATGCGACTTCATGATTTACACGAACTCGGTAATAAACGTTTGGAGAACCACGAAGTTACGGAGATTATGCGGGATAGACAATGGGAACGGGACTTTGAGTTCTACTCGAAACCGCACGACCACCTTACCGGAAAAGCTTTGAAGATGGCGTTGGCCCAAAAGGAAAGGATCGAAAAAAAATATAATATTTGAAGTGTTGTTTTTTTATTTTTTTAGTCAAACTTTTTTTTTTTAGTGGAACCGTTTTTTTTTTTTTTTTTTTTTTTAAGTGTAATGTTTTTTTTTTTATTTTTATTTTAGTGTAATGTTTTTTAATTTAATGAAATGAATTTTAATTTTATAAAGTTAGAAAATAATTATAAAAAATTAGAAATTAATAATTGAGTAATGATTAGACAGGGGCTTTATGACTACGGGCTTAAAATGCATAAGGCCCCATAACGCCCCACGCTGACGTGGCGCGCCACGTGTCGCATAACGCCCACAAAGGGGCGTTATGACTACACATGGCCTTAAAGAACATTTATATTTGCACCAATATTTTTCTGTATAATATTAAATTTTATTATTTAAATGTCAATTAGGCATATGGTCTCATTAAATTAGGTTATTTAGAATAAAATATAGCATTTTTCAAGTATCTAAGTTTCAATATACATATTTTCAAATAAAATGTCAAAATGGTCTCTGAGTTTATGTCACTTTTATCATTTTAGTTCAAAAATGAAATATTTTGTATCTAAGACTGCGGGGTATGGTGGGGTTTGGGTTGGGTTGGGCGTGGGTTGGGGCGGGTGCTGACACGTGGAATGGGAGCCCCCCCCCCACTGCCTGGTACGTGTCCGCGGGGTATGGTGGGGCGTGGGTTGGGTGCACCGCGTGGCAGGGTAGTTTAAAAAAAATATATACAAAATTTAAAAAAATCACACAAACATTTATAAAATAGCGGGTTCGTGGGATGGCCCGCTATGACGTGGCGGGTGAGCCAATGATATTCAGCCAACTAGGTGTAACGCCCCAAAATCTGAATGTTAATAATTGTCGTATGTTCTTATGTGACACGTTATGAAATAAATAACTAGGCTATTTAACCTAGTTAAGGGTATGGTCAAAAGTATTAAATAATGAAGGTAGTGTCAGCTATGTTTTAAAGGCAAAACCCGAGGGGCTAAAGTGGAACTAACGAAAAGTTGGGTTATTAAAAGAAAAAGAACACACACACACACACACACTTTCGTGTGTGTTCTGGATAGATCGATCAGGGGCTCTCAAGAGCCCCAAAACCCTAGTTCTTCAAAAGCTTCAATTTGAAGGATGAATCAAGGCCCAAATCCATAACCGAGCATGGATTAATTGTGACAACTCGAAATTTAGAACCTTTCGTTATATCTCGATGTTACTTGCTTGAACGTTATGTGACTAGTTAACTTGTGTGATTAATGATAAGTGAACCTTTTATGTGATATATGTATGCTTATATGTATGATATGTGTACATGTTTATGTGAGCCGAGAACCAAGGACCCGACTCGAGACCATGCGGTCTCGAGTGAACAGTAACAGTGGGCCGGATTGGGCCACACACCCCTTTAGCCTATTCGAGAACCCATTAGGGTGCACCACTTGAAGCTAGTATATATCCTTGTTGCTAACCAACACTATTATCTTTTGGACAACACACACACTCCCCTACTCTCTAGAAACCACTAAACCCTAAGCCACAACATTCTCCTCCTTCTTCTCGGATCAAACCGGTGACCACTAGGAGCTCTCGGATCGACTCACACACACACCCGTTTAGAAGCTTCATACTCACCTTTGAAACTCATCAACCGGTTAGTGTCTTTATGATGTTTGTTGTTGTTAAATGATAGTATGAATGATATGATTTAACTAGTGTAGTTGTATGCTTGATGATGTTTTTGTGAATCGGATGTGTGTGATGTTGATAATCGGCTAACATGTTTTAATTTCGGATATGTTGCTAATGAGCTCATGATATCTTGTGTCTAAATGTGATTCAAACCATTAAATGTGGATGTTCATGAAACCGACTTGCATAGGTGTATAGATAGCATCATGTTAATCGGATTAGTGTAGAGTTGATTTTGAGATGTTATGTGATGATTTGAAACCATTAGATGAGTATGTTCTAGTGTTTTGATGGTTGTTCATGATTATGTTTGTGACTAATGCTAAAAACCCGGAAATATGATGAACAAGCTTGATGATCAACATGAACATGACTTGAATATATGAAGAACTTGTTGAATATGTTATGAATGTGCTATGAATATTTGAAATCTGATTGTTTGATCCATTTTTGCTAATAACTAGACAAGAAAACATGTTTAGTGGATAGTACACAATTGTTGCATGAAATCAAAACCCCATTGGCTAAGTACAAGGACAGAAATCAGCAGGTGTTCAGCAGGTGTTCAGCCGAGAACTTCAGTCTCGACTCGAGACCGGGAACATGACAACTCGAGACTGCGGTTTGCGACTCGAGTTGCGACTCGAGACCAACACTTGATCAACACCCAAACATCTTGACTCGAGACCATACTTACGAGTCCGGTTGCGACTCGAGACCAACACATGCATAACCCGAGACCTCATCAGTTGCGACTCGAAACCTGTAAGCCATAACTCGAGACCGCACAGTCTCGACTAGAGACCGCACAGTCTCGACTCGAGACCATGTGCATGTGCACACTGTTTGGACTTGCACCCCATCACGAACTTAGATGATTGGGCCGGACTTTTGGGCCTAATGCATGGACCTTATGCGTTCTGTTGTGTATGAATGTTAGTTGGGCTGCCATGAATGAAACTTGCGTGCAATGTACTAGCATACGTGTAGAAACATACGTGCACTAGATGAATACGAACCTGACTTGTACGGTATCTATGTTAGGACGTAGTTGACCACTTACAACTCGATTGACTTCTCTGTGTATCTGCCGAGCAAACCAAGGTGAGTTCACACCCTCTACAAAGCATGGGATTCCCAGGGGTCGGGAATTGGGGTTAAGGAACATGGGTTCCTCGTCCTCCTTGGGTAGGACAGTATTGGTTCAGGAATGAAATTCCTCGTCCTCATGGACAGATAACTCGTACTAGACCAAAACTCTATCACGAAGTCCCTCCTTTTTATATCGACTTAATCGCCGGGCCAATGGCGAGCGGGTCATTAGTTAGATAGCGCTATTTAGGTCTGACAAACCTCACACCGTGCCGCAGAGGACGGGCGTGAACTAATGGATCTGGGGCACGTCAATGATGATAGACATTGACAGTTTCAGGGCACTTAAACATGACTACAGTCAGCAGTCGATATGGTAACGAGTCTAGTATATACATGGGGTAGCCCCCACGGCCGAAATGCCAGATAACTAACACGGGGTAGCCCCCACGGCTGGATAGCCAGAGTAACCGGGAATAAACAAGTCACGTTTTTTTTAACTATGGGGTAACCCCCACGGCGGGATGCCAGATAAAGGAAACTGTTTTCGAAACAACTTAAAACGAACACCCAACCGTGAACTCACTCAACTTGTTGTTGACTCGTTACTACATGCTTTGCAGGTCAATAGGTACTTAGCTGGAGCTTGCATGGAAGAGAGTCGTTGTGGGGCATGGACGGCTGTGTGCCATGTTAATCTTTGAAACAATTAAACTTATGTTTTGGTTTTGAGACTTATGCTTCCGCTTGCAACTTAAACTATGTCTTGTTTGAACCCCAATTGTATTGGTTGGATTTTATAACTACTTATATGCTTGTTCAATATGATTGGTGGCTGGATCCTGGTCAGTCATGCCTCCAAGCGGTAGTACTCCGCAGGTGGATTTTGGGGGTGTGACAGATTGGTATCAGAGCCATTGGTTATAGTGAACTTGGTTTTAATAAGGGAAAGGTTTTATTAAAATCAGACTATAACCTGTACAGTGCTCTACGATCCACAACGACGCTTCACTCCACATGCAAGGCTCGACATTCTAGGTGATATGGTTTGTGTATATATATTGCCTACTTGTTAGTTACATAGTACATTGCTCATGGTATGCTTGGTTGGTATAACTACTGTTGCTTGAATACGTGTGTATTTGCTCACTTCTGTCATCGCATTTTCGCGAACCCCTCTCACACACGTTCCTCTTGTTATGAAGATCATGTCTGGACGCGTTAACCTGACACAAGCCCAGTTGACGGCTCTGATTAACGAACGAGTTACCGCAGCACTTGCAGCTGCACACACAGGAGGTATATCCTGCAGTCCGAACTCATTCTAGGATCTTTAGAATCCTACTCTCGTGAACCAACCTTTGTGTTAAACTCTGTCTTTTCTTTCACCCACAATAGGTCAACACGTTCAGCCACCCGTGTGCACTTTTAAAACTTTCATGGACTGCCGACCAACTACTTTTTGCGGCACTGAAGGAGCAGTAGGTCTCCTCCACTGGTTTGAGAAGCTGGAATCTGTCTTTGAAATGTGTGAATGCCCTGAGGCGCGCAGGGTGAAGTATGCTACCGGTACTCTCGAGGGTTTAGCCCTCACGTGGTGGAATGCTCAAGTTCAAATGCCGGGGTTGGTTGCTGCCAACGCCACCCCTTGGGAAACTTTTAAGGAGATGATCAAGGAAGAATACTGCAGTCGTGATGACATCCATAAGCTGGAAGTCGAGTTCTTCAACCTCAAGATGACGGGGTCAGAAATTGAGGCGTACACTAAGAGATCGAATGAGCTTGCCTTACTGTGTCCCACTATGGTGGACCCTCCATTTAAGCGTATTGAACTCTTTCTCAAGGGCTTGGTGCCAGAGATCCAAAGTCATGTGACTTCAGCGAACCTCGCCACCATCCAGCAAGTTGTTCAGTTGGCTCACCGTCTCACTGATCAGGCGGTGGAGCAGAACAAGTTACCAAAGCGCATAGGTGCTGCAACTACTTCTGGTACCTCTAGTGACAACAAACGGAAATGGGATGGAGTTTCAAGTAAGGGGTCGACTTCTGTCCAGTCCCAGTCTCAGCAGAGAAAGACTGATGACTACAGGAGTCCTAGTCAGCAATCATCTGGTGGTCAAAGTCACGGTGGGTACAAAGGGAATCACCCCAAGTGCAATCGCTGCAGCCTGCACCACAGCGGGCCATGCACCAGGGGCAACTGTCATCGGTGCAACAAGCCAGGTCACGCTGCAAAGGATTGCAGGAGCTTGTACCCCGCCAATCAGAATCGCCAGCAAGCTCAACAGAACCAACGTCAGCAGCAGCAGCAGGGTGATAACAAAGGGTGCTTTCAGTGTGGAGCTGAAGGCCACTTCAAGAGAGATTGTCCCCAACTGAACAGGAACCAGAACAACAACAACAACAACAATAACAACAATCAGGGGAATGGTAACAATGGGAACAACAACAACAATGGCGCCAGGGGGCGGGCGTTCGTGATTGGCCAAGGCGAAGCGAGGAACGACCCCAATGTTGTGGCGGGTAAGTTCCTTCTCGACGACTTTTACGTTACAGTTTTATTTGATTCGGGTGCCGATACTAGCTACATGTCACTAGAAGTTAGTCGAATGCTTAAGCGTATTCCAACGCCTTTGAACAACAAGCACACTGTAGAGCTAGCAAACGGTAAGAGTTTAGAAGCCACACATGTAGTCAAGGGTTGTAAACTCGTTCTTGCTGACCAGACCTTCTCTATCGACCTTATTCCTATCGTCTTGTGTAGTTTTGACGTTGTCATTGGAATGGATTGGTTATCCCAACACCGAGCAGAGATTCTTTGCAACGAGCAGATTGTTCGTATTCCGGGTTCCGATAATGAACCTCTCATGATTCGTGGCGACAAGAGGAGTGCCGTTGAGAACGTCATCTCTCTTCTTAAGGCCCAAAAGTGCTTGCGAAAGGGCCACACTGCCATTTTGGCTCTCGTTACTGACACCTCGGAGAAAGAGAGGAAGATAGAAGATTTTCCAATTGTACGCGACTATCCTGAGGTATTTCCTGAGGAATTACCTGGTCTTCCGCCTCATCGCCAAGTCGAGTTTCAGATTGAACTAGCTCCTGGAGCTGCGCCTATAGCTCGTGCACCTTATCGTTTAGCTCCATCAGAGTTGGAAGAACTCTCTACACAACTACAAGAACTCTTGGATAAGGGTTTCATTCGTCCTAGCTCATCGCCCTGGGGAGCTCCAGTTCTGTTTGTGAAGAAGAAAGACGGTACCTTCAGAATGTGCATCGACTACCGGGAACTCAACAAGGTGACGGTGAAGAATCGTTATCCTCTACCACGTATTGATGACTTGTTCGACCAGCTGCAGGGTTCGAGCTACTATTCAAAGATTGATTTAAGATCGGGGTATCACCAACTGAGAGTCCGAGATGAGGACGTCTCCAAAACAGCCTTCAGAACTCGCTACGGGCACTATGAGTTTTTGGTCATGCCTTTTGGGCTGACAAACGCACCTGCGGTTTTCATGGACTTGATGAACCGAGTGTGCAAGCCTTACCTGGACAAGTTCGTTATAGTCTTCATCAACGACATCCTGATCTATTCTAAGAGCCAGGAGGAACACGAGCAGCATCTGCGACTTATTCTGGAACTCCTTCGAACAGAACAGCTTTATGCAAGGTTCTCGAAATGCGACTTCTGGCTTCGAGAAGTCCATTTCCTAGGCCACGTGGTAAACAAGGATGGGATTCACGTTGATCCATCCAAGGTAGACTCGATTAAGAACTGGCTTGCACCTCGTACACCAAAGGAAATTCGCCAATTCTTGGGTTTGGCAGGTTACTACAGGAGATTCATAAAGGATTTTTCTAAGATTGCACAGCCTCTCACCCAGCTAACGCAGAAAGGCGTTGTTTATCGCTGGGGAAATGCACAGGAGTTAGCATTTCAGCACTTAAAGGATAGACTCTGCAGTGCACCTATCCTTTCCTTGCCAGAGGGCACAGACGACTTCGTGGTTTACTGTGACGCATTAATTCAAGGCCTTGGTTGCGTGTTGATGCAACGAGATAAAGTTATAGCCTACGCCTCACGCCAACTTAAAGTTCACGAGAAGAACTACACTACACACGACCTAGAGCTGGGAGCTGTTGTTTTTGCACTTAAGTTATGGCGGCATTACCTGTACGGTACCAAGTGCGCCATCTACACCGACCACAGGAGCCTCGAGCATATCTTCAAGCAGAAGGAACTGAATATGCGGCAACGACGATGGGTCGAGCTACTGAATGACTACGAGTGCTCGATCAGATATCACCCGGGCAAGGCCAATGTTGTGGCTGACGCCCTCAGTCGGAAGGACACTGCGCCTAAGCGCGTGCGAGCTTTACAACTCACGATCCATTCTAGCCTTCCTTCCCAAATACGAGCTGCTCAGATAGAAGCACTGAAACCAGAAAACGTCAGGGCCGAAGCCCTACGCGGATCAAGGCAACGATTAGAACAGAAGGAAGACGGTACTTACTACGTAACGGGACGCGTTTGGGTCCCACTCTACGGCAACCTACGAGAGCTTGTGATGGATGAAGCACACAAGTCTCGCTACTCGGTACATCTGGGTTCGGATAAGATGTACCACGACATCAAAACTACATATTGGTGGCCTAGCATGAAGGCCCACATAGCGACCTATGTCAGCAAGTGTTTGACTTGTGCGAGAGTCAAGTCTGAATACCAGAAACCCTCAGGCCTACTCCAACAACCAGAGATACCTCAATGGAAATGGGAGCAAATTTCCATGGATTTTGTCACTGGCCTACCTAGATCCCAGCGCGGGAACGATACTATTTGGGTGATCGTGGATTGACTCACAAAATCTGCACACTTCCTGGCTATCAAGGAGACGGATAAATTCTCCACTCTTGCAGAAATATAACTCAAGGAAGTTGTTTCGAGGCACGGGGTGCCCACCTCCATTATCTCGGATCGAGATGCACGTTTTACTTCAGAGCTGTGGCAAGCAATGCACAGATCTTTTGGCTCACGATTAGACATGAGCACAGCGTATCACCCTCAGACGGACGGACAGTCCGAGCGCACTATTCAAACCCTAGAAGACATGCTTCGTGCATGTGTAATCGACTTCGGCAACCGTTGGGAAAAGCACCTGCCACTTGTGGAATTCTCGTACAATAACAGCTACCACACCAGCATTAAAGCTGCCCCGTTTGAGGCATTGTACGGACGTAAATGCCGGTCACCTCTTTGTTGGGCAGAGGTGGGGGATAGTCAGATCACTGGTCCAGAACATGTGGTAGACACGACCGAACAAATTGCTCAGATACGAAGACGCATGGCGGCAGCTCGTGACCGTCAGAAAGTCTACGCCGATAAGGGCAGGAAACCACTAGAGCTCCAGGTTGGGGAGCGGGTACTACTCAAAGTTTCACCCTGGAAGGGTGTGGTTCGTTTTGGTAAACGCGACAAACTTAACCCACGATACGTTGGACCTTTCGAAGTCATTGAGAAAATAGGCAGGGTGGCCTACAGACTGAACTTACCAGCAGAACTCGGTGCAGTTCACAACGTTTTTCACGTGTCGAATCTGAAGAAGTGTCTGTCAGATGAGACCCACGTAGTTCCTCTGAAGGAACTCACTATCGACGAGCAGTTACGATTCGTCGAGGAACCAGTCGAAATCACGGACCGGGATGTTAAGGTCCTCAAGAGCACTAGAATACCTCTCGTTCGAGTTCGTTGGAACTCACGTCACGGCCCAGAGTTCACCTGGGAGCGCGAGGATCAGATGAAACAAAAGTATTCCCAACTGTTCGCAAACAGTACACCCACTACTGAGGCCGAAGCTACGGAATTTCGGGACGAAATTCCAGATCAACGGGGGGTGGATGTGACACCCCAGGAAAACCAGGAAAACCATACAACTTAACTAGCTTCCTCAGTGAGTGCTTACCAAATTTCGGGACGAAATTTCTTTCAACTTGGGGATGATGTGACAACTCGAAATTTAGAACCTTTCGTTATATCTCGATGTTACTTGCTTGAACGTTATGTGACTAGTTAACTTGTGTGATTAATGATAAGTGAACCTTTTATGTGATATATGTATGCTTATATGTATGATATGTGTACATGTTTATGTGAGCCGAGAACCAAGGACCCGACTCGAGACCATGCGGTCTCGAGTGAACAGTAACAGTGGGCCGGATTGGGCCACACACCCCTTTAGCCTATTCGAGAACCCATTAGGGTGCACCACTTGAAGCTAGTATATATCCTTGTTGCTAACCAACACTATCATCTTTTGGACAACACACACACTCCCCTACTCTCTAGAAACCACTAAACCCTAAGCCACAACATTCTCCTCCTTCTTCTCGGATCAAACCGGTGACCACTAGGAGCTCTCGGATCGACTCACACACGCACCCGTTTAGAAGCTTCATACTCACCTTTGAAACTCATCAACCGGTTAGTGTCTTTATGATGTTTGTTGTTGTTAAATGATAGTATGAATGATATGATTTAACTAGTGTAGTTGTATGCTTGATGATGTTTTTGTGAATCGGATGTGTGTGATGTTGATAATCGGCTAACATGTTTTAATTTCGGATATGTTGCTAATGAGCTCATGATATCTTGTGTCTAAATGTGATTCAAACCATTAAATGTGGATGTTCATGAAACCGACTTGCATAGGTGTATAGATAGCATCATGTTAATAGGATTAGTGTAGAGTTGATTTTGAGATGTTATGTGATGATTTGAAACCATTAGATGAGTATGTTCTAGTGTTTTGATGGTTGTTTATGATTATGTTTGTGACTAATGCTAAAAACCCGGAAATATGATGAACAAGCTTGATGATCAACATGAACATGACTTGAATATATGAAGAACTAGTTGAATATGTTATGAATGTGCTATGAATATTTGAAATCTGATTGTTTGATCCATTTTTGTTAATAACTAGACAAGAAAACATGTTTAGTGGATAGTACACAATTGTTGCATGAAATCAAAACCCCATTGGCTAAGTACAAGGACAGAAATCAGCAGGTGTTCAGCCGAGAACTTCAGTCTCGACTCGAGACCGGGAACATGACAACTCGAGACTGCGGTTTGCGACTCGAGTTGCGACTCGAGACCAACACTTGATCAACACCCAAACATCTTGACTCGAGACCATACTTACGAGTCCGGTTGCGACTCGAGACCAACACATGCATAACCCGAGACCTCATCAGTTGCGACTCGAAACCTGTAAGCCATAACTCGAGACCGCACAGTCTCGACTAGAGACCGCACAGTCTCGACCCGAGACCATGTGCATGTGCACACTGTTTGGACTTGCACCCCATCACGGACTTAGATGATTGGGCCGGACTTTTGGGCCTAATGCATGGACCTTATACGTTCTGTTGTGTATGAATGTTAGTTGGGCTGCCATGAATGAAACTTGCGTGCAATGTACTAGCATACGTGTAGAAACATACGTGCACTACATGAATACGAACCTGACTTGTACGGTATCTATGTTAGGACGTAGTTGACCACTTACAACTCGATTGACTTCTCTGTGTATCTGCCGAGCAAACCAAGGTGAGTTCACACCTTCTACAAAGCATGGGATTCCCAGGGGTCGGGAATTGGGGTTAAGGAACATGGGTTCCTCGTCCTCCTTGGGTAGGGCAGTATTGGTTCAGGAATGAAATTCCTCGTCCTCATGGACAGATAACTCGTACTAGACCAAAACTCTATCACGAAGTCCCTCCTTTTTATATCGACTTAATCGCCGGGCCAATGGCGAGCGGGTCATTAGTTAGATAGCGCTATTTAGGTCTGACAAACCTCACACCGTGCCGCAGAGGACGGGCGTGAACTAATGGATCTGGGGCACGTCAATGATGATAGACATTGACAGTTTCAGGGCACTTAAACATGACTACAGTCAGCAGTCGATATGGTAACGAGTCTAGTATATACATGGGGTAGCCCCCACGGCCGAAATGCCAGATAACTAACACGGGGTAGCCCCCACGGCTGGATAGCCAGAGTAACCGGGAATAAACAAGTCACGTTTTTTTTAACTATGGGGTAACCCCCACGGCGGGATGCCAGATAAAGGAAACTGTTTTCGAAACAACTTAAAACGAACACCCAACCGTGAACTCACTCAACTTGTTGTTGACTCGTTACTACATGCTTTGCAGGTCAATAGGTACTTAGCTGGAGCTTGCATGGAAGAGAGTCGTTGTGGGGCATGGACGGCTGTGTGCCATGTTAATCTTTGAAACAATTAAACTTATGTTTTGGTTTTGAGACTTATGCTTCCGCTTGCAACTTAAACTATGTCTTGTTTGAACCCCAATTGTATTGGTTGGATTTTATAACTACTTATATGCTTGTTCAATATGATTGGTGGTTGGATCCTGGTCAGTCACGCCTCCAAGCGGTAGTACTCCGCAGGTGGATTTTGGGGGTGTGACATTAATGATCACCAACACGAGAGGATCATAAGGTATGTTTTAAATCTAAGATTGGTGATCATGGGTGAAGTGGGTTATGTTCTAATGCGTGAGTTAATATGAAATTGACCTTGTACAAGGGTTAGAATCCTCGTATAGAACATGGGTTATGTATGGTTTGCGTTAATTTGATGATTAGAGGTGAAACCCGTTAGTTAGGGTGAAGATGATGACTAGAATCACCTCATATGTTCAAGTCTTGTTGAATGATTGATGTATTATGTGGGTATGATGAATTATTGTTAGATGAAAGTATAGGAATATGATGATGTTATGTTTAATGTTCATTTGGAATGATATATGATGATTAGTAGAAGGATTTGATGAGTTATGTATGAGTTTAGAAGATTCATGCATGAATTAGTTGTACGTTATGCTTAAAAGGTGGTACGCGCATCAAGTGTATGATGAAATGTATATAGTGTCGTCCGTATAATCGAATATGATGTTACGTGTATATGATGATAAGTCGATGGTTAAATATGGAATATAGTTGACTTTCAAAAGTCAACTAAGCATAAGAAACTTGAATTGACACGTGGTCGTAAAGGCAGGATAATAGGAATTCGTATGGTACATGTTACGTCAATATGCGTTGTTTGTGATTATATGATGAATTACATGAGTTTAAACGGATATGAATATAATCATATGAGTTATGTATGTTAGCAATGACTAATGAAAGTTAAGGGTGAAATATGCGATTGATATGATTGTTAACATGTACGAATGCATATGCTAATAGGAGCGTGATCTTGATGAAAAGAGCGTATAGGAATCATGTCAAGACGGACGCAAGCATGAAAGGATAGCGGGTCAAGAAAAGGCGAGGAATCGGATACGAGCACGGACGCATAAGGTAAGTGATTTCCGTAATCACTTCTTAGTACAAGTAAGTAATAAAGTGTTGTAATGAATTAAACATGAGGTTTGAGGTCAAATAGGTGTTAAAGTCTTTCGTCGTAAGTGATGGGTTTAAGGTTGACCAAATTGCCCTTGATGGGTATTTTGGGGTAAACGATCTTAAAAGTAGTTTAGAAGCAAGTTATTCGATTAGAGTAATGTTTTGGACAAGTATGGAAGTGGGGATGATGGTTTGGTCAGTCATAAACTAATTAATGCGCGAATACCCTTAACGGGTCAAATTAAGCATATGAATGATAATGTGTTAAGAGGATGCAAGACATCCAAGAATTTAGTAGGTTATGATAGACGTCACGGACATTGTGAGGTTTATAAGGTGCTATGGTAAAATAACCAAGTTATGTTGATGAATGCACGAATGGGTCAAAGTTTGGGAAAAGGGTAATAAGCCGAAGAGTTAGAAGTATGAAATTTTATTATGTTGGATGTTGGTTTTTAACTCCACAAGGTAGAGGATTAAATTACGGACGCGTAGGAAAAAGAATGGGGTAAAACGGATAAAAAACGAGAGAGTTATGCTCGTTTCCCTGAAACGGGATCGTGCTGGGAATATGCAGCAAGTTGCTGCACATCTTCTGCCAAAACAGGGGCCTAGCGTGACGCCAGGGCCCTTGGCGTCACGCGAGCCCCCTCCTGGTTGGCGAAAGTTGCTCGTTTGCTCAGTTTTGGCTTGGGAACTCGTTTAAACGCGTTTTAAGTTGTGTATGACTAATTTAACTCATGTTTTGTGACCATTATGGTAAGCGTATGTGTGGATAGGTATGTATGGATGTTGTATATCTCTATAATGTATGTAGAAGTGTATGTAAGCGTGTATGCGCGAATGTATGTAAGATTATAGTGTGTAAGCGAGTACATAAGGATATATATAAAGACGTATATGAGTAGGCAAGTATGAGGCGGGCATATTGTAATGGGTGATTGAAAATATAAATGTAGGCATGTATGTAGGTGGGTACGTATGTATGTTGTATAAGTGTAAGTGTATGTATGTAAGGATGTATATAGATAGTATGAATATGTAGTCAAGTGAGTATGTACGAAGGTATGCACGTATGTAAGTTGGGGGAAGGTATGGAATAAGTTTGTACGTATGTATGTAAGTAGGTATGTATGTTTGTATGTATGTATGTATGTATGTATGTATGTATGTATGTATGTATGTATGTAGGTATGTATGCATGTATGTAGGCATGTAAGTATGTATGTATGTATGTATGTATGTATGTATGTATGTATGTATGTATGTAGGCATGTAAGTATGTATGTATGTATGTATGTATGAATGGATGTATTTAGGTATGCACGTACGTATGTATGTAGGTACATAGGTATGTATGTTGCTATGTGTGATCGTAAGTGTATGTATAAGTTGTATGAAAGTATGTACGCATGCATTCAATGAAATTGAGTACTAACGATAATAACATCGTGCCTGGTGATGAAGTGTAACGCAGGAATACCAAGGAAGTCTCACTACGGATCGTATGATCAGAGGGAAAGTCGGGATGTAAAGAGTTAATGAAATGAAAAGTAAACGTGTACAAATCTTGTATGATTATGATACGTACTAACGTTATGAATTTAATGTGGTGAGCGCAGGTAGTACAAGCCATGATGATTACTAAGGAGTAGAGATCGAAGATCGAGTCACAAGACGGATTGTACGGGAATGACTAAATATGTAATTTAGTGTCGATAAGTTATGTTCTTATATTATAAAATGAATGTTTAGAATGTCAAGATGTATGTCATGAAAGAAATTTTCAGACTCGAAATTCCGCTGCGTCGTTTTAAGGTTAAATCGTGTTAGGGTGTTACAAGTTGGTATCAGAGCCCTGGTTTGAGGGAATCAAGTACGAGAAGGTAAGTACTTGAACTCAAACTTGTGTGCTCTTGAGATAAGAAATCCGTACAATCCAAGACTCGATCAAGATCCAAAGGTAAAGGCTAATGTAAGTATGTACTTATGTATACGTATAAAGAAACTGACGGTTTTGTATGTTCAAGGTAAGCATAAGTGTTGGAAGAGGATGATCCGTGAATGCAGCCTAGAATGAATACTAAGGCAGGCAAAGAGGTAATAAGAAAAGTAGGCAAATGTGCCCAGGTACGTAAATTTAATATGTGGGTGTAAGTAATGGTAAAATTCATTAAGGGAAGGAGAATCTTAAAATGAAAGACAATGATTGTATAGTAATGAAGTATTGGAAGCGATACACGCGCCGAAACCTAAGTCTACGGACATAAGGTGACAATTACATGAAGGCACGAAACTACTATGTGGATTGTGTACCTGGCCAGTAAACGAGAAACGTATGACGTTCGTGAGAGCATGATAATTGTTACAGGTATGTCCGGTGGAGTTGGGTAGCAGGCGGGCGTGTGGGCGAAATGGGAAGTAGGACTCTCGGGAAATTGAGAGTACTATGTAAGAAGGAAAAACATGCCTGATAAGAATGAAGAATGTGGAATCCATAATTAAGTACGGATCAATAAGATATGAATGTTATGTTTGAATCCGTGAGACGGATTCAAGGATGAAAGGCATGAATGTTATGTTGAATCCGTGAGACGGATTCAAGGATGAAAGGCATGAATGAAATGTTTGAATCTGTAAGACGGATTCAAGGATGAAAGGCATGAATGTTATGTTTGAATCCGTGAGACGGATTCAAGGATGAAAGGCATGAATGTTATGTTGAATCCGTGAGACGGATTCAAGGATGAAAGGCATGAATGAAATGTTTGAATCTGTAAGACGGATTCAAGGATGAAAGGCATGAATGTAATGTTTGAATCTGTAAGGCGGATTCAATGAATGAAAAAGTATGAATGATACATTTGGACCCGTGAGACGGATTCAAAAATATAAAAAGATGAAATTAATCTGCCCAAGAAGATGTCGACAGTTTGACCATGATTGAGTCGAACGGGTCATAGAAGTAAGTATAAAGTAAAAAAAAGTGATAGTATAATAGACGAAGTTTTGTATAAGATACGTGTAAGATATGTGAGTAATTGACTCTTAGAAGTCAGAATGATGACGGGCTGTGACCCGGACAATAACTTGAGTATGGGCGGGAATGGTAAGCTTAGTAAGAAATATTGAAACGATGTAATAAGGTCTTCGTAAGTAAGCATGAATGGAAGGAAGTACGAGCGTGTACTTCAGTTGGCAAAATAATTAATTGAATGAAAGGATTGCATGTAAGAAATAGAATGTGTGGTACGTTATAGCAGGCACGTAGGAAATTGTAGAAGAGTTATAGGTGGGTAATCACCTAGTGTAATGAATGTTTGAATGATATATGCTAACTGCTGATGTTGTTGATGATAATGTTAGAACTATTGATGTAATGAAACCAATCGTATTGGTAAAAGGACGTGCGTGAGCGGAAGCTCATTACACGAAGGAATGAAATCTGGCCTGTACGGCTAGTACTCGAGGAGAAGATGATCGATCTGGGTTACGGATCGTGGTTTGGGAAATGAAAAAGAGGTTAGTAAAATGTTTAACTCATGATCGGAGAGATATGAACTATTTATACACGTGAATTAAGTAATGCATGAAATGAAAGCAATAGTAATGTGAAATGAACGAAATGATTTAAAGATGATATAAAAGTATGCAAGGTATACGTAACTGTATAAAATGTAGAATAAGGTTAACGTTAAAGTTAAGCATATATGAGTATGTATAGATTTCAAATTCAAAGTAAGGTCGTTTAGTCGACGAAAACGTTAAGAATGTGCAAATAACCAGAAGGAATGTTAATAATGAAATGTTGGAAGTATTTAAGTAAACGAAAGTATAGATTGCACATGATGAAGGAATATTTGAACGAGGAATAAACCACTAGCCATGAAGGTTGTTAGGAAATTAGCGCTACTGGTAAAAGCAATACTAATAAGAACTCCGGAACGGGTTCTTGGAGCTATAAGATTCTCATTAGGATGGGCTAGTGGTCGTATGGATGGACTAGAAGAAAAGATAATGTGTGTTCGATGAAAGTGAGAAAGGTTTCGGGGACGAAACCTTGTTTAAGGGTGGTAGACTTGTAGGGCCCCAAAATCTGAATGTTAATAATTGTCGTATGTTCTTATGTGACACGCTATGAAATAAATAACTAGGCTATTTAACCTAGTTAAGGGTATGGTCAAAAGTATTAAATAATGAAGGTAGTGTCAGCTATGTTTTAAAGGCAAAACCCGAGGGGCTAAAGTGGAACTAACGAAAAGTTGGGTTATTAAAAGAAAAAGAACACACACACACTTTCGTGTGTGTTCTGGATAGATCGATCAAGGGCTCTCAAGAGCCCCAAAACCCTAGTTCTTCAAAAGCTTCAATTTGAAGGATGAATCAAGGCCCAAATCCATAACCGAGCATGGATTAATGATCACCAACACGAGAGGATCATAAGGTATGTTTTAAATCTAAGATTGGTGATCATGGGTGAAGTGGGTTATGTTCTAATCCGTGAGTTAATATGAAATTGACCTTGTACAAGGGTTAGAATCCTCGTATAGAACATGGGTTATGTATGGTTTGCGTTAATTTGATGATTAGAGGTGAAACCCGTTAGTTAGGGTGAAGATGATGACTAGAATCACCTCATATGTTCAAGTCTTGTTGAATGATTGATGTATTATGTGGGTATGATGAATTATTGTTAGATGAAAGTATAGGAATATGATGATGTTATGTTTAATGTTCATTTGGAATGATATATGATGATTAGTAGAAGGATTTGATGAGTTATGTATGAGTTTAGAAGATTCATGCATGAATTAGTTGTACGTTATGCTTAAAAGGTGGTACGCGCATCAAGTGTATGATGAAATGTATATAGTGTCGTCCGTATAATCGAATATGATGTTACGTGTATATGATGATAAGTCGATGGTTAAATATGGAATATAGTTGACTTTCAAAAGTCAACTAAGCATAAGAAACTTGAATTGACACGTGGTCGTAAAGGCAGGATAATAGGAATTCGTATGGTACATGTTACGTCAATATGCGTTGTTTGTGATTATATGATGAATTACATGAGTTTAAACGGATATGAATATAATCATATGAGTTATGTATGTTAGCAATGACTAATGAAAGTTAAGGGTGAAATATGCGATTGATATGATTGTTAACATGTACGAATGCATATGCTAATAGGAGCGTGATCTTGATGAAAAGAGCGTATAGGAATCATGTCAAGACGGACGCAAGCATGAAAGGATAGCGGGTCAAGAAAAGGCGAGGAATCGGATACGAGCACGGACGCATAAGGTAAGTGATTTCCGTAATCACTTCTTAGTACAAGTAAGTAATAAAGTGTTGTAATGAATTAAACATGAGGTTTGAGGTCAAATAGGTGTTAAAGTCTTTCGTCGTAAGTGATGGGTTTAAGGTTGACCAAATTGCCCTTGATGGGTATTTTGGGGTAAACGATCTTAAAAGTAGTTTAGAAGCAAGTTATTCGATTAGAGTAATGTTTTGGACAAGTATGGAAGTGGGGATGATGGTTTGGTCAGTCATAAACTAATTAATGCGCGAATACCCTTAACGGGTCAAATTAAGCATATGAATGATAATGTGTTAAGAGGATGCAAGACATCCAAGAATTTAGTAGGTTATGATAGACGTCACGGATATTGTGAGGTTTATAAGGTGCTATGGTAAAATAACCAAGTTATGTTGATGAATGCACGAATGGGTCAAAGTTTGGGAAAAGGGTAATAAGCCGAAGAGTTAGAAGTATGAAATTTTATTATGTTGGATGTTGGTTTTTAACTCCACAAGGTAGAGGATTAAATTACGGACGCGTAGGAAAAAGAATGGGGTAAAACGGATAAAAAACGAGAGAGTTATGCTCGTTTCCGTGAAACGGGATCGTGCTGGGAATATGCAGCAAGTTGCTGCACATCTTCTGCCAAAACAGGGGCCTAGCGTGACGCCAGGGCCCTTGGCGTCACGCGAGCCCCCTCCTGGTTGGCGAAAGTTGCTCGTTTGCTCAGTTTTGGCTTGGGAACTCGTTTAAACGCGTTTTAAGTTGTGTATGACTAATTTAACTCATGTTTTGTGACCATTATGGTAAGCGTATGTGTGGATAGGTATGTATGGATGTTGTATATCTCTATAATGTATGTAGAAGTGTATGTAAGCGTGTATGCGCGAATGTATGTAAGATTATAGTGTGTAAGCGAGTACATAAGGATATATATAAAGACGTATATGAGTAGGCAAGTATGAGGCGGGCATATTGTAATGGGTGATTGAAAATATAAATGTAGGCATGTATGTAGGTGGGTACGTATGTATGTTGTATAAGTGTAAGTGTATGTATGTAAGGATGTATATAGATAGTATGAATATGTAGTCAAGTGAGTATGTACGAAGGTATGCACGTATGTAAGTTGGGGGAAGGTATGGAATAAGTTTGTACGTATGTATGTAAGTAGGTATGTATGTTTGTATGTATGTATGTATGTATGTAGGTATGTATGCATGTATGTAGGCATGTAAGTATGTATGTATGTATGTATGTATGTATGTAGGCATGTAAGTATGTATGTATGTATGAATGGATGTATTTAGGTATGTACGTACGTATGTATGTAGGTACATAGGTATGTATGTTGCTATGTGTGATCGTAAGTGTATGTATAAGTTGTATGAAAGTATGTACGCATGCATTCAATGAAATTGAGTACTAACGATAATAACATCGTGCCTGGTGATGAAGTGTAACGCAGGAATACCAAGGAAGTCTCACTACGGATCATATGATCAGAGGGAAAGTCGGGATGTAAAGAGTTAATGAAATGAAAAGTAAACGTGTACAAATCTTGTATGATTATGATACGTACTAACGTTATGAATTTAATGTGGTGAGCGCAGGTAGTACAAGCCATGATGATTACTAAGGAGTAGAGATCGAAGATCGAGTCACAAGACGGATTGTACGGGAATGACTAAATATGTAATTTAGTGCCGATAAGTTATGTTCTTATATTATAAAATGAATGTTTAGAATGTCAAGATGTATGTCATGAAAGAAATTTTCAGACTCGAAATTCCGCTGCGTCGTTTTAAGGTTAAATCGTGTTAGGGTGTTACACTAGGATGGCCAAACCGCCCCACGCCCGGCTTGAAACCCATGCCCCAAGGGCCACGCCAAAACCCATGCCCACCCGGGGTGGTGGCTTGGGCGTTTTCCCCCTACCCACGCCCAAACTCCCGCCCCATACCCCGCAGTCTAAGTCTTTAAGGTTTCATTTTTTTGTGTCATTTTCATCCAATTGACAAAATGAGTTAGAATTTTCTGTTAATTTCTTTTATTTTTTGTCGTTTTCCTCAATTCATTAAAATACATTATGGCATAAAATGATGATTGTACCCTTCATTTAAATGAGGAAAACGATAAAAGATGCAGAAGTTAACAAAAACTTCTAACTTATTTTGTCAATTTGATGAAAATGACAACAAAAATAAAACCTCAGGGACGCATATCCAAAAGTTTTATTTTTGGTCTGAATTGACAAAAATGCCCTAAATTCAGGGACTATTTAGCATTTTACTCTTCTAAATTTTTTCGGTCTTGTATGAAACATATGATGACACTATAATTACATAACTAATTCAGTAAGATAACATACTTGTTTTTTAAAATAGTGAATTTCAAGGATTGTCCTTTATCTTTATACTCATTTTCAGGCGCTGTCCTTTATGTTCAAAACTGACGAGTTTTGTCCTTTATGTTTTCATATCATACACGTATTGTCCTTTAGGCCAAACCCAGTTAGCTTTTTTAGTTAAATTTGGCCATGTGCTTTGTACATGAGGGCATTTTTGTCAATTCAAAGGTTGCAAAAGCTTTGAGCTGTAAATCTGCCGTTGAACTTACCTTTGAATTGACAAAAATGCCCTCATGTGCAAAGCACATGATCAAATTTAACTGAAAAAACTAACTGGGTTAGGCTTAAAGGACAAAACGTGTATGATAGGAAAACATAAAGGACAAAACTCGTCAATTTTAAACATAAATGACATCGTCTGAAAATAGGTATAAAGATAAAGAACAATCCTTGAAATTCACTTTTTTTTAAATGTATACGTACTTTTTAATTGCATGTAACATGTATGATGATTCTACATTATTTTGTATATCTAAATGAAATTCATTTAACACATTTGTATAATATAAATTAACAATTTTTGTATACATAAGGTGTTGTATCTTATGTTTTGAGTGGTTTAAAATAAAATTGAAATTTTACTTTAACCCAAATCTTTAAATTTTTTTTGCAATTTTAACTTCATAAAATTGATTTTGAGTAAATTACCATTTTAGTCCCTGAGGTTTAACCAAAATTGCCACTTTAGTCCAAATAGTTTTTTCTTGTCATTTTAGTCCAAATAGTTTTGTTTTCTGCATTTTAGTCTAAACGTGCGTGTGTGATTCAACGATTTTATGTTTCGTTCATAATTTTCTGAGTTAATACAGCGCAACGTCCATGTGTTATTTAATGCTTTTATGTCTATTTTTTCTTATTTGACAGGCTCGTCGTAACGCATGAGTCCTATATCGACTTAGTTATTTTTTTTAAATGTTCTACGTTTCGGTCTATTTCTTCGCTTTAACATGCCACAACTTCAACGTTGGTGATCGCTGACGATTGTGTGGGATTGGTGCTATTTGACATGCTTTTACGCCCCCACCACAACGCGGGGTGCTTAGCGTGTAGGGAGTGGTTAGACACTTGAAAGTGGTAAACTTCAAAATCAACCAATGAGAGTGTGTCATGTCATTCAACCTTAAGAGTTTAAAATATGCTGAAAAGTGTTGGCAATTGTTAGACATTTTGGAATAGGTAAACTATTTAAAAAAAAAATGTGTGATTGGTTGAGAAGGCATAGACCCCACCACACACCCCCCTTCTCTCTCCCCTTCCCTCCCTCTCCCCGATTCGGTATACCCTTACCGATTTTCTCCCCCTTTTCGGCAATATATTTTCGGTAAACACGTTGGCGGTGGATGATATGCGGTGCCGAGTGGGTTTACCCCACCCACTCCGGACACCCTTAATTCTAGTTATGAATAAATAGTATAAATATGAAACATGTTACTCATGGGTTTGTATCAAAAAGAATAATTAGAACAAGGTACAATAGTATTATTTATGTATAATTTTAATAAATGATTTATATTATAATAAGTATAATAATTCAGCTATAATTTCCACCGTTCTAAAAAGGGATTTTCAAAGATTCGTTTGAAAGGGAAAAGTAAATTACAATCACGCCAATCCACTTTTCTCTCTCTTTAGTTTTTGTCTTTCTTTTGCTCCTCTCCCTTTCTTCCTGCATATTTTTACACTTATCATGAAAAAACAAATGATTAAAGAACAACAATCTACCATTTATATTTTATATATTTTATCTACCAAAATATATGAAAAAAGACATCAAATACATTTAGTTTTTAGAGAAACTTAACACGATTATTTTGTCATAAAAGTTATGAAATATATTTGATGCATAACGAAAGCACAAAACACATGCACATTGAAATAATTTAAGATTCGCATCATAACTTTTTTAACTGAGATAACATGTGTTGATGATTTTAGTATCCTTATAATCATTTGATCATTTTAGTATAATAAGATTTACATAAATTTAAAAAGGAAATATTATTATAAGGTTAGGTTTATTTGTGAACAACCCTCTTGATAGTGAACACTAGTGAATTAATCCTAGTCATTGTTGATCAATACACAAGTGTAGATCAATTGCTAAGATTTGATGATGAAAATACACTAGTGAATTTATTTTACGATTTGATGATGTAAATCAATGGTCAGAATTTGTTCAATCCATATCTTAGATGATCTTAAACTTAGAATGCCTAAGGAATGATATCCGTTTAAAGTTAACTTATTTCCTAATCATATTTTCATTTTTCAATTAGTACATGTAACAGTTGATTAATATGTATTTCGTCATTAACTAATGTCATAAATAAAAATAACACATGGTACAGTTATAAGACACAGATCGTATAGTTAAAAAAATATATTGCCAGTTGATGTGCAGGCTATACATACGTACAACTCCCAAAAGACGTACCAAAACCAACTTTAAAACGTACGTCACTCTATACATGTCTTGATTTGAGCAAACACCATTGCATTTTTTATTCAAAAAAACTTGCCATAATTATCTATTGTTTTTTCATGGGTTAAAAGGTAAATGTATCAATTATATTATATTATAATATATTAAAGTGTAATCTTGTCTTTAACTTTATAAAAGCTGTGTATTTGTTACTAACACTAAATATGCCAATTTATCACTAGTCCTATAAAAGACATTTTTGCCACCCTCGATTTTATAAAATTACTTTGGAAATTGGGTGGTTCACAATCCATGTAAATAAAAAGAATTTAGGCCAAAATCTTAGGCAATATTTT
Organism: Helianthus tuberosus; assembly: GCA_030545235.1. Taxonomy (NCBI): domain Eukaryota; kingdom Viridiplantae; phylum Streptophyta; class Magnoliopsida; order Asterales; family Asteraceae; genus Helianthus; species Helianthus tuberosus. The sequence goes on along the minus strand of CM060410.1, from coordinate 146,254,076 downwards.
TTTTAGAACCAATGGTAACATACAAAATACTAATTTTACTCATAAAGCCACATCTTTTCTCAGGGTCGTCTCCGAAAATCTTCGAAAATATGTAGGCCCTGTGCAAAGATAAAATACGAGCCCCCAAAATATAAACTTCTTAAAAAGAAAATATACAAAAAAAGTTTTAAACATATGAAATGAATTAAAAATTTGTGGAATCACCCGCATGTTGCGATGGCCTGCTTTTTTACATGGAAACGTAGATAAAAAACACATTACACGCGCATTTGAACAACGAAACGTAGAAAGAAAACACGTTGTAAGGGTAAATTAAGAAAGTGTGGAATAGTTACGTCGTAACTTTATTTACGATCTTGTAAAACCATCGTAACCTATCCAAATTTATTTAAAAAATATACAGAATTGAAAGAGAAAAAAACAAAATAAGACTTCTTTCATAAAAAAAAATGGTACACACAGAACTAATTGTAGATTGAACAAAAATTTAAGAAATTCACATAAATAAATATTGTTAAACTAGATTTGAGAAATAACTACGATTCCCATTTTGATTTAATATAACACAAAATTAGTCAATTAATGTCATTTGCATTTAATGCACAGGTAACAAACATAAAGAAATAAATCAACTAAAAATGAAGCTACCATGATTAAAACTCAAGACCTATTTGCTAATAAAGTGACATGGGAACCACCAAACCATGAGTCTCATATTATCATTTTCCAAATCAGTACTTATATATATTCTAAGTTCTATAGCGTAACTTTTATTAAAAAAAAAAAAAAATTGGGCCTCAAAAGGGTTTTGACCCTGAGCCGTCGCCCACCCAGCACCCCTCCGGAACGCCCCTGTCTTTTGTATCATATAAGACTAGAACTTTTAACACTTAACAAATTTATAACATTTTAGTATCATTAGACTAAAGCCCTTTAATCTTGGTCAAACTTGTAGCCTTACTTTCAACATGTAACAAAACAAACCAATCGAGTCAATTGATTCGTTCAAACCGTCTACGTCTAGTTTGGTTTATAGTCAGCGAAGACCCCATAAAACTGATGATTGCATGACCTAAAGAGAGAAATAGAGGCCGCGGTGAAAACGGGAAAACTGGCCCATTTGGTTAAGGAAATTAAGGAAGGAGGGGGGATCGCAAAGGGAAAGATGCAAGGGAGCCTGGGAGGGCAGATGTAGATATGATTAGAAGGATGAATGAATTTGATACCACCAGGAGTGTAAAGGCCAGAATCCTGGGCTCCCCAGACCGCATGAAAGCTCCCATCCTAATGCCACACTTGGAGGAAAATGAGGTGCAACGGCTCACACTCAACATCTCAGCCATAATAGCCGGCCACAAGGTGGCCAGAATACACGTGGACGGGGGATCCGGAATAGAAGTTATATACGAGCATTGTTTCCTCAGATTTGACAGGGATGTAAGAGACAGGCTCGAGGAGGACTCTATCCCTCTAGTAGGATTCAACAACAGTGTGTCACACCCCTTGGGAAAGATCAGACTCCCATTCACAGTTGGGGTAGGAGATCGCGTTCGAACTATAAACCTAACTTTCACAGTGGTCCGGGCACCATCAAAGTACAATGCAATCCTGGGAAGACCTGGAATTGGGGATCTGCAAGCGCATGCATCCACCCCACACGGAGCTTTAGTGTTCCAGACGCCAAAGGGCTTGGCTTGGGTAAAATCTGCATACGAAGTAATTTCTTCCGTGTCTGAAGGGGAAACATCCGAGAAGCCCCAAAAGGAGGGGGGTCGAAGAGTGGGTCCTTTGTGACAGATTCCCAGAGTAGACAGTTAAAGTAGGAAGTCACCCGAGTGACAAGTGCAAGAGTGCTCTCAAGGAGCTGCTCCTTCTCAACATAGATGTCTTTGCATTCCAACATGGGGATATGACAGGAATCCCGAGAAGCTTGACTGAACACCGACTCAATACGTACACTTGGGAAAAGCCAGTCAAACAGAAGAAGCGGAGCATGGGCCCCAGCAAAAGGAGGGCCGCCTGTGAGGAAACCAGGAAACAGCTCAGAGCCGGAATAGTCAGAGAGGTGAAGTACCCATCCTGGGTTGCTAACCCGGTTATGGTTTAGAAGAAAGACGGGGGATGGAGGATGTGCATCGACTTCCAAGACCTAAACAAAGCGTGTCCCAAGGACTGCTACCCCCTCCCGGAGATCGATGTCCAAGTGGACTCCTTATCTCAATACCCCCTGAAGTGCTTCTTGGATGCCTTCAAAGGGTATCATCAAATACAGATGTCAGTAGAAAATGAGGAAAAGACCGCCTTCATCACAGACGAGGGGACGTTTTGTTATACCAAGATGCCCTTCGGCCTCAAAAATGCCGGGGCCACCTATCAAAGATTCATGAATGCCCTCTTTAGAGAACAACGGGGGCGAAACCTGGAGGTATACGTCGACGACATTGTTATCAAGAGCCTGACTGAGATGGCCATGATAGATGACATAGATGAAACTATCTGCACCATGCAAGATGTTAATATGAAGTTAAACCCCGGAAAGTGCTGCTTTGGGGTAGAAGAAGGGAAATTCCTGGGTGTAGTGGTTACCAAGGGCGGAATCAAAGCTAACTCGGAAAAAACTCAAGCAGTGGCTGAAATGCGATCCCCCAGGTCCCTGAAGGACATCCAACAGCTGAACGGAAGGCTAATTGCATTAAACTGCTTTTTATCAAAAGTAGCCGACAGGACCCTTCCCTTCATGAAGGTGCTGAAGGACTGCCTTCAAACGGACAAGTTTAAATGGACCTCTGAGGCAGAAATTGCCTTCCAAGAAATGAAGACCTACATCTGCGAGCTCCCGGCCTTAGCCACCCCAGTGCCAGGGGAAGACCTGTTTCTGTATCTATCTGCTTCAAAGACTACCATAAGTGCGGTCATGATGGTGGAAAGGGAAGGGAAGCAGATACCGATATACTTCATTAGCAGGACCCTTAAAGGCCCAGAAGAACGCTACATGCCCCTGGAGAAATTAGCTTTGGCCCTCGTTTTTGCATCCCGGAGACTCAGGAGGTACTTCCAAGGGCACAAGATCACCCTGATGACAGACCAGCCCCTCCAAAAGGTGCTAAGGAGGCCGGAGTTGTCAGGACGGTTGGCTAAATGGGCCGTAGAGCTGCGAGAACACTCCTTAGAGTTCAAACCCAGGACAGCCATGAAAGGACAAATACTGGCCAATTTTTTAGCAGAAGTCCCTGAGGATGAAGAAAAAGAACTTCTAAAATGGGAGGCCTTGGAAAGGGAAGAAAAAGAGAAGGAAGACGAGGCTGTGTGGAAACTACTCACAGATGGAGCCTCCAGTGAAGAGGGGAGCGAAGCAGGCATTACTCTGATAAGCCCTGAAGGAGTTGAGCTAACCTATGCCATAAGACTGGACTTTGAAAACACCAACAACACTGCAGAATATGAAGCCCTTCTAGCAGGAATGAGTCTGGCCAAGAAGATGAAAGCAAAGCATGTGGAAGCTAGCACTGACTCACAACTGGTGGTCAAACAATACCAAGGAGAGTATGAGGCTAAAGACAACACCATGGCTCAGTACGTGGCAAAAGTAAAAGAGATAGCCGAAGGGTTCAAAACCTTCAAGCTAGAATACATCCCTCGCGGGAGAAACAGAAAATCTGATGCCCTCAGTAAGCTGGCCTCAGTGGCATTTGACCACCTAGCAAGAGAAGTCAAAGTGGAAGTCCTGACCTCCCCCTCCCTCGGCACAGAGGAGGTAGCTGCAGTTGAAAACGCACAAGAAACGTGGATGACACCAATTGCAAAATTCCTAAGGGACGGGATGCTACCCGAGGGAGACTGGGCAGCCAGAAAGGTAAAAGTCAAAGCCTTACAGTACGAGCTGGTTGACGGAGAACTTTACCGAAGGTCAAACCTGGGCCCATCCTTGAAGTGTGTTGACATGGAAGAAGCTAAGTATGTGATCAGAGAAATACATGAGGGGATTTGTGGAATGCACTCGGGGCCAAGGACGGTAGTAGCAAAGGCAATGAATGCACTCGGGCCCCGTGTTCAGTGAGCACGGCCCCGTGTTCAGGATCTGTATCTGGGCGTTTTAATTAAAGTTACTGATTTCGTTGAGCACGGGGCGTGTTCAGTGAGCACGGCCCGTGTTCAAGCTACTGTTACTGAGTGTTTTTATGAAACTATGCAGCACGGCCCCGTGTTCGGCGAACACGGCCCCGTGTACAGGTTACTGTAAATGCAAAACTAAACTAAAATGCAGAAAAATGTGCGCGCTTTTAAAAAGGTTTTGAAAAACTGATTAGGCCGTCGATTTTAAGCTTTCTTAAAATCCTTGTGTCCCCGGCAGCGGCGCCAAAAACTTGATGTGCATTGAAGTGTTATATATATTAGGTGTATATTTTAAGCCCTTTTAACACTTATTTTTAGCCAAGTTTTAAATTTATAAAACACGATATTTTACTAACACTAAACACGCATATGGGCAAGTGCACCCATCGTGAGCGTAGTATAGCGTTGGTAAGATACCGAGGTCGTCCAAGGACACAAGAGCTTTTAGTACCGGTTTATCCTCAACGTCTAATCAAAATAAAAAGTTTAGAAAAAAATGTTTTAAACTAAGAAAAATAAAAACTAACTAAAATGCTGAAAAAAAAAACAGATAGACAAGATGAATCACTTGGTTCCGACTCGTATCTAGTATAACCTTTGATTATTTCCGCACTTTTGCACATAATTAAGAGATTATCTTAGTTATTGTAGTAGGCCCCTCTTTTGAAGGTGACGTTACCCTCACCCAGTAGTTTGAGTCAGCAAGGATACAATCCTAAAAGGGTGGATTATTGGAAGATAATGAATTAAGTTATTAATGCAATATTACGGTAGGCCCCTCTTTTGGAGGTGACGTTACCCTCGACTAAGTAGTCTGAGTCAGCAGGGATACAGTCCTAAATAGCCGGGTTATAGTATTAATAGTAGTTAACTTATGAGGGGATCAAAGAGTTTGGACCCCCGCCATCCAATACCGTGAAGCATTGAAGGAGGTCCTACTAAATTTGACCCACGTCCATTGTAGGACCTCTAAACGCTGAACAATGGCAAGACCTTTACCAAACCGTTCCCTTAACCCCCGACCAGGTAGCCAACATACCTCCATATAGACCGTGGAGATATGAATGGTGAAAATCCTTTATTTTATATAGACAGTAAAATAATGCCAAGACACCACGGATAAACGATAAGGAAAGATCACCTTCAACATAAGTAACTAGTTACTAAAGTCATTAATACAAAACCAAATAAAAAGTGCAAAAGATTAGAAATAAAAAGTATTATACTAGACACTTTGTCTTCACCAAGTGATGTAAGAGACTTAGGCAAACATGGCCTTGATTGTCAAGAAATCTTACGATCAATCTTGGATCCCGAGACGACTCACACACACTCTACGATGGACAATGGATGATGGTGGTGGATGATGGTGTTGTGATGGTGGTGGGTGGTGGATGAAGTGTGAGAGAGGTGGTGTGCCAAGGGATGAGTTGAAATGAAACCAAGCACTCCTATTTATAGGCTGAACAGAAGGCCGGGCACGCCCCCGTGTCCGCTGGACACGGCCCCGTGCCTGTCTGACACTCTCTCTCTTCATTAATTGTAATTCGCAATTACAATTAATGCGCCTGCTGTACTTTCGCCACGCCCCCGTGTTCACTGGACACGGCCCCGTGGTGGGCAATAGAAGCTTCTATAGGTTTGTCTTTTCTGCTGCTTCTTGGGCACGGCCCCGTGCTGGCTGAGCACGGGGCGTGTTCAGTCTTCTGTCTTCTCTATTTTGCTTGGGAGGATGCCGTTGAGGGGTCGGGCAGTCCACTTATGTTCCTTTTCTTGTGTTTATGTTGGATTTAGCTGTCTTTTTGCTTCTTTTGTGTTTTTGAGCTCATTTAATCCTGAAAATACAAAAGGAAGACAAAAACACTCTTTTTCCAATATTAGTACTTAAAAAGGGTTAGTTTTATGCCTCATTTGATGTAATTTATATGTTGCATTTTACACACATCAAATACCCCCACACTTGAACTTTTGCTTGTCCTCAAGCAAAACTCTTTAATATGTGGCTTACACTCCCAAATGGAATGGGTAGAAGAGAAGGTTTTGGCTTGTCGTAGAGTGTTGGGAATCCAAGATCTTTTTGGGTTTTATTTTTATCTATTTACAATCCTATTCGTAATGATTTGTTTAGAACGTTTAATAGAAGAAATTACTTATTTGGGCATAACATGCCTTTTTAAAATTCCATTTATATACAAGTTCACATACCTTACGGGAGAAGTCACTCACACTCGGCCGAAGGTGTATTTTTAGTGAATCACTCGAGAGCGGCATGGAACTTATTCCTACCATAAGCTTGCCAAGCAATCAATCCTCCTCCTTTTTAACTTTTATACCTTTGTAAATATCAGGAGGACTTTGTGGGTTAAGGGTTAGGCTTGGGTTAAAGGTAGGTGGTTGGGATAGTGGTTAGTGGTTAGTAGAAAAAGGGTGAAAAGCGTAACAAGTGTCGTTTTTCGTAGGACTTTCTATTTTTGTAACTTTTATTTTGATGAAGCTTTTATTCAAACAAAGTTATTTTTGATGAACTTGTTTGTTTATCTTTTGCTTCATCATCAACACATTTTTTTTTGAACGATCATACGGAAAAACCGAACTTGTTACTAAAACAAAGGGTTAAAAATAAAAAAGGTTTTGGTGGGTAAAAGGGTGTTTGGTTTGGGTTTATGAAATGAAAAGGTTTAGACTCAAAGGGGCTAACTTGGGGGATTTTTGGGTAGGTGGTAAAAGAAAAAGAAAAATAATGGTGTAGAAATAAAAAGGGTTAGTCCTAATGCCTCCATCATTTACTTACTCGGGTTTAAGTTGATAAGGACCGGGAATGAATCGTCGTGGCAAGTTCTAGAGTCGTAAGAACCAAGCGGCTATTCACACAAGAAACGAAAAATGAGCATTTAGTCTAAAGATGTAAATTTGCATGCTCAATAAAGGCTCAAAACTCACTTTTGTGGGAATGGGTTTTTATGTGATCAAATATATATAATCAAATTTTAACTAAGCTTGTCATGCCGTTTCATAATTTTCTTATGTTGGTTCTTGTTATCACGACGCTCTCGGTTGTAAATTTTTAAAAATATAACCTTATTAATCTTATGATTCCAAACTTAAACTTTAGACAAGTAAAAAAAATGAAATTTTTGAAAAAATTTGGGGTGTTTAGCGATTCCAATAGAGTTTTGTGTAAGGCTTGTATTTAGGACTTGCAAAATTTCAAGGTTTTAGCATCCCCCCCACACTTAAATTACACATTGTCCTCAATGTGTCCCAAAAATAAGTTTTTTAGGTTGATTGAATGTGTAAAAAGGTGTAAAAAGCAAAAATTTTGTGTTACTGGCAACCTGGACACGACCCCGTGTTGAGTGGACACGACCCCGTGTTCAGGTGCCAGTAACGAGAACTTACAGAAGGTGAACACGGGGGCGTGTTAAGTGGACACGACCCCGTGTCTGTCAAGGTCTGCAGAATTAAAACAAACAGCAGGTTTAGGGGAATGGGCACGGGGGCGTGTCGGCTGGACACGACCCCGTGTGGACAGTCTGCAAAGTCGAAAAACAGGTTTCTTTCTTCGTTTTTCTAGTCCCGGATTTAAGAGTACTAATGCTTAGTACTTTAAGCCTCGTATGTACCTGCTTAGTCAACAAACACTCCACCAAACATAGCAAACATCCTACTTTTACCAAAGTTAACATCCATGTCAAAGTTAAAAGAAAAAAAAATGCAGAAAATAGTTAGGAAAAGTAAATTGTTTAACACTTGGCACGCAGGCCATCAATTGTTCAAGATTAAAAAGGGTTAACCTGGGGAGTCATCAATCAACCGTTTCCTCCTCTGCTCCTCTCGCCTACTCCATAGCATCGTCGTCATCATCATCGTCATCATCCCCTCCATGGCGTGCAATGTGGTCTCGTATGTATCCAACATCGTCTTGGATCTCGGATAGGTTTCTCTCGATAGCTCCGACCCGGTGGTAGGTGTTGCTCGCCATGTTATAGGTGTTCCTAGTACACATAAGGTTTTCCTGCAACAATTCATGCAAACTTTGAAAGTTAGGAAAACCGCCTCCCGAGGAGGATGATTGGCCCAGATCACCGTGGGGTTGGTATTGGTACTGATGATGTTGCGGAGCTGGGAGGACAAGTGCTTCTTGCGGGTTCCATGCATGTCCTTGCATCCTTTGAAAGGTTACCGTCCCATCTTTAGCCTCATAAATCAGGTTCATTGAGCGGCATATGTGAATATCCACCGTACCCGACCATGGGCTCCTCTCAAATGACCTAGGTATGTGGGCGAAGTGCTTGAAGAGACGGTACACCCATCCCCCAAAGAAAATAGGAGTTGGTGCATTAGCAAGGCGGTTGTGATGCATGTTTCGGAGCATGAGGAACGGAACATCGAGCGGCCTGCGGTTGTGAATGCAGTGGAGGACAACCAAATCTCTTAACCCAACGACGCCACTACTGTCATGCCTTTGGCTAAGAGAGTAGCCGAGGAGCCTATGAATGTATCTGTATAGCGGATCCCTCAGCTTTGTACTCTTAGTGCTGCTCGGATTGTAGAACCCTTCTCCAATCTGAGCCCACATGGCTTGGCGTTCGTTGTCACCTATCTCTCTCATTCCCCCAGTATTTTCTTCGTTTCCCGCATCCTCTTCCGCATACAACCCGATAATTGACCCAAATTGTGCCATAGAGATCGAATACCTCGTTCCGCCACACCGGAATGACACCCCGTCATTGTCGAACGGGTCGCACCTTGAAGTGAATGCAAAGGTGCTGTAGAATTCCAAGGTGCATTCATGGACGGAACGGAGTCGAGTTGTTAGTGCGACTCTGAGTGGTCCCGTGACAATGTTGTTGAAACGGTCAATTTGATTCACCATGGTTAGCAGTTCTGTGCAAGCTTGCCTCGGGTATTCCTCCGGCCTTGTTTGAAGAAGCTCGTATCGAGCTCTTGCATCAAGCTCATTGGCGTTAAATCTTGTGAACTTCCTGGCCATCTGCAAGAATACACCAAAAGTTAGCACGAAACAGAAATATTTTCGGACAAAACTGCAAACAGCGGGCTGGACACGACCCCGTGTTCAGCGGGCACGGCCCCGTGTCCAGACGTCTGTAACCCAAAAACTTCATTTTTCGTCCCGGTCCCGAAAACTTGAAAATTTTTGGTCCAACAGGTGCGGTTTCCCCCGAAAATGAAACCCTAAGTGCCGTTTTTCCCAAAATATCCCGTTTACCCTATCAATTTTATCTTTTTCGGTTCAAGAACAAGGGTTTGGGGTTTTTGTAAGAAATCGGGTGAATCTATAAACAATACAAGTGTATTTACTTCCTTTAACACTAATCTAACTAAATGCAAATAGATCTAAACAAAAATTTGAGGTTCGATCCGGATGAACTTCAAGAACCCTAGATTTTCCCCCAAATTTTTGGTGTTTTAACTACATGCAAGTAACTAATCTAACTACTAAAAGTGATAGAATCATACCTTGACGTTGTTAGATCGATAGGAGACGTTGAAATTTTGCGAAAAATCGCCTGGAACCAGAGCTTTTGCGGGGAAACGGGGCGTGTGGAATGAAGAAACTGTTTTGAAATGGGGGATTTATCCCGACTGCAGCGCGAACACGGCCCCGTGTCCAGCGGACACGGCCTCGTGTGAGTGCCCCTTTTTCCCATAAGATATGGTTAGAAAACTTACCGCTTTATTTTGTTGTCTCAATCGTTCGTAACTTACCAGGCATGATGTTTTTATTCTTCCACTGTTTGAAGCGAGATCTCTTCTTCTTCATCCTCAATGAATCCTTGATAGAGTTTCAGCCGTTGGCCATTGACCTTAAATGGGGGCCCATTTTGAGATTTAATTTCTACTGCACCGTGTGGAAAAATATGGGTGATGGAAAAAGGTCCTGACCACCTAGACTTTAATTTACCAGGAAACAATCGAAGTCGTGAATTAAACAAAAGAACTAGATCTCCTACCCGAAATTCATTAGGTTTAATATGTTTGTCATGCAAAATTTTCATTCTCTCCTTATAAATTTCAGAGTTTGAGTATGCATAATTCCTAAGCTCGTCTAATTCATTTAATTGAAAAAATCGATTTTTACCAGCAAATTCTAAATCCAAGTTTACATTTTTGATTGCCCAGTAGGCTTTGTGTGCAATTTCTACTGGCAAATGACAACTTTTTCCATAGACTAGCTTATACGGGGTTGTACCTATTGTTGTTTTATAAGCAGTTCGAAAAGCCCATAAAGCATCGTCTAACTTATCAGCCCATTCCTTTTTATTTAACCCTACGGTTTTTTCGAGTATTCGTTTTAAACCTCTATTAGTCACTTCGGCTTGTCCGTTTGTTTGAGGGTGATATGCTGTTGAAACCCGGTGATAGACCCCATATCTTGTTAAAAAAATTTCAAGTTGATGGTTGCAAAAATGGGTACCTCTATCACTTATTAAAGCTTTAGGTGTGCCAAAACGAGAGAATAATTTTTTCAGAAATCTTACCACGACTCTTCCATCATTTGTTGGAAGTGCCTCGGCCTCGGCCCATTTAGACAAGTAATCTACTGCCACAAGTATATATTTGTTTCCTTTCGATGGTGGGAAAGGTCCCATAAAGTCAAGTCCCCACACATCAAAAATTTCACAAACAAGAATGCCGTTTTGTGGCATTTCGTTTTTGGAAGAAATATTACCTGTTCCTTGGCAAGCATCACATGTTTTTACAAGACTTTGAGCGTCTTTGTAAATGGTTGGCCAATAAAATCCTGAATCGAATACCTTTTGTGCGGTACTAGCAGCACCATGATGTCCTCCGTATGGACCTTCATGACAATGGCGGAGAATTCTTCGTGCTTCACTACCATGTACGCATCGTCGGACGAGTTGGTCGGCACACCTTTTGAAAAGATATGGATCTTCCCAAAAGTAGTGTTTCACATTGGCAAAGAATTTTTTTCTTTGATGATGTGGCCATCCTTTTGCGACTATACCGCTAGCTAGGTAGTTAGCATAGTCGGCGTACCATGGCTCTTCCTTGTATTCCACCATCTCCAGGGACTCAGTTGGAAATTTTTCGTTGATTTGCTCATCCCTGGTTGCCTCTAAAGCAGGGTCTTCTAAGCGTGAAAGATGATCTGCTGCGGTATTTTCTGCTCCTCTTTTGTCCTTGATTTCAATGTCAAATTCTTGGAGGAGTAGAATCCACCTAATCAAACGTGGTTTTGCGTCCTGCTTCTTGAAGAGATATCGAATGGCTGCATGGTCTGTATAGACTATAGTTTTAGAAAGAACAAGATAAGAACAAAATTTATCAAAAGCAAATACCACAGCTAGTAATTCTTTTTCAGTTGTTGTGTAATTTTCTTGTGCATCATTAAGTGTTTTACTAGCATAATAGATTGGGTGGAAATGCTTTTCTTTTCTTTGTCCCAAGACAGCTCCAACTGCAAAGTCACTAGCATCACACATGATTTCGAAAGGAAATTTCCAATCAGGCGCTATCATGATAGGTGCATTGACTAACATTTCCTTTAGGGTTAGAAATGCTTGATTGCAATCTTTATCAAAGATGAATGGAGCATCTTTTTCAAGTAATTTTGTTAGAGGCCTTGAGATTTTTGAAAAGTCTCTGATAACCCGTCTATAAAATCCGGCATGCCCTAGGAAACTTCTGATAGCTCGTACGGAGGATGGAGGTGGTAATCTAGAAATGGTATCTATTTTGGCTCGATCCACCTCCATTCATTCGCTTGAGATCTTGTGACCGAGTACTATTCCCTCCGTTACCATGAAATGGCATTTTTCCCAATTAAGGGCGAGGTTAGTTTCCTCACATCGGGATAGCATTCGTTCAAGGTTATCGAGGTATTGGTCATATGAATCCCCAAAGATAGAAAAGTCATCCATGAAGACTTCCATTGTCTTTTCTATCATGTCATGGAAAATAGCTACCATGCAACGTTGAAATGTTGCTGGGGCATTACATAGACCAAACGGCATGCGTCGATAAGCAAAAGTTCCATAGGGACATGTGAAAGTTGTCTTTTCTTGGTCTTCGGGTGCTATCGGGATTTGAAAGTAACCTGAAAAACCATCCAAGAAACAGTAAAATTTATGACCGGATAATCTCTCTAACATTTGATCAATGAAGGGTAAAGGAAAGTGATCCTTTCTTGTTGCTTCATTTAATCGTCTATAATCTATACATACTCTCCATCCTGTGACGGTTCTCGTTGGTATTAGTTCATTCTTTTCGTTAGTTATTACCGTCACACCTCCTTTCTTTGGAACTACTTGGACGGGACTTACCCAAGGACTATCGGAGATAGGATAGATAAGTCCGGCGTCAAGTAGCTTGATGACTTCGTTTTTAACCACTTCTTGAACATTTGGATTTACTCGACGTTGTGGTTGTATGACCGATTTGTAGTTATCATTCATCAAAATTTTGTGTGTGCACATAGAAGGACTAATTCCTTTTATGTCTACAAGTTTCCAAGCTATTGCGTTTTTGTGTTTTTTCAAAAGATTAATTAATTTTTCTTTTTCTAAGTTATCTAGTTTAGACGAAATAATTACAGGTAAATTACCATCTTTGTCTAGAAAAGCATATTCCAAACCTTTTGGAAGTTCTTTGAGCTCAAGTGGTGGGTCTTTAGGAGACTCCTTATTTGGTTGCTCATTTCGATCAAGAACTGTAAAAGTTTGTTCTATGGCGACCTCTTCTTCAACAAAGTGGTCAATCTCTTCACTTGTATCGGGTGGTTCATCTTCATTTTCAATTAGGGGGTCATTATTGCCGAAAGGATATTTCATTGACCGTTCGAGATCGACACTTCTTTTAAATGCCCCTAATTGAAGAGGTAGATTGTTGAACTTCCGGTTTTTCAAAGCTTCGTGAGTTTTTACAAATGGTCGTCCCAACACTAGAGGAGCGTCATCGAGGATGACAAAGTCGGTCGGGATTACCATTTGATTTGTTTGAACCAAGACATCTTCAACTATACCAATTGATTTTATTACTTTCCGATTGGATAGAAAAATGGGTATTTGAAGTGGAGAAAAATCGCTAATACTTAATTTTTCAAAAATGTAATTAGGCATTATGTTAACACAAAGATCTTTATCGATTGTGACATCACTAATAAACGAATTTTGAAAGAAACATGGAACCGGTGTAATGTTAATTTCAAATGGGTCTTCTTTTATTAGCGACGTTTGATCATTAGTTAACTCAACACTTACCGTTTCGTCAATTTTAGAGTTAGTGTTTAACTCTTTTAAAAACTTAGCATGAGTGGGTACTAAACAATGATTTTCGAAAGAAGGTGACAAGAGATTAATTTCTTCAAAATTAGACTCTTCTTGAATGTTAACGTTGTCGGACTCACCTTTTTCGTTGTTTAACTCATGTGTCGGTTTTTCACTTATTTGTTCTTCCATTTTTACACTTTCAGTTATCTCTTCTTTTTTTAATTCTTCTCTTGCGCGGGACTCCTCTTCCCTTGCGCGAGCTTCTTTTATACATCGATCGATAACTCTTATGTGTTCTAATATCCTATCGGTCACTTCGGTTATAGAAAAAGAATCGGTGTTTTCTAAGCTTGAATCCAGTTGTTCGACCCTTTGTTCCTCATAATACCCATATGAAGTCGATGGTTCGCACCATTGTTCTTCATTGTAAGCATATGATGGATAAGGTTCGTAATTTTGTTCTCCATAATACTGATATGAGGTGGGTTGTTCACGCCAAGGTTCCTCATAATAAGCATACGAAGGTGGTGGCTCATATCTTGGTTCCTCAACGTATGAGTATGAGGGCTCATACCTTGGTTCATCAAAATATGAGTATGAGGGAGGAGGTTCATACCTTTGGTCTTCATAGGATGTGTATGAAGTTGATGGCTCGTACTTGGGCTCCTCATAGTAGGTGTATGAATTGGATGGTTGATATGAGTGATTATTTTGAATCGAGCGTGTGTTACGACAATTAGTGCAATAATTACCCCTATAATCCTCCTCCTCATAGGTGTAGTTGTAACCTCCTGAGTATTGATCCATAAGAATCACTCAGCAGACCACAACCAAGTCTCGAGAACAGAAAACAAAAAGAAAAACGGAAACAGAGGCTGGACACGGCCCCGTGTTCAGTGAGCACGGCCCCGTGTTCAGGATCTGTATCTGGGCGTTTTAATTAAAGTTACTGATTTCGTTGAGCACGGGGCGTGTTCAGTGAGCACGGCCCGTGTTCAAGCTACTGTTACTGAGTGTTTTTATGAAAATATGCAGCACGGCCCCGTGTTCGGCGAACACGGCCCCGTGTACAGGTTACTGTAAATGCAAAACTAAACTAAAATGCAGAAAAATGTGCGCGCTTTTAAAAAGGTTTTGAAAAACTGATTAGGCCGTCGATTTTAAGCTTTCTTAAAATCCTTGTGTCCCCGGCAGCGGCGCCAAAAACTTGATGTGCATTGAAGTGTTATATATATTAGGTGTATATTTTAAGCCCTTTTAACACTTATTTTTAGCCAAGTTTTAAATTTATAAAACACGATATTTTACTAACACTAAACACACATATGGGCAAGTGCACCCATCGTGAGCGAAGTATAGCGTTGGTAAGATACCGAGGTCGTCCAAGGACACAAGAGCTTTTAGTACCGGTTTATCCTCAACGTCTAATCAAAATAAAAAGTTTAGAAAAAAATGTTTTAAACTAAGAAAAATAAAAACTAACTAAAATGCTGAAAATAAAAATAAATAAAAAAAAAACAGATAGACAAGATGAATCACTTGGTTCCGACTCGTATCTAGTATAACCTTTGATTATTTCCGCACTTTTGCACATAATTAAGAGATTATCTTAGTTATTGTAGTAGGCCCCTCTTTTGAAGGTGACGTTACCCTCACCCCAGTAGTTTGAGTCAGCAAGGATACAATCCTAAAAGGGTGGTTTATTGGAAGATAATGAATTAAGTTATTAATGCAATATTATGGTAGGCCCCTCTTTTGGAGGTGACGTTACCCTCGACTAAGTAGTCTGAGTCAGCAGGGATACAGTCCTAAGTAGCCGGGTTATAGTATTCATAGTAGTTAACTTATGAGGGGATCAAAGAGTTTGGACCCCCGCCATCCAATACCGTGAAGCATTGAAGGAGGTCCTACTAAATTTGACCCAGGTCCATTGGAGGACCTCTAAACGCTGAACAATGGCAAGACCTTTACCAAACCATTCCCTTAACCCCCGACCAGGTAGCCAACATACCTCCATATAGACCGTGGAGATATGAATGGTGAAAATCCTTTATTTTATATAGACTGTAAAATAACGCCAAGACACCACGGACAAACGATAAGGAAAGATCACCTTCAACATAAGTAACTAGTTACTAAAGTCATTAATACAAAACTAAATAAAAAGTGCAAAAGATTAGAAATAAAAAGTATTATACTAGACACTTTGTCTTCACCAAGCGATGTAAGAGACTTAGGCAAACATGGCCTTGATTGTCAAGAACTCTTACGATCAATCTTGGATCCCGAGACGACTCACACACTCTACGATGGACAATGGATGATGGTGGTGGATGATGGTGTTGTGATGGTGGTGGGTGGTGGATGAAGTGTGAGAGAGGTGGTGTGCCAAGGGATGAGTTGAAATGAAACCAAGCACTCATATTTATAGGCTGAATAGAAGGCCGGGCACGCCCCCGTGTCCGCTGGACACGGCCCCGTGCCTGTCTAACACCCTCTCTCTTCATTAATTGTAATTCGCAATTACAATTAATGCGCCTGCTGTACTTTCGCCACGCCCTCGTGTTCACTGGACACGGCCCCGTGGTGGGCAATAGAAGCTTCTATAGGTTTGTCTTTTCTGCTGCTTCTTGGGCACGGCCCCGTGCTGGCTGAGCACGGGGCGTGTTCAGTCTTCTGCCTTCTCTATTTTGCTTGGGAGGATGCCGTTGAGGGGTCGGGCAGTCCACTTATGTTCCTTTTCTTGTGTTTATGTTGGATTTAGCTGTCTTTTTGCTTCTTTTGTGTTTTTGAGCTCATTTAATCCTGAAAATACAAAAGGAAGACAAAAACACTCTTTTTCCAATATTAGTACTTAAAAAGGGTTAGTTTTATGCCTCATTTGATGTAATTTATATGTTGCATTTTACACACATCAGCAGACGTGCCCAGAAACACTATAAGCCCAACCAATAAACAAACACACGTGTACAAGGTGTATCAAACATACCGAAAGCCCGGCCGTGGGGCAAAATAGGGTCTAGCTAACCCAAAGAAAACGAACAAACAAACCAAAAACATAATCTCACATTATAAACTTGTCCAGCGATTGGCCTCGAACAGACAATCCCGGTCTATCAAACAAACCACAAGTACAACACACTTCTGTAAACGAACTACAAAAAGAAGTCCTTTTTTTTTGCAAAATAAATATACAAAGGGAAGCCTTACTGACTTTGGCAAAAACAGCTAACATACAAGGAAACAAACACAACAAACTTGGCAAACAAGACCAAAACACAGCTTCTTGTAAAACAACCCAAAGGTCTTCAGGAAAGTGCCAACTTGATCCTTGGCAAAGGCCCCTGCAGCATAAAAAAGCACAACATAAAACAAGCAAAAGACAAAATAGCAGCATACAGTCATAAATTATATGATTAAGTACCTAGGATAACCCTTACACGAAGGTCCTCCTTCCAAACACCAAAAAAGTTTAAAGTATCCTAGGATAAGCAATTATCCGGATTACAACCATATTGAAAGAGGTTAATGTTTAAGAGTTACTGGGGACCACCCCCAGACAAAGACTGTGGAGACAAAGGACCAGCGGAGGAAAACAGGGCTTTCAGTTTATCTATTGATATCATGGGATGCTGCAGGATCTTCTTGAGAATGGCCAGGGTCTTACCCCCAAACTCCTCGTCCAGCTTAGACAGCTTCTTCTTAGCTTTGGAGTTGTAAAGCGGAGTCTCTTTCCTGCCCAGACCCTGAGCAGAGTAAATATACCCATCCTTCAGCCCAGCCTGGTAGGCAACATCCCGGTACGCCCTATACATCTCCTCCAAGCCACTTTTAAAATCCTCTGACTGGGAGACTGCAGTAAGGAAGGCCCCGAAGCCTTCAGTGATTAACCAATGTTTCTCCTTAGCCAACCACTGGTTATTATCAGAAGTTATCCCATAATCTGCATACATAGTATTAAGCTGCTCCTGAGAAACGGAGCCAACCTCCTTCAGATGTTTTAACTCAGCGGCCAACTCTTCCTTCTCCTCCACCAACACCGCCATCTCCCTTTCCCAGGCTCGTTCCCTTCACTCCAACACGGCTCCAGCCCCCTGGACAAAAAACACCATAAAGAATCCAAAAGTAGTTGGAAAATAAAAAGGGGGGGGGAGAAAGGCTATGTACCTTCTCCTCTTGCAACTTTCTCTCAGCCTCGACCACTTGACATCTAAGTTCGGCAGCAACAGACTGGGAAGTCTTGATTCACTCTTGAGTTCTTCATTCGCCCTCCTCAAATCATCAACCCTCTGCAACATGCCGGCACCCCTGAAAAAACTCTCACAAAGTGACATGCTGTATTGATCCTCAAAAAGGTCATCCCTCAAAGCAAAGTTCATGAACCTATGAGAGGGAGGAACAGCATGACTCAAAAAATCCCTGGCAGTCTCGGGGGTCCCTATCACCGAAGAGTGAGTTATTTTCCACTTAGGGACATAAGTGAGGGGAATGGCAACAGCAAACAGGGGAGCCAAAGGGGATCGATGAGCAAGACCCTCAAACTGAGAAGGTTTACTGGTCCCAGTAGCATGATGAGGAGAAACCTCAAAAGCTGAGGTAATACGGGCAATGCTTACTTCTGGAGTCTTGTCCCGTACACGGGAAGAGGAAGGGCCAGTAGGAATCTCTATTGGATCATGAGAACTTCCCTACTCAGATAAGGAAAGGAAACATCAAAAACCTCCCCAAAAAGCAAAACAAATATAAGGCAACAGGAAAAAGGAAAAATAAGCTCACCAACAAAGGTGCACTCATAAGGCTAGAGGACCGCAAATGCTTAGACAACGAACCCTTAACCCCAACAGGGGGAAGCTCGGAAGCAGCCTTTGTTGAAGGAGGGGGTTTCTGTCCGCTAGCACTCCGGGGTGATCGGTAAAGTTGAGCCGGTACGATTGGAGATGCCATGGCGTACAAAAAATAATGTAATCGATTGTGGCATTTTTGTGATGCGCCATATGGAAACATACAAGGGCGTAGCTGGAAAAGGTTGGGAATGCGGATTCTCGAACGAGTGCACTGATGCGGGTGAGATTTCATACAAGCAGCGCCAAGAAATTGATGATCTCAGGAATAAGTACATTACGAAGATGCTCCTAAGTGAAGCAAACGAGTACAGAGGTTTTGTTAAATCTGAGGTTGCGAAATATAACAAGTTGTCGGCCGATGAAAAAAAGAGGCTAGGAGCAAAAGCCTACGACGCAATCATTGAAAGATTGGATAAGTAGCTTAAAATGGGATGTTTTCGTAAAACACTTTTGTTGCCGGTGGTTTGTTGAAGTAATGTGGGATGTTCTACAAAAAACAGTTTTAACATTTTGTTATGGATGTTCAGTTATCTTTTGGAATTTATAAGTTAGAATTTGTTTAGTGTGTACAGTTATCTTATTTTTTTTTTTTTTTTTGTTTTTTTTTTTTTTTTGTGTTTGGTGTCTATAAAAATGTCAAGTATAACAGTTTGAACCTCTTTAACAATGTGAATTTATATCGATATTGTTACTTGGTTTCGATCTACATAAATACAGTTTGTATTAATGTATTACCTCTTAAAACACAGCCTATACATATTATGAAAATACTGTGATCTGGAAACCAACCTATAATATGGGAAAAACCTGCATGCTAAGAAAGTAATAAGCATGGGAAAAAAAATTAATTTACTGTTAAAACACATCATTAAAAGTAAACTATAAAAAAGACTGACTTCAACCTCAATAACTGATAAAACACATTACATAAAACATGCTGATGGTTTCTCAGGAAATTAAAACACATTGTAATACTTTAAACAAAGTTGAAATACTGTGATCTGGATACCAGCCTATCAATTTCATCAACTCTCCATAGTTAAACACTTTTTGGTACAACTTAAACTGTATACCAAAACCACGAACAAATCAAGCATCATACAAAACACAGGAGGATATTTAAAAAACAAAGTTAACCCTAAAACACAAAGCAACAAAAACATAAAATGTCGAATCCAACAAGTCTTAAAATGAACAAAAACAAATCCAAAACAAACATACGAGAAAAATAAAACATAAATTTGAATAGTTCAGCGACAGACTTAAAATTTTGATAAAAAAGATCCTACTCTGCCATGTCTTCATCATCCATATCTGCATCGTTTCCAGATGTGTAAAACACATCATCAACATCGTTTGATCCAGGACCATGACCTTCAACAACTGCAGCAACGTCTCCTTCAACAATTGTATCTACATTACCTTCAGCATTCCGCGAAGCACCTGCCTCAGACGCATCCATGGTGTCTTTCCAACACGTTACTCTGTTATGACCATATTTTTTACATAATGAACATTGACGACGTTTACTTCCAGACTGACTTATGGCTCTCTCCTTTTGAGATTTAAGGCATTTATGAGAACCACAACCCTTGAACCTGGTACCAACTGGAACACGGATAGTGGCCGTCCTCTCTGGAGCAACTCCCAGCAGTTCAGCAAATCGATTACGTCGTGTCTTAGGAGGTGCATTTATTTGAGCTTCATCAGCGACTGACATAAACTGCTTGATATGATCACGAAAATCAGACAACTGATCAAATTTTGAAATCAACTTGTTCACAACATACTCAGTTGCGTGACTAATCTCACGAACACAACGGTTAACCTCCTCGCTATGATCTGGATCTCCACCATCCGTAAGAATGGACCCGGGGGAACTATTTGGAACAGCTTCACGCGTCCAACGCCTCAATATATATTGTTTCGGAAACTCCCTTACATCAAGAATCCGTAACACACAAAAAATGTGACTGCACAACAATCCAAACTGCTCAAACCTGTTGCAGTTACACTTAACAGTAACATCCTCCTCGCATATCATAACCTATAACATTTAGTATCCATAAAACACAGTTCATATAAAAGATGGATAATTAAATAAAAATAAAAATAATGTATACATTAAGTAAAACAAAATATCACCTCGAAGAACGAAGAACTGGCTGATCGAGATCCTTTATAAAAAAAACTTAATGAAATCACCGACGTGATCTAATCTGACACTGGTACAACAATGAATAGCATGTTGAATCTCGAGTTGAACATCAAGAAATATAGTTCTAGTATATATCTGAGCTGCTTGCTTCTCGAGAACAAAATCACTCCACTCTCCAGGGTTGGTGTATCGAGTGTCATGATCGTTTTTTCGATGCTCGTGTCTTTGCGCTTCAACAGCTGTGTCGAAGTGGCTAAGAAATTCAACCAACGTGGACTTTGGATTGCTAATCTTGCCGAAAAAGTGATTCTCGCTTTCGGACCTAGATGATGTCCGCATAAAACCAGACATTTCTTCTTCGCGATAGCAAGCAGGAATCCATGATTCACGTAGCCCGTATATGTACGTCAGCCATTCATGGTCGGTTAAACCGAAATCATTTAAAATAGCTGCCCATTCAGTCTCAAACGCTTCGGGCAACAGAGAATCAATCCAAACAACTGCAGACAATCTTTTCCTGAAATTTGTATTTGAACACAGGGCAGCCCCGACCTAAAGGAACATTATACGCATGTATGTTAAAAAACAAAAATTAAAACACAGTTAAAAATACACATGTAAACAAAGAAAAACCTGTCATATAAGAAACAGACCTTTGTAGTGAGTTTATCCATGATGTGCCACATACATAAGCGATGCCTAGACTCAGGCCAAACATCCGCTATAGCCCTTTTCGTCGCAGGGTCTTGGTCAGTAACGATTACGGGAGGCGCGTACCCATATGCGTTCTTGATCGCCTTAAGTAACCAGTTATACGTCTCTGCCGTTTCAGAACCGAGAATTGCAGCACCAAGTGTGACGTTCCTATTGTGATTATCAATCCCAGTGAAAGGGACAAACATCATGTTATACCTGCAAAACAAAACAAATCAGCGGTGACAAATATATAATGCTGTATTTATAACACAGTAGGTTTTAAAACATAATGAATATATAAAAAATGAATCTCGTCGTTACTTGTTACGCTTGTACGTGGCATCAAATGATATAACGTCTCCAAACATATAATAATTCCTTTTCATATCCTCGTCGGCCCAAAAAATGCACTTCAACACACCTTCGTCTGTCGTTTCATATTCACACGAGAAGTTCGGTAAAAACTTCTTTTTCCTCATCAGTCGCTTCACAAACATTTTAGCATCAAACTCTCCGATAAAAAGATTTAATTCTTTCTTGAAATTTTTAAAATCGACTTTCGTCGCACCGACTTTGTCGAACCCACCATACACCTCCTTCATAATGTTAAATGCACGAACATGACCAATGTTGAGATGTGACATCTTGTTTATCATCTCTTCGTGTGCACGATTAATACCTCTGTTTTCCTTGAGAAGATGTAAATCTTCTTCGTGCACAAAATCATGGTTGTGCGCCTCTGTAAAATGATACAGCAAATACTTCTTCGCATCGGTAAGCTTTATTCTGATCGCAGCTTGGCATCCGGTCCTTTTGGAGGGTACCCTACGTACCCACCTATCAGACGGCTGTTCGACTAAAGTATCGACCGGTCGAAAATCTTTTTGACCCTCCTTTGAACAAAAAAAATACTTGTTTATAACAATACCACGGTTCTCGTGCTGTGTGCCCTTCCTTACAGTCCACCCTCCAGCTTCTGCGTAAGTTTTGTAGAAGTTATAAGCATCATCAGCAGAGTCAAATAACATGCCCTCTGCTGGCGTCAGCGAAGAGGGTGAATCTGGAATATATCTCTTTGTTCCAGAGTTTGGAGAGACTTGTTCAATACCTCGTAATTGGTAATTGGGTGCATCTACAACACATGACAAAATAATGATAACACATTTGTAAAACACAATGTAAAAAAACATATAATGCAAGTAACAACCATGGGAAAGAACAAAATAATGCAAGTTAAAACAAACCATTCAGTGAAAAAATATAAAAAAATGGGCACCACAACCTCAATATCTGTTAAAACACATAACTGGTAAAACACATTACTATAAAAAAACATCTTTCAAGAAGAAACTATAAAAAACGTTAACTACAACCTCAAAATCTGTTAAAAACACATAACTGGTAAAACACATTACTTTTAAAACACAACATTCATGGTGGAACAATAAAAAATATTGACTTCAACCTCAATAACTGTTAAAACACATTACTATTTAAACAAACCATTCAATGAGATTATAAAAAATATTGACTTCAACCTCAAGATCTGTTAAAACACATAACTGGTAAAACACATTACTATAAAAAAACATCTTTCAAGAAGAAACTATAAAAAACATTAACTACAACCTCAATATCTGTTAAAAACACATAACTGGTAAAACACATTACTGTTAAAACACAACATTCATGGTGGAACAATAAAAAATATTGACTTCAACCTCAATAACTGTTAAAACACATTACTATTTAAACACACCATTCAATGAGATTATAAAAAATATTGACTTCAACCTCAAGATCTGTTAAAACACATAACTGGTAAAACACATTACTATTAAAACACATCATTCAAGAAGAAACTATAAAAAAACGTTAACTACAACCTCAATAACTGTTAAAAACACATAACTGGTAAAACACATTACTGTTAAAACACAACATTCATGGTGGAACAATAAAAAATATTGACTTCAACCTCAATAACTGTTAAAACACATTACTATTTAAACACACCATTCAATGAGATTATAAAAAAGCTGAACCTATATGACAATTAAAACACAACACCAATAACAAAGATGATGGTTTGGCACATAAATTACAAATATGGATTTTAAAACAAACAATGAAATATCTTAATAAAAAAAATTAATCTTCAGATTACAAAACATCAGTCACCTTATACGGTAAACTAAACACTAAAACCTCAACCTCTCTGGCTGTTAAAACACAGCATCAAGAACAAACTGACGATTTGCAGAAAAATGATAATAAACAGCGCAAAAAACTACAAAAGTAACTGTAATTACCATCTCCACCATCAACAAGTGTGTTCGAAGCCATGGTTTATCACACTGAAAAAATATTGAATATGAACGATGCTGGTGAAGAATAGAATGATCGAAATTACTCTATATAGATATGTGTTTTGTGTTCGTGATATTTGGAAGAGATTTGGATTAAAAAAAAAAACTATAATCCCGAAAATCATGCATGTAATCTGTTACACATATGATCATGCGAATATTAGTTATTTGAGATAATTACCAAAAATAAAATTAATATATGAAATTACATGTTTGCCCTTCTAGTTAAAATACATCAATGACACATGTCCAATTACTATTGCTTCCTAGACTTTCTAGGAAACATAGACTTTCCACACAACTCCTACTCTACTTTATGTATATGTAATAATAATAATAATCTTCGAATATAAATCATGAAGGATTCCACTTTTTACGGATATCATACCCATTACCTCAAACCTAGAATCCTAAGCAGAACACAATCAATTCTCATAAATACATTTAATGAGTTAAAAGTTGAAAGGAGTTGGTAAATAATGAGTGTGACAAGAGTCACGTGGATGATATCGGCGGCTTTCACCACCACACCCTCATTTACTTCATCCTAGTCACATGTCTCATGCCCATTCCCTTATAACTTGCCTTTTGTCACCTGTAGTGTGTAGTGTGGCTTGATATCACGGGAGAATGGAGCATAGCGCCCTATAGCATCGCCAAACACCGATACAGCAGGCGCTATATAGGTGGTTGAATCCCGGTCCCCGCGAAGAGCATCACGCCGTGGCCCATCCTCCCCACTCACACATATAACCCCGCTACACCCTCTTTTGATATAAAGCCCCATAAAGCCCCTCTCTTACGCGTTTCGCTACTTATCGCATAACGCCACCTAAGGGGCTTTATGACTACACATGGCCTTATGAGTTATGCATATGGATCAAAGTTTCATTAATGTTTGTAGTTTTGCATGTTAAGTTACTAAAAATTAGTTAAGAGGTAAAAGAATATAAAGAAAACCAAAAACAAGATGAAAGCAAGAAGAGAGAAGATTGATGTTTAGGCTTCGAAACCTCAAATTGCGGGTTTAGAATTTTCTAGGGATTTTCGATCGATGTTAAGATTAGTGAGAACGAGCTTCCATGAAAAAAGAGAACCACACATTAATGTGAGTGTTTGACATGAATGTTGTTCATGCCTTTTGATGACGTCTCTTACAGTTTAATTGATAATCTGCTTACTAAAGATATTGTTGGTAGTGATGAAGATGATTTTGATTTTCTATTGGGCCACAACCGTATGAACCATCCTTTTAATTAAAGTTAATTAGCGATTCTTTGTTTAGAGCATGAGACTTGAAGACGGATCACGCGCGATTTACCTCAAGAGCTACAATTCAATTTGGTTTATAGTTTTGGTTTGTATGTAATTTTTTTTAACAGTAGGATTCTATAATTATAGAATAAATGATAGGGGTCTTATGATTCATAAGTAATATTCCCAGTTTAAACGTTTATTAAAGTACTTTTGAATTGTTAAACATATTTTAGCAAAAATTATTTTAAACTTGGAACGTTCCCAAGAAGCAATATCCAGGTTTTTTATCTGATAGTTACACCACTCTTAAGCATAGTACTACTATAGATAATGTTCCATCTACAAAGGTAGGTGCTATATATAAAATAATTAGATTATTGTCAAATTGGTTGTTTTGTAAAGAAGATATTGTCTAAATTTCAAAGTAGCCAGTAACCCTTATATTGGATTCACATGTTCCAGCTTAAAATTAAACTAATTACAAACACAGTGTAAGATCGACTATAGCCTTCACATACGTATCAAATTTTGGAAGTCTATTGTTGATAAATTTAATGCTAAGCTTTCGGCATGGAAAGCTAAACATCTTTCGCTTGCTGGAAGGATTGTGTTAGCAAAGGCGGTTATGAACGCTCTCCCTAATTATTATTTTTCGATGTTTCGTGCCCCGAAAAAGGTTTTAAATGCCCTTGATTCCATTAGAAGGGATTTTATTTGGGGAAGGAAGGATGGTTCTAATAAAATCAGGTGGATTGCGTGGGAGAAGATGGCTAAACCAAAAAAGTATGGTGGGTTAGGTGTCGGGGACCTTAGAAGTATGAATCTTGCTTTAATGGCGAAGTGGTGGTGGAAATATAAGAACCATCCGAGTGATCTTTGGGTTAAGGTGGTGGGGGCTATTCACAAAAGTATAAGAGGTAATAAGTGGATTCCGGTTAATGGTAAGTTTACGGGTATTTGGCGAGACATCCAGACGATTGGAAAAGATTTTGTCCAACTTGGGATTCCTCTGCAAGAGAACATTGTTGCTACCGTTGGTTCGGGCGAGTCTGTTAGTTTTTGGACTGATAGTTGGGTAGGCGGGAAGGTGCTGGTGGATTGTTTTCCTGCTATTTATAATATTGTCTCTCATAAAAAGTCGACGGTGGCGGATAATGTTGTTATTACTTCTAGTGAGCTGCAATGGAATATCTTATGCTCTCGGCCTCCGTGTAATGAAAAAGAATGGAAGCAGTGGACTGGGTTGTTGAAGATATTAAATGAAGTAAAGTTTCAAGGTGATGTTGATAAGTGGTTTTGGAAATCGGATGGCAATATGGATTTCACAGTTGCTGCAATACGAGATGAGATTATTAAGCGCTTGGTGACGATTGAAGAAGAATGGAAACATTGGAATCAATGGGTTCCTCTGAAGATAAATGTTTTCTCGTGGAGGGCTGCTTTGGGTAGGATTCCGGTCAAGGAGGAGTTAATTAAAAGAGGTGTTGTGCTTCCTAATTCGAATTGTCCAAGATGTGACATTAATGTTGAAACGGTGGATCATTTAGTTTGCAATTGTTCTATGGCTAAGCTGATTTGGTGGAACATTCTTGCGTGGATTAAGTTACCAGTAGGCAATGTGTTTGGTTCGGTTAAAGACGTTTTGAATTTCAACGAAGGGAGGAAAGGTTCTAAAGTTTGGAAACAGGTGATTAATTTGATTTTTCAGGCTACTTTGTGGCATATTTGGAAGGCCCGCAATGACAAAGAGTTTAGAAATAATCAGGTGTCAGGAAACCGGGTGGTTGATCATATTAAAGCTGAATCGTTCATCTGGTTAAAGAGTCGGTCGAAATTAGACCAGCTAGATTGGGGTAGATGGGTGGATTTTAATGTTAGAGATATTATTAAATAAGTTGGGTTGTGTGTGGGCGTGGAGGGTTTCGTTTGTTTGCTTTTGTAACGTCTCTTTTCGGGTTTTTACAGCATATGCTGGCCCTATTCTATAAATCATAGAATTCCACCGTTCAAAAAAAAAATATGTTTCAAATGAAATATACTCTTCTAGAATAGTTAGATTAGAGTTCTAAATGAATGTTAAAACCTCTCTTCAGATTGGCCAAATGATGCCACATTTTCCTTCTTCCCTTTTATGCTAGGATTCTCTTACCTTCTTAAAATACATGCTAAAAACAGTCATGTTTCTTAGTTCTGGTTTCAATCACATTCTCAAAATTTCATAGTTTTGTGGTTGACTTTTTAATAGTCTTGAATTTCTTTGTATCCAACTATTTGTCAACGATTATCCATCACTTGTGCTAGTGGTTGAAAAGACTTGGGTTCTCCTTGGAGACCCAAGTTCAATCCCCACTAGTGTCATATTTGGTGGATGAAGGCAATGAAGACTAGTTCTCTCAGACCCTAGGTCAAGAGTTCGAGCCCGAGCCACCTCGGGTTTTAGTCCACCGTTCGTTACACCAAAGTGATTCTCTCTTGTGGCGGCGCAAGCCCCTGCCACTGGCAGTAGATGATATGGTTTCCCGGGGAACGTTGTTAGCCAAACTCTGACGCTAGTGTGGACCCGGTTAAGACAACATAGTCTGACCATAGTAGGGTTAGGGCCCTTTGTTTTGAAGGGTGTGAGATCTCTCTCACAACAAGTTAATTATTTTACTTCATTTATAAACTCTGATACAAGGCATAAGTTCTGAACACATAAGCAAATCCGGCCCATATATGAAAGAAAAAAACCCGGACCATGCTTTTAATAAAAATCCGGACCATTTTGTTCTTTTAATAAACTCGAAATATCACTAGAACTCGAACCATGTTATTTATTTAGTAAAGTCGGACTCTTGTGACTTCACAAGGTCTGATTATCCCTAAGCGTACATGAACACGAAATACGCATTTTTTCAATACAACAGTTGCAGCAGTTCTACGATTAAAACCCTAATCCACAATAAACAACAGATATTACAAATCATCAACACAGTTTGGAAATTCTATCATATCAATGGCATTCCAATACCCAATAACAATGCACATTCATTCACAAAACACAATCATTTAGGCACAAGTAAACACAGGGCCATTGTTTGGAGGGCAAGGGTTTGCATGAAATCAAATGAACAAGAATATCAATCAAAGTATAATCATAAATGGTTGCAAAAATCGCTAGGCGCTCCCTAGTCGGATTCGGGAGTACTCGGGAAGTACTAGGCTTAGGCGGAGATTACTCGGGGAGCAATTTGCCTGGGAGAACAGTACTCGTGCCTCGGCAGCCAACCTTGTAGCGAGTACTCGGGGTGTACTCGGAGCCTAGTCGGGACTTTTACAACTATGATCATAATCATTACCTTAGATTCGATGTAAGGATTGTTCTTGAAGGGTTTAGAGATCAATGATTGATGATTTAAGGTTTGTGTTGTGAAGCCAAAATGATTAGAGAATGAATGGAACTGCCGTATGATTGATTTGAGAGGTTTTAGGGTTATTAAGGTTTCTAATTTATCCATAATGCACCCCTAACTATGCAACTTTCACACAAAGCACATAACAACATATAATTTACAATTAAAGCATGTAGTTCACATATTTGTCATGCAACACATAAGTTTCGTATAAACCATTCTTTTGTAATTATTATTCGTGTTAGTCACCAACGTTCGAGAGTTATCATGTGTTTGTTCCGGTAATTCCCCGAATTACCAAAGTAGACTCATTTACTAACCCTAGTTAAATGCATTGCTATAAATGCGTGTCTAAATTAACTATGGTTAGGATAAAGTATTAACCTGAAATTGCGGGTTGTCACATCATCCCCAACTTGAAAGAAATTTCGTACTAAAATTTGATAAGCAGTCATGGATGAGTGAAAAGATAAGTTAAGATGACTGTGGGTTTTCCTCGGGTACTACATTATATTTCTCCTTAATAGCTGCTTGAATTTCCTCAGTAGCCTAATGTGGCTTAGCTTTATAAAATGGCAAGAACTCAGTAGCTATTGATGTGCTTAAAATACAACATATAAATTATATCAAATACGACGTAAAATCAACCCTTTTCAGTACTAAGGTTGGAAAAAGCTCGTTTTTTTGTTCCTTTTTAATTAACAGGGTCAAAAGAGCTTAAATGTACGAAATGAGCAAAATAACAGCAAAAACCAACATAAAATACAATGAAGGAGGATTGACACAACTCGCCAAGCCCCCATCCGCATCCAAACCAAGGAAATAACAAGATCAGAAGCTTTGGCATAGGGCCGTGCCCAGTGAGAATTCTCTGCAGAAGAAAAAGACAACAACAAAAGACAAATCCAAAGCTTAACACAGGGTCGTGCTAAGGCAACACGGGGTCGGATTCGCAGAATCCGAGATAGTACAACAAGTACATTGGCCATGGGTCGTCGTTGACACACGTTGCTGTGTTAGTACAAGGTCTAACACTGCAGTTAATGAGGCGGAGAGAGACTGATGGCCGCGGGGCCGTGCCAGGCCGGCACGGGCCGTGTTGGACGTGGATTTCAGCTATAAATAGGGTGCTTGGTTTCATTCCAATCCAACCCTTGGCAAACCACTTCTCTCACACTTTGTAACGACTCTCCTAGGACCCTTAACGTAACCCTAAACGCTCCTAAATACACCCCGAGTGTGAGAAACGGACCCGAAATACCTTCGTGCTTGGAGAAATCAAGAAAAATAAGATTTTTGGTTCGCTCGCGGGCCGCGTAAGAGTTAAGCCAAGCTTACGCGGGCCGCGACAACAATGCAAACTACCGGATAACGATCAAGGCCACATGGCATGACACGTGTCGAAACCTCTGATGACTCAGCCGACCTAGACTTCCTCGCGGGCCGCGTAGATGTTCTTTTGTGTTTACGCGGGCCGCGACACGCCCCATTTACAGCCCTATAAATAAGGAGTTCGAGTTCAGTTGAAAGTCGCTCAATTCTTTTAGCTTCTATTATAGCAAAGTAATAGCTCGGGTATTATACTCCAAAACCTGAAACTCTGCTCGTTATCAGGGTAATAACTCTAATCACGGACACAGTACTATATCCAATTGATTGAAACTGATCCAACAGATGTTTAAGTGCTGCCTGTATACGGCTATACTTTGTCATTCGTTGTGAGTTTTGATCTCGTGATTATCGTTAAAGTTGAATTGAGTAATACACTAATACGAGTTCCATTGTAGCTAGAAATTAGTACTTGTAATCAGGGAACTACTAAGGTAGAATACTTAGCGATTAAGTAAATAGTTAAGGAAAACTTAGTGGTTAAGTAAACTTAGTAGTTAAGATAACTTAGCGGTTAAGAAACCTTAATAGATAAGTTAAACTTAATCAGCTAAGTAAGATTAATTAATCAGTTAAGTAAGATTAATTAAGTTAGGTACGATTAATTAATCAGCTAAGCAAGATTAATTAAGCTAAGCAAGATTAATTAAGCTAAGCAAGATTAATTAAGCTAAGTAAGATTAATTAATCAGCTAAGTAAGATTTATTAAACACCTAAATAGATATACATGAAAAAATAGATATATATGGGGTAGATATTATCTAAGGAAGATTTTATCTAAGGAAAGTGTTATCTAGGGAAGGTTTTATCTAGGGAAGGTTCAACTAAGGAAGATAACACCTAGGGAAATTCTATATAGGGGTAAAACTTATCCCTTGACTATAAATAGGAAGCTTAGGATTCATTTTCCTTTGCTCATTTGTTCTATTCTTCTCTCTATACGTTGGTGTTCTAACCAATAATCACCGATACGATATTCTGTCCGATCGATTCGGGAACCAACTAACGATTTCCAAAGTGCTGTCTACACAAGACTATACTTTGTGAATTTCGTTAAAGGAATGCCAAAGTACTATCTACACAAGACTATACTTTGTGAATTTCGTTAAACGAATGCCAAAGTACTATCTACACAAGACTATACTTTGTGAATTTCGTTAAACGAATGCCAAAGTGCTGTCTGAATAAGACTATACTTTGTGAATTTTGTTAAGGTTCTGATCTCGTGACCATCGTTAGGTTTGATATGGTTTTACACAAATACGTATTCCATTCTGTTAAACTATATGTTTAACTATCAGAATACTCCCAACTATACACTTACAATCAAATAAGCTGTTTAAATCATCAGAAGGTTCAGAACAATAAAGTATATGCTTAATTATCAGAAGGAGTAGAATCAAGAAGCTTGTTAAATCAATACTGCATGCTTATAATGTGAGTCATTCTCTTTTTATGAATGGTTTTACTAAATCTCAAATTATTTTCAAGAGTTATAATTACAGGGATTAAGTCATGGTTATCTTAAATCACTGGCAAGTGGGGTATTGTGCACATTACTAATTTCTCACGGTTAGGTTCATCAGCCTAACAGTGATAATCAGCACTACTTCGGTGAAAGGACCCAATAGTGGTATGGCCATCGTCACCAGGGTGTGACACGGCGCCAGATAACAATAAGATAGTAGCTATCGTAATCGCTCTTATGCTGTAATCTATAACAATGTGTCATTTTTGTACAAACTGAATGAACTCACCAGTATTTCCTGCTGACCAAATGTTTTTAAAACGCGTTTCAGGTAATTACGGTAGGTCGGAATAAGAGTTGGATACGGCACCAAAAGGCTTACAGAAGTGGCTTAATTTATCAATTAAATTAAATTAAGAAAAGTTGTTTTATGTATTCGGGTTTATCCCATATTAAAGCTACCTTTCAAAACATGGTTTTATCCCATCTATTTAATAAATAAAATCTGGTGTTTTCTAAACTCTGATATTTTTCCTAACTCACGGTCCTGATGAAATTTCCGCTGCACTACTTTTCTAAATAACCACCGGTACCACTGAACTGGTTCACGGCTCCCGATTCCGTCCAGGGTGGGGTCGGGGGTCGTGACAGAAGAGGTATCAGAGCCACTTGTTTAAGCTATTAGGTGTTGTAATAAAATACCTAAGTTTAAACGAAGAGTTAGGAACTTGATATTTTCTGGTAGCACTCAGGATAGTATTTAAACTTGAACTTAAGAAAGATGCCTTAATATGAGCTTCAAGATGAGCTAATTACTTGTATAAGTATAATGTGATAGATATTGGTATGCCGTAAGAATAATGATTAGAATATTGCAAAGTACGATAAATAAGCAATAACACTTAATTGCTGTTAATTCTTGTTTATTGATACTACTTGGTCTAGAATAAGATATGTTATGGGAATACAAATTTCCTTGATTCTGGATGAAAGCCTTAATAAAAGAGGCACTTTTAAAATCTTGAAAAGATACTATTTATGGGAAACATAATAATTACCTCTCCGGCGAGAACCGGGCAAGATGAGGTTACCTCTCCGGCTAGAACCGGGTAAGAAGGAGTATAATATGTCAAACAAGTGATAAAATTCCCTAAATAGTACCATGACCTGATGTCTGACTTGTTTTTGAAAAAAATCAATCTGTTAAACACATTAACCTTATGAATGGTATGTATGATTATATAGATATGTATATCTATAAGGAATTCCAAAAGCCATAACGATTGACAATTTAAAATAAATCACGAACAGAAGTGTCAATAATAATTCTAGATTTCTTTATCAGGAATCTCTTGCATATGTCTATAATTCCGATATCAAACATTATTTCGTTTGATCATCTACCTCGTAACTCGTGCGACAATATAAACAATGGAAACCCTTAAAGTTGGGACGCCATCAAAAGTATAAGAATTTCCAATGCGTTACCATAGACTCTTAACGCAAGTAAGAAGCATATAAAGTTGTGCTAGTGCACAAGAAAACACATGAAACTTAAATTATACGTCCACAGACGTCGAAGTATATCACACACGACTTTCAAGGAAAGACCTTTGGAAAATATAATTGGGCATGACGACACCAATGCGAATCCCGTCAGTGGAAGAACTACTAATCAAAAAGCAGTACTTGGCCACGTGATCCTACAAACGACATGAATCTTGCTGAGGTACGATAGAACAAGATTTCACAACAATCGGTGCATAGTCTAATCCAATTCTTGACGCTGCAAAAGAAGTCACATACCTTTACAATCCCCCTATTTCATTTTATTCGACATTCCCTGGTAATGTCACTTAACAACGGTTATCACACAAAATTCCAGATAAGATTCTTAAATTCCTTTTGTTAAAATTCAGACCTCTTCACATAGTAAATAGACTTTTGCATTTCTACTCTCCTAATGGTCATCATGAGGATTTCTTTCATAATCGCGAATATTTATTTGGTTGTTTCATTTCTTGGTAAACCCACACGTTACACATGCACTGTTTGTTGCGCATGTGGTTAGTTTGAATTATGAAGACCATTAGAGGGCTTCATTCCAATTTGTTGTTTTATTAAAACTCAAATATCGTTCCGCTATACTTGATCTTTGCATTATAAACAGCGTTTTTTTTTGCAAAACGATGACTCTTTGATATCGAATCGATGAATTTCTTGAAAAACTCGATTTTCTTTTGAATGGTATACATGGTTTTTGTTGTGACCATGTCAGAACTTTCCTATTGATACATGAACTTGTTGTGTTTAAACCAAGTTCCATTGTTTGAACTTGCTCGCAATACGTATTCAATTCAAGGTCCCGTATGATAGATTAAGGCCATCATATTCGAATTAATCCCAACAAGCCCTTCAATTACTTTGAACCATAACAGGCTTGTTTGGTCTTCGACTTCATTAAATCATTTCTTTGATCACGATCACCTTGTGGTGACGTTTTCACAAAATTGAAGTTTGCGCTAATCTCATTTGCACACATCGTATACGGATTTAATTATTTATTTATTTATATTGAATCCGCTTTGTTGGTTTATCCTATAAAAGCAATCTTAACACAATCGTGTGCTAAGATAATGATACACAAATTCATGTCATATTTCAGTGTATCTCTTAATGGTTCTTACAACATCAATCGAGCCTTTCATGATATTTATTGCTTTATCATCTTCAATAAAAAAAAACATTATTCAATTGTTTCAATTTCAATCGAAAATCCTACTAGATTTGTTTGAAACAAACATTCGGACTTACTTCGTTGAACTTTCATTTGATTTAAAACCCGGTGAACTCGTCCAGTCACCGCTATTATTATTTCGAACACTACGACACCTTGTGGCGTCGGTATAGACTTGTAGCTTGAGCTAATCTATATATACCTTTCGCTTGACTCGTCCTTGAAAGTGGTCTTAATACAACTATGTGTTAAGACAACGATACACTAAACTCTGTTGTATATCGGTGTATCCTTGTAATTCGATAAATGTCAACCCATTGATTTTTCTCATATCATAATTCAATAGTTGACAAATCATTTTCGTACTTCTATTTCATTCGAGCTTGTTGATTCGGAGACTTCCTCAATTGACAATCAAAGTAAGTTTCTGTTGACAGTGAATTCTATTGTTTCTAAAAATCATTCACAACTTGTAAACATTCACATCTATTGATCATATATCTTTTTGACTTAAACCTAATCACCTTGGAAACTATATCATTTCATCTCATTCATTTGACATCGACTTCTTGAACTAATTCAGTTGAACCATTGAGCCCTATTTATTTTAAAACACGTATTCATCTTAAAACTATTCTTATTGACTAAGACGTGACATAACTCTAAAAGAGATATCGTAACCCAAATCTCGAGGACGAGATTTAAAACAAGGTGGGGAGGATGTAACGACTCTCCTAGGACCCTTAAAGTAACCCTAAACGCTCCTAAATACACCCCGAGTGCGAGAAACGGACCCGAAATACCTTCGTGCTTGGAGAAATCACGAAAAACAAGATTTTTGGTTCGCTCGCGGGCCGCATAAGAGTTAAGCCAAGCTTACGCGGGCCGCGACAGCAATGCAAACTACCGGATAACGATCAAGGCCACGTGGCATGACACGTGTCGAAACCTCTGATGACTCAGCCGACCTAGACTTCCTCGCGGGCCGCGTAGATGTTCCTTTGTGTTTACGCGAGCCGCGACACTCCCCATTTCCAGCCCTATAAATAAGGAGT
Source organism: Helianthus tuberosus (assembly GCA_030545235.1). Lineage (NCBI taxonomy): Eukaryota > Viridiplantae > Streptophyta > Magnoliopsida > Asterales > Asteraceae > Helianthus > Helianthus tuberosus. Next base: position 146,219,343 of record CM060410.1, on the reverse strand, counting down.
TCGAGTTCAGTTGAAAGTCGTTCAATTCTTTTCTCCTTTTAGCTTCTATTATAGCAAAGTAATAGCTCGGGTATTATACTCTAAAACCTGAAACTCTGCTCGTTATCAGGGTAATAACTCTAATCACGGACACGGTACTATATCCGATTGATTGAAACTGATCCAACGGATGTTTAAGTGCTGCCTGTATACGGCTATACTTTGTCATTCGTTGTGAGTTTTGATCTCGTGATTATCGTTAAAGTTGAATTGAGTCATACACTAATATGAGTTCCATTGTAGCTAGAAATTAGAACTTGTAACCAGGGAACTACTAAGCTAGAATACTTAGTGATTAAGTAAATAGTTAAGGAAAACTTAGTGGTTAAGTAAACTTAGTAGTTAAGATAACTTAGCGGTTAAGAAACCTTAATAGATAAGTTAAACTTAATCAGCTAAGTAAGATTAATTAATCAGTTAAGTAAGATTAATTAAGTTAAGTATGATTAATTAATCAATTAAGCAAGATTAATTAAGCTAAGCAAGATTAATTAAGCTAAGTAAGATTCATTAATTAGCTAAGTAAGATTTATTAAACACCTAAATAGATATACATGAAAAATAGATATATATGGGATAAATATTATCTAAGGAAGATTTTATCTAAGGAAAGTGTTATCTAGGGAAGGTTTTATCTAGGGAAGGTTCAACTAAGGAAGATAACACCTAGGGAAATTCTATATAAGGGTAAAACTTATCCCTTGACTATAAATAGGAAGCTTAGGATTCATTTTCCTTTGCTCATTTCTTCTATTCTTCTCTCTATACGTTGGTGTTCTAACCAATAATCACCGATACGATATTCTGTCCGATCGATTCGGGAACCAACTAACGATTTCCAAAGTGCTGTCTACACAAGACTATACTTTGTGAATTTCGTTAAACGAATGCCAAAGTACTATCTACACAAGACTATACTTTGTGAATTTCGTTAAACGAATGCTAAAGTACTATCTACACAAGACTATACTTTGTGAATTTCGTTAAACGAATGCCAAAGTGCTGTCTGAATAAGACTATACTTTGTGAATTTTGTTAAGGTTCCGATCTCGTGACCATCGTTAGGTTTGATATGGTTTACACAAATACGTATTCCATTCTGTTAAACTATATGTTTAACTATCAGAATACTCCCAACTATACACTTACAATCAAACAAGTTGTTTAAATCATCAGAAGGATCAGAACAATAAAGTATATGCTTAATTATCAGAATGAGTAGAATCAAGAAGCTTGTTAAATCAATACTGCATGCTTATAATGTGAGTCATTCTCTTTTTATCAATGGTTTTACTAAATCTCAAATTATTTTCAAGAGTTATAATTACAGGGATTAAGTCGTGGTTATCTTAAATCACTGGCAAGTGGGGTATTGTGCACATTACTAATTTCTCACGGTTAGGTTCATCAACCTAACAGTGATAATCATCACTACTTGGGTGAAAGGACCCAATAGTGGTATGACCATCGTCACCAGGGTGTGACACGGCGCCAGATAACAATAAGATAGTAGCCATCGTAATCGCTCTTATGCTGTAATCTATAACAATGTGTCATTTTTGTACAAACTGAATGAACTCACCAGTATTTCCTGCTGACCAAATGTTTTTAAAACGCATTTCAGGTAATTACGGTAGGTCGGAATAAGAGTTAGATACGGCACCCAAAGGCTTACAGAAGTGGCTTAATTTATCAATTAAATTAAATTAAGAAAAGTTGTTTTATGTATTCGGGTTTATCCCATATTAAAACTACCTTTCAAAACATGGTTTTGTCCCATCTATTTAATAAATAAAATCCGGTGTTTTCTAAACTCTGATATTTTTCCTAATTCACGGTCCTGATGAAATTTCCGCTGCACTACTTTTCTAAATAACCACCGGTACCACTGAACTGGTTCGCGGCTCCCGATTCCGTCCAGGGTGGGGTCGGGGGTCGTGACACACTTGCCACCACTCCACCACCACTACAACACCATCATCGACCACTATCATCCATTTTCCATCATTTAGGGTGTGTAGTAGTCTTGGGATCCAAGATCGATCGTAAGAGTTCTTGTCAAACAAAGGCCATGCTTGGCTAAACTCTTACATCACTTGGTGAAGACAAATCTTTTATGTATTTCTTTTTTATTTCCAATCTTTGGCTCCTCTTTAATTGGATATGTATTAATGACTTTAATAACTAGTTTTTTATATTGAAGACGAATTTATCTAACCATTCTTCATATGTTGTTGGTTCACATATTCACGTCTTTACGATCTACATAAAACGCGTTAACTACTTGGAATGGGGTTAGAAGGGTGGTTGGGTAATTCTATGTCTCATTCAGTGTATAGATCCTGTGAGAACCTGGTTCAATCTTAGTACTACTCCATGGATTGGCCGGGAATGACTGGCCCGACTGAGAGTAAGAAACCGCTTGAATCCCTTATCTATAAACTACTATTAAAACTTTATACTAACCCCGCGAGGACTTTATCCCTGCTGATTCAGACCAAAGGGTTGAGGGTAACGCTGCCTGGAAGGGGGCCTACCACTTTTCGCATTAATAACTTACTTAATTATCTTTCAATAATTCGATTTTGTGGGACTGTATCCCTGCTGACTCAGAACAATAGGTTGAGGGTAACGCTGCCTGGAAGGGAGCCTACTACCATAACTTAATGACAATCTCTTAAAATGCCCAAAGTGCGAAAATCATTAAAGGATAGATAAAAGAGGAGTTGGAACCAATTGATTCTTTCTTGTTTATTTGTTTTTCCTTATATTTTATTTTTGGTTTTTAGTTTATGTTTTTATAGTTTTAGAAATCTTTTCTTCAAAGTTCGGTTAGATTAGACGTTATCGATAAGCCGGTATTAAAAGCTTTTGTGTCCTTGGACGACCTCGGTATCTTGCCATCACTATACTACGTTCGCGATGGGTGCACTTGCCCTAACGTGTGTGTAGAGTGATAGTAGAATATCGTGTTTTATAAATTTAAAACTTGAATTTGCGAGTAAAAAGAGCTAAAATATATCTAAAAAATATAACTACACCCGCGCACGTCACTATGAATCTAGAAGTGAAATGACATGTTCCTTTGGCAGTTATGTTTGTTCTTTACTTTCTTAACCATATAACACTTTTTATCTTTATGATATGAAAAAATATACTGCTGGGACAACCTCTAACATAGCTCACACCTAGATGGCCTTGTCTCATTTCGTCGCTCTTAGTAATGACCAGGTTTCTAGCATTTGAAATTATGAACTTTCTTACAACATCCTTAAAAGCTTCCCTTGAATAGAACCTAGTTCCAACATCCCAAACAAACTTATTCCAATCAGTTTGGCTATGTATAATAGGAGCATCCTCTCTGTACTTCTTCCCTCTTATGTTATCATCTTCACTCTCACCTGGGGTATTAACATCAGCATATAAATCCTCATAGCTACTATAAGCTTCTATATGTGAAAACCATGCATCCGGTTCAATCAATTGACCCTCTTGTCCTTTTATACATTGTTCAAGCAATTCCCTCTTAGCTGCAACATCTTCCACACATGCTTTTGCAATTAAGTCAAGTGAATGTGTCAACTCATCATTATCTCTATAAGACCCACAACTAATTACTTCATCAAAAACCTCTTCTACATATCCCTCCTCATCTGAACTACCTACTTCTTCTTCAAAGTTACTATCATCACCCTCCTCATCATTATCATCACTATCACCCCCTCCTTATCACAACAAAATGGCAGGGTTTGAGGTTCAGTTCAGTTGGAAGTGTTTGAAGTTCTGGTTCAATTGGAAGTGTTTGAAAAACAAATGGTAGGGTTTCTTGTTCAGTTTCCTTAGGGTTAAGTGGGCAAGGTATCAGTTGAACAACAAGTCTTCTAGCAGCTGACTTAGTTCTCTTACTCACTGAGCTAGGACTTGTTACTGGGTTGGGCTTTTGGGATATAAGGGTATTGGGTAGGGTACTGGGCTAGGCTTTTGGTGTAGTAGGCTGGGCTTTTGGTGTAGTAGGTTGGCCTTTTGGTTTACGTATTGGTCCTTTTTGAATGAATACATCAAAAATCAGCTGGGAATTCACACCAACCTTCATCAGCCACATATTTTTTTGACAAATAAGACACATAAGCAACCACGTCACTAAAAACGTCCGCATCAGCAAAAGAAACTAACTGGGTTAGTGTTGTGTTAGTTTGGGAGTGTTGTAGGAAAATAAGATGAAAGTTGGGAGTGTTGCGGGACAATTCAAAAGTTGAGAGTGTTATTGACCAATAGGGCTGGGCAGCTCGCCGCTCGCCGCTCGCTCGCCACTCGCTCGGAAATTGCTCGGAAAATGCTCGCCCGTTCTGTCGCTCGATTATAAATGAGCCGCTCTGCTCGGTTCGGTTTGTAAACGAGCCAAGCATGAGCAAAGCTCCGCTCGGTTCGGCTCGGCTCGAATATTTTATATATATATATATATATATATAATTTATTTTGTAAGTATGATTCTACTTATAAATATAAATATTAATTGGGCTAAGTACTAATAAGTAATAAGCCCAAATAGCACTTAGCCCAATTAAAGTCAAATATAGAGAGTAAACACTAAAGCTAAACCCTAGTTTCATCTTTTTGAGTTTTTCCCTTCACAAGCGTAGCTGAGGCTGAGGACGCCAACAACCATCACAATTCTCATCGATCTAAATCTCTGGATTCTAGGTAATTCACTGCCATGTTAATTTAGCTTTATAATCATGTCTTTTAGTTGTTGCTACTTGAATCTCTAACGGGATTAGCAAGGGAAGTCTATACAAGGCTTGTATAAATAATTCGGTAAATAGGACTAGAGAGTTCAATTATTTTGAAGACGAAGAAGGCTAGAACTGAGAAGGCTAGAACTGACTGAGATTCGTAGAAAACTAAAAGAATGGGAGTCTGAATAAAATATGAAAGACAACAATGTAAGTCAAAATAAGCTGGTCATTAAGTTTGAGTCAAAATTTGAATTTAGAGACTCCAAAACCACTGCTGAATTTGGGCATGAAGTCAACAAGTCTCTAAATTCATTTTCTCAAAAAGTTGAGTGGAAAATAATTTATATGTTTTTTTTTTCAATCAACTCCAATGATCAAAATTGTGACTGAACATTCATTATGTTGTGTAAAAGGATCAGATATAATGGATATTAATTAACCTTAATTTATGTTTTACTTTTTGTAGAATATATTTAGAATGGAGACTGATGAAGTTGAGATACTTGATGAGGAGGGTTTTGAGCTAGACGATGAATTCATAGATAAGAACGATGAAGTGTCTGTAGGTAAAAAGCGAAAGCGGAAAAATTCTTCTAATGTGCATCCACATTTTGTGGAGGTTGATGGTTTGTTTAGAGGAAAAACAGTAAAAAAACAACAGTGCATCCATTGTAAGCATACCTTCGTGAAAGGCAAGACAAGCACAACGTCAAGTATGGTGCGACATCTCCGGAATGATTGTGTTCTATACAAAAGGTCGCTAGGTAAAAAAAAAGGTACTATCAATTTTGAGCCAATTGGGAAAGATGGTGAAAATGATTTTACCAGGATTGAGATAAAAGGGGGTTATGATCAAATGAAGTGTCGTGAAATTATTGCAAAAATGATAATAATGCATGAGTTGCCCTTTTCTTTTGTCGAGTATCATTGGTTTAATCAATTATTAAAGTATAACAATCCCTTATATCAAAGAGTTAGTAGGGCAACAATTAGAAGGGATTGTATAAAAGTGGTAGAAGGAGAAAGAGAAAGGATAAAAAAAATGTTGAAAAAGGCGACTATGATATCACTTACAAGTGATTGTTGGACATCGAACCAAACGATTGGTTACATGTGTTTAACGGCCCACTTTGTTGATTGTGATTGGAAGTTGAATAAGTGCATTATAGGTTTCAATGAACTTGCACCACCCCATAGTGGTGAGGTGATATCCGATGCTATATTAGAATGTCTTATAAAGTGGGGTATACAAGATAAGATAGGTACCGTTACATTAGACAATGCATCTAACAACGACAGGGCAGCCGCTATTTTAATGCACAATTTTCGGGTGAAAGAAAAATTACATTTTGAGGGATTGTTTTTTCATGTTAGATGTTGTGCTCACATTCTAAATTTAGTAGTACAAGACGGTTTGGGCACTATAGAATTCTGTATTTCAAAAATTAGAGAAGGTGTGAAGTACTTGAAAAAGTCATCAGGTCGTTTGTTGAAGTTTGGTGAAATAGCGATATCTCTTGGTATCAAAACTCGGCGTTCTCTTTGCACTGATGTAAAAACTAGGTGGAACTCAACGCATCGAATGCTTGATTCAGCCATTTACTACAAACAAGCTTTTGAAGGTTATGCCTTGAGAGATTCTAACTTTATGTGGTGCCCCACAAATGATGAATGGATTCGGGCCGGAAAAGTTTGCAAGCTATTAGCCGTTTTTCTAAAAGCTACTGATATGTTTTCAGGTACATTATATCATAATCTCAAACTTGCTTATTAATTTAAAATTACAAGATGTTTGTTTACATGCTACTAATTTGTTTTCAGGTTCAACATATCCAACTTCAAACTTATTTCTTACTGAAATTTTTAAAGTGAAAAGAGAAATAAGTAATGCTTTTATATCAGAGGATTCTTTCTTAATGGAAATGAGTAAACCCATGTTTCAAAAGTTTGAGAAATATTGGGGAGAAATTGGGCTACTTATGTCCATTGCTTCTATTTTAGATCCTCGTTATAAGATGTTGTCAGTTGAATGGACATTTGAAAAGTTGTATCTAGAAGATGAATGTAAGAGTCGGGTTCAAGATGTGAAGGACAAGTTAAAATCTCTTTTCGATAAGTATTTTAATGCATATATGACATCCAAGGCTGCCACGGGTCACTCAAAAGCATCAACATCTTCTAACGAACCGACTCCAGATGATGATGATTTTCATGCTTTCCTCAAACGTAGACCTGTTGAAATCGGACAAAGAACTGAACTTGAGGTGTATCTGGATGAGCCAAATGATGGATGCGAGGACTCCCAATATGATGTGTTGAAATGGTGGAGTCAACATTGTAGCAAGTTTCCCGTATTAAGCAGGATGGCTAAAGATATTTTTGGCATTCCGATTACAACCGTCGCTTCCGAATCAGCCTTCAGCGCCGGGGGACGCATATTGGATGATTACCGGAGTTCTCTTTCAAAGGACATGGTGGAACTTCTTGTTTGTGGAAGTGATTGGTTAAAGGCCGGCTCAAAAGCAACCATAAAAACATTGGAAGTAAGATTTTATTACATTATTTATCTATTTATGTTCTTATACTTTATGCACTAACATTTTTTATTACTTTTAATGCGTAGCAATCGGCAAAAGAAGAAGAAAATTTGGATATTGATGTGTTGATTCCGGACGGGTGTGGTACAAGCAATTGAAAAGAAAGGTATATAAGAAAGGCTGATCATAATATCTTGAATCGTATATAAAATTCTATCTTTGTCTATTTTTCATTATTTGACACTTTAACATATTGTAACTAGTTGTGTTTAATCGGTTGGTTTAACAGGTTATGTGTGTCGATCTAAAGAGGGATTTTGTTGATGATGACCCTGATATTTTGGTTTGTTGAACTTATTATGTATGCGAATGAAGACGCCGACTTCTACTTAAACTTTAAGATGTTTTGTTTTTGAACCAAAGGTTTAATATATCTTTGGCTTATTATGTATGTTGATCTTGAATGATAATTGACAATGGTGGACTTTAAATTTGAAATTTGTGTATTAAATTATAACATGAATATTGAAACCAAGCGAAACTGAGCAAAACTGAGCCGCTCGGTTGCAAACCAAGCGAGTTCGAGCAACGATTATTGCTCGTTTCCTTAAATTCGAACCGAGCCGAGCCGCTCGGTTTCAATTCGAGCCGAGTTCGAGCAGAGGCTCGCTCGGTTCGACTCGGCTCGTGAACAGCCCTATTGACCAATAGGTGAAAATTAGGGTTATTTAAATCAAATATCCCCATATTCAATGCCAATAAAAGGTTTTCTTTCCCTTTAATACACTTGAAACTAATGTAACATGTAATATCATTTGCCCATGACATTATAGCCTAGTTGCATCTTTGGCGTGGGATAAGGCTTAGGATCATGAGGTCCTAGGTTCGATTCCTACAAGAGTAATTTTTTCCAGATTTATTGGGTTTCCCCCTGAACTAGTGTATAGACGTTATAGCCTACTGAAGATAGATATGATCGGGTGGTTCTGCTAGTGGCATGACAATACTCCGGTGATCCGTCAGTGATCCAAATTTGACGTTTAAAAAAATGTAATATCATTTGAAGGCTTTCACTCAACTAAAACTATTATAACAAGTACTTTACAAAACTGAAAAATTGTCTCATAAAATGTTTGAAAGCATTTTAAGCATATTCAATCATTATTAACTTCATGGGTTGTCAAATTTCCTAAAATTTCATTTTAGGCTAATTTCAACAAAAGCTACCATGTTTTACTAAATTGTTTGAAAACAAATTTTCCCATGAAAAAATCAGTGCCTTCGATGACTAAAAGCTAATCCTTTCTTGAATACAACAATTAACTGTATAGTCTTAGCAGGATTCCTTCAATATTTAGATCTTACATACACCTTTTTAGCTTATCCCAAGTGTCCATTTCTCCTCACAACACAAAATATCTACTTGGGTCACAAACCTTAACATACTTGTAAGAACCCATGCAATTTAGGGAAGAACACTTACAATGGTTGTAAGACGACCACTACTCCATTATAGCTACGTTGTTTCGATCACCCGCACAGATTCCACCGGTAGTTTCCTTGTCTCTCTTCTCCTTTTGGTTCAATCATACATTCATGTCTAGGGTTCATATACCCCAAGCTTCTTTTCTATAGAGTATAAAACCCATAAAACACTTTCATATGTGTAATAAAAATTTAGTTTATGGTTTTCACCTTCAAATCTTGATTCTCCTTCCCTTTCTATTAGCAAGAAAACACATAAACCATTTTCATAATTCTAGTTTTTTCCTTGACCAATTTCATGGAAAACTTATAGTTTTCTCATTGCTAATTTTATCTAGCATAAAAATAACCTAACATTATGGTCGTATTATGACTTGTGGCATCGTAATTGTGCTCTTACAATTCAACAAGTCATTCGTACGGCATTGTTTTAAATATTACTTAAATACAAATACATGAACAACCACGTTTTCTTTCAACTTTTGAAACAAATGTAAATAAATATTTTTAAAATCATTGTGTTTTAATAAAGAAAATTATATAAAAAAATTGTAATTAAATAAGGGAATTTGGGTTGTGGTTTAATGTGAAAGAGGTGAAGATTCTTGTGGTCAGTTCTTAAATTATAGGAGACATGGTCTGAAAGAGCATAGAAGATTTTGTATCAATGTTTTCATTCAATCACTGACACCCCCAGCTTTTACTTTTTTTAATTCTGTGTAACAACTATTTTCAATTTTTTTAAACGGCAAAGGAAAATATGTATTATATCAAGTTATGAATAATACTATTTTAAACCTCAGAAAAGACATTTTAAAGATCTTTGTCGAGGGCAAAAAAATATTCGCTCGATACTTGTGTAACTAAATATTTTTGAACTGATAAATGAATAGTTGTTTAGTGGTGTGCATAACATATATTAATAATATATACAACATATATGTAGTTTCTAAAAGTTCGGGTTACAATAGAGTTGAAAATTTGAACTTTAACTTGACTCGTATATAATTCAAATCAACTTATGGCTCGTTAAGCGGCTCTTTTTTTTCGTTTTGATGTTAGGATGGTCAAGACACGTTTGTGTTTGTCCAATGTCATTGCAGTCGGGCCAACGATCTATCACTGAATCACAAAAGCCTATGGGGATTAACAATCTGTCGATCTGGTGTTCTTCAGCCACGATCTACCTAAGAGGGAGTAGAGAAGCTACAAAAATCGCAAAGAGGGTATTATGGTTCTTAAGAGAGTGAGAGAAAATGTGTGTGCAAACTTTGTTGAAGAAAAAAAATGATGTCAGCTGCGAATTATGGGAAAGAAGAAAATGAGTTATGATTGATAGCTCAAGAAGAAATCGAGCAAAGGGAAAGAAAGAAAACAGTGATGTATAATGTATTGGGCTAAAGCAAAAACTAAATATATTCCAACGAACGACTAACAAGTAATCTTGTCTTTGCTCAAGCTCAACTCGAAATATAAACAAGTAAGCTCGGCTCAGTTTGAAAACCATTCGAGTCATTTTCGAGTGAGTGTTTTTTAGGAGCGTGCTATTTTAAAAATCCTAGTTTATAATAGAAAAATAATAAGATAGCACAATATTAAAATTATATAATATTTGTTTTGGCAATGGAGATTGGAGATGTATGTTTCTATAAACCTTTAACAGAATGATTAATAGCTCAAGAAGAAATCGAGCAAAGGGAAAGAAAGAAAACGGTGATGTATAATGTATTGGGCTAAAGCAAAAACTAAATATATTCCAACGAACGACTAAGTGATCTTGTCTTTGCTCAAGCTCAACTCGAAATATAACAAGTAAGCTCGGCTCAGTTTGAAAACTATTCGAGTCAATTTCGAGTGAGTGTTTTTTAGGAGCGAGTTATTTTAAAAATCCTAATTTATAATAGAAAAATAATAAGATAGCACAATATTAAAATTATATAATATTTGTTTTGGCAATGGAGATGTATGTTTCTATAAACCTTTAATAGAATGATTGATAGCTCAAGAAGAAATCGAGCAAAGAGAAAGAAAACGGTGATGTATAATGTATTGAGCTAAAGCAAAAACTAAATATATTCCAACGAACGACTAACAAGTAATCTTGTCTTTGCTCAAGCTCAACTCGAAATATAAACAAGTAAAAGCTCGGCTCAGTTTGAAAACTATTTGAGTCAATTTCGAGTGAGTGTTTTTTAGCAGCGAACTATTTTAAAAATCCTAGTTTATAATAGAAAAATAATAAGATTGCACAATATTAAAATTATATAATATTTGTTTTGGCAATGGAGATGTATGTTTCTATAAACCTTTAACAGATTTATATATAATTTTTTTTTAGCAATGGAGATGTATATTTCTATAAACCTTTTACAGAAATTTATAGAAAACATGATTAATCTATAAAAAAATATTAAAACAGTAGGAAAGATATTCTTATTCAATAATTTTGATGATGAGAAGGGAATCATTAAATACATGAGACATGCACATTCTAAGATCCTATTGTGTTTTATGAATGCAATGATCTCAAATTATAATGTTTTGCACTAATCAATTGTCATAATTACCCTAAAACATGTGCATCCATTTAAGGATATATTTCCATGCTCAAAATAATTCATAACATATTGTTGAGAAATGATTAAACTATCTAGAAAATTAAATGTTTATAAAATTTACAAACAATATAACTTGGTTTTAAATATATTAATCATAGTTGTAGCTTATTTCACAAAATGTTACTCTTGTTTATAAGGTCTTCTTTATAAAGGGGTCGGGGCACCACCGCGGTGGCCTTCGTGATACCGTGATCACCGTGGTTACATCGGCACAACATGTGTGATCATGGTAAATCTGTTCCTCACCATGATAGTGGCCACGGTCGTATTGAAGCTTGAAAAGTTGATATGAACATTGTACAAGGGTGTGATGAAACGTGATGAGTATTTTAGTAATGGTGTGATAGAATTGAAAGAAAATGAAATGCCATATTGTGAATTTGGGACTGACTTGCGATGAGTACGATTACCCCTTAGGGTGAAGGGAGTGGTTAAACAGGTGAAAGTGGCAAACTTTAAAATGGACCAATCAGAGAGTGCCACGTCAGAGAGGGTAAAAAGTTTAAACTTTGCTGAAAAGTGGTGGCAATGGTTTAGACACTTGAAAGTGGCAAACTTTTTTTTTTGTTTTTTTTTTAAATTATATGTTAAATAAAAACAAATAAAACATTAAATTAATAAAAAAAAAACAATTACATTAAAATGAAACTTAAAAAAAAACTTAAAATTCATAAAAATTACACGACACTAAAACAACGCAACCACTAAAAAAATTAAAAATTACACTACTCTTCGTCAGAATCAACCAACAGGTGGGGCAAATCTTGACTTGCGAGATGAACCGTGAGATCGTGTTTAAGTCTCCAATGCGTATCTTCATCCATTAGCTCGCCCAACACCCTATCATCAAACGCGGGCTCGACCGGAGGATCCCGAATGTGTACCGGTGCAATCGCGTTTCCATCGTCTTTCAAAATCATGTTGTGTAAAATAATACACGTGTACACAACATTCCTAATTTTTTAACCGTCTTTGCTCGCATTGGCCGATTCAAGACACCCCATTTTGACTTCAAAACCCCAAAAGCCCTTTCGACGTCTTTTCTTGCCGCCTCGTGTTGCCTTTTGAACATCTTTTCATCTACTTCTTGAGGGTATGGGATCGATTTCACAAACACGGACCATTTTGGGTAGATTCCATCCACGAGCAAATAACCACGTTTGTAATAATGGTTGTTGACGTAAAATGGACATTTTGGCGCGGTTCCATTTCGTTCCGTTAAGAATAACGGCGATTGTCCTAGCACATTGATATCGTTCTGCGAACCCGGTGGACCGCAAAAAGCATGCCAAATCCATAAATCTTGAGACGCCACTGCTTCGAGCATAACAGTCGGGTATCGGTGATCTCCTCTCATATACTGCCCTCGAAGCTCGGTGGGACACATTCGCCAGACGAAATGGGTGCAATCAAGGCTACCGAACATACCTGGAAGGTGATGTTGTTCTTCATGTGCGTCGTATAACAGTGTCATGTCGTGGCTTGTCGGCCTACGTAAGAACTCCGAACCATATATTCTGCAAACCATTTCGCAAAAATATTCTAGGCACTCGCGGGAAGTTCTTGCGGCCATATGCAAGTACTCGTCTCCTTCGTCTGGAGGGTTACCGGTTGCGAGCTGTTTAATAGCTGATGTAACCTTTTGCAGCGGCGTAAAGCTCCTCCGACCTCGCGCATCGTAGGCCTCTTGAAAGTATGCGTCATTCGCTTCCACGGCGGTCACAATATTTAAAAACAACCGTTTCGACATACGGAACCTTTGGCGAAAAATTGTGTCGTTGTATTTCGGGTCTTCGACAAAATAATCCGCCATGAGGGTCTCGTGCCCAACCTCCCGCTGACGTTCAATGTATCTCCTTTGGTTTGATGTACCGGAGTCTTGTAGTTCGGCTTCTTCGAGTAGATTTTGGAAAAAAAGAATGCTATCATCGGACGAGTCGTCGCTACTATCGGGTGGAAACCACAACGGGAAATCATCCGCCATTTTGCGTGGCAATACTTGGGTTAGTGTTTTGTATTTTTTGGTTTGATTTGGGGGTGATTTTGTAGAATATATAGGATTAAAATGGGTTTGTTTTGAATATATAGGGTAAAAGTTGAAAAAATAAATTTTTTTTTTATTTTGAACGGCATATAGCCGTTATGTTGCAACGGTCAACATGCAAGTTGCATGTTTGTCGATCGGTGATGTGTAGTCGAGAACCAATGTTTGCCGCGCGGGATGAAGGGGTGGCGGCGGTGTTGCCGCTCGGCAATCGGCTTTGCCGATTGCTTTCCCTTATAATTCTAGTAAAAAAAACACGTGAAGGTGAGAGGGTGAAAGATTGCCCCACCATTTATGGAAATGAATATAGGAGGACAAAGCAATTGAGACTCATAACCTACAAATATTTTATATATAAACAAAACCCATGGAGGGGAATAGTGTCAGACACAGGGGAATAGTGTCAGGCAGCTGTCTGGCACTTCCATATTAGTTCAAATAAATTACGATTTTAGAGTAGCTTAGAATTACGATTTTGTCCCCAGTTCAAAATAACAATTTTGCCATCGTTATAAATTTTGACAAATTACGATTTTACCCTAGCCAAAATTACGATTTCGCCCTTAGTTCAAAATTACAATCTTGCCATCGTTGTACCTTTTGATAAATTACGATTTTACCCCAGTCAAACTTACGATTCCTCCCTTCTTACGATTTTACCCCCTTCTAAAATTACGATTTTGCCCCCAGTTCAAAATTACAATCTTGCCATCATTGTACCTTTTGATAAATTACGATTTTACCCCAGTCAAACTTACGATTTCCCCCTCCCCCAGTTCAATATTATAGTCTTACCATCGTTTTCGTTTTTTTTTTTTTTTTTGCAAACATATGGCAGTGTGTTGTTTTAATTGGTTGACTCGATGTAATTTTTGTTCGCTAGCGCTCATTATTGGTCATGACAAATTACAGTTTTGCCCCCAATTTAAGATTATAGTTTTTCTCATCGCTTTAGTTTTTTTTAATTAGTAAAGAAATATTTAGCCTAACGCCCCACAACGCGGACAGGGCAAAAACTAGTTTGATACATACCTTACCGATAAAAAAAAAAGAAAAATAAAGAAGCAAGAGCATGTTATGGAATTAGATGGACCCACCCATTATGGGCTATGTACAAAACAACCCTTAGATTGGACCTATCTACAAACACGAATTGTCTCCCTACCTTAGCTTAGAACATATATTGGTCTAAGATTTGGTTTGTATCCATTCAATTCAAATGAAACATACTTGTGTTCTAGCTATGTTGTTTTTCTTCTTTATTCTTTATTCGGGCTACACTATATATCTTTTAAAAAATATACAGGCCTGCTTGTAAGTCTTGTTTATGTCATATGACGTTAGAAAGAGAAGAAATGAAACCAAGTGACGTAAAATTACTACACGGTGTGGAGGGGCTTGAAGGAAGTGCGTGGAGCGATATGTGGCAACCACGTTAACATGGTGGCGTGAAGAAAAAAGCACGGGGTGGGAAAGTGACATGGAAGAGAATGAAAATTTTTAAAAAGAAAACAAACATCAACCAATCAAAACAAACCTAAACAACACCCGCCAATCAAGAGCCTCCACCTCACACACATATTTGCCCTCACACCAGTGGAAATTCTCAAGCCCCAAACACAACACCGTTCACAACGCGGGGCACGGGGTAGTTTTGTGGACGTGGACTGACAACAACGCCGTGTTTCCACGCCCATACCATGTGGTTTAAGGCTTATAAAATTGGGTGTATAAGATAGATCAAATCTACACAATGTATGTCAACATTATACACAAACAAATACACACACATAGATTGTATGTGCGTAAATGCACACCTTCTAGTTTTCTGTGAAACCGATCTTGAGATTGTATGGAATTTGTTGGAGAAATTGTTTAAATAAGCAGGAATCTCAGCCAATGAGGTAGTGGTGGAGTTGTTGGGGAAAAACTTGGTGTTCCTAGTGACTCGGGTTCGCCTCCCACTCTTCCCATTATTTTTTTGTGGCATCCAGATGAAGGGAGAATACGGGTGGCGCTGGTTTGTCTTGGATGGGAGGCGAGATTTTACCAATTAATTGTTCGGACGAAAGGACAATTCGGATGACAGAAGCCTTTCGCGCGAAAGAGAATCACCCTTTCGTAACTGAACTTCGTTTGAACGTTTTAACTATTAATAAGTTATATTTGTGAATTCAGTTAAGTTATTTAATTATAGTTATAGTATAATAACAGTCCAGGATGTCAAAGAGTTCATAGAAGTCATGCATAGAGGTATATACCTCGTTATAGTTCACCAAAGCACAAGTTAGTTGACAAGTTAACTAACCGGTTGGTCATGAATAACAGAACAGTAAATAACAGGAATGAAATAACCAAACAAGGACAAGCCAGGTGTGCCAACTCAACATAGAAAGAATGAACTAAGTGTTGGAGGCTAGACAGGGTTAACTTGTTCTAGGTCTAGGAGATTGTTTGGGTGTTCGTTTTACAAGTTCAAGTGGGGTGGTGGAACTAGATTGGAAGCCAAGGCATCAACAGTTCACACACTGTTACATCAAAATCGTTCATATAAAAAATGAGGATCTGACGAACATTCAACACTTAGAAGATGTTGGAACTAATGAAACCAGAACCTTTCGTGCGAGAGGAAGGCCCCTGTCGCGCGACAGGCATTGTTTCGAGACGAAATCAGCTCGGTTTTGGTTGAACTGTTCATCTTCTTGGCTGGAATCAACTCTATCACTAACCCATAACTATGAACTTTGTTCGTGAGCTCGACGAGTCTCTGATTCGGCCAAGTTCAGTAACGGAAAGTTTGTTTTGTAAAAAGGTTTGAAAGTTAAACTCCAAATCTTAGCTTGGTCCTCAACATAATGAGAGTTGTTATCAGATTGCCAAGGCAAATCTGATGTACCAGCTGATTTGATATGGAGTTCTTGCAAAAAAAAAAAAAAAGTAGAAAAGTAGAAGACAGTAGAAAAAGTAGAGTGTTTGTGAGTTGAAACTCACTTAGGAAGTTGCTGGAAGTAGTTGAGCTCGAGTGTGCGGAGTCAGAATTTTAGAGAGAATTTTAGAGTTGTGGAAGTGAAAAAAATGAAGAAGTGGGTTGGTATTTATAGGCTGAAGCTGGGTTTGGGACGACAGGTATTTCGGACGAGAGGGGCCTCTCGTGCGAGAGGGCCTTTTGCACGAGAGGGGCTTTCCCCTTTTGTTCGAATTTCAAGTTTGTCGTTATAGCGTATTTTATCGGTCTTAAGTGTTTTTAACGTATGGGTGTAATGCAAGAATGTAATGTATGAATAAATGAATTTGTATGCATAATAAGCATGAGGTTGCGTAAAAATGTATTTAAACGATCGATTGAACGAGTAACAAGTATATAAAATATGAATTTCGTTACAATCAAGGTTTCAAATTGTGAAATTGGGATTGGATTATGAATATGATACTAATACAAGTTTCCAAAGATAGAAATACAAGCAATCTTTCTAATTGAGAAAAGTTCCAAAAAGCGAGGCATTACACAAACCTAGGCAGTACAATCAAGATTGATACTGAGCCCTGTTCTGACCCTAGTAGTCCTACCAAACAGTTTAAAAGATGTTATTTTTGTTTTGCATCAATGATGATAGGTTTCAAGACAATTATAAGAGATATCCTGGGTCTAGATGGTTGTTTCATGAAAGTTCCGTTACCTGGTCAAATTCTTACAACAGTTGGGATTCATGGTAACAACAGTATTTACCCAGTAGCATATGTTTTAGTTGAGGCTGAAACTTTAAAATCTTGGGAATGGCGTTCCTAAGGGACGATCTTGACTTACCAATTTACACCAACTTCACTCATTTCAGACATGCAAAAGGTAAAATAAGTAACCTTTTTAATCTTCATTCTTGTTTTGGGGTTAACAGTTCCTGTAATGTTCTGTAGGGTCTTGTGCCAGCTTTGTCAAAGGTTTTCCCACGTGCAGAGCAACGCTACTGTTTAAGGCATATTCATGATAAAAAAGAAACAATGGTGTGGTGACTTGTATAAAAACATGTTTTGGGGAGTGGCTAGTAAGACATCAGTGTCGTATTAGGAAAATGATATGGAAGAGGTGAGAAAAGCGTAACCTCAACTCTATGAATGGATGAAACAAATCCCACCAAACAGTTGGTGTCGTGCTCACTTCACTAAGAGGGCTACGTGTGACATCTTGTTGAACAACATATGTGAGGTGTTCAACAGGCAGTTAATTAGAGCAAAAGACAAACCTTTAATTACCTGATTGGAGTTCATAAGAGTTTACATGATCAAACAGATTGTGAATGTTAAGAAGATAATCGCTAAAGTTATGGGTTCACTAACTCCCCATGCTACATAGGTGTACAACAAGATAAAGGAAGAAGCATCACAACTAAATGTGTTGATAATCATTACCAGGTTAACAATATGAGTTCTCGGTGCGTGGTTGATGTGAAGGAGAAAACATGTACTTGCGAGAAATGGGATCTGACGGGAATGCCATCTAAGCATGCAGCTACTGCTATATGGGACATGGTTAGAAATGATATTAGGGTTCGTCTTCTGGAAGAGTGGGTGTCAGGAGTGTATTGGTTGGATACTTGGATAAAGGTTTATGAGAATGTCATAAAACTAATCCCAGGCCAGACAATTGGAGACCCTCTTGATGTCTAACAACACTAACACCTCCAAAAGCATCACAATACATAAGTTTACATGCACTAGTAGTTTTTGATGCTAAAATTATACTAATTTAAATACAATTGTTTGTAGGTTGGTAGGCCTAAGAAGAAAATAAGGAAGACATTTGGTGAGGTTGAAGTTGAAGCATATTT
Source organism: Helianthus tuberosus (assembly GCA_030545235.1). Taxonomy (NCBI): domain Eukaryota; kingdom Viridiplantae; phylum Streptophyta; class Magnoliopsida; order Asterales; family Asteraceae; genus Helianthus; species Helianthus tuberosus. The sequence continues at coordinate 146,201,061 of CM060410.1, read as the reverse complement.
TGAAACTGGCGGGAATATGACCTGGAAGGGCACCACCTCCACATGTAGCAAATGTGGTCACGAGGGCCAAAACATAAGAAGTTGTAAGGGATAATGTGGGAGCAATGGTCATCAGCCACAAAATGCTACACGAGGTGCACCTAGGGCAAGTCAGGCTCATTAGTGTCGTGCAAATGGTTTCATGATGTGGATTAAGGTTATTAAGATAATTTGATGTTGGAAATGTTAACTTAGTTGTAACTTCAGAGACAATTTATTAGGTTTAAGACATGTTCTGTATGCTTATGTAGGCAATTTGACTTTGGATGGTTTGACTATTTTATGAACGTGTATGTTCTAAGATGTTTGGCTGTACAATCAATTATGCATTATATGTTAGACTATTAATTGTAAAACAGGAGAACTCCTTGTAGGCAAGGTTTTGACCAAAACCGACTAGAAACAAATAGAGTGCAGGAACAATGTATGCATAATAAAAACCATGCTGATCATTATAATTTAGCTCAAATCTTGTTTTTACTCTCATAACTTTTTAAAACATAGTGTTTAATGGAATTACAGATGTGTTGTTGGGACGAGCTCACATTCCTCTATGCTTTAACCTAAATTTTTATTAAAAACAGAACATAGCCAAATATATTATTATTATTATAATTATTATTATTATTATTATTATTATTATTATTATTATTAAACAATATCTTATAACAATAAGTGCTCGTCTAGACATCTCGTATTCCCAATAGTCATTTTACTTGTAACATACTCGTTTGACAGGATATAAGATATGATGAGGATACGTCCCTGACCGGACCGAATCACCGCCACGAATGAAGCCGAATCATGGCAGGTTAAGGTCGTACCGGACAAAGCACCCTAAGACGAACCGGATGAATACGTTGGTGCGGCGTAACTAACTGGGTCCCACCTCCATAACTGCCATGATAGCGACTGGTCCGGCCCCAACTAACTTTCCACGTCAGCACACCCAAAGACTATAAATACCATACTTGGACCTCCAAAAGGGGTAATGGCTACTTTCTCTCTCTAACTCTCCTCTCTCTCTCCCTGACCTATTTCCTCCTCACAAATACTTATTCTCACGCCCGAGCTTGGTCACAGAGAGGCCCCCTCCCTGTGACGAGGCTAACGGTGTGCTTGTTTCTTTGTGATCTTGCAGGTTTCTTGCTAGGTCATCTGAAGCTCTACTCTAACCAGGTCGTACCAACTGGTCTTTGAGTCTTCAGTGGCGCCATCCCCTCGAATTCACATAACTTGTTTATGTGTTCTCGTTAATTTGAAATCATGGCAGAATCGACGACAGCAGTCTCCACCAGCACTTTCCCATCTTACAATGATATATGGGAAGGAAACACCAACTCCACAACTGTTTCAACAGCAGTTGTCGCCTCAGCAGCTTCAATAGGATCTGCATCGGCTCCTCCAGCTGCAAATCCTGTAGGCGGAAGTTCTGTCACCACGTTGTCTGTTACTGCCCCGGTTGCCACGCCATTACCTACCTTCGACAACGCTTTCCTTTTAAGGAATGCGGATCTGTTGCGTCAATTACAGCAGCAACAACAACGAGATGAGATGCTGCAAAGTCTCCGAGCAAATTTGTTTAACAACGTTTATCCAGGGGGAAATCCCGTCTCTGTTGGCACCTTCGCTTCTGGATCTATGGTAAGTTCTATGATCTCCACTCCTATAACTCATGTTACACAATTTTCTTCGGTTACAAGTGCTCCAATGAATAACGGTCTAAACGACCTGTTTCTCCAGTGATCTATGGGTTTAAACCCCCAAGATCAAGAGCTGCTTATGCCGTACCACCCCACGTCAATGACTTCCCAATCAAAGTTTACGTTACGGATCGTCAATTCCCCACTCCCAGCTAAGCTGAAGATGCCTCCCACGTTGAAATTTTACGATGGTACGTCTGACCCAGACAACCATATGTTTGCGTTTGCCGGAGCGGCTAAGGTCGAGCAGTGGCCTATGCAGGCTTGGTGTCTTATGTTCGCCCAAACTCTCAGCGGATCGGCGAGGGTTTGGTTTGATGGGTTGCCGGAAGGGTCGATCGACCACTTCGAAGATTTCCGACGTATTTTCTTGCAAAATTTCTGTCAGCAGCGACGTTGCAAAAAAGACATTACTGAGGTTCACCATATAAAGCGCCGAGACGGAGAGTCTGTAGAAGATTTTATTGACCGCTTCAATCGAGAAAGCATGCAGATAAGTGGTGCGGTGGACCAACTCCGAGTCTCTGGGTTCTGTCACGGAGTTCGGAACAATAAACTTGTGGAGAAACTCCATGAAGATCTCCCAAAAACTATGGAGACGCTTATGGAGAGAGCTCGAGCCTTTGTTCGGGGAAAAAGTGCCTGCGGTCAACCGAGCGAAACTTCAGCAAGAAATGCCAAGGCTCGAACCACTTCATGGAAACGCAATGCGTCGCCACCAAAAGATAGAAGCAGCAGTTGGAACAGAAACCGTGGCCCGTATCAGAAGTCGGATCGAGGCAGTTTCCGAACAGGAAACGTGCGTTTCAACACTTTTTCCGAGCTCACCAAATCACCAAGTGAAATCCTCAGCACGGAGACTACTCGTTTCCCTACGCCGTCGAAGCAACGACCCACCTCGGACAGGCATTCCAAGAAGTATTGTGAATACCACCGAGACAAGGGTCATACAACTGATGAATGTTGGGCTCTGAAGCAGGAAATCGAAAAGGCCGTACGGTCCGGTAAACTCTCGCACCTTGTGAAAGAAGTGAAAGATGGGAAGAAGACAACAGCGGCAATTGATAATCCGAACACCGAACCCGGAATCAACATGATCCGGTCAGCCGAGCCAAGAGGGGTAAAACGATCGAACCAGCATATGGCAGCATGGATGCACCAACCAACGTACTTCCCTCCGATCGATCCAGATGACGCTCGAGACGGACCAATTACAATTTCGGCCGTCATCCCCGGACATCTGGTCCGACGAATTTACGTGGATGGAGGAAGCGCCTTTGAGATCATGTATCTACAGTGTTTCCAGCAGCTGAACCCCCAAGTGAAGAAGAGGTTAATTGAAGTCTCCACTCCTTTAATCAGTTTCTCCGGAGAGGTGGTCCGTCCGATAGGACAGATCACCCTTCCGACCACATTCAAAGAAGGTGACAAAAGCCGGACAGTCCAACTAACCTACCTGGTTGTTGGCACTCATTCATCACACAACATAATACTCGGACGACCCGGGTTGAGAGCTCTCGGGGCGATCAGTTCAACAATACATGGAGCTATTAAATTCCCAACTGAGGCCGGGGTTGCTACTATTTTCTCAGAATCAAGCACGTTTGTCGCCGAAGTAAGACATGCAGCGGAAACGAGCTCCAAAAAGTCCGAGGTGCCTACGGAACTTTGGGCAATCAATCCAGATTTTCCCGAACAACAAGTAGCTATTGGTGCTCAGCTCCCAAAACGAACAAAGAAGCTCCTATGGGAATTGTTAAGTAATTCAATAGATGTTTTTGCATGGAAGCACTCCGATATGCAGGGAGTCCCCAGATCTATGGCACAACATCACCTGAACGTGAAAGAATCGATCAAACCAATTGCACAACGGAAAAGGCACATGGCGCCGGATCGAGCCAAAGCAATCGCAAAAGATGTTAAAAGCCTTCTAGATGCGGGAATCATTCGAGAAGTCCGGTATCAAACATGGGTGTCAAATCCCGTTCTGGTGCGGAAAAAAGATAATTCATGGAGAATGTGCATTGATTTCACCGATTTAAACGATGCGTGCCCGAAAGATTGTTTTCCTCTACCGGAAATCGATGAAAAAATTGATTCCGTCGCCACGTTCAGATTGAAGTGTTTTTTGGATGCTTACAAAGGATACCATCAAATACAAATGGCGGTCAAAGATGAGGATAAGACAGCCTTTGTCACCAATGAAGGAGTGTATTGTTTTACTAAGATGCCGTTCGGTTTGAAAAACGCCGGTGCTACGTACCAGCGTCTGATGAGCAAAGCCTTTAAAGATCAGATCGAGCGAAACGTAGAAGTGTACGTTGATGATATCGTGATCAAAAGTCATGATGAGGCCACCATGCTAAAAGATATACCGGAAACATTCACCCGACTCCGAAGCATCAACATGAAGCTCAACCCCAAAAAATGTACGTTCGGGGTAGAAGAAGGTAAGTTTCTGGGGGTCATGGTAGGGTCAAAAGGTCTGCGAGCCAACCCTGACAAGGTTGACGCTGTTCTTACAATGAAACCTCCGACGACGGTTAAGGAAATCCAGTCCTTAAACGGACGATTAGCTGCTCTCCATCGGTTCTTGTCAAAAGCAGCAGATAGATCGCTCCCGTTCATGGATGTTCTCAGAAAAAGCTTCCGATCGGAGTTTAAATGGACGGAAGAAGCCGCACGAGCTTTTGAAGAGCTTAAAGCTTGTCTGGGTACTTTGCCAACTCTCACCGTACCAGAAGAAGACGAGGTACTAACAGTATACTTAGCCGCGTCGCTTGGAGCTATCAGTGCGGTGCTAGTTGCTCACCGTACCAGGAAGCAAATCCCCATTTATTACGTTAGCCGAACGTTAAAAGACTATGAAACAAGGTACTCAAACTTGTAGAAATTGGCCCTGGCACTAGTACATGCCTCGAGAAGACTTCGCCGATACTTTCAAGCCCACCCAATCGAAGTACAAACGGATCAGAGAATCCAGCACGTTCTCCGCCGACCAGAAGTTTCAGGTCGAATGGCAAAATGGGCGATAGAGTTGGGCGCGTTCAACATCACTTTCCGAACTAAAGGACCGTTGAAGGGGCAAGTAATAGCCGACTTCCTAGTTGAAATTCCGGAAGACAAAGGACGGGAAGATGTTGAAAAAGTTCCAGAGAAACCTTGGTCCTTGTACACCGATGGAGCCTCTAGTTCCGAAGGAGCAGGGGCAGGTCTAATTCTCACCGATCCAGAGGGAACGGATATAACATACGCGCTCCGGCTGGAGTTTAAAAGCTCAAACAACGAAGCAGAATACGAGGCCCTCTTGGCTGGTCTGCGTCTAGCGTCAAAAGTCGGAGCAAAAAATGTTGTTGCCCATGTAGATTCGTTGCTCGTAGCAAACCAAGTAAACGGGGAGTACGAGGCAAGGGAAGCAAGCATGATCGAGTACCTCGAACAAGTGAAGCAAACTATGGCATCTTTTAAAGCATGCAAGGTTGAGCATATTCCCCGTAGCAAGAACAAGAAGGCTGATGCCTTGAGCAAGTTGGCGTCGGTGTCATTCAGTCGCCTAGCCAAAGAAGTAAGAGTGGAAGTTTTGACCGCACCATCAATTGCAACTCCGCAGGTTATGCAGGTCGAAGCACCATCGCAAACATGGATGACACCTATAGTTAACTACTTGGTGCATGACGTTCTACCGACCGATAAATCGGAAGCAAGAAAAGTCCAAATCAATTCTCTTCAATACCAGATGCAAGAAGGTGGGTTATACCGAAAGACCTTTCTGGGACCTCTGTTGAAATGCCTGGACCCGGAGCAAGCCAGTTATATCATCAGGGAGATACATTATGGTATCTGCGGCATCCATGCCGGACCTAAGATGATTGTGACAAAGGTCAAGAATGCAGGATATTACTGGCCCGGGATGCATGAAAGTGCTGTAAAGGAGCTCCAACAGTGTGACGAGTGCCAAAAGCACGCACCAATCAGCCTCCGAGCCAAGAATGAAATGATACCGGTAACTGCAGCATGGCCCTTCCAAAAGTGGGGCGTTGATATTGTTGGACCTTTTCCAAGGTCAAGCGGAAGTGCGCAGTACCTGTTAGTCGCGGTGGATTATTTCACGAAATGGGTGGAAGCTCGGCCGTTTACAATCATCTCCGGCTACAACGTGACGCGGTTCTTTTGGGAACAAATAGTATGCCGATTCGGTCTTCCGCTCTATATCATAAGCGACAATGCAAAGCAATTCGCTGAAAACCCATTTAAGCGCTGGTGTGAAAATCTAAAAATTAACCAAGTCTTTTCCTCGGTAGCCCACCCTCAGGGTAATGGGCAGGTGGAACAGATTAATCGACGAATCGTTGATGGGATTAAGAGGAGGCTTGGTTATGAAGGAAAAGGCTGGGCGGATGAGTTGCCGAACGTTTTATGGGCGCACCGAACACTGCACAAAACTAGCAACGGAGAAACACCGTTTAGTCTAACTTACGGTACCGAGGCAGTGATTCCCGCCGAGATCGGACTCCCAAACCAGAGGTGCAAGAATTGGGAAGAAAATGAGCATGAACTCCGGTCCAACCTTGACTTGTTAGAAGAGCGCCGGAACATCGCGGCAATCAAGGAAGCCCGATACAAGAAGAAGATTGAGAAGTATTATAACGCCCGGGCCAAGCTATACAAGTTCAAGGTCGGAGATTATGTGCTCCGAAACAATGATGCGAGCCGCATCGAAGCCCCTGGTAAGCTAACCCCTAAGTGGGAGGGACCGTATCGGGTCAAAGAGGCGAGCGATAAAGGCTCGTATGTGTTGGAGAAGATTGATGGAACTCCTGTACCCCGGACGTGGAACGGGGTGCATTTAAAGAAGTGCTTCATGTGAACAGCCTGTCACGGCCAAAAAGATCGCTATCTTTTGTTTTATTTCCAAAATTCCATATGTAATTCGGGAGGGTAATGCCCCGATACTTTTCTATTCTATTTTGTAATCGGGAGGGTTTTTCCCCGGACTTGTGGTTAGTAAACCAATGAATAAAGCGATTTGTGTTTTTATAAGTATAAAACATATGCATAAGTTCGAACAATTTAATAAATGTGCACAAACGGGCCTCGAACCCATGCCTCGCGCCGATCGAGAAGGCTTAAATAGTTCAAAAAATAACTAAATCTATTAAGCAAAGCGGTCCGTATTTAAAACGTTCCGACTATAAACAATCCGATTATGTAAAGAGAAATCAAAGAATTTCTAAGTTATGTTCCGGTCACCAGAGATGACCGAACCAAAATCCTGGTCGAACAGTTAAGTTTGGACGCAAACTGAAAGCTAAGTGGCCAGGATTGAATAACCAATGATAAGGTCTGATTCCATACAAAACATGGCAGTCAAATACTTGCAAGCAAAAAAATTGTACTAGTTACATGCCAAAGAAAATAGATGTTAAAAGTTGTACGGTTACGATAGCAAATAAGAGCCAAAAGTCATATGAACAAGTTTCAAGCTTCGAATTCTTCTCTCACTATGGGAAGTTCGCTTTGTTGCTTGATAACGGACAACGGTTCGTCTACTAAATCAGCAACCTTTCCAAGAACAGAGATGTGAAAATCTTCGAAAGCTTTCACCGCAGCATCTAACTTGTCTTGAGCATCTGCATCATACCCTGGAACTTCCTCAAAGGATCGAGCGGGGCCCTTAGCAGCCTCAAAACCGTACTTAATACCTTCGTTCGCTCCAACCGCATTAACACTGTTCACCAAATCTGCAACAACTTTCTCCAGTTCCGGGCTTTGATGCACCAGCTTGACAACCCATGCGATCCCGTCTGTTAAGAACCATTGTTTGGTAAGTTTAAGCTCCGACAATTGGGCGTACGATTCAATCATATCACGCTCGCATCGAATCAGCATCCCTTTTGCCTCATCAATTGTTGTTTTGTGTGCCTCAAACTCTCTGTCACGGGCTCTCTCCAGCTCGTCCTTAGCTATAGAGAAACAAGTTTCAATAAGCAAGAAAGGGAAGCAATAAAAGGTAAAAAGGTTATGAACATACCATCAGTTAGGCGGTGATAATCGGCCAGAAGTTGGTCATGTGACGTATGCATTTCCTTCAGTTCGGCCGCATGTTTCTTCTCCGCATCAGACAATTTTTTCTCCAAGACAGTAACTTTTGACTTAAAAATTTCTAAATCTTGAAGAGCCTTGTCTCGGGCCTCATAAGCGGCCGCAGCCGAAGCTTGGGTGGATTTATTAACCTCTTTCGCCTCTAAGTTTTGCTCCTTTAAACGATCAACCTGAGCCCGAAGAGAGCTCAGTTCCTGTTTAGTCTTCGACCGAACATTATCTTCATTCTTCAAGTTGGCAACTTCGCGTCGGAGCTTGTTACAGGTTGATTCCGATTCAATCCAACGTTTATACGCCTCCACCACCAACGAGTTAGATTGAGCTTGATTTATCATAAGGGCATTCCCAAGCTCCGGGCCACTCATCTTCCGATAATGAGAGTGCTCAGCAGGAGTCCCCAAATGAAATAATGCCATTTTCGCCGACAGGGCATCCACTATCCGGTCCTTGTTCGTCAGCGACCAATCCGGAACATACTTCTCCAACGCTCGAGCTGAATCCATGTCCTCAATGCCACCCGAACCTAACTCCCGTGATAAGAAAACAGCTTCAGTATTAAACCACAAAGGGGACGAGGAGGCACTGTCCCCACCATCAACAGGCTTGGGGCTCGGCCTTGACACATTAGAAGCGACCCCCGTGGTAAACTTACCCGAAGGAGAAGGTTCGATCCTCTTTGGGTCGGACGTAAGAATATCAGCAACAACCTTGATGGCACCTCCCCCGAAGGACAATGGGCTTGTTGGAATGTTGAATGGATGGTCCCTTGGGGTGCGGCCCCCATGAAGATGAGCGTCTAAATTCGCTAACACGCCCCCAGCAGCAGAAAACTCCGTAACTTGGTCATCATCGTCCTCTAGGGTGATCGTTTTAAGATCCGTCTTCGTCTTCTTTTGCCTAGGTTTCGGACCAGACTTAGACGGAGCCCTCTTTCTCTTCAAGTTAATCTGAGGCTGCTCCTCTTCGTCCTCCTCTTCCACGTCATCATCGCCACCCTCTTTTAAATTTTCAGCACGTTCTTCTTCATCTCCCACAGACAGATGGACACCTTCATCGTCAATCACAAACTTGGAACCAGATCCTTTCGACCCGATCGAACCAGTTTCTTTACCCTTACCCTTACCACTACCGGTCGCCACCACCGTCTGAACCGGAACAACATTTGTTGTTTGCGCCGCAGGATTCGAGCCCGAACCTCCCTGCCCAGCTGACCCTCCATGAACGTCCGGAGCCTCCGGCTCTTGGATTTGATAAAGGTTCTCCTGCACCACGTTGAGATACGGAGGGTCACTTTTCGGTGTCCTTGTGGCTCGGATCTCAAGCTCTTTAGAGTCGACGGACTTCAACCTTAAAGCTTCTCTCAAACCCATAGCTGCAAAAAAGCAAACAAGTAGTATCCAAAGTCCGGTATAATGAATGAAAGGACAAAAGTAAAAATAAAATAATTACACAAGTGACACGACGAGCACCGTGTCAAAAGTAAAAGGCATGACTAACCCTCTCCGTTCCACTTAAGGGTAGGATACCACTCTGGTTCGGCCCAAATCGTGCTGATCCGTCCCATGACAAGAATGTGTTCCGGATAACTTTGTATGCGGCCTGCTTCCTTAATCAGGTTTGCGTATAAGTCCCTATCAAATTCAAAATCTTCAGGAAGAGGAGGTGGGAACTTCATCTTTTTGTTCCTCCATACCATAAACTCCGGAACGCACCGATCATCAACATAGAAAAATCGTTCTTTCCAGTCCTTTATGCTAGTAGTAATCCATGTATAGCAACAAGAATTCTTATCTCTGACCTCAAAAGTGTACCAGTTGCCGGACCGATTCAGTTTGTAAAAAGCCCGGAACACATCCAAGTCCGGGTCGGACCCCAAACTACGACAAGCCAACTCAAAATGACACACCTTAGCAAGGCCGAAGGGGTTCATTTGAGAAATGTGGACCTCGTGAAACGTAAGAACTCCGATCAAGAACTTCGTCAAAGGAAGACGATAGTTACAATAATCGAATAAACGGGTGTAAAGCCCTATCTTCCCCGGAGGAAACGGATAAATAGGTGTATCCTTTTTGGGGAGAACAGGGTGCAAAGATGCAGGTATTGCATACCTTTCAACATACCAAGCTAAACCGTTTTTATTCAAAACGTTAAAGCAAGCGGACAAGTTGTTTTTCGCCATTATACAAGGAAGAAACTAACCTGTCTTGCAGATCGCCTATTTTCAGAAAGGAAGGAGAAGAAGATGAAAAAGATGAAAAGTGAAAAGATGAAAAGTAAAATCGGAAGTTTATCTTTTCCTTTTTTATGGGGTATGGAAACCGACTTAAAGCACCAATCGGATGGTGACACGTCATGACGGCTGACGCAATCCAACCGTCACATCAGGCGGGAAACATAAAGTGACTGTCGGTTACCTAACTAAGGTCACCGCCTAGAAATTTAAAATTCAAAAACTTCACAAAACGACAAATCAGAGATTTAGACTGCTAAAATTACGCCATCATAGTTCGAAGCTGTTATCTAAGAAACACCACGAACTAGGGGGACTTGATGAGGATACGTCCCTGACCGGACCGAATCACCGCCACGAATGAAGCCGAATCATGGCAGGTTAAGGTCGTACCGGACAAAGCACCCTAAGACGAACCGGATGAATACGTTGGTGCGGCGTAACTAACTGGGTCCCACCTCCATAACTGCCATGATAGCGACTGGTCCGGCCCCAACTAACTTTCCACGTCAGCACACCCAAAGACTATAAATACCATACTTGGACCTCCAAAAGGGGTAATGGCTACTTTCTCTCTCTAACTCTCCTCTCTCTCTCCCTGACCTATTTCCTCCTCACAAATACTTATTCTCACGCCCGAGCTTGGTCACAGAGAGGCCCCCCTCCCTGTGACGAGGCTAACGGTGTGCTTGTTTCTTTGTGATCTTGCAGGTTTCTTGCTAGGTCATCTGAAGCTCTACTCTAACCAGGTCGTACCAACTGGTCTTTGAGTCTTCAAGATACAAGTTTCATATTTCTCACATTTATAAGTGTTACATCAAGGTTTAGAGTATTACATTGTCATCCAACGGTCTTAAACTTCAGAGACCGACTTGCGGTTTTAGTAATATATGCTGGGTCTCGTGTTATGGTTAGCCATCTCGTAACTTCATACACCTATTTAGTTGTATATAATTTAGAGTTAAATGCTATTTTAGTCCCTTTGGTTTGGGCCATTTTAGCAGTTTAGTCCAAAGGTTTGAAACGTTGCCATTTTAGTCCAAATAGTTTCAAACCTTGCCTTTTTAGTCCACTGGGTTAAATTCATTCATTTTTTTCTATTAATAAGAAGGAAAATTCGATCATTTAATATATAATTCTATTAACTAGAGGGTCAATTCGGCTATATAAAATGACCGAATTGTCCTTCTCGTTAACAGAAAAACGGATTAAGTTAACCCAGTGGACTAAAATGGCAACGTTTAAAACTATTTGGACTAAACTGGCAACGTTTCAAACCTTTGGACTAAACTGGCAAAATGACCAACCATAGGGACTAAAATGGCATTTAACTCTATAATTTATTTAAAACTTACCATGTTGGGCTCGTGTTATGGGCTAGCTTTCTCATAACTTTGAGGAGTAGCTTACAGTTTTGATGGAAATGCCAACTAGTATATAATTTATATTTGTAAGAAAAACCTAAAAGTATTTGATTATTAGTAAAGAAATAGGGGATGACCCGCGCTTCGCAGCGGGCAAGTGGGAATTCGATTGGTATTTTTCCCGCTTGTTACAATATCAATACTTGCTATAGCAACCGGAATAGAAATCCAAAAAATAAAGCAGTAATATGTCAAAAAGAATATCGACACATATTTTACATTGACCGGAAAAACAATAAAGATGAATGTCGGTTTCGATAACATCAATACTAACATCAATGTTGTTCTGTCAGAATTGATACAGTTTGTCAGGGTATTGACACGACACCAACACTCAAAAAAGCACTGCATTTAACACCAAAGTAAACACAACCACGTATTATTTTCTAAAGTTAACAAACGCAGATTATTAAAATAAAATGAAATTAAATGAGTTAAGAATGTATATTACTTATTGTATAGAGAGTTCAAATACTTAAAAGGGGAGTGTAAGGGATTTAAAAAAAAAATGAAATTAAATGAGTTAAGAATGTATATTACTTATTATATAGAGAGTTCAAATACTTAAAAAGGGGAGTGTAAGGAATTTTAAAAAATTAAAGGGTAAATAAAACAATTAATAATAGTAAAAAAATCAATAAATATACAAAAAATAAAGTTAATATAGATTTTGTTTGTTTTTATATAGCTAAATAATAATAATAATAATTAAAGATGAAAGAATACGACATAGTAATATAATAAGCTGTTTTATTTTCATAATGTTGTGAAACAACAAGCCTAATAGCTAAACAATATGAGAAAGAGATGTAGGGAGAAAGAAATTTATATTCCATTGATAGGTATGATTTACAATGAGATACTATAGTGGTATATATAGGTGTACAAAACTTGGAGAGAAAGTTAATCTATTTTTGGTGTTGATAACCACATTATTAATAAATATATTCATAACACTCCCCCTTGGTTATCAACATAATACGCTTGATGCTACCTCGTTAAAAACCTTGCTAGGAAAACCCGTTGGGACAAAACCATAGCTAAGGAAAAAAGAGTGCAGCGTGTATTGCGCATTAGCCCCCCCATACTTCTAGATCAGGTATGTTGCCTCATTAAAAACCTTACTAAGAAAACCCAATGGGACAAAACTTAATCAAGGGAAAAAGTGTGCAACTTAAATAAGTCTCTCCCTCATTTTAACATGTATCCTTTAAGTGACGGGTGTCCATCTTCCTTAAAAATTGATGAAAGCTTTTGTAGTCAATGATTTGTCGCTCGATCCCTTAATGTGCAATCATTTCTGTTGATCAATGTTGTATAATCTTCTAACGAAACTTTAGGTGTCTCCTTCCAAAAAATATCAGACTTTAGGTGCCTCCTTCTAAAAAATATCATATGTCCAGGACTGTGTGTTTAGTTACATTCCTGCATCTACAAGACTAAACAAACTTGTAAATTGCCTTATGCTGATGCTCACCCATATTTGTAAATTGCCGCATTAATATACCCTCAAAATGATTATTCTTGTGATTTTCTAGATTTTCTTATCACATGTCAGGTAATGAAGATGTGAAACTAACGTATCAAGACAAAGAAGGCGACCGACTTCCAAAAAGAAAAAAAAATCAAACTATTATGAGTTATAAAACTTTCAGTTATTTATTTTTTTATCATCTATTTTAAATGGGTTAAGCTTGTTGCCGGAACGATGTTATGGATTTCATAAAAGCATATTATTTAAATTCGGGGATTACTACTATGAACAAGTATTTTTAGGATCAAGGGTTACATGTTTCGCAGATGGTTAAATCGGCAGCAAACAGTGGCAGGTGTGGCGATGGCTTGAACAACGGCTGTCGAGCACTGTCGTGCTGATAACGTGTTGTGAAACAACAAGCCTAATAGCTAAACAATATGAGAAAGAGATGTAGGGAGAAATAAATTTATATTCCTTTGATAGGTATGATTTACAATGAGATACAATAGTGGTATATATAGGTGTACAAAACTTGAAGAGAAAGTTAATCTATTTTTGACGTTGATAACCACATTAATAATAAATATATTCATAACACATAAAGTATATTATATTAATTTATTTTGTATATTAATTGGCTCCACCTTTCCACTAACCAATCATAATAAGAAGGTACTGTACAAGTTCTTTGATTTTGTTAGATATATAATAAAGACTACATCAGAAATAATCCACAAATTAAAAGGATAACAATACAAAAAAGAAAAAAGTGATAGGACCATGTTGTTTTGGGCCTAACCGATTTACATGCTTTCTAGGTCTAATCTTGGGCTTGGAAATGGCCTGGGCCAGGTTTGATTTATATTTCTTCCCTTAAAATGCAATGAAACCATAGTCCATAATAATTAAAATTTATGATTTATATCTCTTCCTTTATATTTAAATCTACCTAAATTAAGCCAATTTTGAAACTAAAAAGGCTATCTAAATTAAATTCTCTAAAACTAAGCCCAAATGACAACCCATTAACCCCAAACGGTTTCTTCACGTGATCCCTTGTGCTTCTTTTACATACATCTATCCAACTAAAATCTGAATGACACTCTGGTCCCTTTTTATAGTGACTCATGATTTTTACACGACACTTTGAAACAAGATATTTTTTTGATAAAAAAAAATTCTAATTTACTCATTATAAAAAGATATTTTTTAATAAAATAAATTCTAACTTACTCATTATAAAATAAATAAAAAGCCCACTAAATACTTAAATATACGTAAATTAAGCCAATTTTAAAACGAAAAAGGGCATCTAAACTAAATCCGACACGATGGAAATTATGTATCTTGGGGGGTTAAGCATACTGGTTACATTTGGTTCTCAAATGGTGACTACAGATTTTCTTACAAATTATAGTAAACAGTGGGGTGAACATTTTAATAACGGTAATGTGTGGAAAGAAAACATGAATCAGTATGAGAGGATTGCATGGGTAAGTATCTTTGGGGTTCCGGTTAGCCTAAGAAGTAAGAATAATTTAAATGTCATAGCAAGTAGAATTGGGAAGGTGGTGGAAGTGGGAGATATAAGTATTGAAGATAGTGATTTATCGTTGGCCCATATCGGCATCATCGTCAATACAGGTCAAACGATAAACACAGAATTGGAAGTAGAATATAAGGAAACAATATTCCAATGCTGGGTCTCAGAGGTCCTAGGTAGCTGGTCACCGAAGTTTGTTAAAGATGAGTCGGTATTCGTGAATCTACCTGATGATAACATGGAAGACGATGGTTATGAAAACAGGGTAAATGGTTATGAGGAAAACGTTGATGAAGGGGATAATATAGGTAATAGGGATGACGAGAACAGTCCGGTGAACGGTAATGAGGAAAACAATTTGGTGAATGGAGAAGCAGAGGACACGCCGGTGGTCGGAGACGGAGAGGACAAGCCGGAGGACATAACTGACACGACGGAAAACTCAACCGGAATGGAAAATCAAGCGACAAGCGAGGAGGGAGAAACATTAAATGCAGGCATTAATTTTGGAGGAAATTGGAGAGAGGTTTTCGCCGAATGCATAAGAACCGAAGCGACAGAAGATGTCCGTAGTCCAAGGAATATTATAGATAACAACAATAATGCTGCTATAGGTGGGGGACAACAGGGTAGTAAACTTCCAGGCTGGAAGTAAGAGTTCTGATGGGCCAAAAGACAATGGGCCGGTAGGAGATAACGGGGGTACATGCCCAAGCAAAAGAGTGAATCAGAGAGATAAAGGTGGATTAAACAGCGACAATGGGCCAGAGGACGATCCTTTTAACTTGAAGGAATTAATTTGGGCCACTAGTAAAAGGAAAGCTACTGGGAAGAGGAAAAAGAGGGCAACAAAATGTGCTTTTATTAATACTTATTCGGAGAAACATAAAAGATTAAGGAAAAACAATGAATCAATAGCTAATGAGCAGATGACAAATGATGATTTGATTGATCCAATAGACAGAACGTTTGATCTGAATGAAGAACCAACAGTTGACCCACAAGAGGAAATAGACGAAACGTTACAAATGGGTAAGAAGATAGGAGTAAGGGTGTCCGGGTTCCGATCAGAAATTACCAGGATCGTTCAAGAGGAATTGGAGTTGAACGGAGAACCATGAACTTTTTGTCAATAAACATCAGAGGAATCGGGGGAACAGAGAAGCCAGCTTGGATTAGTAGATTGGTCAAAGAAAATAAATCATCTTTCCTATGTTTGCAAGAAACACAAGTCTCGAATATAGATGTAGTGACTGTTGGAAGATTTTGGGGTCAAGTCGAGATGGAATGGGAGTCAGTGGATGCTATGGGAAGATCGGGAGGTTTAGTTTCGGCTTGGGACCCAGGGATCTTTTCCAGGACAAGTGTTACAAGAAGTGAATCTTTCTTACTAATCTCTGGCCGTATTGCAGGTACTAAGATAAATATAAACATAGTTAGTGTTTACACTCCATGTGAGTTAATGCGAAGACGAAACTTATGGGAGGAACTGAAGAGTATCAAAGAACAAAAAGAAGGATTATGGATCATGGTTGGAGATTTTAACGAAGTAAGAGAAAAAGGGGATAGAATGATTTCAAGATTTGACAATCATAGTGTGATGATATTCAACACATTTATAGCAGAATCAGGGTTGTTAGAATATCAGATAGGGGGATACAAGTTCACATACATGCCGGATGATGGATCCAACCTTAGCAAAATAGACAGGATCCTAGTTTGTAACGAGTTTATGAATAAATGGCCAACGACGAAATTCAAAGCTTTGGCAAGGAACCTGTCGGATCACAGCCCCCTTTCGTTGATATGTTCTTCACCGGATTTCGGTCCAATCCCTTTCAGATTCTATAATAGCTGGCTGGAACTACATGGAATTGAAGAAGTGGTAGGCAAAGTATTGGGTGAATACGGAACCGGTATTAATTCTTTAAAGGAAGTGGTGGGTATTTTCAAGAGGCTCAAAGGTGACATAAAACAATGGAGGAGAGAGACAAAACTTAGGGAGGAAAAAGAGCTACATGAGAATAAGAAAGCAGTAGCAGACATCGAGAAAATGGCAGAAATCCGAAGTCTTACAAGGATTGAGAATGAGAAAAGAATACAAAGTAAATGGAAAATAAAGAAATATGAGAAAAGGAGGTTGGAAGATTTAAAACAGAAAGCAAAGATAAGGTGGGCGAAATTAGGTGATGAGAACTCAAAGTTCTTTCACGGAATAATAAGTTGTAGGAAAGCGAAGAATCGAATAAATGCACTAAGAATAAACGGAAATATGGAAACGGAACCTAAGGTGATTAAGGAGTCCATACTAGAAAGCTTCAAAATACGATTCAAAGAACCTGTAAATAGAAGACCTTCTCTTGATGGAAGAGCTTTTTACAAATAACAAATGATCAGGCAAACAAGTTGGTTGTAGAATTTTCGAAAGAAGAGATAAAAAACGTAGTTTGGGCTTGTGGTAGTGACAGGGCTCCTGGGCCTGACGGATTCTCGTTCAATTCATTAAAAATTTTTGGGACCAGCTGGAGAACTATTTCGTGGGGGCACTTAAGGAGTTCCATGAGAAAGCGCGTATCGAGAGAGGTTGCAATCCTTCGTTTGTAGCACTAATTCCAAAAACGAGAGACCCCAAAGATGTGAGTGAATACCGCCCTAATTCATTGATCGGTGTATTATACAATGTAATAGCTAAAGTACTAGCGACTAGAATAAAAAAGGTAACCAGCTCAGTTGTCGCCCCGCTATAAACGACTTTCGTGGAGGGAAGGTCCATCTTTGATGGCCCTATTATCACAAGTGAAGTTATATCTTGGGCAAAGAAGAGCAAGCAGAAAATTTTTGTTTTTAAAGTGGACTTTGAGAAGGCATATGAGTCAATAAATTGGAAGTTCTTTTTGGCGAATCTAAAAGCGATGAAATTCTCGTATCTATGGAGGAAATGGATTGGAGCATGTCTAAAGTCGAGTTGGGCTTCAGTATTAGTGAATGGATCCCCCACTTCAGAATTTAAACTACAAAGAGGATTAAGACAAGGTGATCCTCTATCACCTTTCTTATTTATCCTAGCAATGGAAGCGTTAGGCGTTATTATGACTAGGGCGGGTGAAAGAGGAGCATTTAAAGGAATAAAACTATCAAAAGAAGGCCCATGCATATCCCATTTATGTTATGCGGACGATATAATCTTCATGGGAGAGTGGTTCGAGACAAATATATTAAATTTGAACAGAATCCTGAGATGCTTCTATTTATGCTCGGGATTTTAATTGGGGTATTCTCCTCCCTACTTTCGGGGGGGGGGGGGGGGTCATTTCGTCTTTGGCAAGTCTATCTAACGTAGACTATACCTCATTTGATATTTTAATTGGGGTATTCTCCTCCCTACTAATGTCCTTGCTTTGTCTTCCCTTTGAAAAATGTTTAACTCATGGATCTTGGCGCTTTCATAAATGCAATGAAAAACCTTTTTGTAAAAGTGTTTTCGTGAGAGAATCCTAGTGATTGTAGTCTAGACTCAAGAATGAATCCTAGTTCACTACAATCGAATCTCTGATACCAAACTGTCACACCCTGACTTTTGCGGAAGCGTATGCGTGTGACTTGAACGGTTCTCATTGCATTCAATTATAATAAACAACTATATGATCAAAATGATGTTCATCCATTCATAAAGTTTAAAACATTACAAACACCAGTCATTTAAGTTTCAAACAACACAACCTTTGATTAAGTTACAGACCAACAAAAGTGGATGACATCTAAACTTGAAATTTACATCCAAAAGCAACACCAACGCCTAAGATCCAACTTGTTTCCTGAAATACATGGAATTTTTAAAACATCAACAAAAGTTGAGCGAGTTCATGCGTTTTGTATGAGTACTGATATACTTGTAAACATTTAAGAGACTCCTTTGAAAACAGGTATGAAAAGCGTCTATGAACAGATCAATTAATGTTTTGCAAGGACATTAATGTATGTGAAGACATAGGGAGTATTCAATATGAGTAGTCTTTTGTCTTTGTCGAATCCCCTCGACTGTGTCGAATTCCCCTCAACTGTATCAAATTCACCTTGACTGTGTCAAATTCCCTTGACTGTATCAAATCACATTGATTGTGTAAAATCCCCTTGACCGTTGTTGAATCACCTCGACTGGGACACTAAAGCACTCTAAGTGGTCACATAAGGACTGTTAGGGGAGGATTTTCCAAAGATCAGTGATCCTCAATTACTGTCAAGCTGAGGGATCCTCAATTCTGTTTGAATTAGTGATCCTCAGAGGGTATTATAGGATCAGGATCATGGATCATCATAGTGATCCTTACACTAACGATTGTCTGCTTTGAATATGATGTTGTTTTGCAGGAGTACAAGCTTGGACTTGGTCTTGGCGATATTCCTGGAGCATATTCTCTATTTATTCCGCACGTGCTTAACTGAAGTGGACGTTATGGAGTTCGTGGAAGACTTGCACAAAATGCGGATAGTTAGTTAGCTTAGATATTTTCTAAATTTATAAGGGGATAGCGAGCAAGATTAGAACACTTGGCTATTTTTAGCTTAACACACACACTCGTAACTGCTCTCATCAGCTCTCGACAATTCACTTGGCGATTACACACTTTTTTGCACATTACACTCTAGTGATCCTTGTAACTAGCTCGCTATCATCCAAAGTTGTAATAACTTGTTTGTTTAATCTGAGTTGGTGATCGGTAGTTTCCATCACCCGAGGTTTTTTATGCCGGAGATCAACTCTTGATCAAGGGCTTTTTCCTCGTATAAATCTTTGTGTCACTTGTTCATTACATTTCTGAGTGATCCTTAGCATTATTCATTGATTCAAGCATCACACCTCACAACAGAAAGTTTGGTTGCATTATCTTAGCTTGATTTTTGACCAAAACAGTTTGGCGCCCACCGTGAGGCAATTGGTGCTTCATTCCTGAGAAGATTCATATTTTTGTGGTCATTTCGGTTTCGTTACAATCAAGCAAATGGCTTCCTCAGCAAAGAATACATCAAGCTCTATGCCGGAAATCAGTTCTTCACAAGGCGTTCCTCCTTTTCCTCTACCACCTTCTGGATCCCAGAAGAATGCTGAAAATGCTGCGAAGAGACAAACCCCCCATTTTCACAAAACCACCAACTTCTTTTGTTTCCAATAATCCTACTACTAATGATCTTTTTAATCTGATTTTGCAGATGAGGGATCGCATGCAAGAGCAGGACAAAACCAATGAACGGATCCTCCAAGAGATTGGTGATATCAAGAAACAGAAGAAATCAGTGGAGGATCACTCTCCTCTGATGCCAAGGTCATTGAATTTTGACACTCCAGTTGTAACTACCCTACAATCGGCAGTTCCGGGCATCCAGTATCAAAGTGGTCCATCAGAAAGGCGTTATGGAACGGCAACTATGAGTCAGGCATTTGGCTCTCACTCCCAGCCTCAGGGATCCTATTTTCAGCCATCGGGATCCTCTTTTCAGCATCAAGGATCCTCCCAGGTCCAAGGATTCTCTATTGTTCCAAGATCCTTTCAGGTTCAAGGATCCTCTCAGCCCCAAGGATCCTTTCAGCTTCAAGGATCCTCTCAGCCTCAAGGATCCAACATCTTTTAGGATCAAGGATTCTTAAGAAGTATGCAGCCTCCAAGCTCGGATGTTCATCAAGGAGACTTCATACCAATGCAGACCATTGCTTCCTCTGGTCCTTCATCATACCAGAACCCCGTCAACATGGTTTCACATCCGGAATTCCAAACATGAATCCAATGGGAGGTAACACTTTCAATAATTCATATAACACTAACCATGGCTCTATGCAGGATACAGGTATCAATCAGGCTATGGCTAGGGAGCTACAGAAGCTTAAGGATATGATATCCAGCGTACCAGGAGTGGTTAAACCCATTCCTGAAATTGCAGATGGTAGCCATAGGATATCTCGTTTTGCACCACCTATTTGTGATGCTGAGATACCCAAAAGATTCCAGATACCTTCCATGAAGCTGTATGATGGTTCGACGGATCCAGAGGAGCATATAGCTCAGTACAGGGAGAGAATGGAGATCAATCCAATTCCTGAGAGGTTAAAAGAAGCATGTCTATGCAAGGGTTTTGGATCCACACTCACAGTATCTGCTCTTAAATGGCTGCTAAGTCTTCCCCCTTACTCTATTACTTCATTTGCCAATCTAGTTAATTTGTTTAATAGTCAATTATCTTGTAGTAGAAAGTTTGAACGATTAACTAGTGATCTATATAGGGTAACACAAGGTCCAAATGAATCACTTAGAGATTACATCACTAAATTTAGTAAAGAATCCTTAGATATCCCTAACCTGGATATAGCTACGGCTGTAGAAGCCTTTAAAATGGGATTGCTTAGGGATTCCTTATTCTATGATGATCTTGTCATGACCCCTTGCAGGAATCTTGATGAAGTAAGAACCAGGGCCCTTAGGTTCATCCGTCTAGAGGATGACAAAAGGATCCAGGAGAGATTGACAGGATCCTCAAAGCAGGAAAAGCAAGGATCCTACGTTAAGAATAACAAGTTCAAGTCCTACAACAAGTCTGACAACCAGAATGTGCATGTAGTGGAACAGGAAGAGGATGATGAGGATTATCCTCCCATTTCTGAATACTGTTTTTCTGTTGATAACAATGAACTAATCCTTGCAATGCAGAATCTAGGTGAAAAAGCTAGGTGGCCGAGAAAAAGTGATAAACCAGCTGCTACAAAAGATAAGTCCAAGTGGTGTGCATATCATGAGGATTTCGGGCATCTCACTGAAGAGTGTATTGCACTTAGAAAGGAAATTGGTTACTTGTTAAGCAAAGGACATTTGAAAGAGGTTTTGGGATGAAAGAAGTCAAGGATCCAGGATCCTGAAAGGATCCCGGAAAAGGCTCCTGCTCCTCCAGCAGATGCACAAGTTATAAACTTCATATCCGGCGGATCAGACATTTGTGGTACTTCCTTTTCAGCAGCCAAAAGACATGCCAATGAAACCAAGATGGATAATGGAGACAGACCCATCCGGACGTCCACTGTCACCGAGGATAAGATCATAACTTTTGATGAGGATGATCGTCTTGATGTTCAGGATCCTCATCATGATGGTCTTGTTATTACCCTGTTTATTTCTAATCATTTTTTTCGCAGGATCCTTATAGATGGAGGAAGCTCTGTGAACATCATTCAGCTTGATGTCCTCAAGAAGATGAATATCCCGGAGTCTGATATTATCCCAAGATCCTCAGTCCTTGTGGGATTTAGTGGGGAAACCAAGAACACACTGGGGGACATCAAACTCCCTATCTATATTGAAGGACTCCATTCTTATCAGAAGTTTTGTGTTATAGATTGCTTATCTTGTTGTAATGTTATCCTTGGCAGGCCATGGATACATGACATGAAGGCAGTCCCATCCACTTATCATCAGTGCGTGAAGCTTCCTAGTCCATGGGGAGTGGTGAAAATTGAGAGTGATCAACAAGAAGCTAAGAACTGCTATACCTCATCAATGAAGCCAGCCTCAAAACCAAGGGAGCAATAGCAATTAAAGTATCCTTCAAGAGATGTCTTAGAGGCAAGAGAACAAGATGTAAAGGAAATCCTGATGGATCCTCATGATCCTGAATCCAAGATCTTCATAGGATCAGGGATCCTTAGCGACATTGAACAGGATCTAGTATCTTTCCTTAAAAGAAGGAAAACTACCTTTGCCTGGAAGCATGAAGACATGACAGGTATATCTAAGGATATAATTACTCATAAACTTGGCATTGACAAGTCATTCAAGCCTATACATCAAAAGAGGAGGAAGTTTGCACCTGAAAGGAATGCTATTATCCAGGAGGAGGTAGATAAGCTACTTCGGGCAGGTATGATAAGAGAGGTTAAGTATCCAAGGTGGTTAGCCAATGTGGTTGGTGTTCAAAAGAAAAATGGAAAGTGGAGGGTATGTGTCGATTTTACTGATTTAAACAAGGCATGTCCCAAGGATCCTTTCCCATTACCCGACATTGACTCCATGGTGGATGCTACCGCGGGTCATGAGTTGTTGACTTTTATGGATGCTTCATCTGGATTTCAACAAATTCAGATGGAACCATCTGATCAAGAGGATACAGCCTTTATGACCCTAACTGGTATATATTGTTATATTGCTATGCCATTTGGACTAAGGAATGCAGGTGCTACTTATCAAAGGCTAGTCAATATGATGTTCAAGGAACAAATTGGACACACTATGGAAGTCTATATAGATGACATGGTGGTTAAGTCCAAGAAAGCTGAGGATCACCTTAAAGACTTGGAGGAAGCATTCAATATCCTTGATAAATTTAATATGAAACTAAATCCTTCCAAGTGTCATTTTGGTGTTAAAGCAGGTAAATTCTTAGGCTATATGGTGGCAAAAAGGGGCATTGAAGCAAGTCCAGAGCAGATTAAGGCTATTGTGAATATCAAATCTCCTGCCAATGCCAAGGATGTGCAAAGATTAACA
Source organism: Helianthus tuberosus (assembly GCA_030545235.1). Taxonomy (NCBI): domain Eukaryota; kingdom Viridiplantae; phylum Streptophyta; class Magnoliopsida; order Asterales; family Asteraceae; genus Helianthus; species Helianthus tuberosus. The sequence continues at coordinate 146,178,018 of CM060410.1, read as the reverse complement.
GGCAGGATCGCAGCCTTGAACAGGTTCATATCCAAATCCTCAGAAAAGTGCAAGGAATTCTATGACATCCTGAGGAAGAACAAGAAATTTGAATGGACTGAGAAGCATGAAAGTGCCCTCAAAGCTCTTAAGGATTACCTATCCTCAGCCCCTGCCTTGATGAAACCAGAAAAGGGGGATATATTATCCTTATACTTAGCAGTATCCTCAAAAGCAGTAAGTGCGGTCCTTGTTAAGGATCACCAAGGTACACAACATCCTGTTTATTATGTAAGTAAGAGTTTACTTGATGCTGAATCCAGGTATTCACACTTAGAGAAACTTATCCGTGCATTAATTATGGCATCTACTAAATTAAGACATTATTTTGAAACTCATGCAATTATTGTTAAGACTAATTTTCCAATTAAGAATGTTCCCAGGAAACCTGAAATGTCAGGAAGGATGACTAAATGGGCAGTGAAGCTTAGTGCTTATGATATAAGATATGAGCCTAGAACTGCCATTAAATCCCATGCCTTAGCTGACTTTGTGGCAGATTTTAGTAGTGACTTGCAAAAGAAAGCTGAATTAGAGGTCCAACAGCTAAAAGAAACTAAGGATCCTTGGATACTCTTCACTGATGGTGCTTCTAATGTTAAAGGAACAAGGCTTGGAATACTACTAAAATCACCACAGGGGGACATAATACCCCACTCCATAGCTTGTGAATTTCAAACTACCAACAATGAGGCTGAATATGAAGCCTTGATAGCTGGTTTGCAAATTGCCAAGCATATGAGGATCAGGTATCTTGAGGTACATGTAGATTCTTTATTGATCACTAATCACTTTAATGGATCCTATGCTGTTAAAGGTGAAAATCTAATCAAATATTTAGAGATAGTCAAAGAATTGGCACTCTCTTTTGTTTCCTTTAGTTTGACACAGGTACCAAGGGAAGAGAATGCAGAGGCTGATGCATTGGCCAATCTAGGATCATCCTTTAAGATCCCGGAGGATATCAAGATCCCTATTATCCATATCCTGACCCCTGCTATCGAGGATCATGTAGCTATGGAGATAGGAGAGGATTCCGCAGTCATCCCTAGTGAGGATACTCAATCTCATTCAGGATCATGGATCCTCCCAATCATGAGATACATACAATATGGAGAGATTCCTACAGGAGAAAACCCTAGGGCTTTTAAAATCAAGGTATCTCAATTTACAATATTAAATAATATGTTGTATAAACGATCTCTTGCAGGACCATATCTAAGGTGCATTGAGGATCCTGAAATCCAAGAAGTCCTAAAGGATTTCCATGAAGGAGATTGTGGAAACCATACTGGGGGCAGGGCATTATTCTCAAGGGTCCTGAGGACAGGATACTATTGGCCTACTATGAAGAAGGATGCTGTGGAATATGCCAAGAAGTGTGATCCTTGTCAGAGACATAGTAATATCCTTCATCAACCAACAGAGCTTTTGCATCCTATATCCTCTTCATGGCCATTTATGAGATGGGGAATGGATATAGCTGGTAAGCTTCCTAAGGCCCCTGGTGGAAAAGTATTTATGCTTGCTATGACTGATTACTTCTCCAAGTGGATAGAGGCTGAAGCCTTTGCTTAAGTTAGAGAAAAGGAAGTGATATCCTTTATTAAAAGAAACATTATTACTAGATTTGGTATCCCTTCTGAAATTGTTTGTGATAATGGATCCCAATTTATTGGGAATAGAACTACTAACTTTTGTGACAGCTGGGGGATTAAGATGATAACATCAACACCAGTCCACCCACAAGCTAATGGTCAGGCAGAATCATCCAACAAGATCATCATCAACAATTTGAAGAAGAAGCTTGGATCCAAGAAAGGAAAATGGACAGAAGAACTACCTTATGTACTTTGGGCTGATAGGACAACTCCCAAGAATGCCATTGGCCAAACTCCATTTTCTTTGGTATTTGGGGCAGAATTAGTGATCCCTACAGAGATGGTGGTCCCTACTGCAAGAACAAGCATTTGTGATGCTGAGGAAAATGCTGAAAACTTGGTTCAAGATTTGGATACTATAGAAGAACACAGGGATTTGGCAAGGATAAGGATGGCCAGTTATCAAAAAAGGATGGCTGGAGCTTACAACAAAAATGTCAGGATTAGGAAATTCCAAGTTGGAGATATGGTGTTAAGGAAAGCATTTCAGAATACCACCAATCCTGCTGATGGAAAGTTGGCATCAAAGTGGGAAGGCCCTTACTTGATCGAAGTTGAGGCAGGAAAGGGGGCATATCGATTGCTAACAATGGAAGGTGAATTGCTACCAAGAGCTTGGAATGCTGTCCACTTAAAGAAATACTTCATGTAACAAGGATCCATGATCCTTACTTGACAAGTATCCTTGAAGGATCCTTACAGAACAGATGATCCTCATCCTAGTAATATTCTAATCTCAAACTATTTCATTCTTTAATTATCTTATTTAAGGATAAGGATCCTGCATCCTTTATCCTCCTTTCACTTGATTATGAGTTCTGAAGGTTCAGGCATCCTTAACAAAGGGTTGAGTATCCACAGAAGTATCCAGTTATTTGGGCTTGACCCCAGTTATTTGGGCTTGACCCCAGTTTGGGCCTGTCCCCAGTTTCGCCAGTAGCGCACGATGATCCTGGTATAGTTCATGGCAATGGGACCAGTACTCGCTTTAGGGGCTGACAATTTCATTGTACTGGCTATATTCAGGATCCTACGTATAATGGTAGACGTACCATACATCCGTTCCTAAGGTTTCTAACATTTTGACGTTAGCTAAGGTTTTGGCATTTTCATGTCACTAAGTTTGGATAGTCGCCAGTGAGGGCCATACTCTAGTTTACACATGATCCTTTGGGCTTGTCCCCAGTTATCCTTTGGGCTTGTCCCCAGTTATCCTTTGGGCTTGTCCCCAGTATATTGGGCTTATCCCCATAATTGTTGGGCTTGTCCCCAGTTACTAACTTTTATCTTATATTGGCTTAGTCCCAAGTTGTATCCTATTTCAGGTTTTTGAAGCTAAACGACCAAGGATCCTTGATCCTTACCTTCTACTAAGGTTTGTCTTTTGGTTAACCTGAATATAAGTGTTAAAGGTTAGGATCCGAACTTGGATTCTTAGGTATGATCCTTAACTATTTTGATTTTATTCATTATTCATCTGAGTTACCCTTATCCTTTGACAACTGAACTTATGATCCTTAAACTACACTAGTTTTCAGAAGTTGTTGACTATAGGATATGTTTTGGTCAAAAAATCTGACGAGGATAATGCAACCAAACTCTTTGTTACGAGGAATGATGCTATGAATGTAGAACAATGATAAGGATCACTTCAATGTAAATTGCACAAATGACACAAGGATTTATACGGGGAAAAAGCCCTTGATCAAGAGTTGATCTCCGGCACAAAAAACCCCGGGTGATGGAAACTACCGATCACCAAGCTCAAATAAATCAATAAATGTTTACAACTTCGGATAGTAACGAGCTAGGTACAAGGATCACTATGGTGAAATGTATAAAAATGAGTGAAAACTAATAAGTGTTCGTCGAGAGCTTCAAGAGTGCGATTGTATGAGAGTGTGTGTAGCTGAAAAAATGGCTAAGTGTTCTTATTACTAGCTCGTCACCCCTTTAAAAATAGAAGTTAACTATAATAACAAACTATCCGACTTTTGTGCCAAGCTCCCACGTTCTCCACAACGTCCATTTCCAGTCAAACGTGTGCGAAATACCCGTGGAATATTCCATAGTAACGTTGCCAAGACCAAGTCAAGCTTGTTACTCTTGCGAAATAATACAAAATATAAACAAACAATAGTTAGCATGAGGATCCTTAAGGTGATCCATGATCCTGATCCTGAAGCTCTTCTGAGGATCACTATCTGTCACAGAAGTAAGGATCATTAATTAGGATAACAAGTAAGGATCACTAATTGTTAGAAAATCCTCCCCTAACAATTGCCCCCAAAATATAAGGAGTGATATGTAAAGTGAACGAATTATATTTTCTTGATCTTATCCGCAACTAACTATCGTAAATATAGCCGTTATTGTAGAACTATCCGTTGCAACCATGACGTCACAGAAGTGACAACCCTGCACAATCATGATTATAAATAGGAGATATAGATAGGATCGATTGCATTTAAAATTTCAGAGATACTCCCTTTATAACTGCATTCCGAAGATAAACAGGTATTCTCTCTTCATCTTCTTCCTTCTTTTGCTCTGTTTTCCGTTTCTTTCCACCATTCTATCAAAGATGTTGCTCCGGAACTCCCCAGCTAAGGATCACCCGAAAAACAGCCCACTGAAAAGCCAGGGGATCATCGAAGATTCCATAAAAGAACGCTGCTGTTTCAACGATGCACAGATTGATAGGATCCGCCACTGCTTCCCAGCGAACACCGAGTTTAAGTCTTTTGATCCCAATGCCCTGAGTGATCATATTTCCGACAAGTGGGTTGCTTTTCCTGTCACTCCGTTCACCATAGGCTATACATATCCTTTTCCAGCCTTCACCCAATCTTTCTTTTCCCTAACCGGCATCTCTTATATCCAAGCCATGCCGATGATCTGGAGGGTTTTGTACACCCTTGAAAGGATCATCGAGCAGGAAGGGATAGACCTAGGAATGTCAGAGCTGGGAGAGCTGTATGATCTTACTACCTTTGGTTCTCATCGTTATTTGTTTAAACGTAAACCTGGTGAGGAACACCCGATCTTCAAAGCTACCAAGAATGATGCTAACTGGAAGCGGCATTTCTTTTTCGTCAAGAGAGATTCTATTGATGATGGAAAGGATCTACCCAAGAAATGGGCTACCCATGGTAGGGTGGAGGATCCTGATAAGGATCACCAGAGAACTTTCTTTTGATATACGGATCACTTATATACTTTTGCTTTCTTGTTATGCAGCTATCACCGTCTCACACCTCAGACTGTCTCCTGCTGCCAAAGAGAGACTCATCGCTTTCAAGAAACTTGATCCTGAAACAAGAACTTTTAAGACAACCACCCAGGATTCTCAGGAGGTATCCTCAGGCTCTGTCACGATGTCAAGTAAGTATCTTTGTTTAAAAATTAAATAAATAGTGAAATATGAGTGAAGTAAAGATACTTATCTTGTTTTGGTTGTGTAGGTGCTGGAAAATCCACCAAGTCTGCTTCAAAGTTCAATGTCACCGATCTCACCACCGTCAGATCCTCCAAAAGAAAGGCTCCTACCAGCCCGACAACTTCAGTCCCCAAGGCACCCCTCAAAGGAAAAGGAATCAAGAAGAGAAAGGCCTCCGAGGCTGAGGAACTGCAGGGTCTGCCTCTGATCCGTCACCAATTCCTCGAGTACTTCAACGATGTAAGGATCACTGTCTCTGCTAGTATATCCTGCTGACATATCCTGCTGATATATCCTGCTGATTTATCCTGCTGATTTGAGGATCACTTGGTCCTGACCTTATCTTTTATCCCCTTTGCAGAAATTCACTGAGATTGAGGATTATGTTGGCCACGTTGAGGATCAGGATAGGAAGATTGCCGACCTCCAGCAGGTTGCATTGCTAAAGGACCTCAAAATTGCTGATCTTCAGAAGGAGCTCCAGGATGCCAAGACTAAGACGGCTAAACTTCTGATTGACCTTGACTATGAAAAGCATGATCTCATAGAAGGTGCAAAGGTCTCTGCTGCCATCACAATGTATCAGACAAAACTAAAGATGGCCCAGGAAGCTCAAGATCCTAACTTCGACAGAAGCAGCTGGGAGATTGAGGACTGGAAAGCAAGGTTGGCTGATCTTGAAGATGATGAAGAGGCTGAGGAGGTTTTGGCGATCGAGGCTGGAGGCAAAGGTGAAGGTGGTGAAGCAAGTGGAGCCGGAGGTGGTGATGCAGGGAAGGTTTAGGCTGCATGATTGGGCGATGATGGAAACTTCTAGACATAGCCGAAGCCCAATTTTTTTTAGTTTGATGGTTGTTTTGTTGAACAATTTGATGGTTTGTACTGAACAATAGTTTTAGGATTAAGGATCATGTATGATCCTTTGGACAATAGGCAGGATTGCAAATGGTGGAGGGATCCTCTGTTTGGGGGATGAAGCCATTGTGATCCTGCCGCCTTTATATTCCTGCACTACTTTTGAACCTATTATCATGGACACCCTTTACCTACCCCAGCGGACGGGCCACGTATTGCTGGTAGATGCTCGGGGTAGGTAATTTTGACAACCTTTTAAGGGTTAATCTTTTGTTAATAAATAAAACCTTAATCTTTAGTCGCTTATCTTGTATTGTTATCCTTTTTGTCTCTTTAATTCTCAATTGTTTTGATGTACATTTATTGAATAAACAATTTTGAATAAGTCAGATTGAAAATACTTAGGATATGATCCAAGATCAAATATCCTATAGTTAAAGAATCCCAAAAAGTAATATATTTTAAGGATCACAAGTTTAGTTGTCAAATTTTAAGGGTTATTCAAATAAACAATGAATAGAATTAAAAATAGTTAAGGATCATACCTGAGGATCCAACTTAGGATCCTAACCATAATAAGGATAACTATAAGATAAACCTTAGAGAGAAGTAAGGATCAGGGATCCCTAGTTGTTTATCTTCAAGGACCTGAAATAGAGCATAACTTGGGACTAAGCCAATATAAGATAAGAGTTAGCAACTGGGGACAAGCCCAAGGATAACTGGGGACAAGCCCAATGATCGTATGTAAACTGGAGTATGGCCCTAACTGGCGACTATCCAAACTTAGTGACATGAAAATGCCAAAACCTTAGCTAACGTGAAAACGTTAGAAACCTTAGGAACGGATGTATCGTATGTCTACCATTATACGTAGGATCCTAGGTATAGCCAGTACAATGGAATTATCAGCCCCTAAAGCGAGTACTGGTCCCACTGCCTTGAACTATACCAGGATCATCATGCGCTACAGGCGGAACTGGGGTCAAGCCCAAATAACTAGGGTTAAACCCAAGGAACGGATTGCTTCTGCAGATAACCAATATTTTGCTAAGGATACCTGAACTTTCAAAACTTAAAATCACGTGAGAGATGGATAAAGGACACATGATCCTTATCCTTATATGAGAAAATAAGGAAATGAAATAGTTCAAGATTAGGACATTACCAAAGTAAGGATCACCGATATTTTAAGGATCCTTCTAGGATACCCCTAACGTAAGGATCATCTGTGCCATGAGGATCCTGCTCACATGAAATATTTCTTCAAGTGGACAGCATTCCAAGCTCTTGGTAGCAAATCACCTTCCATGGTTAGCAATCTATATGCCCCCTTTCCTGCTTCAGCTTCAATCAAATAAGGGCCTTCCCATTTTGGAGCCAATTTTCCATCAACAGGATTGGTGGTATTCTGAAATGCTTTCCTTAATACCATATCTCCAACTTGAAACTTCCTGATCCTGACATTTTTGTTATAAGCACCAGCCATTCTTTGTTGATAACTGGCCATCCTTATCCTAGCCAGATCCCTGATTTCTTCAATAGTATCCAGGTCTTGAGCCAAGTTCTCATCATTTTCCTCAGGATCACGAGTACTTGTTCTAGCAGTTGGAACCACCATTTCTGTTGGGATCACTGATTCTGCCCCAAATACCAAAGAGAATGGTGTTTGACCAGTAGCATTCTTAGGGGTTGTCCTGTCAGCCCAAAGCACATAAGGTAGTTCTTCTGCCCATTTCCCTTTCTTGGATCCAAGCTTCTTCTTCAAATTGTTGATGATGATCTTGTTGGATGATTCTGCTTGACCATTAGCTTGTGGGTGGACTGGTGTTGATGTTATCATCTTAATCCCCCAGCTGTCACAAAAGTTAGTGGTTCTGGCCCCAATGAATTGGGAACTATTATCACATATAATTTCAGAAGGAATACCGAAACTAGTTATAATATTTCTTTTAATGAAGGATATAACTTCCTTTTCTCTGACTTGGGCAAAAGCTTCAGCCTCTATCCACTTGGAGAAGTAATCAGTCATAGCTAGCATGAACACTTTTCCACCAGGTGCCTTAGGGAGCTTACCAACTATATCCATACCCCATCTCATAAATGGCCAAGAGGAGGATATAGGATGCAAAAATTCAGCTGGTTGATGAAGGATATTGCTGTGTCTCTTACAAGGATCACATCTCTTAGCATACTCCACAGCATCTCTCTTCATGGTTAGCCAGTAGTATCCTATCCTCAGGATCCTTGAGAATAATGCCCTGCCCCCAGTGTGGTTTCCACAATCTCCTTCATGGAAGTCTTTTAAAACTTCTTGGATTTCAGGATCCTCAATGCATCTCAAGTATGGTCCAGCAAGAGATCGTCTATACAACATATTATTTAAAATTGTGAATTGAGATACCTTAATTTTGAAAGCCCTAGGGTTTTCTCCTGTAGGAATCTCTCCATGTTGTAAGTATCTCATAATTGGTGAGATCCATGATCCTGATCCTGAATGGGATTGAGTATCCTCACTAGGGATAATTGCAGAATTCTTTCCTATCTCCATAGCCACATGATCCTCGATAGCCGGGGTCAGGATATGGATAATAGGGATCTTGATATCCTCCGGGATCTTCAAGGATGATCCTAAGTTAGCCAATGCATCAGCTTCTGTATTTTCTTCCCTTGGTACCTGTGTCAAACTAAAGGAAACAAAGGAGAGTGCCAATTCTTTGACTATCTCTAAATATTTGGTTAGCTTTTCACCTTTAACAGCATAGGATCCATTAAAGTGGTTTGTAATTAACAATGAATCTACATGTACCTCAAGATACCTGATCCCCATATGCTTAGCAATTTGCAAACCAGCAATTAAGGCTTCATATTCAGCCTCATTGTTAGTGGTTTGGAACTCACAAGCTATAGAGTGGGGTATTATGTCCCCCTGTGGCGATTTTAGTAGTATTCCAAGCCCTGTGCCTTTGACATTTGAGGATCCATCAGTATAGAGTATCCAAGGATCCTTGGTCTCTTCTAGCTGCTGGACTTCTAACTCAGCTTCTTTTTGTAAATCACTACTGAAATCAGCCACAAAGTCAGCTAATGCTTGGGATTTGATGGCTGTCCTAGGCTCATATCTTATGTCATAGGTGTTAGGGGTGGATTTCTAAATGACCCGTGATCCTCAATGATTATCCTCTTTAGTGATCCTTACTTCTGTGACAGATAGTGATCCTCAGAAGAGCTTCAGGATCAGGATCATGGATCACCTTAAGGATCCTCATACTAACAATTGTTCACTTGTGTTTCGTATTGTTTTGCAGGAGTAACAAGTCGGACTTAGTGTTAGCGACATTCCTGGAGAATATTCCTTGACTATCTCGCACGTGCTTGGCCAAAAATAGACGTTGTGGTGAACGTGGAGGCATGGCATGAAAGTCGGATAGTTAGTTAGAGTAGATTATTTCTATTTAAAAAGGGGTAACGAGCTAGTAGAAAAAACACTTAGCCATTTTTTTGCAGCTACACACACTCGTATACTCGCACACTTGAAGCTCTTGACGAACATTCATTCATCTTCACTCACTTATACACATTTCACGATAGTGATCCTTGTACCTAGCTCGTTACTATCCGAAGTTGTAAACATTTAATCATTTATTTGAGCTTGGTGATCGGTAGTTTCCATCACCCGGGGTTTTTTGTGCCAGAGATCAATTCTTGATCAAGGGCTTTTTCCCCGTATACATCCTTGTGTCATTTGTGCAAATTACATTGAAGCGATCCTTATTATTGATATACATAATTAGCATCATACCCCGTAACAAAGAGTTTGGTTGCAATATCCTCAACAGATTTTTTGACCAAAACAGTTTGGCGCCCACCGTGGGGCAATTGGTGCTTCGTCCTTAGAAAAATACGCATTTCTGTGCTCATTTCGGTTCACTACAACCAAGCAAATGGCTTCCTCAGCGAAGAATGCTTCAAATTTGATGCCCTCATTCACTTCTTCACAAGGCGTCCGTCCTTTGCCTCCACCACCTTCTGGATCCCAGAAGAATACCGAGAATGCTGCGAAGAAACCAACTCCCATTTTCTCAAAACCTCCAACTTCTTCTGCATCTTACACTCCCACTACTAGTGACATGTTTACTTTGATTTTGCAGATGAAGGATCAAATACGGCAACAGGATAAGACCAATGAGAGGATTCTCAAAGAAATCGGAGATCTCAAGAAACAAAAGACAACGGCAGAGGATCATTCCCCACTGGTGCCGAAATCATTGAATTTTGATACTCCAGTGATTACTTCTCAGCCATCAGTGGTTCCGGAAGTTCAATATGTGGGTGGACCAAAAGGAGTGCACTATGGAACGACAACAGTGACCCAGGCATCGGGTTCATATTTCCAGCCAGCGGGATCCTATCCTCAGCATATGGGATCCCTCACGAATTCAGGAGGATATTCAGGAATGCAGCAGATTCAAGGATCTTCCTTCGTTCCAGGATCATCCCAGGTTCAAGGATCCTCCTTTGCTCCAAGATCATCCCAGGTTCAAGGATCTTCCTTCGTTCCAGGATCATCCCAGGTTCAAGGATCCTCCTTTGTTCCAGGATCATCCCAGGTTCAAGGATCCTCCTTCGTTCCAGGATCATCCCAGGTTCAAGGATCCTCCTTCGTTCCAGGATCATCCCAGGTTCAAGGATCCTCCTTTGTTCCAGGATCATCCCAGGTTCAAGGATCCTCCTTCATTCCAGGATCATCCCAGGTTCAAGGATCCTCCTTCGTTCCAGGATCGTCCCAGTTTCAGGGATCCTTCCAGATGCCAGGATCCTTGAGGAGTTTGCAAACAGGAAGTTCAGATGTCCATCAGGGAGATTTCATTCCAATGCAGACCAATGCTTCTACTGGTCCATCGATCATTCAAGAGCCTCAACAATATGGATTAACATCCATTCTTCCTAACTTGAATCCAATGGGAGGTAACACTTTTAATAATTCTCATACTACTAACCATGGTCTTATGCAGGATCCAGGTATCAATCATGCCATGGCCAGAGAATTGCAAAAGCTAAAGGATATGATATCAAGTGTTCCAGGAGTGGTCAAACCTATCCCAGAGATTGCAGATGGGAGCCACAAGATATCTCGTTTTGCACCACCGGTCTGTGATGCTGAGATACCCAAGAGGTTCCATGTGCCTACAATGAAACTGTATGGTGGTTCGACAGATCCTGAGGAACACATAGCACAATACAGGGAGAGGATGGAGATCAATCCAATCCCAGAAAGGTTAAAGGAAGCATGCCTGTGCAAAGGATTCGGATCCACTCTTACTGGATCAGCTCTCAAATGGCTGCTAAGTCTTCCCCCTACTCTATTACCTCATTTGCTAATCTAGTTAATCTATTTAATAATCAGTTTTCTTGTAGTAGGAAATTTGAACGATTAACTAGTGATTTATATAGGATAACCCAGGGTCATAATGAATCATTAAGGGATTACATTACCAAATTCAGTAAAGAATCCTTAGACATTCCCAACTTAGATATAGCCACGGCTGTTGAGGCCTTTAAAATGGGATTGCTTAGGGATTCGTCTTTCTATGATGATCTTGTTATGACACCATGCAGGAACTTAGATGAGGTAAGAACCCGAGCACTTAGGTTCATTCGACTAGAAGATGACAAAAGGATCCAGGAGAGGTTAGCAGGATCCTCAAAGCAGGATAAGCAAGGATCCTCATTCAGGAACAACAAGTTCAGATCCTACAACAGATCTGATAACCAGAATGTGCATTCTATTGATCAAGAAGAGGATGATGAGGATTATCCTCCAATTTCTGAATATTGTTTTAGTGTTGATAACAATGAACTAATCCTTGCGATGCAGAGTCTAGGTGATAAAGCTAGATGGCCGAGAAAAAATGATAGGCCAGCTGCAACTAAGGATAAATCAAAGTGGTGTGCATACCAAGAAGATTTTGGGCATCTCACAGAAGAATGCATTGCATTAAGAAAGGAAATTGGATACTTGTTGAGCAAGGGGCATCTAAAAGAATTGTTGGGAAGAAAAAAGTCAAGGACTCAGGATCCTGAAAGGATCCCTGAGAAGGCTCCAGCCCCTCCAGCAGATGCACAAGTGATAAACTTTATTTCTGGAGGATCAGACATTTGTGGCACATCCTTCTCAACAGCTAAAAGGCATGCAAAGGAAACTAAAATGGATAATGGAGAAAGACCAGTTCGAACATCAAGTGTCTCCGAAGGAAAAGTCATGACATTTGATGAAGAGGATCGTGTTGATATCCAGGATCCTCATCACAATGGTTTAGTTATTACTCTTTTCATATCTAACCATTTTGTCCGCCGGATCCTTATAGACGGAGGAAGTTCAGTGAACATTATCCAGCTTGATGTTCTAAAGAAGATGGGTATCCCTGAATCAGAAATCATACCAAGATCCTCCGTGCTCGTGGGATTTAGTGGCGAAACTAAGAATACCCTGGGGGACATCAAACTCCCAATATATATTGAAGGCTTACACTCTTATCAAAAATTTTGTGTTATTGACTGTTTATCCTGTTGTAATGTTATCCTTGGCAGGCCCTGGATACACGATATGAAAGCAGTCCCATCTACTTACCATCAATGTGTGAAGCTTCCTAGTCCTTGGGGGATAGTAAAGATTGATAGTGATCAGCAGGAGGCTAAGAATTGCTACACTTCATCGATGAAACCAGCCTCGAAGTCAAGGGAGCAATAGCAATCAAGGTATCCTCCAAGGGATGTCTTGGAGGCCAGAGAGCAGGATGTGGTAGAAATCCTCATGGATCCTGATGATCCTGAATCCAAAATCTATATCGGATCAGGGATCCTTGGCGAAATGAAAGAAGACCTCGTATCCTTCCTCAAAAGGAGAAAGACTACCTTTGCATGGAAACGAGAAGACATGACTGGTATATCCAAAGATGTTATCACTCATAAACTCGGCATTGACAGATCCTTCAAACCAATCCATCAAAGGAGAAGAAAGTTTGCACCGGAAAGGAATGCCATTATCCAGGAAGAGGTAGAGAAATTGCTACGGGCAGGTATGATTAGAGAGGTCAAGTATCCAAGATGGTTGGCCAATGTGGTTGTTGTTCAAAAGAAAAATGGAAAGTGGAGGGTATGTGTCGATTTTACTGATTTAAATAAGGCATGTCCCAAGGATCCTTTCCCTTTACCCCACATTGACTCCATGGTGGATGCAACTGCGGGTCATGAACTGTTCACTTTTATGGATGCTTCGTCTGGATTCCAACAAATCCAAATGGAACCATCCGACCAAGAGGATACAGCCTTCATGACTCCAACTGGTATATACTGCTATATTGCTATGCCGTTCGGATTAAGAAATGCAGGTGCAACATATCAAAGGCTGGTGAATATGATGTTCAAGGATCAGATTGGACAAACTATGGAGGTTTACATAGATGATATGGTGGTAAAATCCTTAAAAGCTGAGGATCACCTAAGAGACTTGGAGGAAGCATTCGATATCCTTGACAAATATAACATGAAACTTAATCCTTCAAAATGTCACTTTGGTGTCAAAGCAGGTAAATTCTTAGGATATATGGTGACAAAGAGAGGCATTGAAGCTGGCCCGGAACAAATCAAAGCAATAGTGAACATCAAATCTCCGGCCAATGCTAAGGATGTTCAAAGGCTAACAGGAAGGATAGCAGCTTTGAACAGATTTATATCCAAATCCTTAGAGAAGTGCAAAGAGTTCTATGATATCCTAAGGAAGAACAAGAAATTTGAGTGGACTGAGAAGCATGAAAATGCTTTAAGAGCCCTCAAAGATTAACTATCCTCAGCCCCGGCTTTGATGAAACCAGAAAAAGGTGATGTGCTATCCTTGTATCTTGCAGTATCCTCAAAAGCAGTAAGTGCGGTCCTTGTTAAGGATCATGAAGGTACACAACATCCTGTCTATTATGTAAGTAAAAGTTTACTTGATGCCGAATCCAGGTATTCACACCTTGAAAAGCTTATTCTTGCATTAATTATGACATCTACCAAGTTAAGACATTATTTTGAAACTCATGTTATCATTGTTAAAACTAATTTTCCAATTAAGAATGTCCTCAGGAAACCAGAGATGTCAGGAAGGATGGCTAAGTGGGCAGTGAAGTTGAGTGCATATGATATAAGATATGAGCCTAGGACAGCCATCAAATCCCAAGCATTAGCTGACTTTGTGGCTGATTTCAGTAGTGATTTACAAGAAGAAGCTGAGCTAGAAGTCCAGCAGCTAGAAGAGACCAAGGATCCTTGGATACTCTATACTGATGGATCCTCAAATGTCAAAGGCACAGGGCTTGGAATACTACTAAAATCGCCACAGGGGGACATAATACCCCATTCTATAGCTTGTGAGTTCCAAACCACTAACAATGAGGCTGAATATGAAGCCTTAATTGCTGGTTTGCAAATTGCAAAGCATATGGGGATCAGGTATCTTGAGGTACATGTAGATTCATTGTTAATTACAAACCACTTTAATGGATCCTATGCTGTTAAAGGTGAAAAGCTAACCAAATATTTAGAGATAGTCAAAAGTTTGGCACTCTCTTTTGTTTCCTTTAGTTTGACGCAGGTACCAAGGGAAGAAAATACAGAGGCTGATGCATTGGCTAACTTAGGATCATCCTTGAAGATCCCGGAGGATATCAAGATCCCTATTATCCATATCCTGACCCCGGCTATCGAGGATCACGAAGCTATGGAGATAGGAAATGATTCTGCAATTATCCCTTGTGAGGATACTCAATCCCATTCAGGATCAGGATCATGGATCTCACCAATTATGAGATACTTACAACATGGAGAGATTCCTACAGGAGAAAAGCCTAGGGCTTTCAAATCTAAGGTATCTCAATTCACAATTATGAATAATATGTTGTATAGACGATCTCTTGCAGGACCATACTTGAGATGCATTGAGGATCCTGAAGTTCAAGAAGTTTTAAAAGACTTCCATGAAGGAGATTGTGGAAACCACACTGGGGGCAGGGCATTATTCTCAAGGATCCTGAGGACAGGATACTACTGGCCAACCATGAAGAAAGATGCTGTGGAGTATGCCAGAAGATGTGATCCTTGCCAGAGACACAGCAATATCCTTCATCAACCAGCTGAATTATTGCATCCTATATCCTCCTCTTGGCCATTTATGAGATGGGGTATGGATATAGTTGGTAAGCTCCCTAAGGCACCTGGTGGAAAAGTATTCATGCTTGCTATGACTGATTACTTCTCCAAGTGGATAGAGGCTGAAGCTTTTGCCCAAGTCAGAGAAAAGGAAGTTATATCCTTCATTAAAAGAAATATTATAACTAGATTTGGAATTCCTTCTGAGATTATATGTGATAATGGTTCCCAATTTATTGGGGGCAGAACCACTAACTTTTGTGACAGCTGGGGGATTAAGATGATAACATCAACACCAGTCCACCCACAAGCTAATGGCGAAGCAGAATCATCTAACAAGATCATCATCAACAATTTGAAGAAGAAGCTTGGATCCAAGAAAGGGAAATGGGCAGAAGAACTACCCTATGTGCTTTGGGCTGACAGGACAACCCCTAAGAATGCTACTGGTCAAACACCATTCTCTTTGGTGTTTGGGGCAGAATCAGTGATCCCAACGGAAATGGTGGTTCCAACTGCAAGAACAAGTACCCGTGATCCTGAGGAGAATGATGAGAACTTAGCTCAAGACCTGGATACTATTGAAGAAATCAGGGACATGGCTAGGATAAGGATGGCCAGTTATCAGCAAAGAATGGCTGGTGCTTACAACAAAAATGTCAGGATCAGGAAGTTTCAAGTTGGAGACATGGTATTAAGGAAAGCATTTCAGAATACCACCAATCCTGCTGATGGAAAATTGGCTCCAAAATGGGAAGGCCCTTATTTGATTGAAGCTGAAGCAGGAAAGGGGGCATATAGATTGCTAACCATGGAAGGTGATTTGCTACCAAGAGCTTGGAATGCTGTCCACTTGAAGAAATATTTCATGTAAGCAGGATCCTCATGACACAGATGATCCTCACGAAAGAGATATCCTTAAAGGATCCTCAAAGTATCGGTGATCCTTACTTAGGTAATATCCTAAACTAGAACTATCTTATTTCTTTATTTTCTCATATAAGGATAAGGATCATGTATCCTTTATCCATCTCTCACGTGAGTTTAAGTTTTGAAAGTTCAGGTATCCTTAGCATAACATTGGTTATCTGCTGAAGCAATCCGTTCCTTGGGTTTAACCCCAGTTATTTGGGCTTGACCCCAGTTCCGCCTGTAGCGCACGATGATCCTGGTATAGTTCAAGGCATTGGGACCAGTACTCGTTTTAGGGGCTGATAATTCCATTGTTCTGGCTATGCTTAGGATCCTACGTATAATGGTAGACGTACCATACATCCGTTCACAAGGTTTCTAACGTTATCACGTTAGCTAAGGTTTCTAACGTTTTCACGTTAGCTAAGGTTTTGGCATTTTCATGCCACTAAGTTTGGATAGTCGCCAGTTAGGGCCATACTCCAGTTTACATACGATCCTTGGGCTTGTCCCCAGTTATCCTTGGGCTTGTCCCCAGTTGCTAACTCTTATCTTACATTGGCTTAGTCCCAAGTTATGCTCTATTTCAGGTTCTTGAAGGTAGGCAACTAGGGATCCTTGATCCTTACTTTATTCTAAGGTTTATCTTGTAGTTATCCTTATTATGGTTAGGATCCTAACTTGGATCCTCAGGTATGATCCTTAACTATTTTTAATTCTATTCATTATTTATTTGAATAACCCTTAAAGTTTGACAACTAGACTTGTGATCCTTAAAACATATTGCTTTCTGAGATTCTTTAACTAAAGGATATCTGATCATGGATCATATCCTAAATATTTTCAATTTGACTTATCCTAAATTATTTGTTCAATAAATATGCATCAAAACAAAAGGAAACACAAGGATAACAACACAAGATA
Organism: Helianthus tuberosus; assembly: GCA_030545235.1. Taxonomy (NCBI): domain Eukaryota; kingdom Viridiplantae; phylum Streptophyta; class Magnoliopsida; order Asterales; family Asteraceae; genus Helianthus; species Helianthus tuberosus. The sequence goes on along the minus strand of CM060410.1, from coordinate 146,160,999 downwards.
AGCGACAAAAGGTTAAGTTTTTATTAACAAAGTAGTAACCTTTGAAAGGTTGTCAAAATTACCTACCCGAGCATCTACCAGCAAAACGTGGCCCGTCCGCTGGGGTAGGTAAAGGGTGTCCATGATAATGAGTTTAAAGGTAGTGCAGGAATATAAAGGCGGCAGGATCACAATGGCTTCATCCCCCAAACAGAGGATCCCTCCACCATATGCAATCCTGCCTATTGTTCAAAGGATCATACATGATCCTTAATCCTAAAACCTATTGTTCAAGTACAACCCATCATTGTTCAGCAAAAAACACCATAACCAAAACAAACTATTAAACTTAAAAAATGGGCTCCGGCTACGTCTAGAAATGTCCTTCATCGCCCATCCATGCAGCCTATGCCTTCGCTGCATCCTCTTCCCCTCCGGCTGTGGTATCCTTTATCAGATCCTTCCCACTGCCACTTGCCTCAATCGCCAAGACCTCAGTAGCCTCCTCCTCATCATCCTCAAGATCAGCCAACCTTGCCTTCCAGCCTTCAACATCCCAGCTGCTTTTGTCAAAACTAGGATCTTGAGCTTCCTGGGCCATCTTCAATTTTGTCTGATACATCGTGATGGCGGCAGAGACCTTGGCATTTTCTATGAGATCATGCTTCTCATAGTCAAGGTCAATCAGAAGCTTAGCTGTCTTGGTCTTCTCATCTTGAAGTTCCTTCCGAAGATCAGCAAGTGCAAGGTCCTTGAGCACGGCAACCTGTTGGAGGTCAGCGATATTCTTGTCCTGCTCCTCAACATTCCCCACGTAATCTTCAATCTCAGCAAATTTCTGCAAAGAAAAGGATAAAGCAGTTCAAGATCAAGTGATCCTCATACGAGTAGGATACCTAGGCAGAATTAAGGATCCTTACATCATTGAAGTATTCAAGGAACTGGTGGCGGATCAGAGGTAGGCCTTGAAGATCCTCAGCATCAGAAGTTTTTCTCTTCTTGACACCCTTTCCTTTAGTGGGTGCCTTTGGAATGGAGATGCTAGGACTGGTAGTGGATCTTTTCTTCCTGGATCGTACGACATCAAGGTCAGCTGTGTTGAACTGGGATACAGGCTTGGCAGATTTTCCAGCGCCTACACATTCAAAGCGAGATGAGTATCCTTATCCTATTTCAATTTATTTATTTATTCTAATATTCAAACTATGTAAAAGGCAGGATACTTACTTGACATGGTAATGGAACCTGAGGATACTTCTTGTGAGTCTTGGGTGTCTATCTTGAATGTCCTTGTTTCAGGATCAAGCTTCCAAAAAGCAGCGAGCCTATCCTTGGTTTCAGGTGATGTGATGATGTGTGAGACAGAAATAGCTGCATAACACAAGACAAAAAAGGGGGTCAGTAATCCTTATACAAAAATAAGACTACTTGGTGATCCTTCTCAGGATCCTCCGGCCTACCATGGGTGGACCATGTTCTTGGTAAATGCTCTCCGTCAGGAATGGTATCCCTTCTTACAAAGAAGAAGCGACGTTTCCAATCTTTGTCATTCTTAGTGACTTTAAGAAGGGGATGTTCTGCACCGGGTTTTCGTTTGAACAAATAGCGGTGGGATCCAAAGGTGGTAACATCATACAATTGTGTCAGCTCTGACATGCCTAAATCAATGCCCTCCTGCTCGATGATCCTCTCCAGGGTATACAAAACCCTCCAAATCATCGGCATGGCTTGGATGTAAGAGATGCCGGTAAGGGAGAAGAAGGATTGTGTAAATTCCGGGAAAGGATAAGTGTATCCTATGGCAAAGGGAGTAACTGGAAAGGCAACCCATGTTTCTGAAACATAGTCGCTCAGGACAGTAGAATCGAAGGGTTTGAAAAAGGCATTCGCCGGAAAACAGAGACGGATTTTATCTACTTGTGCGTCGTTAAAGCAACACCTCTCGTTCACTGAGTCTTTGATGATCTTTTGACTCTTCAAAGGGCTATCCTTTTTGTGATCCTTACCCGGTGAGCTTCGGAGCAACATTCTCAAAGCGGTGGTGATAAAGAAAGAAAAACAGAGTAAGAAAGGGAGAAAGAGGAGAAAGAAATACCTGGTTGATCGTCGACTGAGAATTTAAAGGGAGTTTCTTTCGAATTTGAATGCATGATGATCCTATCTATATCTCTATTTATAATTATGATTCTGCAGGGTAGTCACTTCTGTGATGTCATGATCGCAACGGCTAGTTCTATTTTAACGACTATATATCCGTTAGTTAGTTGCGGATAAGATCAAGAAAATATAACTCACATATTTACAATTTAACTCCTTATATTTTGGGGGCAATTGTTAGGGGTGGATTTCTAAATGACCCGTGATCCTCAATGATTATCCTCTTTAGTGATCCTTACTTCTATGACAGATAGTGATCCTCAGAAGAGCTTCAGGATCAGGATCATGGATCACCTTAAGGATCCTCATACTAACAATTGTTCACTTGTGTTTCGTATTGTTTTGCAGGAGTAACAAGTCGGACTTAGTCTTAGCGACATTCCTGGAGAATATTCCTTGACTATCTCGCACGTGCTTGGCCAAAAATAGACGTTGTGGTGAACATGGAGGCATGGCACGAAAGTCGGATAGTTAGTTAGAGTAGATTATTTCTATTTAAAAAGGGGTAACGAGCTAGTAGAAAAAACACTTAGCCATTTTTTGCAGCTACACACACTCGTATACTCGCACACTTGAAGCTCTTGACGAACATTCATTCATCTTCACTCACTTATACACATTTCACGATAGTGATCCTTGTACCTAGCTCGTTACTATCCGAAGTTGTAAACATTTAATCATTTATTTGAGCTTGGTGATCGGTAGTTTCCATCACCCGGGGTTTTTTGTGCCGGAGATCAATTCTTGATCAAGGGCTTTTTCCCCGTATACATCCTTGTGTCATTTGTGCAAATTACATTGAAGCGATCCTTATTATTGATATACATAATTAGCATCATACCCCGTAACAAAGAGTTTGGTTGCAATATCCTCAACAGATTTTTTGACCAAAACAATAGGCACTAAGCTTCACTGCCCACTTGGCCATCCTTCCTGACATCTCTGGTTTCCTGAGGACATTCTTAATTGGAAAATTAGTTTTAACAACAATAACATGAGTTTCAAAATAATGTCTTAACTAAGTAGATGCCATAATTAATGCAAGAATAAGCTTTACAAGGTGTGAATACCTGGATTCGGCATCAAGTAAACTTTTACTTACATAATAGACATGATGTTGTGTACCTTCATGATCCTTAACAAGGACCGCACTTACTGCTTTTGAGGATACTGCAAGATACAAGGATAGCACATCGCCTTTTTCTGGTTTCATCAAGGCCGGGGCTGAGGATAGGTAATCTTTGAGAGCTCTTAAGGCATTTTCATGCTTCTCAGTCCACTCAAATTTCTTGTTCTTCCTTAGGATATCATAGAATTCTTTGCACTTCTCTGAGGATTTGGATATGAATCTGTTCAAAGCCGCTATCCTGCCTGTTAGCCTCTTGACATCCTTAGCATTGGCCGGAGATTTGATGTTCACTATTTCTTTGATTTGTTCCGGGCTAGCTTCAATGCCTCTCTTTGTCACCATATATCCTAAGAATTTACCTGCTTTAACACCAATGTGACATTTTGAAGGATTAAGTTTCATGTTATATTTGTCAAGGATATCGAATGCTTCCTCCAAATCCCTTAGGTGATCCTCAGCCTTTATTGAGTTTACCACCATATCGTCTATGTAAACCTCCATAGTTTGTCCAATCTGATCCTTGAACATCATATTCACCAGCCTTTGATATGTTGCACCTGCATTTCTTAGTCCGAACGGCATAGCAATATAACAATATATACCAGTTGGAGTCATGAAGGCTGTATCCTCTTGATCGGATGGTTCCATTTGGATTTGTTGAAATCCAGATGAAGCATCCATAAAAGTTAACAGTTCATGACCCGCAGTTGCATCCACCATGGAGTCAATGTGGGGTAATGGGAAAGGATCCTTGGGACATGCCTTATTTAAATCGGTAAAATCGACACATACCCTCCACTTTCCGTTTTTCTTTTGAACAACAACCACATTGGCCAACCATCTTGGATACTTGACCTCTCTAATCATACCTGCCCGGAGCAATTTCTCTACCTCTTCCTGGATAATGGCATTTCTTTCCGGTGCAAACTTTCTTCTCCTTTGATGGATTGGTTTGAAGGACCTATCAATGCTAAGTTTGTGAGTGGTTACATCTTTAGATATGCCAGTCATGTCTTCGTGTTTCCATGCAAAGGTAGTCTTTCTCCTTTTGAGGAAGGATATGAGGTCTTCCTTCATATCGCCAAGGATCCCTGATCCGATATAGATTTTGGATTCAGGATCATGAGGATCCATGAGGATTTCTACCACATCCTGCTCTCTTGCCTCCAAGACATCCCTTGGAGGATACTTTGATTGCTATTGCTCCCTTGACTTCGAGGCTGGTTTCATCGATGAAGTATAGCAATTCTTAGCCTCCTGCTGATCACTATCAATCTTCACTATTCCCCAAGGACTAGGGAGCTTCACACATTGATGGTAAGTAGATGGGACTGCCTTCATATCGTGTATCCAGGGCCTGCCAAGGATAACATTACAACAAGATAAACAGTCAATAACACAAAATTTTTTATAAGAATGTAGGCCTTCGATGTATATTGGGAGCTTAATGTCCCCCATGGTATTCTTAGTTTCGCCACTAAATCCCACGAGCACGGAGGATCTTGGTATGATATCTGATTCAGGAATACCCATCTTCTTCAGAACATCGAGCTGGATAATGTTTACTGAGCTTCCTCCATCTATAAGGATCCTGCGGAAAAAATGGTTAGAAATGAAAAGAGTAATAACTAAACCATTGTGATGAGGATCCTGGATATCAACACGATCATCCTCATCAAAGGTTATGACTTTTCCTTCGGAGACACTTGATGTTCAAACGGGTCTTTCTCCACTATCCATCTTAGTTTCCTTTGCATGCCTTTTAGCTGCTGAGAAGGATGTGCCACAAATGTCTGATCCTCCAGAAATAAAGTTTATTACTTGTGCATCTGCTGGAGGGGCTGGAGCCTTCTCAGGGATCCTTTCAGGATCCTGAGTCCTTGACTTTTTTCGACCCAACAATTCTTTTAGATGCCCCTTGCTCAACAAGTATCCAATTTCCTTTCTCAGTGCAATGCATTCTTCTGTAAGATGCCCAAAATCTTCATGGTATGCACACCACTTTGATTTATCTTTGGTTGCAGCTGGTCTATCATTTTTTCTGGGCCATCTAGATTTATCACCTAGATTCTGCATCGCAAGGATTAGTTCATTGTTATCAACAGAGAAACAATACTCAGAGATTGGAGGATAATCCTCATCATCATCCTCTTCCTGATCAACAGCATGCACGTTCTGGTTATCAGATCTGTTATAGGATCTGAACTTGTTGTTCCTGAATGAGGATCCTTGCTTATCCTGCTTGGAGGACCCTGCTAACCTCTCCTGGATCCTTTTGTCATCCTCTAGCCGGATGAACCTAAGTGCCCGGGTTCTTACCTCATCTAGGTTCCTGCATGGTGTCATAACAAGATCATCATAGACCAGCTGCAACCAAAGATAAATCAAAGTGGTGTGTAATCCCTTAATGATTCATTATGACCCTGGGTTATCTAGATTAGCAAATGAGGTAATAGAGTAGGGGGGAAGACTTAGCAGCCATTTGAGAGCTGATCCAGTAAGAGTGGATCCGAATCCCTTGCACAGGCATGCTTCCTTTAACCTTTCTGGGATTGGATTGATCTCCATCCTCTCCCTGTATTGTGCTATGTGTTCTTCAGGATCCGTCGAACCATCATACAGCTTCATAGTTGGGACATGGAACCTCTTGGGTATCTCAGCATCACAGATTGGTGGTGCAAAACGAGATATCTTGTGGCTCCCATCTGCAATCTCTGGGATAGGTTTGACCACTCCTGGAACACTTGATATCATATCCTTCAACTTTTGCAATTCTCTGGCCATGGCATGATTGATACCTGGGTCCTGCATAAGGCCATGGTTAGTAGTATAAGAATTATTAAAAGTGTTACCTCCCATTGGATTCAAATTAGGAAGAATGGATGTTAATCCATATTGTTGGGGCTCTGGAATGATCGAAGGACCAGTAGAAGCATTGGTCTGCATTGGAATAAAATCTCCCTGATGGACATCTGAATTTCCTATTTGCAAACTCCTCAAAGGATCCTGGCATCTGGAAGGATCCCTGAAACTGGGACGATCCTGGAACAAAGGAGGATCCTTGAACCTGGAATGATCCTGGAACAAAGGAGGATCCTTGAACCTGGGATGGTCCTGGAACAATGGAGGATCCTTGAACCTGGGATGATCCTGGAACAAAGGAGGATCCTTGAACCTGGGACAATCCTGGAACGAAGGAAGATCCTTGAACCTGGGATGATCCTGGAACAAAGGAGGATCCTTGAACCTGGGATGATCCTGGAATGAAGGAAGATCCTTGAATCTGCTGCGCTCCTGAGTATCCTCCTGAATTCATGAGGGATCCCATATGCTGAGGATAGGTTCCTGCTGGCTGGAAATATGAACCCGATGCTTGGGTCACTGTTGTTGTTCCGTAGTGCACTCCTTTCGGTCCACCCACATATTGAACATCTGGAACCACTGATGGCTGAGAAGTAATCACCGGAGTATCAAAATTCAAAGATCTGGGCATCAGTGGGGAATGATCCTCTGTCGTTTTCTTTTGTTTCTTGAGATCTCCGATTTCTTTGAGAATCCTTTCATTGGTCTTGTCCTGTTGCTGTATATGATCCTTCATCTGCAAAATCAAAGTAAACATGTCACTAGTAGTGGGAGTGTAAGAAGCAGAAGAAGTTGGAGGTTTGGAGAAAATGGGAGTTGGTTTCTTCTCAGCATTTTTCTGAGGTCCAGATGGTGGTGGAGGCAAAGGTGGAATGCCCTGAGATGAATTGACCGCAGACATTGCAGTAGAGGTATTCTTTAATGATGAAGCCATGTATTTGTATACAATGAACCGGAATGATCACCAACAGAAAAACTTCTTAGGAATGAAGCACCAATGGCCCCACGGTGGGCGCCAAACTGTTTTGGTCAAAAAATCTGACGAGGATAATGCAACCAAACTCTTTGTTACGGGGAATGATGCTATGAATGTAGAACAATGATAAGGATCACTTCAATGTAAATTGCACAAATGACACAAGGATTTATACAGGGAAAAAGCCCTTGATCAAGAGTTGATCTCCGGCACAAAAAACCCCGGGTGATGGAAACTACCGATCACTAAGCTCAAATAAATCAATAAATGTTTACAACTTCGGATATTAACAAGCTAGGTACAAGGATCACTATGGTGAAATGTTTAAAAATGAGTGAAAACTAATAAGTGTTCGTCGAGAGCTTCAAGAGTGCGATTGTATGAGAGTGTGTGTAGCTGAAAAAATGGCTAAGTGTTCTTATTACTAGCTCGTCACCCCTTTAAAAATAGAAGTTAACTATAATAAAAAACTATCCGACTTTTGTGCCAAGCTCCCACGTTCTCCACAACGTCCATTTCCAGTCAAACGTGTGCGAAATACCCGTGGAATATTCCATAGTAACGTTGCCAAGACCAAGTCAAGCTTGTTACTCCTGCGAAATAATACGAAATATAAACAAACAATCGTTAGCATGAGGATCCTTAAGGTGATCCATGATCCTGATCCTGAAGCTCTTCTGAGGATCACTATCTGTCACAGAAGTAAGGATCATTAATTAGGATAACAAGTAAGGATCACTAATTGTTAGAAAATCCTCCCCTAACAGGATATGTGATCCTTGATCATATCCTAAACTTTTTGAGAATATTTATTAAATTTTTCTTCTTTACTTAATAAATTCAGACAAAATATGTATCACAACAATTGAAAAATAAAGTACTTACAAGGATAACAACACAGAAAAAGCCAAAAAGTTAAAGTTATTTTATTCACAAAACATTAAACCCTTTAAGGTTGTCAAAATTGCCAACCCACGTTTCTACCAGCAAAACGTGGCCCGTCCACATGGGTTGGCAAAGGGTGTCCATTGTTAATGGGTCTTAAGAGTGCAGGAAATAAAAGATGGCAAGATAACGAGTGGCTTCATCCCCCAAACAGAGGATCCATCCATCACCCATTATCCTACCTATTGTCTGAGGATCCATGTTCCATAACCCTAGAAACTATTGTTCAAATACAACCCAAGATTGTTTCAAAACACCATAACCAAAATAAAACTACCAAGTCCTAAAAAATGGGCTCCGGCCGCGTCTAGAAATGTCCATCATCGCCCATTCCTGCAGCCTACACCTTTGCTGCATCACCATCACCTCCTCCAGCTCCAGTATCACCCGCATGATCCTTCATCCCACTGCTGCCAGCCTCGATTGCCAGGATATCACCAGCCTCTTCTTCATCGTCCAGCTCAGCCAATCTAGCCTTCCAGCCCTCTACATCCCAGTTGCTCTTGTCAAAGTCAGGATCCAGAGCTTCTTGGGCCATCTGCAACTGGGTTTTGTACATAGCAATGGCAACGGAGACTTTAGCATCATTTGTGATCTTATTCTTCTCCTGATCAGCAGTGATATGAGCCAGGACAAGTTCCCTCTTCACCAGATTGACATCGTTTTCGAGGGAGGCAATCTTTTGATCCTTGGCCAGCATGATCTTTTGGAGGTCCAAACACTTTTGCTCAACCTCTTCAACATTGCCGACGTAGTCTTCGATTTCAGCAAATTTCTGCAAAAAGATAATGTGAAGTTTAGGATCACATGATCCTCAAGTGGGCAGGATAACTAAGCTAAGTCAGTGATCCTTACATCAGCAAAGTACTCAAGGAACTGGTGGCGGATTAAAGGTGTTTTGGTCAAAAAATCTGTTGAGGATATTGCAACCAAACTCTTTGTTACGGGGTATGATGCTAATTATGTATATCAATAATAAGGATCGCTTCAATGTAATTTGCACAAATGACACAAGGATGTATACGGGGAAAAAGCCCTTGATCAAGAATTGATCTCCGGCACAAAAAACCCCGGGTGATGGAAACTACCGATCACCAAGCTCAAATAAATGATTAAATGTTTACAACTTCGGATAGTAACGAGCTAGGTACAAGGATCACTATCGTGAAATGTGTATAAGTGAGTGAAGATGAATGAATGTTCGTCAAGAGCTTCAAGTGTGCGAGTATACGAGTGTGTGTAGCTGCAAAAAATGGCTAAGTGTTTTTCTACTAGCTCGTTACCCCTTTTTAAATAGAAATAATCTACTCTAACTAACTATCCGACTTTCGTGCTATGCCTCCACGTTCACCACAACGTCTATTTTTGGCCAAGCACGTGCGAGATAGTCAAGGAATATTCTCCAGGAATGTCGTTAAGACTAAGTCCGACTTGTTACTCCTGCAAAACAATACGAAACACAAGTGAACAATTGTTAGTATGAGGATCCTTAAGGTGATCCATGATCCTGATCCTGAAGCTCTTCTGAGGATCACTATCTGTCACAGAAGTAAGGATCACTAAAGAGGATAATCATTGAGGATCACGGGTCATTTAGAAATCCACCCCTAACAATTGCCCCCAAAATATAAGGAGTTAAATTGTAAATATGTGAGTTATATTTTCTTGATCTTATCCGCAACTAACTAACGGATATATAGCCGTTAAAATAGAACTAGCCGTTGCGATCATGACATCACAGAAGTGACTACCCTGCAGAATCATAATTATAAATAGAGATATAGATAGGATCATCATGCATTCAAATTCGAAAGAAACTCCCTTTAAATTCTCAGTCGACGATCAACCAGGTATTTCTTTCTCCTCTTTCTCCCTTTCTTACTCTGTTTTTCTTTCTTTATCACCACCGCTTTGAGAATGTTGCTCCGAAGCTCACCGGGTAAGGATCACAAAAAGGATAGCCCTTTGAAGAGTCAAAAGATCATCAAAGACTCAGTGAACGAGAGGTGTTGCTTTAACGACGCACAAGTAGATAAAATCCGTCTCTGTTTTCCGGCGAATGCCTTTTTCAAACCCTTCGATTCTACTGTCCTGAGCGACTATGTTTCAGAAACATGGGTTGCCTTTCCAGTTACTCCCTTTGCCATAGGATACACTTATCCTTTCCCGGAATTTACACAATCCTTCTTCTCCCTTACCGGCATCTCTTACATCCAAGCCATGCCGATGATTTGGAGGGTTTTGTATACCCTGGAGAGGATCATCGAGCAGGAGGGCATTGATTTAGGCATGTCAGAGCTGACACAATTGTATGATGTTACCACCTTTGGATCCCACCGCTATTTGTTCAAACGAAAACCCGGTGCAGAACATCCCCTTCTTAAAGTCACTAAGAATGACAAAGATTGGAAACGTCGCTTCTTCTTTGTAAGAAGGGATACCATTCCTGACGGAGAGCATTTACCAAGAACATGGTCCACCCATGGTAGGCCGGAGGATCCTGAGAAGGATCACCAAGTAGTCTTATTTTTGTATAAGGATTACTGACCCCCTTTTTTGTCTTGTGTTATGCAGCTATTTCTGTCTCACACATCATCACATCACCTGAAACCAAGGATAGGCTCGCTGCTTTTTGGAAGCTTGATCCTGAAACAAGGACATTCAAGATAGACACCCAAGACTCACAAGAAGTATCCTCAGGTTCCATTACCATGTCAAGTAAGTATCCTGCCTTTTACATAGTTTGAATATTAGAATAAATAAATAAATTGAAATAGGATAAGGATACTCATCTCGCTTTGAATGTGTAGGCGCTGGAAAATCTGCCAAGCCTGTATCCCAGTTCAACACGGCTGACCTTGATGTCGTACGATCCAGGAAGAAAAGATCCACTACCAGTCCTAGCATCTCCATTCCAAAGGCACCCACTAAAGGAAAGGGTGTCAAGAAGAGAAAAACTTCTGATGCTGAGGATCTTCAAGGCCTACCTCTGATCCGCCACTAGTTCCTTGAATACTTCAATGATGTAAGGATCCTTAATTCTTCCTATGTATCCTACTCGTATGAGGATCACTTGATCTTGAACTGCTTTATCCTTTTCTTTGCAGAAATTTGCTGAGATTGAAGATTACATGGGGAATGTTGAGGAGCAGGACAAGAAAATCGCTGACCTCCAACAGGTTGCCGTGCTCAAGGACCTTGCACTTGCTGATCTTCGGAAGGAACTTCAAGATGAGAAGACCAAGACAGCTAAGCTTCTGATTGACCTTGACTATGAGAAGCATGATCTCATAGAAAATGCCAAGGTCTCTGCCGCCATCACGATGTATCAGACAAAATTGAAGATGGCCCAGGAAGCTCAAGATCCTAGTTTTGACAAAAGCAGCTGGGATGTTGAAGGCTGGAAGGCAAGGTTGGCTGATCTTGAGGATGATGAGGAGGAGGCTACTGAGGTCTTGGCGATTGAGGCAAGTGGCAGTGGGAAGGATCTGATAAAGGATACCACAGCCGGAGGGGAAGAGGATGCAGCGAAGGCATAGGCTGCATGGATGGGCGATGAAGGACATTTCTAGACGTAGCCGGAGCCCATTTTTTAAGTTTAATAGTTTGTTTTGGTTATGGTGTTTTTTGCTGAACAATGATGGGTTGTACTTGAACAATAGGTTTTAGGATTAAGGATCATGTATGATCCTTTGAACAATAGGCAGGATTGCATATGGTGGAGGGATCCTCTGTTTGGGGGATGAAGCCATTGTGATCCTGCCGCCTTTATATTCCTGCACTACCTTTAAACTCATTATCATGGACACCCTTTACCTACCCCAGCGGACGGGCCACGTTTTGCTGGTAGATGCTCGGGTAGGTAATTTTGACAACCTTTCAAAGGTTACTACTTTGTTAATAAAAACTTAACCTTTTGTCGCTTATCTTGTGTTGTTATCCTTGTGTTTCCTTTTGTTTTGATGCATATTTATTGAACAAATAATTTAGGATAAGTCAAATTGAAAATATTTAGGATATGATCCATGATCAGATATCCTTTAGTTAAAGAATCTCAGAAAGCAATATGTTTTAAGGATCACAAGTCTAGTTGTCAAACTTTAAGGGTTATTCAAATAAATAATGAATAGAATTAAAAATAGTTAAGGATCATACCTGAGGATCCAAGTTAGGATCCTAACCATAATAAGGATAACTACAAGATAAACCTTAGAATAAAGTAAGGATCAAGGATCCCTAGTTACCTACCTTCAAGAACCTGAAATAGAGCATAACTTGGGACTAAGCCAACGTAAGATAAGAGTTAGCAACTGGGGACAAGCCCAAGGATAACTGGGGACAAGCCCAAGGATAACTGGGGACAAGCCCAAGGATCGTATGTAAACTGGAGTATGGCCCTAACTGGCGACTATCCAAACTTAGTGGCATGAAAATGCCAAAACCTTAGCTAACGTGAAAACGTTAGAAACCTTAGCTAACGTGATAACGTTAGAAACCTTGTGAACGGATGTATGGTACGTCTACCATTATACGTAGGATCCTAAGCATAGCCAGAACAATGGAATTATCAGCCCCTAAAACGAGTACTGGTCCCAATGCCTTGAACTATACCAGGATCATCGTGCGCTACAGGCGGAACTGGGGTCAAGCCCAAATAACTGGGGTTAAACCCAAGGAACGGATTGCTTCAGCAGATAACCAATGTTATGCTAAGGATACCTGAACTTTCAAAACTTAAACTCACGTGAGAGATGGATAAAGGATACATGATCCTTATCCTTATATGAGAAAATAAAGAAATAAGATAGTTCTAGTTTAGGATATTACCTAAGTAAGGATCACCGATACTTTGAGGATCCTTTAAGGATATCTCTTTCGTGAGGATCATCTGTGTCATGAGGATCCTGCTTACATGAAATATTTCTTCAAGTGGACAGCATTCCAAGCTCTTGGTAGCAAATCACCTTCCATGGTTAGCAATCTATATGCCCCCTTTCCTGCTTCAGCTTCAATCAAATAAGGGCCTTCCCATTTTGGAGCCAATTTTCCATCAGCAGGATTGGTGGTATTCTGAAATGCTTTCCTTAATACCATGTCTCCAACTTGAAACTTCCTGATCCTGACATTTTTGTTGTAAGCACCAGCCATTCTTTGCTGATAACTGGCCATCCTTATCCTAGCCATGTCCCTGATTTCTTCAATAGTATCCAGGTCTTGAGCTAAGTTCTCATCATTCTCCTCAGGATCACGGGTACTTGTTCTTGCAGTTGGAACCACCATTTCCGTTGGGATCACTGATTCTGCCCCAAACACCAAAGAGAATGGTGTTTGACCAGTAGCATTCTTAGGGGTTGTCCTGTCAGCCCAAAGCACATAGGGTAGTTCTTCTGCCCATTTCCCTTTCTTGGATCCAAGCTTCTTCTTCAAATTGTTGATGATGATCTTGTTAGATGATTCTGCTTCGCCATTAGCTTGTGGGTGGACTGGTGTTGATGTTATCATCTTAATCCCCCAGCTGTCACAAAAGTTATTGGTTCTGCCCCCAATAAATTGGGAACCATTATCACATATAATCTCAGAAGGAATTCCAAATCTAGTTATAATATTTCTTTTAATGAAGGATATAACTTCCTTTTCTCTGACTTGGGCAAAAGCTTCAGCCTCTATCCACTTGGAGAAGTAATCAGTCATAGCAAGCATGAATACTTTTCCACCAGGTGCCTTAGGGAGCTTACCAACTATATCCATACCCCATCTCATAAATGGCCAAGAGGAGGATATAGGATGCAATAATTCAGCTGGTTGATGAAGGATATTGCTGTGTCTCTGGCAAGGATCACATCTTCTGGCATACTCCACAGCATCTTTCTTCATGGTTGGCCAGTAGTATCCTGTCCTCAGGATCCTTGAGAATAATGCCCTGCCCCCAGTGTGGTTTCCACAATCTCCTTCATGGAAGTCTTTTAAAACTTCTTGAACGTCAGGATCCTCAATGCATCTCAAGTATGGTCCTGCAAGAGATCGTCTATACAACATATTATTCATAATTGTGAATTGAGATACCTTAGATTTGAAAGCCCTAGGGTTTTCTCCTGTAGGAATCTCTCCATGTTGTAAATATCTCATAATTGGTGAGATCCATGATCCTGATCCTGAATGGGATTGAGTATCCTCACAAGGGATAATTGCAGAATCATTTCCTATCTCCATAGCTTCGTGATCCTCGATAGCCGGGGTCAGGATATGGATAATAGGGATCTTGATATCCTCCAGGATCTTCAAGGATGATCCTAAGTTAGCCAATGCATCAGCCTCTGTATTTTCTTCCCTTGGTACCTGCGTCAAACTAAAGGAAACAAAAGAGAGTGCCAAACTTTTGACTATCTCTAAATATTTGGTTAGCTTTTCACCTTTAACAGCATAGGATCCATTAAAGTGGTTTGTAATTAACAATGAATCTACATGTACCTCAAGATACCTGATCCCCATATGCTTTGCAATTTGCAAACCAGTAATTAAGGCTTCATATTCAGCCTCATTGTTAGTGGTTTGGAACTCACAAGCTATAGAATGGGGTATTATGTCCCCCTGTGGCGATTTTAGTAGTATTCCAAGCCCTGTGCCTTTAACATTTGAGGATCCATCAGTATAGAGTATCCAAGGATCCTTGGTCTCTTCTAGCTGCTGGACTTCTAGCTCAGCTTCTTCTTGTAAATCACTACTGAAATCAGCCACAAAGTCAGCTAATGCTTGGGATTTGAGGGCTGTCCTAGGCTCATATCTTATATCATATGCACTCAACTTCACTGCCCACTTAGCCATCCTTCCTGACATCTCTGGTTTCCTGAGGACATTCTTAATTGGAAAATTAGTTTTAACAATGATAACATGAGTTTCAAAATAATGTCTTAACTTGGTAGATGCCATAATTAATGCAAGAATAAGCTTTTCAAGGTGTGAATACCTGGATTCGGCATCAAGTAAACTTTTACTTACATAATAGACAGGATGTTGTGTACCTTCATGATCCTTAACAAGGACCGCACTTACTGCTTTTGAGGATACTGCAAGATACAAGGATAGCACATCACCTTTTTCTGGTTTCATCAAAGCCGGGGCTGAGGATAGGTAATCTTTGAGGGCTCTTAAAGCATTTTCATGCTTCTCAGTCCACTCAAATTTCTTGTTCTTTCTTAGGATATCATAGAACTCTTTGCACTTCTCTGAGGATTTGGATATAAATCTGTTCAAAGCTGCTATCCTTCCTGTTAGCCTTTGAACATCCTTAGCATTGGCCGGAGATTTGATGTTCACTATTGCTTTGATTTGTTCCGGGCTAGCTTCAATGCCTCTCTTTGTCACCATATATCCTAAGAATTTACCTGCTTTGACACCAAAGTGACATTTTGAAGGATTAAGTTTCATGTTATATTTGTCAAGGATATCGAATGCTTCCTCCAAGTCTCTTAGGTGATCCTCAGCTTTTAAGGATTTTACCACCATATCATCTATGTAAACCTCCATAGTTTGTCCAATCTGATCCTTGAACATCATATTCACCAGCCTTTGATATGTTGCACCTGCATTTCTTAATCCAAACGGCATAGCACAATAGCAGTATATACCAGTTGGAGTCATGAAGGCTGTATCCTCTTGGTCGGATGGTTCCATTTGGATTTGTTGGAATCCAGACGAAGCATCCATAAAAGTTAACAGTTCATGACCCGCAGTTGCATCCACCATGGAGTCAATGTGGGGTAAAGGGAAAGGATCCTTAGGACATGCCTTATTTAAATCAGTAAAATCGACACATACCCTCCACTTTCCGTTTTTCTTTTGAACAACAACCACATTGGCCAACCATCTTGGATACTTGACCTCTCTAATCATACCTGCCCGTAGCAATTTCTCTACCTCTTCCTGGATAATGGCATTCCTTTCCGGTGCAAACTTTCTTCTCCTTTGATGGATTGGTTTGAAGGATCTGTCAATGCCGAGTTTATGAGTGATAACATCTTTGGATATACCAGTCATGTCTTCGTGTTTCCATGCAAAGGTAGTCTTTCTCCTTTTGAGGAAGGATACGAGGTCTTCTTTCATTTCGCCAAGGATCCCTGATCCGATATAGATTTTGGATTCAGGATCATCAGGATCCATGAGGATTTCTACCACATCCTGCTCTCTGGCCTCCAAGACATCCCTTGGAGGATACCTTGATTGCTATTGCTCCCTTGACTTCGAGGCTGGTTTCATCGATGAAGTGTAGCAATTCTTAGCCTCCTGCTGATCACTATCAATCTTTACTATCCCCCAAGGACTAGGAAGCTTCACACATTGATGGTAAGTAGATGGGACTGCTTTCATATCGTGTATCCAGGGCCTGCCAAGGATAACATTACAACAGGATAAACAGTCAATAACACAAAATTTTTTATAAGAGTGTAAGCCTTCAATATATATTGGGAGTTTGATGTCCCCCAGGGTATTCTTAGTTTCGCCACTAAATCCCACGAGCACGGAGGATCTTGGTATGATTTCTGATTCAGGGATACCCATCTTCTTTAGAACATCAAGCTGGATAATGTTCACTGAACTTCCTCCGTCTATAAGGATCATGCGGACAAAATGGTTAGATATGAAAAGAGTAATAACTAAACCATCGTGATGAGGATCCTGGATATCAACACGATCCTCTTCATCAAATGTTATGACTTTTCCTTCGGAGACACTTGATGTTCGAACGGGTCTTTCTCCATTATCCATTTTAGTTTCCTTTGCATGCCTTTTAGCTGCTGAGAAGGATGTGCCACAAATGTCTGATCCTCCAGAAATAAAGTTTATCACTTGTGCATCTGCTGGAGGGGCTGGAGCCTTCTCAGGGATCCTTTCAGGATCCTGAGTCCTTGACTTTTTTCTTCCCAACAATTCTTTTAGATGCCCCTTGCTCAACAAGTATCCAATTTCCTTTCTTAATGCAATGCATTCTTCTGTGAGATGCCCAAAATCTTCATGGTATGCACACCACTTTGATTTATCCTTAGTTGCAGCTGGCCTATCATTTTTTCTCGGCCATCTAGCTTTATCACCTAGACTCTGCATCGCAAGGATTAGTTCATTGTTATCAACACTAAAACAATATTCAGAAATTGGAGGATAATCCTCATCATCCTCTTCTTGATCAATAGAATGCACATTTTGGTTATCAGATCTGTTGTAGGATCTGAACTTGTTGTTCCTGAATGAGGATCCTTGCTTATCCTGCTTTGAGGATCCTGCTAACCTCTCCTGGATCCTTTTGTCATCTTCTAGTCGAATGAACCTAAGTGCTCGGGTTCTTACCTCATCTAAGTTCCTGCATGGTGTCATAACAAGATCATCATAGAAAGACGAATCCCTAAGCAATCCCATTTTAAAGGCCTCAACAGCCGTGGCTATATCTAAGTTGGGAATGTCTAAGGATTCTTTACTGAATTTGGTAATGTAATCCCTTAATGATTCATTATGACCCTGGGTTATCCTATATAAATCACTAGTTAATCGTTCAAATTTCCTACTACAAGAAAACTGATTATTAAATAGATTAACTAGATTAGCAAATGAGGTAATAGAGTAGGGGGAAGACTTAGCAGCCATTTGAGAGCTGATCCAGTAAGAGTGGATCCGAATCCTTTGCACAGGCATGCTTCCTTTAACCTTTCTGGGATTGGATTGATCTCCATCCTCTCCCTGTATTGTGCTATGTGTTCCTCAGGATCTGTCGAACCATCATACAGTTTCATTGTAGGCACATGGAACCTCTTGGGTATCTCAGCATCACAGATTGGTGGTGCAAAACGAGATATCTTGTGGCTCCCATCTGCAATCTCTGGGATAGGTTTGACCACTCCTGGAACACTTGATATCATATCCTTTAGCTTTTGCAATTCTCTGGCCATGTCATGATTGATACCTGGATCCTGCATAAGACCATGGTTAGTAGTATGAGAATTATTAAAAGTGTTACCTCCCATTGGATTCAAGTTAGGAAGAATGGATGTTAATCCATATTGTTGAGGCTCTTGAATGATCGAGGGACCAGTAGAAGCATTGGTCTGCATTGGAATGAAATCTCCCTGATGGACATCTGAACTTCCTGTTTGCAAACTCCTCAAGGATCCTGGCATCTGGAAGGATCCCTGAAACTGGGACGATCCTGGAATGAAGGAGGATCCTTGAACCTGGGATGATCCTGGAATGAAGGAGGATCCTTGAACCTGGGATGATCCTGGAACGAAGGAGGATCCTTGAACCTGGGATGATCCTGGAACGAAGGAGGATCCTTGAACCTGGGATGATCCTGGAACAAAGGAGGATCCTTGAACCTGGGATGATCCTGGAACGAAGGAAGATCCTTGAACCTGGGATGATCCTGGAGCAAAGGAGGATCCTTGAACCTGGGATGATCCTGGAACGAAGGAAGATCCTTGAATCTGCTGCATTCCTGAATATCCTCCTGAATTCGTGAGGGATCCCATATGCTGAGGATAGGATCCCGCTGGCTGGAAATATGAACCCGATGCCTGGGTCACTGTTGTCGTTCCATAGTGCACTCCTTTTGGTCCACCCACATATTGAACTTCCGGAACCACTGATGGCTGAGAAGTAATCACTAGAGTATCAAAATTCAATGATTTCGGCACCAGTGGGGAATGATCCTCTGCCGTTGTCTTTTGTTTCTTGAGATCTCCGATTTCTTTGAGAATCCTCTCATTGGTCTTATCCTGTTGCCGTATTTGATCCTTCATTCGGTATTCTTCTTGGATCCAGAAGGTGGTGGAGGCAAAGGAGGGACGCCTTGTGAAGAAGTGAATGAGGGCATCAAATTTGAAGCATTCTTCGCTGAGGAAGCCATTTGCTTGGTTGTAGTGAACCGAAATGAGCACAGAAATGCGTATTTTTCTAAGGACGAAGCACCAATTGCCCCACGGTGGGCGCCAAACTGTTTTGGTCAAAAAATCTGTTGAGGATATTGCAACCAAACTCTTTGTTACGGGGTATGATGCTAATTATGTATATCAATAATAAGGATCGCTTCAATGTAATTTGCACAAATGACACAAGGATGTATACGGGGAAAAAGCCCTTGATCAAGAATTGATCTCCGACACAAAAAACCCCGGGTGATGGAAACTACCGATCACCAAGCTCAAATAAATGATTAAATGTTTACAACTTCGGATAGTAACGAGCTAGGTACAAGGATCACTATCGTGAAATGTGTATAAGTGAGTGAAGATGAATGAATGTTCGTCAAGAGCTTCAAGTGTGCGAGTATACGAGTGTGTGTAGCTGCAAAAAATGGCTAAGTGTTTTTCTACTAGCTCGTTACCCCTTTTTAAATAGAAATAATCTACTCTAACTAACTATCCGACTTTCGTGCCATGCCTCCACGTTCACCACAACGTCTATTTTTGGCCAAGCACGTGCGAGATAGTCAAGGAATATTCTCCAGGAATGTCGTTAAGACTAAGTCCGACTTGTTACTCCTGCAAAACAATACGAAACACAAGTGAACAATTGTTAGTATGAGGATCCTTAAGGTGATCCATGATCCTGATCCTGAAGCTCTTCTGAGGATCACTATCTGTCACAGAAGTAAGGATCACTAAAGAGGATAATCATTGAGGATCACAGGTCATTTAGAAATCCACCCCTAACAAAAGGCAGGCCTTCTAGATTGTCAGCCTCAGAGGCTTTCCTCTTCTTTCCCTTGGAAGCAGTAGCCTTGGGGATGGCAGTACTTGGGCTAGCAGCAGCCTTCTTCCTTCCAAACCTGGGACCAACAGTGGTGAGATCGGTGACACTGAAGCGAGTAGCAGACTTCGATGATTTTCCAGCACCTTCACACCCAAAACAGATAAGTATCCTTATTTCATTTTTAATTTAAACATCTAGTTATGCACAAAATGGGATACTTACTTGACATTGTAACAGAGCCTAAGGATACTTCCCGAGAATCCTGGGTATTTGCTTGAAATGTCCTTATTGCAGGATTGAGCCTCCGAAAAACAGCAAGCCTTTCCTTCGTTGCAGGTGTTGTAATAAGGTGTGAAACAGTAATAGCTGCAAATTGGAGACAAAAGGATGTTAGTGATCCTCAACAAAAAAAAGATTATCATGTGATCCTTTTCAGGATCCTCTATCCTACCATGGGTGGTCCATTTTCTAGGCAGATCCTTTCCATCAGGGATAGAATCCCTTCTGACAAAGAAGAATCGTCGTTTCCAGTTGGTGTCATTCTTAGTGGCTTTGAAGATGGGGTGTTCTTCACCAGGTTTATGTTTGAGTAGATATCGGTGAGATCCATGGCTCACGAGGTCATACATCTCTGCAAACTCCGACATTCCCAGATCAATACCTTCACGATCAATGATTCTTTCAAGGGTATACAAGACCCTCCAGATCATTGGCATTGCTTGGATGTAGGAGATGCCGGTGAGAGAGAAGAAGGATTGGGTGAAATCTGGAAAAGGATACGAGTATCCTATTGTAAATGGGGTAACCGGAAAAGCTACCCAGGTTTCAGAAACATAGTCACTCAGGACGGTGGGATCAAAAGTTTTGAAAACGGTGTTCGCCAGAAAACAATGGCGAATCCTATCTATCTGTGGACCAGTAAAGCAACATCGTTCCTTTGCAGAGTCTTCGATGATCTTTTGGCTCTTCAAGGGACTGTCCTTTTTGTGATCCTTAGCCGGTGAGGATCTTAACATCATCTTGGGCATAATGATGGTGGAGAAGAAGAAACAGAAAGAGAATATGAAGAGAGAAATGAAAGAGAAGTACCTGATCAGATCTTCGAATGAAGATTTAAAGGATGAAACACATGAATTTAAATGCTTCCTAACCCTTATCTCTAATTTCAATTTATAATCATGATCTTGCAGGATAGTCACTTCAGTGACGTCAGGATGGCAACGGCTAGTCAGAAAGTAACGGCTATATATCCGTTAGTTTGTTACGGATAAGAACGAGAAAATACAACTCGTTTATTTACACTTCACTCCTTATATTTTGGGGGCAATTATTAGGGGAGGATTTTCCAAAGATCAGTGATCCTCAATTACTGTCAAGCTGAGGGATCCTCAATTCTGTTTGAATTAGTGATCCTCAGAGGGTATTATAGGATCAAGATCATGGATCATCATAGTGATCCTTACACTAACGATTGTCTGCTTTGAATATGATGTTGTTTTGCAGGAGTACAAGCTTGGACTTGGTCTTGGCGATATTCCTGGAGCATATTCTCTATTTATTCCGCACTTGCTCAACTGAAGTAGACGTTATGGAGTTCGTGGAAGACTTGCACAAAATGCGGATAGTTAGTTAGCTTAGATATTTTCTAAATTTATAAGGGGATAGCGAGCAAGATTAGAACACTTGGCTATTTTTAGCTTAACACACACACTCGTAACTGCTCTCATCAGCTCTCGACAATTCACTTGGCGATTACACACTTTTTTGCACATTACACTCTAGTGATCCTTGTAACTAGCTCGCTATCATCCAAAGTTGTAATAACTTGTTTGTTTAATCTGAGTTGGTGATCGGTCATTTCCATCACCCGAGGGTTTTTATGCCGGAGATCAACTCTTGATCAAGGGCTTTTTCCTCGTATAAATCTTTGTGTCACTTGTTCATTACATTTCTGAGTGATCCTTAGCATTATTCATTGATTCAAGCATCACACCTCACAACAGAAAGTTTGGTTGCATTATCTTAGCTTGATTTTTGACCAAAACAAGGACCATGAGTGGGGCTCGGCCATACCCGTTAGATCTAACCTTTGTCCATGATTCTTATGAGAGTTATTGGCATTTCAATTCAAGTCTATGCTCACATGATCTAATAGTTCATTTCATAGCCAAATCATACCATTTGAACATTCGTAACATGTATTCCACCCCCGAGAGTTATAAATCCGAAAACAGTAAAAGAAAAGGGGGACATGAACTCACAAGTTTGCGTCCTGCTATCTCATATGCTCAAAGGTCCTTCTATGAGTCGTACAACTACCTACACACGTGCCATGTTTTATTAGACGTTTAGGTCGTGTAAAGACTCTTTGTCTTAGTCGATCATTAAGACTTGTTTTGGAAATCTTGGTATACTTTGAGTTACATCTTTGAGGTACGTTGTATAATTTCAAAGTATATAATTATCAGTTAAAATAATATTTTAACTTATATTATTTTCATCCATTTATTTGGAATATTGTCAAAATAATATATTTTTGCCTTAGTTCATTTTGTAATTCCTTTCATGGATATTTCCCAAGTATGGGTATAATTATCCTTGTGTATTTTGCCAAGTATTTGAGGTGTATTTCGGTGTGTATTCGTACGTATGAGAATAGTATCTTTTTGTATTTTTTTAGTATTCATATACTTACTTTTTGTATTTACACTTTCCAGAATATTATTTTTAACCAATAAAATCCCCAATTTGTATTCTTAAAGTATATATATTTTAGGAAAACTTTTATAGAAGATTGTTATAATTTTTCCTTGGCAAAATACTTATATTTTCATATAAACCTCAAAAATAATATATTTTCAAGTTTAACTTAGAAAATATTTATAAATCCATTTTTCACCCAAAAATACTATATTTTTTAGTAATTCAAGAAAACATATATACTTTCCTTTACTCCAAAAATAATATATTTTCTTCTTGTCAAAATATGATATATTTTCGTAATAATTGTAAAAATCATATTTTTGTTCTCTTGGTGTCCAAAATATCGTTTACCAAAATATACTCATGAATTTAATTCCAGAATATTTTTGTAAGTTATATTCCTTGTTCGGGTTCTTCAAATTTTTGGGTATAAATTATACATTTGTTTCTTGGAATTTTGGTAATATTTTGTATTGTAATTTTTGGTATTTTGGTGAGTTATATTATTTCAAGTCCTAAAATAATATAACTAATACACATAATATACAAGTAATCACACACATTGTGACATCTAAATATATATTCTCCTAAATACATATTTAGTCACTTTTATTATCAAAAACCAACCTCCAATATTTTGTAATCTTTGTAACAAAAATTATGGCAATTTTCATATGAAACATTATGGTTAAAATATACTTGTAAAGATTTGTGTAAAAATATTTTTCTATGTGTTTAATTTCTAGAAAAATTTTGCCATAGTTTCCCCTTAAAAATGGAGGTTTCCATGCTTTCAAAGCATATCATTTTTCTTTTAAAATCATCACAATTCATCAACAAGGCAAACAATACTTACCAAGTGCCAAAATCAAGCCATAATCACTACTTCATGAACTTGAAAATTTATAAAAATTTGTAATAACTTGGTAGTGTATTTAGTAAGCTTAGTTACCCTTTAAAGTGTGGTTGTTTGTTTAAAAGCATCAATGTTGAAGTTTTTAGATGTTTACAACTTGTAAAATAATTTTCTAAAAATGTTTCTTCTTGAATTTTTCTTGGTAATAATATGTTTCTACACTTGATTAACCACTAAAAATGTGATTAGTTTCTTTAAGGACCAAGTTTATGTAAATCTTGTATTTTAACTTAGTTTCTTGAGAAAACTATTTTGAAATCACATATTTACAAGACTTACATTACACTTTGATCATCATTATTTAAGAAAAACATTTAACCTTTCAAGTTCATGTTTCACATAAGGATGATCATCTTGATTTATAACATAATCATCCTCTCATCTTGCTAGATCATGTCTTTTATCACAATCTAGCAAGTTCATATGATGTTTAACATCATTAACACAAACAATCAACAATCAAGAAGCATAATAACACTTTAACAACATAGATTATTATGATTTAAAGCTTTATGTTAGGAATTATGTTCTTATTCTTTCATGATCTTCATGTTTAGTCTTTTACATACACTTTTAACCAACACAAATAGAAGTAAAATGGGATTAGATGAGTCTTACTACTAGCACAAGGCTAGGGAAGAAACTTGTATGAAGTTGGTGAAGATTCAAGTGGTTAATAGCTCCTTGATGAGGTCCTTTATCTTCCAATGCCACCACCCTTCTTAGATGTGCTTGTTACATCTCTAAATCACCTTAGAATAAGTTAACGAAAGCTAGAAAATGGGGGTTGTTCTTGGGGTGCTTGGGCCGTGAACAAGAGAAGAGAAAGGGAAGAGTTTGGTGTTGAAGTGTTGTGAATGAAATGAATGAAAGAACCTATGGTTTTTGTATAACTCTTCCAACATTAAAGTAGCATAAGGTATAATGTGTTGGTATATTCTTCAACAAAGGATAAAAAATAATCAAATAAAATCCCTAAGTGGGACCCTTGTCCCCAACCGTCCAAAAGGGGGAGGAGGTAAAGTGTAACATTTCAATTATAAGTTACCTTTTTTAGTTGGAAGGTAATGGTGCTAGTTAGGTATTTTTATGTATTTAGTGTTTGTGAGATATAATATGATGTTCAGGACCATAACTAGCTTCGTAATGCTAAAACAATGCTTCTAGTGAAAATTTGGTGTTTCGGGTAGTGTCCCGTTGTTCGGTTGGTTACCGGTTCGTTAAGGTGCTAAATAGCGCAGTTTAGTGTGCTTTATGTTACCTTTTATGACAGTTTTAATTCCCGACACTTAGAAAAGTATTCTGGACCATTAAACCACATTTCTGTATTATATTTAGTTGTTAAAATGCTGAAAATTGCTGAATTTGTTTATTTTCTGCAGAATTCTGGAGTTTTAGTATGTTTCTAGCACTTTCCGGCACCTAAGTTATCACTAGGAAGGCAGTTTTGTAATCCCTACTTCCCTACACACTACTCTAGTGTAACACCTGGTTCCGGGGCTCATTCTATGTCTTAATTTCATGTCTGCCTGAGTACTGAACTCCCGTCAGTACTTCTAGTTTGTCTGATAACTGTGCTAACTTTGTTCTGTGCATTATGTGAACCACACTGTGTTGCATGTAATAAAGATAAACAATCTTGCAACATGAAATGCCTTTGTATGTATATGACAGAAATTAGAAATTCATTCATCTTGTTAATTCAATCATGCACAGTCATTAAAGCACAGATTACTGTTTATTATTGTACGGAATTCATGGAAAAGTGCCAGTTGTCACATTCTCTCCCTGTTAAAAGAATTTCGTCCCGAAATTCAAGCTATGTTATAGATTGCAGGGGAGTTGTGAAATAGGTATGAATACTTAGACTTGACTTGGCCTTCATGTTCCTAAATAAATTATGGGCCATGAAGTGATTTCCAACAGACTTTAACAAATTTAGAACGACTTGTCCGTGTTTTGTGGACTTCCAATCCGTAACCTTAAAAGGTCCTTTAGTAAATTGGAGTTTGTAGTTGATGTGAATCTTGTTTGCGGGAATAACGACTGTTTCTTGAGTCGGACTCTTCTAAAGGTTAGACATGTGAAACGTGTCGTGAACACTGCTAAGTTCTTCTAGAAGTTTCAGCTTGTAAGCAATGGTCTCGATCCTTTCCAGGATCTCGAAAGGTCCACTATACCGTGGGTTCAACCTCCCACGCTTTCCAAATCGTATCACGCCTTTCTAAGGCGAGACTTTCAATATTACCATATCTCCAAACACAAATTCCAACGGTTTCTGCCGCTTGACTTGATACGATCGCGTATCTGAACGACCCTGTCTGTAGTTTCCTGAACCAACTCGGGGCCAGTAAATCTTTTATCTCCGGTCTTCGCCCAACACAAAGGGGACCGATACTTGCATTCATATAAGGCTTTACGCGAGACGGCCTAAACGGCAGTGTGATAAATATTATTGTAGGAAAACTCCACTAAGGGCAAGTGAGTATCCTAACTTTTCATCAAGTTCATCATACAAGCACGTAACATGTCTACCAAAGTCTGTATTGTCCGATCACTTGGACCGTCCGTCTGAGGGTGAGAGGCAGTACTAAGGTTCAATCGTGACCCAAATCCCTTCTGAAACGTCTGCCATATTCTTGGCACAAAACGAACATATCGGTCGGATAAGATAGAAACAAGCACTCCATGATGTGCCACAACCCTTCTAAGCTAAATCTCTGCTAATTCCCTTGTGCTGTCTTCCCTACTGTTCGGTAGGAAATGTGCAGACATGGTGAGTTGATCAATAATCACCCAAATCATATCGTGATCTCTTTGGGTTCTTGGTAGCTTTGTAATCAAAATCCATTGAGTTTCGTTCCCACTTCCACATGGGGATCTCAAGCTGTTGCAGCAGCCCTGATGGTTTCTAGTATTCTGTCTTGACTTCAGCACAGGTAAGACAGTTACCCACATAGGTAGCTATATCGGCTTCTGACTTGGGCCACCCATACTAATCCTTCAAGTCTTGGTACATCTTGTCGGATCCAGGATGGATCGAGTACCTTGACCTATGAGCCTTGTCCCAAAAATAAGCGTACGTAAATTGTCACGAAACGGAACCCAAAGTCGTTCCATGAAGTATAATGTTCCGTTTACCTTAGGCAATAATCGCACTCCCATTCCACGTAATGCTTCAGCTCGCAGGTTCTCTGGTTTGAGCGCCTCTTGCTCAGCTTCACGAATCCTAGTAGCGGGATTCGTCTGTATGGTCATCTCTAAGGCTCGCACCCTTAGAGGCTTTGCACGCTCCTTGCGGCTCAAGGCATCTCCTACAACGCTCGCCTTGTCCTGGTGATACTTAATCTTACAGATTCAGTAGCTCATTCCATCTCGTTATCTCATGTTTAAGTCTTTCTGATCAAGGGTGTGCTACAAACCCTTGTGATCAGTAGAGATCGGGCAACGTTTTCCATACAAGTAGTGATGCCAAATCTTCAACGTGCAATCCACCGCACCTAGTTCAAGGTTGTGCGTGGTGTAGTTCTTCTCATGATCATTCGACCGACATGACGCGTACGCGATGACTTTGTCTCGTTGAATCATCACGCAATTGAGACCCTGTCGAGAAGTGTCACAATAAGCCACTAATCCCTTGATACTGCCAGGTAAAGGCAAGATGGGTACCGTCTAGGTTAAGGTTGTTAGCGGTTGAGCAATCTTTGAAAAATTTTATAGGAGTCGTCTGATACAGCCTACAATCCCCAAAAAATCTTAGTTGTGTCTTTGGGACTCCTTAGTTCTTGATTGCAGGATCAACATGAATCCCGTCCTTATTCACCACGTGACCTAAGAATCTTGCCTCGCAAATCCAAGGTTCGCACTTCGACATCCTAGCACACAACGGTTCTTTCTCTAAGAATCCCAATGATAAATTGCAGATATTGCTCATGACCTTCCTTTGTCTTTGAGCATATAAGAATGTAGTCAATAAATATAATCACATTCTTATCCAGGTACGGCTTACACACCTGATTCATGAGGTTCATGAATATTTCCGGTGCATTTGCTAAGCCAAACGGCATGAAAAGGAACTCGTATTGCTCAAAGCGAGTCCTAAAGGTCGTTTTAGGGATACTTTCTTCTCGTATCCTCAACTAGTAATATCCTGTCCTTAAGTCCATCTTGGTATAGTAGCTGGGACCCTGCAGTTGGTCGACAAGTCATCAATTCTCGGTAAGGGGTACCCATTCTTAATGGTTAGTTGTCTATCTCCCTGTAACCTATGCGTAATATTTTTTCCACATTAATTCTTCTGAGTTCCCCTCAGATTAGGCTGTGTACACGTACGGAATCTGTCATCCTTTTTCCTAACGAATAACACTGGGGCTTCCCAGGGCGAGAAGCTCGGCCTGGTAGATTTTCTCTGCCTAGCAGCTCTTGCAGTTGCATCAGAGGCTCCTGTATCTTAGACGGAGCTAGTCGGTAAGGCGCCATTCGCCACGGGTGCCGCTCCTGGCACTAGATTTATCCTAAACTCCACTTATCGCTGTGGAGGTAACCCAGGCAAGTCTTCAGGAAAGACTTCTGGAAATTCCTTCACAACGGGGATGTCTTCTAGCTTTTGGCTCCTTGGTCCCCTTTTCGACAATATGAGCAAAGGAAGGCTATGCAGCCTATTCGGAGGCGCTTCCGTGTCTCTATGGCCAATTTGAGATGTCGCAAATCCACCGCCTTATGGGGTCTAGTGCCCTCACATCTAATGCAAGAAGGTTGTGTACTATATGTGTCTCACTATTCGCAAAAGGGATGCGAATGATTTTCCTTATGACGAACAACTTCAGCTCTATCCTTGGATATCTAATCCATGCTGATTACAACCTCATGACTTCCCAAGTCAACAGGTAATAGAAGGTTCCTGCCTTCTAAGTTCCAAAATACATTCCTTAATTACCTCATTCACTTTAAATAACCTTCCATTTGCCAATTCTAAAGAACACGGACGTCTATTCTACTTGAAACTAAGCTAAGTAGGTTCTTAAGTTCTAAGGATACAAGGTTAAAGTCGGCGTCAGTGCCAATCAAAATGGATGCATAGTGTTGGTTAATAGAGAACGTACCCGTAATTGCGTCTGGATCCTAGCGTGCTTCACGAGCTCCAATCGTGAAGACTCTTCCTTGCTTGGTCCTTCCTAGGGCAATCCTTCCTGAAGTGTCCCACGTCACCACATTTGAAGCAACCCGGAACTCTTCCATTATTGTTTCCGTCTTGGTTGCAGTCACCATTTCCCCATTGTTTGGGATATTTTGCCCAACATGCATCCTTGTTGTGTCCTTCTTTTCTACACCTATCGCACTTAGGCCTCAGACAGCGAACTTCATGGTGAAACTTGCATTCCTCGCATCTCGGCTTAGTCCCCAAATAAACTTTACCACCGGCCTTATTGGTGGCTCCATAAGCTCGTATGCCACGAGGCGGGTCCACTTCCCTTCTTTTGTTTGCTTTAGAGCTTTCATAACTGACTTGGGTGCCTATCTTTAGGTTTGAAAACTTTCTTTTGTTATTGCCCGAAGACTCCACATGAGTTTCTTTCTTGTTTGTCTCAGATCCCGAAAACTTTCCCATACGAAGAGCTTCTTCAGTAAGTGTGACACTCAAATCGATAGCCTTTGTGATGGTTGGAGGCTTTGAGGCAGTAACCATGCTCAGGATTTGAGGTGCAAGTCCCCAAATGAATCATTCAATCCTCTTGAATTTAGGCTCGACTAAGTAGGGAACAACCCTAGACAAGTCGTGAAAGTGTTGGATGTACTCAGCAATCTTCGGCCCGTCCATTTTCAAATTCCAGAACTCAGTCTCAAGCTACTGGATTTCAGCCCTGGCGCAGTATTTCTTCCGCATCAATTCCTTGAGCTCGTCCCAGCTCAGTGCATAAGCAGTAGCTTCACCAAGGGTCTGTACCTGAAGGTTCCACCAGGAGAGTGCGCCATCCAAAAACAACCCTGAGATATAGGTAACCCTCTGCTCAGGCGAACATTTACTCTTTCTCAGAACGGAGTCAGTTTTTTCTGCCCAACGAACAAAAGCAACGGCACCTCCTGTGCCATCAAAATTTAATGGCTTGCTGTCCAGGAACTGTTTATAGGTGCAACTAGTTGGAGGGTTACTTCCGGAAGTGCCACCGCTGTGTTCAGAGCGGAGGGCTTCATGCTGCGCTATAGCTTGGGAAATGCGCTCATTGAGTTTGGCCTCAGTTCTTGGTAACGTATTGGTGTCTGTGTCACGTCTGGGCGGCATTTTCTTCTAGCAAAAGGTATGCGGTAGGTTAGATGACATTCAATAATTGTCTATGAGGTATATATCACCACAAGCAAACATGTAATCTCCTAATATCACATGCATGTATAATTAACAATGTATAAGTAAGAAAACAACCACTGAGCTTTCATATATGCTTGACAACTTGACTTATTGTTTGTAATAGGGAAAACAAAATGAACTCGAGGTTACATCACCTCGGTCATACAAGTTCCATAATATGAAAGTAGTAGTTATTTTCCTTCTACATTGGTTTTCTTAGGTCTTTAGCTTCACAAAGACGGATATACTTCCCAAGAGATGGGGGTTGTACATATAGGGGTGATAGAGAGTGTAACGTCACTGAATCTTTCCCGAGTATTAGCCATCTTCACTTGCTTAGATATTGGTTCCCAAACGACTCGTACGGGTAGAAGTGACAGACACGAAGTAGGCAAAGACAGATTTCCTACTTTGTAGAGTGTTATAGCAACAGTCTAGGTATTGTTCTACTAGATGAAGGTGTGAACACTTAGAAAATTTTGGATGGGTGGTGATCATTAGCTTGGCCTGCAGAGTCCACCAGGATTTCCATGCACTACAAGTTGTTATTACGTGGGCCCCCATAATAATAAATTGCCTTGCATGGTCACCCAAATTTTCCCTCGTTCAAAGCAGATGATCAACCAAGGAGGGGACACTACTGTCCTTATACCTCTGACATGGAAAGGACCATTATGGTGGTCCACGCGCTATCATTCATTATCATTACGCGCGTATAGGCACAATGCTTAGACGTAATAGGAATAAAGGAATTCCTAGTAGTTGGAGGGGCACCTTCTAGATGAGTACTTCATCTTCCTTGTCTGGTCAAGAGTGTCATCAATCTTGTTTCGCAAAAGCCACATGAATCTCGTCCTGCTGATAAGGTTGTTATCCAAGGTTGCCTCCTCCGCCTCGCCGTCATTACCGTAGTCAGGCACCTTCGCATTCGAGAGGGAAGAGCAGCCATCTTCTACGGAAACAAGCTCAGGATCTCGTTGGAAATCACTTCAATCATGAGCTTCGCAATAAATGCGAGGTCGATAGTTTAATCATGCGAGTTAAGAACAATAATGGAATTCGAAGTCGAAGGTATCTCGTTCACGTCAATAATTATTTCGTACACTTATACGCTTAAAAATGTTTTCGTGAGAGAATCCTAGTGATTGTAGTCTAGACTCGAGAAGGAATCCTAGTTCACTACAATTGAAGCTCTGATACCAAACTGTCACACCCTGAATTTTGCGGAAGTGTATGCGTGTGACTAGATCGGTTCTCATTGCATTCGATTATAATAAACAACTATATGATCAAAATGATGTTCATCCATTCATAAAGTTTAAAACATTACAAACACCAGTCATTTAAGTTTCAAACAACACAACCTTTGATTAAGTTACAGACCAACAAAAGTGGATGACATCTAAACTTGAAATTTACATCCAAAAGCAACACCAACGCCCAAGATCCAACTTGTTTCCTGAAATACATGGAATTTTGAAAACATCAACAAAAGTTGAGCGAGTTCATGAGTTTTGTATGAGTACTGATATACTTGTAAACATTTAAGGGACTCCTTTGAAAACAGGTATGAAAAGCGACTATTAACAGATCAATTAATGTTTTGCAAGGACATTAATGTATGTGAAGACATAGGGAGTACTCAATATGAGTAGGATTTTGTCTTTGTCGAATCCCCTCGACTGTGTCGAATTCCCCTCGATTGTTCAAATTCACCTTGACTGTGTCAAATTTCCTTGACTGTATCAAATCACCTTGATTGTGCCAAATCCCCTTGACCGTTGTCGAATCACCTCGACTTGGACACTAAAGCACTCTAAGTGGTCACATAAGGACCATGAGTGGGGCTTGGCCTTACCCGTTAGATCTAACCTTTGTCCATGATTCTTATGAGAGTTATTGGCATTTCAATTCCATTCTATGCTCACATGATCTAATAGTTCATTTCATAGCCAAATCATACCATTTGAACATTCGTAACGTGTATTCCACCCCCGAGAGTTATAAATCCGAAAACAGTAAAAGAAAAGGGGGCATGAACTCACAAGTTTACGTCCTGTTATCTCGTATGCTCAAAGGTCCTTCTATGAGTCGTACAACTACCTACACATGTGCCATGTTTTATTAGACGTTTAGGTCGTGTAACGACTCTTTGTCTTAGTCGATCATTAAGACTTGTTTTGGAAATCTTGGTATACTTTGAGTTACATCTTTGAGGTACGTTGTATAATTTCAAAGTATATAATTATCAGTTAAAATAATATTTTAACTTAAATTATTTTCATCCATTTTTTTGGAATATTGTCAAAATAATATATTTTTCTATAGTTCATTTTGTAATTCCTTTCATGGATATTTCCCAAGTATGGGTATAATTATCCTTGTGTATTTTGCCAAGTATTTGAGGTGTATTTCGGTGTGTATTCGTACCTATGAGAATACGTATCTTCTTGTATTTTTTTTTAGTATTCATATACTTACTTTTTGTATTTACACTTTCCGGAATATTGTTTTTAACCAATAAAATCCCCAATTTGTATTCTTAAAGTATATATATTTTAGGAAAACTTTTATAGAAGATTGTTATAATTTTTCCGTGGCAAAAATACTTATATTTTCATATAAACCTCAAAAATAATATATTTTCAAGTTTAACGTAGAAAATATTTATAAATCCATTTTTCACCAAAAAATAATATATTCTAAGTTATTTAAGAAAATATATATTTTCTCCAAAAATAATATATTTTCTTCTTGTCAAAATATGATATATTTTCGTAATAATGGTAAAAATCATATTTTTGTTCTCTTGGTGTCCAATATACCGTTTACCAAAATATACTCATGAATTTAATTCCGGAATATTTTTGTAAGTTATATTCCTTGTTCGGGTTCTTCCAATTTTTGGGTATAAATTATACATTCGTTTCTTGAAATTTGGTAATATTTTGTATTGTAATTTTTGGTATTTTGGTAAGTTATATTATTTCAAGTTCTAAAATAATATAACTAATACACATAATATACAAATAATCACACACATTGTGACATCTAAATATATATTCTCCTAAATACGTATTTAGTCACTTTTATTATCAAAAACCAACATCCAATATTTTGTAATCTTTGTAACAAAAATTATGGCAATTTTCATATGAAAAATTATGGTTAAAATACATTTGTAAATATTTGTTTAAAAATATTTTTCTAAGTGTTTAATTTCTAGAAAAATTTTGCCATAGTTTCCCCTTAAAAATGGAGGTTTTTATGCTTTCAAAGCATATCATTTTCTTTTAAAATCATCACAATTCATCAACAAGGCAAACAATACTTACCAAGTGCCAAAATCAAGCCACAATCACTACTTCATGAACTTGAAAATTTATAAAAATTTGTAGTAACTTGGTAGTGTGTTTGGTAAGCTTAGTTACCCTTTAAAGTGTGGTTGTTTGTTTAAAAGCATCATTCTTGAAGTTTTTAGTTGTTTACAACTTGTAAAATAATTTTCTAAAAATGTTTCTTTTTGAAATTTTCTTGGTAATAATATGTTTCTACACTTGATTAACCACTAAAAATGTGATTAGTTTCCTTAAGGACCAAGTTTATGTAAATCTTGTATTTTAATTTAGTTTCTTGAGAAAACTATTTTTGAAATCACATATTTACAATACTTACATTACACTTTGATCATCATTATTCAAGAAAAACATTTAACCTTTCAAGTTCATGTTTCACATAAGGATGATCATCTTGATTTATAACATAATCATCCTCTCATCTTGCTAGATCATGTCTTTAATCACAATTTAGCAAGTTCATATGATGTTTAACATCATTAACACAAACAATCAACAATCAAGAAGCATAATAACACTTTAACAACATAGATTATTATGATTTAAAGCTTTATGTTAGAAATTATGTTCTTATTCTTTCATGATCTTCATGTTTAGTCTTTTACATACACTTTTAGCCAACATAAATAGAAGTAAAATGGGATTAGATGAGTCTTACTACTAGCACAAGGTTAGGGAAGAAACTTGTATGAAGTTGGTGAAGATTCAAGTGGTTAATAGCTCCTTGATGAGGTCCTTTTGCTTCCAACGCCACCACCCTTCTTAGATGTGCTTGTTACATCTCTAAATCACCTTAGAATAAGTTGAAGAAAGCTAGAAAATGGGGGTTGTTCTTGGGGTGCTTGGGCCGTGAACAAGAGAAGAGAAAGGGAAGAGTTTGGTGTTGAAGTTGTTGTGAATGAAATGAATGAAAAAACCTATGGTTTCTGTATAACTCTTCCAACATTAAAGTAGCATAAGGTATAATGTGTTGGTATATTCTTCAACAAAGGATCAAAAATAATCAAATAAAATCCCCAAGTTGGACCCTTGTCCCTAACCGTCCAAAAGGGGGAGGGGGTAAAGTGTAACATTTCAATTATAAGTTACATGATTTAGTTGGAAGGTAATGGTGCTAGTTAGGTATTTTTATGTATTTAGTGTTTATGAGATATAATATGATGTTCAGTGACCATAACTAGCTTCGTAATGCTAAAACAATGCTTCTAATGAAAATTTGGTGTTTCGGGTAGTGTCCGGATGTTCGGTTGGTTACCGGTTCGTTAAGGTGCTAAATAGCGCAGTTTAGTGTGCTTTATGTTACCTTTTTATGACAGTTTTGATTCCCGACACTTAGGAAAGTATTCTGGAACATTAAACCACATTTCTATATTATATTTAGTTGTTAAAATGCTGAAAATTGCTGAATTTGTTTATTTTCTGCAGAATTCTGCAGTTTTAGTGTGTTTCTAGCACTTTCCGGCACCTAAGTTCTCACTAGGAAGACAGTTTTGTAATCCCTACTTCCCTACACACTACTCTAGTGTAACACCTGGTTCCGGGGCTCATTCTGTGTCTTAGTTTCATGTCTTCCTGAGTACTGAACTCCCGTCAGTACTTCTAGTTTGTCTGATAAATGTGCTAACTTTGTTCTGTACATTATGTGAACCACACTGTGTTGCATGTAATAAAGATAAACAATCTTGCAACATGAAATGCCTTTGTATGTATATGACAGAAATCAGAAATTCATTCGTCTTGTTAATTCAATCATGCACAGTTATTAAAGCACATATTACTGTATATTATTGTACGAAATTCATGGAAAAGTGCCAGTTGTCACAAGCTATACCAAACTACTACTTATCGATGTATCCAGCACCAAAGAAAATTATACAAAAGTTAGAGGCAATTCGTAGAGACTTCGTATGGGGAAAGAAAGATGGAGAAAACAAGATTCGATGGATAGCATGGAACAAAATGGTAAGATCAAAAAAAGATGGAGGCTTCGGAATTGGTGATATGAGAAGTGCCAATCTAGCATTGCTGGCAAAATAGGGATGGAAATACAAGATGAATCCAAAAGCATTATGGACAAGGGTTATAAAGTGTCACACCCCGATATTTCCACGTATTACCGGTGGGCCCGGTGGAGTATCGTGACGTAGTTGAGAACATCATAGTCAATTAATCACAGTTTAATGCACTGCGGAAGACTTAAACATTAATACAAACCGAAGCACAAGTATAATTTAATATTATACAAACGGTTGTATATGGATCCACAGGCGGATCTTAAAACAGAAACATAAACATTATTCAACAGACTTTAAGTATCACACGCTTGCAAGACTCTTTATTCGATACTAGGAGTAGCCAGCCCATTACGCGTAGTACCTGCACTTAATCTTTTTGAAAATACGTCAGTTTACACTGGTAAATACAATTAACTGACTCTTTTGAAAACATTTAAGAAAATTTATTTTAATGCACAAGGCACAAATATTCTTTTATAACTTGGGACAATTATTTAAAAATAATCTTGTATAAAGATTTATATGTTTGTCGTCCATCCAGGACCCGATTAGAAGTGTCGGATAAGATTAATAGACACACCACTTGGTATAATACCCACACGAAGTTTCCTCATGAGTGGGGTACCGTTTTACATACGCAACTGTCAGGTGTATGCCTACACCCCGTGCTTAAGTCATGGCCATTTCTAATGAATGAGCCGAGGATATCCAGGACATGGTCATTAACCCCCCAAAGGCATTGCATCAAACAAAACAGATTAAAACGGGTTATGTAAATGTATTAATCACAATCCAATTTAAATAACTACATACCCGACCAAGCGGTATTATTATAATACCGTATCCCAAGCCCGTATAACGGAAAATAAGTTAAAAGTATTTACCTTAGCAAAATATAATTTAATCTCGGTCGTATAACAATCAACAAGTGCAAATAGCTTTTACTAGGCTCCTAATCTGGAACGAAGGTTTTAATAACATATTAGATTCCTAACGGGTCTTATTTAAGTTACAACTTAGACCGGTTAGTTTTAAAGAAAAGCTATACGGTTCAAAACGCACGATTAAGCGAAGACCGGATTAGAATGTGATTTAAACCCAACAAGTATGACGACTTGTTTAAAATGGGTAAACTGAATACATTCTGGATTTTGAAGTGAAAATGATAAGGTTTGACCTGTTTCGGCTAATTTATGCAAACTAGTTACATAAACCGTACCGAACGCGAATATGTGTAACGGGTAACAAATGAGTCATGTACAGGTTCCATAAGTTAATATGCTTTAAATATGTTATGATATCAGTAGGATACCTTCCATTATGCCCAAAACGAATTTAAAACCAATTTAAGTCCCGTAAGGGTATTTTGGTCATTTTAAAGTTTATAAAAGAGTTTGAATAGCAATTTGAGGTTCTGGTCTAAAATAATCAGTAAAAATATTTATTTTACTAAGTTATATCAGTAAGATATCATACATATGTGAGACTTATCATTTATGGCCAAATTATGCACCGTAGGGGCATTTTGGTCATTTCACATATGCTATAAGGGTCAAATTTGGAAATCTGAGTTCAAAACTTTTATTTACTGTTTAATATAAAAATTTATTCATAACATCAGTAGGTAACGAGTCTTAGGTGCCAAATATGGTTTTAAACCATACTATGCGCCTAAATCGCATAAAAGTCGGTATTTGACGGTATTCAGGTTAATTAAGGAAATCTGAGATTTTTATCAGCCTCTACTGTTTAAAATAATTTATTTGATGTATAAAATTGGTAGCAAAAGGTTTGATATGTAGAGGATGTGTAAAACTCTTTTTATTAGCAAAAAGGCGTAACCGTCAATTACCGAGCTTATGCAAGAACCCTATGTTATGATCAGTTTAAAATTTTAAAAAAATTTCTAAAAATCCTAAAATATTATATTATAACAGTGGGTAGAAATTTTGGTGCCAAAAATTGGGTTTAAATAGGATTTATGTCAAAAATGGCATTTAATTAATAAAAAGCCTTCATTTTACGATATCGAGCATAACTCTCATTTCAGACCATAAACTGATGCCAAATCTTTAGGACATACTTAAATATCAGTAATAAAGGTTTTTGTCCTCTCACATTTTCAAAAATCTCGTTTTAATGGTAAAAGGGCATAACGATCAACTTTTAAGCATTTAACGGAAACATGCAATGAACTAGGATTTCTATGGAACCATGTTGTATAACTTCAGAGGGTTATACTAACATATAATATGGTCCTAAAGGAACCCTAAGGCATAATTAAACTAAGCTAAATCGGGTCAGAACTGAAAGTTAAAGCAAAAGTCAACTTTTGCGACTTTCGGTTGCGAACCGAGCCTAAACTCAGAATTGTCGGGTCGAACATGCCTAGACATGTTCAATTAATATTTACCAAGTTATTAAAGTGACAAAACTGATTTCATAGCTTCTACATTATCAGTTATGAATTTTATTTAAAAAAAAACTGACCGTTTGACTTTTATTTTAATTATTTTGACCCGACAATTAACTAAGTAAACGTGGTAACTAGGAGGTGCCCTATTGAGGGTTTAATACCAACCTAATTACGATCACGTAGCCATGTTCGTTGCGAACAATGGCTTGACCGTTTACGGTCTAGCTAAAATTCAAAGCGTTTATCGAAAACGCTTGACTTTTTGGCTTTAAACGCCAAATAAAACATGCTAGTCACGAAAGGACACTTACAATGGTCCCATGGACTGAATAGAGGTTCCAAAAATGCCTAGGATACCCTTTAGAATTGAGAGATAGCAGAAGTGAATGAATTTTGAGTTTTTGAGCAAAAACCCATCTCTATTTATAGAGTTTGGAGAATGGTTAGATGATCAACAAGTGTTGGAAGGGGCCATGAGATGATAACATGTGTCTTACCAGGTTTTAATACCATCAAAGAGCCCATAGATTCGAATTATGAGCACATGGATTTGTTATAAATGGAATACAGCAAGAAAACAAATAAAAAAATAAAAGCTGCAGATCCGGTCGCTGGCGGCCCGCGTAGGCCTCAGGCCCGGCTTTCGCGGCCCGCGTCCGAGGTCTGCCTAGCTCACTTGTTTGCTGCATATGCAGCTTTGGTCCCTGAGTTATGTATATGCTTATATATCTTATATAAACGACATAAGTGGTCCCTCTAACCTTTAAATCAGAAGTATCCAAGTTTAAAACAACTTTTGAAGGTTGACAAGAATAGTCCCTTATACTTTCACTTGATACATAACTTTCAAACTTTACATTAATGACACAATATTTTCTATTTTGTTATGTCATGTTAATACAAGGTACAAAGACCTCTAGCAATTACTCTTAGGCATCCGGGAGTTAGACCGAGCATAGCGAAGTCTTTGGTTTGTTCAAAAAGATCCACTAAAGCATAGTTTCGCAAGTCGTCGCTTTAAGTCCTTTAATCGTAGAAAGTAGCGCGAAATGTCGTTGAATGATATCCAAGACTTCTGTGGCCCATAATGGGTATTCCCAAGCATGTGTTTAATTATTACTATGCTCCTGTTCGCTTAAATGGTCACCAAAAGGCGTAGATTCAAAAGTTGACGCTTTTGGTCCCTCTAATGCGCAAAGTTGCGCATATCATCGTTTAATAGCATCGAAGCCTTATCTAATCCATATTAGGCATTATCGAGAGTATTATTAAACATCACGATGCTTCGGGTTCGTAAAAAGGTCATTCAGAGGTATAATTAAACATATTGACACTTTTAACCCCTTAAACTTGCAAAGTTGCGCGTAACGTCACTTATAGGCATAAAAGCCCTTAATGGCCAACATTGGGCATTCCTGAAAGTGTAATGTATTATCATGAAGCTCTCGGTTTGTTAAAAGGTCACTCAGAGGTAAGAATTAACATGTTGACGCTTTTAACCCTTCGATGCGCAAACTTTCAATTACTTGCGTAAACGGCTACTCTCGATCAACAAGCGGCTCATATGTGAATATGTTTACCGTATACCGTCATTCAGAGGTTTAGTTCAAGCATTTTGACACTTTTAGTCCTTTCGCATTCAAAGTTTTTTGATTCATCGAGAATTGGGAAGAATTCTCAGTGGCATTAGTCAAGGAGCAGATCAACAAACAATTGGAAAGCGAACGGGAAGAGAGATGGATGCATTGGAACTCGTGGCTGCCTGCAAAAATTAATTATTTCACGTGGAGGGTGGGTATCGGAAGAATCCCGGTCAAATTAGAACTGAGGAGAAGAGGAATCGAGTTAGAAAATTACTTATATTCTAGATGCGGAACATCGGATGAATCAATCGGTCATCTCATCAGCGAATGCTCGACGTCCTTATCGGTGTGGAGGAATGTCATCAAATGGCTGAAGATACCTTATGCAGTGGATATCAGTTCATGCGAGAAGGTGTTATCATATGTAGATGGGTTAAAATGATCTATAGTGTGGAAGAAAATCGTGAAACTAGTTATACAAGCGACCATGTGGCACATATGGAAAGCGAGGAATGGAAAAAAGTTTAAAGGCATCACAAGATCAGGAGATAATGTAGTTGATGACATCAAGGTAGGCACATTCTTATGGTTAAAAAGCAGATCGAGTTTGAAAGACTTAGTGTGGGAGAGATGGAAGGATTTCAATATAAGAGATATAGTAAAATAATAGTACAAGTATTGGGGGACTGGTAACCAAGTTGTATGTGTTGATTTTATTTAGTTTGTAATCTTTCGGGTTTTACAGCATATGCTGGCCCTATTCTATAATCATAGAATTTTACCGTTAAAAAAAATCTAAACTAAATCCACAGCCCAAATGAGAACCCATCAACCCAGAGCCCATATCTTTTAGACCTAAATTCTCTCCCCATCCCCTAAATCAACGCCATGGAGGTTACCAGGCTTTAAAAATAGATTGCCCACTTGACATTTATAAAAACATTTATTTATATACACTTCAAATCAGATAGAGGGAAATCGTGCCAGGCAGCTTCCTGACACTTATCCATTGGTTCAGCTAAATTATGAATTTGCTTCATTTAAATTTACATTTTTGCCATTAATTTTTTTTCTCCCAACTAAATCACGATTTTGCCCTCAGTTTAAATCTACAGTTTTGCCATGGTTTTTGTTTTTTTTCCCTATCAAATTATGATTTTGCCCCCAATGTAAAATTATAGTCAAGATTTTGCCCGGTGTAATTTTTATTTGTGTCAGGCGTCTGCCTGACACACACTCATTTGTCCTGAAAAATTTCAATTTGCCCCCAGTTTAAAATTATAATCTTTCCATCGTTTTAGTTTTATTCAAAGCAAAAGTATAGTAGTGTTTTGTTTTAATTGGTTAACTCGATGTAATATTTTTGAGATCGTGTTATGAGTAGTATGTACGAAGTTACCAAAACATAGACGTACATATTATGCGAAAGAAATATTCGGCTTAGTGCCCCATAACGCGGGCAAAGCAAAAACTAGTATATGATGGGATTGAACCCTACCAGAGGAACAGATAATTAAAGCCAAAACTGGATCAGAGCAGTGGATCCAGAATAAGCAGATGTTACATACAAGTCTCTCCCCTTGAAAGTGGTTTCAACATCTGCTGACCTCCTATCTACTAATCGTACAAGCTACTGACCGTCAAACTGCTGCTCAAGTGAAGACCTGATGAAAGACTAAAGCTCTGCTGTTCAATCTACTGCCTTGAGTCAAGCATTGCTGATCCGGACAAGTACTGCTGGGTTCACAGCAGTGGAGGATGTAGCAGTTGTTTATTCTGTCTTTATGTAATGTAATGTAATAAGCAGTAGTTTAGTATAGCAGTGTTTGTATAGATCAGAGGTTAGAGTTTGTTAGGAGGTTAGATGTCACTTTCATGGTGACGTCAGCTTAGATGCTCAGTGGTTTGCTAGTGCCTATAAATAGAACAGTGCTCTGTACTGTTCTATTAGCTCTTTGCAACATCGTCTTCTTTGCACGAACAAACACTGAGCTCTGGGCTGAGGGGGGGAGTTTGTATTCAATCATTGCAATTGTAATCGTAATTGAAATAAATTCAATCTTTCGGTTCATTGTGAAAAATTGTTTGATCAAAGCATTACTCTCGTTTGATTGTATGCAAAGTTTGTTTCCATCTTAATTCTGCTGCACAACTCATTCATTTCCATCTTAATTTCAAACGTAAAATACAATCAAAACCAAAACTCAGATCCAACAATTGGTATCAGAGCTAGGACAGTCAAATTTGATTTAACAATCATTTTGACATAAATAGTTCAGCTCAAAATCGTTGATATCGATAGGTTGTTCGTTTTTGTTGAAAAACAGAGCAAGGTTTAATCACCATTAAAGTTGATTAATCAGTGTCTGTAAAACAACCAAGATGACGTCACAATCACAAGATGATAAGAATAATGTTGGCTCATTTTTTAAACCACCCATGCTTAAACGTAATGAATACAAACATCTGGGAGAGAAGGATGGGACACATCCTTGCTCAACAGAACACTGGATGTTGGAGGTCTGTTGTTTTTGGTCCCCCATGTTCCTATGGTGCCAAGTGCTGAGGATCCAAAGAAGTTCGTACCAAAACCTTATGAAAACTATACTGAAACTGATTTTCAAAAGTTCGAACTCCGATGACAAAGCATTTAGCATCATAGCATCTGCATTACCAAATGAGATCTATGCTGGACTGTTACATTGCAACAGTGCCAAAGAGCTATGGGATGCATTGAAGGAACAGTTTGGGGGAACCGAAGAAGTTATTGAAAACAATAGGGAGATTCTGAATCAGCAGTATGAAACCTTCTGTCACATTAAGGGTGAAACATTGACCCAATAGTTTGAACGTTTTAGTTGTCTCATCAGTGAGCTAAGGCTTGTTAAGGTTGAATTTCCAAAATCAACACAAAATAGCAGGTTTCTTAGATCGCTACCTGATAAATGGGACGCAATTGCATTTGTGACTAGAAACTCTGTTGAGTTTAAAGATCTGACCCTGACCCAACTTCATGGTAGACTCCTGACCTATGAAAGGGAGTTGAACCAGAAAAAGAAGTTGCAAGAGTCTAGAAAAGCTACTGATGATTACTCATTCGGTAGCACAGCTCTTCTGGGTCAGGAAGAATCTGGTAGCAATAGTAAGGAACATGGTTATGATCATTTCATTGATATAACAGCTGGTGGGAACTTTACCAACCCTGATCCTCACTATGTAAACTATGCATTTACAGCTAATGAAAACCAGATGTCAGATAATTTGTGCTTTGAACTCAATGATTTACAACATTTTGATCCCACTGACTTAGAAGAGATGGACATTCTGCACCAATTGGCTTTGCTCAGTGTTAGAACTAGCAAATTCTACAAAAGAACAGGGCGAAAATTCCCAGGTTTACATGGGAATCTAAGGGTTGGGTTGGATAAATCGAAAATCAAGTGTTACAAGTGCAATAGGCTAGGTCATTTCGCTAGGGAATGCAGGAGTCAAACTACTGGTCCTATAATCACTCATCCTAGCTCAAACCCTAGACCTCAAAATCAAAGCACTGTGCACTATACCCAATATACCCCTGCAGTTCATGTTAACACTGCTCATTATGATGCGGCCCCTGTGCCTGTGCATTATGTCCAAACCACTATTCCACAGATTCAATTTGTTCAAACCCCTGTCCCCAAGGCACAAGTGCAATCTGTTGCACCTCAAACAGCTGCTCCAGCAGTGGTACAACCAGATCAGCAAAGCTTTTTCACTCAAGGCTTTGTTGACTGGAACAGCATGCCTGATGAGCTTGGTGATGAAAATTTTGCACTCTATGCTTCTAATGAACCTTTTAATGATGAATTTTGTTTGATGGCATTAGAGTCAATACCAGAGGGGATTGAAACTGAAGGTGAATAGCTAAGTGATGAAACAGTGGATGAGGTAACTGAAGCAGTTGTTAATGCAGTTGCTGGTGAATTGCTGCTGGGAGAAAATTCAGAAACCCTGATTGAACCACTGACAGACCCATGGTCCAAAGAGGACAAAGAAGAAGAGGAAGAAAAGAGAGCAGGTGAGAAGGAAGTAAGAGCTGATGATGAAGAAAATCATCAATGTGATTGTGCAATGATGGCTGCTGCCAAGGTATCTCCTCAAGTTCTTGAAAAACTGTGTTCTGACAATTGCATTATTGCTTTTGCTAACATCAAAGAGGTAAATGAAAACCTTCGGAATAAAATCTTAACTGATGAAGTCAAATTTGAAAGTTCTTTAAAAGAACTTAAAAACAAATTGACTGAAAAAGAGAAAGAGATCAGCAGTCTTAAAGAAGAGCAAAGCATAACCAAAACTCAACTCCAAACTATGGTAGAAAAATACCAAGTTTGCAAAAAGGAGTTGGAGTCCACCCAGATCACCTGTGAAAAATGGGTGGAATCATGCAAAGGGTATGAGGTTATGCTTGAAAAACATATTAAAAGCAATGTAAAATTTGGTGTTGGTTATAGAAAACATGATGATGAAAACACTGCTTTTGAAAAATCTGTTCAAACCACTGATGTAACCACTGAGGTCATCCCCACAAACAAGAATGGCCAAGAAGTGAAAATCACTGATAAACTTGGAAATAAAATCACACTTGACAGACCAATGGGATCCTCTACTTTTGAGGAGCTTGAAAATTATCAGTTTAAACCAAAATGGTCTGATGAGTGTGATATTCTTGAAAATTTCAAGCCCATGGACTTTACATCAACTGATGGTGTTAAAGCTCCAAAAGCTAAAGTCATTCCTCTCAAGGACATCCCAACAGAGGTTAAAACCTCTGCTGCAAAGGAGTCCGAAAAGAGAAAGAAGAAAGAAAAGATCAATAACCTGTTTTGTGAATTCTGTGAGAAAAGGAATCATCTAACAAAAGACTGTTTCCATTTAAAAGCTTATGATTTGAACAAAACAAGTGTCATTGTTCCAGCTGAAAGCTGCATTGTTTGTGGTAAAACAAACCACAAAACTCAAGCATGTGTGTATCTCAAAAACTTTGATGTAAAAAAGAATGAGTACATTGCTAAAACATCCTTGAGTCCATCAACATCATCTGTCAAATTCACCAAGAACCAACCACTGTTTGTGCCAGTTCAAACAGCTGTCACAAAACAACTGAACCAAACATCTGTCAAAAGAGATGTTCAGGTTACTGATGCACCCCCTGCCAATCAGTTCAGAAAAGGCAAGGAAAAACAGTATTACCAAAGGATTCCACACGTTTATGAGGC
Organism: Helianthus tuberosus; assembly: GCA_030545235.1. Classification (NCBI taxonomy): domain Eukaryota; kingdom Viridiplantae; phylum Streptophyta; class Magnoliopsida; order Asterales; family Asteraceae; genus Helianthus; species Helianthus tuberosus. The sequence goes on along the minus strand of CM060410.1, from coordinate 146,116,628 downwards.
CTACAAAAGGCCCTCTAAACCTAAAGTGAACAGGCATCCTTTCGGGTACCAACAGGTGATTGGTCAAGACCCCCAACAGTGGTTAGCAAGAAACAGTACTAAAACTGTCCAAACCCCTGACCTAACCACTGTCCATCAATGTGCATCCATCCCAGACACTGTTGAGACCCCATCCAAAGCCTTATTGGCTTTGGAAACCCTAATGAACTAATCCTTTTACTTCATGTGCAGGGAGCTTCTGCCTGTTTAGATAGCCTTTGGTATGTTGATAGTGGAGGCTCCAGGCACATGACTGGATGTAAAGCCCTACTCAAAGATTTCAAAATTCATGGAGGGGGTGATATATCCTTTGGGAATAACAGTAAAGGAAAAGTTCTGGGGTCTGGTACAGTACAGTCTGGAAATGTAAAATTTGAAAATGTCAATCTGATTGACAATCTGAAATTCAACCTCCTGAGTGTTTCACAAATGAGTGACAAGGGTTATGGGTCATTCTTCACAAAGGAGTGTTGTAGGATTGTTGGACCAGAAATGGTCAAAAAGATTGAAGCAATAATAAAAACTGGTCAAACAAAACTTGTTGCTCAAAGAAGTGGCAATGTTTATGTTGTTGATATGTCAAAAGAGTGTCCCAGAGCTGATGCCTGTCTGTTCTCAGCTGCCTCTAACAAAGAGACAGAACTTTGGCACAGAAGACTGGGGCACACAAATCTTAAGACAATCACTGAAATTTCAAAAAATGGTTTGGTAAGAGGCCTACCACAAAAATTGTTTTCATGTCCTGAACATTGCATTTCCTGTTTAAAAGGAAAACAACATAAAAGTTCTTATAAGTCCATTGAAGAGTCCAAAACAACCCAGTGTTTGCAAATGCTACACATGGATTTGTTTGGCCCAGTTCAAGTCATGAGTCTCAAAAAGAAAAGATATTGTTTGGTTATTGTTGATGACTTTTCTAGGTTTACATGGACTTTCTTTTTACACTCAAAAGATAAGACTGCAGGCATTTTGCAAGACTTTGTGACACAGGTTGAAAAGCAATTTGACCTTCCAGTGAAAAGCTTCAGGAGTGACAATGGCACAGAATTTAAAAATAAGGAGTTGGATGCCTTCTGTGTGAAGAAAGGGATTGTAAGGCAGTACAACATCCCTAGAACACCAGAGCAAAATGGGGTAGTTGAAAGAAAGAACAGAACTTTGATTGAGGCTGCCAGAACCATGCTTGCTGATTCAGGTTTACCATTAACTTTCTGGGCAGAGGCAGTAAACACTGCTTGCTATGTCCAGAAAATAGTTTTAATAAACCCCAGACACAAAAAGACTGCTTATGAAATTCTGTGTAAAATCAAACCACTGATCTCATACTTCAAGGTGTTTGGCTGCCCATGCTTTATTTTGAACTTAAAAGATTCCATTTCAAAATTTGCAGCCAAAATTGATTGTGGTTATCATCTGGGGTACTCAACCACTGCCAAGGCCAACAAAGTGTTTAATACACGGACCAAGGCCGTGGAGGAGACTTTGAATGTAAAGTTCAATGAACTTTCATCAATGAAAATTCCAGCAAATCCTACAGATCTGTTTGATCTTGATAAATTCACTTTTGAAAATATTGCTGTCAAGACTAACAGTGCAGGTCCATCAGAGGATTCAACACCAGACTATGGGTATGAAATCATCATCCCTCAAAGGTCTGCCAAAATGGGAAGAGCATCAGATGTTCAAAACAGCTGTCAAAGCTCAACCACTGCTACCTCAACAGTTGTTGACCAAAGTAGCCCATCAACCACTGCTTCCACATCCTCAAACACTGCTGACAAAAGTCCCCAAACAGTGGATAAAAGTCAGCATGTGTCCACTTCATTACCTCCCATTCCACCACCTTTTGAAGCCACTGCTGGATCATCAAAGTCCCCAGCAGTGGTTAGCTCAGATGATACACATTTGCAGCCTTCACCAACAAATGCCATCATACCATACCAAGGAGATTTAATCTTCTTGAGATCTCATCCACATGATCAAATCATTGGCAACATAAATGAATGGGTGCTCACAAGAAGCCAAACCCAAAACATTTGTCTTTTTGCTGGTTTTCTATCACTCCATCAGCCAGTTAAGTACCAAGAGGCACTGAAAGACAACAGCTGGGTAGAAGCCATGCAAGAGGAGCTCCAATAGTTTAAAAGACAACAAGTATGGGAGCTTGTACCACTACCAGAAGAGGTTAGTCCCATTGGCATAAAGTGGGTCTTCAAGAACAAAACTGATGAAAGGGGTATTGTTGTCAAGAATAAAGCCAGGCTTGTGGTTCAAGGTTACAGACAGGAAGAGGGGATTGACTATGATGAAAATTTTGCCCCTGTAGCAAGATTGGAAGCTATAAGACTGTTCCTGGCCTTTGCTGTCAACCACAACATGAAGGTGTTCTAAATGGATATCAAAAGTGCTTTCCTCTATGGTACAATTCAAGAAGAGGTGTATGTATGTCAACCTCCAGGTTTTGAGGATCCATTTTATCTAGATCATGTCTACAGGCTGAACAAAGCCCTGTATGGCCTGAAATAAGCACCAAGGGCCTGGTATGAAACTCTTTCCACCTTTCTACTCTCAAATGGTTTCAAAAGAGGTACCATTGATAAAACACTGTTTCTAAAATGGAGAGGAAAGGATTTAATGATTGTCCAAATTTATGTGGATGACATTATTTTTGGAAGCACATGCAACAAAAATGTGTGAAGAGTTTAAGGAACTCATGACAGCTGAGTTTGAAATGAGTGCAATGGGTGACCTGCAATGCTTTCTTGGTCTCCAAGTTCAGCAAATGCAAAATGGTACTTTCATTCATCAAAGCAAATATGCAAAAGAACTTTTAAACAAATTTGATATGAATGATTGTAAACCATGCAGCACACCCATGGCAACAAATAAGCTTGTCATGTCTGATGAAAAGGATGAGCTGATTGACCAAACTCTATATAGAAGCATGATTGGGTCTTTATTGTACCTAACTGCATCTAGGCCAGACATCATGTTTGCAACATGTGTTTGTGCAAGAAGTCAATCAGCCCCTAGAAAATCCAATCTTATTGTTGTAAAAAGAATATTCAGATACATAAAAAGTGCTCCCACACTTGGTATCTGGTATCCAGCTAATGGGAATATCAAGCTTTCAGGATTTTCAGACAGTGACTTTGCTGGATGTAACACCACAAGGAAGTCCACATCAGGAGGGTGCCAGTTTCTAGGTGATTGCTTAGTTTCATGGCAAAGCAAAAAGCAAGTAGCTGTTTCAACATCCACTACTGAAGCTGAATACATTGCTGCTGCAAGCTGTACAGCCCAACTCCTGTGACTTCAAAATCAGCTGCTGGATTTTGGTATCACTGCCTTAAAGACACCACTCATGTTGGATAGCCAGGCATCAGAAAATATCATCAAAAATCCAGTTTCCCATTCAACCACCAAACACATCGACATCAGACATCACTTTGTGAGGGATTGCTATGAAAAAGGTTTGATTTCTCTGCATCATGTTCCAACTAAAGACCAGCTGGCAGATGTGCTTACAAAAGCATTAGATATTGCCACCTTTGAAAGCTTGGTCTCTAGAATTGGCATGCTAAACATGGAATAACAAGCAAAATCTTGTTTTTCTGTGAATAAAAGCATTAAAATGTTTTCAGAAAATAAAAAATCCATCCTTAAAAATAGCTAAAAATGAAATTTTCATTAAAATCCTTAAAAGTCTGCCATAACCATTGATTGTTCAAAAGTCTGGTCTACTTCAAAGTCTATCCACTGTTGAAAGCCATCCTCTGTCCTCTTATTTCCTTGATAAACTCTGTTGTTCAAAAGCAGTGTCTTATACATTGATATGCTATCCACTGATAGTGAAAATCATCCACTGCTTTCATTATACCGTTGTAATCACTGCCTTCATCAGTAACTTTCATAAAAGTACTGTCCTTCATTTCTTCAGAGTTTGGCATGTGGGCAGTACATAGTGGTCAGTACTTTTGTAACCGCTGCCACGTCAGCCTTCACTTTTTCCTCTATAAAACCCCCACTTCACACCAAAACAGGGTTTTACTGTCGAATTGAATTCTCAAAAATTCTTTTCTCAAAGCAGTTTTTCTTCACATTCCTTCACAAATTTCTTCGAGAATCATCTCCAAAATGACTAAATCGAAGCCATCTGCAAAACCCACTTCCAAATCATCGTCGAAAGCGGCCTCTCAAAAGGTCAATACCACTGAAATCCCACACAAACCATCTCACAATCTTCTGGGTCTTCTCACAAAACCCGGCACCACAGATGCTTTCGACTCCATCATCGCCAAAATGGCTAAATCAAAGTACAAAACTTTGTTAACAGCCGATGCACCAATTTACTTAGCAACCCAACGAGAGTTTTGGAAAAACGCAACCCTTGACAAACAAGGTGAAACTGTGGTAGCCATTAACTCCTCTTTAAAGGGTAAAGCTATTCAAATCACGCCACAATATATATCAGAAGTCTTTAAACTCGAGGATCAGCAAGGTAAAACTTTTTTCCCTAAAAACGAGTTAAAAATTGACTTCATTGAGAGAGGGTATGCAGACACAATGATGAAGAAAGCTACCTTACAAAAAGGTTTCTTTCCTTCTGCAACAAGGTTTTTATTCCATACCCTCCTAATGTGTGTTTCAAACAAAACCACTTCTTTTAATGAAATACCATTAAAGATTCAAAATCTGGGATATGATATTCTTCAAGAAGAAAATTTTAATTTTTCTCGGGAAATCTTTAATGATCTGGTTAACAATGTTGAAACAAAATCATTCTTACTGTTTCCAAGGTTTTTAATTTATTATTTTGAAAAGAAATTCAGTAAGGATGATATTGCTGCAATAAACCAAGGTGAATATTTTCAAATGCACAGCTTAACTGCTGAAACTTTTACAAGAATGTTAACACCTTGCAAAACACAAGCAGAGGTGCCTGAGCAGAATTTAGCATCTACCACTGCTCCTCAGGTATCTGCTGCTGAGCCCACTTCTCAAGGTGATCAAAGTAGCCGCACAACTGCTTTGAAACCCACACCTAAAATCACCAAAAAGCCACAGAAAAAGAGAAATAAAAAACCCCCCAAACCAATAAAAAAGGCAACTCTGGAGGATGAGATACCAGAGCTAATGCCTGTGACAACACAAAAGTCACAAGAAACCACTGCTGCTTCTTCCTCACAGCAGTTGGTACAAATATCTCAACCCATAACCGAAACTCCTCCTACTTCTTCTCAAAAAGAACAGGTTGTACAAATAGGGACTCCACATTATGATGCTTTGGAAACACTCGTTTCCATCATCCACAGCCCAATTCCCGGGGCAAATCCTCTTTCTACACTAAACATCACATCCACAATTCCCCCACCAACTAAACTTCTGTTGGATGCAATCGATTTGAACCAGGCACTAACCAGTCCTTCTCAATCACCTATTAATGAGAATATACCTCAACAAATGACTGGGTATGATGTATCAATCCTTGCTAACCCACCAACACAACCTGAGGAGGTTACACCCCTTGAGTTACAAGTAACTCTTGGTGGTATTCCAAGTGAAGCAGCCACTACAAATGTTGAACCCACTGGTTTACATTTGGACAGTGGTTACATCAATAAGACTTCCTTGGAGGCAATTCCTTACATAGCACCTCTGCCAACCACCAATGGATTTATTTTTACCACTGGCAACATCAAAAAGTTGTCAAGTGTTGAAGGAAGAAGACCCCAGTACCAAGAAAAAGGGGCATCAGTGGTTAATGTTTGGAGTACACTCCCTACCTCAACCACTGATAAAACCACTGCTAGTGGGAAATCAGATGATCCCATTAAATTGGGTGATGGTTTAAAATATTTGGAATTGACGGAACGTGTTGATAAACTGGATACTTCAGTTGCAGATATCAAAGAGATGCTGCAACAGTTGTTGACAGTACAAAAGATGCAATCCACTGTTGTTCCACCTCAAGCACCTGCTCCACCACAAGCATCTGCTACAAATGAGCTCTGGAACCTCTTTCAACCTTTTCTCCAACAACAAAAAGAAATGGCTGATCAGCAACATGAACTACATGTCAAAAAGCTGAGAAACATAATGGAGTCTAGGTACAAGAACACTCAAGCAAATATTAAGGCAATCATGGCCCATTTATTGGAAACCACTGGCACTGCTCCTCCAACAGTACTTTTCATTGATCAACTTCCCCCAGATAATGCCAAAAAGGGGGAGAAAATTCAGGAGTGGAAGAAGAAGGGAATAGATGATGGTCTTTACATTGAACCAGAAAGGGATGCCATGACCAGAAAAATTCCTGTACCAGATGGTAGTAAAAAGGTTGATGCTACCCAAGAAGCACTTGATGAAGGAGTAGCAAGTGTAAAAAGGGATCGAGTGGCAAAGGATATTTCAAGGTGGAATGAGGAGAAAAGAGCTTTCATGGAGCTGTATGCGCAGGGTTGTTCTGGGTCAAAGGATACTAAAAATCCTAAGCCAAAAAGGAAACCTAAGTCCATCCCATCCAGAATTCCAAAGCATATTCCAAAACCATCATCCAAAAGCCAACAACATCAAACCTCCATCCAAACAGCTGTTGTAACTCCTGCTGTATCAACTACTGCTGGTACTTCAGAGGTTTCAACATCTGTTATCACTTCAACACACACACAACCACTGCCTTACCACCACCACAATCACCTCCAAAACAACCTCACCACCATCACCTCCAGCCAAAAAGCAGAAGATAACAGATGTTACAACATCTGCTGTAATGACAACAGTGGTTGAAACACCAGTTGTTTCAACAGCTGTTAGTCAATCACAAACCACTGCCACCCAATCTACCACCACTGTTCCACCCAAAACATCATCAGTCCCTCCTCAAACAAAAAGGAGAAGGCTAATCCTTAAGATGATGATTATTCACCACCACCACCAACATCTTCAAAATCCTTGTCACTTGTCACAATTCCAAAACCCATACCTCTCTCTTCAGCTCAAATTCTAAAGCCATTACCTCCTGCTGGTGTCTCATTTCCTCTGGAACTCATTGCAGTTAGGGAAGAAATCAAATCCTTTTACTATGAGGATGACCCAGCTAAAAGGAGTTTGCCATCAGTTGAAGGATATCCCAGGCCTAACAATATCGAAGAATATTTGAAACTCAAGGCCAAGCAAGCAGAGGATATCGCAATCAGAAACAGACAAGGGAAATCTGATAGAGAATTTCAGCAAAACTATCAGTTTCTACTCACACAGGTCAGAGCTATGGAGCAATTTGCCAAAAATGTATGTCAGCAAATCTCAGAAAGGGCAGATGAGTCCTTGAGAAAAGACTACATTGAGAACATCATGACCTACAAGAAATACAAGGGGGAGAAACACATGTACAAAAACTGGACCATTCCTGAGCTTGAAAAAGAGGCTGCCAGGATTCAAGAAATGATAAAAAATAAGGTCAAGCAGACTCGTCCTGAAAAGTTCAAACAGTTTGAAGCTGATAAGGCATTAGAGTTGAAGAGAATGAAAGAGGAGCTGATAGCAGCTGATTATGGGTCAAAGAATTCTGTGTCAAAGTGGGGAGAAGATAGGGTCAGAGCTACCTACAAAAAGTTGGAGGAACTTAGAAAGAAAGACCCAATAGTTCCTAAAAAGCCTGACTACTCCAAAGCAGAGGTCTCAAAAAGACTACCAAAGCTGCAAATCAAAAGAACCATTGCTCCAGCTGGTGCTGCCATCTACAAAAGAAGGAGCCAAAACCAGTCAGGGGCTGAAACAGTTGAAGATCTAAAAGCTGGAAATGCTGTTGTAAAAGAGGGCATTAGATTAATGATGAAAGAAGATCTTGAACTGGAACAATCTGCAAGTACTGCTCAGCCAGTCATGAATAGGCCAGCATCTCCAAACTCCTCTTCAAATAAAAATCTCCCAAGAAACCCACCAGGCTCAAAAGTACTAAAGTGGGAAACTGACAAACAGACCCATGTACTGACTATGTTCAGGTCTGATGGAGAAGTGAAGAAAATATCAAGGGAACAAGCACTTGGCCTAAGTCTTGAAGATTTGCAGGATCTCCTTGATCTTCCACTTAGCAGGGATGATGATGACACAGATGCCTTAACCTTTGAGCTACAACTTAAAGGGAAAATAATGGAACTGTTAATGAGGCAATAAAGTTCCACAATAATGAAGAGTTTTGGCATTATCTGTTCCAGGGGGAGATTGTTGGGATTGAACACCCTACCAGAGGAACAGATAATTAAAGCCAAAACTGGATCAGAGCAGTGGATCCAGAATAAGCAGATGTTACATACAAGTCTCTCCCCTTGAAAGTGGTTTCAACATCTGCTGACCTCCTATCTACTGATCGTACAAGCTACTCACCGTCAAACTGCTGCTCAAGTGAAGACCTGATGAAAGACTAAAGCTCTGCTGTTCAATCTACTGCCTTGAGTCAAGCACTGCTGATCCGGACAAGTACTGCTGGGTTCACAGCAGTGGAGGGATGCAGCAGTTGTTTATTCTGTCTTTATGTAATGTAATGTAATAAGCAGTAGTTCGTATAGCAGTTTTGTATAGATCAGAGGTTAGAGTTTGTTAGGAGGTTAGATGTCACTTTCATGGTGACGTCAGCTTAGATGCTCAGTGGTTTGCTAGTGCCTATAAATAGAACAGTGCTCTGTACTGTTCTATTAGCTCTTTGCACGAACAAACACTGAGCTCTGGCTGAGGGGGAGTTTGTATTCAATCATTGCAATTGTAATCATAATTGAAATAAATTCAATCTTTACGTTCATTGTGAAAAATGTTTGATCAAAGCATTACTCTCGTTTGATTGTATGCAAAGTTTGTTTCCATCTTAATTCCGCTGCACAACTCATTCATTTCCATCTTAATTTCAAACGTAAAATACAATCAAAACCAAACTCAGATCCAACATATGACAAATAATAAAACAATTTATCCTTGATTCATAGTATCATTTACTTAATATTTTAACACAATAGTTTACGTGATATAATCCATTATTATTATATTATATTATACATATTAAAACAAAGTAATGATGAATAGTAAAATATTATGTATTTATTTATATACTATTATTTAATTATACATATTAAAACAAAGTAATGATGAATAGTAAAATATTATGTATTTATTTATATACTATTAATTTGCAATAAGTGAGTGCATTGGTAAGTTGTAAGTTGTGCATTAAGAGTTTGTGTTGCAAGGTGTTATTGTACATTTATATTGTTTGGTTGTAAATTGTGCTTAAGTGCTTGTACCTTATTCAAATAATGGTTTCATGGTTTCATTACCTTACCAAATTCAATTTGTTTTGTATGCATGTATGGTTGTAAATTGTGGTTAAGTGGTTGTACCCTAATCAAATAATCGTGTCATTATCTTACCATATTCAACCAGTTTGATCCATTCAAAGTTGTGTTGTTTTATTTGTAAATTATTATTATTTATAATAATCTAATTAATTTAGCCAAAATCTTTTATAAATATAATTTGCAACATATTGATGCAATGGTTGTTGTAATGTATGCATTATGGTTTGTATAGTGGTAATGATATATATTATATATAGATTACGATGAACCTGTCAAACGAGAAAAAATAGACGCGGGTTCATCGTAACGCGCGAGTCCTAGATCAACTTACTTATTTTATTCTATGTTTTATGTTTCGGTTTAATTTCTTCGCATTAACACGCCGCAAGCAACTTCAGTGCCGGTGGTCGCTGACAGTAGTGTGGAATTAGTGCTCGCCCCCGCCGCAACACGGGGGTGCTTAATACTAGTTGTTTACTTAAATCCAACATATACGAAAAAAAAAGGATAAGACTGTGGTTTTTATCACTTTCATCTAAATTTTTTTCCTCGTATTATCGTCTCAGTGGTTCAAAAAAACTTGTTGTTTTCATCCACTTCGCTAACTCCAGCCAACTTTTATTGACAAGCGAGGAATATTTATGTCTTTTTACTTGATGTACAACTTTTTAAACAACATTTACAAAGTTTATTATAGATCGATACCCTTGGCGAGTTCCACAACGATTCAGCAACAACATCACCGCAACAATGGCGAGTTCCAACGATTCAGCAACAACATCACCACAACAATGGCGAGTTCCACGACGTTTCAGCAACAACATCACCACAGCAATCGTGAGTTCCACCGATGATTGATGTGCCACCACAATCTTTTTTCAAAAAACCTATGCACCAACGGACCTGGACCGGGACCGTGGCCGGGACCAAGGAGTTTGCCCCGAAGGCCCTCATTTTGAATATATTGGTTGTCGGTTGTTTTGTCCGTTTATCTTCGGAGCTATGGCTTCCCTTGTATCTCAAATCCCAACTGCTACGTTAATTCCATGAATCGAAACAATGGAATCTGAGAGTAAATTATGGGGAGGGATTTAATCAAAATCAACCCAGGGATTTGGTATTGCAGTTCTTTTTTTATCCACTATTGATTATAGTCTTTAGTGGGTGAAAAAATATATATATAGATTTATAATCTTGTTTGGGTAAGGTGTTCAACCTTTGTAATTTGAAAGAAGAAATCTGACAATTTTTTATTTGAATGATGACGGTGATTGTGGAGGACACTATGCGTATGTTTGGGAAAATAGATGGTGGCTGGAAGCTGATGGTTGGTGGCTAAAAGCTGTTGGCTGAAAGATGGTAACTATAGTTGTAACTTTTAATAAAATGTATTTAGGTAGCTGTAACTTTTAATAAAATGGACATAATTAAAAAAACATAACTAAAAACTTCATTATCTTTAAAGGTTAAAATAATCATTTTTTCCCTAACAGCTTGTAGCTCCTTCTAAACGCTACTAGTAGGAGCGTTCAACCAAAAGCTTCAAGCTCCTAAGCTAAAAGCTTCAAGCTCGTTCAACCAAACAAGACTTTTTATTTAGTATGAGGTTTTTTCTTAAAAGCTTAAAGCTTCTAAAAGCTCCATGCCAAACATACATCTATAGTCCTCAACGTTTGATGAAATGAGTAATTTAATTTTGTGAGGAAAATGCTCGGATAGTCCCTGTGTTTTGATGAAATTTCATCTATAGTCCCTATCTTTAAAAAAATACATATATTGTCCTCAACTTTTGCACACTGGTTCCTTGGATATTCCATGATATGGATAGAGTTAGTTTTTAATGTTAAGTGAATGTGAAATGACAAAAATGCCCTTACTATTAACAAAATAATAAAAGTGTAATTAATCATTTAATAAAATAAAGTGGACCCCACTTTTTTTAATCATAAAACACCCCCAACCCCCACCCTCACCCCCACCTGCCGTCTTTCTCCGGCTAACCAAAATCTCCGGCCACCATACATCTGCAATACGACAAAAGTAGTGTAGTAGTAATAGTAATAGTAATACTAATAATAATTGTAATAATAATAATCCCGTAAATTTTCAACAAAATTCTCTCATTTTTGTTGTAAAAAGTTATTGATTGCCTCTATGCTTTTCTAGCCTGGAGTCCCTTCCAAATACAAATCTTCTTCTCTAGTTGCCTATCACCAAGAATCTTGTACACCAACTCACGAGTTTGCTGCATATCACAATCAATTTTTCAAGGTATCGAAAAGAAGATTAAACAAGAAGATAAAGCAAAGAGAGATAAACAAAATAGTACCTAGCATACACATAGTACCAAAGCCAGTAGGTAATGTGACGTGTGCGTATATATACATAATTTTGCAATGAAATTACACACGATTTGGTTTTAAAATTATAAAAGTGATTATTACTTTTACATCAAAACACACACGAAAGTGGCAAGTGTACCCCGTCATATATGTAGTAAAGTATCGGTAAGAACCAAGTATCGATCCAAGGAAATGGGCGGAGAAATAATACTAGACCTTTGTCACTAAACTACCGGTAAAAACATAAGTTTTTTTATTTTTAATAAACTAAAGTAAGCATAAACAAATACTTATAAAACATAGTAGAAAATAGATAAATAGCCTTGCTTAATACACAACCAAAGTATGTCAACTAAGTCGGTTTTGGCACTAGAAGCATTCGGTCAATTTTCCATTTTAAGACAATTAGTATCCCTTTCGGGAATCCTAACATGACAATCATTCGGAAAGCTAAAACGATAAACACACTTTAACCACCTAAAATTGTTCTTTAACGTGCAATTGATAAATGTCTATGAAAATCTCTTAAAAATAAGTTAGTCATCCGTTAGGAGTTTTCTAACCGCACTTAATCAAGGAAAGCGACACCGATAAACACAATGCAACCACCAAGACAAGCATAAACTAGATTAAATCACAACCGAGTTCATTTTACAAATCTTACACATAAATTCACCAAGATAGCAATTTTGGCCTAAACTACTAACTAAGTTAACAAATCATGGCAAGAATTCATAACGACACCATTTAACCCGTTTAGGTCCTTACGTGACGGCAAGCTTTCTTGATTAACAATAATTACATTTTATTAAATCACTAACCATTTCTAGTATCATGATGCACACATTTAAACCAAGCTAAACTAGTTAACCAAGTTCAAAGTTTACTAATACAAGATTAATTAAGCTTCATTTTTCAACTATCTTAACTAACCAAATACTAATCATCCAACACAATTACTTATAATCAAGAAATCAATATCAATAACAAGGTTGCAAACTAATCATCAAATATTAACATAGAAAATACTTCAAAATGTCATTACAAACAAAGATTAACACACTAATGGTTATAATCAAGCAAGGGATTGTAGTGTTTTTGCCCAAAGGCTACAATAATACATAAACATTAATCTAAATGCTTGAAAGATTAACAAAATCATGGAAAGATTAGAAAACCAAACCATAAACAAGCATAAGATTAAGAATCCGGATAGTAATCGAGCTAAACGGGACAATGTGGCTTGAATCCGGGTGAAAGCTAACGCCTCCGGAGCCTGAAAATCGCCTGAATTGCTCTCCAAAATTCCAGAGTTCCGAGCAGAATGTTTCTGCAGGTTTTTTTATATTTTTTCGATCTCGCACGGTCGTGCACTTTATGGCACGACCGTTCACTTTTTTCATTATTGAAGTTACTGTGCACCATACCGCATGACATCATGAGATCTTAACCAGATTCGATCTCGCACGGGCGTGCCATGGGGTGCACGGCCGTGCATCACCTAGATGGGCCTTGTTGTCGCATCCGCACGGGGGTGCATCACCGAGATGGGCCTTGTTGTCGCATCCGCACGGGGGTGCCACCAGTCGCACGGGGGTGCATCACCGAGATTTCGTTGCACTCTTGATCGCACTGGGTGTGCAACGCCGAGCTGAGCTTTGTTGTCGCATCCGCACGGGGGTGCCACCAGTCGCACGGGGGTGCAACTTGCCCAGGTCAGAATTTTCCACAGAATGTTCGCAGTTCATTCGTTTCGCCCGGAAAATCCTCGTTTTCACTATCATCTTGTCTGGTATGCTGTCTTAGGCCTGTAAACAAAAGTATACCTGATTAAGTATCTGAATAACGGTTTTACGGCCGAAACGCATAAAATGGGGATAAAATGGGGGACTAAAATATGTATAAATTGGTGAATATCATAATGTGACCCATTAACACCCAATTCCCAGGAAGTTGTACTGTAGTTTGTTCACCACCTTTTTTTTTTGAAAAGAGAACTGTTAGTGCATACATCTGTCGACTTCGTCTTGTATCGAGTCTTAGTCTTAGAATGTTAGATTAGGGCACATTGTACGATATTTCTCGAGAAAGTTGATTTCACATATATGGACATGTCCATATGTGGGAAACCTAGAAGATGGTTTCGCTTATATGTACAATGGGGGTTTCGCTTTTATGGACATGTCCATATGAGCGAAACCTAGTCCCTATAAATACCTCAAGAACGAAATCATTTGTGAGTGTTCTTGTTTTCCATACCGAGGTGCTGCCGGTGTGAGATTTGATTGTAAACACTGTAATATCAATCAAAAGTGTGTTTAAAGTGAAGATCTAGCTGTTTCTACGTTGGTTACTTGTTTTTCGCACCTGTAACTGATCGAGACTCCTCTGATAGACTCGTTCGGGTCAGAATACAATCCTACAAGTGGTATCAGAGCCAGTTGGAGAAGTTTTGCAGATTACAGCTTTATTTCATCGAGATTTCTATCTTCTACACCTTCTTTCTTCATCAGAACGAGATTTACCGGACAAAACATGCTCAAAATTTCACAGATTATAGATAATTTGACATAGACAAATCCCTGAAAGTTTGACACTGAAATTCGGATTAAAAATGGACCAAATCACATTCGGATTAGGTTTCACTTATACGGAATTTCTGTGATTTCGCTTATTTGGACACTTTGTTTTCGCTCATAGATACACAAATCAGGGGTTTCGCTCATTGGAACAGTTTGATTCCGCTCCTGTGAACAGTTTGATTCCGCTCATAGTGCTCAAAGTTTGATTCCGCTCATAGTGCTCAAAGTCTGATTCCACTCATAGTTATCAAGTCTTGATATAAGTGTTTGCATGTGAAAGATATTAATGGAATAGTCAGAAATCACGTGTATATAAGTATATCGGCCCAATAAGAAACTGTTATTGGCCCAAGACATTTGAAACACATCTAGGTTAAATCAACATTTTAATTAGTGGATTGTGAGGTCCAATTAAAAATGTTGTCGAGTTGCTGAGTTTTTGTTGGCCCAATCAGTTTTTGGTTTATATCATTATTGTCAGCCCAAGTTGTCATCGACCCATGTGATTTGTTTCATGTAACGAGGTAGTTTCTGAAAAGTGCATAGTATATTGTGCCGTTTGCAAGAGGTGATCAGAACCATTTGATGTGCATGTGATTTTTTATGTTTGTCGGCTAAGTGGATTTGTGTCAAAAGTTAAAGCAATTCATATTGCTCGGTTTGAAATCACATCAGGTCAAAGCTGTCTGCACAGTGTGTCAACTTTCAGTCCACACAGAATTATCACCAGTTCGAGTACCAGTCTTATTCGATTAATCGATAATTTGTTTAAACTGATTGTTTGTTTGTTTGTTTCAGGTATATTTTTAAAAGGTGATCTATCTTGGACTTAATATTTCGCTTAACGGAATTGTCTTGAAAAACGTGTTTACGAATCATGGATATAAATTTCTTTAATATGACTAGTGAAACATTAATTAATAGAATAAATGTATTAAAGAAAGAGTTTGATTCGTTTTCAGGTTGTCCAGGAGAAAGTACAAAGAGTATCATTGAGAGGTATAGCCATCTTGTTCGCTCAATGTCTGAGAAGGGTATTCAGAAAAGTCCAGATGAATGGGTTGATAAATTAGCTAATGCCACACCTCAACAAGAGTGGGGTACATATCTTTTGGATTTAAAAAGAACTGGAGAATACTCTAGATTGACAATTTGTCCATTCATTGAGAAACTTGAAGAACAGATGAAGAGGAATGCTGAGAAGAAGAAAAGTCAAAATGGAAAATCAATATTAAAAAAGAGCAAGAGTAAAGGTGTTCAAGTGGGAGAAGAACAGACTGAAGAGATTTCAGTTTTGAAAGACGAGAAGAAAGCCGATAAGAAACATATTTTTGATTTGCAGGAAAATTGTGAGAGGTTGAAATTTGAAAATGACAAACTGTTAAATGATTTGAACAGTTTGACATTAGAAAACAAGATTTTGAAAGAGAAAGAAAAGGATTTTGAAAGCAAAAAGAAATCTTCAGAAGATAAAGATTTCTGGATAAAGCTGGAAAACAAAAATCTGAAAGCAAATGAAACAAAATTTCAAGAACAGTTAAAAGTTTTGGAAAATGAAAAATCTGTTCTTGAAAACATTAAAATTGAAAACGAAAAAACAATCAAGTCTCATCTTGAACGAATATCTCAGCTTGAAAATGAAGCTGAGAATTCAAGGAACAAAATTGATGAGCTTGAAAAGAAATTGAAAGGTTTTGTGACTTTATCTGTGTTCCCTTGTCCAAAACCAATCAATTCTGTTCCAATAAGTGACAATGTCACAAACTTTGACAAAGTCAAAGTTGAAGATTGTGATGATAAAACTGATGATGAAAATGAAGATTTTTATTCAGCAGATGAGTCAAAGTCAGAATCTGATGCTGAAAATGAGAAAAAGAAAATATTTTTGAAATTAAAAGAAAAATTTCAAGAAACTGTTCTGCAATCGACTGAAAAGGGTGAATGCTCTACGCAAAAACCTTTGAAGAAGAAAGTGGAACAGAAACAAAAAGTTAAAAATTCAGAAAATGGTCAAAACAAGAATAAAAGCTCATCAGTTCAATCATCCAATCATTATAAAAAATCACAAAAATCTGAAAAACAAAACTCAAAAACAGTTGGTAATGAGTGGTGCAGGTTTGACCACAGTGCTTCAAAGCCAAATCAAGTTTTCAAGAGGAGTGATGATCACTACAAAGCCAGACAATGCTATGATCTGAATGTTTGGACTGAAAGTGGTGATTGGTACGATAACAGAGTGTGTTACAGATGCAGCTATCAAGGACACATTGCTGTTAACTGCCAGAGTTGGAGTTTTGAGTCAAGAAGATGTTTTAACTGCAACATCATTGGCCACATTGCCAGAGATTGCCCAATTAGATCAAAGGGAAGATCGAGGGCTGAATCTCAGAAAATGGTAAAGAAACCAGTCAATGTCAAAGCAAAGCCCAAGGAACAGAAAGTTCAAGAACCTAAAGTTCAAGAACAGAAAGTTCTAAAACCGAAAGTGAAGCTTTCGCAGGGGCAAAAAGACAGACTGAGGAAGAAGAGGAAGAAGGCGAGAGAGTATCTCGAAAGGATTTTGTCCTCGGATACAACTGGTAAAACAGATAAAAGTTCTGATAAATCGTCTTGCTCGCCAAAGACTGAAAAATCAAGCAAAACGAATTCTTCAGATATAAATCTGAGGACAAAGGAGAGAGTAAAGAAAGAGAAAAAGATGAAAAAGAAAGTTGCTGGTGATGAATTTGTTTCTCCGGAAACAAAGAAGCCAGTTATTGGCGATGAATCTGGCTCATCAAAGTCAGATAAGCCACATTCAGGCAATGATTCTGGTTCGTTAAAACCAGAGGAGCCATGTGTTGAGGTAAAAGTTGAGAATTCTGGTCTAACAATGGATGATGCAAATTTTCCACCATTGTTGAACAAGAATTCAAAATCACCCAAGGACCGTCAGGCTTGGGTGAATCTTTTTAAATGAAAAACCTGACTTGCCGGAGATCCCAAGTTTATATCGTGGATCAAGAATCGGCATCATTCATATTTTAAAGTGTTTGTATGAAAGTCGTTAAAATTGTTAATTTTTACAGGATGAGTGTGAATTGCCAGAGCTTCCAGGTTGGTAAGTGCGAAGCAGGATTCGGCATCTTGATTGGTAAAATGGTTTGTGTAGATGATTTATTCCTACATGTAGTTAAATGTTTTGGTTATACTTACAAGTGGTAAGAGGTTGATTCTGACAAAGTGATTACTCAAGGTCATTAGTTTGAACTTGATGTAATCCACATATAAGTGATTGAATGGATAATATGATGAACCAAACCCCTAACTTTACAAGTGGTAAAACCAACAAAACTTATTTTCTGGAAAAATCATTTTGGTTAAAACAAACTTAAGTGTTTTGAAATCATAATGAGAAAATAGTTTGTTGTCAGGGGGAGTTCTGATTGTTCAAGCCAAGTGAATGGAGAATTGAAGTGATTCTCATCATGTTGTCACGTTTCTTGTACAGCTTGTTTTCAAATTTTTCCAGAAAAACAAAATTGAGACATATTTTGATTTTAGGGGGAGTAAATTTTTTTAAAAAATTAGAAAATTTTAAAATGTCAAAAACATTGAAAAATGAAAAAAATGAGTTTTGTTGTCAAAAAGAGGAAATGATTGTAGATCAGTTGGACTGTCACAGCATGCTAAAGAAATGGAGAGATAAAAGGTGATAAGCGATATCACTAAATATGTGACGATAGGCTCAACTAGACTAGTAGATTTGCGATAATGATACAAACCTAAATGAAAAAGCCTAGTTCTAGTGGGAAACATGATCAAAAGCATAGTACTTAGTTTTGTCCTTCTTGATTGTGTGCCTACTCAGTAATCGCTGATTGTCGAAAGACATAAAACTGGTTAAGTTTGTGAACTTTCACAACTTTGCTGAAAAGTCACTGTGATTGTGCATTTCATTTTGCAAAGATTTAAACTTGTTTTATTTCTTTATTTTGTTTAAGCATCGGACATCCTCTGCGTATACGTGAGTATCGACCTGGATGTTGTTGCCTAAACGTTCTGCTTTATTTTCTTTGGTGTTTCGTTTAAGCTTTGGATCACCTCTGTGTATACGGAAGTATCGACCTGGTGGTTAAAGCCTAAACAACTTCAACTTATTTTTATTTTCTTATTTTGTTTAAACATTGGACTTTCTCTGCGTATACGGAAGTATCGACCTGATTGTTAATGTTTAAACATTCTGCTTTATTTTCGCACACATCACAGTTGATAAAAGTTTAAAGGCATTACTTGAGTCAGTGTATTGCATGATGAGGGGATATGCTGAGATCGTGGGGTCCATAAGAGCTTAGTGCAAAATTAATATACCTTTAACGTATCGGTAAGCATTTCGAAAGTTTTTAGATTGAGTTTAAGTGGACAACAATATCGTCAATCTATGTGAATCGTTTAGAACTTAAAATGTTTAAAAGCTTAACGGTGCTAGTGATTGGTCACATAAACTGATATGATCCTCTTACACAAGCTTACAAAAATAGTGTTTGTAAATATTTCTTTACTGCATTTCTTTACATTTAAAATTCCAAAAAAAATTTCAGTGTGTTTTAGCATAAATTTTTTGAAATAGTCAAAAAGATTTTCAACAACTGATGTTGGAAAGCTAATATTCAAAATTACAAGTGCTGAACATGATGAACTGGTTTGGGAGTGTGTATACTGAATTGAAAATTTTGTTTAGAGAAAGAAATTAAGTTTAGTTAATCAGGGTCATTAATTTGAACTTGATGTAACTATTTCCAGTAAGGTTTTCTTATTGTTTTAAGTAAAAACTTATGTTTTTGATGAGAAAATGTGTGCAGGATATAAACTGAACTGAATTAAAGCCAGGATGTGATCTCAAGGTGATAACTAATTCCACACGGCGATCCCAGCATGATGAAAGGGGGAGTTTGACGAGGTTAGAGCCAAAGAGAAGATCCTGGTACATGCTATGAAAGAAAAGAAATCGATCAAGATTGAAGAGTCGTTATGATGAAGACTCTCACTAAAGATTCCGTCAACATTCAAGGGGGAGTCTGTTAGTGCAGTTGTCTGTCGACTTCATCTTAGTTCGAGTCTCAGATTGTGAAAGAGTCTGAAGACTGCATTGTATATCGAGTCTCGAATACGTTGCGGTTCGGATCAAGCATGATGTCATCATTATTAATGATGACATCATACCAATGACATCTCAAGTATACAACATTCACACGGAACAAGACATCAGCACATGAATTCGAATGAAATGATTCACTAGAAGACAAAATGCATGTGCATGTTTGAATATTAATTGTAATTTAGTGATTTCGTTCCTAGCATTTGTGGATGATTTCGCTCCTAGCTACATGTTAGGGTTTCGCTCATGTGGCATGTACATTGGAGCGAAACCTCAAGCTCTATATATAGGTCACATAAGCGAAATCAGTGTAGTTGAAGGGAGTTCTTGTATTCCATGCCGAAGCTCTGCCGGTGTGAAGATCGATTGTAAACAACGTTTAATCAATACAATCAGTGAATTAAGTGAAGATCAAGCTGTTACTAAGTCTATTTCTTGTTTTCCGCACCTGAAATAGATCAAAACTTCTCTATACGACTCATTCGGATCAGTCGAACGATCCTACAAGAACTTCATTAAACAACTCCAAACCTCAAATCGAGGCGGCAACAAACAGCCCTACAAAACAAACATTACAAAATGACAAATCTACACCAATCTACCTAACTAATATCTATATTCTTTGATCTACCATTTAACCACAAAAAAAACCAACCGTTTTAATCTCCCGAATAATCCCCTCTAATCTAACACTCTTGTTGTTGAATTTAATTTCGTTCACCACCTAGTGGAGCAAATTGACTGGCCCAGATGCTTGTACTGTGACAACCGGTACTTTTCCATATATTTCGTACAATGTTAAACAGTAATTTGTGCATTAATGACTGTGCCTGATTTAATTAATGACATGAATGATTTTCTAGATGTTGTCATATACATACAAGTGCATTACATGTTGCAAGATTATTTATCATTATTGCATGCAACACGGTATGGTTCAATTATCGCACGAAACAAAGTTAGCACAGTTATCAGACAAAATAGAAGTACTGACGGGAGTTCAGTACTCAGGCAGACATGATGTTAAGACATAGAATGAGCCCGAAACCAAGAGTTACACTAGAATAGTGTGTAGGAAAGTAGGGATCACAAAACTGCCTTCCGAGTGATAGTTTAAGTGCCGGAAAGTGCCCGAAACTCACAGAAACAGCAGAATTCTGCATATTTCAGCAAAAATCAGCAATTTGACAACAAAATATAATGCAGAATTATGGTTTATTGGTCCAGAATACCTTCCTAAGTGTCGGGAATCAAAACTGTCATAAGAGACTACATAAAGCACACTAAACTGCGTAATTTAACACCTTAATGAACCGGTAACCAACCGAACAACCGGACACTACCCGAAACACCAAATTTTCACTAGAAGCATTGTTTTAGTGTTACGAAGCTAGTTATGGTCACCGAACATCATAACATATCCTATAAACACTAAACACTTATAACACTAACTGATATACTTGAAATCTAACCTTAATCTTTAACTTACCATTTCATCACAACTAGAACCCCCCCCCCCTCAACTTACGGTTACAAGTGGGACCCACTCCCTTGATTTTATTTGAATGTTTAATGGGATATGTTGTGTAGAGATGAGACATAATAACCAAGGAGTAAATATATGTTGGAAAGAAACATGATTAAAGACTACTAACCTACATTCTTTCCCACAACATTTCAACTTCACAAAATTTCTTCTTCCTCCCCCATATGCTCATGGCTCCAACACCCCCTTCTAACCCCTCCATTTCCAATTCATCTCCAAGTATTCTAAGCGTGAACAAAGGTGTAACAAGCATATCTAAGAAGGTGGGAGGCCTTGGAAGTTGAAGGACCTCGTCAAGGAGCTTTTATCCATCACATTCATCATCATCTTCATCTTAATTTCTTCCCTAGCCATTGTGCTAGTAGTAAGCTCCTCACAACTTGATTATACTTCTAATTTTATGTGACAACCCGTGATTTACGGATCTTAATTACGTGATTAACAGATAATTAACGCGATAATAAATAGTGTTTACAACGCGAATTAACTTAATTAGGCCTTTGGAGTGCCTAGGAACGTTTATCCGACTTTACAATGCGCGAACGGTGGTTTACGTAAAAGCCTGTGAAACGTTAAACGGCAACGGATTGATACCGTACAAGATACTGACAACGCCGACAAACATTAAATTTTTACGATATATTTTAGCTTCGTAATTAAATTTTATTGACTACAGTCGAAACCGGATCGAAAAACGGATTAAAGACGGCAACGATGGAATTTTTCGTGATTATTACCATAATTAACGAACGGACACGACAACCGGCTACTGGCATACATTTTACGGGATTTCGGCTATATAAATATACGCCTTTAAATTTTACGGAGCACGAGTGTGTTAACGGGTCTCGTAGGGATTACGGGCCACTTACACATGAGATGGGCTTGTGGGCCCTGGGCCCAAGCCCAAAACCCACAAGCCTAAATCTACACATAATATATTATATCTTTAAAATCTTAACAAAATCTCTGCAAAATCTTGCTAAAATCCTACCAAATCTCATCAAGATTTATGAAATCTCAATATGATCTTTACAAAGGATTTGTTGTCTCAAAAGGTGAACACAAGATCTGAACAAATCTCACAAAATCTAAAACATCCCTATAAAACACAGAAGAAGGAAAACCCTTCATCCCTACAACTCATTCCCTGAAACCCCCATGCTCTCTCACTCGTGACCTCCTCACCGGCCACGGGAGCCTCCGACCGAACCCTTACCGGCACACCCTCACCCACACCTCTGCTTCACCCTCATTCATCCCCTCCCCTTCTGGTGAGCACCTACCGGCTACCGGAACAGACCCAACCACCACCATTTTTGGTGGCAGCGGGGAGCAACAGAAACGACACCGCCACCACGGCGGTGGTGGCGACTCGGCAGAGTAACGGAGAGAGAGAAGCCGGAGAGAAAGAGAGTCGACGGCGGCGTGGCGGCAGGACCGCTGTACACGGTGGCAGATGTGTGGGCTCGGGTGAAAATTATCGGTGGCAGTGGTGAGTTTGGCGGCAGTCTCCATTTCATTCCGTTTGGGTCATCGGTAAAACCCATTTTCCCGTTTTCTTTCACTTCTTTTGTTTCTTCTGGAGACAATGACTGATGATGAAGAAGAAGACGATTCACAGCAGGTTCAGGTCGGATTGGAGGTATACTCGGGAGTTTTGTTCAAGTTAAGCTTCGATTCAGAAATGGTTCGGGTCAGCCGCGGTTCAGAAAGTTCGAGTCTCGGTTCAACAGTTGATAAATCTCGAGTCAGATTCTTGGTTCAGGTTATGTTTTGGTGTGGGTTCACGAGTTTCAGCGGTCAAATCCAACAGGTTCAGGCTCGAATCAGTCCGACTCAGCCCGACTCAGTCCGACTCGGCTCGACTCAGTCAACTCAGCTTACGGGTCAACTCAGTGAGTCAACCCGGTCAACTCAGTTGACTCGGTCAACTCAGCTAGCGTTTCGACACGAGAAGATGGTAAAGATTTTACGGCACAATTCATTTCGTTATTCTTATACTACTATTTATTTTCGCGTGAAAAACGAGCTCGAACCGATAGTGTTTAGTTTATAATTTGTCGTCTTATGAAAACTATATATATTGATGATTGAATATTGTTGAATTTTTTGAAAAAGAACGACAACTTGCGTTGTCAGGGGCGTCCAAAAACAGAGGAAACTCTGCCCGTTTTTCGAGAAAATCCGCAAACACAAAAGGCGTTTTATTATCGGATTCAAATAATCTTTTACAAAGACGACAATTTGGATATTATTTCGATAATGCTTTTATAAAATAAAACATGAAATAATATTTTCAATTCTTTTATTACTTTCGACAATCCGACGATTCTTTCATGAATATGACTTTTTATTCACGTCAAACGCCTAAATGGCATAGACATACACTTTGATAAATATCATACGAGACGTATATATGATACGAATTGGTTATACGTTATTTTCATACAAACTTTTGTACATACACGTACGATTTCTCGAGACAACTAACGCGATTATATCAACATATTTATATACTTTGATATATAAATATTCATATATTTTAAACCTCACGAGAACTAAGTCTTTTCGAGACTTCTTAAATACCGACGAATAAACGAATTACGCAAGCATAACTTATTCGCTTCTTCCAAGTTAACAACTTACCGTTGAATCGTTCGATTAACGATTCGGTAGAGCTCGATGACACGTAGTTTAGATACTGCGTATATTTAGAAACTTATTAGATATTCCGTGTTAGGAATGTTGTAGAATGCACGCTAGCGAGTCTCATTTTGGAAACGACATCACGGAGTCGTAATTAGCTAGCTTTGCACATGGAAATTCAGGTGAGTTCATAACCCCCACTTTTTACTATTTTACACTTTTGTAAATGTTTTCGGGGTGGAAAGACATGCACGTTTTGCAAAAACATACAAAGTTTTGAACTAACGCAAAACTCGTATTTCTAAATCATATTACGAAGGGATTTCGGGGAACACAAATGAATTACGAAAGGTTTATACTAAACATACCGGTTTTTACAAAACAAATGCTTATTTTCGTAATGTGAATGATATTCGGCCAGGGTGACCAGGAATTTGGTCAGGGTGACCAGGGATTCGGTCAGGGTGACCAGGGATTTATTTTATACATGGTATGGTTAGCGTAAGGAGGGTTACTACTTAGATCATGTGAGTGGGTAGGCGGGAACTGGAGGCCATTAATCCTCATTGTAGGACCGAGGGACAGGAGCGGTAGATCTATCTGGGTGTAGCGAGCCCAGCCCCCAGGCCAAACAGAACGGACCTCGGGGTGACTTTGTGCCCGACGCATAAATATGCTAGGTTTGAGTCTTCCTACTTGCACTTCACACATATCAATGGCCTTGCAAACCATTGGTGATCTCTTTTTCCTTATCTGCTACATACCAGGGATTTTATACTTACGGAACTTCTTGTTCATACAAATTAACTACCATGTTTTATACAAATTCAAAGCATTATGCGGGTATGGAGTCAAAGTCAGGGTGGGCATTGACGGTTATGCGAACATTACAAATACAAGACTTTACAAATACATGGTTTTATGAACATAACGTGTTACAAACACAACGTTTCCATATAACTTGGCAAGAAAATGATTTTTAAATTCATTTTCTCAATACTATTTCAAAAACCGGTTATTCCAAAGATTTATTTCAAACCTTTCACAACTCAAAAGATTTATCTCAAATCTTTTACGAACAAACTATGAACTCGCTCAACTTTGTGTTGATTTTTCGCATGTTTCTTTCTCAGGTTGCATTTCTAAGACAAGGCACGGTTGGAATAGGAGAACCATTCGAGAATTCGAGTACTTAGCGGGCGTTCAGTCTCTAGAAGACTTAGCTTATTTGCTTCCGCTGTGCAATGACGATACCAGTCCAGTCACGCCAATGCTCTGATATTTCGGGGTGTGACATTTTAGTGGTTAAAAGGTTATGTAACATAATAATCTAATGAAACTCAAAGAAGTATGAAGATGATCACTAACATAAAGCTTAATAACATGAAAATCTAAGATGATTTAGTGTATTTATGATACTTGATTGTTGATTTCTTGTGTTTATGATGTTAATCATCATAAGAAGCTTGCTAGATGATGATTAAACACATGATCTAGCAAGTATGAGGATGAATCTTGAAAAATTAGTAATGATCATCCTTTATGTTAAACATGAACTTGAATATAAACTTGTTTTTGTGTATGATGATTTTTGATACATGTTACAAGTCTTGAAGATGGATGATTTCAAAAATAATTTTCTCAAGAAACCAAAGTTATTTACAAGATTTACATGATCATGGTTTTTAACGAAGTTAAACATGTTTTTAGTGTAACAAGACTAGAAAAATGTTGGTAACAACAAAAATACAAGAAGAATTATTTTTAGAAATCTTCATATAAGTTGTGAAGAACGAAAATCTTCAAGAAGGAGTTTTATAAACTATAAACCATGTTTTCAAGGGTAACTAAACCTACTAAATAACATATGAAGTTACTACAAATTTTTACAAACTTTCAAGTTCATGTCTTAGTGTAAAATGCTTAATTTTGGCTCATGGTAAGTCTTGATTAAATTGTTGATGATTGGTGATGAATTTTAAAAGAAAATGATATGCTTTTAAAGCATCGAAACCTCCATTTTTAAGGGGAAACTATGGCACGATTTTTGTAGAAATTTAACACTTAGAAAAATATTTTTAAACAAGTGTTTACAAGTAAATATTTACCATGGTTTTCATATAAAAAATTGCCATAATTTTTATTTCAAAATTTCAAATATTGGAGGTTGGTTTTTGATAAATAAAAATGACTAAATGTATATTTAGGAAAATATATACTAGATGTCACAAATTGTGTGCTACTTGTATATTATGTGTATTAGTTATATTATTTTAGGGACTTGAAAATAATATAACACACCAAAATACCAAAATTGTAATACAAAATATTACCAAAATTCCAAGAAATCAAATATATAATTTATACCCAAATATTGGACAATCGGACAAACGGACGTATGGACTACACTTATATATATTCCGGAAATATATTTATATTTCTACAAGTATGATAAACGGTATTTTGGAAACCAAAGAAACGGAAAAATATGATTTTTACAAGTATTACAAAATATATTATATTTTGTCAACTAGAAAATGTATTATTTTGAGTGGAGAAAATATATATTTTCTTAAAACAATTGAAGATATATTATCTTGAATGGAGAAAATATATCTATTTTCTTAAATAAGTCGAAAATATATTATTTTGGGTGAAAGATGGAAGTATATATATATTCTAAGAAAAAATAATCTTAAAAATATATGTTATTTTTTAGATATATATCAAGGTATATTATTTTTGTCAAGAAAGATTTAGAGATACTTTTCTATAAAAATTCTCTTAAAATATATATTTTAAGAATATAAGTTTGGTGATTTTTGATTTCATAAAAATAATATTCCGGAGAATTATACACAAATTTAAGTATAAAATACTTAATAAATACAAGAAAATAAGTATTCTCATACGTATAAATACACACCTAAATACACCACCAATACTTGACAAAATACACAAGTACACGTACACCCATATTTGGGAAAATACATATGTGGAAATACATAATAAACCAATTTAAAAATATATTGTTTTAACAATATTCCAAATAATTGAATAAACATAATTTAAGTTAAAATAATATTATTTTAACCAATAATTATATACCTTGGAATTATATAATGAACATCAAAGATGTAACTCAAAGTATACCAAGAATTCCGAAATAAGTCTTACTAAGCAACTAAGACTAAGAGTGGTTACACGACCTTAACGTCTAATAAAACTCAGCACGTGTGTAGGTTGTAGTACGGCGTAAGGATACATACTTTGGGTATACAAGAGACAGGACGCAAATCAGTGAGTTCATGTCCCCCTTTTCTTTTAACTATTTTCAGTTTTATAACTTCGGGGGTGAAATACATGTTACAAATGTTTACAAAAGAGTACAAATGGTATGGTTAGTTAAGGAATGAACTGTTAGATCATGTGAATGGGTAGGCGCACACTTAAGACCATTAATCCTCGTATAAGGTCCTAGGGACATGAGTGATAGATCTATTTGGGTGTTGCGAGCCCCACCCCTGGGCCGGAAGTGGCCGAAGGTGGTGACTATGTCTTCCAGCCGGAGGCCCGTTACAAAATCTGCTAGGTTTGAGCCTTCCTATGCCATTGCACTCATATTAATGTATTAGCTACACATTAATTGATCTGTTCATAGACGCTTTCATATCGGATTACAAAGGCATACATACAATTGTTTACAAGATTATTCAAACTCAACAGAAACACATGAACTCGCTCAACTTTTGTTTATGTTTTCAAAATTACATGTATTTCAGGAAACGAGATGGATCTTGGGCGCTGATGTTGTTTTCAAGACGTAAATTTCAAGTTAAGATGTCATCCACTTTTGATTTGTAACATAACTCGAGGATTTGTTGGTTGAAACCTAAATGAATTGTGTTGTAACATTTTAAACTTATGAATGGATGAACATCATGTTTTAATCATATAATTGTTTATTATAATTGAATGCAATGATATTGAGCAAGTCACACATCATACGCTTCCGCAAAAGTCAGGGTGTGACATGTACCTTCATTCATTTAATAACAAAATGATTACTTAGAGTTCATCAAAATCATAGCTTACACAATTACTAAAAGAAATAATTTGATATATAATAACCAGAAGGGTTTGAAACGGTGTTGACTAGAATCCCTAAATTTAATTAGACCTTTAGGATTCTCTTCTAGCATAACACATGTGTCACACCTTGATTCCCGGTGAGCTTGGACTTGGGGTTTATACGTGACGATTGATATCAGTTATTATAATACACAACGGAAGATAAAAATAAAATAAATTAAATAAATTACAAGCTTGAAGTTAAAAAAAAATTATACAGGTTGTTCGTATGAAAATCTACAGACGGATCAAATATAGAATGCGACTTGAGACTTATAAGGTCTTTTTCGTGGAGTTGCAAATTCCAATATGTCTAAACCAAGCAGCTTCAGCCTATTCCGTACTTACTAAATAACTTGTGCTTAGTCTTTTAAAAATACGTCAGTTTTCACTGGTAAATACAATTAACCAACCTTTTTTTATCAATTTTTTCAAAATGTATCTGATTCCACTTGTATATCATTTTCAAAATAACTTGTGACAAACTATATCTCTTGTTACCAATTTTACATGCTTTGCAATACACTCGGGGACCGGAAATCATATGTCGGTACACGATTAATTGACACACCACATTTTCAATATCATATAAATATATAGCATTAACATCTGTCAGGTGTATGCCTACACCCCACACTTAGGTCGTAGCCATTTGCAATTAAATGAGTTGGGATATCTAGGACATGGTCATATTAACCCCCCAAGTATTTGAGTTATAAAGAAAACGGATTAAAACGGGTTATTTGAATTTCTATGACATCATTCGCCCTTTTTCAATATCCGACCAAGTAGCTAGTGTCATATCCCAAGCCTTTATAAAATAAAATAGGCTAAGAATGTTCACCTGTGCTAGTCTTTACATATCAAATATGTTTAGCACATCCGTAATTCAAAACAACCTAAACTTAGGTGCGATTTACTGGAGGCTTCTTGTAACAACCTGACTTTTCAGAAAGTCAAAGTCAAAGTCAGGTTGTTATTCAGATCTGACATTTCTTGCCTAATTATTTCCTTGTACTCTCGATAGTTGATATATTAGTTAACGCTATTGTAAGCCACGATTTATTAATATGTGAAGTAACAATGCGATAAACGCAACTAAACGATATTTTACTAAACGCTATCACATCGCTATCGCATCACAGCTCGAATCGCAACTATTGGTATGTGTTCTGTGTGTTATTATGTGCTTTACTTGTGTGTGCTTTATATTTGTTTTGGGGTGTTATTCGCAAACGCACTCGCAACACTATCGCATCGCAATCTCATCGCAAACCTGAAACGCAGACTTACTTTAAGTTTGTTTAGGAGTTATGTTATTTGTGTAACTATTGTTTAATACTATCGAATCGCTTACTCGCAACTCGCTTAAACTCGACGCAACGCTTAACACGCGAAACGAAGGTTGGAAAACTAACCCGCGCAAGCCAACCGATCGGATGGCCATCCGATCGAATGGCCATCCGACCCACTTAACCACCACCGCCTCTCTCCCTCTCACACTGTAAATACCCCCTGTCACATCAACTGTTCTTGATGTGACAGCTCTATCCGACCCACGCACTCTCAGGCTCTTTTCTCTCAATTCTTGTAAGTTTTCACTCTAAATCTTGTACTTCTATCATCAACACACACTTTCTCATCATCTTCTCTATCAAATCTTACATTTTCACCATGAAATCACCTGATTTGAGTTGTTTTAGGGTGACGTCACCTCGGGTTCTTATGAACACTGAAGTGTGACCTCATCTCATCAAGAACGGTTCGGATCTAAAGGACTTCTACATGTTTTTACACTGTTTTCGTCAAGATCTAAACATTTAACAACTGATTCAAACTTTTCTTCAACATCTTTCACTTCTCACTCAAAACCGTTAGAATCTGGACTCATTCAGGCTCTCTACTCATTCTCTAGTGGAGAACTGGTCTGAGAATGGATTTCTACCGGAGAGACGACCGATTCTCGGGTAGAACATGAAACTCCGTCAAGAACAATTAAGTCTGATCGAATGAGGTGATTCCCATCCGATCGACTGAGTTGGACTTGGTGTCGTTTCCGTTGCTTAACACGTCGTCACGCCTTCTCCGTTAAACTGCAAAACTTTTAACTTAACTGATTTTGTAGGATCGATTTCGGATCCGAACGAGTCGGTTAGAAGAGTTTTTCACCAAAACAAGAGGCGGAAAGAAGTGTTTCGGTGGAATTCAGCAAGTATTCACCTTTAACTGTTGTTTTTATTGATATACAATCAATTACAGACCTGACAACACTTCGGCAGCACTTCGTGGCTCACCGGAAGACAATCACCTAGAACTATGAATGTGATTCCACTCATATGACCTATATATAGATAACATGATTCCGCTCATACGGACATGACACAAAAGCGGAATCACACAATGACACATAAGCGGAATCACTCACATGCCATATAAGCGGACCTAGACTATGACATATGAGCGAAATCAGGCTTTGACCACATAAACGAAATCACCTATTTGACATATGGACGAAATCAGAAATATATGTATGTTGAACGAAATCAACATCTTTCTATCATAAATGCCTTTGTCTTCTTGTGATGATGTCACTTTGATGATGTCATCATGACATCATGCTTGAACAACTTCGCAACGAACCCAAAACTTGACATAAGACGAAGACGACAGATGAATGCACCAACAGACTCCCCCTCAGATGTTGACGAGTCTTAAGTGTCGAATCTTTGCATCTTCAGTCTTTATCAGTCTTCGATCTTCCTCTGAAGTATTTGTCATTGCAAGAATCCTCATTCTCTATCTTCATCATCAACAAACTCCTCTCTTTCAAATGTTGAATATCATGGTATCTTCAGACTCCCCCTCTCAATCTGCTGGGATCGTAGTCTGGAATTCACAAGATCATAACCTGGCTTTCATCCTGCTCTGGATCAAAACCCGGTCAACCTGCAAAAACTCTACCCAAAAATAAATTTTCTGATAACAATTTGTGGATAAGAATTTTCAAATCTAATTTATCACTTGCAGGAATAACGTTTATATTGCAAAACATTTTCTCATTTCATTTGAACAATCTTCAAACACTTTCACCCAAACCATTTGTTCATCATGTTTAGCACTCGGAATTTTGAAAATCAGCTCTCCAACACCAGTTGTCGAAAATCTTTTTGGATTTTTCAAAATTTATGCTAAAACACACTAAAATCTTTTTGGATTTTTTTTTTTTTAAGAAAATAACTAACACTACTTGTAGAATCAAGAAAAATGCAGAAATGAAATATTTACAGACAATATTTTTGTGAGTTCGTGCAAGAGGATCATATCAGTTTATGAGACCAATCACCAACACCGTTAAGCTTGATTTCATTTTAAGATTTAAACGATTCACTTAGATTGTCAGTATATTTGTCCACTTAAATTTTCACACAAAGTTCAACTGATCCGAGATATGAGATTAATGTCTTAAGCACTTAAACTTAATCGCGTGTCCCACCTCAGAATATACTCCCGTATCCAGATCCCAATATTCAGTCTTACAGGTAATTATGACACAAATGATATCTGTAGGGGTTAATAAATTATGAAGAATCATGAGAGCTCAGGTCAGAACTACCGTTCAGCAGAGAGATCATGACTCAACTTTGGGTGTGTCCCCTTTAGAGGATCTTTTTTACAACAGCATTGCTAAGCAATTTTATTGTCTTATCATATATGCTGAGGGTGATGCTATGTTTCAAGCATTGCAGAAAGTATTATTCGAGGACTAGGTCAGAACTTCCATTCAGCAGAAGTCCAGGAATAATACCCCAGATATCACTGAGTATAAAGACCTAGTATATCAGAAAAAAGAATCTTTCAAACGAGATTTCGGGGGTTACCCATATATCCGAGAGATGTTTCCCCACGATATAAGCAAGTTTGAAATTTAGGTTTATATCTCGTCACAATCTACTAAATGTGCAAAAACCTACTGACACATCATCAGTGAGACCGTTTATCACATTCTAACTTTACATTTCTTTAGCATGTTGTGACATTCCACTGATGTACTATCATTTCCTCTTTTATGCAACAAAAACTCATTTTTCATTTTATCATGTTTTTCGTTTGCTCAAATTTTCAAATGTTTTTGGATTTTCTAAAATTTCTTACTCCCCCTAAAATGCAAACACATTTTAGGAAATTTGAAAACAAACTGTACAACAACGTGACAACTGATATCGAATCACTTCAATTCGCCATCCACTTGGCATAAACAAACAGAACTCCCCCTCACAACAAACTATTTTCCCATAATGATTTCAAAACACTCAATTTTGTTTTAATCAAAATGGTTTTTCCGGAAAATAAGTTTTGTTGATTTTACCACTTGTAAAATTGGGGATCAAATCATCACATTGTTTTTCAACCACTTGTAGAAAATCAGATACAACTTAATGTCCCTGATTTACCACTTGTACGATCAATCCAATCAAACATTTTCAACCAATCATCATCTTGTAGGTTAAATTCTCAAGGTGCCGATTCCTACTCCTCGCTTACAAACCTGGGGGTTCCGGCAAGTCCTACAAAAAACTTTTCAAACACAGATTAAGAAGGATGCCGATTCATGATCCATGATTACCAACTTGGGATCTCCGGCAAGTCAGGTTTTTATTCTTTGAAAAATATATCCACCCAAGCCTGACCTTCCTTGGGTGTAACAACATTTTCTTCTTCATCTTTTCTTTCAACAAACCTGTGAACTCCTCTTTTGGAAGCATAAAATTCTTTAACATCTTTGGACTTACCATTAACCATTTTGCCAAAAATGTGTTTCACAGTTCCGTTGAAAGCCTTATCAACATCAAATTTTTTCTTGTCAGAATAAAATTGATTTGAAATTTCAACTTTTCCAACCTTCTTTTTAAAATTATCAGCTCGTAA
The DNA here is from genome assembly GCA_030545235.1 of Helianthus tuberosus. NCBI lineage: Eukaryota > Viridiplantae > Streptophyta > Magnoliopsida > Asterales > Asteraceae > Helianthus > Helianthus tuberosus. The sequence goes on along the minus strand of CM060410.1, from coordinate 146,083,929 downwards.
AGGTGGAAAATTTTCATCATTCATAGTTGGAACTGATTTATCAACCTTTTTCTCAACACGTGGCTCCTCTGATTTTGTGGAATCAGATTCATCACCAGAATTATTACCTGAACCTTTCATAACCCATTTTTGATTTTTTACATTTTCTTTTCCTTTCAAAACACTCTTTGAACATTCTCCCTTCTCAAAGGTTGAATTTTCAAAGCCAGTAAATGGTTTGACTGTAAATTCAGTTTTCTCCACAACTTTCTCTTTCAATTTACCAGATACTTCCTGTTTTGGTTTGAATGTTTTTGGAAAATTCCTAGCAACATGACCAGCAATCTTGCACTGAAAACAGGTTCTGGTTTCAATCTTCTTTGGAACAGCATTTTTCTTCAACTCTTCTTGCTTCTTGGCAAGGAATTCCTGATTTGTCTGCTTTCTGAATGCTTGCTCTTTCTCATCATCTAAAGATTTTCCTGAAACAAACACAGTTTTTGGTTTAGAAAATTTTTCATTTTTATAATTTTTCGGTTGATTAAATCCTAATCCTTTCTTTTTGAAATTGCAATTATGGTTTGGTTTCTTTTGGAAACTATAACCACAATTGTAACCCATTTTCTTGTTGATTCTTTGTTGATCTCTTGAAGTGTATTGTTTAGGTTTTCCAGAAAGATTTAAATCTTTTATTTCAGAAATATTAATTTCTATGATTTTGAAAACCTTTTGAATCATTTCAAATCTGACACTTCTTATTGGAAAAACTTCATCAGAATATAATTTGTCAGAATCTTTCAAAGTATATGCCACTTTGAATGATTCATCATTCAAATTAGATTTTGTTATCAAAAACTCTTTATCATAAACCCGTTTGTCCTTTTTGACTGTTGACTTTGACGCATCGGACTCAGATTTTGACTTGGATTTGTACTCCGGTTTTGACTCCTCACATTCATCTTTATCTAACACTTGATCGACCACACTTTTTATCAACTTTGACTCATGATCAGTATCAGACGACGTGTACGTGACATCAATATTTTCTGGCAAGTTATCCGACGGCCCAGACTCCCATTGTAAGTTTATTGCCTTTACGACTCTTTCGGAATTTGGATTTCGAGGTAAAAATCCATTTTCGACCGGGGGCGGACATCTAGTGTAGACCACACTTGGTTTCTTACCAGAAATCTTCACTTTATCTTCATCTTTTGTCACAGATTTCTTTTCTTCGGACGTCTTCACATCTTCAAACGTCTTCAAATTCTCCACAACTAGATAAATCCTGTCAACAACAAAAGTAGAACATGAGTAACTTTCTAATAACTTGTTAACTCTCTCAGTTTCTATCTTTTGTGTTGCTAACTTCAACTCTAGATCAGCACATTTCTTTATGTGAAAGTTGACATCATCCAGCTGTCTCAGGTATGCTATCTTTAGTGTATTCATTGCCACAACTTGTTCACCGTTTGAATCAGTATACTTGTTGATTTCTCTGTTCATTGTATCATAGGATTCTTTTAATCTGTTTATATTGTGCAACAACTCATTGTTCTGCTTGATTAAAGAATCACAATTCATGCACTTTTCAGGAACTTTAACAGGTTCAGCATCAACTTTGATTTCAAATTCAGGAACCTCTTTGACTTTTCTATTTGATTGTAAAAATTCAGCTCTTCTCTTTTTCTCAGCTTTTGCCTTAGCTTTTAATCTCTCTTCCTCTTCTTCCTCTTCTTCAAGCTTTCTCCGTCTTGCTTCAGCAGCTTCCATTACTTTTCTGCACTTTTCGGCACATTTCAGATCGTAGGCATTTGCAATGCAAGCTTTAACATTTGAAATGTCTTGATCTGGGCAAAAATCGTCCCAATTGAAACCTTCAGCTAACTTTTCATCGTCTTGTTCTGCCAAACACACTTTGCTGTTTATTGGAACATATTTATCCCAGCTAAAATTATCATATTTGCCCTGATTGACTAGACACGCTCTTTTTGAACCTTCAATCACATCTCTCCCATGTGCAGTTTGTGCCTGATGCGATGCTGGTGGTGTGATTTGATGATAAATCGCCTTTTTGTGATAATCATTGTTTCCAAAAGGATTCTGGGCTCCAGTAGCTTCACGATTTTTGCACTCTCTCTTGAAATGCCCCTTTTCCCTGCAACGAAAACATGTAACTTTAGATTTATAAAAGCCTAAATTTGAAACACTTGCATCACGGAAATCATCTCTTCCCGTAATTTGTTTAAACTTCTCAGCTCTTCTCATTACACTGGCCATGCACCATTTAATATCCATCAATTCCATTTCCTCAGCATCGATTTAATCGTAATCTTCTTTCGTGAGCATTGGATTACCGATCTTTCCGGCCACAAAACTACTATAAGACTCTAGAACCATTCCCAACAAAGACATTTGATTTTTAGCTACTTCTTCAGAATAATCTTGATCATTTTCAAGATTTAATACAATATTGCATTGAAGTTTTCTTCCATTCTTTATTGCAGAAATGTTTGGATCAAATGATGAAAATCTTGTGCTGCTTGATCCCTGAAATGATTTCTTTTCTGAAGAATCTTTAACACTGTAAGCAGTTTCAACTTTTGGAGAAAAATTTGACTTTTCGTTGACACCACCTTTGTAATACAAGCTGATATCTTGTTCTCCATCATAGTTTTTCATCCTGGCAATCTTCCTTTGCTCCATCTCTTGAGCTTCCAGGTGTTTGATGAAATCTCCCAGTGTCATATTTTTATAATCTTTTCTATTGGATCTCAGCATCATCAGAAATGTTCCCCATGTTTCATGTGGTAGTGCATCTGCAAGTTTTTCAATCAATTCATCAATATCTTTTTTAATTCCAAGTTTTGTCATATTTCTCACCAAGTTACAATATCTATCAATTATTTGGTTGGTGTTTTCAGATTTCAAACCACGGAATAAATCAAATTCTTTCTTCATGAGAGACATTTTATTTTTGAGCATATCATCACTTCCAACAAATTTTGCTTCCAATTCTGTCCAGATTGAGTAAGCAGTTCCATCATGTTGAAGCAGTATCAAGATATCTTCTTTTATTGCTTGCTGAAGCAGACTTACCATCAATTTCTCATCTCGATATTTCTTTTTATCTTTCGTACTCATTTCTCGAATTGTTAACTGCACATTATTTGTTGTGGGTCTAACATATGGTTCCTCAGTGTGTTCCCACGCATCCAAATGATATGCCTCAACCCAATTTCCAAACCGTTCGGACCATGCATTGTAATCATCAATATCCAAGAGCTTTGGTGGTTTCTGTGATGTCCCGGTTTCATTTTCCAAGTTCATATTCTGAGCAATAGAACCCGGAGTGGTCGGAGTAGCAAACGCGTTGTAAAACTCGTTATCCATGATTCGAATTTTCAAATGAGTTGTATCACCTTGTAAAATACCTGACAATAAACAAACAACAATCAGTTTAAAAATTTATTGATTAACAAAATAAGACTGGTACTCGAACCGATGATTATTTTGTGCTGACTGAAGGTTGACACACTGTGCTGACTGCTATGACCCGAATCGAATTCAAATGACTTGACCCTTTGAAACCTTTGAACTCCAAACCTTACAAACTTTCAAGCGAATTGATGACAATCAAAAACACCCTGTGCAATCTGAATCAACACTATCAAATGACCCAAAAACCTTTCAACAATTTATCAACAAATTACATGCAATTTTTACTAAAAATAAACTGCCAAATATCGATTCATTTAACAACACTTTTTAATTCTTTTCCATGGGCCGGTATATTAACAAGTGAGTTATGATTGGGCCAACAACTGTTGTTAAAAACTCAACCTTATCACTGATTCAGTCCACATTAATTTGATTCTATTGGACCTTATACTAACTCCAATCAATTTGCAAGCACACACTGATTACTTTTTTCAATTTATGCTGAACAATTCAATTTATTCAAGAACAACTGATTGGACCGCAAACTTTGATTAAGACATCATTTAATTTGTTCGACAATGCTTCACTGATATCACATGCAAACTGATTTTACTTTGACCTCTTCACTACACGATGACAATCACATGAATCTGATTAACTCTTGCTGACACAAATTCACATGCACAACTTTAATGAACCGACAATTGCTTTGACCACACTTTAACTTTGAATCACATGCAAGACTTATACACCTTTACCAATTTTCACATGCAATTCTGATTAACCGACAACAAACAAAGTTTTTTTTTTTTAATTCTTCATGGCCGACAACTCATTTAATGATCATATGCAACCTGAAATAATTCTGATCACCTAAACACTTTGGAGCTGAATTCCTAAGTGTCACTATGAGCGAAACCTAAGTGTCACAAGAGCGAGACCCTAGTTGCCACAAAAGCGAAACCACACTGTGCCTTATGAGCGAAATCACACTTGTACAAATCAGCGAAATCAACACAAATTTTGTGACATAAGAGCGAAATCAAGACTAAATGGCTGCTGACATCATCAAATGCACGAGTCACTATGAGCGAAACCCTTAAAATCATAAAATCTAGGTCGATTTTAGCTTTGAAACTCTCAAGGCTTTGTTACTTCATGATTCCGAGCACACTGTGTAAATTTAAACCGATTCTGACCATAAAAAGTGTTAATTTTCATAAAAGAATGGTGTAGAAACGGAATTATCGGCTGAATTGTATAGAACTCTTCTTCACTGGCTCTGATACCAATTGTAGGATCGATTTCGGATCCGAACGAGTCGGTTAGAAGAGTTTTTCACCAAAACAAGAGGCGGAAACAAGTGTTTCGGTGGAATTCAGCAAGTATTCACCTTTAACTGTTGTTTTTATTGATATACAATCAATTACAGACCTGACAACACTTCGGCAGCACTTCGTGGCTCACCGGAAGACAATCACCTAGAACTATGAATGTGATTCCGCTCATATGACCTATATATAGACAACATGATTCCGCTCATACGGACATGACACAAAAGCGGAATCACACAATGACACATAAGCGGAATCACTCACATGCCATATAAGCGGACCTAGACTATGACATATGAGCGAAATCAGGCTTTGACCTCATAAACGAAATCACCTATTTGACATATGGACGAAATCAGAAATATATGTATGTTGAACGAAATCAACATCTTTCTATTATAAATGCCTTTGTCTTCTTGTGATGATGTCATTGATGATGTCACTTTGATGATGTCATCATGACATCATGCTTGAACAACTTCGCAACGAACCCAAAACTTGACATAAGACGAAGACGACAGATGAATGCACCAACAGATTTTACAAAGTTTCGAACAAAAAGGTTGCTCGATCGAATAGCCATCCGATCGGATGACCATCCGATCGAATGACTATTCGACCAGATGACTACCCTTTATAAGTTAAAAACTTGAAGTTTTGAAAAATTTCAAAGAATATCACTTTCAATCGAATGTCTATCTGATTGAATTGCCATCCGTCCGGATGTCCATCCGATCGAATGACATGAACTATACTACAATGAAAACTTCAAAAGTTCAAACTTTTCACAACACACTTCCTCCAGTCGAATGACCAGCCGACCGAATGGTCATCCGTCCGGACGGTCAACCGATCGACTCACCATCCAATCACTCATCTCACCTAATACGCTTTTCAAGGCTCATGCTATCGTTCTGTGATTAGGCTAATCTCCCACCCGCTCCCTTTAATCCAAGATTGTGTTTATTTACTAAACACGAACTGTGAGTATACTCGAACCCTTTTTCGCTTAACGCACTTTTGGGTGTTACATATGTTACCTATATCAAATCACATCAACACACAATGCAAACACTTTTATACGCTAACCGTTCTAGCAACGATAGTACTATAGTTTGGACTCAGCACCTATCGTGGATAGGGGTTGTTAAGGGTTTTACTTCACATGGTCACAGTGGTGATAATGTATTGCGCATTCTACACTCGCAGTCATGTCGGTTGCATATGTCATTGTTGATAACTTACTTGCTTCACATTTCTACGTGTTACATGATGGTTATGCGTAAAAGCTTTCGCTATACTATATGCTAATAAACTTGTGTACTCACCTTTACACTATGTGTATTGACTTTATTTTAACCTATGTGACAGGTGTTTAGGATGTTATGCTTTGCTTGGTGACACTATGTGAAATCTGAGTTGTCAGAACAATTCATTTGTCTTGAGAAACAATGTCTGTAATAACTGTTTATGCTTTATATGTTTATGGTATGTGTCACGACTCCTGTCCCGGTTTTACCTGGTTCGGAAGCCGCGGGACAGAAACCCGTGGTATTGTTCATTTTGGCAGCGGAAATGTTAACAGGATCTTTTAAACTAAAAATGCCCAATTATTTTATTTCACGTTTTGGGACAAACCCCATACTTTACAGTAAAGGAAATTTCACAGGGAAATTCCCTGTTTACAAAAACATGTTTATTTATTTTATTTACTGAGCCACATTCTTCAAGCTGTAGTGCTACGCGACACTTTTTTTCCTTGGTTCACAGTAAATCACCTGAAACATGTTTATAAGATTTTATCAGCAGGGAAATACTGGCGAGTCATTCATTTTGCAAAAAATGACACATTGTTATAAAGTACAGGACTAAGAGCGATTACAATTGCTACTATCTTATAATTATCTGGTCCAGTGACACCCCCTGGTGACGATGGTCATACCACTATTGGGTCTTTTCACCCAATAATGATGATTATCTCTGTTTAGGTTCGTCCACCTAAATGAGAGAGAATAATAGTAATGTACACAATACCCCACTTACTGCCAGTAATTTTAAGATAACAAAGACTTACCTCCTGTAAAATATAACTGGAAAACAATTTGAGGTATTCTAAAATACTTTTGATAAAAAGAGAATGACTCACATTGCAAGTTTAGTTGGACAGAACCTTGCCTACTGATTTTAGCCTCGTAACCTAGTTAAATAATAATGCACATGAAACTAGGTCAGTAACTTAATACAACATTTACGATAACTCACGAAATCAAAAACCCTCACGACGAATGATAAAGTATAGCCCGAATTCGGGCAGCACTTAAACATCCATCGGATCGGTTTCAATCAATCGGACATTGTATCGTAGCAGTGATCGAGTTATTACCCTGTAATCGTAGCAGCGTTTCTCTACGGAAATCTATGAAAATGAGCAGTATAGAACGTTTCCAGAGAAATTTTCGAGTGCAGATGAAAGCCCCATGCACGTCCAATTTATAGCTGAAAAATGACTTTCTCGCGGCCCGCGTAGACCTTAGGAGAAACCTTACGCGGCCCGCGATGGCCACCTTAGCTACGGCTAGGGCTGCCGTGTCACGCCGTAGGTCTGCCACGTGTCAGACACGTGGCACAAAGCTGATCCGAGTCATTCGTTGTGCTGTCGCGGCCCGCGTAGGCCTAGCTTAATTCTTACGCGGCCCATGAGTGGTCTATAAAATTTTAATTTCTTGGTTTTTCACAAGGGTTAGGGTTTTAGGGGTCCGGGTTTTCACTTACGGGTCGTTTTTGGTCATTTTTGCAGGTCCTTACATCCTTCCCACCTTATTTAAAATCTCGTCCTCGAGATTTAATAGAATAAGTGAGGATATTTTCGCTTCATTTCTGATTCCAGTTCCCATGTATACTCTGGTCCCCTTTTTGACTCCCACCTAACTTTAACCAGTACAAATCTTTTGTGCTTGAGGAACTTAATCTTTCTGTCTTCTATTTGGAGTGGTTTCTCAATGAATTTTAACTTTTCATTTACCTCTATATCTTGAAGAGGTACTACCAGGGATTCGTCAGATAAGCATTTCTTAAGATTGGATACATGAAATACGTCATGTACCCCAGCTAACTCTTCAGGTAGTTGTAAGCGATAGGCAACTGGTCCTATTCCTTGGGTAACTGTAAACGGTCCTATATACCTTGGACTCAGCTTTCCTTTCTTACTGAACCGAACTACTCATTTCCAAGGAGAAACTTTCAACAGTACCTTGTCTCCAACTTGAAATTCTAACGGCTTACGTCGATTGTCTGCATAACTCTTCTGACGATCTCGAGTCGTTTTCAGTCTTTCCTTGATTTGAGTTATCTTGTCGGTGGTTTCTTGCACAATTTCGGGACCTGATAATTGACTTTCTCCTATTTCTGCCCAGCAAACTGGAGTTCGGCACTTCCGTCCATACAGTGCTTCAAATGGGGCAGCATCGATGCTTGCATGATAATTATTGTTATAGGAGAATTCAATTAAGGGTAGGTGGTCATCCCAGTTTCCACCAAAATCTATGACACATGCTCTGAGCATGTCTTCCAGGGTTTGGATCGTCATTTCACTCTGTCCATCTGTTTGGGGGTGAGAGGCAGTACTTAAATTTAATCGCGTCCCCATGGCTTCTTGGAAACTTGTCCAGAAATATGAAGTAAAACGACTATCCCTATCTGATACAATGGAGAGTGGGACTCCATGTAAGGATACTACCTCATCTACGTATAATTTTGCTAACCTTTCCATGCTAGGTTTCTTTCATTGGAAGGAAATGAGTTGATTTGGTTAATCGATCTACAATCAACCAGATTGCATCGTTACCTTTCCTGGTCTTGGGTAACTTAGTAACAAAATCCATTGTTATTAGTTCCCACTTCTATACAGGTATTTCTAACTGCTGAAGTAGACCTGATGGTTTCTGGTGTTCTGCCTTAACTTGTGAGCAAGTTATGCACTTAGAAACATACCTAGCTATGTCCTTCATTCCTATCCACCAGAAATCATTTCTTAAATCTTGGTACATCTTGTTGTTACCAGGATGCATCGTATATCTAGATTTATGGGCTTCTTCTAAAATCTTATCTCTTAAATTTCCTTGCTTAGGTACCCACATCCTTTTCTTATGGAATCTCCAAATTCCATCATCCCCTTGCTCTAGTTCCTTCATCCGTCCTTTCATTCCTTCAGCATCATCCTTGATTGCTGTTTCCTGAACATTCTTCAGTTGTTCAATTAAATCTAATTGTAAACTTAATCTAAGAGCACGAATTCGTCTTTGTTTCTCATGATACTTACGACTTAGGGCATCTGCTACTACATTTGCCTTTCCTTCGTGATATTGGATATCACAGTCGTAGTCACTTAGAATTTCCATCCATCTTCTTTGCCTCATGTTTAATTCTTTTTGCCCAAATATATACCTCAAGCTCTTATGATATGTATAAACTGTAAACTTACTTCCATACAGATAATGACTCCAAATTTTAAGGGAAAAAATTATTGCTCCTAATTCTAAGTCATGAGTCGTATAATTTTCCTCGTGATTTTTCAATTGCCTTGAGGCATACGCAATTACATTTTTGCGTTGCATCAGCACACAACCTAATCCTAGTTTCGAAGCATCACAGTAAACTTCAAAATCGTCTGTTCCTTCTAGTAAGGCGAGAATTGGGGCGTTTGTTAATCTTTGCTTTAAAATCTTAAATGCCTCTTCTTGCTTGGATCCCCATTCAAACTTAACTGTTTTACAGGTTACCTTAGTTAATGGCACATCTATCTTAGAGAAATCTCTTATAAAGCGCCTGTAATATCCAGCTAATCCTAGAAAACTTCTAACTTCCGTGGCTGATTGCGGAACCTTCAATTTTACGATTGCTTCTATCTTAGAGGGATCTACGTGAATACCTTCATGATTCACCATGTGGCCTAAAAATTGCACTTCCTGCAGCCAAAATTCACACTTTGAGAATTTGGCGTAAAACTTTTCCTTTCTTAACAAAGTTAAGAGTGTATGTAGATGTTCACAATGTTCGTCCTGACTTTTGGAATAAATAAGTATATCGTCGATGAAGACAATTACAAATTTATCCAAATATGGTTTACAGATCCTATTCATCATGTCCATGAATGTTGTAGGGGCATTCGTTAGTCCAAATGGCATGACTGTAAACTCGTAGTGACCATACCTAGTTCTGAAAGCGGTTTTAGGTATGTCTTCTTCTTGTACCTTCAGCTGATGGTATCCGGAGCGTAAGTCTATCTTAGAAAAATATCTAGCCCCCTGAAGTTGGTCGAAAAGGTCATCAATTCTAGGTAATGGGTATCGATTCTTAATTGTAACCTTATTCAATTCCCTATAATCGATACACATTCGCATTGAACCATCTTTCTTCTTTACAAACAATACTGGTGCTCCCCAAGGGGATGAACTAGGTTGTATGAATCCTTTACTTAGCAATTCATCTAACTGCTTTTTCAGTTCTAACATTTCAGTGGGTGCTAACCGATAGGGTGCCTTGGCTATTGGTGTAGTTCCAGGAATTAAATGAATTCTAAACTCTACTTCCCTATCAGGTGGTAATCTTGGTAGCTCTTCTGGGAATACATCCGGGTATTTTGATACTACATGAATTTCCTTAAGTTCCTTACTTTTAGTGTTAATGATTACCGAAATCATATACACTATTCCTTGCTTTCGTTCATAACTAGCAACTTTCATGACTGAAATGAACTTCATTGGTTTACGCGGCTTATCTCCTGTAATCATAATTACTTCCCCTGCGGGTGTATGAATTTCTATGGAATTCTTATCACAGAGGATTCGGGTATTGTTGGCTACTAACCAATCCATTCCTAGCACGACATAGTATCCAATTAAATTCATAGGTAAAAGATTGGCAGAAAATTTATGGCCTGAGAGTTCTATCTTTCCATTTTGCAAAACCTTATCTATATTAACAGAATTTCCATCTGCCATTTCTACCGTATAAATCTGCCTAAGTTTGGTGAAAGAGAGGTTAAGGGCTTGGCAGAATGAAGTATTTATGAAACTTTGGTTTGCACCAGAGTTAAATAATACTTTCGCATAAACGTCGTGTACCAGAAACGTACCAGCTATTACATCCGAAATCAGATCGGCTTCCTGCGTGGTCAGCTGGAAGGCTCTTGCGTTCTTCTTATTAGTTCCTTCAGCAGGTTTGGCCTTGTTATCGGCTGGCTTAACTAATTTCGGATAGTCTGGCCTGAAGTGCCCTATTTCGCCGCAATTGTAGCAAATCGTTGATTTCTTCCTCCTGCATTCTTCTTCTGGGTGCCCCGGTCTATTGCAGAAATTGCAATACCCTCTGCATTTCCCAAAATGCTTTCTTTTGCAGGTACTGCAAAATGGCGGGGTGGAGGATTGCCTAGTTCCTCTTTTCTTGAAGTTGCCACTAGTATTACCCTCACGGAATCCTTAGGTAATTTTCTGAGCCAATTCCTTCTTCCTGTTTTCTTCTCGCGTACGTACTAGTCCGTCGGTCAAGGTGTTGGCTAATTCCACCGCATCGTCAATTGTGCGAGGTCTCGCACCTTTAACGATATCACGAATCTCGCTAATTAAACCCCAAATATAGCGAGAAATAAGTACCGGTTCTGGCGAAGCCAGGGTTGGTACAACTCTAGCATACTCAAAGAATGTCGAAGTATACCTCGACAGTCAACATCCACCATCCAGTGGTTTAGGAACTTATTTGTCATTTGTTCCTTTTCATATTCAGGACAGAATTTTCTTTCCACCAATCTCTTAAATTCTTCCCAATTCATGGCATAAGCCACATCACTTCCCTTGGCTTGCAGTACCGTGTTCCACCATTCTAACGCTCCCTCCTTGAAGAGGTGGGATGCATACATAACCTTGTCTTCTTCGGCACATTTACTTATTTTAATTACTGCTTCGGTTTTCTCTAACCAACGCAGTGCAGTAGTTTCCCCTTCGATGCCTGCAAATTCGATCGGTTTACAGGCAAGAAATTCCTTGTAAGTGCAACCAGGTGTTGCAGCTTTCATTTTCTTAAGAAATGGGGCTTGAACTACATCATTATTATTTCCGCCTCCATTTACACTGTTACTGAAATTGTCGTCGCGAGTACGTTTGCTGTGGTTGGCTTGCGAAGGTTCAATAGGACTTTTAACAGAAGCGACGATTGTCGGGATAGCATTGGCTATTCCCTGGGCAACGATATTTTCTATGTCTTGCCTATTAAGGAAGTGATCTTCGTTGTTTTGTTCAGATTGATTAACTTCATTGACTGGTTGGTTTTCCGCATTTTGCATCTGAATAATTAACAATATATGAAATTTACTATCACAAAATAGATATCAACTAAACAATAAAGCAATCACACATAATCACATCAACACGTATAGCCCAAAATTGTCGACTTTGCGACTTTCATATTTTTATATATTCGTATGCATCAATACACACCATTTATTTTACAAAAGTTTTATTTTAATTATTATTATACAATATTATATTATTACTATTATTATTATTATATTATTATTATTGTACAAACACCATTCCCACAGTCAGCTGGCTTTTTCAGAAACAACGCTCCCTCTCGTCGTACTTCCATAAGATCTTCTCCCCCACATCCTGAATCCTATTTCCTGCGTCCACTAGTTCCTCGCCATAACGGCGGAGTTCAGCTAAGTTTTTCGTGCTCATAGTTGGGTGTGGTGCCGGTTCAGAATCAAACTGGGGAAAATAAACGTTAGGGTTATTCATGAAGTTCTGAAATTGCCAATCACTTGTCCACCATTCCTCCAATTTGCCAGGTAGAAGTTGGTGGTTGACAATAGGATCTGGGATAGCAGGCTCCAGGTTAATTGGAAGTTGTGACTGGGCAGGGAATTGAAGAGGTTTTCATCGGCAGGTCCGATGAGGTCACAATTTGCCAGTTTACGATCAAGCTCCTCCCATGGTGGCATTTCCCGGGCTTGTCCAGAACTTTCCCCGATCTCCTTTCCTTTCCCTTTGAGATCCTCAGTCTTTTTAACCTTCTGGGCGGCTGGCTTTTTCCTACGTCCGCGTTTCCAGTCCAGGATTCTCCTCCTCTTTTTCGGTTTTGGGTTTTCCTGCGGCTGGGAATGGAATTCATAGGTTCTTTAGTGTCGGCCAGATAGCCGGAAAAGCCCCCAGGAACTTCCATGTCAGCAGAATGGATAGTGAGGTTCTGAAGAGCTTCAGACAACTCATTCATGCTATTAATATATAAAGAAAACACAAAAATCCTAGTTAGAATGTTATTTATTGCAAATTAAATTTTCACAGAATCACAGAATGGAAATTTGAAAAAAATTAAATATTTTTAAATAGTTAATTAACTTAAATCAGTGGCTCTGATATCACATTTTTCTGTCACGACCCCCGTCCCGGTTTTACCTTGTTCGAAAGCCGCGGGACAGAAACCCGTGGTATTGTTCATTTTGCCAGCGGAAATGTTAACAGGATCTTTTAAACTGAAAATGCTCAATTATTTTATTTCACGTTTTGGGACAAACCCCATACTTTACAGTAAAGAAAATTTCACAGGGAAATTCCCTGTTTACAAAAACATGTTTATTTATTTTATTTACTGAGCCACATTCTTCAAGCTGTAGTGCTACGCGGCACTTTTTTTCCTTGGTTCACAGTAAATCACCTGAAACATGTTTAAAAGATTTTATCAGCGGGGAAATACTGGCGAGTCATTCATTTTGCACAAAACGACATATTGTTATAAAGTACAGGACTAAGAGCGATTACAATTGCTACTATCTTATAATTATCTGGTCCAGTGACACCCCCTGGTGACGATGGTCATACCACTATTGGGTCCTTTCACCCAATAATGATGATTATCTATGATTAGGTTCGTCCACCTTAACGAGAGAGAATAATAGTAATATGCACAATACCCCATGATGTGTGTAAAATGCAACATATAAATTACATCAAATGAGGCATAAAACTAACCCTTTTTAAGTACTAATGTTGGAAAAAGAGTGTTTTTGTCTTCCTTTTGTATTTTCAGGATTTAATGAGCTCAAATTCACAAAAGAAGCAAAAAGACAGCTAAATCTAACATAAATACAAGAAAAGGAACATAAGTGGACTGCCCGACCCTCAACGACATCTTCCCAAGCAAAATAGAGAAGGCAGAAGACTGAACACGCCCCGTGCTCAGCCAGCACGGGGCCGTGCCCAAGAAGCAGCAGAAAAGACAAATCTATAGAAGCTTCTATTGCCCACCACGGGCCGTGTCCAGTGAACACGGGGGCGTGGCGAAAGTACAGCAGGCGCATTAATTGTAATTGCGAATTACAATTAATGAAAAGAGAGAGTGTCAGACAGGCACGGGGGCGTGTCCAGCGGACACGGGGCCGTGCCCAGCCTTCTGTTCAGCCTATAAATAGGAGTGCTTGGTTTCATTTCAACTCATCCCTTGGCACACCACCTCTCTCACACTTCACCCACCACCCACCACCACCATAACACCATCATCCACCACCATCATCCATTGTCCATCATAGAGTGTGTGAGTCGTCTCGGGATCCAAGATTGATCGTAAGAGTTCTTACAATCAAGGCCATGTTTGCCTAAGTCTCTTACATCACTTGGTGAAGACAAAGTGTCTAGTATAATACTTTTTATTTCTAATCTTTTGCAATTTTTATTTGGTTTTGTATTAATGACTTTAATAACTAGTTGCTTATGTTGAAGGTGATCTTTCCTTATCGTTTGTCCGTGGTCTCTTGGCATTATTTTACTGTCTATATAAAATAAAAGATTTACAACATTCATATCTCCACGGTCTATATGGAGGTATGTTGGCTACCTGGTCGGGGGTTAAGGGAACGGTTTGGTAAAGGTCTTGCCATTGTTCAGCGTTTAGAGATCCTGCAATGGACCTGGGTCAAATTTAGTAGGACCTCCTTCAATGCTTCATTATATTGGATGGCGGGGGTCCAAACTCTTTGATCCCCTCATAAGTTAACTACTATTAATACTATAACCCGGCTATTTAGGACTGTATCCCTGCTGACTCAGACTACTTAGCCGAGGGTAACGTCACCGCCAAAAGCGGGGCCTACCATAATATTGCATTAATAACTTAATTAATTATCTTCCAATAATCCACCCTTTTAGGATTGTATCCTTGCTGACTCAAACTACTGGGGTGAGGGTAACGTCACCTTCAAAAGAGGGGCCTACTACAATAACTAAGATAATCTTTTAATTATGTGCAAAAGTGCGGAAATAATCAAAGGTTATACTAGATACGAGTCGGAACCAAGTGATTCATCTTGTCTATCTGTTTTTTTTTTCCAGCATTTTAGTTAGTTTTTATTTTTCTTAGTTTAAAAAATATTTTTCTAAACTTTTTATTTTGATTAGACGTTGAGGATAAACCGGTACTAAAAGCTCTTGTGTCCTTGGACGACCTCGGTATCTTACCAACACTATACTACGCTCACGATGGGTGCACTTGCCCATATGTGTGTCTAGTGTTACTAAATATCGTGTTTTATAAATTTAAAACTTGGCTAAAATAAGTGTTAAAAGGGCTTAAAATATACACCTAATATATATAACACTTGACCGCACATCAAGTTTTTGGCGCCGTTGCCGGGGACACAAGGATTTTAAGAAATCTTAAAATCGACGGCCTAATCAGTTTTTCAAAACCTTTTTAAAACGCGCGCACACTTTTCTGCATTTTAGTTTAGTTTTGCATTTACAGTAGCCTGTACACGGGGCCGTGTTCACTGAACACGGGGCCGTGCTGCACATTTTCATAACAACACCCAGTAACAGTAGCTTGAACACGGGTCGTGCTCACTGAACACGCCCCGTGCTCAACGAAATCAGTAAAGTTAATTAAAACGCCCAGATACAGATCCTGAACACGGGGCCGTGCTCACTGAACACGGGGCCGTGTCCAGCCTCTGTTTCCGTTTTTATTTTTGTTTTCTGATCTCGGGACTCGGTTGTGGTCTGCTGAGTGATTCTTATGGATCAATACTCAGGAGGTTACAACTACACCTATGAGGAGGATGATTATAGGGGTAATTATTGCACTAATTGTCGTAACGCACGCTCGGTTCAAAATAATCACTCATATCAACCATCCAATTCATACACCTACTATGAGGAGCCCAGGTACGAGCCATCAACTTCATACACATCCTATGAAGACCAAAGGTATGAACCTCCTCCCTCATACTCATATTTTGATGAGCCTTCTTACTCATACTTTGAGGAACCAAGATATGAGCCACCACCTTCGTATGCTTATTATGAGGAACCTTGGCGTGAACAACCCACCTCATATGAGTATTAGGAAGAACAAAACTACGAACCTTATCCATCATATGCTTACAATGAAGAACAATGGTGCGAACCATCGACTTCATATGGGTATTATGAGGAACAAAGGGTCGAACAACCGGATTCAAGCTTAGAAAATACCGATTCTTTTTCTATAACCGAAGTGACCGATAGGATATTAGAACACATTAAAGTTATCGATCGATGTATAAAAGAAGCTCGCGCAAGGGAAGAGGAGTCCCGCGCAAGAGAAGAGTTAAAAAAGGAAGAGATAACCGAAAATGTAAAAATGGAAGAACAAATAAGTGAAAAACCGACACATGAGTTAAACAACGAAAAAGTTGAGTCCAACAACATTAAAATTCAAGAAGAGTCTAATTTTGAAAAAATTAATCTCCTGTCACCTTCTTTTGAAAATCATTGTTTAATACCCCCACACTTGATGTTTAGTACCCCCTCATGCTAAGTTTTTAAAAGAGTTAAGCACTAACACTAAAATTGACGAAACGGTAAGTGTTAAGTTAACTAATGATCAAACCTCACTAATAAAAGAAGACCCATTTGAAATTAACATTACACCGGTTCCATGTTTCTTTCAAAATTCGTTTATTAGTAATGTCACAATCGATAAAGATCTTTGTGTTAACGTAATGCCTAACTACATTTTCGAAAAATTAAGTATTAGTGATTTTTCTCCACTCCAAATACCCATTTTTCTATCCAACCGGAAAGTAATAAAATCAATCGGTATAGTTGAAGATGTCTTGGTTCAAGCAAATCAAATGGTAATCCCGACCGACTTTGTCATCCTCGATGACGCTCCTCTAGTGTTGGGGTGACCATTTGTAAAAACTCACGAAGCTTTGAAAAACTGGAAGTTCAAAAATCTACCTCTTCAATTAGGGGCATTTAAAAGAAGTGTCGATCTCGAACGGTCAATGAAATATCCTTTTGGCAATAATGACCCCCTAATTGAAGATGAAGATGAACCACCCGATACAGGTGAAGAGATTGACCACTTTGTTGAAGAAAAGGTCGCCATAGAACAAACTTTTAAGGTTCTTGATCGAAATGAGCAACCAAATAAGGAGTCTCCCAAAGACCCACCACTTGAGCTCAAAGAACTTCCAAAAGGTTTGGAATATGCTTTTCTAGACAAAGATGGTAATTTACCTGTAATTATTTCGTCTAAATTAGATAACTTAGAAAAGGAAAAATTAATTAATCTTTTGAAAAAACATAAAAATGCAATAGCTTGGAAACTCGTAGACATAAAAGGAATTAGTCCTTCTATGTGCACACACAAAATTTTGATGAATGATGACTACAAATCGGTCATACAACCACAACGTCGAGTAAATCCAAATGTTCAAGAAGTGGTTAAAAACGAATTCATCAAACTACTTGACGCCGGACTTATCTATCCTATCTCCGATAGTCCTTGGGTGAGTCCCGTCCAAGTAGTTCCAAAGAAAGGAGGTATGACGGTAATAACTAACGAAAAAAATGAATTAATACCAACGAGAACCGTCACAGGATGGAGAGTATGTATAGATTATAGACGATTAAATGAAGCAACAAGAAAGGATCACTTTCCTTTACCCTTCATTGATCAAATGTTAGAAAGATTATCCGGTCATAAATTTTATTGTTTCTTGGATGGTTTTTCAGGTTACTTTCAAATCCCGATAGCACCCGAAGACCAAGAAAAGACAACTTTCACATGTCCCTATGGAACTTTTGCTTATCGACGCATGCCATTTGGTCTATGTAATGCCCCAGCAACATTCCAACGTTGCATGGTAGCCATCTTCCATGACATGATAGAAAAGACAATGGAAGTCTTCATGGATGACTTTTCTATCTTTGGGGATTCATATGACCAATGCCTCGATAACCTTGAACGAATGCTATCTCGATGTGAGGAAACTAACCTCGCCCTTAATTGGGAAAAGTGCCATTTCATGGTAACGGAGGGAATAGTACTCGGTCACAAGATCTCAAGCGAAGGAATGGAGGTGGATCGAGCCAAAATAGATATCATTTCTAGATTACCACCTCCATCCTCCGTAAGAGCTATCAGAAGTTTCCTAGGGCATGCCGGATTCTATAGGCGGTTTATCAAAGACTTTTTTAAAATTTCTAGACCTCTAACAAAATTACTTGAAAAAGATGCTCCTTTCATCTTTGACAATGATTGCAATCAAGCATTTCTCACCTTAAAAGAAATGTTAATCAATGCACCTATCATGATAGCGCCTGATTGAAAATTTCCTTTCGAAATCATGTGTGATGCTAGTGACTTTGCAGTTGGAGCTGTCTTGGGACAAAGAAAAGAAAAGCATTTCCACCCAATCTATTATGCTAGTAAAACACTTAATGATGCACAAGAAAATTACACAACAACTGAAAAAGAGTTACTAGCTGTGGTATTTGCTTTCGATAAATTTCGTTCTTATCTTGTTCTTTCTAAAACTATAGTTTATACAGATCATGCAGCCATCCGATATCTCTTCAAAAAGCAAGATGCAAAACCACGTTTGATTCGGTGGATTCTACTCCTCCAAGAATTTGACATTGAAATCAAGGACAAAAGAGGAGCAGAAAACACCGCAGCAGATCATCTTTCGCGCTTAGAAGACCCAGCTTTGGAAGCAACTAGGGACGAGCAAATCAACGAAAAATTCCCAACTGAGTCCCTGGAAATGGTGGAATACAAGGAAGAACCGTGGTACGCCGACTATGCTAACTACCTAGCTAGCGGTATAGTCGCAAAAGGGTGGCCACATCATCGAAGAAAAAAATTCTTTGCCAAGGTGAAACACTACTTTTGGGAAGATCCATATCTTTTCAAAATGTGTGCCGACCAACTCGTCCGACGATGCGTACATGGTAGTGAAGCACGAAGAATTCTCCGCCATTGTCATGAAGGTCCATACGGAGGACATCATGGTGCTGCTAGTACCGCACGAAAGGTATTTGATTCAGGATT
Source organism: Helianthus tuberosus (assembly GCA_030545235.1). Taxonomy (NCBI): domain Eukaryota; kingdom Viridiplantae; phylum Streptophyta; class Magnoliopsida; order Asterales; family Asteraceae; genus Helianthus; species Helianthus tuberosus. Next base: position 146,064,808 of record CM060410.1, on the reverse strand, counting down.
TTATTGGCCAACCATTTACAAAGACGCCCAAAGTCTTGTCAAGACATGTGATGCTTGCCAAAGAACAGGTAATATTTCTTCAAAAAATGAAATGCCACAAAATGGCATTCTTGTTTGTGAAATTTTTGATGTGTGGGGACTCGACTTTATGGGACCTTTCCCACCATCGAAAGGAAACAAATATATACTTGTGGCGGTAGATTACTTGTCTAAATGGGCCGAGGCCGAGGCACTTCCAACAAATGATGGAAGAGTTGTGGTAAGATTTCTGAAAAAATTATTCTCTCGTTTTGGCACACCCAAAGCTTTAATAAGTGATAGAGGTACCCATTTTTGCAACCATCAACTCGAAAAAATTTTAACAAGATATGGGGTCTATCACCGGGTCTCAACAGCATATCACCCTCAAACAAATAGAAAAGCCGAAGTGACTAATAGAGGTTTAAAACGAATACTCGAAAAAACCGTAGGGTTAAATAAAAAGGAATGGGCAGACAAATTAGACGATGCTTTATGGGCTTTTCGAACTGCTTATAAAACAACAATAGGTACAACCCCGTATAAGCTAGTTTATGGAAAAAGTTGTCATTTGCCAGTAGAAATTGCACACAAAGCCTACTGGGCAATAAAAAATGTAAACTTAGACTTAGAATTTGCCGGTAAAAATCGATTTTGTCAATTAAATGAATTAGACGAGCTTAGGAATTATGAATACTCAAACTCTGAAATTTATAAGGAACGAATGAAAAATTTGCATGACAAACATATTAAACCTAATGAATTTCGGGTAGGAGATTTAGTTCTTTTGTTTAATTCACGACTTCGATTGTTTCCTAGTAAATTAAAGTCTAGGTGGTCAGGACCTTTTTCCATCACCCATATTTTTCCACACGGTGCAGTAGAAATTAAATCTCGAAATGGGCCCCCATTTAAAGTCAATGGCCAACGGCTGAAACTCTATCAAGGATTCATTGAGGATGAAGAAGAAGAGATCTCGCTTCAAACGGTGGAAGAATAAAAACATCACGCCTGGTAAGTTACGAACGATTGAGACAACAAAATAAAGCGGTAAGTTTTCTAACCATAGCTTATGGGAAAAAGAGGGCACTCACACGAGCACTTAAAATTAAAAAAAAAATTCAAAACCACGCTCGGCACGAGGCCGTGTCCGCTGGACACGGGGCCGTGTCCGCGCTGCAGTCGGGATAAAGCCCCCTTTTCAAAACAGTTACTTCATTCCACACGCCCCGTTTCCCCGAAAAAGCTCTGGTTTCAGGCGATTTTTCGCAGAATTTCAACGTCTCCTATCGCTCTAACAACATCAAGGTATGATTCTATCACTTTTAGTAGTTAGATTAGTTACTTGCATGTAGTTAAAACACCAAAAATTTGGGGAAAAATCTAGGGTTCTTGAAGTTCATCCGGATCGAACCTCAAATTTTTGTTTAGATTTGTTTGCATTTAGTTAGATTAGTGTTAAGGGAAGTAGATACACTTGTATTGTTCATAGATTCATCCAATTTCGCACAAAAACCCCAAACCCTTGTTCTTGAACCGAAAAAGATAAAAATTGATGGGGTAAACGGGATATTTTGGGGAAAACGATGCTTAGGGTTTCATTTTCGGGGGAAACCGCACCTATTGGACCAAAAATTTTCAAGTTTTCGAAACCGGATCGAAAAATGGGATTTTTGAGTAACAGACCCCTGGACACTGGGTCGTGTCCGCTGGACACGGGGTCGTGTCCAGCCCGCTGTTTGCAGTTTTACCCGAAAATATTTCTGTTTCGTGCTAACTTTTGGTGTATTCTTTCAGATGGCCAGGAAGTTCACAAGATTTAACGCTAATGAGCTCGATGCAAGAGCTCGATACGAAATTCTTCAAACAAGGCCGGAGGAATACCCGAGGCAAGCTTGCACGGAATTGCTAACCATGGTGAATCAAATTGACCGTTTCAACAACATTGTCACGGGACCACTCAGAGTCGCCTTAACAACTCGGCTCCGTTCCGTCCACGAATGCACGTTGGAATTCTATAGCACGTTCACATTCAACTCGAGGTGCGACCCGTTCGACAATGACGGGGTAGCTTTCCGATGTGGCAGAACGAAGTACTCGATCTTTATGGCACAATTTGGGTCGATTATCGGGTTGTATGCAGAAGAGAATGCGGGAAACGAAGAAAATACTGGGGGAATGAGAGAGATAGGTGACAACGAACGCCAAGCCATGTGGGCTCAGATTGGAGAAGGGTTTTACAATCCGAGCAGCACTAAGAGTACAAAGATGAGGGATCCACTATACAGATACATTCATAGGCTCCTCAGCTACTCTCTTAGCCAAAGGCATGACAGTAGTGGCGTCGTTTGGTTAAGAGATTTGGTTGTCCTCCACTGCATTCACAACCGCAGGCCGCTCGATGTTCTGTTCCTCATGCTCCGAAACATGCATCACAACCGCCTTGCTAGTGCACCGACGCCTATTTTCTTTGGGGGATGGGTGTATCGTCTCTTCAAGCACTTCGCCCACATACCTAGGTCATTTGAGAGGACCCCATGGTCGGGTACGGTGGATATTCACATATGCCGCTCAATGAACCTGATTTATGAGGCAGAAGACGGGACGGTAACCTTTCAAAGGATGCAAGGTCATGCATGGAACCCGCAAGAAGCACTTGTCCTCCCAGCTCCGCAACATCATCAGTACCAATACCAACCCCACGGTGATCCGGGCCAATCATCCTCCTCGGGAGGCTGTTTTCCTAACTTTCAAAGTTTGCATGATTTGTTGCAGGAAAACCTTATGTGTACTAGGAACACCTATAACATGGCGAGCAACACCTACCACCGGGTCGGAGCTATCGAGAGAAACCTATCCGAGATCCAAGACGATGTTGGATACATACGAGACCACATTGCACGCCATGGAGGGGATGATGACGATGATGATGATGACGATGCTATGGAGTAGGCGAGAGGGGGGGGGGGGGGCAAAGGAGGAAGCGGTTGATTGATGACTCCCCAGGTTAACCCTTTTAATCTTGAACAATTGATGGCCTGCATGCCAAATGTTGAACAATTTACTTTTCCTAACTTCTTTTATTTTCTGCATTTTTTTTTTAACTTTGACTTGGATGTTAACTTTGGTAAAAGTAGGATGTTTGCTATGTTTTGGTGGAGTGTTTATTGGGTAAACAGGTACATTCGGGGCTTAAAGTACTAAGCATTAGTACTCTTAAAGCCGGGACTGGAAAAAACGAAGAAAGAAACCTGTTTTTCGAATTCGCAGACTGTCCACACGGGGTCGTGTCCAGCCGACACGCCCCCATGCCCATTCCCCAGAACCTGCTGTTTGTTTAGATTCTGCAGACCTTGACAGACACGGGGTCGTGTCCAGCCGACACGCCCCCGTGTTCACCTTCTGTAAGTTCTCGTTACTGGCACCTGAACACGGGGTCGTGTCCACTCAACACGGGGTCGTGTCCAGTTTGCCAGTAACACAATTTTTTCTTTTTACACCTTTTTACACATTCAATCAACCTAAAAACTTATTTTTGGTACACATTGAGGACAATGTGTAATTTAAGTGTGGGAGGATGCTAAAACCTTGAAATTTTGTAAGTCCTAATAACAAGCCTTACACAAAACTTTATTGGAACCGCCAAACACCCCAAATTTTTTCAAAAATTTTCATTTTTTTTTACTTGTCTAAAGTTTAAGTTTGGAATCATAAGATTAATAAGGTTATATTTTTACAAATTTACAACCGAGAGCGTCATGATAACGAGAACCAACATAAGAAAATTATGAAACGGCATGACAAGCTTAGTTAAAATTTGATTATATATACTTGATCACATAAAAACTCATTCCCACAAAAGTGAGTTTTGAGCCTTTATTAAGCATACAAATTTACATCTTTAGACTAAATGCTCATTTTTCGTTTCTTGTGTGAATAGCCGCTTGGTTCTTACGACTCTAGAACTTGCCATGACGATACATTCCCGGTCCTTATCAACTTAAACCCGAGTAAGTAAATGATAGAGGCATTAGGACTAACCCTTTTTTCTTCTACACCATTATTTTTCTTTTTTTTTACCACCTACCCAAAATCCCCCTAGTTAGCCCCTTTGAGCCTAAACCTTTTCATTTCATAACCCAAACCAAACACCCTTTTACCCACCAAAACCTTTTTCATTTTTAACCCTTTGTTTTAGTAACAAGTTCGATTTTTTTCGTATGATCGTTCAAAAAAAAAAATGTGTGTTGATGATGAAGCAAAAGAAAATAAACAAACAAGTTCATCAAAAATAACTTTGTTTGAATAATAGCTTCATCAAAATAAAAAGTTACAAAAATAGAAAATCCTACGAAAACCGACACTTGTTACGTTTTTTCACTTTTTTTCTACTAACCACTAACCCAACCACCTACTTTTAACCCAAACTTAACCCTTCACCCGCAAAGCCCTCTTGATATTTAAAAAGGTATAAAAGTTAAAAAGGAGGAGGATTGATTGCTTGGCAAGCCTATGGTAGGAATAAGTTCCATGCCGCTCTCGAGTGATTCACTAAAAATACACCTTCGGGCGAGTGTGAGTGATTTCTCCCGTGAGGTATGTGAACTTGTGTATAAATGGAATTTTAAAAAGGCATGTTATGCCTAAATAAGTAATTTCTCCTATGAAACGTTCTAAACAAATTATAACGAATAGGATTGTAAATAGATAAAAATAAAACCCAAAAAGATCTTGGATTCCCAACACTCTATGACAAGCCCAAAACCTTCTCTTCTACCCATTCCATTTGGGAGTGTAAGCCACATATTAAAGAGTTTTGCTTGAGGACAAGCAAAAGTTCAAGTGTGGGGGTATTTGATGTGTGTAAAATGCAACATATAAATTACATCAAATGAGGCATAAAACTAACCCTTTTTTAGTACTAATGTTGGAAAAAGAGTGTTTTTGTCTTCCTTTTTGTATTTTCAGGATTAAATGAGCTCAAATTCACAAAAGAAGCAAAAAGACAGCTAAATCTAACATAAATACAAGAAAAGGAACATAAGTGGACTGCCTGACCCCTCAACGACATCTTCCCAAGCAAAATAGAGAAAGCAGAATACTGAACACGCCCCGTGCTCAGCCAGCACGGGGCCGTGCCCAAGAAGCAGCAGAAAAGACAAATCTATAGAAGCTTCTATTGCCCACCACGGGCCGTGTCCAGTGAACACGGGGGCGTGGCGAAAGTACAGCAGGCGCATTAATTGTAATTGCGAATTACAATTAATGAAGAGAGAGAGTGTCAGACAGGCACGGGGGCGTGTCCAGCGGACACGGGGCCGTGCCCAGCCTTCTGTTCAGCCTATAAATAGGAGTGCTTGGTTTCATTTCAACTCATCCCTTGGCACACCACCTCTCTCACACTTCACCCACCACCCACCACCACCATAACACCATCATCCACCACCATCATCCATTGTCCATCATAGAGTGTGTGAGTCGTCTCGGGATCCAAGATTGATCGTAAGAGTTCTTGACAATCAAGGTCATGTTTGCCTAAGTCTCTTACATCACTTGGTGAAGACAAAGTGTCTAGTATAATACTTTTTATTTCTAATCTTTTGCACTTTTTATTTGGTTTTGTATTAATGACTTTAATAACTAGTTGCTTATGTTGAAGGTGATCTTTCCTTATCGTTTGTCCGTGGTGTCTTGGCATTATTTTACTGTCTATATAAAATAAAAGATTTACAGCATTCATATCTCCACGGTCTATATGGAGGTATGTTGGCTACCTGGTCGGGGGTTAAGGGAACGGTTTGGTATAGGTCTTGCCATTGTTCAGCGTTTAGAGGTCCTGCAATGGACCTGGGTCAAATTTAGTAGGACCTCCTTCAATGCTTCACGGTATTGGATGGCGGGGGTCCAAACTCTTTGATCCCCTCATAAGTTAACTACCATTAATACTATAACCCGGCTATTTAGGACTGTATCCCTGCTGACTCAGACTACTTAGCCGAGGGTAACGTCACCGCCAAAAGTGGGGCCTACCATAATATTGCATTAATAACTTAATTAATTATCTTCTAATAATCCACCCTTTTAGGATTGTATCCTTGCTGACTCAAACTACTGGGGTGAGGGTAACGTCACTTTCAAAAGAGGGGCCTACTACAATAACTAAGATAATCTCTTAATTATGTGCAAAAGTGCGGAAATAATCAAAGGTTATACTAGATACGAGTCGGAACCAAGTGATTCATCTTGTCTATCTGTTTTTTTTATTTTATTTTTCAGCATTTTAGTTAGTTTTTATTTTTCTTAGTTTAAAAAATATTTTTCTAAACTTTTTATTTTGATTAGACGTTGAGGATAAACCGGTACTAAAAGCTCTTGTGTCCTTGGACGACCTCGGTATCTTACCAACACTATACTACGCTCACGATGGGTGCACTTGCCCATATGTGTGTCTAGTGTTAGTAAATATCGTGTTTTATAAATTTAAAACTTGGCTAAAATAAGTGTTAAAAGGGCTTAAAATATACACCTAATATATATAACACTTGACCGCACATCACCCCACTAACTGACATTAATTTTAAGATAACAAAGACTTACCCCCTGTAAAATATATTTGGAAAACAATTTGAGGTATTGTAAAATACTTTTGATAAAAAGAGAATGACTCGCATTGCAAGTTTAGTTGGACAGAACCTTGCCTACTGATTTTAGCCTCGTAACCTAGTTAAATAACAATGCACACGAAACTAGGTCAGTAACTTAATACAACATTTACGATAACTCACGAAATCAAAACCCTCACGACAAATGACAAAGTATAACCCAAATTCGGGCATCACTTAAACATCTATCGGATCGGTTTGAATCGATCGGACATTGTATCGTAGCAGTGATCGAGTTATTACCCTGTAATCGTAGCAGCGTTTCTCTACTGAAATCTATGAAAATGAGCAGTATAGAACGTTTTTAGAGAAAATTTTCGAGTGCAGATGAAAGCCCCATGCACGTCTAATTTATAGATGACAAATGACTTTCTCGCGGCCCGCGTAGACCTTAGGAGAAACCTTACGCGGCCGCGAGGGCCACCCTAGCTACGGCTAGGGCTGCCGTGTCACGCCGTAGGTCTGCCACGTGTCAGACACGTGGCACAAAGCTGATCCGAGTCATTCGTTGTGCTGTCGCGGCCCGCATAGGCCTAGCTTAATTCTTACGCGGCCCGCGAGAGGTCTATAAAATTTGAATTTCTTGGTTTTTCACAAGGGTTAGGGTTTTAGGGGTCCGGGTTTTCACTTACGGGTCGTTTTGGGTCATTTTTGCAGGTCTTTACAGTATGGGTGGTGAACGTTAAATATATTGTCGCTAATAGTTGTTATGGATTCTCTTGGACAATCTGTTTCGCTCAGTGCCACGCCCCGATGTTTCCGCCATCGGTTGGGGTGTGACACTTCTAGTTTGGAATATAGGGAAACATAATCCATTAGAACGTTAACGGGTCATTTAAATAACCAATATATATGTGTGGTTCGCTAGATTAAGCGTTGGCCGGATAGAATGTGGTTTATACCCTTCCGAGTGCAAGGACTCGTGTAATATGGATTAAATAACCAAACATTCTGATTAGAACTGAATTTGAATGGTTTTGACCCGATTCGGCATTTTGTACTGGTTCGTCTTGTAGGTGGAGTTTATAAGCAACACATGCGGGAAGGCGCGGCACAACCTGTTTGACTCCGGGTGGATAAAGAAAACATCATGTACCCTTCCTTCATTGTCAGATGTTCTGTGGAAGAAAACAAACCTAGCTGTCTTCAAGCGGTGGAACAGTATCTGCATTGGAGTCTCGAAGACTTGCTCAATTCGACCCAATTTGGCCCGGGCGTTGTATATGGCATTTCTTGTTGAGACATTTTCGGGGTTCTGTTCTTTAATGATAGTAAGAATGTCTCGTGGTTTCATATTCTGATATGTCAGTTGCTCCAACATCCTCTTTTCTACTGGACTCAGCCTCATTAGGGACGGATGACCCTCTGGATACAGAATGGGTTCGTGGTTATGTTGAGCTTTGTCAACCCTTAGATTCCAAAACCGTGACCTCTTTCTGTATGTCCCGATCAGTTGGAACTCGCAACCGGTTTTCCTACTCCCGATCTGTCTGACCGTGGCTGTTGGCTTGTGGTGGCCGGCACAATCGCACATAAGCCAAATTTTTAACGGCTGCCCACTTGGGGGTTTCTCGTAGATCGTGCATTTGGTGACTATGGCGTACCCATTTTGGCATCCGACTTCTCTACACCACTCCACCAATTCATCCATGCTATCGAATTTCTAACGAAACACTTATATGTGAGAATTATTAAAAGTATACGGGTCGTATAACGTTATACAGGTCGTATACAACGTTTATTATTTTTTATTCGCTTGTATAATCAATATACGAGCATTGTTTATGTATTGTATACGGGTCGTATAATGTTATATAGGTCGTATACAACATTTAGTATTTTTTATTCGCTCGTATACTCAATATACGAGCACTGTTTGTGTCTTGTATACAGGCCGTATAACTGTATACGACCCGTATACAACTAACGATTTTTTATTAGTATATGTGGAATTGACGAAATCGCAGTCGGTATGTGTTCCGAGATTAATTTTACTTTGCTTTTGCTTCATGTTTATTAACCGGTCGTTTGTTTTTAACTGGTCGTTTGTTTGACATCAAACGTATAAACAGTAATATCAAACGTAAGACAAATAAACGTATAAATAAATGTTATACCTGATCGGTTTCACACTCACTAGGTTCCTGGTCACCGTTTGGACTCTCAGACTGTCCACCACTACCGAGAGGATATTGAAAACTACCGGGCAGCGGTCCGCCACTACCAGGAGGAGATTGAAAACTAACGGGCGGCGGTGGATAATAAACAGCATAATTACCCTGAAAGACATCTAAACCCCAAGGATCCTGACTTGCATCAGACACAAGATTGAGACCGAACGAAACATTTAGATCAAACAAACTCGGATTGTATTTTTATTGTTTTGATGACTCCCCTGATTCGACTCGCTAGCCGAGTTATTACCGAAAAAAGTTTATGTCACCCCAAAACGACATTGATAACGTAATATAATTTGAATACAAAACAAATAGAAGTTGAATGAAAATGAATAAGATTAGTGTCGTTTATATAGACGTTTTTACGGAATATTACATCGTTTCAAATGGGTAACACGCGAATCGAGGAATCTAACGTCGAATCAAATAACTCGCACGAATATCGAGGAGTATAACGTCTAATCGCATAACTGACACGAGAATCGAGGAATATAACATCAAATCGAAGAATCTTACTTCTAGTCGCACGCGTATCGAGGAATAATACGTCGAGTCACACAGTTAAAATAAAAAAAGGCTTATTCTATTCTCACACCCCTAAAATCTTATTTCCACATCCTTTACACTCTAACTCTCTCTCTATATGTATCTATAGAGAAAGATAGAGGTGAGGGGTGTGTGAATATTAAAACAAAAAAAATACAAAATTCGAAATATACTGGTCGTATAACCTTATACGGCCCGTATAAAGGTGTCGTATACATTATATACGACCAAACAAAAATCTTATTCTCACACGACGTATACGGGCCGTATAAGGTTATACGTGTCGTATAAGGTTATACGAGAATAAGATTTTACCATGTGGGATTATTAATACCCTTTTTGGAATGAATACCCTCCGGCAACATTTTTCCGGCGACCCACCAGCCAATCTGCTACAAGATTTTTCACATTCCAACTCAATTTTAGCAAGTCTGTGTTAAAGTTTACATTTTGACAATCTTTTGAATAGGGGTTTCTTTATTTCTTATTTTCTTAATTTTCTTGATTTTTATTATGTACGGGCATGTTTTTGTTAGATTTTATGTAAAAACTAGAAAAGTAACCCGCCGCGATGCGGCAGGGGCTAGATTTATATTTATATTAAGCTAGTTGTTATTGAGTTAGATCCATTAGGTTAGATACATCAACTGCAACCAAGAGTTTGTGGCTAGGTTTATATATGTGTTATGGTCGCAACTTAGGTTACTAACACTAAGCATATTAGTTACATAAGTTGCGTAAAAGACATTTTCCTTGACGATGTGGCTTGCTAAACTACAGCCTATAGTTGCGATTTTTTCCTACTTTGTAGCGGCCTATATTTTTTTGCTACTTTGAAGTTGTACAAAAGGTGTTCGACGTCCCTATCATTCCCCGCGTCCCTTATTTGAAGTATTGCTGGTATCTGGGATAGTAAAGAGCTTAGTTAGTGAGGTTTGTGTGATAAGATATGTGAGTATTTATTTAGTGAAGCATTGTTGTTGTCTATCATAAGGTGCCTAAAGTATTCGCATTCGTGTATGGTAAAGTTACAAATCTAAAGGACTATGGACTGAGATTGAAGACAACAGACTTGTAAATAACTGAAACTGACCTTATTGTTGATCTAACACATAAATTTCACAATGATTTTGATATAGCAAATCATGTCAGATAAAGTACAAAACCTGATTATACTTATGTAAAAAGTCTAAGATTGGTGTGTGTGTTGTTCTCGTCAGCATCAAGTGGTGTTGAGTTTGTTATGTTTACCTGGCAATTCGTGTTGCGGGCGCTTTTGTTGGTTAAGCTTGCGGTTGGGTGTTTTTAGTGGAGGAGCACCCATGTGCTGTTGCTGAATGTTTTCAATTGATGCTTGCATAAAAGGAGGATTCGAAACACTGGTACCTTCTATCCTTGTAGCTACATTATGTTATCACATATTAGTACAAATAAATAGTTAGTTGTTGTATTGATTAATCATCAAAATCAAGGTGAGATATCCACGTAGAAAATGGTGGTGATATTCTTGTTGCATTAAATGCCTTTTTCATTTTAAATGTAGGCCAAGAATCCTATCCAGTTGTAAAGTCAACTGTTAAGAGTCTTAAATTTATGTGGAATTAAAATTTATGATATTGTACTTAATTTTGATCAATGTTATATATTTGTAAACAAGGTTTAAAAAGGCTAAAACGGGTATCGAGGCGTTTTCCCTTAGCCTCACGAGGCGTAAGCCTCGAGGCAGGTCGAGGCGTAAGCCTCAAAACATTATTAAAAAAAATTAAAAAAATATATAGATGTCTCATAAAAATCACAAATTAGCATAAAACAAACATCATAACATAAAACAAACATCATAAAATAGTTCAAACAACTTAAACTAGACTAACTAGTAATGTTATGACCTATGCAGTTAATGCGGAAAAATATTGGATATCGGTCAAGGACCGATATTTGAGATATCGGTTATCGCGGTGGGATATCGGTAATTTATAATATAATGTGTGTGTGTATATATATATATACATAGAACCTATATAATATATGTATATTAATATCTAGAACCTATATAATATATGTATACAACATCTTTATGCACTAACTTGTAAAAGTCTAGGGTTAATTTTGATAAATCTATAACTGGAGGATGAAATTGTAATTCAGTTAAAAGAAAAGGTGTAAACAAGAAAAAGAATGAGTCCCTACTAATAAATAAAAACCCTAAACTAAAGCAGTCGCCGTCTTGTCTATCTCCTTCCCCTGTACGCTCCTCCATCTTCTAAACCTAAAAAACAAACAGCCGACACAGAGCTTCTTTCATTCTACGCTTCAGCAGGGAATCCAAGGTTCGATCAGCAGGGAATCTAAGGTTCGATCAGCAGGTAAGCTTCGATTCACCAATTAGGCCCAATAAAAACTAAATGGGCCGAAAAAAATAGTCCAGAAAACAAAAAACTGATCAATTTGCACAAGTCTGGTGAGGCTTAAGCCTCACCGCCTCGCCTCACCGCCCCACCGCCTCAGACCGCCTCAGACCGCCTCAGACCGCCTCGTGTGGCTGATGCTTAGGTTTCAGTTCCCCCCCTGTGAGGCTAAGCCTTAATTGCGATTTTTCAGCGCCTCACCTGAGGCGTACGCCTCGAGGCGCGCCTCTAATCGCCTTTTTAAACCTTGTTTGTAAAGAAGTGTATGACAGGACTATGAGATTTCTTTAGTAAATCAGATATATTTTTTGAACAACCTATTTTTTACCCGAATTTGTTCTTACGTAAACCAAAATAATCTATTTTTGAAACGACTCGTCCTAACCCGAACCCATCACCCGACCTGACCCGTCCATTTTCTTGGCTATAATGGATATATAACTGTTACAATCATTCTTTCAAAAAAAACTTCTTTAAACAAACCCAACCCGACCCGAACCCATCCTGGCCCGAACCAAAACAACCTGTTTTCGAATTGGACCTTTTTGACCCGAACCCGTTTTGATCCAAAACCATTTTGACCCGCCACCCGACCCGTCCCGACCGTTTTGCCAGGTATACGTGTAGGCGAGGTTCAAGCGATCGCTTTGGACACCCAATGGTGTATAGTACACATTGTGGGTTTAGCTACTGTAATCTACAAACTATTGCTATTATTTCTGCAGTATTCAACTGTCAAGCTCCATTTCGCACCATAGATTATTTATTGATTATATTGAATGGAAAAAAATATACAGTTGCAGGTATATTAAAGCAAGACATTACCTTGTAATAGTGTTCCATGTCCTTTAGTTCCGTAGGCATATCTATACAAAATAAATGCAAAATTAATGAACGTACATGCTTTTATATGATGCAATGACCCCATTGACTGCTATGATACTCCATCGACTCATCGCGAGCCTAAACTGTCTCAGTGCACATTGCACAAAGCTTGAGCCAGGGCCATTAACGACATGAGCTTTATATAAAGCTTGAGCTTGAGACTCGGGATCGAGGTTGTTTAAGGTTGGATCATTTCGAGCTTCAACCAGTTCACACCTCTAATTCTAATCACATATTTGAATTGCAGGACGACTGACACAGAACTTGAAGACCTCTAGGCTCTCACTCGCTATGTAGCAAACATTTTCTATGATGCAAGGTATTAATTCGTTACATCGTCACTTTTAAACCCTATTAACAAATAATTCATAAGAATATATTTATCCTTATAAAAGACCATCACTGTAAATGGGTTTTTTCTTATTTAAATGCTAGTTATGTCAATTTCTTTGTTTTCTTTAGCCCTATAATACGGTTTCAGTAATTTTGGGCTTTTATACAGTTTTATATAAAGCTTAAAACTCCTAAAGACCCTAAGCACATTTAATCAGATTCGTACATAATGCAGCATACACACTTAATTCACCTGATATATAAGTTCATTATGTTTCATTATTGTCAGAAAAATGAGAACCAAATCATCAAAAACCCTCAACGCACCAGAAAAAACTAAACGACGTACCTAGTCTTTGAGAATTGAGATGGCAAAGCTCAGTCTTTAGCTCATAATCGAAACCCTATACGCCGGAAAACCAATTCCGATTCCACTCCCTCTCTCTCTCTCTCTTCCTTTCGCTTCTTTTTGCGGAACCTCAGATCCCTCAAATCATTGCTGAACCCTCAAATCCCTCAAATCAGTTCTATACCCTCAAATCCCTTCTTGCCGTTGCCACTGTCGGGGTTGAGATATTGACGGTGACTGTGACACCAGCGCGGCGTCGAAGCAGTGGAATGGTGGAGCTAGGGTTTACTATCGCATGTCTCCCCTCTCTCTTGAAAAAGGAAGGGGTGGTTGGACAATAAGCAGCTGTTTGGAAAACAATAAAGCAATGTACAACACCCTAAAACATGAAAAATCATCTATGCCATATGTACAACCTCTATTGCACAGAATTATTGAAAATTAGAATATTATATAATACTAGATTGTTGCCATAGCCGCGCGTTTTGGCGGCAACTGTCACACCCCGACCACGTGGAACATACAAAACGTGGCGGAAACATCGGGGCGTGTTGCAACAGAATTAATGTTTCATAACCATGGATATCAAAAGTGTTTCGTTTTATTAATCATTGAATAATTACATCGTTTAGGAATCTAAATACACTAATTAAACATAGTCTATCATTGTTATTTAGTCACTAAGGCCTTGTCCAGTCCTATGTGAGCATGCATCTTATCAATCGATTTCATTCAATCAATACCTGAAACATATGTGAAAACGAGGTCAGCAAAGAAATGCTGGCGAGTACATAGGTTTTGTAGGAGTGTCGAAATCATGGCTAGTTTAGATGTTGCAATACTTTATTTAAAAACCTTGTTTTGAAAAGAGTATAATATTGCAACTTAATTAACCAACTCAAATCAAGCGGGTTATAATTTGAAAAACCTCGTAGCCATGACTCTTAACTCAAAAACATTTGTTTTAGTAAATTATTTGGAAAAACAATGATAAGTTCAGGTGATATGTATAAATAAGAAAATAAAGCATGATTAAATGAATAACCATGTAATATGAGTTTGTATAAGATAAATTGTTTGTAAATAAATGTCTTGTGAAAAGTATGTTACTTGTATAAAATGTTCTATGTCTCGAGCTGAAATGATTCAAATAACACTACAATATGTAATACCATACAAACACTTATATATAGGAAGTACCAGCGGCGTATCCACCATGCTTGTATCATATTCCACACGCATTGTTACTTAATCATTTAATCCAAACCAAACCACCAAAGTAATTGTTAAAACATCGTGTGAAAACCCAATCGTTACCCAATCGTTAAAACATCGTGTGAAACCCAATCGTTAATTGTTTAATTCGTTTTAGGTCGTGAAACTACTTATGTGATCGTCTCGCTAATAACATCCAAACCTTCGTGACTCATCAATCGTAGCTTCTCGTTTTCGCATTAACAAACCTCCATAGGGTAAGTTAATGTTTCAGATTCAGTCGCTACCTACCATTGCCCACACATAACCACGGGAGTAGTAAATAACGGGATTTGTCAGATCCTATGGTACCATAACCTAATACTGGTCGGCTTGATCATAGCTAATGAATGTCATTTGTTATGTAACTACAACCAACAAGTTTGTTCACTTTATTGAAATCGTTATTAGTTTTGTATAAATCGTCTTAATCGTTTTTGAAACCATCGTTATAACATCGAAAATCGTTTTGTTATCATCGTTAAAGCCTTGAAAACATTTAGCACATATGAGTCACCCCAAAACAATTGAAAGCAGTAAAATAGGGGAATAATGTACTCGCCTGAGAATGCTTGGAGGTCTTGAACAACAACCAAACAAAGCTTGAGGGAGCACGGAATCAATCGGCAATCTAAAACTATATAAATAAACCGGATCTAAATCGGGAGATCGGATAGGATGAGGCTTGGTAAACCAAACGAGTTTTGGAACTCATATGATATGGTTTAACAAGACCTACATACTACAATGAAACCAAACCTAAGTGCTATCGACCCATCGCGGCCCATTACGACCCGTTTAGGTAGCCTATGCTACTTTAACGCGTCGTTCGCGTGAAACGCGTTCGGACCGCCTAACTAGTCCTATGACAAGTGTTATATGCCTAAACATGTTACTTAATCAGTTATGTGACAAAAGTTTAGGTTACATATGCTTAATTACCAATTATACATGAAAAGGGTATTCTGGTAATTTACCTAAGGCATATAAACTACCTATCATACAACTACTTAAACGATGTGACCATAGGGTATAACCTCGGAAGGTTATTCCCTACCTACTATGGTCACCTAATGTATTTGGTCGGATCCTAATGATCGACCAAATGGGTCGAGTTCGAAGGTATAGGCGATTTATTAGATCGCCTACCCTACGACTCTAGACAACGTGGTAATCAGTGGGCATAGTCCCAAGGGACTATGACCAACGTGATTACACTCACGTTGCGAAGTTCAAACGAACTTCGCATTGACCATTACTGGTCAACGCTGAAAGTCAAACAAAGTTTGACTTTCTGACTCTAAAAGCAATAAAATAAGGAAAAGAACGAAAGAATACTTACCCAGGGTCCCCGAATGCTAATCCCGACTTCAAGAACTCAGGTATGAAACAATGGTTTCAACTTAGAGCTCTCAAAATCAGAATTCTAGTAAGTTATGCAATGGGGGGCATGGGGTATATATAGATTTCGGGTAACCGCTAGGATCGTTTCTTGAATATCGTGCCACGATCCAAGCCGAACACTTGTCACAATGTTGTGGTGGCTAAAATGTTGTTCTTATCCGCTGACTAGACGATAGGAAACGTGTGGACACGAATCAATTCAGTTGCAAGTTGCAAAACAAACATTGAATCTGGTCAGAAGGGCTAATGCGGCCCGCTTTAGATTTAGGCAAACACAATGCGGGCCGCTTGGGGCCTCTGATCTGCACATATGTTTCAGAAATGACAGTTTAGGTCCCTGCACGTGTTTAAGGCCATTTCCGACACTTCTAAGGCCCGTAAAGCCAACTTTAAGGCCCTAAAATGTTGCCTAAACATTGTGGACATGAAACATGTTCAAAAATATGCCGGGTGATGGTTCGTTTGGTCGTACGAACGCGATGTTCGCTTAATTACGACGGAATGCGCATAAGCGCGAAAAACGATCCAAATGACGCAACGAATGGATTTTTCTTAAAGCGAACACTAAAATATAATGTAGTCATGCTTACATAAATTTTTGGGTGTCCGGATGTATTCAGAACGTAAGTTATGCGTAAAAATGCAAACTTGTGCACTTTTTGACACTTTTAGTCCCTGAATGACACAAAAGTTTATTTTAGCATACCTAACACCTCAAAGCCTATTTCTAAACTATGTGAAGGATATTTATGGTATGTTTAACTTATGGTCATGTTCCGGAAGGTCTGTTACAGTTCAAATTGGCATACTTTCGCAGTTCGTCAACTTTAGTCCCTGTAAGCGATTAAACTTGATTTTTTGCCATACCAAAGCCTTCAAAACTTATTTCTAAGTTATGTAAAGGTTGTTTAAGGTATGTCAAGCCAATGTCACTATTCCGGAGTGTTTGTTGCATTAAACTGGTTATATTTACGCATTGGTGCGCGTATAACCTTCCAGAAAGCGATTTAGAGTTTGAAATCGAATAAGAATCGATATGTGCAAATGATACACATATTAATACAAATCCAAAGTATGAAATACAATATTTCATTGGTTCGGTATTTGTTTGATGGCCGTGGAGGCACAGGTGTTACAGCAACGTCTTAGCTATTTATAGACGACGACACGTTATGTGATGCGTTAACCATATAAAACGCGTGTTTTGATGTATTTGATCCGACTCGGTGTAACCTATATAAGCGTTGCGGCTACAATGATGACGTTATGTGTGGCGTCTGCACATGACATTACATTACACGTTTGTCACATTAACATCATTAGACATAGATAAAAAAGAGCATGTCTCATTCATTGCGTTGTTTAGTCTTAAAAGTAATTTAGATAGCGATGTAAAGTCTTAAAAATAATTTAGACATTAATGTGGTTAGACATAGATAAAAAAAAGTATAATAATGTGTCACATGTTGTGATGTCAAGTTAGAGGTGAATATATTACTTACTTAAAAAATAAGAAGTAATGGTGCCAAGTTCAAAAATGCAGGGACAAACCTTTGTTTTTATAATATATTAAATAAATAATACTGAAATTATGTGTAAATAATTAGTTTTAGTAACTCTAGAGTCAAATGTGAGTATGTCTTTGAGAAAAAGAATAGAATCAAATGTGAGCATCTACCCATAAAATTAAAATAATGTTTGAGAAAAGAAGGGCCAAATGTGAGGATCGAACTGTTGACCTTTACGTTACCAAATGACAAGGAAACCACTGAAGCGCTATACCAATTTGATTAGCTTTTTTATGAAAACACTCTTATATATAAACAAAGGCGGTGGCTTTGATGTGATGGCCTATATAATATGTTCCCCTAATAGAAACGTAGGTATTTACAAATGTTGGATCAAAAGTAGTAAACATTTCAAAATGGTAGACCCATTGACACGTGTTGCCACGTAGGAACCATGGTCGACACACATGTCAAATTCAATAACCCTCCACCTCCCAACTCCTATTTCATGCCTCCAAAATCCACCATTCTCACATTCATCACATAACAACAATTATCAAATACCCATTTGTGATTGATCTCATACTCAATAACCAATTATTTTCATTTACATTTCAAACTTTCCACCATGGCTGCCACTGCAATCACTTTGAAATCCACTGCAAGATCTTCAAATCTGTCGAATACCCATTTCAATTCAATCCATTTCAGAAAACCCCTTTTCGTATTTCGCAATAATATCAAACAGAAATGGGGGAATATGTCACTGCAAGGTGGCGGCTTAAGGAACAGAGAGGCGGTTGTAGAGAGAGAAACAATAAAAAGATTTGGGTTAGTGAGGTGTACGGCGGAGGGGATAGAGAGAGGGCAAGATAGTAATTTTGTTATGCCGGAAAGATTAAAGGTGGTGGCTTTAATGGGGTGTGTTATGTGTTTGTGTAATGCTGATAGAGTTGTTATGTCTGTGGCTGTTGTTCCTCTTGCTGCTAAACATGGGTGGAACAGTTCTTTCTTGGGCATTGTGCAGGTAGTATTAAGTATTCAACCCTTTGATTATTATTAGCTTTAAGCTTTTATTATTATATTTTAAGAAAGACAGAAGAACATGCACTAACCGGCCTTTGTTTCGATTGTTGAATGTTATGTATCTTGTGTCCAAGGCTTGATGCAAAACTACTATCGAGCCAGCACGGGTAGACCCTTTAGACCTTACCTTGATGATGATTATATTTTAAGAAAAAGAATCATTGGTCACGTTTAAATTTGCATAATTGTACTAATTACTTGTTAAAGTATAGATTTGGGGTATTTGATTGACTTCTAGACTAACTGTTGTGATATAATGCCACTGCCACCTCGGCTTGTTAACGCCCCACACACCGCCCTGGGGCCAGGGGCGGAGACAGCATTGTGGCAGTCGTAGCACGGGCTACGGCTCAAAGTCGTGTTCGCAGTGTTAATTTTTTGTTTTTTTTTTTCGATTTTATATAAAGGATACCCCTAAAAAAATACGAGGATACCCCTATAAAGGATTTTATATGAATACACCGTAATTTTTTTTTTTGGGATACCCCTGGTGTTAAAGTCTAGCTCCGCCACTGCCTGGGGCGCCAAAGATGGATTCGCCAAGCCCATAATGTGTGTTTCCATTGCTATGTGTGGGGGCCACCTAAAATCAACCAATCACGTTTTTTTTTGTTTTTTGTTTTATAACTTTTAGTTAAACGACAACGTGATAGTTAAATGGTGAATTAGTTAAAAACCATTGTCTAGTTAAACCACAACGCATAGTGTTATTCAATAAATTTGGGACATTTGACTTTTATTCAATCTTTTGTGGTTGTTGGACTTGGAAAGGTTGATTGCAGCTACTTGAGGAATATGACATGATGTGAAAGAAATGGGTCCAAACTCCAATCATAATAGTTGAATTAAAATTGTAATGTGTAAAAGTCTCTTATTGTTGGTTAATAGAGTGAAATACCATTAAACCTTGAGAAATTATAAGAATCTTGTAAACAATTTTTGATCCAATTAAAAGTTTGAGTAAAAATATGAGCAAGTAAGTAATTTATCATGAGTATGTAAGTAGTTGTATAAGTTTGAAAAAGTCATTAGCAGCCATGACTTGTAGAATATGAGACACTTGTCAAGACAGGAGTGGAAGTTGGATTCAAGTCTTGATGATCCCACCAACATTATATAAAATGTGCAAACTTTTATTCCTATACTTTATGTGAAATTGGTAGCCCTTGCATCAATTATGAGAACTTCAAAATTATGAGAGTTTTTTTTTTTTTTTTTGTGCACGTTCATTTCGTGTTTAGGGAAATAAGCATCCAAAACTAACAATTATGCACTTGTTTTGTGAATAGTCATCTTTTCTATGGGGATACATTTTATCATCTGTTATTGGCGGAGCATTGGTGGACAAATATGGCGGGAAACGGGTGATAGCTTGGGGTGTATTCTTGTGGTCATTAGCAACACTTGTTACTCCATGGGCCGCGGCCGCAAATCATTCAACAATGAGCCTTTTAGCGGCCCGTACTTTCTTTGGCCTTGCACAAGGAGTTGCTATGCCTTCAATGAACATTATTTTATCAAGGTAAATACTATTTTATGTTGCTTAATATTTTAATTTATATTAAGCGTTTTAATGGATGGATTTTTGTGGTTTTTTCTTTATTAGTTTTGCTCGTTTTACGCATGGGAATATAAAATAAATTTTAGCTTACTATTGTTCTAAAAGCATGATGTTTTAAACCTTTTTTTAAGTATATGTCACAATCCTAGAATTAATGTTTTAGTAAACATTAACCAAAGAAAGACAAATTTGTAAAGATGGTAGGGGAGTGACATATCCAAAAGTTTGGGCTATTATTGTAACAAACAAATTTTATAGGAGTGCAAGATAACAGCAATCTATTATATTTTTGTTTTCACACTACAAAAAACTATTCATGGATACAGTGGCAGATCTAGGATTCACGCCAAGCCGTAACGTTTTATAAATAAGCCATAACGAAATCGAAAAAACATCAAATTTTTCCAAAATTTACACTAAAAACGTCAAATTTTTCCGAGCCAAGCCGTAGCGGAGGTTACCCCCGGTTAAGGCTAGGTCCGCCCCTGCATGGATATGCAAGTGCATAGCGTGACTTACATATTTTATCTCCAACGGGTAAAATAAAATATATGTGATTTCACACACACACACATATACATATATAGGGTTAGGTTTATGAGAAAACCACTAAAAACTTGGAAGCCGAGAAAACTACCACCAACGAATCAATTTTTTATTTCATTTCATTTAATAATAAGTTTAGTATTATAAATAAAAAGAAGTCTATGTAGATCTAGGAGCTACATATATGTAGCTCGTGAACTACCTATATGAAGTAAATTGTGTATATATGTAGTTCACGAGCAATGCATAAATGTAGCTCGTCAATCTACATATATATTTGTTTTATATTTTTCAAATTGCTGCAAAAAATAGAACATATAAAAAGAATGGAAAAATAATATTGAAAAAAATTCCTTTTTTAAAGTGGTTTTCTCGAAGTTTTCAAGTATTTTACAAGTTTTCGGATGATCTCTTCCCTATATATAGCTCAAAAGAAGACGGTGAAATGGGTTGAAGGGTCGAACCTCCTAAAATATAATATTTAAAAAAGTTTAGATTACTATTGGAATAATTTACCATTTTAATCGTACTTGGCACAATTTATTTATCAAAAACTGCAAAAACTTTGGTCAGAAGTGTTCCGGTCAGCCCAATCCAACTCGATCTGCCCATTTTGAGACCTATAGTTACTATTCTCAATATATATACATATAAATTGTGCTTGAGCATTTACGTAACACATAACTCAGTTTTTCTTAAAATTGTGCACATTTTTAGGTGGTTTCCATGTAACGAACGCGCTACCGCTGTTGGTTTATCTATGGGTGGATTTCATCTTGGTAATGTTGTGGGGTTGGTACTAACGCCTATAGTAATGTCATCAATCGGGCTTACAGGCCCATTCATTCTTTTCTCGTCTCTCGGGCTTCTGTGGCTAACAACGTGGACACTTCGGGTCACAAACGACCCACAAGAAAGTCATACAATAAGCAATTCTGAATTGCGATTAATTCAAGCAGGGAAATCAAATGCAACTCCTCTAAAGAAGGGAGAACTCCCTCCGCTACGCCTGTTGTTATCGAAAATGCCAACTTGGGCCATCATTTTTGCTAACATGACTAACAATTGGGTGAGTTTATTGTTATTGTAATAATATCTTATTTACCGTTTCATAATATCGTATTTGTCCTTTTCGAACACTGGATTTTGTTCAATTAGGAACCACCTTAAGTTGTGAGAACTTACGTACCATAGGTGGAAATCCTACTTCCAGTATGGGTTTTTCCACCATTTTTTGCACAAACGTAGATGAACACGTAACTAACACATCTGTTAGAATTTTTTTTTTGCCTAGCCGGCTTTTATTCGTCATTTACACTAATCTAAAGAACATTTACAATAGTACCTGATGTCAACATTTACACACATGTAAATTTGTTTTACGCTGATGTAAATTCACGCATCCGATTTTTTTTTTCTGAAAAAGTTAATTTTTATATAGTTTCTGGAAAAGTTAATTTTTATATAGTTTTTGGGAAAAAAAATTTAGCCTTGTTCTCTCTGTTGAGTTGTTCTCATTTTACCCTATCCCGTTAACAACATCTAATTTACCATTTCATAGTAAATAAAATAAACACAAATACTTATAACTGTTGTGTGTGTATATATATATATATATTAGGGGTAAATATTATTTTAATCAATGGGTTTTGGTTTGCTTCAAGTGTTTATGTTGTATTTTCATGTTTGCAGGGATACTTTGTTCTCCTCTCATGGATGCCTGTTTATTTTAAAACCGTGAGTATTGATTCCTCGGGATTTTCGATTCTTATTCATAAGCTACTCTTCATAATGAATAATGCTCCCTGGAGGTTGCAAAACAGGCGGGTTGAATTACGGGTCAAAGAATTATGGTCGGACTTACCACAGACACTTTGTTTTCTTGAACTTTACAAATAGTAGATGTCTTATATATAATTAGGAAAAAAACTACTATAATTAAAACGAATTTTTAAAATAAAACAGTTTAGAGGTTTTATGCATTTCTACTTCCTTTTGGGTGACATGTAACCCATCTGACCCCTAGCACGTTGCCATATATATGTTTTTTAATCTTACCCATTTGACCCGTTAGAGACAGTATGATCCATATCAACCCATTTACCCATGAATGGTTCAAAGATCAAAATTGCCACATCTAATGCTCTTAGAAAAGAGCTTGTAAATGTGTGGTCCACTAAGTGGATCCTACTTGATGTGTGTGTAGGTATTTAATGTAAACTTACAGCAAGCAGCTTGGTTTAGTGCGGTCCCATGGGGAACAATGGCGTTCTCAGGATACGTTGCGGGTGCTGCTTCTGATTATTTACTAAAAGCAGGATACTCCTTGACTTTTGTCCGAAAAGTCATGCAGGTAATATAACATTTTAATATTTTTAGTATTTTTCTCAACTAAAAAGTACACCCGAGAGTTGATACCATTTTAGCCATATTATAATACTCACAAAACATCTGGTTTTACAAATCAAAACAACAGAAGCACATTACATTTGTCATAAATTGACGACGTAATGATTATCTAAATTTGATTGAATCTGTTGGGCTTTGCAGTCGATTGGTTTTATCGGGCCAGGATTGGCGTTGCTTTTCTTGAATTACGCCAAGTCACCGACAGTTGCATCGGTGTTTATTACAGTGGCACTCAGCTTGAGCTCTTTCAGTCAAGCTGGATTCCTGTTAAATATGCAAGTAAGATCAATCCCCCATTAATGTTTGTCTTTTGTTCTTTTTTTTTAGTTTACTATAATTACTACTACTTAAAGTCTTTCAAAGAAACGTCAGTTTCTCACTTTCGAAAGTAAACAGTTAGTTTGATACTAATCACCATTGTACTTTTCTCTTCTTTTTTTAGGATATTGCACCCAAATATGCAGGATTTCTTCATGGTATGTACTTTCAACATCTTTGCATGTATGACTAGGGGTGAGCAAAAAACCGAAATAACCGAACCGAAACAAAAACCGATGGTTCGGTCTTGGATTTTTAATGATCTGATGTAGGCTAGAAAACGGGATAGTAAATCGGACCTGTTGATTCACACAGAATACCAGGAACGATTCTTCCAAAATTCGTTGATTCACAAAGAATACCGAAAATTGGGATTTTCACACACAAAACACACTAGTGAATTGGGAGAGAAAAATGACTTTTCATATATTTCAAAACTGATTAGCTTCCTCCCTTTACATCCATATAAATAACAACGTATATCGAAAACGGGCCTCAAAACACACTTGAGCCAAAAGCTAGAACGAAATAAAAGTCCACCAAAAGCAATAAAAACATAAAACGATAAAAATCTCATAGAAATAAGCGTTTTTGGGCCTGGACCATGACCAAGGCGGTTTGTAGAAAGATGGGCCTCGCTCTCACGATCGATTCGCCTGGTCGCACGCCCAAAACGGACACCCGTAGCCCAAGTTAGAGCCATTTTAGTAAAGCCCCCTTTGTCACGATCTTGGCCTCCAAATATAAGATGGCCCGCTCCTCCACACTTGGGCCCGCATCATGATCGAAAATTTCAGTTCAGTTTTCGGATAACCGAAAAAAAAAACGAATCTAATCGATAAGTTACAATAGTAGGCCTGGCCCATATATTTTTATGTTCAATTTAAATTGTTTAAGTGTTTAACCCATGCTAGTAGGAATTATTAATTTTATTCTTGAATATTAAGTATTTATAATAGAAACATTTAACATGTATACTTGTAATTGAAATGATTTATCTATTAATTTTATTCTTGAATCTTGAATGTTAAGTATTTATAATAGAAACATTAACATGTATCCTTGTAATTGAAATGATTTATCTATTAATTTTATTCTTGAATGTTAAGTATTTATAATAAAAATATTAACATGTTTACTTATAATTGAAATGATTTATCTATTGCCTACAAGAAATAACAAAATTTAATATAAAAGTTAAATGATCTTTAAAGTATTATAAAAGAAAATTTCTTAATAAAAACTTTGGAAAAACATAAAAATAGATTAGAAGGTTAGGTTTACATGAACGATATTAATTAAAAAGGTTAAATATAATAACTTAAATGTAAACATTTAAGAAAGATTCTTAAATATTAGATTATACTTTTTATTTTTAAATCTTACGTAATTTTGTTCCAAAACCGAAAAACCGAACCGGACCGTTGCTAAAACCGAAAAAATTGAAACCGAGAAAAGCTGAAACCGAACGGTTTTCAAAAACCAAACATTTCGGTTAAGGTTTACCATAAATCCGAACCGAACCGTGCACACCACTATGTATGACTGTTTATGTTTGTTTATTTGCATCACTCAGAATTTGACATATTTTTCTCTATAACTAAACAGGAATTTCGAACTCTGCTGGGACATTGGCTGCAATAATCAGCACGATCGGGACAGGTTACTTTGTGCAGTGGCTGGGATCATTTCAAGCTTTCTTAACCGTGACAGCTTGCTTGTATTTCGCCACAGCCATATTTTGGAACCTTTTTGCTACTGGCGAACGCGTCTTTTAGGTTTGTATAGAAAAGAGATCCAAAGGGGACCCCAAAACTTAATGCAGAAATTGCATTTTATAGATAGGGGGATCAAGTTTAGTGATTTTTTGTTGTATAAACTGTGTTGAGATCAAGGTTTGAGTGTTGTAGGTTAAAAAAGAGGGGGATATTTTTTCAGTGTTGAGCAAATGTAAGTTATATATAGTGGGGACTTGGAAAGAGTATTTGTTTGCTCTTTGTCTCATGTTGTAAAATAATTTTGAGCATTACAAAATAGAAGCTATATTTTTATAGAGTTAATTATATGGTTGGGCTATGTGATATGTCAATATCAATATTTTGGTTTCGATACATATTTATTGTAAAGTACATAGATACTAGATAGCTACAATTGTAACAAATTTAGTCCAAATTTTTGCAATTTGTAACACCTTAGTCCCTAAAAACTAACGGGGTTAACTTTTTTTCGTTAACAAATGGGGACTAAATGTGTTGTAAATTGTAAAAGTTTGGACTATGTATGTACTTTTCAATAAAAATGTATCAAAACCAAAATATTGATTAATAGAGGGATCAACCTAGTAGTTATTTTTTTAACACTGTTATTTATAGAATGACCCATAACTTGTTTATATAAATGTTCTTTTTTTTCTAACAAATTAATTTATTAAGTGTGAGGAAAACTTTTTATTTAAGCCAATTTAGGTAGGTGGTTTTATGCATTAACAACACTCTCTCAAGTTCTGACCCATATAGTGTGTTTGTCCCTCTTGTAATTGTATTTTTAAACATAATTTGACAAAACTGTCAAAATGTATTTATAAACAAATTTTGTTAAAACTAGCATCAGTAGTGTTGTTTTTTTTATATATTTTAATTTTAATGTAATACTCGTTATCCAACTTGATTTTTTTTTTGTTAGATTTGTTTTAAATAAAAGTGTTCGCTGAACATTCGTGAAATAATCAACACCCCTAAATAGTGAAAAAGCCAACCTGCTACCACAAAATCTTAAAAAAGAAAACGCCAAATCATTTTCAAAACGCACATCCAAACACCTCGTGCAACAAATATTCAACAGAATACGAGAAAGAAAATTATTGGCATTCACTGGTAATCAGCAGAATTTACATAACATGGTATTGTTTGTTGTCTCATAGAATTGTCTGTTGTGATCTACCAACTGGGAAACTAAACCACAATATTAAATTCATGTAGAAGTTGATAAAAATAACAAAAACTTAACTCAAACAACACACTTTCAAAGCAGCCAGGTCTTTCCCTACAGATCTTCAGCAAATATAATATACGGTTAACTTGACCCCGGTGATGGTTGAGATAATCCAAATTAAAGCTCGTTAATCCACGTTCCAGAACTCAGTGTAGCGCCATCAGGTTTTATTAACTGCCAAAATAAATACTTCATCGGTTATTTGTAACATGAGAGAGACACCCTTTGACTTTTGAGGTCAAATGGGTTGACTTTTGACTTGTTTGTGTACATGAATTATTGGTTTCAAAGAGAATCTAGAGTAAGTTACGATTTTGGTCCCTATGGTTATATCACTTTTACCTTTTTAGCCTAAAAAGATTTTTAAACATCTGAGCCCCCAACGTCTTTTTTTCTAACCCTTTTGGCCCCTAACGTCTTTTTTCTAACCCTTTTGGCCCCTAACATTTAATGGATGGGGTTAGTGTTGGGGGCCAAAAGGGTTAGAAAAAAAGACGTTGGGGGCTCAGATGATAAAAAAAAAAATTTGGGCTAAAAGGGTAAAAGTGATATAACCATAGGGGCCAAAATCGTAATTTACTCAAGAATCTAAGACAACATATACTCTGGTCTTAAAACATTTATTAAATATGATTATTGCAACTTCAAATTCAATAATCAGATCATCAACTCCAGAACAGGAATCCAAAACCCCCCTCAAGTAATTTGACCAAATTAAAAATTAACCGAAAGTACGCTGCTATTTTATAACAATTTTCCATATTAAATCGTTGAAAAATACACCACCAAATTTAAATTTTAAATTAACAGGAATAGGTTTGACATCTAAAGTCAAAGTCAACTTCAAATTCAAAAAGGGTATGAGAAATATTAAACTTACATCATGCATAACTGGGTTCCTTGATCAAACTTCCATCAGAACCACCCGAAAGTTCCGCAAGCTCAGCCTGTAATTGTTCATATTTTTCTTTAATCGCTGCAGAACTCATGACATCAGCAACACCCTCCTTAATTTGCTGCTGCAAAGCCTCAATCTTTTCCTTTGATTCCTTACTAGGGGTATTTTTGTCTTTTACTACCTCAAGTTTCAGCATCTCAATTTTGCTCTTCAAATCCGGTGTAGATTCAATAACATCTTGAATTATCTGATTAATTTCGGCATTAAGTTCATCGACTTTAGCCTTGACCAACGACATCGAACTTTGACCGATCTTTGAAGTTACGTGAACGCCCGACGATTCAAGCGCGTTAACGAACTCGGATTCAACTTCTTCCCGAACTTCTAGAACTTTCTCTTTAAGATCTTGATCGAATTCTTCAATTGAAGACACACCAGATTTTTCAACTTCAGCTTTCAAATTCTCGATTTTCTGCTTCAGGGTTGACTTTTCCAAAACCTCTTTGAACTTCTCGTTGACTTTAGCCTTCAACGGAAGGGTCTTTTTGTAATTTTCAGCAAATACTTTCGCCTCCGTTATTTCCTTTAACAAGCTTAGCTTATACTTCAGCCTTCCATAGTTAGGAGCGGTTTCTAATTTCTCGTTAAACTCGTTCTTTAAACGTTCAAGATTCTCGATTTGACCGGAAGTCAACTGTCTGTTCTCCGCTTTTGCAAACTCCTCGCGCATTTGACTTAACTTTTCTTCGATCCCTAACGCTTTAGCTGCTTCAGAAAATTCATAATTAATCTCTCGTTGAAGTTTTTCGATCAGCCCGTTTTGATCCATATCGATAGAAGATGATTCTTTTGCTTTCATAATTTGCTCTTTTAATTTATTTACTTCACCCTGCAACACTTTATCTGAAATAAGTCCGGGTCTCGGTTCTTCTTTTCTTTTCATGTTGACTTTCTTTTCAGGTTCAACGGGCAAACCTTCTTGAAACCCACCGATCTTGCGGAATTTCAGCATTCTGTGTCTTAATAATTCTTCGGTCCCCATTGTTTGGAGCTCCTATACACACGGATATAATGTACGCACGAATAAAGCTAGACCCAAAACAATTTTTGTCCGGTACTTTAGTAAATAACTAGTGGGTCAAATATGATAACAATGTTTATATTATCACAATAATGATAACAATATTTATACTTATATTATTACGATAATAATAATAATAAGATAATTTCGGAATAAAACAATTTGAAATGTCTTATGCGTTAACAATACACTTTGGTTGATTTTGGAATTATTTGACCCGTTTCCTTTTAAGTCAACTTTTTAAATTTTGCGCATTAGACGCATAATCCAAAATCCAAATCGACCTGTTTTCAAGTAACCAGGTCAAAAATTTCACATACTCACATCCATTGATTCAAGAATGGCTTTTTTAATTTGCTCCGATGTCCAGTGTGGATCTGCATGTGCACCACCAAGCGGTTCCTGAAATTATCAATATACAGTTAACCAAACCAAACCACGTATACTTAAATCTTAAATAAAATACATTTTTATATTAAAAAATAAATTAAAATATTACAAATTCTCCTCAACTCAAACGTTAAAATATTTTGACGAAAAAGAAGATTTTGAGGAAGGTACATAACATGGAATTAATTTTCAAATTTATGAATTTCAAGAAACTTTATTTTCTCGTAATTATTGATTTATGGATCCTTTTTTTGTTTAAATAGCCAAGTCAAATAAGATAACGGAAAAAATCGTACCGGGATGATGCCATCAGCAATTTGTAGCTTGCAAAGCTCATTAGCTGTTATTTTGAGCTTCTCAGCCGCCTATAAATGAAAAAAAGGTTATATAAACTTTAAGCACTAAACAATATTTTAAAAACATATAAATGCAAAATAGAACGGTTTCACCACCTTTGGGGAGGCCTTGGCAGTCTTCCACAGAATTGCTGCACATGCTTCTGGGCTATACCGCGAAATAATAAATGTAATAAATCAATCACACTAGCAAGTGCAAAACTTACATGTAAAAAAGAATAAAATTTAACTGCTGCACTTAAGAATAAAGTACACGGATGGTCCCTGTAGTTTACCAAAATTTTGAATTGGTCCCTAGCTTTCCAAAAGTACACAGATGGTCCTTGTGGTTTGCACTTTGTAACGCATTTAGTCCTCAGCTTTTTCCAAAAGTACATGGATGGTGCCTGCGGTTTGCACTTTGTAACACATATAGTCCCTAACTTGGACCTGCCAAAACCTTTAGATTTGTTGGTCGGGGATTAAATGCGTTACAAAGTGCAAACCACAGGGACCATCCATGTAATTTTGGAAAGCTAGGGACCAAATCCAAAACTTTGGTAAACCACAGGGGCCACAGGGGCCATTCGTGTACTTTACTCGAGAATAAAAAAAACAACAGTAAGCGTATAGTTTTACTTCATTTATTCAGTGAAACAAGCAGTTATAAGTAACCGATTTTATAATATTTAACAAGGTTATATATGAAATTGCTCCGCATGTTTTTTGGTCTTTTGTGTAAAAATAGGTGGACCGATTAACTTTTGGGGTGCAAAAAGGTCTCTACCATAAACAAATTTATTCTACAATTACTTGGTCAATTTACAATATATTTGAAAACAAAAAAAAATTATAAAAGACTTCAAAACATTATTATGGCATGAGCTAACCCAGATTTTTATTAAAATGAGAGAAATTTTATAGTCACCTGGCAACATAAAAGACAGCATTTTCAAGCATTAGCAATTTATTAGCACAACCAATGGCTAAAGCACCACCAGAGCCACCTTCACCCATCACAATTGAAACAATCGGTACCTTCAGACCGAACATAGTCCTTAAATTGTGGGCAATTGCTTCACCCTGCATACAAATAATATAACCACTTAATTAAGCTTTTTAGTGATGATAACATAGTATTAATAATAAATCATTACGTACTTGACCTAATTCTTCTGATTTAAGGTCAGCAAACGCGCCTGGAGTGTCGATAAATGTGACAATAGGGAATCCATGCTGGTCTGCGTAGTACATCATTCTTAGAGCCTTACGGTACCTACATGAAACATTGTATCAATATTAAAGTTAAAATGTTAGATAGCAAAAGGACTATAAACCAATATTTATGATCGTTGGATGTGTGTGCCATTTTGAAACTGATTATGTGATACTAAATAATTAATTGTTGCAAAACGTGACGCACGAGATAGTGAGTGTATGGATAATAATTTGAGGTATTGCCAACTTTTCATTATGTAAGGAACCATCACATAAAAATTCAAGTTAAAATATAAGAATTTAATGTATGATTTTTTTCAGAGTAAAATGTCATTTTCATTCCTGAGTTTGGCTACTTTTGCGACTTTTGTCCAAAGGTTTGTTTTTCCGCATCTGGATCCAAAAGGTTTAAATATTGCCATTATCATCCGACTCGCTAACTCCATCCATTCTTTAACGTCACGTCAAGGGTATTTTCGTTTTTTTAGACATTTTTGTGATGATTGAAGGGTTTGGCTGGGGAGAAAGTCAACAGAGGTGGATCTTTATTTCTTATAGTGTTTTTTTTTAATGAAAATGGCTAAAAAGATGGAAATGCCCCTCATTTAACTGAGAAAAATGGATGGAGTTAACGAGTTGGATGAAAAAGACAAGATTTCAAACCTTTTGGATCCAGATGTGAAAAACAAACCTTTAGACGAAAGTCGCAAAAGTGGCCAAACTTTACTCTTTTTTTAATATCATTAAAGTCTAACAATGAAAATGTGAGTAAAAAAGAGAGGTAAATTTCCTTACGTAATTAGTTTTGCCGCCACACATATGAAACTAATTATTTAGACCACTAATCGGTCATAATCTCACTTTACCAAAACAAATGAAACTGAGGGTAAACCGCAAACAAGAAGGGTAAATTAATACTCTTAATATTTCCTAAACTTGAAGTCGTAATTATTAAATAATCGGTTTTAAAGCATAGACCCAAACACCCCACAATCTTACCCATGTGGTGTAGGCATTCCAAAGTTCCGTTGAATATTCTCTTTGGTATTTCTACCCTTTTGATGACCCATAAACATAAATCGCCTGCCATCTATTGTTCCAATTCCCGTCACTACTGCTGGATCATCATAGCCCGCCCGGTCACCATGAAGCTCAACAAACTGTAAATTTCAATTTTTCAAAAAGGGCATTTAATATTTTATCAAAATTTGTAAACTTTAATTGCATAAATTACAAAAGAAAAAACTTGCCTTATCAGTAATGTTGAATACATGATCAAGAAAAGTTGGTCTGTTCGGGTGTCGTGCAATATTGACTCGTTGTATTGGAGTCAAATGTGTATAGAGATCTTTAAGAGCCTGCAAAAAAGTTACATAACAATTAAAAGAAAGGGAAATGATAGATTAACATGATAATTAAAAAAAACAATTACATAAAAAAGGGTAACTAAGTAATTTTATTTTACCCTATGATAGTCTATTCTATTGCAGCTAGTATTAAACTTATAATCCAAAGCTGATCATATAATCAGATAATTAGAAGCCGAATATGTTCATCCAAACTCTAAAATCTAACAAAAAGCAACAATAAAAAACAGTTAAAAATATAATTACTTATGTAGTTAAACTGAAATGAACATAAACGATGTACATAAACGAACAAAAATGAACATAAATGAACGAACAAAACGTGTGTTCATGTTTGTTCGTTTTGTTAAATGAACAAAAAATTGTGTTCATGTTCATTCATTTATTAAATAAACGAACATTAACAAACTTCCCACCGAACAAGTTCACGAATAGTTCATGAACGTTCGGTTCGTTTACAGGCCTACCTGCTGATATTTGTTCTCTAGAGAGATGATTTGATCACTGAAATCCAGACCCGTTTCATTAGCCATCTTTTGCACCTGAAAACATATTAAAAAAAACAAGATTTTTCTAAACATCTTACACGCATACCTACAAAGTAATCATATTAAAAAGTAAAAAAAAAAAAAAACAGTTAAAAATTTTACATCAATGATTTTCTTTTGTAAATCCATAAGCGGTTTCTCGAATTCTAATGTAACAGGCTTCGGTTTTTCCTTCAAAGGCTTAAAAGGGGAAAGATGACTAAGAACTCCACCCTTCACATTGGGATCCGGATCCTGGGGCCACGGGTATTCGTGTTTCTTTACTTTCCTTACTTTTGCAACTATATTTAAACCCTTTCGCCTCGGGTCCACATGCCCTCTGCCTAATGTTTGTAGAGGTACACCATTAACACCGTTAATAGAGCTTCGTAGAAGATCAGAAGCCGATGTTGCAGAAGACAAACTCCCGGAAAAATTAACGGGAGATTGTGATACCGAAGCCATCTTTGAACCCGTAAAGAATAACTTCAAATTCTCGCCCTAAATGACCAGAAAAAAAGTAAAAGAAACTATTGAAAATTGAAGAAAAAGACATCAAGATGAAGAAAACTTTGGATATATATACATATAAATATTAGCAAAAGTCAGCATTCTAGTTGAACTCCCACCAAATCTCAAATTTAATTTTACCAGAAAAACCAACTACATCTCACTGTCGAATAAACAACACATACAAGACACGAAACTCAAATCTTATTCATTTCATACTAATAATATCATCCTATTGAGCTATAAAAATTCACAAAAAAACAGATCACCTACACATGAACAAAAGATCTATACCAATAATCATAGTGTTTACATATAATAGCCAAACATTTTTAGAAATATCTCAATCAATAAGAATAACATTTTCCTGCTAACAAACCAATCAACAAAGAACACCTAATATACTAACATCATGGCACTATATTTAGAAATATATAACATACAAATTTGAGCTCCTGATTATCTGATTATCCACTAACTTCTAAGAACCTGAATTACAAGCTATGTTCACTTTCGACATATCAAACAGTACAACAGAACCATTACAGCACCAAATACCCAAATCAAGCTAAAATAGTAAAATCAGCTTAACTTTAACCAAGATTGCCTAATCAACAAAAAACCCACCAATCATTCCCCAATCAAGACTCCAAAAACACATCAGAACACAAAATATTATAACAATCAAGTGAACCCAGATACATACCTGCAGATTTCAATCTCAAAGACTATAAAGATCCAAACTTTATCACTTTTGGGAGAAGGGGTTCTATTATCGCCCCCTTAGGACAAAGAAAGACACTAATTTTAAGAGATTTATTGAAAAGAAATGAGGAGAGAGAGGGGTAACATAGAGAAGATCGTCACTGGTTTTTGGGTTTTTATGTTCGATAATTCTTATGCGGTTTGAGCCAGCTATGATCCGTTAGGCCGTTGAAGATTAGGTGAACCAATGTGAGCAGTAGGCTGGACCAGGTCGAACCGGTTTTCACACGAGTGGGGATTAGGGGTTTACACGTGTGTGGTAACGATGAGTTCTATGAGATGTTCCATTGGGGTCTACTACTAGTTTTATAAATTTAATTGTGTGCATTGTTTGGTTGATGCTTTACACTTGTCAAATCCACGTGTGGATAAAATAAATTCGTTTGAACTTTTTTTTTTGAGTTAATTATTGTTTTCGTCCCTGAGGTTTGTCAAAAATAACGGTTTCAGTCCATTAGTTTAAAAATTGCGATTTCAGTCCGTTAGTTTCATTTTCGTAACCATTTCAGTCCACTAACTTAACTCCATCCATTTATTTTGTTAACTTTGAGTTAACTAACTAATTCAGAGATGGTTTGCGTCAGTTTTAGAAACACAGGGACTTAAGTGTAAACTCTAAAACATTAAAACAAAAAAAATAGTAAATTCCAAAAAATCAAAAAAATTCCAAAAAACCAAACAAATTCCAAAAAATTCTAAAAAATAATAAAAATTCTAAAAAATCATAAAAATTCTAAAAAATTCTAAAAAATCCAAAAAATCCGTTTCGGCGCGAACTGTTTCGAACCCGAACCGTTTCGAGCTGAATCGTTTCGACGCGAACCGTTTCAACCCGTATCGTTTCGACCCGAACCATTTCGAGCTGAACCGTCCATACCGTTTCGAGCTGAACCGTTTCGACACGAACCGTTTCGACCCGTACCGTTTCGAGCCGAACCGTTTCGACCCGTACCGTTTCGAAGCCGAACCGTTTCGAGCTGAACCGTTT
The DNA here is from genome assembly GCA_030545235.1 of Helianthus tuberosus. Classification (NCBI taxonomy): domain Eukaryota; kingdom Viridiplantae; phylum Streptophyta; class Magnoliopsida; order Asterales; family Asteraceae; genus Helianthus; species Helianthus tuberosus. The sequence continues at coordinate 146,030,277 of CM060410.1, read as the reverse complement.
CGAACCGAACCGTTTCGACCCATACCGTTTCGAAGCCGAACCGTTTCAAGCCGTACCGTTTCGAACCGTGCCGTTTCGAGCTGAACCCTTTCGAGCTGAACCGTTTCGAACCGAACCGTTTCGAGCTGTACCGTTTCGAACCGTACCGTTTCGATGCGAACCGTTTCGAACCGAACCGTTTGGACCCGAACCGTTTCGACCCGAACCGTTTCGACGCGAACCGTTTCGAAGCCGAACTGGTACGGTTCGATACGGCACGGTTCGGCTCGAAACGGTTCGGTTCGATACGGCACGGTTCGGTTCGAAACGGTTCAGCTCGAAAGGGTTTGGTTCGAAACGGCACAGTTCGGTTCGAAATGGTACGGATTGAAACAGTACGGCTTCGAAACGGTACGGGTCGAAACGGTTCGGTTCGAAACGGTTCAGCTCGAAACGGTTCGGCTTCGAAACGGTACGGGTCGAAACGGTACGGGTCGAAACGGTTCAGCTCGAAACGGTACGGACGGTTCAGCTCGAAACGGATTTTTTGGATTTTTTATAATTTTTTATAATTTTTATGATTTTTTAGAATTTTTATTATTTTTTAGAATTTTTTGGAATTTGTTTGATTTTTTGGAATTTACTATTTTTTTGGTTTTAATGTTTTAGAGTTTACACTTAAGTCCCTGTGTTTCTAAAACTGACGAAACCATCCCTGAATTAGTTAGTTAACTCAAAGTTAACAAAATAAATGGATGGAGTTAAGTTAGTGGACTGAAATGGTTACGAAAATGAAACTAATGGACTGAAATCGCAATTTTTAAACTAATGGACTGAAACCGTTATTTTTTACAAACCTCAGGGACGAAAACAGTAATTAACTCTTTTTTTTTTTTGAAGGAGACTTTCTGTACAAGACCGATTGGTCTCCAGGGACATGTCTAAGACATTCTCCGTCAACCCCGCATGTTAATTGTTTGGAATGAAAATTTATCATATGATAATTCTATAATTAGTATATGTTAATAAGCAAAGGGGGTATGTATCACCTCTCAACCACTTATCACTCATCTAAACATGTAAGGAATGAATAGTGGTTGATGATGTGTGTATAACATCTCTCAACCACTTTATCGTTCATCTAAACATGTATACAGACACATGACACGTATCAGCTTGCCACAACTAACACCACAAACAACCCTACCTACATATTCATTAACTGCCGGATCAAAAACCCTAAAGAGTTCAGAGGAGGTTGGACACCACACACACCAAACAGACAACCCCAAATCACCATCTTCGTCTCTTTTGAGAGGGAGCGAGGACAGGCGTTTACGATCGAAACCGGCAAAAACAACGTCGGAACCATCACCGCCATAGTCGCCACGCCATCTTATCCCAATTTCTGGCATGTCCACTACTCCGGCATATCGAGTGTGTTTGTTCAGGGGCATTTTCACCGCCGGGTTTTACTGCCATAGGCACCACTAGGGGTGCAAACGAGCCGAGCCGAGCTCGAGCTCGGCTCGAAGATAATTTTTCAAGCTCGAGTTCGGCTCGGGCTCGACTCGTTTAGTATTTATTAATTAATTTATATTAATTATAATTATTCTTATACATAAAATTAAGTTATTTTTTTATATTTATATAAATGGTAATTATTATTAATGTATGTTTAATATATTAATAAAAAATATATAAACAGAAAGCTCGTTTAGGCTCGCGAGCCGACTCGAGCTCGATAAGCGAAGCTCGGGCTCGTTTACTAAACGAGTTTGTTTTTGAGGCTCGGGCTCGAGCTCATGCTTGTTTAAGCTCGGTCCGTTCGAGATTTTTTTTAGCCAAGCTCGAGTAGCTCGCGAGTAGCTCGGCTCGTTTGCACCCCTAGGCACCACACCCACCTCTACACCACCGTTGGCACTACAGCCACCATCAACATGTCGTCGTCGCCACTAGAAATAACTGATCAGCTGCCATTCTTTTATATCTGCTAAGCCATCACCACTGCCTCCAATTTCCGGCCAAATTACGTCCACTCAGAATTTGTGAAGAATATGAGAATGAAGATTAGGTTTGTGTTTGAAACAAGGCCCGTCCTTCGTGCCAAAATGGGTCGTCCGTGAGATCGTGGTTTCATATCGGTGATTGTAGGTGGGGGTGACGATGATGAGATGAGGGTGGTGTATCTCTCCTGTTGTAACGCCCTGCGTTTCAAAACTTTACCTTTTGCCAAGTCACGTCATACTCCTACCTAGTGATGCTTAGTAAGACTATTTGAATCTTAATCATGTTAGACTATGTGAAACTTGATGCTTAATGAGACTTTGAACCTTGATCACGTTAAACTATGTGAAACTTTCACTTTATGTGATACTTCAACGACACTTTTATATGTGAACAATGCGATTCTTGAATCTTGTGATGCGTTGTATGTAAACAATGTGAATCTTGAGTCTTGTGATACTTGACTCTTATGATACTTGACTCATGTGACGCTTCACTCTTGTGAAACTTTGAATCTTGATACTTGTGATACTAGAAACTTGACACTTGATACTTATTGAACGAGAAACTTTGATACTTGGAATAAGCAAGAAACTTGATACTTATTGAGCGGAAAACTAGCTTAAGACGCAAACTTGAAACACAGAAACTTTTGTGTTAACTATATAACAATGCCATGTAATGGTTGCTCACAATTATACACAACGTTTAACCTAGATTGCAAAACGAACCAAAGTCAGAAAACTAGCAAACGCGATTGGCTGTCCGAATAGACATCCGACCGGATGACCATCCGATCGGATGGCCATCCGCTCGGATGACCATCCGATTGGAAGGTCATTCGACCGGACAATCATCCGATCCCTCGCACACTTACACCGCCTTAGCTGTCAACATCACCTATAAATACACCCCTTAAACTCTCATTCTCACCTTTCACATTCTGCCATCCGACCACACGCACTCTCAGTCACTTTAATCGAGATTCAAGGCAAACTCGTAAGTATTCTTCCCTAATTCTTGTACAACTCTCATCATTTATCACTTCTACAACATATTCTTCATCAAAATCACTCAAACACTTCAACTTTTTCATGAAAACCAACTGATTTGGGTCTCTTGAAGGTGGTTTCCACTAGATGTTTGTACAAACTCTGGGGAACATCATTTAATCAAGATCGACCCCAGATCGAAAGGATTTTCACAACTTTTTAATAGAATCTAAGGGATTAACCCACTTTTACACCAGATTTGATGGAATTCCACATGTTTCCGACTCAGTCCTGAGGAAAATCACGTTTTACAAACTGATTTTCAAACTTTTCTTCAATTTTTATACGAAACATGGGTGAAATCAGACTCAAACAGACTTCCGACTCGTTCTTAGGCAGAAGCCGGCTTGAAGACTGGATTCCACCGAAAAACTAGCTGATTCACAGGTCCAAACATGAAACATCATCAGAAACAGCTCGTCGGTTCGAGAAGGGGTGGTTCCCAGCCGACCGAGCTAGGCTTGGTACGTTTCCGTTGTTTGACACGTTGTCGCGCCGTCTCCGTTAACTCAGAACTTAGAAAATTTCATGAAACTTTGCACAATGATCGTCTGTCCGAATGGCCATCGATCGGATGACCATTCGTCCAGAGGATCTGATTATGATGACACTTGTTTGTTTTACAGGACACTATGAGCAAAACATTGAAAACTTTATCAGTACACAAACACCCACTGTTCGAATGGTCATCCGTCCGGATGACCATCCGCTCAGGTATCTAGTCATACACTTTTACTCGATTTTTCGCATCATTCGACACTCTGTTCCAAACCGGGTCAGCTCTTAGAGGACTTATGCTCTGTTCCTGTCACACCCCAACCGATGACGGAAACATCGGGGCATGGCACTGAGCGAAACAGATTGTCAAGAGAAATTCCATAACGACTAAATTACCAAAAAGTTAATATTATGTCCCATACCATAACCCATTAAGTAATCTAATTATTACAGACAGTGATATTCTCAAAACACATCATGTTCCGACAACTCAGATTTCAAATAAAATATAAATTGTCTTTGTTTCTAGACCCTCTGTCCTACTTGATTCCACAAAAGCAGGTAAGCACATCCTAAGCATTCAAACACCTGTCACATACGTTAAAATAGAGGTCAATACACATAGTGTAAAGGTGAGCATACAAGTTTGATAATAGCATATAGAGTTCGAAATCGTTTACGCATAACCAGCATGTACAACGTATAATGTGAAGCATGTAAGTTATCGACAAAGATCCTATCAATGCCAATGACTGTGAGTTGACAGCGAGTAGCGAGTGCGCAACACATGTCCACCACTGTGAACACGTGAAGTAATTGTCCTTAACAACCCCTGAGTGAACAGGTGCTGAGTCCAAACTATAGTACTATCGTTGCTAAGGCAGGTAGACAGCAATCAATGTGTTAACATAACAAACATGCATTCATCAAGTCACGTATAACATGCATTAGAGGTTAGCGTATAAATAATGTTTGCGTTGTGTGTTCGATGTGATTTAGAATAAGTAACGTATGTAACACCCAAAAGTGCTTAAAGCAAAAAGGGATCGAGTATTCTCACAGACTGTGTTTAACAAGTAAACACTCTCTTGGATTGAAGGGAGCGCTGGGGGAGATTAGCCTGAATAGTTACGATAGCATAAACGATGAGCGGCATGTAAAAATATGCAAGGGTACCAAGGATCGGATGGTAATCCGATCGGATGACAATCCGATCGAATGGCCAGTCGATCGGGTGGCCATTCGATTGGATTGTCACCTCGTTTGGTGAGGATGTGTTTGTGTATGATGGTTTATAATTTGAAGTTTTCATTGTAGCATTTTAAAAATAGAGAAGTATCTCTGCCCTTCAGGTCGGTCGATCAGACGGCGGTTCGATCGGACGGCGATCCGATTGGCGAGGCTTCTCAGTTGAGAACAAGTTCACAGCAGGATAGTCACTCGATCGGATGGCTATCGGATCGGGTGGCAATCCGTATGTATTGAACATGTTGAATTTTTTTTAAGTACCAAAGTCCCAAACGTCACACGATCGGACGGTCGCTCGATCGGATGGCAATCCGATCGGGCGGTAATCCGTTCAACGTTCAGATCTTTGGATAGTTGGAATAAAAGTTTAAGTGTGGAACCAAGTGCAACTCTATCGGATGGCCGATCGATCGGATAGCAATTCGATCGGACGGCAATCCGATTGGACGACAATCCGTCCCAACGGTCAGATCATCCTTGCACTTGATTTTGCTTGAAGTTTTGTAGTTTTTGCACGAGACGTTATGATAACTTGCCTAAACAACAGAAACCCTATCTCGACCCAAGTGACCCGACTGAACTTGAATCACCCTAGTCCGGCCGGCTCACAGTTCGAGACGGTTGTTTATGTTCAGACCCGTAATCCGTTATCTCTTGGATAGAACTCAGATATTTGAACTAACCCATCACTAAGAAAGAGTAGAAGATCAGAACGAGCTCCGATTCTATCGGTTTTGAGTGCATTGAGTGTAAAAGAGTTGAAAGAATGTTGGATAACCTTCTTTCAATCCCTTTCACCATGGATTTGTGTAGATCTAAGCGAAAACATTGTTTAATCTTGTGGAAATCCTTCAGATCTAAGTTGTTCTTGGTGGAATGAAGCCAAACATTGAAGTTCATAAGAACTCCATGATGACATTATCCTAGAACACCTCAAATCCGGTGATTTCACGGTTAAAAGTTAAGATTAAAAGGTGAAAATGATGAGGAAGTGTGTGTAGATCATAGAAGTACAAGATTTAGGTTGAAAACTTACAAGAATCGAGAGAAATCGAGAGAAATGAGGGCTGGAGTGCTGCTGGTCGAACAAGGGAGTTGTCACATCACAAATGATGTGACAGGTGGGTATTTATAGGGTTTCCCAAAAAGGAAAGTGGGGAAAGTGGCTGGTCGATTGGGTGGCAGTCCAATCGGGTGGCAGCTCGATCGGTCGATCGGATGGCAATCCGATCGGATGGCCACTCGATCCTAGAGTTTAGCGCGACGAGTTTTGTCATTTCGGTTCATGTATTACCCATTAGTTACCCAAATAACATAACTACTATATCTAACATACAATCACTATAAGTAACTTGCGTTTAGCGTATTCGATTAGATTACGATGTGATAGATTGCGAGTTTGATTATCACCTCAACATAAACATAACATGCACAAGTAACAGATAAGTAGCACACACACGTAAAACAATATCCAGAACACATAATTCGAGTTGCGATTGCGATAGCGATAAGCGATAAGTCGATTAAACATGCGATTAAATAGCGATTAAACATCGATTATTGATAGATACTCCACATAATACAATCAAAGCGATTAAATAGATAGATTCAATTACAAGTCAAAGAAGTCAAAACAGTAATTGAGTAAGGAGTGACAGATCGCAATTAGCAATCTTTTCTTCCTTTGACTTCAATCTTGACTTTGACTTTGACTTTCGAAACACAGGGTGTTACAGCCTCCCCTTCTTAAGGGAATTTCGTCCCGAAATTAGGCTTCAGCCGTAACAAACAATTGCGGGTGCTTCGCCTTCATGTCGCTTTCGAGTTCCCAGGTGATCTCGGCGCCTCGTTTGCCTTCCCAGCGAACCTTAACAATGGGAATGCGTGAGCGTCTGAGTACCTTGGTTTCTCGTCCCATGATCTCGACAGGCTTTTCCACGAAGTGTAATGTTTCATCCACTTGCAAGTCCTCAAGAGGGACATGAAATTCTTGATCGGCCAGGCACTTTCTGAGGTTCGAAGCATGGAAAGTCGGGTGGACGTTACTCAGTTCCTCTGGTAGTTCGAGTCTGTAGGCCACTTTTCCAATCCTTTCCAGGATCTTAAAGGGTCCAACATATCGAGGCGCGAGCTTTCCTTTCTTGCCGAATCTTATCACTCCCTTCCAAGGTGCAACCTTTAGGAGTACGTGATCGCCAACGTCAAATTTAAGGGGCTTGCGGCGTCTATCAGCGTAACTTTTCTGTCGGCTCTGAGCTTTCAACAGATTGTCTCGAATTTGGAGGATTTTGTCAGTCGTTTCTTGCAACAGCTCGGGATTGGTAATTTGCGCGTCTCTGATCTCGTGCCATACAATAGGCGATCGACATTTTCTTCCGTATAGAGCCTCAAATGGTGCCATTTGTATGCTAGAATGATAACTGTTATTGTACAAGAATTTGACCAAAGGTAAGTACACGTCCCAATTACCACCGAAATCTATGACACACGAACGGAGCATGTCTTCAAGGGTACGAATCGTTCTTTCAATCTGACCGTTGGTTTGGGGATGGAATGCGGTACTTAGGTTAAGAGTAGTACCGAGATTAGATTGTAACGTTTCCAAAAAACGCGAGGTAAACCGACCATCGCGGTCAGAGATGAAGTCGCGAGGCATCCCATGTCGACTAATGATCTCGTTGGTGTAGATTCGGGCTAATCTTTCTACCTTATAGTCTTCTCGTATCGGTAGGAAGTGAGCTGACTTGGTCAAACGGTCAACCACAACCCTAATGCTATCATGACCAGATTGAGTACGCAGAAGTTTCGTTATGAAGTCTATAGCTATACTCTCCCATTTCCACATCGGGATCTTGGGTTGAACGAGTAAGCCAGAGGGTCTATGATGCTCAGCCTTGACCTTGGAACAGGTCAGGCATTTCGAAGCATAGATTGCGATATGCCTCTTCATGCCCGGCCGCCAGTACTTGTAGCGCATGTCGTGGTACAACTTGTCAGCACCGGGATGAATAGAATATCGAGATTTGTGGGCTTCATCAATCAGAAGTTGTCGCATATTCGTACGCTTGGGAATCCAGATTCAATCCAAGTAATGAAAGATACCATTCGACTTATTCTCGAGTTGGGCGCCATCGTTTAGAATCCTTTCCTTCTTCAAAGTTCGCTCGGTAAAACAAGCATGCTGCGCATCGCGGATAGAAGCTTCGAGGTTAAACTGAGCTTGAGTATTACGAATGCTAAGCAAGTAGCTTCTTTGACTAAGGGCATCGGCAACGACGTTTGCTTTGCCTGAATGGTAACGAATCTCACAGTCGTAATCGTTGAGCAGTTCTACCCACCGGCGTTGACGCATATTTAGTTCCTTCTGGTCAAAGATATGTTGCAGGCTCCTATGATCGGTGAAGATCGTACACTTGGTACTATAAAGGTAGTGTCACCAAATCTTTAACGCAAAAACAACTGTGCCAAGCTCGAGGTCGTGTGTGGTGTAGTTCTCCTTCGTGGATCTTGAGCTGTCGAGAAGCGTACGCGATAACCCTATCTCGCTGCATGAGAACACAACCGAGACCAAGGTTTGAGGCATCGCAATAAACCATGAAATTGTCGTTTTCGTCGGGCAATGAAAGCACGGGGGCATTGCAAAGCATAGTCATAAGGGCTTGAAATGCTTCCTCCTGTTTAGTTCCCCAAACAAAAGGTTTATCCTTATGCTTAAGAGAGGTTAACGGCACGACGATTTTGGAGAAACCTTCGATAAAACGGCGATAATAGCCTGCTAGTCCTAGAAAAGAACGGACTTCGGACGGATTCTTGGGTGTAACCCAACTCTTAACAGCTTCGATCTTCGCAGGGTCAACGTGGATACCTTGACTATTGACAATGTGACCCAAGAATTGGACCTCCTCCAGCCAAAATTCACACTTGGAGAACTTGGCATAGAGACGATTTCCCTGGAGTAACTCAAGAACCAAAGGTAGATGCTGCGAGTGTTCGGCTTTTGATTTGGAATAGATCAGGATATCGTCGATGAATCCGATTACGAAGCGACCAAGGAAGGGTTTGCACACTCGATTCATCAGGTCCATGAAGACTGCAGGAGCGTTGGTCAAACCAAAAGGCATGACAACAAACTCATAGTTGTAGGTCCCTGTTCGTACGGATCGTCACATAATTGTATATCTAACCTAGAGTGCGGAATCCTCTAGATCAGATTATTACTGAAACGAGTAGAAACATAAAATTCACAATCAAAAGGTCTTCTACTGATTATCCAAACAACCAGTTTTACAATCAACTCAAGACCTCCAAACCTCACAGCCACTATCTGTGATCTTGTCTCAAGAACCCTAAATTTCGAATTCTCTCTCTCTCTCTAAAATTCTCTTCGTGTTGCAAAACCTAATCACAAAACATGTTTATATATCACATGTCTGTGAACTGGGCTTCCTACTGGGCTAGGCCATTTTCCAAGCCCATTACAACAAATATGTCACACCCCCCAAAATCCACAATGCGGAGCATCACCGCTTGGAGGCGTGACGTGACCAAGATCGAGCCACCAATCATATTGAACAACGTAACTAAGTAAATAAAACCAACCAAAATACGATTGGTGACCAAAAGGAAGTAAACCGACTTTAGGTTAACAGCGGAAGCATATAACGTAAGTTCTAAACATAAGTCCCATAGTTCATAAGTTTAAAGTCCAAAACATAGGTTTAATAAGTTCATAAGGAATAAATGCTTAACACGGGACTTTACATCCATATTCCACAACAACCTCCTCCTCGTGCAAGCTCCATCTAGCGACCTGTAAGGCATGTAACAACGAGTCAACAACAAAGTTGAGTGAGTTCACGTTGGGTTGTTTAGTTTTAAGTTGTTTCTGAAAAACGTGGTTTGACTTTCGTTGGCTTATTTTCCGTGGGGGTTACCCCTTAGTTGAAAGTATGTTTAACCAGTTCCTTTTTATTACCCAATCCATATCCATAATTAGTGGGGGCTTCCCCATGTGAACTACTAGATGGTATGATATAGACTACTAACGAAAGTAAGTTGTGCCCTAAGTCAATGTCTATCAGCATTGACCCTTTGCCATAGTCCATTAGTACATGCCCGTTCGAACGACACGATGTGAGGTTTGTTAAACCTAATAGCGCTATTAACTAATGAACCACCCGCCATCGGCCTCGGCGATTAAGTCAATATAAATTGAGGGACTTATGATAGAGTTTTGTCTAGTAAGTTTTAAGGTTGTTGTCCAACCCAAGGAGGACGAACGTACGTAGTTCTCCCAAAGAGAATACGCAGGATTAACATTGGCATCCAACCCAAGGAGGATGGCCGTACATATCCTACCTAAGTAAGATATGTAGATTCCGTTTTAATTCTTTAACCCATTCCCAAACCACCGGGAATCCCATGCCTTAGAAAGTGTGTGAACTTACCTCGGTTTGCTCGGTTAGATTCTTAAATATAGCTAACAGTCAAGGTCGGTCAATCACGTCCTAATATGATTACCAGTTAGTCATTTAGTGATTTTCAAATAGAGCACAAAGTTCCTACACGTATCTATCACATAACATGCATTACTTTAACTGTTTATGCCCATCTAAACTTACCATCTATTCCCGTTCATAAATAAACATAAGATATTGCACATAACACTTTTATTGACATATAATCATGTTAGATCATTCACAGATAACATACTCGACATTTAGACACGCAAATTACAACTTATGTCATTTCAGCATTAATATTCAAAACCAGGCTGTTTTCGGACATTTTAATAAAATAGTTACCTTATTCCAAAAATTCCCAAATTTTTACAGAATGTCTTAAACGTTCCAAATTTTATTTTGTAAAAATATTGGGGTCCAGTTCATTACTAATATTTTATAAAAATTCATTTTCCGGACTGAACTCAGATTTATCTTTTTCTGACCACAGTCCACGGAATAATTCATTTAAATTCATTGAGGGTCCGATTTACAAAATTCCAGTGAGAGAATTACAAATACATCGGTGGTCATCTACAGTACAAATTTAATGACTTAACTCTACACAAAATTCAAGTTATGACTGAAAACAGAACGCATATTTTCAGCAGAAAAATGCAGCTCTAGCTGCTGTTACAAAATGACACTTTAAAAATAGTAAACGGGGTCCAAAAATTATGATTCCGGTGCCATTAGAACCGTATTTCATAGTACATAAACCTAGACTTCAGAAAATACATTTTTTGTTAAGTTACGGTCCTGTTACAGCCAACTTCAGTTGGCTGTAATCACTAGACAGCTTTCTGTTTTCAGTCTTTAACCTTCTAAAGCACGTTCGATTGATTCCGTTAACATGTTTAGTGATCACAACAACATCAAACATCAACATTAACAAGTATATCAGCAAGTAATCAGCAACATGATCAAGACAAATTCATATTATCATCACTTCATTATATTTCAACAATATTTCATTACCAAGTTAGTTTATATGCAAGACTTTGTTCATGGTTCTTTAGTGTTCATGGATTCTCATCATCAAATAACTATTAACCACTCTAATAACATGAAAAATGGACGGATCTAAGTTCTTACCACTAGTTCAAGACTAGGGAAGTTCGAGTGAAGAAATGTGGTGGTTAATAGTGAATGGAGAAGGTCCTTCCACTTCCGAGAACACCAAGCTTCGTTGTATGATCCGTAGCACCTTTGTATGCTTGTAGAATGCTTGAAAGGAGACTTGAAGGTGGTGATGGTGATGGTGGAGCTCTCGGCCGAGCAAGAGGGAAAGGGAGAGAGTTTGTGGTGTTGTTGATGTGTAAATGATGAAATAGGTGGTGATCTAGTGGTTAAATAGGAAATCTCCCAACATGTGAAGAACTATTGGATAACATGTTCCAAATGGGCAAGACAAGATCTAATAAAAAATGCCAATAAAATCATGGTGTAGGGGCTACATTGTAGCCGTAGATAGAGGGGGGGGGGGGTATGGGGTTGGGATGCAATGATCTAGTTACAAGACTTGGTTAGGATCCAATGACATGATTAGTGTATTATTATGTGTTATATATTATAAGGTGTGTTAGGGTGTTCGGGGATCCTAACTAGATCAGAAAAGTAAAAACAATGTTTTTGGCAATATTTTGTGTTCCGGGTAAAGTCCGGTAATTCGGTTCGGTGTTGTTCCGTTAAAGTGCTTAATTAATCCGTAAAGTGTCCTCTATATATATTTTTGTAACATTCTTAATTCTCAACACTTAGGAAAGCACACAGGATTATTTAGTGACTTTTCCGTACACTACTAGTATGTTAACAAGTACATGTAAGTATAACACAGTAATCAGAGAGCAGTTAAATGATTCAACACAGTCATCAAGCAATTTAATTATCATTAATAAATTGTACGGAATACATGTAATTTTGAGGGTTGTCACATTCTCCCCCTGTTAAGAGAATTTCGTCCCGAAATTTAGCGCGTGGTTACTGAGGAAGCTAGTTAAGTTGCGTTGGTTTCCTGGTTTTCCTGGGGTGTCACATCATCCCCCTATTGGTTTGGAATTTTGTCCCGAAATTCTGCAGTAGCTTCAATCTCAGTAGTGGTTGCACTTTTTTCGAATAGCTGGGAGTACTTGAGTTTCATTTGGTCTTCTCGTTCCCAGGTATACTCTGGGCCACGACGAGAATCCCAACGAACTCGGACGAGAGGTATCCTGGTACGCTTGAGAATCTTAACATCTCGGTCAGTAATCTCTACTGGTTCTTCGACGAATCGCAGCTGGTCGTCGATAGTGAGCTCCTTTAAGGGAACTATGAGGGTCTCATCTGACAGACACTTTTTCAGATTCGACACGTGGAATACGTTGTGAACTCCGCTGAGTTCTTCAGGTAGATTCAACCTGTAGGCGAATTTGCCAATTTTCTCAATGATTTCAAAGGGTCCAACGTATCGCGGGTTGAGTTTGCCTCGTTTTCCAAATCGAACTACACCTTTCCAAGGTGAGACTTTGAGTAGCACTCGATCCCCAACCTGGAACTCAAGTGGTTTTCTTCCCTATCAGCATAGCTTTTCTGACGGTCACGAGCTGCCGCCATTCGTTGCCGTATCTGGGCAATCTTCTCGGTGGTATCTACCACAAGTTCTGGGCCAGTGATTTGGCTGTCACCAACTTCTGCCCAACAGAGAGGTGATCGGCATTTGCGTCCGTACAATGCCTCAAACGGAGCGGCTTGGATGCTGGTGTGGTAGCTGTTGTTATATGAAAACTCCACTAGCGGGAGGTGCTTTTCCCAGCCATTACCAAAATTGATTACACATGCCCTAAGCATGTCTTCAAGAGTTTGGATGGTGCGTTCAGATTACCCATCCGTCTGTGGGTGATAAGCGGTGCTCATATCTAAACGTGAGCCAAAAGACTTGTGCATAGCTTGCCACAGTTCAGAAGTAAAACGCGCGTCACGATCAGATATAATAGAGGTTGGCACTCCGTGCCTTGATACTACTTCCTTTAGGTAAATGTCTGCTGAAGTAGAAAACTTATCCGTTTCCTTGATTGCCAGGAAATGTGCAGACTTGGTCAGTCGATCTACGATCACCCAAATAGTATCGTTTCCGCGTTGAGATCTGGGCAGGCCAGTAACAAAATCCATGGAAATTTGCTCCCATTTCCATTTAGGTATCTCTGGTTGTTGAAGTAGGCCTGATGGTTTCTGGTACTCAGTCTTGACTCTCGCACAAGTCAAACATTTACTGACGTAGATTGCGATGTGGGCTTTCATGCCGCGCCACCAGTATGTAGTCTTTAGGTCGTGGTACATCTTATCTGAACCAGGATGTACTGAATAACGAGACTTATGTGCTTCATCCATCACAAGCTCGTGTAAGTTGCCATAAAGTGGAACCCAGATGCGTCCGTTAACATAGTAGGCGCCGTCTTCCTTTTGTTCTAGCCGTTGCCTCGATCCTCGTAGGGACTCAGCCTTGATGTTTTCTGCTTTCAATGCTTCAACCTGAGCATCGCGAATCTGAGCGGGAAGGTTAGATTGGATGGTAAGCTTTAACGCACGTACACGCTTAGGTAGAGTATCCTTTCGACTGAGGGCGTCGGCCACAACATTGGCCTTGCCCGGATGGTATTTGATAGCGCATTCATAATCATTCAAGAGTTCGACCCATCGGCGTTGACGCATGTTTAACTCCTTTTGCTTGAAGATATGCTCGAGGCTCCTGTGATCGGTGTAAATGGTGCACTTGGTACCGTACAGGTAATGTCTCCATATCTTAAGCGCGAAAACAACTGCTCCCAGCTCCTGATCATGAGTAGTGTAATTTCTTTCGTGAACTTTGAGTTGGCGTGATGCGTAGGCAATGACCTTGTCACGTTGCATCAACACGCAACCAAGTCCTTGGATGGAAGCGTCGCAATAAACCACAAAATCATCTGTGCCTTCAGGCAATGAGAGGATAGGCGCGCTACAAAGTCTATCCTTCAAGTGCTGAAATGCGGACTCCTGTGCATCACCCCAACGATAGGTGACACCTTTCTGAGTCAGTGAAGTGAGAGGTTGCGCAATCTTGGAGAAATCTTTGATAAACCTTCTGTAGTGTCCTGTCAAACCCAAGAATTGGCGGATTTCTGTTGGTGTGCGGGGTGCATGCCAGTTCTTGATCGAGTCAACCTTAGATGGATCCACATGGATTCCATCCTTGTTTACCACATGGCCTAGAAAGTGGACTTCGCGAAGCCAGAAGTCACATTTCGAAAACTTGGCATACAACTGCTCTGCTCGAAGAAGTTCCAGCATAAGTCGTAGATGTTGCTCGTGATCGTCCTGACTCTTCGAATAGATCAGGATATCGTCTATAAATACAATGACAAACTTATCTAGGTAAGGCTTGCACACTCGGTTCATGAGATCCATGAAGACCGCTGGTGCATTCGTCAACCCGAAAGGCATGACCAGAAACTCGTAATGGCCGTAGCGAGTCCTGAATGCTGTTTTGGAGACGTCCTCCTCTCGGACTCTCAGCTGATGATATCCCGATCTCAAATCAATCTTAGAGTAATAGCTCGACCCTTGCAACTGGTCGAACAAGTCGTCAATGCGTGGAAGAGGATAACGATTCTTCACGGTCACCTTGTTAAGTTCGCGATAGTCAATACACATTCTAAAGGTACCGTCTTTCTTCTTCACAAACAAGACTGGGGCTCCCCAGGGCGAAGAGCTAGGACGTATGACACCCTTTTCCAAGAGTTCTTGTAGTTGCGTAGACAGTTCCTCAAGTTCCAATGGAGCTAGACGATAGGGTGCACGAGCTATGGGCGCTGCTCCAGGAGCTAGCTCGATTTGAAACTCAACTTGATGGTGAGGCGGACGACCAGGTAATTCCTCAGGAAATACCCCAGGAAAATCGCGTACGATAGGAATGTCTTCAATTCTCTTCTCTTCCGTTGATGTGTCAGTAACGAGGGCTAGAATAGCGGTGTGGCCCTTTCGCAAACACTTCTGGGCATGAAGGAAAGAGATAATGCCTACGACAGCACCACTCTTGTCGCCGTGAATCATAAGAGGTTCTTTACCAGAAAGAGGAATGCGGACAATCTTCTCGTTGCAAAGAATTTCCGCTTGATGTTGAGATAACCAATCCATCCCAATAACAACGTCGAAACTACCCAGAACGATAGGAATAAGGTCGATAGAGAAAGTCTGACCAGCTAAGACGTGGTTACAACCTTTAACTATGTGTGTGGCTTCAAGACTTTTACCGTTAGCTAGTTCTACCGTGTGTTTGGTGTTCAGGAGTGTTGGAGTGCGCTTAAGCATTTGGCTAACTTTTACGGACACATAACTAGTATCGGCACCTGAATCGAATAAAACAGTAACAAAGAAATCATCCAGAAGAAACTTACCCATCACAACGTTGGGATCGTTCCTTGCATCACCTTGACCTAGCACGAAAACACGTCCTCTGGAACCATTGCCATTATCGTTACCCCCGTTTTTGCCTCCATTGTTGGCTCCATTATTGTCCCCATTGTGGTTCCCGTTTCCTTGGTTGTTGTGGTTCTGGTTCAGCTGAGGACAGTTCTTCTTAAAGTGGCCTTCAGCGCCACACTGAAAGCATCCTTTATTGCCCTGCTGTTGCTGCTGCTGGTGATTCTGTGGAGCTTGTTGTTGTTGTTGGCGATTCTGATTCGTAGGACGTGGGCTCCTGCAATCCTTAGCTTCATGACCCAGCTTGTGAAATCTCTGACAACGACCCCTGTTGCACTGCCCGCTGTGATGCTTGTTGCACCGGTTGCACTTGGGGTGGTTCCCTCGGTATCCACCCTGTCCTTGGTTACCGGAAGATTGCTGACCAGGACTCTGGTAGTCATCAGTCTTTCGCTGCTGAGACTGAACTGAGGTAGAACCCTTACTGGAATTCCCATCCCATTTTCGCTTGTTTTCAATGGGAGCATCAGTAATAGCAGCACCAATACGCTTAGGCAATCTGTTTTGTTCCACTGCCTGGTCGGTGAGACGGTGAGCCAACTTGATGATTTGCTGAATGGTACCCAAGTTAGCTGATGTCACGTGACTTTGAATCTCTGGTACAAGTCCCTTGAGGTACAGCTCAATGCGTTTGATGGGAGGGTCCACCATAGTTGGACACAAGATGGCTAGTTCGTTTGACCTCTTAGTATACGCCTCAATCTCAGACCCCGTCATCTTCAGATTGAAAAATTCCACCTCTAGCTTGTGGATGTCATCCCGACTACAGTACTCCTCTTTGATCAGTTCTTTGAAACCATTCCAGGGGGTGGCATTAGCAACTGCCAGTCCTAGTAGTTGAACCTGTGCTTTCCACCAGGTTAACGCAGCACCTACAAGCGTTCCAGTAGCATATTTCACCCTACGATCTTCAGGGCATTCGCATATCTCGAAAACAGACTCAAGCTTTTCATACCAGTGAAGAAGGCCTACCGCTCCTTCTGTGCCGCTGAAAGTAGTAGGTCGGCAGTCCATGAAGGTTTTGAACGTGCACACAGGAGGTTGAGCATGTTAACCTGTTGCGCGCGAATAAAAGATAAGGTTAAGCACGAGGGTTGGTTTGCGAAGGTAGGACCTAAACGTCCTAAGATGAGTTGATATGGCAGGTTATACCTCTTGCAGGGTTTGCTGCGAGTGCCTCAGCAACTCGTTCATTGATCAAAGCCGTCAACTGGGCTTGAGTGAGGTTGATACGTCCTCCGCGTCCGCTCATGATCTTCATAATGAAGCAACGTAAGTGAGAAAAGTGTCGCGAAAGTGCGTAAGTGTGGGACGATAGTGGAGAGTAAACACACAAGGTTCAAACAGTAATTATCACGTTAATTAATGCACAGTGTGAACTATCTGACCGATAATATAACATAAATCATAGCACCTATTGTGTCGAGTCTTGCACGTGGAGCGAAGCGTCGTTGTGGATCGTTGAGCACTGTACAGGTTATAGTCTGGTTTTATCAAAAAGCTTTTCCCCTTTTTAAAACCAAGTTTGCTATAACCAATGGCTCTGATACCAATCTGTCACACCCCCCAAAATCCACCATGCGGAGCATCACCGCTTGGAGGCGTGACGTGACCAGGATCGAGCCACCAATCATATTGAACAACGTAACTAAGTAAATAAAACCAACCAAAATACGATTGGTGACCAAAAGGAAGTAAACCGACTTTAGGTTAACAGCGGAAGCATATAACGTAAGTTCTAAACATAAGTCCCATAGTTCATAAGTTTAAAGTCCAAAACGTAGGTTTAATAAGTTCATAAGGATTAAATGCTTAACACGGGACTTAACATCCATATTCCACAACAACCTCCTCCTCGTGCAAGCTCCATCTAGCGACCTGTAAGGCATGTAACAACGAGTCAACAACAAAGTTGAGTGAGTTCACGTTTGGTTGTTTAGTTTTAAGTTGTTTCTGAAAAACGTGGTTTGACTTTCGTTGGCTTATTTGCCGTGGGGGTTACCCCTTAGTTGAAAGTATGTTTAACCAGTTCCTTTTTATTACCCAATCCATATCCATAATTAGTGGGGGCTTCCCCATGTGAACTACTAGACGGTATGATATCGACTACTAACGAAAGTAAGTTGTGCCCTAAGTCATTGTCTATCAGCATTGACCCTTTGCCATAGTCCATTAGTACACGCCCGTTTGAACGAAACGGTGTGAGGTTTGTTAAACCTAATAGTGCTATTAACTAATGACCTGCTCGCCATCGGCCTCGGCGATTAAGTCGATATAAATTGAGGGACTTATGATAGAGTTTTGTCTAGTAAGTTTTAAGGTTGTTGTCCAACCCAAGGAGGATGAACGTACGTAGTTCTCCCAAAGAGAATACGCAGGATTAACATTGGCATCCAACCCAAGGAGGATGGCCGTACATATCCTACCTAAGTAAGATATGTAGATTCCGTTTTAATTATTTAACCCATTCCCAAACCACCGGGAATCCCATGCCTTAGAAAGTGTGTGAACTCACCTCGGTTTGCTCGGTTAGATTCTCAAATATAGCTAACAGTCAAGGTCGGTCAATCACGTCCTAATATGATTACCAGTTAGTCATTTAGTGATTTTCAAATAGGGAACAAAGTTCCTACACGTATCTATCACATAACATGCATTACTTTAACTGTTTATGCCCATCTAAACTTCCCATCTATTCCCATTTATAAATAAACATACGATATTTCACATAACACTTTTATTGACACATAATCATGTTAGATCATTCACAGATAACATACTCGACATTTAGACACGCAAATTACAACTTATGTCATTTCAGCATTAATATTCAAAACCGGGTTGTTTTCGGACATTTTAATAAAATAGTTACCTTATTCCAAAAATTCCCAAATTTTTACAGAATGTCTTAAACGTTCCAAATTTTTTTGTGTAAAAATATCGGGGTCCAGTTCATTACTAATATTTTAAAAAAATTCATTTTCCGGACTGAACTCAGATTTATCTTTTTCTGACCACAGTCCACAGAATAATTCATTTAAAATTCATCGAGGGTCCGATTTACAAAATTCCAGTGAGAGAATTACAAATACATCGGTGGTCATCTACAGTACAAATTTCATGATTTAACTCTACCCAAAATTCAAGTTATGACTGAAAACAGAACGCATATTTTCAGCAGAAAAATGCAGCTCTAGCTGCTGTTACGAAATGACACTTTAAAAATAGTAAACGGGGTCCAAAAATTATGATTCCGGTGCCATTAGAACCGTATTTCATAATACATAAACCTAGACTTCAGAAAATACTTTTTTCGTTAAGTTACAGTCCTGTTACAGCCAACTTCAGTTGGCTGTAATCACTAGACAGCTTTCTGTTTCCAGTCTTTAACCTTCTAAAGCGCGTTCGATTGATTCCGTTAACATGTTTAGTGATCACAACAACATCAAACATCAACATTAACAAGTAGATCAGCAAGTAATCAGCAACATGATCAAGACAACTTCATATTATCATCACTTCATTATATTTCAACAATATTTCATTACCAAGTTAGTTTATATGCAAGACTTTGTTCATGGTTCTTTAGTGTTCATGGATTCTCATCATCAAATAACTATTAACCACTCTAATAACATAAAAAATGGACGGATCTAAATTCTTACCACTAGTTCAAGACTAGGGAAGTTTGAGTGAAGAAATGTGGTGGTTAATAGCGAATGGAGAAGGTCCTTCCACTTCCGAGAGCACCAAGCTTCGTTGTATGATCCGTAGCACCTTTGTATGCTTGTAGAATGATTGAAAGGAGACTTGAAGGTGGTGATGGTGATGGTGGAGCTCTCGGCCGAGGAAGAGGGAAAGGGAGAGAGTTTGTGGTGTTGTTGATGTGTAAATGATGAAATAGGTGGTGATCTAGTGGTTAAATAGGAAATCTCCCAACATGTGAAGAACTATTGGATAACATGTTCCAAATGGGCAAGACAAGATCTAATAAAAAATGCCAATAAAATCATGGTGTAGGGGCTACTTTGTAGCCGTAGATGGGGGGGGGGTATGGGGTTGGGATGCAATGATCTAGTTACAAGACTTGGTTAGGATCCAATGACATGATTAGTGTATTATTATGTGTTATATATTATAAGGTGTGTTAGGGTGTTCGGGGATCCTAACTAGCTCAGAAAAGTAAAAACAATGTTTTTGGCAATATTTTGTGTTCCGGGTAAAGTCCGGTTATTCGGTTCGGTGTTGTTCCGTTAAAGTGCTTAATTAATCCGTAAAGTGTCCTCTATATATATTTTTGTAACATTCTTAATTCTCAACACTTAGGAAAGCACACAGGATTATTTAGTGACTTTTTTGTACACTACTAGTATGTTAACAAGTACATGTAAGTATAACACAGTAATCAGAGAGCAGTTAAATGATTCAGCACAGTCATCAAGCAATTTAATTATCATTAATAAATTGTACGGAATACATGTAATTTTGAGGGTTGTCACAAAATAACTCACTAACCAACAGGCTAAGCCCATTACAAAATATCCAAAGACTAAATAATTAAATTATTAAGCTGTTGTCACAGAATATGCACCAACAGACCCCCCTTGACAATAGCTTCATAGTGTAACTTTGTCTTCAAACATCTTGTGTTCTTTTGGTCTTTGGATAGCGTCAGTTACACAGTTTCTGACATCAACAGACTCCCCCTTAGCTGATGCTTCCAATCTCTAAAAGTTTCATTCCTTTGTAGATTAGTTAGCTAGCAATCTTTGGTTAAGCAAGTATCACCAAATTCTTCATATCTCGTTCTCTCTGCAATGTAGTAGAAGGATCCTACCATGCATCTTCACACATTCTTCACTTCACTCTCAATCTGCACTTTACTTGTATTCTGAACTTCATTTTGATAACTGCATCAATCTGTTTAGCAACACAAGCAAGTATCTCGAAAAACCATTAGTCTTTTTCACATTTAAAGATAAACCAATATTTTATCTTAGTTTGCAAAAATAACAACCTGTCAGTTCAAAATGGAAGTCTTTTAAAAAGAAATATTTTTGGTATTTTTGATATTTTTCAAAACAAACTAAACTATACTAAAAAATATTTACAATTACATCTTTTTGTGAGAATCATGTGTAAGAAGATCATATCAACAAAATCAAACTGTTTCACACTTGAAGTTAATTCTTTATTTATTTTCATGAAAAGCAGTTCAAGACGATTACCAGTATGTTTGTCCATTTAATCAAAATGCATGAGCATTTCAAGTTCCATTACCATGTTGTTAGGATCGGTTTGACTCCGAACGATTGCAAACCGACTCGTGAACGTGCGGAATCCGTACACGAGTAAGACCGAACACACGAGACGTAATTATAACTGTGATTCTATTCAAAGATCTGAAATCGTACAATCACGTGAATCACCTCTTGCCTTTCTCTCTCTAGATTCTCTCTCTAGTTTCTCTCTCTAGAACTAGATCTCTCTAAAGTGTGAAATGGCAAAAGTGGCAAAAGTCCTAAATGAGAACCCTAAGTTCTCTATTTATAGGCCAAGGCTTATAAGGAGAGTTCCCCTTATTTACACAAATGCCACCTTGCCTTTTACTAAAATATAACACTATAAGCACTAAACTTAATCTATTTCTGCTACGGTCTTGAGATGACGGAGGCGATAGACATACTGCACTAACAGACTCCCCCTTGGATATTGCCGCAGTCAATCTCAAACATTCAGACTCGTAGCTTCTGGTCTTTCTCTCTCTCTCACTGAGTCTTATTGAAGCTTTAACACATTTTCAGCAACAAAGACTCCCTCTTGCTCGAACAGAATCCCCGTGGATCTGTTTTCAGCTTCAGCTCCCCCTTTCGGTAGACTCTTCAGGCTCCCCCTTTCGTCAAGCTTCCGTGCTTTTGGGATCGACACCTGGCTTTCCGGTTACAAGCTCTTCTGGGAAAGAATCCTGGCTCCTATGCACGTTTCCCCTTGCGTTGAGCTCGTCTTCAGACTCCCCCTTAGACACTGCTGTCGGGATCGTAGTCTGGTACAACATCTGCAACACTCAAACGTTTATAAGTAACAACGTTTTGAACTTCCAGGATTGAAAACCTGGCTCTCTCAACTTTTGCTAAAATATTTTACAATGAAAGCATTTTTGGTTGTCCAGGTATCGTAACCTGGCTCAATCAAACATTCTAAATCAAGATCCTGGGACTAAGATATAATAATATGAATATATCCAGGATTACTTGAATCTCTCCCCCTATCAACAATCTTCAAAGATTTGGCAGTTTCAGCGAACCGGATCGGAAACTGGCTCTTTTACAGATTTTAACAATATAAGCATCCAAATCCCTCACAGTTAATCATCCAAGTCCAACTTAATGACCTTGGAGATATCACAAACTGTTTTTGATTTTTGATTTTAAAACATCAAGTTTCAAATTAATGAACTTGTTTTATTTTCAGAAACACAATCAGCATACTTAGATTTTAAAACTCAGTTCTCAGACATCGGTTGTCGAAAATAAAGTGAAATCAAAATCTTTTTGTATTTTCTGAAAATATAAAGCAGTAAAGAAATATGTACAAACATATTTACAGACAATATTTTTGTTTGAGTTTGTGTTAGAGGATCATATCAGTTTTTGACAAGTTACAAGTACCGTTGAGCTTAGTTACACATTAAGAATTAAACAATTCACTTAGATTGTCGATATACTGATCCACTTAAATTTTCATACAAAGTTCAACTGATTCAGGATACGAATTAGGTGTTTTAAGAACTTAAACCTATTCATGTGTCCCACCTCTTGAATATACTCCCGTATCCAGATCCCAATATTCAGTCTTACAGGTGAGTATACCTAGATGATATCTGTAAGGGGAATAAATTATAGTACGAAACCGTGAGAGCTCAGGTCAGAACTTCCGTTCAGCAGAGAGATGACGGCTCGACTTTTGGTGTGTCCCCTTTAGAGGATCTTTTGAATTACAACAGCCATGATTAGCATTTTTCAATGTTTCATCATTTTTTAGCTGAGGGCTGTGCTATGTTTCAAGCAATGCGGAAAGTATTCTCCGGGGACTAGGCCATTGCTTCCGCAAAATCAGAAGTCCCGGGATAATACCCCAGATATCACTAAGCATAAAGACCTAGTATCTCAGAAAGAGGGACCTTTCAAACGAGATTTCAGGGGTTACCTATATATCCAAGTAGTGTTCCCCACGAAATAAGCAAGTTTGAATTTAGGTTTATATCCCGAAAAAGTTTACTAAGTGTATAAAAACCTATCGGCATATCATCAGTGAGACTGTTTAACGCTATTTAATCATTACATTTCTTTAGCATACTGTAACTGTCTACTGATGTACTATCATTTCCTTTTTTTACGCAAAAACTCATTTTTCATTTTATCATGTTTTTTGCTTTTTCAAATTTTCTAATGTTTTTGGATTTTCTGAAAATATTACTCCCCCTAAAATTCAAAACCATTTAAAGAAAATTTGACAAACCGATGTAGATAGCTTTGTCTCGCCATCCATTTTCTGCTAACTATGCTCTGATTTGCAGAAAATATAACGTACCCCCATGATTTACAACCCATTGATTTTCGACAGTTTGAAAACCGTTTTTCAATTTTGTGAAAGTAATCATGTTTGTTCAGCCGTGAGGGTTTCGGCGTATTCAATCAGAACTCCCCTTTACAACAAACTATTTTCCCATAATGATTTCAAAACACTTAAGTTTGTTTTACTCAGAATGGTTTTTCCGGAAAAATTAGTTTGTTTACCCATCACTTGTGGGTTTGGGGTCATCTCATCACCTTGTTCTCTTTTAACCATTTTGAAAAATTTAACATTATTAGGTCAAACACCACTATCACTTGTAGAAAATCAAGTACAACTTAATGTCCTTGATTAACTACTTGTAAGACGAAATATCACAGTTACCATCCTGTGAATTTCTCAAGAATGATGCCGATACCTGCTTCACACTTACCAACCTGGAAGCTCCGGCAAGTCAGGAATTCAACCAACAGATTTTGACACCCAAGCCTGACCAGCCTTAGGCGCAATTTGAGCTTTTCTCTTTTCTTCATAAAATTCTTTTGCCCCCTTTACCTTTCCATCAGCCATCTTTTGATTTTAGGTTTGAGGCTCGTAATGGTGGAAAGTTCTCATCGTTCATTAATGGAACTGTTTCTTCCTTTTTTACCTCAACTTGTGGCTCATCTGATTTTGTGAAATCAGATTCATTGACCGATCTTGGCTTGTCTGACTTGGATGAGCAAGATTTATCGCCAATAACTTTCTTATTCCTTTTGTTTGTCCTCAGATTTGCATCTGAAGAATTCGATTTGCTTGACTTTGCAGTCGAGTGAATCGATTCATCAGAACTTTTATTCGAACCAACCGGTGAACCTGAAGACAAAATCTTCTCCAAATACTCTCTCGCCTTCTTCCTCTTCTTCCTCAGTCTGTCTCTTTGCCCCTGTGAAAGTTTCACTTTCTGTTCTAGAACCTTTTGTTCTTTGGGCTTGACAGTGACTGGTTTCTTTACCGTTCTCTGAGATTCAACCCTCGATCTTCCCATCGATCTCCTTGGGCAATCTCTGGCAATGTGACCTTTGATATTGCATTCAAAGCATCTTCTAGTTTCAAATCTCCAACTTTGGCAGTTAACAGCAATGTGTCCTCTCACACCACAAGTGTAGCACACTCTGTTATCGTACCATCCACTTCTGTCAGTCCAAACCTTCAGATCATAACATTGTTTGGCTTGGTTATAGTCATTTCTCCTCCTCAATGCTAGATTTGGCTTTTGAGCACTGTGGTCAAACCTGCACCACTTATTACCATCATTTTGTGAATTTTCATTTACAAATTTTTGTGATTTTTTATAATGATTGGATGAATTAGCTGATGAGCTTTTATTTTCATTTTTAGAATTTTTCAAAATTTTATCTTTTTGTTTCTGTTCTGCTTTCTTCTTAACAGGTTTTTGCTTTGAGCATTCACCTATTTCAGTAGATTGCAACACAGTATTTTGAAATTTTTCTTGTAAATCTAAAAATATTTTTCTTTTGTTTTCCTTTTCTTTTTCATCATCAGCTTTGTCATCACAATCTTCAATTTTGACTTTGTCAAAATTTGTGACATTGTCACTTATTGGAACAGAATTGATCGGTTTTGGACAAACATGTGATGTAAAATTCTCAAAACCTTTCAATTTCACTTCAAGCTCTTTGATTTTAATCCGAGCTTTTTCAGCTTCTTTTTCAAGCTGAATGATTTTATCAAGATGAGAATTTATCGCACATTGTTTTTCGAGATTATTTTTACCAAAAACATCTCTCTCATCTTCTAAAATCTTTAATTGACTTTTGAAATCATTTTCTAATTTTTTAAAATTTTCATTTTCTAATGACAAACTCTCAACATTCTTCAAAAGTTTGTCATTTTCAGATTTCAATTTTTCGCAGTTCAAGCGCAACTCCAGAATCTGTTCATCATCGGTTTTCTTGTCAGCTCTCAAAGCTTTGTTTTCCAATGTCAAATTCTCCACATCTTTCAAGAATTTCACATTATCTGCTTCAGATTTTTCACATTTTTCACATTTTTCATTCATCTTTTCAGCATCGGCTTCTTTCTTTGTTTCCATCCTGTATGTTCCTGCACAAAAAATTTTAACAAAATCAAGAGGGTTTGCATATTCATCAATAAAACAACCTCTCTTAATATCATATTTCATGACATTTTTTGCAGCAAGACATACAGAAAATCTTTTTCTCATTTCGATGATCACTTCCAAATTTATCTTTTCTAAATCCTTCTTCATCTCATACATCAACTCTTCTTTTCTTTTTTCTTTATCAAACTTATGTAATCTAAGCTTATTGATGAATTCTCTAAATGAAAACTCTGAGAAATTTCCATTCCTTTTTAGTTCACTCAAAAATTCATCCCATTCTAGAGGTAATGCATCAGCAAATTTTGAAATTTTTTCAGCATTTGAAAACTTTATCTCATATCTATTTATCTTATCAATCAATTCATCAAAACGTCTATCCAACTGTTCCAAAGATTCATGTTTCATGCATAAGAAATTTTCGGATCTTTTAATCCAAACATCCTTCCTGTTCTTCTTATCAAACCAAGAATCAGAAATCCAAACGTTTAAATCTTTAAGATTCTCGTTTTCCTGTTCATCAAACATTTTAGCCATGATACTTTCTTTTTGAATCACCTTGAAACTCCTGAAACAAGAACAAATAAAAATCAGTTCTAAAAATCAACAGTGAAAATAATCGTGTGACAACGTTGTCCGTTCGGGTGGAGATTCGGATAAGTGGTTATCCGTGCGGATGATGGTGATAATCCGTACGGATGGAGTGCAATGACACGGATGCGGATGGTTGATAAACCGTACGGGTGAAATTGAATTATCCGTAAGAAGTGAAGTTATCCGTGCGGTTGATATTCGGGTGATGAAACAATCCGTGCGACTAAGATATTCTCCAAACACGTGACCTGTTGACTCTTTGACACAAACCACTTTCACTAATCGACAAAATTGTTGTACGGTTCAATCTTTGATAACAACAATTAAGTGGCCGACATGATTTATGCTAGTTACAATATTATTGGACCTCTAAATCTCGACAATTACAATTCACAGTTCAATTAAAAGATATCACATGTACAACCGACAATCACATGTATTCTGACGTGTAATGATATCCGCGTGAGTAGTGTATCCGTTCCGAGAGGTCAACTAGTCAACACGTATGGCTGTGCGTGCGGATGAGGATCCGGATAATGTTGTCCGCACGGGTAGTGATACGCACGGGTGGTGATACGTACGGGTGGGCTATCCGCGCGTATGGCTATCCGCGTGTATGGCTCGTACGTACGTATGACTAGTGAAGCTATCCGTGCGTATGATAGCTATCCGTACGTATGATGAATGATGCTATACGTACGTGTGGCACAACTCTTATTCGACCAACAAAACCACTTTGTGTTGAACAAATGACACAATACCAACGTGACCTGATTGGACCCCAAACAGATGATCACGTGAATTGCTTTGAGTAATTCTCAAAGTGGTTGACAACTGTTATCTAATACACCATATCACCGAAAGCAATTAAAGACCCACATGTTTTGTTAATAAAGTTGACTGACAAGTCCTGAAAGTGTTGACTTAAAGAACTAGCTTGGGTGTGATGTAATGACACGTATTACTATCCGTGAATTGTTATTCGTTTGTTCGTCCGGTTAGTCAAAGAAGGTCAACCCGGATAAGTTGTGCGTGCGGAGATGCTATCCGTGCGTACAGGTCAACAAACAGTCAACGCGGATGGTCATACGCACGGGTGGCAATCCGTGCGGTTAACAGCAACATTCTTCATCATTTTTCAACTTTTTTCGCACCACAAAAATCAAGATATCTCACGATCGGCTTTGAATTTAGATCTGAAAATTTGTACGCTTGTAGATCAGGAACTTTCGCTCAATATATCCAAAATTCAGCCATTTTCGACCGTAAGAACCTGTTCAAATCAGCAAAAATCAGATAAAAACGTGAAGAACAAGAAAATATGAGAAATTTTGACAAATCTGGATGATTTAGGCTCTGAATCTGATCAAATCTTGAACGAAATCATGCGTTTGATCTAAGCAATCGAACTCCCTGCTCTGATACCACTTGTTAGGACCGGTTTGACTCCGAACGATTGCAAACCGACTCGTGAACGTGCGGAATCCGTACACGAGTAAGACCGAACACACGAGACGTAATTATAACTGTGATTCTATTCAAAGATCTGAAATCGTACAATCACGTGAATCACCTCTTGCCTTTCTCTCTCTAGATTCTCTCTCTAGTTTCTCTCTCTAGAACTAGATCTCTCTAAAGTGTGAAATTGCAAAAGTGGCAAAAGTCCTAAATGAGAACCCTAAGTTCTCTATTTATAGGCCAAGGCTTATAAGGAGAGTTCCCCTTATTTACACAAATGCCACCTTGCCTTTTACTAAAATATAACACTATAAGCACTAAACTTAATCTATTTCTGCTACGGTCTTGAGATGACGGAGGCGATAGACATACTGCACTAACACATGTGATACGTTAAAGTAATATTATACTGATATACTAGTGTGTCCCACTTTAGGATATACCCCTGCAATCAAGGTATGCACAAAGATTCATCGTAGTAGGTGAGTATACTGAATTCATCCATTTTGTTTTTCAACGTTTAGATAATTGGTGATCAGGTCAGTACTTCCGTACAACAAAGAGACCAAAATATCTAACGAGGGCTAAGACAAATACCATTTTTGGTACGATTTATGCATTTTGCATATTTTGAATGACTCTCTAGGAGAGCTTCTTCATTTATGGGTTTTGGCATTTTTAGCTCTTTTAAGATATCCTGGTTGTGCCTAGGTCAGCATGTATCTGGATGCAGCAGAAGGACAACCCTGATATCCCCGGATGAAATAACAGTATAAAGACCCAAAACCTTAGATTTTGGCAATCTATCAACGCAAGATTTAAGGTCATTAAACCATACACCACTGATGTGTTCCCCACTCATACAAAGTGCATTTAGGTTTATATCACATTGGTAAGTTGATTATTTCATGCTTTTTGCCTACTGGTACATCGTATGATGAAGCTGCTATCACACTTAAGCAATTTAATTCAGTTTGAGTATGACAGTCTAACTTGCTGATGTACTATCATTTCTTCTCTTTCACACCATGAAATCTCTTTTTTCAATTTTTCATTTTTTTATGTTTTTCATTTTTCAATGTTTTTTGTATTTTTTTATTTATAACTTACTCCCCCTAAACACACGCACTAACTAAACTCTTTTTGGCTTAGGGAAATTTCTCCCCCTAAATTTTTGTTTTTATGGAGTAAGTTTCAAAAACACAAATTTAAACACAAACAGACTTCCACTTCAATCTGACAACAAGTTTTTCAATGTTAAAGTTTAGAATAATCATAACAATCACTAAAGTAAATAGTTCGTTACCAATTTTAACCTACTATCCACCTCAGACGCTTTACAGGAACAACCACTGTCGAACACATCAACAGTCCTTCTTGGTCATCCTGCACACACTCAACAACTCAGTTAGACTTAACAACCCAAACCCGACCGGTTTTGGGTTGACCATGTAAATCCATGTAAGATGCTTCTAACCAATATCTATCACACCTTAATGGTGTCTTGGATGTTTTACCCGTTGTTGAACAAGATTTATAACTACCACTAGGTCTTTTATCACGAGAGTTCCAATAAAATCTCGGATTTTCAGACCTTTGAAAATTATTATCTTGACACCTTCTTCTCCCATAATAATACCATGAATTTTGAAAAATTTTTGGATGTTGTTGAACATTTGAGTTACCAAAACCCCTATGTTCGTTTCTTCTTTGAAAAATTCAATTGCTAGAAGTCTGGTATTGATTTTGATATCCAAAATTTCTATTTTGATTTTGAAACTGATTTGATTTACCATTAAAATGACTAAAATGTGTAGAATTGCTTCTTGGTCTATCAAACCTTCTCGATGTTGAAGTCGTTGATTGAAATCTTGGTTGATTATATTGACAATGTTGTTGAACATTATTATTCAAACCAACCCTATTCCCTTCCTTAACTTCATCAACTTTTTGCTTAGTTTTCTTTAAAGGACAACAACTTGCCACATTCCCTTTAGTGTGACACTTAACAAGATTTTGTCTTATAAATTCTCTTTTTGTTAAATCTCTTTTTAAATGTTTTCTTCTTTTCATCTTCAGTATCCTCATCCACTTTATGAGGTGTACTGTTAGACCCTACAGATTCTTTCAAAGAAACTGGACTATTTGGCAAGTCCACAGCTATCGGATCCACTACCTCTTGTGCAGTGGGAACAAAATTAATTAGGTCCCCTCGTTCGTACGGATCGTCACAGAATTGTTAATTCAATCTAGAGTGCGGAATCCTCTAGACCAGAATATCACAGAAACGAGTGAAAAACAGAATTCCAATTAAACCGGTCTTCTATTGATTTATCCAAACTACAGTTTTACAATCAATTCAAGACCTGCACAACCTCACAGCCTATCTCTGTGATATTGCTCAAACCCTTAATTTGAAATTCTTCTCTCTCTCTAGACTTTCTCTCTCTAAAATTCTCTTAGTGTTAAATCTCTTTTTAAATGTTTTCTTCTTTTCGTCTTCAGTATCCTCATCCACTTTATGAGGTGTACTGTTAGACCCTACAAATTCTTTCAAAGAAACTGGACTATTTGGCAAGTCCACAGCTATCGGATCCACTACCTCTCGTGCAGTGGGAACAAAACTAATTAGCTCATTCTCATCAGGCAGAAAAGAGTAGTCTTGATCCTTAGAAGATGAAGCTTTACTAAACCCCACTCCCGTTCTATCATTACTCCTTTTCAGCCCTTTTTGAATTTGAGTCCTAACTAATGAAGAATTTCCAAATTTGTCTAACTTTCCTTTTAGTTCAACAATTTGGTCTTGTGCAATGGCCAGTTCCCTGCACTTTTCAGAAAATTCATTAGTTTTATCCTTCACAGTTTCACGAGCCAAATCAATGATCTGTAATAGTTCATTGACTTTGCTTGTTAAAATGCTGATTTCTTGTTCATTTGATTTGAGTTTATCTAAACAATTTGACTCTCTTTTAATCAAAAGAACATTTAACTCTTTTCGTTTTTCCAGTTCAGATAACAGAATTTTGTTTTGCTCCGATAGTCTGTCAACTTTACCTTGTAGTTCAGTGCAATTATGACATGTATGACTTACAGATTCTGATTTTACCTTTTACCTCTGCTGTAAGTTCATTTACATCATTCAAGCCCTTTGAAACTTCTGCCTCCCTCTTCTCAACACTCTTATCATCAGCTTTCTTCTTCTCTTCTTTCATAGTATCTGCTTCTTCATCTAAAGCATGACCTCCTACACTCTGTCTTGATGAACTCTGATAACGTTTTTCTAAAGCTTCCCACAGATCTCTAGAAGTCCCATATTTCTTGAAGATATATTTAATGCCCTCAGGAAGGGACATCTTGATCACTGTTAAAGCTTTCTTCTCAGCATTAACCATAGGTTTCTTAGATTCATCCATCATCTCATAAGAAATAACTTTAACTCTTCCTTCAACACGACGTGTAGGAGCAACATATCCATCAATCATACAACACCACATTCTAAAATCCTCACTTTTCACAACCGATTCAAACTCCTCCTTCCAAACAGCATATTCTTTAACATTTGTAAGCTTTGGCCAATTCTTAACAGTCTCACTGACCTTATCCATTTTGACCATCTTTAAACACGTTTTTAGCGTAAGCGTACTGAAAAAACCGTACAAAAGTTTTCCGAAAACAGTTTTTACCAAATTATACCGTTAGAATCGTCTCGAAAAAACGAATCCAATGATATATAATGTCGAAAACCCAAATTCGGGAATTTCCAGAGTCTTCTTTTTCTTTTTTTTTGTCCTAAAAATCCATCGAGTTCAACGGTGCAAACGGTTTCGGCAGTTGAGCTACGGATCACTTTCTATTTTCAAAAACGTTAAATCCTCTATACGCACCCAAAACTCCACATAAATAATTACTCCACCTTTTAATTCCTCTAAACAATTTCGCTGGTTTTTAATTCCTCTAGATAATTTCGCTATTAAATATGCTGGTAAACCAAATCAAATTCGCTAGTAGTCCAAATTCGCTGATTAATTCCTCTGATTAATTTCGTTGGATAATTATGCTGGTTAATTATGCTGAACGACGTCTAGTAACTTCGCCGATCACCGTAATAATGGCGCTGAGGACAATCACACGGTTACCAAAGTCGCCTTTGGATTTAATTTCGCCGGTCACCGAGTTGCTAGGTCACAAATTCGCTGGTTTGTCAGCGGAATTGTTAATTATGCCAGAAAATTTTGGAAACTCAATCTGTTCGAAACTTCTGAAGATTTTCCAAATCCTTCTAACAATTTCCTGCAAAATTAAACAATCCTAATCAGCACAAATTTTAAAAAATTATGAAGAACGAATACGAAGCACAATCTTCGAATCTTCAAGCCTTTTCAGCTAAAATTCTTCAAAAATCAACCAAACCTGCAACCAAAAACACTAACACAGCGGAATTAAATATGCAGAATGATCAGAACACAAACAAAAACGCAGAATTATAACAGAAACTAAAAAATTTCGAAACCCTAGATATCAGATTTAAAATTTTCGAAAATCTTTAACCAACTTCCACCCGAATCTGCAGTCTGCAATTCTGAACCGAGCTTCTTCAAGAGCCTAAAGCTCTGATACTAATTGTAGGTCCCCTGTTCGTACGGATCATCACATAATTGTATATCTAACCTAGAGTGCGGAATCCTCTAGATCAGATTGTTACAGAAACGAGTAGAAACAGAAAATTCACAATCAAAAGGTCTTCTATTGATTATCCAAACAAGCAGTTTTACAATCAACTCACGACCTCACAACCTCACAGCCACTATCTGTTATCTTGTCTCAAGAACCCTAAATTTTGAATTCTCTCTCTCTCTCTCTCTCTAAAATTCTCTTCGTGTTGCAAAACCTAATCACAAAACATGTTTATATATCACATGTCTGTGAACTGGGCTTCCTACTGGGCTTGGCCATTTTCCAAGCCCATTACAACAAATAACTCACTAACCAACATGCTAAGCCCATTACAAAATATCCAAAGATGAAATAGTTAAACTATTAAGCTGTTGTCACAGAATATGCACCAACAATAGTGGCCATAGCGAGTTCGAAAAGCGGTTTTGCGTATATCCTCATCTTGAATGCGTAATTGGTGATAGCCTGAGCATAGATCGATCTTCGAGAAACATGTAGCACCTTGTAACTGATCAAATAAATCATCGATTCGAGGCAAGGGATAGCGATTCTTGATTGTCAGCTTGTTCAACTCCCTATAATCGATACACATCCTGAACGAACCATCCTTCTTTTTGATGAAAAGGACAGACGCGCCCCATGGAGAGGTGCTAGGGCGAATAAAGCCTTTGACAAGAAGCTCCTGGAGCTGACTTGAGAGTTCGTGCATTTCCAAAGGAGCGAGACGGTATGGCGCTTTCGCAACAGGGTTGGCTCCAGGTTTGAGGTCGATTCGGAAATCGATATCACGAGCGGGTGGTAAGCCGGGTAAATCATCGGGAAAAACGTTGAGAAATTCACAAACAACGGGGACGTCTTTCACCTCTGGGTTTCCTTTCTTTTCCTTCTCCGCTACTACTATGTGTGCCAAGAAAGCTTGGTATTCCTTGCGAAGATACTTGCTAGCTTGGACACACGACATGAGTTGGAGTTTCTTCGATGCGACTTCACCATAAACACACAATTGATCACCATTAGCGAGCGAGAATCGAATCATCTTTTTAAAGCAAATAACTTCAGCATGGTTTTCATGAAGAAAGTCCATGCCTACTATGACGTCAAAACTTCCGAGCTGCATCGGAATAAGATCGATAGGGAAAATGTGATTGTTGAGCTTGAGAGTACAATCACGAAGAACGGAATTGACAGCGACGGTTCTTCCGGTGGCAACTTCAACATCGAACGTCGAGGGGAGATGAGCGCGCTTACGATTGAGGGGCTTTTCGAATTCAAGCGATACAAAACAGTTATCTGCTCTAGTATCAAACAAACACGAAGCATATATACCATTCACAAGAAACGTACCATTCACCACATTGTTATCGGCTTGAGGTTGACGAACATTGATGTTGAAAGTGCGTCCGCGGGGTGCTGGTGGTTGTTGTTGTTGTTGCTGAGGCTGCTGCTGGGGCTGCTGCTGTTGTGGCTCTTGCTTGACCACTCGGTTCGGGCACATGTTGGCGAAGTGGTTGGGATCACCTCATGCATAGCAAGCTCTAGCATTGACCGCGAGTGCCTTAGCCGCTTGATGGCCTTGGGGAGCAGCAAGTAGAGCTTGATGAGCAGGAGCTTGACCTTGGGTTGGAGCAAGGTTTTGACGTGGACCTGTACGAAAGTTGGCGGTAAAATGGCCGTACGTGTTGCAATAGGCATAGTATCTGCAGGCGATTCCCACTGGATGATGATAGGTACAAGTAGGGAATGCAGGGTGAGGACCAGTATACGCACGCTTTGTTGGCTGTGCGTTGGTAACCGGGGCCGCTACTTGGCGGTGTTGATGTTGCTGAGGAGCTGGAACAGCTTGAAGTGGGGCAGCATTGGTTACAGCGCAGTTCTTGTTGCTGGAACTGCTGTTGTTCTTTCTCTTGCGTCTTGAGAGCTTGGATGACTGAGGAGCGGTGGTGGGTTCAGCGGTTGCAGCAGTAGTAGCTTGATGCAGATTCTTGGGAGCTTTATCCCAGACACCAGAGTTGACTCGCTTGTCATTGATCTCAGCAGCGAGCAAGTAGGTTTCTTCAATCATCGTCATCTTTGCTGCTTGAACAAAATCGGCCACACAATCCGGAAGAGCACAGATATACTTCTTGATGGCGATTTCGGGTGTCTTAACTTGATCCGGACAGATTATACTCAACTGCTTGAAGCGCGCAGTCAAACCAACGTTGTCACCTTCCTTCTGCTTAATGTACCAGAATTCGTCCTCCAACGTTTGGCGCTCATAGGGAGGGCATAACTCTTGCATCATCACGTCCTTCAACTCATCCCATGATAGCCCGTAAGCTGCATCATTTCCGCGTTTGTTTCTCTCGGCCGTCCACCAGTCTAAAGCGTGGGACTGGAAGACGCCGGTTGCGTTGAGAGTACGGAGATCATTAGGACAGACACTCTGGCGCAGGGTGACCTCGATAGAATCAAACCCCTGAAACATGGCCGTAGGACCATCTTCACCAGTAAACTCTTTCGGTCTGCAGGCTTTGAACTGCTTGAACCTAAAAGCAGCCTTGGGAGTCTCGGTCCTGGATTCTTCAGGAGATTTGCTCACGTTCTCGTATAGTTCACTGACGATCTGAGGTACAACCTTCGCCATTTTTTTAGTGATCATTGAGGCGAGGCGTTTATCTGCCTGCTTTCGGCGAGAAGCTTGAGTAGCGCGAGATCCAGATGACGACATTGTCTGCAACAGACATCATCACAGGACTCAACACAAATTTTGATTATTCCTAGTAAAGTCTAGCGATCTATCATAAAGCTCAGGAACACGTATCACATAACACAGAACCACATAGACACATAAACACATAAGCACATAATCATGTTGGGCACAGAAACACGTAGGCACGTAAGGCAAAGAAGCACATAAAGCAGTCAGAATACAGAAACCTAACTATATGTTGCACGTATTCCCTATCCTTCACAGCCCGTACAGCGATTAATTACAGCGATTTCAAGTATCGAATACACAGCGAGTAGTATAGCATGCGATCATCCGCGAGTAGCAACGATTTGTTAACGATTGTGTAGTGTGTTGTGTAATAAGCGGAGCAAGAAGCGTTAGATCAAAACTAATGGTATCTCAAAACGTTAACAAATATGCATAAAACCACATAAAACACATAAAATCCACATAAAATCGATAAGTCACAGAGTTGGCTGTGGCAATTCCAGAATCGAAACACATAAAATCGAAAGTAGATTGTCTCGGGTGTTGTGTAGACATTGACTACCCAAGGTGATTCGACTATTCTCAAGGACTTTGAGTGCATACTATGGCTTTCAGAACTGTGCTCTCGCTTCAATTTGAGCGATCGGCATGTATTCTTCCAGTCACAGTGTGACTCAAGTCGTTGAAGTCCATCAGAACCTTGGTGAGAGTTTTGCAAAACCACATTTAGAGAGTAGAACGAGTCATCAAGGTTCGGGTTTCACCCCTAACTTAGCGACTACATTCCTGTTTGTGTGATAAGAACTTGAAATAGACAAGGAGATATGCGTCGAAGTATGGATTTCATTCCTGATTCAACGCAAATTCTCTTGTTTCATATTAAAAATAGCAATTCGAATGAGTAATCCGGTCGAGAGTTCGCGGTTTTCACACCTAATGTTAACCAGATCATCCGTTTTGTGTGTGTAATCAGCCTTAGGAAAGGCTGATCTTGCGCAGAACCGTAGCATGCGATGTTCGCGCAAGTGTGTAGTGAACAACGAGTTCATGTGAGAGATAGCGAGTAAGGTCGTACAGAACCCCTACTGGGCATGCACAAGTCGGTATGTTGGTACTTAGACTATAGACTAGGTCGTTCTAAGACATCAACCCGGACTAGGTCGAGTCTTACCTAATTCCCTATAGTTATGGCTCTGATACCAATCTGTGACACCCCAACCGATGACGGAAACATCGGGGCATGGCACTGAGCGAAACAGATTGTCAAGAGAAATTCCATAACGACTAAATTACCAACTAGTTAATATTATGTCCCATACCATAACCTATTAAGTAATCTAATTATTACAGACAGTGATATTCTCAAAACACATCATGTTCCGACAACTCAGATTTCAAATAAAATATAAATTGTCTTTGTTTCTAGACCCTCGGTCCTACTTGATTCCACAAAAGCAGGTAAGCACATCCTAAGCATTCAAACACCTGTCATACTCGTTAAAATAGAGGTCAATACACATAGTGTAAAGGTGAGCATACAAGATTGATAATAGCATATAGAGTTCGAAATCGTTTACGCATAACAGCATGTACAACGTATAATGTGAAGCATGTAAGTTATCGACAAAGATCTTATCAATACCAATGACTGCGAGTAGCGAGTGCGCATACATGTCCACCACTGTGAACACGTGAAGTAATTGTCCTTAACAACCCCTGAGTGAACAGGTGCTGATTCCAAAGTATAGTACTATCGTTGCTAAGCAGGTAGACAGCAATCAATGTGTTAAGATAACAAAGAGGCATTCATCGAGTCACGTATAACATGCATTAGAGGTCAGCGTATAAATAATGTTTGCGTTGTGTGTTCGATGTGATTTAGAATAAGTAACGTATGTAACACCCAAAAGTGGTTAAAGAAAAAAGGGATCGAGTATACTCATAGATTGTGTTTAACAAGTAAACACTCTCTTGGATTGAAGGGAGCGCTGAGGGAGATTAGCCTGAACAGTTACGATACCATAAACGATGAGCGGCACATAAAACGATGCAAGGGTACCAAGGATCGGATGGTAATCCGATCAGATGACAATCCGATCGGATGGCCAGTAGATCAGGTGGTAATCCGTTCGGATGGTCATCCGATCGGATGGCCATTCGATTGGATTGTCACCTCGTTTGGTGAGGATGTGTTTGTGTATGATGGTTTATACTTTAAAGTTTTCGTTGTAGCATTTTAAAAATAGAGAAGTATCTCTGCCCTTCAGGTCGGTCGATCGGACGGCGGTTCGATCGGACGGCGATCCGATTGGCGAGGCTTCTCAGTTGAGAACAAGTTCACAGCAGGACGGTCACTCGATCGGATGGCTATCCGATCGGGTGGCAATCCGTATGTATTGAACATGTTGAAAATTTTTTAAGTACCAAAGTCCCAAACGTCACACGATCGGATGGTCACTCGATCGGATGGCAATCCGATCGGGCGGTAATCCGTTCAACGTTCAGATCGTTGGATAGTTGGAATAAAAGTTTAAGTGTGGAACCAAGTGCAACCCGATCGGATGGCCGATCGATCGGATGGCAATCTGATCGGACGACAATCCATCCCAATGGTCAGATCGTCCTTGCACTTGATTTTTGCTTGAAGTTTTGTAGTTTTTGCACGAGACGTTATGATAACTTGCCTAAACAACAGAAACCCTATCTCAACGCAAGTGACCCGATCGAACTGGAATCACCCTAGTCTGGCCGGCTCACAGTTTGAGACGGTTGTTTATGTTCAGACCCGTAATCCGTTATCTCTCGGATAGAACTCAGATCTTTGAACTAACCCATCGCTAAGAAAGAGTAGAAGATCAGAACGAGCTCCGATTCTATCGGTTTTGAGTGCATTAAGTGTAAAGGAGTTGAAAGAAAGTTGGATAACCTTCTTTTAATCCCTTTCACCATGGATTTGTGTAGATCTAAGCGAAAACATTGTTTAATCTTGTGGAAATCCTTCAGATCTAAGTTGTTCTTGGTGGAATGAAGCCAAGCATTGAATTTCATAAGAACTCCATGATGACATCATCCTGGAACACCTCAAATCCGATGATTTCACGGTTAAAAGTTAAGATTCAAAGGTGAAAATGATGAGGAAGTGTGTATAGATCATAGAAGTACAAGATTTAGGTTGAAAATTTACAAGAATCGAGAGAAATCGAGAGAAATGAGGGCTGGAGTGCTGCTGGTCGAACAAGGGAGCTGTTACATCACAAATGATGTGACAGGTGGGTATTTATAGGGTTTCCCAAAAAGGAAAGTGGGGAAAGTGGCTGGTCCGATCGGGTGGCAACTCGACCGGATGGTAATCCGATCGGATGACCACTCGATCGGTTGGCCACTCGTAACCTGAGTTTGGTGCGACGAGTTTTGTCGTTTCGGTTCGCGTGTTGAGCGTTGCGATGCGATTCAAGTGAGCGATAGTATTACCCATTAGTTACCCAAATAACATAACTACTATATCTAACATACAATCACTATAAGTAACTTGCGTTTAGCGTATTCGATTCGATTGCGATGCGATAGATTGCAAGTTCGATTATCACCTCAACATAAACATAACATGCACATGTAACAGATAAGTAGCACACACACGTAAAACAATATCCAGAACACATAATTCGAGTTGCGATTGCGATAGCGATAAGCGATAAGTCGATTAAACATGCGATTAAATAGCGATTAAACATCGATTATTAATAGATACTCCACATAATACAATCAAAGCGATTAAATAGATAGATTCTATTACAAGTCAAAGAAGTCAAAACAGTAATTGAGTAAGGAGTGACAGATCACTATTAGCAATCGTTTCATCCTTTGACTTCAATCTTGACTTTGACTTTGACTTTCGAAACACGGGGTGTTACAGTTCCCCACATGCAGGCTGATCCAGCGCTCCCTTCGATCCAATCTTAGCAGTGTTTGGTTTTGTAGGATCGTTTGCACGACCAAAACGAGTCGTTCAGAAGAGTTCTATCCAATACGAAAGGCGGAATCAGACGTATCGGAGTTATTTCAGCTGAATTTGCACGTAGAATCACTTTAAACTGTCTCTGTATTGATATCGGATCGTTTTACAATGCCGGAGACACTTCGGCAGAGCTTCGCTACCGGAATCAGAACATTACAAATGTACTGAACAAGGCACTATTTATGGCAAGCCCATTCCGCACGAAACAGTTCACACGATTTGGCATTTCGTGCGAAATGACAATCACCATTTCGTGCGAAATGGCCACATTTCACACTTTTCTCATTTTTCTCGTACAACGTGCCCTGATCTATCTAACCTAATACAAGACTCGATATAAGACGAAGTCGACAGACATATGCACCAACAGACTCCCCCATGGATGTTGACGAAGTCTTCAGTGTCGAGTCTTTGGTATGTCACATCTTCAGTCTTAATCAGTCTTCTCGCTCTCTCTAAAGAATTCTCCATTGTAAGCATCCTCAATAAATCTAATTCTCTCTTTTCTAGAATTTCAATCTGGCTCCTAACTCTTCAGACTCCCCCTTTCGATAAGCTGGGATCTCAGTCTGGAATTCTCGATCTACAGGCTTTGGATCGAAAACCTGGCTCTCCTCATGCTGAAAGTTTACAGAAATCGGAATCTGGCTTTCGCATATCTTTCAGGAATTGAAACCTGGCTGCTTCTGCCTGCACAAACTCTACCACAAACATAAGTTTCACAAATTTAAAATTTTAACAATTTTAAACTCTACTTACCACTTTCAAACTCAAACAATCTCATGAAAATATCATCCAAAATGATTTAACATTTATAATCTCAGATGACCACTTGTAAACATACCTTTTTCTTAAACACACTCTCCCAAACCTGTTCATCATGTTTAGCACTCGGAATTTTGACAAACAGCTCTCCAACATTAGTTGTCAAAAATCTTTTTGTATTTTTTCAAAAAAATTATGCTAAAACACTCCGAAAATCTTTTTGGATTTTTGCCTTTAAAAAAAAACAGTAAAGAAATATATACAGACAATAATTTTGTGAGTTTGTGTAAGAGGATCATATCAGTTTTTGAGACAAATCACTAACACCGTTGAGCTTTAAAACACTTTAAGTTCTAAACGATTCACTTAGATTGTCAGTATACTGATCCACTTAAATTTTCACACAAAGTTCAACTGTTCCGAGATATGAGATTAATGTTTTAAGCACTTAAACTTATTCGCGTGTCCCACCTCAGAATATACTCCCGTATCCAGACTCCTATATTCAGTCTTACAGGTGAATGTACACTAGTGATATCTGTAAAGGGGTTAAATGCGAGACCATGAGAGCTCAGGCTATTGCTTCCGCAAAATCAGAGAGATGATGGTTCGACTTTCGGTGGGTTCCCTTTAGAGAATCTTTTCTTCAACAACACATGATTAACATTTTTCAATGTTTCATCATTTTTTATGTTGAGGGTGGGCTTTAAGATTAAAGCAATGTAAAGTATTATACGAGGACTAGGGCTGTCCAAACTGCTCGACGATCGAAGATCGCTCGACGATCGCTCGAAAAATGATCGAAAAATGCTCGCTCGATTCCCGCTCAGTTTGTAAATGAGCCGATCGGATCGGTTCGATTCAAATTCAATCCGAGCAAGGCTCCGCTCGCTCGACGATCGCTCGGTTTCGCTCGAATTATTTTTATTAATAATTAATATATATATATATATATACATATATATATATATATATTATATATTTTATAGATTAAAAACCCAAAAAATATAATAGCCTAAAATAATTAAAAGCCCAAATAATATTAGCCCATATTTAGTATAAAAATCTAACCCTAAATCTATTTCCTATAACAATTCACTCATTCAGTCGCCGCTCTCAAGTCTCAACTGCTCAGTGTCTCCGTCGACTCTCAGTCTCCTTTCCCAACTCAATTCATCATCGGCTCAAGTGTCTCCGACTCAATTCATCGGACAATCATTGGCTCAAGTGTCTCCTAAAAGGTTAGTCGCTCCTGTTTCAGTTCCTGCAACATATCGTTAAATATATGTATCCATTCATTCTTCAATAATCGTTAAATATCTGTTTCTGTTCGCTCCAGTCTTTATTCGTCGCCTCGTCGGACTTGTTTCAGGCTTCAATCGGTATGTTTTTTTGTTAATTAATCGTTTCAGGCTTCAATCGGTATGTTTTTTTGTTAATTAATCGTCGGACTTGTTTCAGGCTTCAATCGGTATGTCTTTATTCGTCGCCTCGTCGGACTTGTTTCAGGCCTCGTCGCCTCGAAGATCGATCGAAAAATTCAATCCGAGCATGAGCATCACTTTTGCGATCGGTTTTACAAATTTGATCCGCTCGGATCGGATCGGTTATAATTCAATCCGAGCATGAGCATACCCTCGATCGGATCGGATCGGATCGTGAACACCCCTAACGAGGACTAGGCTATTGCTCCCGCAAAATCAGAAGTCCAGGTATAATACCCCAGATATCACCACGCACAAAGACCTAGTATGTCAGAAATAGAAAGCCCTTCAAACAGGATTTCAGGGGTTACCTATATATCCGAGGGATGTTCCCCACGAAATTAGTAAGTTTGATATTTAGGTTTATATCTCGACACAATCTACTAAGTGTGTAAAAACCTACTGGCATATCATCAGTGAGACCGTTTATCACCTTTGACTTTACAATTTTTTAGCGTGCTGTGATAGTCCACTGATGTACTATGATTTCCTCTTTTTCACAACAAAACTCTTTTTCATTTTTTCATGTTTTTGGCTTTTATGGATTTTATCATGTTTTTGTATTTTTCAATTTTTTGAAATTTCTAAAAAAATTTTACCCCCCCTAAAATCAAAATATATTTCAATTTTTGATTTTCTGAGAAAAATTTGAAAACAAACTGTACAAGTAAAGTGACAACTGTTGTGAATTGCTTCAAATCACCATCCACTTGGCATAAACAACCAGAACTCCTCCTGACAACAAACTATTTTCCCATTATGATTTCAGAACACTTAAGTTTGTTTTAATCAAATGGTTTTTCCGGAAAATAAGTTTTGTTGATTTTACCACTTGTAGGAAAGGGGTTTCATCACATTGTTATTCAATCACTTGTATGAAAGTTAAATCAAGTTCAACTTAAAGACCTTGATTAACCACTTGTAGGTGAAAAAAAAACCACTTGTAGGCTCACTTATCAATTAAACCACTTGAAAATAAAATATGACAATTTTCAAGAATACTACCACTTGTAGGTCGAAATGTCACAAATGTGAATTTCTCAAGAATGATGTCGATTCATGCTCCACAATTACCAACTTGGAAGCTCCGGCAAGTCCAGAGTTTAGTCATGATAAGTTTTATCCCAGTTACTAACCTGGGATGACCCATCTTCATCTGGTTTCCTCGTTTTCTTCTCATAAAATTCCTTTACCCCTTTGACCTTCCCGTCAATCATTTTTTCAAAAATAATTTTCACTGTGGGGTTAAAGGCTTTTTCAACATCAAATTCTTTCTTTTCAGAAAAAAATTGATTTGAAATCTCAATTTTTCCAATTTTTGATTTTAAATTTTCAGCCCGTAATGGTGGAAAATTTGCATCATCAAATGGCGGAACCGATTTTTCTTCTTTTATCACAACTAGTGGCTCCTCTGACTTTGACGCGTCAGGTTCATCACCAGAACTAGCGTCTGAATTCTTAACAACCCACTTTTGGTTGTTAAGATTCACTTTTCTTCTGTAAATACTTTTTGAACACTCACCAACCTCAAACTTTGAATTTTTGAAAACTTTAAGTTGTTTGGTTGGTGGTTCATTTTCAACAATTTTTCCTTTTAGTTTTTCAGAGACTCCCTGTTTTGTTTGGATTGCCTTTGGACAATTTCTGGCAATATGACCAACTGTTTTGTATTGAAAACAGGTTCTTGTCTCCTTTTTCTGAGCAATTTCCTTCTTTATTCCCTCTTACTTCTTCGTAAGGAATTCTTTGTTTGTCTGCTTTCTGAACAATTGCTCTTTTTCTTCTTCAGATGATGTTTCTGACACAAAAATAGTTTTTGGTTTATAAATTTTCTCATTTTTATGATTTTTCGGTGGAATAAAACCTAAACCTTTCTTTTTAAAATTACCGTTATGGTTTGGTTTCTTTCGATAACCTGAACCAGAACTGTAACCCTTTTTCTTGTTTAACCTTTGTTGAACTCTTGAGGTGTAAGGTCTTGGTTTTTCAGCAAGATTTACATCTTTTATTTCAGAAATATCAATTTCTGTTAATTTGAAAACCTTTTTAATCATTTCAGTTTTAACACCTCTTATTGGAAATTCTTCATCAGAATATAATTTGTCAGAATCATTCAAAGTATATGCTACTTTGAATGTTTCGTCATTCAAATTATTTTGTGATAACAGAAATTCTTTATTATAAACCCGTTTGTCCTTTTTGACTGATGAACTTGACGTGCCAGACTCAGACTTTGACTCTGATTTTGACTCCTCCGTTTCATCTTTATCCAACACCTGATCGACCACCTTTTTAATTATCTCAGACTTATGATCAGTGCCGGATGATGTGAAAGTAACATCAATGTTTTCTGGCAAGTTATCTGAAGACTCAGATTCCCACTGTAAGTTGGTTGCCTTTTTGACTCTTTCTGAATTTGGATTTCGTGGAGAATATCCATTTTCAAGCGGGGGTGGACACTTGTTATGGCCAAAACTTTGTTTCTTACCAGAAATCTTCACTTCAGTATCTTCTTTAGTTTCAGTCTTCTTTTCTTCAGATGTTTCTTTTTCAAATGCCTTCATGCCTTCAACTGTGGGATAAATCCTGTCAATCACATAAGAAGAACATGAGTAACTATTCAATAATTTGTTTACTCTCTCAGTTTCGATTCTCTGAGTTTCCAATTTCTGTTCAAGCTCAGCATACATCCCAATGTAATAATTGACCATATCTTGCTTTATCATGTATGCTCCATTGAGTGTCTTCATGGCTGTAGCTTGTTCACTGCTTGACTCATTGTATTGATTCATTGCTTTGTTTAAGACATCATACGATTCTTTCAATCTGTTCATGTTGTGAATCAATTCATTGTTTTGCTTCTTCATAGTCTCACAGTTTTCACAATTTTCAGACACTTTTTCTGCAACAGCTTCCTTTTTAATCTCGAAAGCTGGAATTTCTTTCTGCTTTATCACTCGAACTTCTTCTTCATCTTTCTTACCTTTTCTTCGTCTCTCTCAGCTTGAAATCTTAAAAGCTCCTTCATTCTTTCTGCCTCATACGAATAATCATCATCACGATCATCTTGTTTTTCAACCTTCTTCTTTGCCATTCGAGCCCTTTCAGCATCTCTCTCAGCTTCTCTCTCGGCTAGATACTTTAAATGCTCTTTCATACTATTTGCCCAATAATCATCAGCATCATCTTCAACAACTTGAGCAACAAAAGCTTTATGATCTACATTTTTGTTAGGATCAAAATCATCCCAACTGAAATCTTTTGGAAGCCTTTCATCATCTTGATCTGTCAAACATGCTTTACTATCAGCTGAAATATATTTGTCCCAACTGAATTCTTTTGACGATCCTCCATCATCTTGATTAACAAGATAAGCTTTCTTTGAATCTTCGATCTCCTTCCTAGCATGTGCAGCTTGTGACTGTTGTTGTTGATACGGCTGTTGAGCAACTTGATGATAAATCGCTTTC
Organism: Helianthus tuberosus; assembly: GCA_030545235.1. Classification (NCBI taxonomy): domain Eukaryota; kingdom Viridiplantae; phylum Streptophyta; class Magnoliopsida; order Asterales; family Asteraceae; genus Helianthus; species Helianthus tuberosus. The sequence continues at coordinate 145,985,644 of CM060410.1, read as the reverse complement.
CGATAATAATCATTGTTGTTGAAAGGATTTTGAGCTCCACTTGCTTCGCGGTTTGTGCATTCTCGCTTGAAATGCCCCTTTTCCTTGCAACGAAAACAAGTAACTTTAGATTTATCAAATCCTAAAGTAGAAACATTTGCATCATGAAAATCATCTCTTCCCTTGATCTGTTTAAACTTCTCAGCTCTTCTTAACACGCTAGCCAAACACCACTTAATATCCATCAACTCCATCTCCTCAGCATCAACCTGATCATAATCCTCTTTTGTCAACATCGGATTTCCGATCCTTCCTGCAACTAAACCCCCATACGACTCTAACACAGTTACCAACAAAGACATGTGACTTTTTGCAACTTCTTCCGAGTAATTTTGATCATTCTCAAGATTTAGTGCAATGTTGCATTGTAGAACTTTGCCACTCTTGGTTGCTGAAAACTTTGAATCAAACGATGGATATGAAGAAAATCCTGTTTTGCTACTTGATCCTTGAGATGAACTTTCAGAAGAACTTTTAGCATTGAAAGCAGTTTCAATCTTTGGTGCAATGTTGGTCTTATCAATAACACCACCTTTGTAATACAAACCAATGTCTTGTTCACCATCATAGTTCTTCATTCTCGCTATCTTTCTTTGTTCCCTCTCTTGAGCTTCGAGTTGTTCAATAAAATCGCTCAGCGTTAGATTGTCAAATTCAGGTTTATTTTTCAACATCATAAGATACGTGCCCCAAACATCATGTGGCAACGCATCAACCAACTTTTCAATCAATTCTTCTTTATCTTTATTGATGCTCAATCTTTTCATATTCTTCACCAAATTGCAGTATCTTTCTATAATATGCTTGGTGCTTTCATTTCTTAATCCACGAAATAGATCAAATTCTTTTTTTCATAAGCGACGTTTTGTTCTTGATCATCTCTTTACTCCCAACAAATTTCGATTTCAGTTCTTTCCATATCGATTGTGCACTACCGTTGTATTGTAGTAAGATCAAGATTTCATCCTTAATAGCTTGCTGCAAGAGACTAACCATCAACTTTTAATTTTTTTATTTCTTTTTCTCATCAACATCTAGATCTCTAATGTCAACCTTCTGTCCATCGTCCTTAACCGGTCTAATATATCGAAATTCAGTATATTCCCATGCATCTAGGTAATATGCTTGAACCCAATTTTCAAAACGTTCAGCCCATCCACTATATTCCTCAATACTCATTAGCTTAGGCGGTTTTTGCGTTGTCCCCGTTTCATTTTCTAGCATTGTATTCTGAGTAATAGTTATCGGGCTAGCAAAGGCGTTGTAGAACTCGTTTTCCATGATTCAGTTTCGAAAAATTCACAAATACAGACTTTCAAACGAAATGATGATGTTTCACACGAAATGCCCTTTCAAACGAAATGGTTTGGTGCGAAATGGCCCAAACTTCAATCTGTGCGAAATGGAGTATGGTTTCAAGCGAAATGACCAATTTAAACAAAATGAAGACAAAAATGTTCAACACGTATGAAATGAAGTCACTTTCAAACGAAATGGATCCTGTTTATCCAATGCGTGCGAAATGGAATGCTGTTTCACACGGAATGGACTTTTCAAACGAAATGAAACATTTGGTGCGAAATTGGAGCTGATTTCGTGCGAAATGGCTACAAAGTCAAAACGATCTGATATCCATTTCGTGCGAAATGGAGGTGACGTCACTATTTTGAACAGTTTTTGAACAAATTGATCAAGTTTTACTTCGAATTAAGGTCTAATTCTTTCAAGGGTTTGTTAAACACTGTTTCGCACATTATATTTGAAAATCAAGCCATTTTATCCGTGAAAACTCAGTTAATTTTGAAAAGAAGGTGTAGAAATCAGAATTTTCAGCTGAAATGGTAAGAACTCTTCCTCCTGAGCTCTGATACCACATGTAGGATCGTTTGCACGACCAAAACGAGTCGTTCAGAAGAGTTCTATCTAATACGAAAGGCGAAATCAGACGTATCAGAGTTATTTCAGCTGAATTTGCACGTAGAATCACTTTAAACTGTCTCTGTATTGATATCGGATCGTTTTACAATGCTGGAGACACTTCAGCAGAGCTTTGCTACCGGAATCAGAACGTTACAAATGAATTGAACAAGGCACAGTTTTTAGGCACGCCCATTCCGCACGAAACAGTTCACATGAATTGGCATTTCGTGCGAAATGACAATCACCATTTCGTGAGAAATGGCCAAGTATCATTTCGTACAAAATGGACAAATTCCATTTCGTGCGAAATGGCCACATTTCACACTTTTCTCATTTTTCTCGTACAACGTGCCCTGATTTATCTAACCTAATACAAGACTCGATACAAGATGAAGTCGACAGACATATGCACCAACAGGTTTAAGCACCCACTGTGAGTATACTCGATCCCTTTTTGTTTCACTTTTGGGATGAAACATGTATTCTATATCAAGACGCCTGACACTTGAAACTTAAAACCTATTTGAAACATACTCTATCCGTTTAAACGTGAAACATGAAACTTTTGATACTTGAGACTTTTATGCTATGTGAACGTTTAATCCTTGTGTGTAGTTCCGCCTTAACAATAGTAGCGCTATAGGGGTAACGCACCTCCCCGTTAGTCTTGGGGGTATTGTTAGGAGGAGACATATAACCTCCTATTATTCTTTGGGAAAGGCATTATAACGCGTTGGGAAACTTGGGCTACACTTGGACTGCGTAAACTAGCATGGTGAAACTTATTATATGCTTTCATGTTAGATATGAGTTTTTAAACTATTATGCTACGTATACAAACTTGTATGCTCGCCAACTTTTTTGTTGATTGTATTTTAATACATGTTGCAGGTTGATAGTAGCTGGCATTCAAGAAAACAAGCTAGGATGACGCTTAGAAACACATCTTAGTTAATCAAATAATTTGAACAATTTTTGAATCGTTATGTTATTTGGATACTTATTGGGGTTGTGGACTCTGTTTGACATTTTTAGACTTATTTTATGAAATTTGATTAATCTATATCGAAACAAATAGTGTCGTGGAATCTCTTGAGCAATCTGATTCGCTTAGTGCCGCGCCCCGATGTTTCCGCCATCAGTTGGTGTGTGACACCTGTCGCCGGAGAAAGTTGAGGCTTCGGATGCGAAACCAATTGTAAACAAGGTGGTGGTGATGTATAAAGGATGGCGGTAGCCGAAGGATGTAAATGCACCACCATAGTAGAGAGAAAGGTGGGGGTGGTGATGTATTGAAGGAAATATAAAGAGAAAGGTCGTTGTGGTTGAGTAACATTCAAGAACTGGTTTTGATTTACAGTTTCTAATAAAAGGCAAATAGTTAATATAAAATAAGGATTAAAAGATGAGCGGAAAATGTAAGCGGTGATATAGTGCAATTACAAACAATGATTAACCTCGTTCTTCTCCCCCCATCCCCCCACCCCTCTAAGAAACCTTCTCTCTCCGTAACCTCTTCACTTCCGATCAGATCGCCACCGTTCCATTTCGCGGTGGTGTTACGGTGTTCATCGAAGATCTCCGGTCATTCCTAGGGCTCAGATCAAATCCGTTACTCCTGTTGTTCAACAGCTTCAACGAAAGATCGCTTCCATGGGTTAATTAATCAGTGGTGTTATGTGAAGTGTAGGGCTAAGATTAGATTTTTAACAAATTTTATTCATTAGAGAAAGAAGAAATGAGCGGAGGTGGGAGAGAAGAGGAGAAGTCGTGGCTGGATGTGCCACCTTGCAGGAATGGCAATGGCGCTGAAGGAAATAAAGAGAATGAAAAAAACGTGATTAAGTTTTACATATCCAACCTGCCTATCGGTTGTACGCCATGGGAGGTATCAGAAATTTTTGGGAATTTCGGTGAGGTGGTCGGCACCTATGTAGCGAGGAAAAAGGATAAGGAAGGGAAATGTTTCGGTTTCATCACGTTCAAGAATGTGAAAATGGCAAAATAGTTGGAACTGAAAATGAATGGAGTGAAGATGGGGAACTTTAAGTTAAGAGTGAACATTGCTATGTCTGCCACTGAAAATGCCGGATTCTTGGACGCTATCAAATCGGAAAAAGATAAGTGTAAGAAACAACTGGACAATGAACCCAGGAAAGCCGTTAATCAATTACCAACAAACCGTCCAATGTTTACACTTAACAGTAGCAAATCATTCAGCAGCTTGTTCGGGCACTTCGAAGCTTCTAGTTTCGGGCAAGGTGGGAGTCGAGAGGATAACAGAGACAAGGTTTTAACCATTAAAGAAGAGACCGGAGCTTTCCAGATGTTTCTTGGCAGGGCAACGACCGGAGAGGTAAATGATTTTAACACTTTGGTTGATCTAAATGAGGCTCTGAAACGGGATGGCCTTGGGGGGTTGAATACAAAATATGTCAGAGGTTTGTGCGTAATGTTAGTGTTTATTAATAAAGAAGAGATGAGGGACTTTTTGACCAAACCCGAGATATGGAGCAAGTGGTTTTCGAAATTGGATGTGTGGGAGGGACAAATCTTACCCTTCGAAAAAATAGCTTGGGTGAAAATTTTAGGCGTCCCCGTTAATTTAGCTGAGAACTGGGTGTTTAATTACATTGTTGAGAAATACAGAAAGGTGGTTTGTCCATCACAGTTGGACACGGAAGATAACGATTTATCGGCGGTTCGTGTGGGGATTCTTGTGGGTGACAGGTCTTTTATCAATGATTCATTAACACTTATGTGGAAGAACATGAGTTTTAAAATCTGGGTGTTTGAAGATCCCAGGGACTGGGAGCCGGAGTGTGTGGGAGAAGTGGAGAAGATACATTTAGAAAAGATGGAGGTCGGATCTGAAACTCAGGCGACAGAAAACTCTACGACTTCGGGAGAACATTCGGCTATGCTTATAGATAATACGGACGATGGAAAAGAGATCCCGACGACTTTCCAGCTTCCGATAAATTTCCGACTAGGGTTAACGGAGGAAACGCAAAGTCATCGGAGAAGGAAGAGGGTGAGATACCCGACGATCATATCGAAAATACGCAGGTGGATTCGTGCAATTATGATTGTTAGAAAGCGGAAACAGAAGCGGAACTTATTTTGAGTACGAGGAGAGAGACGTTGGGTAAAAATGCTATTGGCGGCTATTTTATGACTGGTGAGAAGACAACGACGTTGTTTTGCTCTAGTGATAAACCTAAAAGGCAAATTAAGAAGCCCAAAATTTTGAATTCCTTCAAGCCCAAAAAGTTGATAAGTGATAAAAGCCCAAACTCCGACTCTAGACAAAAAACAAAAGGAACAGAAGCATCAGAGATAATTTCCGTTACTGTATTAATCCTTTAGGCTCTAAAGAAATAGTAAGCGAATTGAGGATTAATACTTCCACTTAAGAAAGTGAAGGCATGCCAGTAGATATTAATATGGATAGTGGTCAGGATCCTTTGATTGGGGAAGAAAAAATTATTGAGGAGGCAGAGGTGACAAAAATTTTAGGGATGGAAATCGAAGTGGACCTGAGTAAGCATGGTAAGTTAGTCAAGGAGGTGATCATTGAAGAAGGTAACAATGTATTTTATCAATGAATTGTTTGTCTTTAAATATTAGAGGTTTAGGAGGTGGGGAAAAGGCCTCTTGGGTTCGGGATATTAAAGTTAAGCATGGGACTAATTTTATTTTGTTACAAGAATCTAAACACGAAACTGTTCTGAATCGGACCTTTCTAAATTTCGGGGAAGTAAAAATTTTAGTATGGAATTTGTTGGTTCTATGGGCCAATCTGGTGGTCTGGTGTGTTTATGGGATCCGAGGGTTTTTGAAAAAAAAAACGATGTTAAAAATAGATAATTTTTTCTTATTAAAAGTAAAATTAAAGGGAGTGGGGTGCTTTAAATGTGCTTAATGACTGTAAAATTTGGTAATTATTATAAGGGTAAAGATCAAATAGGAAGTTAATTTTCTCTAGGAAGGATAGGAAGCCATAGGATTATGACATGTGGCAAATTTTAAAATAAAGAGAAAGGGTATTTTAGTCAATCCAACTCCTTCTTCTTCCTTTTTCAAAACCCAGTAAATTCAAAAACCCATCATTTTCAAAATCCACCATCTTCAACTATTTCTTCACTTTCTATCTCAATAATCACTACATTATAGTGCGATTTTCATCACAAATCAATGATTCAGAACCCGATCAACGTGTTCTTCAGCTTTTTTTTTGAAGAAAACCTAGTTTAATTTCATAAAAAAATCTCGTTTTTTTCGGTGATTTTGGAGATAATCACTCGATTCGTTCGATTCGAGCGTTGATAAGTGTTTCTATCATTCAAATTCCGTCAATTGATGAAGAAATCGGCTTCGATCCATGTAAGAAATTCTTTAATTTCATTTTCATGATCTGGGTTTTTGATTTAGTCATTGCGTTTTACGATCTTTGCGGGGGTCCGGGGGCGGCAGCCCCCGGTAGCGGGGTCTCAGGGGCGGCAGCCCCTGGCGGGGTCCATAAATTGGCTCATTTCGAAGACAGTAATTCGTAGACAATTCAGACAGTTCATAGTGACAGACAGTTTTATGTGTCCATTGCGTTTTAGAAATAAGAGAGTTTTATGTGGTTTCTGGCTATTGCGTTTTAGAAAAAACACATTTTTAAGTGTTTTTAGTCACTGTGTTTTAGGTAAAACACATTTTTTAGGTGTTTTCAGTCCATTGCGTTTTAGAATGAGTCATTTTTAAGTGTTTTCTGGCCATTGCGTTTTACATATAAGACACTTCTTTGTGTTTTTTGTGCATTGCGTTTTAGGTAAAACACCTTTTTATGTGTTTTCAGTCCATTGCGTTTTAGAAAACAGACATTTTAAGTGTATTCTGACCATTGCGTTTTACAAATAAGTCATTTTTTTGTGTTTTTGGTGCATTGCGTTTTAGGTAAAACACATTTTTATGTGTTTTCTGGCCATTGCGTTTTACAAAAAAGTCATTTCTTTGTGTTTTTGGTGCATTGCGTTTTAGAAAAATGTCATTTTTTAGGGTTTTTTTTTCATTGCGTTTTACGATACTGGGGTTTTTTCTATTGCGTTTTACGCAACTGAGTTTTAATTTTTTTTTTCAAAATATAGCAATAGTATACTCGTTTTAAAGATAAAAAAACGCTCGTTTTTTTGGTGCAATTTTTATAAAAAAATAATGTCGTATGAAAGAGTTATTAACGTTTAAAAAATGGGGGGGAATTGGAGGAGAGAGAAACTAATGGCTTGGATTGACTAGATTGCCCCTGAAAAAAGTCACGCGCCTCTTTTTTTACTTTCAATTTCCCTGATTTAATCTTAGCCCTTGATTAAGTAAATGGATGGTCAAGATCACTTCCTAGCCTTCCTAGCCAAATAAACTTCCTATTATATCTCCACCCATTATTATAAATTATAATTATAATGGTTACTACGGAGTACGGACTATAACTTTACTAGATTTAAATTTAAATATAGTAAAAGGGTAAATTAATTTGGTACTTTTATTATATTTTTTAAATATTTTTACTATTAAAGAACGAGACAATATCATAAATTTATTTTGTGTTTTCTTTTGGGGAGCCTTATTCCCAAATACCCCTATATCTTATTTTCACATCCCCTATTGTATACGGGCCGTATACAATTATCCGGTTCGTATAGAATGTTTTTGAATAGGAAAATGCGCAGAGAATGTTTTTTTTGTTTTATTATATACGGCCCGTATACAGTTATACGAGTCGTATACATGTGTATACGATTTGTAAAACGTATACGGCTCAATTGATTTATTTTTGTGGGATTTTGATGTTACCACATGTATACGGGCCGTATAACTATATACGGGCCCGTATATATTGGCGTTTTTTCAAGTATCACGTTTTATTCCCGTAAAAACACAATCATTCTAGGGTTTCTAAACTCTTCATCACCTTTAACAATGTCGATAAACGTTGATCGGAACATGCCGCTTAAATCGGAGCACAGGTAGAGTAACGTTACCGATCAGTCCGTTGATGAAAACCTTAGCGATCGCAGAGATCTTCGTGTTGGTTATTTATCGATTCTGAGTAACTAGCAGAAGAACCTGACACAAACAAGTTCTCCACAGTTTGTTATTCAGATCTCTGTTCGGCCATCTTTCCAAACTACAACACACTATACTTTTAATAAGCTGTCATAGTTGTCAAATTCGATTTCAACAAATCTTTTCCTTTTCCTTCAATTTCTACGGAAACGATGGCTATGCGAAATACAAACCGCAACCGTTTTTTACTACGGAAACGGTGGCTATGCGAAATACAAACCACAATCTTTTGTGACTATGGGAAACACAAGTTTTCTTTTTGAGCTTGATGGATGTCCGTTATCTCAGTTGAGGCGGGCATTGTTTAAATCTGAATATAACTAGATGTTACGTGTATCAGCGTTGTTTATCACCCTGTGTGAGCATTGGAAACCCGACAAACAGTGTTGACAACTTTGACAGCTTATCTATCTATGTGTGTCACATCCATCCTGTTATAGCAATCGATATGATTAATTTTACAGTTTTTTTTTCTAATTAGCGTTGTTAACTACCAAAAGAATGCATACACAAATAGTTCTAGTGGACGAAGCAAAGAGACCGTTGTGTATCTGAATCAGGTTCTCAAACAAACACTACTAAATATGAGTTGGTGATAAATATCGGAGCTGTCACTTTGTGTGTTGACAAAGCTGACAAACACATTGGTATTTTCTCAAAATGTGCAAACTTGAAGAATCCCACATTAAAGGAGTTTGCAACAACGAGATCAACGTATACAGGTGCAAGAGAATGGCGAGTTATTTTTAGTTATTTCTGTTGATCCACAAATTCCATTGTTTAAATCAGAATCAGGTTCTCAAGACAAGGATCGTTCTAATAGATTAAAGAGAATAAACCATTTTTTTACCATTTTTTACCCATAGTATACGAGCCGTATAATATTATACGGCCCGTATACAATCATCGTATACATTGTATACGATCGGTAAATTTGTTTTTAACCGAAAGTATACGGCCGTATAAACGGTATACGGCCCGTATACATATGGTAAAAAATGGTAAAAACTTCTAGCATTACCTTCTTAGTTTCTCAAACACTACTAAACATCTGCTTCCTGGATCTGAATCAGAGTGTTAACTATGAGTCATAACGTCGTTGAGGAAATCAATTGTATTTTTTTAGTTGCTTCTCTTGTTAAGTTTCTGAACCAACCGAAATCCACAAATTCCAACAGTTTCTTCGTAGATTCCGTCCGGTTTCCAAACTCTTTCACTTAAAGTTAATATTCACTGTGGTGGATGCAAGCATAAAGTTAGAAAAATACTCAAGAAGATTGATGGGTACACAACTAAACGGACGATATGTATCAACAACTTTAAGGTTCAGCCAAAATGACATCTAGCATTACTAACGGTTCAAGTAAGTGTCTAAAATGACATCTAGCATTACTAACGGTTCAACTTGAAGAATCTCACATTAAAGGAGTTTGCAACAACGGGATCAGATGGTTTGAGTATCTTTCATCCTCGTTTGGCTAATCTCACACTTGAAAATGACAACTTTGTGAGGGTGAGGGCCGTATATTGTTATTTCTGTTGTTCAGTACTTCCGAGATCTAACCCAGTTGTCCATCACTTAAGACCTTGAAAGATTTGTTGAAATCGAAGCATTCACGAACCATAATTGACTCAGACTCATGTTCAAGTAAGTGTCTAAAAATCTGAAAATTCAGGTTTACCTTGTTAATTTCTCAAAACAAACTCTCGTTTCTTCATCTTCATCTTCAAGAACAATGATGAACACATGATGTCAGATAATACTTCATTTTTCGAGAAACCATACTGTCAAGAAACCATACTGTGTATCTAAATCAGGTTCTCTGTCTTAGATCGGTCATTCCTTGTGATACATGAACGTTGTATTCTTGTCTTTCAGAAGAGTTTGTATTGAATGGCGAGTTATTTTCAGTTATTTCTGTTGATCCACAAATTCCATTGTTTAAATCAGAATCAGGTTCTCAAGACAAGGATCGTTCTAATAGATTAAAGAGAATAAACCCTTTTTTTTTACCATTTTTTACCCATAGTATACGAGCCGTATAATATTATACGGCCCGTATACAATCATCGTATACATTGTATACGATCGGTAAATTTGTTTTTAACCGAGAGTATACGGCCGTATAAACGGTATACGGCCCGTATACATAAGGTAAAAAATGGTAAAAAATTTCTTTCTTTCCTTTTCATGAGGTAAAACCGGTTTCAACATCAAGGGTTGTATAGGAATAAGGCGTTGGAAGGATTGTAGTAGCAGGACATTGGTACCACTGTGAAAATTGCATCAGGAGGGGAGAGAGTCTGATACAATAAGGATGTTGGGAATTAAACGCATGTACGTGACAAAATAAGGATGTTCGCATAAACATATATTCGTTTCATAACCTCCTCCTATAAATCAACCACAACTGACAAAGAGCCTGTATTAGAAGCCCTCCTATGTCTTTTACCAACCGAAGAGGCAACAGAAGACTTGTCGGGTTCTTCCAACATTCACGAACCACAATGGACTCAAACTCATACTACTCACCCTCCCCTGAGGAAAAGTTTTCCTGACGACTCAACAAAATCCTGATAGTGAAAAACATCAGCAACCATTTTTTCTTTTCCTTCAATTTCGATAACATTCTCCCTGTGTATGTGCTTGTGCTGTAGAAACCGGTGATGAATTTGTGTACAGTTTGTTATTTAGACAACAACAGATAATGAACGGATTGTTGGTGGATAACGCAAACAAGTTCTCCACAGTTTGTTATTCAGATATCTATTCGGTCATCTTTCCAAACTACAACACACGAAAAGTGTACACAACTGAACGTTAATTGATATTGTTTATAGTGTGTGATTTGACCAGGGAATGATTGGAGGTGAAGGTTCAGTGCACGAAAAGTTTCTTACGAAATGTACGTGACAAAACAAATATGGTGGGAATTAAACGCATGTCCGTAATCCCGCGTTGATAGCTTCCGTTTTATTCAGACTCCTTACAACTCTCATCAAATGCCTCACCCTTCCTTTTATTCTATAAATATTAAATAAAGAATAACACCATGCCCGTAATCTCGCGTTGATAGCTTCCGTTTTATTACAGTCATACGACACGTTTTCTTGTTCTTCAATCTTTGTTACTTGTTAATGTTTTATTTTTTTCTACTTTTAGATAGGTTTGAGCACCTCACGACTGTAAAATATCTAGTGTGATTTACACCTTAAATCCCTTAAATACTTGAAAAATCAAATTTTCGTTCCATACGGACCGTATAATAGTATACGACCCGTATACAAGTGCGTATACATTGTATACGACCAGGCAAACTTATTTACACATGGTGTATACGGGCCGTATACTATTATACGGCCCGTATAGAATAAAAAAACTGACAAAGTCTGTGCCAGCAGACTTTGTCAGTTTTTTTATTCCATACGGGCCGTATAAAAGTATACGGCCCGTATACACCATGTGTAAATAAGTTTTACCATGTGTTAATATTAGGACCCTTTCTTTTTTGTCTATGAGTGGAGGTACTGTAATGGTACCTTGGCGAACCGAATTCCTTTCAACCAATTGTTTTTTTATCGATTTAAATCGGTTGTTTTTTTTTGTTAAATCACACTCTTTTTTTCTTTCGGTTAAAATAGAGTGTTTGGGGCTGTTTGGCAACATCTGAATGGTTAAGTGCTGAACCAGTAAGATGTCTGAACCATTAAGAGCCTGTATAATGCTTAACCGTTCAGAGCCAAATGTCTGATCAATTCAGATTAGAGGTCTTAACCATTCATACTCTGTATAAATCTTAACCATTTAGAGGCAAATGTCTGAACCATTCAGATATCTGCTCGTGAAACAAACAGTCTGAACCATTAAGTACTGAAACAGTAAGAGATCTGAACTATTAAGAGCTCCATTAAGAGGTAAACAAACAACCCCTTTCTTAGGTACTGTTGGCTATATGAGTGTCGAAATTGTGGTGGTACCCTAGCGAATCGCATCAATTTCTACTGAACAATTGTTTTCAACTGATGCAAATCATGTTTTGGTATTTGTTTTGGTTATATCATGATGTTATTTATCTATTTTTCTTTTCTGTTGTTATAACAAGTGTCGATACTTTAACAAACTAAATCGTTACCTACCAAATTCTCACAATGTGGCGCGCAAAATCCCGACGCAACGTGCCGATTTGGATAGCACTAGTTTAAGATAAAAATAGACATGCCCACAACATTTTTTGGGTCTATTTTTTTAATTGTATTATTAGTCGAAGAAAATGATTGAATTAGTTATACTTAAATTCTTTACTAATGTTATTATCTGGGTTTTTAATTTTAGGTAATGTTCATCATGGTTGGCTATTGTATTTGTAAGTGTGTAATTAGAAATAATAACATACTACTACTTCGAAATTTATTTATATTTTTATATATTTATTTACAAAATTGCAATGAATAGTAACTTTTGTTTTCATCTATTCACCATCAAACTTTTATATTTTTCATCACCAAAAGAGTTCAAATTAAACATCGAACCAATAGAAAAGCAAACCTAATCAACTTGTAATTTATCATATATTTAACTTTGTATTTCTATACTTTCGAAATATTTTAATTTTCTTTGTTTTATTTTTAAAATTGAATTTATTCCATTATACTATACATTATATATGTATTTAACTCATTTAAATTTTAATTAATTCGATTTTTATAACTTACGTTCGTAAACTTAAAAAAAAACTAAATGTGCACTTGTGTGTATTTTTTTCAATGTTTATATATAAATTTTGTTGACAGCGTGGGTTGCTACACGAGTGGCAGTATCGTGTCGTCACCCTGATGAACCGAAACAATTTTGACTAAACAACATCGGACCGGTGACATCGATGTAAAACCAATGTCAAACCAATTTACAACTTTATCTATTTATTTATTTATCTATTTCAGCTACTATATGGCGTGTTAGTATTATAACGAATCGAACTAATGCAGACCAAATTCCCACCACGTAGCGCTGGGTAACATGCTTGTCGTTCGCTCAATTGTAAAAGAGCCGCTTGGATCGGTTCGGTCTGTAAATGAGCCAAGCACGAGCAAAGGTCCGCTCGGCTCGACTCGTGCATAATTGGTTGTGATAAGACCATCATAATTGGTTGTGATAAGACCATCCTAATGCTGGAAGAAAAACTGGTGGACTGCATTAGCTAAATTAAACCAAATAAACAAGGTCTTACACATCAATCATGTTTTTTATTTCTTAACAATATTACAATGATGATTGAAAAGGATTTACAACCATTATTCCATAGCAAACAGTTAAGTATATCACGCACTCATGTACATACAACTGATGGATCACAACTTATAACCATACCCATCAATAAACCAAATTATGCTTTTAAATCAATGATTTTGCATTCTTAAATGAGTAGAGGCAATCAGTCAAAGCTGATGTTGAGGTGAGAGCAGCCTTGAGAATTAGAAGTGCCTGCATAATTACATTATAGGTGTCATTATACAACTAGAATTATAACCAAAAACCACTCACCCCCTCAATAATTGTATTATACTTACCTCTTGTTCACCAATGCATACTTCCATAACCTCAATATCACCCACAGGAATGCCAAGTGTGTTAAACTTTGAAATTGTGCATAGTGATGGCGAGACGATTACTTCAAGGTCATCTGAAACTATGAAGTTAGCTTGTGCCTTAAGGAAATTACCTTGAGTTATAGTTTTCTCGTAAATCGGAAGAAGATCAGTCACACGAAGATAGTTAGACGCAAGCTTTGGGCAAAGTAACATGTTCTTGATTTCATCAGATTTCAGGCATTTTCTATCTCCCAAACTTGAAACACTATTATACATATTATCTATGCCCGTTGGAGACGAATTATCCGTTGTTAAACGCTTTACCTTCCCCAACGGGATTGTTAGGAAGCTGAAGAGCATTTCCACAAAAAAGTTTTCAGCTTGTGCACATAATACCTTCTTCTTTGATTTCTGGATCAATAACTTCACCGTCTGACGTTGAGTAGGGCAACTTGAAATCAAAGGTATATCACTTGTTGAAGAAGTTTTGATGCAAGATGGGCATGAGCAGAAGCAAGAGCATGGTTTAGTTCCCCCAAGAACAAAATTTGTTAAAGGAGTATTTGTCACCAATGACCACTTGAGTAGACATGAAAACTGAAACGATAAGAGAATATATGTTAAAACGATAATTTTCTTGTGGTTGTGCTAAACGTACCCCTCTCCCTTCATTTTTACTGGTTGTACCCTCGTGAAGTTGTCAAATCATTAATATTACCCCCTTTTACACTAAGGGACAAAAAAGACCCCATGATTTGATGTTTTCAAGGGGGGTACGATGAAAAGAAGGAGTACGATTAGCCAACCTTTTCCTTAAAAGCTCTAAAAATCTACGCAGTTCGTACCTCATCATAACCAAAATCGAAGTTTTTCTCTTCTAGCAAATCAATGTATTCGATACCAAGAAAATTAAGGAGTGTGATGCTTGTGTCGAGCTTGACGGGTATTACATTGAGATCATCAGTGACGATGAAAGATGTTTTTTCCTTGAAAAACACCACTTCGCCAGGACTATCACTGACACGCGCCTCAACTGGCTTCATGTTGTTCAAATTTACTTTCAGCTTCTGGTAAAGAGAACTCGAAGAACTGTTTGGACTAACGAGCGCTATCTTGCAATGCTCGTTGGAGAAATGCTTATTATCTAGATTCTCAATACTTCTATAAAGAGAATCCAAGCTTCCAACTTTTACATCCTTTGTGCCTTCATGCTTGCTTGAGAGTCTTGCTATTGTTCCAAGAGGCAAAGTGAGAAAACTGAAAAGGATCTCAACAAAGTCTTCTTCTGCTTCTGCAAACATCACTTTATTCTTCTTCTTGTCGACGAATACTTTCAAGTGAGCCGCTTTGCTTCCCATCTTATCTGATCAAATTAACAACATCCATAGAGATTATAACATATCTGGTCTAGAACCGTTGGATATTTAAAACAAAATTTTATTAAAAGTTTAGTATAAAGTGTTTAACATGCATGTTAATGATACTAATGAGAGCAAAACTCAATTTACTTGATAATAAGCATACAAAATATTAACATGTTATATAGAAGAAAGCATATTGATAGAATATGAGGAGAGGGGATTAATTACTACTTGAAAGTTTAATTGCAGAATCCTCTAAAAGCTGCTATGCAAGAAAACTTTTCTTCGATCTGTTGCAACAAATGAAACACGAATATTATAATAATCAAAAGGCAAGAACGTATATATTTATAGCCTCAACATTTTAGGAATCAGTACCAAAACCAAATACAAAGATTTCCAAAACCATAAACTTTCTACCTTGGTTTGTAATAAACTTATCTTTACTTTTAGACAAAGCATATGCTAAATTATGATTTGTAGAACACGTACCTCTTAGCTCGATTCTGATGGTAAAGTATTTGATTAATTTTTTTTGAAAAAGGCTTTTCAGTTATTGAAAATGAAAAAGCCACTCTGTTAATTTTTTCTTTATGGTTATTATCTTAAACTATTTTATATTAAGGTAAGTTTTGTAAAAATATTTATGATGAAGCAACCAACATAAGAATCGTAACGTTATTCTATATGATGGTGTACGCCACCACGGCCAACGTAAAGGTATTAAATCACGTGTCCCGGAGGTGATGCCGGGTTTGATCGTTGTACCTCCACAACAGATTTTCACCTCCTTGCCACTAGAGCACTATCATAGAGACTTTTTAAATTTTAACATTATCACAAATCTGCATAATTATACACGTAGTTAATAAAGCTATATTATTATTAGGGGGTAGGGGTGGTCATTACTCACTCACAAGCATTATTCGATTTTAGTGGAAATGCCCATCACTCACCACCACACCCAACAATTCCCCTCACAACCAACAATTTCCCTCAAACAATCAAAACAATCACGCGTTAAAATATACAACGCGTTTTATGTTTGACCTCCCTCAAACAATCAAAACAATCACGCGTTAAAATATACAACGCGTTTTATGTTTGACGCGTGTTACATTTGAGTGGCGGTGGTGTTTGGGATTCTATAACGAGTTATAATTCATCATCACGGGGTAACTTTCATCCACCCGGGTCCCCTTATGATTTATAAAGTAAACCAAACTAGATGATTGACCCGCGCGCGTTGCGTTGCGGCCAACGAAATTGACATGTTGTTGATCAGATTCACATTTACAATGTGTTAAAAATGTTTTTGTCGGTTAAGTCTGTATTACTATCTTATACAAATAAGTAATTCACCAAATAATCTCAATACAATTAATGGTATCATAATTACTACGTTACATGATTTGTATCCATATAAATAAGCTATCATATTAAGCTCCCCGCGTTGCGGCGGGGGTGTAAAACCGTGACAAATAGCACCAATGACACACTATAGCCAACGACCACTAACATTAAAGTTGCGACGCTTAATGTTGAAAAATTACACCGACATATAAAAATAGAAAATAATAACTAACTCGATTTAGGACTCACATGTTGTGACGAACTTATTAAACCGGAAAAAATAGACGACGTAAACACACTAAACCACACACGTACGTTGCCCCATGTTAACTCGCAAAATTTAGAACGAAGCGTATAACAAAACGTAAAATCGTTGAACCACACACACATTATGCCGTGTTAAGTCGCAAAATTTATATCTAAACGTAAAACGAAAAAAATTGGCAAAATATGAAAAACATGGGGGATCAAAGTTGAAAGTAAAAAGGTTGTGAGGTTAAATTGGAAAAAAAAAACTTTTGTGTTAAAACTACAAAATCAAGTAGTTTTGGGTGTAAAGTGAAACATCATTTTTTTTTGTTTTTTTGAAAAACGTCAAAACATGGGGTACAACACCACTAAGCATCATGTACAATACAACTATGCACAAAACACCCATTAAGCATCATGTACAAACCACTAAGCACAAACATTTTTTAAATTAATAGTATATAAATGTCACGTTTTACTTACCATATGTGCATAGAAATATTATAACGTACTGTGAACTGAAATATTGAAGTTTCAAGCAACTCTTCATAACATCCAACATCCCATAAACCAAATTCAGTGAGAATATTGCTACTTTGATGTTATCAGCAATATATACCATGTTTTTTAATGTCAACGTCTTTGTATCATTAAAGTTTGCAAACTACAGAAAAATATATTAAAGAGGCAAAGACAGTAAAAAAAAATTAAGTTAAATAGGCAAATGCAGTGACAAAAAATTAAAAATAATAAGTACAAACAGAGCCCTTTTCGAAAACTCTCAAAACAATTTAGGCCTCGGGCGAAATAAAAAAGAAGAAATAGCCAAAATAGTCGTTGACTAGTCAAAATATAAAAAATAGCCAACTGAAACCCCATAAAATGAGATTTCACGAACCCACGCGGCTCAAGTTAAAAGCTAAGAACTTTCCTCAGCAACTACTCACATTTTGCCACGTGGCTACTGCTGTTTTTCTCTTGCTACTGCTGTTTTTCTCCTACTACTGCTGTTAAAAATGGTAGGTGCTCGGCTCAAGTTTCTGCATAATTTTTTTTTTGAAAAGTGAACTTCATTAAAACCAGCCGAAACCTCAAACCGAGGCGGCACAAAAAAACCTATAACAAAAACATTACATATTAACAAATTAACACCACTCTTCCTAACTAATCTCTATATTTTTCGATCTACTATTTAACCACAAAAAGCCAACCGTTTTAATCTCCCGGATAATCCCCTCTAACTTAACTACCTTGTTATTAACTCTAGCATCATTCCTTGCCTTCCAAATGCTCCAACAACCAATCCTGATAATCCCTTACAAGACCATTTTTTTATTCCCTTTTAAACCAATATGTTCATGAGACTCAAGCAAATCCTTAACTGAGAAAGCCAATATATTAGGGATCTTGCACCACATACTAATGATCGGCCATAACATCGACGCAATACTGCAAGATGTAAACAAATGTTCCACCGATTCTTCCCCTTCACCGGATAACACACAAGAAGGATCTCCCCTATCTATGTTTCTTCTTTTTAACGCATCCATTGTAGTCAATCTATCCAAACCCATTCTCCAAGTAAACACATTACACTTACTTGGGAGCCACTTGCACCAATCCGGACTATACAACGCAAAATATCCAATATTTTTGTTTAAAAACCTTTTAACTGCACCCACACTGAATTGATTATCCGAATCTCCCGTCCAAGACCATCTATCTTTCTCTTCTTTTAACTCTATTCCGTGAAGCAAAGTAACCAGCCCCACCATCTCGTCTGTTTCCGATCCCACCCCAACAATATACTCCACTGCCAAACATATCTATAACCCACATTATTGTTTGAAATCCTATCACTTATCTTATAATACTTGTTCACTTCAAGATTAAAGAGAGCTGGGAATTGATTCTTTAGAGGAACACTGCTCAGCCATGGATCCGTCCAAAACTTAATCGCCTCACCGTTTCCAACCTCCCCTTTGAATAAATTCCTTAGAGGCATACTGTCAACCGAGGTGTTTACCATCATATTCACTATATTGCACCAACCCCCTAGTTTTCTTAACAGGAAAAACATCCCAATTATATCTCGACTTATGAACCACTTCAATCACTTTAACCCACAGCTTATCTTTGTCCTCCTTGAACCTCCATCCCTATTTAACCAGCAAGGATATGGTAGGACATCATCTATATTAATTTCTAACATAACTTATGGCTACTACTGAAAGTTAAAAACCTACCCCACTCCCACCCTACCCCCTATCTTCTTCTTCTTCTTCACCGAGCACCACCACCCTCACCGAGCACCACCATCATGCAACTTAATAACTTAAACAGTTTATATCAACACCTACAACCAACCACCACCCTCACCGAACACCACCACCCTCCACCCACCACAACCACCAACATAAACCACCACGGTCCACGGTCACATACTAACCAACAACCACCATCACCTACCAACAATCGTCACTCTCCTCCTACCACAACCACCACCCACCACAACCACTACCCACCACAACCACCACCCACCACAAAAACCATCATTAACCACAACCCCCACCAACGTCACCTACCACAACTTCAATTGAACCCGGAAACCCCATTAACCCACACAACTTCAACTTTTTCACAAACAATGAACAAAAATCAACAACTTATAATCAGTTAATTCAGAGCCTCTCGAAGTCACTATCGAATT
This sequence comes from Helianthus tuberosus, assembly GCA_030545235.1. Taxonomy (NCBI): domain Eukaryota; kingdom Viridiplantae; phylum Streptophyta; class Magnoliopsida; order Asterales; family Asteraceae; genus Helianthus; species Helianthus tuberosus. The sequence continues at coordinate 145,966,312 of CM060410.1, read as the reverse complement.
AATGCAAGCTAGACCAGACCAACATCTCAAAACCATCTGGGTTTTATCAGCTTTAACTTTTCATACCACAATTCTCAAAAGGATGATATATATTCAATATTTAATAATTTAAAAAAATGAACGAAGTAGGTTTGGTTTGCAGGTGTCGATTTAGGTGGCGGAGGGGGGAAAATGGGTGGTTGTGTCGAGAAGAGGGGTTGGGCAGTGGAGGGTTAGGCCCATTTAAATCAGATACCCTTTAATTTATTCATATATTCATTAGTGGGGCATAAAAATAGCATTATTAGTTGGGCAGGGTGTCGGTGTCCTGTTAGACCATCATGGAGTGCGTGGTCTGAAAAACAGCAGTAACAGGAGAAAAACAGCAGTAGCCACATGGCAAAATGTGAGTGGTTGCTGAGGAAAGTTTTTAGCTTTTAACTTGAGGCACGTGAGAATTCGTGAAATCCCATTTTATGGGGTTTCAGTTGGCTATTTTTTATATCAACAACTATTTTGTCTATTTCCCCACTAAAAAACTGGGCCCAAAACTGTGGTAAGGGGAAATGAATTAAAAAATAGACCTTTATGGTGGAGCCAAGCCTTGAACTTGAGACCTTTACACTAGAGTAAATTGCACAAAACATCCTTTAAGTTTCATCACTCTTGTTGGTTTCAGCCTTAATCTTTAAAACTTGCCAAAACCAGCCTTTAAGATTAATTTTATTACAGGTTTCATCCTTTATCACTAACCCAATTACTAAATCCATGTTAAATGGCCTCACATGTAAGGGTAAAACTGTAATTTCATGCTTGTGAGATTATAAAACCCGTAAGCTCAAGGAATGACTATCAATTACTTTTTATAAACACAAACCTATAGATTCAAGTCTAAAAAGAATATTACATATACACTCTTAAAAACATTTATATACATAATAATATAATCCTATTTGTTATAATATAACAAGAATTAACACAAGATTAGTGCTAAAACTTTAAGAACTTTAGAAATGTTATAAGAGAAAGAAGAAGAGAATTGTATAACTTATGAAAGTGTATACATGAGGTGCATTTTCTCTTCTACCTTGAGTTAGTATTTATACTACAAAAAGATTAACTATTTTGTAGACAAGGTTAACTATTTGGTAGACAAGATTAACTATTTAGTAGACAAAGCTATCCCTAAGTTTGACAAAGAGTTCATCCACTTGCTTGGTAAATCTAGAGGTAAATCTTGATCTTCATGGTAAATCTTTAATAATATTCATAACACTCCCCCTTGGATGACACTTTGCAAACTTCGGGGTCTTTAAGTACTGCCTCATTAAAAAGCTTGCTAAAGAAAAACCCAGTGAGAAAAAACTTTAGCTAAGGGAAAAGGAGTGAAGTCTATAGCTCCCCCTCAAGTTTGCAATTTGTAAGGAATCACATTCTCCGTATATGACGCATGCCAATGTCATGAACATGTTTCCTGAAAGTTGTTGTAGGTAGTGCTTTTGTGAAAAGATCGGCTGAATTGTTGCTGGATTGGACATATCTCATCTCGACCTGATTGTCTTTAATAAGGTCTCGAGTATATGCAAAGAATCTTGGTGGTATATGTTTTGTTTTGTCACTCTTGATATACCCTTCTTTCATTTGAGAGACACAAGCGGCATTATCTTCATGGATAGGAGTTGGACTTCGATCTTTCTCTAGCCCACAAGAAGTCACTATGTGTTGTGACATAGATCTTAGCCATACACATTCTCTTGAAGTTTCATGTAGTGCAATGACTTCAGCATGATTTGAGGATGTTGCGACAAGTGTTTGTTTCTGAGAACGCCATGAAATCGCAGTTCCTCCATTCATAAATACATATCCAGTTTGAGATTTTGCTTTATGAGGATCAGATAAATAACCTGCATCTGCATAACCAACTAACCCTTCTTTTGAATTGTCAGGATAAAACAAGCCTAAATCAACAGTACCTCGAAGGTATCGAAAAATATGTTTAATCCCATTCCAGTGCCTTTTAGTAGGAGCTGAACTAAATCTTGCCAACAAGTTCACTGCAAAAGAAATGCCAGGTCTCGTACAATTCGTAAGATACATAAGTGCTCCAATTGCACTGAGGTATGGTACTTCTGGACCAAGAACTTCTTCGTTGTCCTCACAAGGACGAAATGGATCATTTTCGACATTAAGTGACCTAACGACCATTGGAGTGCTTAAAGGATTTGCCTTGTCCATATTGAAGCGTTTCAACAGCTTTTCAGTATAATTCGTTTGATGCACAAGTATTCCATTGCTCATATGTTCAATTTGTAAACCAAGACAATATTTGGTTTTTCCAAGGTCTTTCATTTCAAATTCTTTCTTTAAAAGAATAATTGCTTCATGAATTTCTTTTTGCGTCCCAATTATATTTAGGTCATCAACATATACAGTTATGATCACATATCCTGATGTTGTCTTCTTAATAAAGACACATGGATAAATAAGATTATTTGTATAACCTTTACTTGTCAAATACTCGCTCAAACGATTGTACCACATCCTTCTAGATTGTTTCAACCCATATAAAGATCTTTGTAATTTGATCGAATAAATTTCTTAGGGTTTTGAACTTAACGCTTCAGGGAGTTTAAATCCTTCAGGAACTTTCATATAGATGTAACTATCAAGTGATCCATACAAGCAAGCTGTGACAACATCCATAAGACTCATTTCTAACTTTTTAGAAACTGCTAAGCTGATTAAGTATCTAAAGGTTATTGCATCCATAACGGGAGAATATGTTTCTTCATAGTCAATACCTGGCCTTTGTGAAAAACCTTGAGCTACAAGTCTCGCTTTATATCTTGTAACCTCATTTTTCTCATTTCGTTTTCGTACGAAAATCCATTTATACCCTACAGGCTTTACAGCCTTAGGTGTAACAACAATAGACCCAAAAACCTTTCGTTTGTTGAGTGAATCTAATCCAGCTTGCATAGCGCCTTTCCATTTATCCCAGTCATATCTATTTTGACAATCATTGACAGATTTTGGTTCAGGATCATCATCTCCACCCATGATGTCACTTGCTATAGAATAAGAAAATATCTCATCAATATTTTCCATTTCATATCGGTTCCATATGATATGTGTATGACCATAGTTGATTGATATCTCTTTGTTAATATCATCAACATCTTCCTCATGAGAGGTTTCGGTATTTACTGTTTTATCAAGATCATTCTCTTTGTGGTCAATTTTCTTTACAAGTGCTTTTCTTTTTCGAGGATTCTTATCCTTTGAACCGATTGTCCTTCCACGTTCAAACGTTTTTGAGATTCATGAGCTATCTTATTATCTATTGCCTTACTTGGGATCTCAACTCGAGCTGGAGCATTAGCAGCTGGTATATGAGATTTAGTAACTCTGTTTGTATCAGTAAAAGCATCAGGAAATTGATTTGCAATGTCTTGCAAGTGTATTATCTTTTGAACCTCTGTCTCACATTGTTTTGTTCTTGGATCAAGATGAGACAATGAAGGCACGCACCATGAGACATCATTTTCTTGTTTTTTTTATTCTCTCCCCCTAATGCTGGGAACATTGCCTCGTTAAAACGGCAGTCATCAAAACGTGCTTTAAATACGTCACCTGTTAAAGGTTCAAGATATCGTATGATGGAGGCTGTTTCATATCCAACATATATTCCCAACCTCTTTGAGGTCCTATTTTTGTGCGTTGTGGTGGTGCAATAGGAACATACACTGAACACCCAAAAATTTTAAGGTGGGAAATGTCTGGCTCATGGCCAGAAACAAGTTGTAATGGGGAGTACTTATGATTTTCACTTGGTCTCACACGAATCAGTGATCCAGCATGTAAAATTGCATGACCCAAAACCGACACAGGAAGTCTTATTCTCATTATTAATTGTAACAACCCGTACCTTCGTGCGTTGTTACTACTCGTTATACTCGTTACGCCTAGCACCAGAGATTCGGATCATAATGTAGCTATATCGCATACATCGCTACTTTGCAGTATTTTCGCATATTACGCATACTTTATCGCTATAACACATCACATCGCACATACTGACACTCACGATGACGTTAAATGAGGACCTATTCTACCCTCCTCGATAGCCGTGATGTGTCACAACGCAACGCATGTTCGAAACGCGCAACTCGATTATCTCAACGCGGACTTGAAATGTGGATATTTATACGACCCTTTGTGACTAATTATAATAAATATATGAATGTGGGTATGATAATGTGTAATCAAACTATCGCGACGTTTAACGAACAAAACGAAGCATCGAAACGCAATTCGCCGGAGACCATCGATCGAGTGGCCAACCGATCGGATAGCCATCCGATCGGATTGCCATCCGATCCATGGCACTCCATCACTTTCAATCCTCTTCACCTATAAATAGCCCTTGTCACATCACTGTTCAAGTGATGTGACAACGCTCACTCGACCAGCACGCTTTGGGGCTATTTCCTCTCGATTTCTCGCGATTCTTGTAAGTTTCTACCTCAAATCTTATACTTCTATGATCTACACACACTTCTTCATCATTTTCACCTTTGAATCTTAACTTTTAACCGTGAAATCAGTGGATCTGAGGTGTTCTAGGATGATGTCATCATGGAGTTCTTATGAACTTCAAGTCTTGGCATCATTCCACCAAGAACAACTTAGATCTGAAGGATTTCCACAAGATTCAACAATGTTTTTGCATAGGATTAAAAGGATTGAAAGATGGCTTTCTAACTTTCTTTCAACTCTTTTACACTCAATGCACTCAAAACCGATAGAATCGGAGCTGTTCTGATCTTCTACTCTTTCTTGGTGATGTGTTGGTTCAAGATCTGGTTTCTATCAAAATGACTACCGATTTCGGGTTAAACATGAATGACCGTCTGAAACAGTTGACTGATCGGACTAGGGTGATTCCTGTTCGATCGGATCACTTGGGTCACGATGAGAATTTTGTTGTTTAGCACGATGTCACACCGTCTCGATCAAAACTGCAAAACTTTCAAAACAATCAGGTGCAAAAGACGATCAGGTCGTTGGGACGGATTGCCGTCCGATCGGGTCCGATCGGACTGCCACCCGATCGGGTCCGATCGGACTGCCACCCGATCGGCTTACACTTGGCTTCCCACTTAAACTATTATTTCAACTTTTCAAAGTCTTGAACGTCGAACGAATTTCCGTCCGATCAGATTGCCATCCGATCGAACGACCATCCGAGCATGTGACGTTTGAAACTTCAACACTTAAACAATTTTCAACATGATCAATGTATAGACAATTTCAACGGATTGCCACCCGATCGGATTGCTATCCGATCGAGTGACAACCCTGCTGTGAACTTGTTCTCACTAAGCTTCCTACCAATCGGATTACTACCCGATCGAACCGCCGATCGATCGAACGACCTGAAGGGTAGAGATACTTCCCTGTTTTCAAAATGCTACAACGAAAACTTCAAAAGACAAGCCATTATACACAAACACATCTTCACCAAACGAATGTCAATCCAATCGAATGGCCATCCGAACGGATTGATATCCGATCGAATAACCATCCGATCGGATTACCATCTGACACTTGGTTCACCGCCACAGTTTGACGCACTATTCAACGCTTACGCTATCAATGTGTAATCAGGCTAATCTCAGACGCGCTCCCTTCAATCCAACCAAGTTGTGTTTACTTGCAGAACACCGACTGTGAGTATACTCGAACCCTTTTTATCGCATTTTGGGTGTAACATACGTTCCTATCAAATCAAACTTATCAAAACGAATTACATAATTAAACTGTTTATCACTTGCGAATAACTGTTATGCATATTTACACGTGATGCTAGTTACATATGTGTTAGGACTTATACTCGCAAGGTCCCGCCTTAACTAGTATAGTACTATAGAACCCGACGGGTCTAGTTAGGATAAATAGCAATCGCAATCGCAGCTCGAGTGACTTAGCTGGTAGTATCTGTCTTGTTTGTGTATATGTTGAGGTATCTCGTTTATGTATGTGGTAATTCGCAACACTTTTTATCTAATATGTTTCGCTATCAAAACTTGTATACTCGCCAATACTTTTGTATTGACGTTGTTTTAACGTATGTTGCAGGGTTAGTCGCAGTCTACATCAAATCAAGCTAGGAAGTTTAGAAACTCACCTAAATCTAGGTTGTCGGATTTGTATTGTTCGAGAGGACAAGAAATCTGTGATGACTTATGTGATTGTATTGTTTGTTAGTATGGAATAACAATGGTCTAGCAATTAGTTGTAAACGTTTGATCAATGATTCAGCTTGAGCAATCTGATTCGCCTAGTGTCGCGCCCTGATGATTCCGCCATCGGTTGGGGTGTGACATTAATGGTCTAGCGATTAGCTGTAAACGTTTGATCAATGATTCAGCTAAGCCTTTTTGTGTGTGTACATGAGCAACAGGGTGTTCAATAACAATTCCCACAGACATGCAATAATCATTAAAAACATGTGATGTAAATTCACCAGCATTATCAAGTCTCACCCTTTTAACAGTGTAATCTAGGAAATGTGCTCGTAGTTTGATAATTTGAGCAAGAAATTTTGCAAAGGCAATATTACGAGTTGATAATAAAGAGACATGGGACCATCTACTGGATGCGTCTATCAAGACCATGAAATATCTAAATGGTCCACATGGTAGATGAATTGGTCCACATATATCACCTTGAATTCTTTCAAGAAACATTGGTGATTCCTAGTCAACTTTTAAGGACGAAGGCCTTGTAATTAGTTTTCCATGTGAACAAGAGGTACATAAAGGCATTTTATCTGATTGGGGGATCTTTTGATATTTCAATGGATGTCCATGTGTGTTTTCAATAATTCTTTTCATCATTGTATGTGACAACTCGAACTTTAGATCTATCATTGTGTAACATATGTGAACTCGATTGACTAAGTGAACGATTATTAAATGTTATGTGATATGTGTTTTAATGATTGTGTACATGATACGTTATGTGTTGTATGTATATAAGTTACACGAAACCCGAACCGCACAACACTAGCTCAACCGCACAAGCCTTTGGGCTTTACAAATCTCGGCTTACTTCTCTTGAACCCGAACCAAAGGGGAGCCCATGTGAAGGGTTCGGCCCACCCACCTCACACGCATAACATTAGGATGTTGTAACCATTCTACACTTTACCAAAAACACACACAAGTTTACAAACCCTAGAAGCTCTCTCTCTCTTTCTCGTTTCTCTTGGAACCCGACGGCAACACCTCTCAATTCTCGAAGATCCTTGTGTTCGGATCATCCTCGCTACACACTCTAATTCGGACGTGGTTGACCACTTTAGTTCAAGAACCCTTTCTTTTGTGTATCTGCCGAGCAAACCAAGGTGAGTTCACACAGCCAAGGCATGGGATTCTCGGGTTGGGAATCGGGTTGGATTATTTGAAATGGATAACTACTCGTACTTACGCTATTGCTAGACTATAGACCATCGTCCTCAGGATAGTCAGGACACTTACGTAAAACCTACGTAACCTAGTATCTACCACTGTCTCCCGGGTCGGGAGGACACTTACGTAAAACCTACGTAAACTAATACCTACCATTGTCTTCCGGGTCGGAAGGACACTTACGTAAAACCTACGTAAACCCCACACGTACCACTGTCCTCGGGGAAGGGCACTCACGTAAATCCTACGTGACCTTGTACGTATTCCTGTTCTCGGATTAAGAAGAACACATGGTTGCAAATAGTCTAGTAAGTACAAACATGGGAAGCCCCCATTAGTAAAGATAAACGTGGGAAACCCCCACCAGTAGTACATACGACCATGGGGAAACCCCCCACTATTAGCACATACCTACATGGGAAGCCCCCACTAATGCATATACGATTTGTTATAACGAACTTATTAACTGTGAACTCGCTCAACTAGTTGTTGACTCTCTGCTGCATGCCTTGCAGGACCTTAGGTACAATTGGAGCTTGCACAGGGAGGAGCAGGTCGTTGTGGGACATGGATCGATGATGCCATGTTAACTATCTAAACATTTGAATTTATGATTTACCTTGGGTTTACATGCTTATGCTTCCGCTACACACTTATTGATGTTTGGTTTTGAAAACACCTTTCGTATTGATGGATGACTTTTACTATTTACCAATATGTTCAATATGATTGGTGGCTTGATCCTGGTCAGTCACGCCTCCAAGCGGTGATACACCGCGTGTGGATTTTGGGGGTGTGACAGATTGGTATCAGAGCCATTGGTTATAGAGAACTCGGTTTTAATAAAAGGAAAACGATTTTTGTTAAAACCAGACTATAACCAGAACAGTGCTCAACGATCCACAACGACGCTTCGCTCCACGTGCAAGACTCAACATCCTAGGTAATAAGGTTTACGTTTATTGCCTACATGCTAGAATTACATAGAACTTTGCTCGTGGTATGCTTAGATTACATTGCTCACTATTTGTTAGTGCATGAGAACACCCGTGTGCTTACTCTCTTCTGTCATCGCACTATTCGTGAACCTCTCTCACTTACGTTATCTTTACTATGAAGATCATGTCTGGACGTATCAACATGACTCAGGACCAGTTGACGGCCCTCATTAACGAACGAGTTACTGCGGCAGTTGCAGCCGCACAAGCAGGAGGTCAACCACCTGTTTGCACTTTCAAGACATTCATGGACTGTCGTCCTACTACATTTAGCGGCACGGAAGGAGCCGTAGGTCTTCTCCACTGGTTCGAGAAGTTAGAGTCTGTGTTTGAGATGTGTGAATGCCCTGAGGCACGCAGGGTGAGATATGCTACTGGCACTCTCGAGGGTTTAGCCCTCACATGGTGGAAAGCTCAGGTCCAAATACTGGGGTTGGTTGCTGCTAACGCCACCCCATGGAACAATTTCAAAGAGATGATCAAGGAGGAGTACTGCAGTCGAGATGATATTCATAAGCTGGAAGTCGAGTTCTTCAATCTCAAGATGACGGGGTCTGAGATTGAGGCGTACACCAAGAGATCGAATGAGCTTGCATTATTGTGTCCTACTCTGGCAGACAAGCGTATTGAACTCTATCTTAAGGGTTTGGTACCGGAGATCCAAAGTCATGTGACTTCAGCAAACCATGCTACCTACCAGCAGGTTGTTCAGTTGGCTCACCGTCTCACTGATCAGGCGGTGGAGCAGAACAGGTTGCCTAAACGCATCAACGCTACTACTACCGCTACCACTTCAGTTACTCCTGCTACCCCCAGTGACAATAAGAGGAAATGGGAGGGGGATTCCAGCAAAGGTTCAACTACCATTCAGTCTCAAGCTCAGCAACGCAAGACCAATGATTATTAGGGTCCGAGTCAGCAGACATCTGGTAGTCACGGACAGAGAGTTTATCGAGGAAACCACCCCAAGTGTCACAATTGTAACAGGCACCATAGTGGCCAGTGCAACAAGGGTCGTTGTCAAAGATGTCTAAGGATGGGTCACGAGGCCAAAGACTGTAGGAGCCCACGGCCTGCAAATCAGGACCAGCAACCGCAACAACCAGCTCCACAGAACCCACATCAGCAGCAGCCACAGCGTGGAAACCGGGGATGTTTCCAGTGTGGAGCAGAAGGTCATTACAAACGCGATTGTCCCCAATTGAACCAGAACCACAACAATAACCAGGGCAACGGGAACAACAACAACAACGGGGGAAACAACAACAACAATGGCAACGAGGCAAGAGGTCGAGTTTTCGTGTTAGGACGAGGAGACGCAATGAACGATATTTGAACTTATAACTTATTTTAGGCTTTCATTATTATGTTTCTGCTACTCAAACAAAGTTTGGTTGAACATCAATAGTATTGGGTTTTATGAATTATTTTAACTGCTATACCTTATGTTTGATATGATGGATGGTTTGATATATTTGAACGCACCTGCCGTATTTAAGGACCTTATGAACAGGGTGTGCAAACCCTACCTGGACAAGTTCGTCATAGTATTCGTGAAGCCCACTTCTTAGGCCACGTAGTGAACAAGGATGGGATCCATGCCGATCCATCCAAGGTAGACTCGACCAGAAACTGGCCTGCACCACGTACTACAGACGGTTTACCAAGGATTTCTCGAAGATTGCTCAGCCGCTTATGCTACTGACACAGAAGGGTGTCACCTACCGTTGGGGAGACCCCCAGGAGACTGCTTTTCAGCACCTAAGGGATAGACTTTGCAGTGCACCTATCCTCTCTCTGCCAGAGGGCACAGATGACTTCGTGGTTTATTGTAATGCATCCATTTGGGGACTTGGATGTGTGTTAATGCAGCGCGACAAGGTTATTGCTTACGCTTCACGTCAACTCAAGATTCATAAACGGAACTACACGACGCACGATTTAGAGCTGGGAGCTGTTGTTTTCGCGCTTAAGATATGGCGACACTACCTGTACGGTACCGGGTGCACGATTTACACCGATCACAGGAGTCTCGAGCTTATCTTTAAACAAAAGGATTTGAACATGCGTCAACGGCGATGGGTCGAATTGCTGAACGACTACGAATGCGCCATCAAGTACCATCCAGGCAAGGCCAATGTTGTGGCTGACGCCCTCAGTCGGAAAGACACTCTACCACGGCGCGTGTGAGCGCTACAGCTTACAATTCAGTCTAGCCTTCCTACACAGATACGAAATGCTCTAATAGAAGCATTGAAGCCCGAAAACGTCAAGGCTGAAGCCTTACGCGGCTCACGACAGCAAATGGAACAGAAGGCCGACGGCGCCTACCATGAAATGGGGTGTATTTGGGTCCCACTTTATGGCGGTCTACGCGAACTTGTAATGGACGAAGCTCACAAGTCTCGTTACTCGGTACACCCAGGGTCGGACAAAAATGTACCACGACATCAGAACTGGTGGCCTAGCATGAAGGTCCACATTGCTACTTACGTCGGCAAATGCCTGACCTGTGCGAGAGTCAAGGTGGAATACCAGAACCAACGGGCCTACTTCAGCAGCCTAAGATACCGCAATGGAAATGGGAAGAAATTTCCATGGATTTCGTTACAGGCCTACCTAGATCCCAGCGTGGGAATGATACCATATGGGTGATCGTGGATCGACTCACCAAGTCTGCACACTTCCTAGCTATAAAGGAAACGGATAAGTTCTCCACTCTCGCAGACGTTTATCTTAAAGAAGTTGTTTCGAGGCACGGAGTGCCCACACCCATCATTTCGGATCGCGATGCTCGATTCACGTCAGAGCTATGGCAAGCAATGCACAAAATCTTTTGGCTCACGATTAGACATGAGCACAGCATATCACCCTCAGACGGATGGGCAGTCTGAGCGAACGATTCAAACTCTTGAAGACATGCTTCGAGCATGCGTTATCAACTTTGGCAACGGCTGGGAAAAGCACCTCCCTTTGGTGGAGTCCGCATATAATAACAGTTATCACACCAGCATTCAAGCCGCTCCATTCGAGGCATTGTACGGGCGTAAATGCCGGTCACCTCTCTGTTGGGCAGAGGTGGGGGATAGTCAGATCACGGGTCCAGAGATTGTAGTGGACGCCACAAAAAAGATAGCACAGATACGACAACGCATGGCGGCAGCACGCGACCGTCAGAAAGCCTACGCGGGAAAGCGTAGAAAGCCTTTGGAATTTCAGGTCGGGGACCGGGTATTACTTAAAGTCTCACCCTGGAAGGGTGTGGTTCGTTTTGGCAAACGGGGCAAACTGAATCCGCGGTACGTCGGACCATTCGAAACCATAGAAAAGATTGGCAAAGTAGCATACAAGCTAAACCTACCAGCTGAACTCGGGGCAGTTCACAATGTCTTTCATGTGTCGAACCTAAAGAAGTGCCTATCAGATGAAACCCTCATCATTCCTTTTTAGGAACTCACTATCGACGAGCGGTTGCAGTTCGTCGAGGAACCAGTTGAAATCACGGACCGGGGTGTGAAGGTCCTCAAAAACAAGAGAATCCCTCTTGTTCGAGTACGTTGAAACTCCAAACGTGGCCCAGAGTACACCTGGGAACGCGAAGACAGGATGACAGAAAAGTACCCCCAGTTATTCGGAACCAATGCAACCACTACTGAGGCTGAAGCTACTACTGCGGAATTTCGGGACGAAATTCCAGATCAACGGGGGGAGGATGTGACACCCCGGGAAAAACCAGTGAACGATTGAACTTACCTAGCTTCCTCAGTGAGTGCGTACCAAATTTCGGGACGAAATTTCTTTTTAGTTGGGGATAATGTGACAACTCGAACTTTAGATCTATCATTGTGTAACATATGTGAACTCGATTGACTAAGTGAACGATTATTAAATGTTATGTGATATGTGTTTTAATGATTGTGTACATGATACGTTATGTGTTGTATGTATATAAGTTACACGAAACCCGAACCGCACAACACTAGCTCAACCGCACAAGCCTTTGGGCTTTACAAATCTCGGCTTACTTCTCTTGAACCCGAACCAAAGGGGAGCCCATGTGAAGGGTTCGGCCCACCCACCTCACACGCATAACATTAGGATGTTGTAACCATTCTACACTTTACCAAAAACACACACAAGTTTACAAACCCTAGAAGCTCTCTCTCTCTTTCTCGTTTCTCTTGGAACCCGACGGCAACACCTCTCAATTCTCGAAGATCCTTGTGTTCGGATCATCCTCGCTACACACTCTAATTCGGACGTGGTTGACCACTTTAGTTCAAGAACCCTTTCTTTTGTGTATCTGCCGAGCAAATCAAGGTGAGTTCACACAGCCAAGGCATGGGATTCTCGGGTTGGGAATCGGGTTGGATTATTTGAAATGGATAACTACTCGTACTTACGCTATTGCTAGACTATAGACCATCGTCCTCAGGATAGTCAGGACACTTACGTAAAACCTACGTAACCTAGTATCTACCACTGTCTCCCGGGTCGGGAGGACACTTACGTAAAACCTACGTAAACTAATACCTACCATTGTCTTCCGGGTCGGAAGGACACTTACGTAAAACCTACGTAAACCCCACACGTACCACTGTCCTCGGGGAAGGGCACTCACGTAAATCCTACGTGACCTTGTACGTATTCCTGTTCTCGGATTAAGAAGAACACATGGTTGCAAATAGTCTAGTAAGTACAAACATGGGAAGCCCCCATTAGTAAAGATAAACGTGGGAAACCCCCACCAGTAGTACATACGACCATGGGGAAACCCCCCACTATTAGCACATACCTACATGGGAAGCCCCCACTAATGCATATACGATTTGTTATAACGAACTTATTAACTGTGAACTCGCTCAACTAGTTGTTGACTCTCTGCTGCATGCCTTGCAGGACCTTAGGTACAATTGGAGCTTGCACAGGGAGGAGCAGGTCGTTGTGGGACATGGATCGATGATGCCATGTTAACTATCTAAACATTTGAATTTATGATTTACCTTGGGTTTACATGCTTATGCTTCCGCTACACACTTATTGATGTTTGGTTTTGAAAACACCTTTCGTATTGATGAATGACTTTTACTATTTACCAATATGTTCAATATGATTGGTGGCTTGATCCTGGTCAGTCACGCCTCCAAGCGGTGATACACCGCGTGTGGATTTTGGGGGTGTGACATTGTAGATCCTGGATGGCCTAGTCTGTCATGCCATAAGTTAAATGTCTCAGGATTACAAAAACTTTCGTTTACTGCCATATGTGGTTGAGGCACATTAATGTGTGTATAATGCAAACCAGAGTGGAGCATTGGTAGTTTTTCCAATATATGATCTTCGCTCATGATGTGTAAATATTTCTTATTATGAACAGTCCTTGACTGAGTATCATATCCGTTATGATATATGTTTTTGAAACTCAACAAATTTCTCGTTGATTTTGGGGAAAATAAAGCATTCTCTATTAAGAGCTTTGTACCATTTGGTAATATTAAATTAGCTTTTCCCACTCCTTCTATCAAGTTTGTAGGACCTGATATTGTATCAATGGTTCCTTTTGTTGCAACTCATAAAAATATTTCTTAGATTTAAGTATAGTGTGTGTGGCTCCACTATCCGCTATACATATATCTGCGTCATTTGTTTGCTCTTGTGCTCCAGTGGTATTCATTTTAATCTTGAAAATATAAAGAGAAATAATAATAAGTGTATAACGAAGGCATTAAGAATTATTTTTAATAAGAAGTTTATTTATTAGTTGAAAACGTTACATGAAAAGAAAGACTAATGAAACATAACAAAGATAGTTATAATAAAGGAAATTACATAATTGTTGCATATAATTTTTATGGTTTAGCAACATTTGTTTCAGAGTTCCATGTCATTGGTATAGTCGGCGACATTCAGTTCGACGTTGATATCATTAAAATTATCCACATGGTTCACCTCCTTTTCTTTTCTTTTGAGAGAGGCTTGGTAAAGTTCACATAAATGTGAAGGTGTACGACAAGCCTTTGACTAATGGTTTGTACTTCCACATCTGAAACAAGAAGTGTCATTGTTTTCGGACCTACCAGCTTCATTCCTTTTGTTATACTGGTTGGAATTGGTATTTTGTGAAGTGTGGTAATTGGGGGTTCTTTGATTTCGACCACGACCACGTCCACGACCATGGGAATTACCTCAGAAATTATTATTTCCTTTGAAGGAATGGTTGCGACCCTTACCTTTACCAAAATGGTCACGGCCACGGCCTCGTCCCCATTTTCTTCCAGAGTCTTTAGTATCATCATTAATAACAACATTTGCTTCTGGAATGGCTAATGATCCAGTGGGACGAGCTTGATGATTCTTCATTAGTAGCTCATTGTTTTTCTTTGCTACTAGGAGAAATGAATTTAGATCAGAATATCTTTGAAACCTTTGCAACCGATATTGTTGTTGCAAGTTGATATTTGATGCATGAAATGTGGAGAAAGTTTTCTCCAACATATCTTCCTCCGTAACAGTTTGCCCACAGAATCGGAGTGTTGAGCATATTCTGAACAAAGCAGAGGTGTATTCATTCACCTTTTTAAAATCTTGGAACCTGAGATTGTTCCATTCATCTCTAGCAGTGGGAAGTATAACTTCCCTCTGATGATCAAATCTGCTTTTTAAATCTTCCCACTAAACGTATGGATCCTCACAATTTGAGTATTCAAATTGCAACATCTCATCAATGTGTTTGTGGAGGAAGATATCGGCTTTTTCCTTGTCTTGATCGCTACATTTATTCCCCTCCGTCATCGTTTCCAAAACACCAATTGATTTGAGATGTCTCTTAACATGTGCCGTCCACGGCATATAATTTTCTCCGGTGATATTATGAGCTGGGAATTCAATTTTTGCGATGTTTGTCATTTTGTTGCTAAACATAAATAAGATAAATATTAAAATCTAAATACTCATTAAAAATGAGATAACATACATAGGTACAGCTATAAACAAATAAATGAATACATAAGTACTAAAAAGATGAGGTGGAAGCCCATACATTAAGGTCGGCAACAATATTAATATTATGCCGGCCAATATTAAAACCGAGTGAATCATCTTCGAATTTTTTTCTTGAATAACCTTGAGAAGAAGAGTGTTTGTTACAAAAAAAAATGAGATTGATAATTAGTAATTTATAGTGGTAAATTATAACCGTTTTGCAACAGTTATATTACCGTTTTATAGCCGTTATATAACGGTTATATATATATATATATGTATGTATTTATAATAATTGATGTACAACAGAAATGTTATTTTATAAGATATAAAATTAGGATGCATAATAATAAGAATAAAAATGTTAGTATACATAAATAACGTAAACTCTAAATGAAATGTGAGCGTATGTGTATAAATAAAAGTTAGTTGCGATAAAAGTAAAAGTTAGATGCATAATTAAATGTTAGATTGTTAGTAGTCCCGTAGTTACGACGAAAAAATAAAGTTAGATGCATAATTAAATATTAGATTGTTAGTAGTCCCGTAGTTATGAAATATGTATATTAAAATGTTCTTTTGTACTTAATTTTTTTTCAAAGTAAATTATAAAGTTAATGAAGTGCTTACATTGCTTGTGATGGATATCTTTGGGCTTAAGGTCTTCTTTGATTAGTATATAAGCGACTCGTGCTAATAACGTGATATAATATAACAAGAATTAACACAAGATTAGTTCTAAAACTTTAAGAACTTTAGAAATGTTATAAGAGAAAGAAGAAGAGAATTGTATAACTTATGAAAGTGTATACATGAGGTGCATTTTCTCTTCTACCTTGAGTTAGTATTTATACTACAAAAAGATTAACTATTTGGTAGACAAGGTTAACTATTTGGTAGATAAGATTAACTATTTAGTAGACAAAACTATCCCTAAGTTTGACAAAGAGTTCATCCACTTGCTTGGTAAATCTAGAGGTAAATCTTGATCTTCATGGTAAATCTTTAATAATATTCATAACACTATTATCATTATATATATGTAAAAAATCTTAAAGCGAATACAATTATAAAATATTTAAGTAATACAATAATGAATTAAATAAAATCAACGCCGATATAAGATTGTAAGGGTAAGATCAAATAAAAAGTTTATTTTGCCTAAGTAGGATGAGAAGTAATCTTAACCATTTATTTTTCAAATCAATGTTTAAGATGAAAGTGTGGGAGAAAGGAGAAGTGTAAGGGTATCTTGGGAAAAATCATATTTATGGACTTTCTCTCTCCACATGCAAAGCACATGCATATTCCACCCCCGTTTTTTAAACGTTCATAACTTTTTTATACGACATTTTTTTCATAAAAATTTCATCGTAAAATCGAGCGTCTTTTTATCTTTAATTTAGTACCATATTGCTATATAAAATATGAAGACTAAAAAACCCCACTAAAATGTGTTATATTTCTATGTTGCATAATATTTTTTTTGTGCTGGATTGTTGTACTATATTTTTGTGCTAAATTTTGTGCTGAATTTTTTTGTCTTAAATTTTTTTCTCAATTTTTTGTGCTGGATTTTTTTGTACTACATTTTTTGCTGATTTTTTTATGCTATATTTTTTGTACTAGATTTTTTTGTGCTATATTTTTTTTGTACTACATTTTTTGTGCTATATTTTTTTGTACTAGTTTTTTTGTGCTAATTTTTTTGTACTAGATTTTTTTGTGCTAAATTTTTTTGTACTAGATTTTTTTGTTGTATTTTTAAAAAACAAAAGAGGTGTCACATGTCATTTTTACTCCTATTTATAAGGACCAAAATGCCCTTCATTCATACTTATTAGGAGTGCCACATGTCATCATCACAATCATTCTTAGGCTACTTAGGCAAAATCCACTTTTTAGTGGGTATTTCCCCGAAGATTGTAAGTCATATTAAAAATAAACAAATTCTTAAACCTGAACTATTTAAACCTGAACTATTAAAGTGAATGAACTTTTAAAATATTTAACTCAAATAATAATAATAAATTGAATAACATGTAAGCTCCATATTACCACAAGATTAAGTTGTATTAAAAACAAATCTTTCTCTTTAAGTTGTAAGCTCCAATTTAAAAACAATGAATATTACAGATCTTGTTCTTGATGTTGATGAATGTCGTAAAGGTCATGCAAAAACCTAACTAAACTAAGTAGATAGTGTAAGTAGGGTATTGTATCCACGGGGAATATGTGGTTAGTGTTTAGCTAAATTATTTAATTAACTACTACTAATCTAGAATTGGGGTTTTGATTTATTTGAAAGAAACTAAATCAACTAACTAGAAGAAAAGATATCAGATTTATAAAACGTAACTTCCTCCAAACTTCAGGTTCTAGGTTTCACAAAACTCAGTTTACTCAGTTAAATGGTCATCACATAGACATGATGCTGGAAAGTTGGTTAATTTAATATGGTAATCAAAAATAGGTCTTTGTCATCAGATCTTTTATAATTTGATTAACCCTAATTACTAGCGTGAGTCAACCTACTCTATGTCACCCAACAAGTTACTAGGTTTTGTTATCAACCGAACAAGTTGTAAAGCAAGAACACAAAACGCATGCAAATAGTTCAAAGAAATCAACACATCAATGTATTCATATAACTTTGTCAATGTCAAAAATACATCGAAACATGAGTATAAACTGAGAAACGTAAAAACCTAACTGAACCGTCCGCCTGGAGAAAGCCATAGAGAGCCTAGCCGCTCATGATTGTCGTTACCGCTTCGGTTGTCATCCCGAGTGAATAAAACGTGCACGAGTAGCTAGGAGATGAGAGAATGATATTAAAATTCGTTCCTGACTTTCACGTATGTCGGCTGTCGAACCCCCCTCAAAGTCACCAACTTCCTTTTTTAGTCAACTTGCCGTCCAAGATATAGCTTTGGCCCATGATGCACTCTTCAGTCGTTTGGATTATTTATGTGGTCAGCCCAATTATAATCAATCGAATTTGAAGCCCATGCTCACCATTTAATCTTAGTCCACAAAAGCAATTCCAATTTCCCTCCCTGTACATCAAACGAAAACATGTATGTTACTTTGCATTCCAATTTATATTTATTAGACAAAATTGCAGAAAACAACCTTTATGTATACCCCAAATTGCACTTTATACCTTTCACTATGAAATCCGCCAAAACCAACCTTTACGTTCATGTTTTGTTACACATCACAACCTTTACACCAAACCTAGTAAAAAAAGTCAGTTAAATGGCCTCACATGCGATGCACATGAGGGCATTTAAGTCATTTCCCTTTCTAATTTTAATATTCATTTAAACTAATAACCTTAAATGCATAATGTTCATCTTCTTCCCAGATCATCAACTTGTTCACCACCACTGCCACCCATCCCCACCCATCTAAAACAGAACCACACCTAGGTGCCAAAATCTATCTATAGAGACTGTTATTATGCCAAAATACAACACAAAATCTTAGATCAAGATCAAACTGAGTTTTTGTTTGAGTAAATCTAAAATATAATTTACCTTATTCAAGTGTAATTATGAAGTGCTACCAGAAAATCCAAAGGTAAGTGCAAAAATTGGGTATTCAAAATTAATAACACAAAAATGATTCAGATCCATACTTCAATGCAACACAAAATCAATTAATAATCGCAGAACTCAATTTAGTACCAATTCGGTACATGATTCACAGATGAATGTAACCTAAACACGCTAAATTTGATATATTTCACCAGCGAAATTTCTGCAAAAACTTCAATCAATCATTGTACTCAATTCAATCAAGATTTACAGATGAGAAACTAACCTAAAAACTGCTGAACTCGATGAAGTTTCACCGACAAATTCCTGCTAAAACTTCAATTAAACATTGTGCTCAAATCAGCACACGATTCACAGATAAAATTAACCTAAAAACCGCTAAGTTCAATGAAATTTCACCATTGAAATTCCTTCAAAAACTTCAAGATAAAACCGGTTATCAGTTTTCTGTGGCCTCGTTTAACCAACAGCCAAGTCCGATGTCTACTCGTTCGGGGTTCTACTGCTTGAGCTTTTAACTGGGAAGCCTGCGGCGGAGCACCCGCATTTGATGCCAGATGATATGGTGAATTGGGTACGGTCAATGAGGGCCATGAATGGCGAAGAGGACAACTGGCTGATTATGATGGTTGAGGTGGCGTTAGTGTGTAGGCTGAGCTCGCCGGAGCAGAGACCCACCATGTGGGAAGTATTAAAGATGATACAGGAGATCAAGGAAGTTGCTGTAACAGAGGAACTAAATGAGACCTTATTGTGAAGGGGATGTTGAAACTGGGGTTTGTGGTGGGTGGGGGATACCAAAGGGAGGTGGAACTGGTGAGTGGTGGGGTTGGTTGTGGTCGGAAAAATGGTGCTGGGTGCAGGTGGTTATGTGAAGAAGATAAAGAAAAGGGGTGGGGGTGGGGTGCAGTAGGTTTGTTTATAAAGGGATATATTAAAAGACTTAAATAATCACAAACTGTTATTATGCATTTAAGGTTTCATTAGTTTAAATGAATATTAAAATTAGAAAGGGAAATGACTTAAATGCCCTCATGTGCATCGCATGTGAGGCCATTTAACTGACTTTTTTTGACTAGGTTTGGTGTAAAGGTTGTGATGTGTAACAAAACATGAACGTAAAGGTTGGTTTTGGCGGATTTCATAGTGAAAGGTATAAAGTGCAGTTTGGGGTATACATAAAGGTTGTTTTCTGCAATTTTGTCTATTTATTATCAAAACTAATTTAATAAATTTGGTTTAGATTATTATTTATAATGCTTAAACATGGTACAAGATCCAACTCGTTTAAATTACTATAATAGCATCACTTTGATATATTTCTTTCATCACTCAAAAATATAAAAACCGATTAATATAGTATATGTTGGTTCGGTTCTGTTCAAACATGAAAGAAAACATGAAAACATACCTGTAACAACAGATAGTGCAGTGGAGAATCCAGTAATGGAGTTCGACATGCTTGTCATCGTGATCTGGTTCCTCCTTAGGGTGCTGACTGATGATGGGAACTTAGAAATCGAATAGGGGATTCGATTAGGAGAGGATGTCGAATTATTGATGTTATGGCTAATGGGTTGTTTCTAATGTGTGATTGTCTAACCCCTTAACCTCCATATGATTCTCCTTATATAAGCACCCAGGAGGAAACCTAAATTAGTTAATAAGGGTAATATGGTCCATCAACAATTACCAACTAATTATTTAATAGGTTATTATATATTTTGATCTATATTATGTAAATGATTATAATGGCTACTAGATTAAATATTAAACATAATATATTTAATCTTACATTCTCCCACTTAGCCGAGTAATCATTTACTATGAGTATTAGATAAGCCTGATCAGGAGTTAACACTCATTTTAGCCTTAAACAAGTACTATAGCAGAGAAATACAGCCGTTGAATCATTATGCGACTCAGGACCCCCATTAATCATACTATAGCCTTAATTTAAAACCTAATCGTCATGATCAAAATACGCGTAAGCCCTTTGTTTGATTTGTAACTTTATTTGTCAATATGCCATTATACCGGTTGAACATATTCTAAGAGACATACAAAATCAAACTGAGGAAATTTCATTAACATAAAACATAAGCTAGTACAATATGCTCAAATGAGGTCTTTACAAAATCCCATATTACGAACATGTTCTTCATAAACCTTAGGAGGGAGACCTTTAGTCATCGGATCCGCAAGCATATCCTTAGTACTAATATACTCGATACAAAGATTATTTTCCTCAACTCGTTCACGTACGAACAGATATTTTGTATCGAGATATAAACCAGCTCCAGTCGAACTGTTACTGTTCGAGAAACTAACGGCAGCTGAATTATCACAGTAAAGCTTCAATGGTCTAGAAATGGAATTAACGATTTTGAGTCCAGTGATCAGATTTCTAAGCAACATTCCATGACAGGTTGCGTTATAAACAGCAATGTATTCTGCCATCATTGTGGAAGTTGTGGTCAACTGTTGTTTATGACTCTTCCATGAGATAGGGCCGCCTGCTAACATAAAGATATAGCCCGAAGTGGATTTCTTGTCATCTTTGCACTTTGCAAAGTCAGAATCAGAATAGCCCACCACTTCTAAATGATCACTTCTTCTATAAGTCAGTTTATAGTCTTTCGTCCCTTGCAGATATCGAAGTACCTTCTTAGCTGCTTTCCAGTGATCTAGGCCAGGATTAGTCTGATAACGGCCTAACATTCCAGCAATATAAGCGATATCTGGGCGAGTACAGACTTGAGCATACATCAAGCTCCCTACTACTGACGCATAAGGTATCTGGCTCATTTGCCCCTTCTCAACCTCTGTTGTCGGGACACTGGAATGAACCGAAAACATCTCCTTTAACTACTGGAGCGACGGAGGGTTTGCACTGTTGCATGTTGTAACGCGTAAGGACACGATCTATGTAGGCCCTCTGGGACAATCCTAAGATCCCTTTGTGTCTATCTCGGTGAATTTCGATGCCAATGACGTAAGAAGCCTCTCCGAGATCCTTCATGTCGAAGTTATGCGAAAGTAACCGCTTCGACTCATGCAACATGTCTAAACTATTACTTGCCAATAGAATATCATCTACGTAAAGGACAAGTATAGTAAAGTTGCTCCCACTCATCTTGAGGTAGGTGCATTGATCCACTTGATTCTTCATAAAACCTTGTTTCTTCATGACTTCATCAAACTTGAGGTACCACTGACGTGATGCTTGTTTTAATCCGTAAATGGATTTCTTCAACTTACAGACTAGATGCTCCTCACCTTCAGGTTTAAAGCCTTCAGGTTGTTTCATGTAAACATCTTCGTCCAAATCTCCGTTAAGGAAAGCGGTTTTAACGTCCATCTGATGCAGCTCTAAATCGAAATGAGCTACTAGGGCCATGACGATCCTTAATGAATCTTTACGAGAGACAGGTGAAAACGTCTCTTGATAATCAATTCCCTCTTTCTGAGTGTAGCCCTTTGCAACCAATCTCGCTTTGTAGCGTTCAACGTTACCATTCGGATCCAGTTTTGTTTTGAATACCCATTTACATCCTACGGGTTTGGCTCCGTTGGGTAATTCTACCAAATCCCAAACGTCATTTTTCTTCATGGATTCAAGCTCATCAATCATTGCTTTATTCCATTCAGAAGACTGATCACTGCTAATGGCTTCATTGTAAGAGATAGGATCATTGAGCTTTCCAGGATCCATTTCAGTCAGGTAGGTAACATAATCATCCCAATTAGTAGGCCTTCTTTGCCTAGATGACCTCCTGAGTGGATTATCGGGTTCAACATTGTCTTGGTTTTGAGCGTTTGATGTGCCTTCATCATGAGGTATAATGGGTTCAGATTGTAGAGGTAAATTTGGAGTTGGTGCAGTAGCTTCTGGTACAGTAGTTGCATTGGGTACAAGAGGAGTAATCGGAGTAATGGTAAGCGACGAGTCTCTCCCCCCCGCGTCTTGTACTTCTTGCAATTCTTCGTAAGGGTTGGTGCTGCTCCCACTGACCTTGAAATCCTCCAGGAACGCGGCACGCTTGGTTTCAACAATACGGGTGACATGGGAAGGACAATAGAAACGATAACCCTTAGAGTTCTCAGGATACCCGATAAAGAAACAGGTAACTGTCTTAGGGTCAAGTTTCCTTAGGAAAGGATTGTAAAGTTTTGCTTCAGCAATGCAGCCCCATACTTTCATATATTTAAGACTCGGTTTCCTTCCTGTCCAAAGTTCATAAGGAGTTTTAGGGACAGACTTAGAAGGAACTCTATTGAGTATATGAACAGCTGCTTTTAACGCTTCAGTCCAGAGGAATAATGGTAAATTAGTGTTGGCTAACATACTACGCACCATGTTCATAAGGGTACGGTTTCTTCTTTCAGGGACACCGTTTTGCTGAGGTGTACCAGGCATGGTGTATTGGTTCACAATCCCCTGGCCCTTACAAAACTCATAAAATGGACCAGGAGCTTGACCCACATCAGTATGTCTTCCATAATATTCACCGCCTCTATCTGATCTCACAACTTTAATCTGACGATCTAATTGCTTTTCAACTTCAGCCTTATAATCTTTAAAAGTTGTTAGAGATTCAGATTTCTCCTTAATAAGATACAAGTACATGTAACGAGAATAATCATCAATAAAAGTGATAAATGAAGTATGTCCTGTTATGCCAGCGATTTGGTAGGGACCACTAATGTCAGTGTGAATGAGTTCTAATAAATTAGAGCTCCTAGTGGCACCTTTCTTATTCGCTAATGTCATTTTACCTTTAAGACATTTGACACATGTTCCAAAATCAGAGAAATCGAGAGGAGGTAAGACTTCATCCTTTACGAGACGATTTAATCGTTCTTTTGAAATGTGGCCTAAACGCTGATGCCACAACATGGATGAAGTTTCTAAGT
This sequence comes from Helianthus tuberosus, assembly GCA_030545235.1. Taxonomy (NCBI): domain Eukaryota; kingdom Viridiplantae; phylum Streptophyta; class Magnoliopsida; order Asterales; family Asteraceae; genus Helianthus; species Helianthus tuberosus. The sequence goes on along the minus strand of CM060410.1, from coordinate 145,942,399 downwards.
CTCGTTTCTCTTCCATCTTTGTGAGTGATTCATTAATGTTATATGACAACAAAGATTTGGAAAAGTTATCTTCTAGTTCTAATCTATAGAGACCACCATCCAGAACACCAGTACCATAAAGAACAGAATCATAAAGGATAGAGAGTTTGCGATGACCATGGGAAACAATAAAACCGTCCATGTCTAACTTTGGTCCTGATACAAGGTTCCGAGTTACCTCAGGAACATATAAGGTATCATAAAGTTTAATACATAAACCAGTTTTCATAACTAATTGTAATGTTCCAATGGCCTTCACTTCTAATTCTCGATCATCCCCAACCTTAATCGTTCTTTGGTTTCTTTCCAGCTTCCGGATTGAAAGGAATCCCTGAGTTGAATTGGTAACATGAACCATAGAACCAGAATCAAACCACCAAGAATTAGCAGGAACACTTAAATTATAGGACTCAAGTATCATAAAATAATCGTTACCTTTCTTAGCCAGCCACTCCTTGAAGTCAGGGCATTCCTTCTGCATGTGTCCTGTCTTTTTACAGAACTTGCAGTGGATACTGCCTAAGGAGTTCTTAGAGCTGGAAGGTGCACTTGTATTAGGATTAGGATTAGGTCTTTGGTCTTTTGAAGCATCCTTCCTCTGATAATTGTTCTTCCTCTTCTTAGAGTTGGAGGTAGTGAAGTTGGCAACATCAGTATGGCGATCCATCCTCATACGCTCTTCCTCCTGTACGCACATAGCGACCAGTTCACTCATCGTCCATTTGTCCTTCTGAGTGTTGTAATTGATCTTGAATGCTTCAAAGGACGAAGGAAGCAAAGTAATGATGAAATGAACAAGGAAAACATCACTGATTTCCATTTCCAGCCCCTTCAGCTTATTGGCCATGTCATTCATCATCATGATGTGCTCGCGAATGCCGCTCCTCCCATCATACTTAGTTGTCACCAGCTTGAGAATAAGAGTACTAGCGTGTGCTTTAGACGTCCCCTTGAACTGAGCCTCCACATGTTCCAAGTAGGTTTTAGCATCTTCAGAATCAGGAATAGCTCCCCTAATAGCATTGCTTATGGACTGCTTCATAAACATGAGAGACATGCGGTTACACCTAGTCCACTTATCATGAGTTAACTGGTCAGCAGCAATACTTTGAGTGGTAAGGTCCGCTGGCTTATTCTCTCTGAGAGCATAATCAAAATCCAGCAGCCCAAGAGTAAGCATAAGAGCATCCTTCCATGCAGCAAAGTTATCACCAGTCAATGGTGGAATCCCGCAATTTGGCGCTGATAGTGGAAATAAGATGAGCAAGTTATGATACTAAGAAAGAAGTCCTAATATGATCTAAGGGCACGTTAAACTAAGGCAGGCATAAATAATGACCATTTTACATTATGAAGCTGTGATATTGTCTATTACTAACATCAAAATAATAGACTTAGCTAAAAAATTCTACTTAAACGAAGACAAAACAGCTTTGGCCAGAAGTGTAATCATTTAAGCATATGTGCAAAGTGGTTGTAACAAATCAGCTTTGGCCAGAAATTGAGACAATCACTTTAGTTATGCACTTGCTGAGTATGCCATCTATGAATGAATTAAATCAGCTTTGGCCAGAAATTAAGACATTCATGCTTATGATGCACACACAACATAGCTTTCGTAATACTTGAATGATAAGTAGATGTATCAAGTCAGCTTTGGCCAGAAATGATACATCAAAAGCTCATTCAAATTAAGCTATTCTGGTTTTGTAAAAAATTATCTGATTCTGATTAATTAACTAAGTAAATTACAAAACCATTTATTTAGTTCACATTAAACACCCATGATTTCGGATGATTCATGTCTTGGATTCATCCGAAATGACTAATTTCGAATCCATTTCGGACAGTCCGCAATGGCTGATTTCGAATCCTTTCGGATGTGTCCAAAAACGCGTAAGTCGAATCATTTCGGATGCATTTCGGATGATTTCGAATGATGCTTAGTCCGAAATTGATCCGAAATGGTGATGCTTATCCGAAATGATCCGTAATGGTGATGATTTGTCCGAAATCAATAACTTATGATGAACTCTAAATCAGAAAATTCAAACATCCATCCGAAATGCATCAGTAATGATCCGAAATCATCCGTAATGATCAGAGATGATCCGTAATGATGAAGCTCCAGATCCGAAATCATCCGTAATGACCAGTGATGATCCGTGATGATGAAACTTAGATCCGAAATCGTCCGTAATGATCAGTGATGATCCGTAATGATGAAACTCCACATACGAAATGATCCGTAATGATGAAACTTAGATCCATGATCATCCGAAATCATCCATAATGAGGATTTCGGATGGCAAAAACGTAATCTGATATGAAATTTTCGATTCTGTTTTCCAGATTTTCAGATATAAAACAGAACCGACTAATCAACATATGCTCTGATACCACATGTTGGTTCGGTTCTGTTCAAATATGAAAGAAAACATGAAAACATACCTGTAACAGCAGATAGTGCAGTGGAGAATCCAGTAATGGAGTTCGACATGCTTGTCATCGTGATCTGGTTCCTCCTTAGGGTGCTGACTGATGATGGGAACTTAGAAATTGAATAGGGGATTCGATTAGGAGAGGAGGTCGAATTATTGATGTTATGGCTAATGGGTTGTTTCTAATGTGTGATTGTCTAACCCCTTAACCTCCATATGATTCTCCTTATATAAGCACCCAGAAGGAAACCTAAATTAGTTAATAAGGGTAATATGGTCCATCAACAATTACTAACTAATTATTTAATAGGTTATTATATATTTTGATCTATATTATGTAAATGATTATAATGGCTACTAGATTAAATATTAAGCATAATATATTTAATCTTACAGTATATTCTAAACCAATATCAATGCATTTTAACTATAATTAATATGGACTAGAATGTACCTTAAATGCAATGATCAAAATCCCCACACTTATCTTTTTTCATACCGAAAAAATTCTTTGCAATGGAATCACATTCAGAAATATTGGCATTCAAACCACACGTTAACTAAGATTGCAGGTATAAGATCCGCCTAAACCCAACCGCCAGCTTCCGAGCCCTTATTCACGATTCATTAAATTCAAGTATTTATAGTTATCCATGGATCTCACACTCAAAAGACTAAAATGTCACCTAATCCCGTTTCAAGCTTATGAGATTAAAAGATTTTAAATCTACCGTCTTGTATAAAAAACTCTTATGCTATTCCGATTAAATTTAGGATGGATAGAAGGATGATATTGTGAGCTTTACATGCTTTTGTATACGATCAGTTTAGCGGACATACACCACACGAGTCACCATCCCCATGGTTAATGCCATAAACTTCACATATTTTTTTATAACACCGCCTAGAGGGTATGTACTGCATGAGTCGCTATCCTCGCGGCAATACCATAGGCTTTGTTTTTCTCTTTTTTTAACATATAGCTCAAATGGATTGATGGAATGTTTTTTTTTCGGGCGCCACACTGTTTCGGATTTGTTTTCACAAAAAGAAATAGGTGTGCCAATTTAATCGGAAAAACTTATAAGCTTTTTATTTATAACGTACCTCTTATACTTTCCACAGTTTCAGCTTTGCCATAACTCCTAAGGCGAGAACCCACAAGATTCCTAATTTAAGGTATATTATATCGATCCTAAGAAACCTTTCAGCTGGTTGTGCTTACACACATATCCTAAGTTAGACGCGTGACCGACCGTTTATTATCTCATATATATAATAATCAAATGCCAACGATCCAATTATACCTATCATTTTCCATTTATTGCAAAAACTTTCTCGAGACATTTTCTATTTTTCAATTTTTTTTATTTTTGAATTTTTTATTACAATTTTTTTACGACACGACTAAGACACACTAGACACTAGTCTCCCCTCCCCACGCTTATTTCCTTCATTGTCCTCAATGGAGCGAGAAACTATTGACACACACTACAAATATAAATAAATACACAGAGATAAATGGAACAGACTCCCCTGATTTGACACGGTAGAATCCTCATAAGTCATGTTCCACAGCAACCGTATAGCATTTCATTCGCGGCTGCTTCAACACGAGATGCTTGTCTTTATATGATTCGAATCACTTTGTCCAAATGGAGATTGAGTATGGACAAAAACGATCAAAACCTGCAAAATTAAGACTCACAAACTCCCAAACAGGTTAAACGGGTCAGTAAACGAAGATAAACGAGCGAAAACTGGTTCGACGAGCAACCAAACCTCCTCAGACTTCCCCACACTTGTCCGGTTCATACACAAAAAACACAAAAACAAAAACAAATAAAAACAAAACCTGGGTTGCCACCCAAGAAGTGCTAAGTTTTAGATCTTCAGCTAGATCATACCTATCAAATCATGGTGGGCGTGTAGGGTGTTTGCAATCTTTCATTTTCATCAACCTATTCATCCATAACTTCGAAACACCATCCAGGTTGTTCAACAACCAGCAGCTATTCAACTCACACTTTTCTTCTTCTCCATCCATCTTCTGTAATTTCTTTCCTTTCTTTCTCCTTCTCCTCATCGGTTTCTTCTTCTTTTTCTTAACCTCTACCAATCTGTCAATCATAAAACATTCTTTTTCTTCCACAAGACTCTTCTTTTTAGAAGGTCCACACTTGTTAGCAACAGGTTTGGTTGATGTTGGTGCATATGTCTGTCGACTTCGTCTTGTATCGAGTCGTGTGTCTAGATTGAATAGAATGGAGCTCGGTAGGCTAGATAATAGAGTTTTAGAGTTGTTGGACCAGTTCACACGAACTGGCAGATCCAGTTCGTACGAAGTGCCACTTCGCACGAAGTGGTAATGTCTGTTTCATGCGAACTGGTCATGTCTATAAATAGCTGAGCTTGTCATTTCATTTGCAACATTGCTGATTCCGGAGCAGAGGTGCTGCCGAAGTGTCAAGTGGTCTGTAAAGCTTTCAAATCAATATACAAGACAATTAAAGTGAATCCTAGTGTAAATCAAGTTGTAATCAAGTCCGAATCATTGAATTCCGCCTTTGGTTTGGATTAGAACTCTTCTGATCGACTTGTTTAGGTCGAATCTCGATCCTACAAGTGGTATCAGAGCTCAGGAGGAAGAGTTCTTACCATTTCAGCTTGTTTTCACCATTAATTTTGATTTCTACTCATTCTTCTACACATTTCATCAAATTAACTGAGATTTCACGGTTAAAATGACTTGTTTTTCTCATATAACACGTAAAACATAGTTTTAAACAATCCTTGAAGAAATCGGAACTTAATTCGAACTAAAACTTGATAAAATCATGAATTTTTGGTCCGAAATCGCGTGAAAAGCCCCAGTTCGTGTGAGTTTTAGTCAGGTCATTTGGAAGTGACCCCAGTTCGCTTGACAGTTCATCAATTCGCACGAAGTGACCCCCAATTCGCTTGACAATATCATCACTTCGCACGAAATGGTTATTTAGAGAATCAGGTCGCACCAAGATCACATCACTTTGCACGAAGTGGTCATTTAGAGAACCAGGTCACTTGAAAAGTAGGTCAGTTCGTTTAGAAACCATCAGTTCGCACGGATTGGTGTGATCAGGTCGTTTAAAGTGTGAATTTTAGTCAGTTCGCACCAAATCAGTTGGTTTGAAACATTAGATCAGGTCATTTGGAGATAGTCCAGTTCGTTTAGAATTGTGTTCAGATCGTTTGAAACTTTAACCAGTTCGTTTGAAAAGAGTGAATTTTGGAAACTTTTTACAGAAACATGGATAACGAATTTTACAACGCGTTTGCTACTGCTCCAGCTGCTCCAGTTACAGTTGCCGAAACTGTTGAAATTGAAAATGAAACGGGAACTTTTCAAAAACCTCCAAAGCTTATGTACATTGAGGATTTTAAAGTAATGCAAAATCGTTTTGAAAACTGGGTGCAAGGAAATAAGTTTGATGCATGGGTTTCGATAAAGAAAGAATATGTTAGACCGAAAGATAATCTTGATAATGAAAAACCTTTAAGTGAATTTACAGCAAATGAAAAATTAAGATACACCAGTGAAAAGATGATGATTAGTTTTCTCCAACAAGCAGTGAAAGAAGATATTTTCGTTTTGCTTCAACATGAGGGAACTGCTAGATCAATTTGGTTAGCATTGATTCAAAAGTTTAAGGGAAGTGCTGACATGATAAAAAATAAACGTGCATTACTAAAGAAATCATTTGATATGTTTACAACTTTTGAAAATGAGACGACTAGGAAGATTATTGAGAGATATTGTCATCTAGTCCAGGAGATGAAAAGATTGGACATCAAGAAAGAAGATGATGAATGGGTTGATAAGTTAGCCGATGCGCTACCACAGAATAAATGGGGAACATATCTATTGATTTTAAAACATAGCCGAAAATCTGAAGATATAAATTTGTGTAAGTTCATTCAGAAGCTTGAAGAACATGAATTGGATGTTCAGAAAACTGCTATCATGAAGAATCCGAGTGCTCAACAAGATGTTAGTCTATACTATAGAGGAAACAAATTTGAGACTACTCCGAGTCCGAAGATTCAGACTGCTTTCAGTGCTGATGGTACTTCTGGAACAAATGTTAGCACTACAACTCAGAGTGGTGGATATTCGTCATCTTATTTAAGTTTTGACCAAAATTTCTCAACACCAAGTTCTCAACAACAGAGTTCAACAAAATTGCAATGCAATGTGACATTAAACATTCAAAATGGTCAAAATTTCTCTCAAGATATTGCAAAGCAACACATGGCATCTCTTGTTACTGTGTTAGAGTCTTATGCAAGCTTGGTTGCTGGACGAATCGGCAATCCGATGCTTACCAAAGAAAATTATGACCAGATTGATTCTGAGGAACTTGAGTTGATGGACATCAAGTGGTGTTCAATGTTGCAGAAATCGGATTAGGCGGCCGATTAATCGGCGCCTAGTCGGTAATCAGAGGTCTACCGCCCGGATTTTGCCAAGTCGGTCAACTTAGGCGGTAAAAGTCAAAATCGGTCAAAAATCGGCTGAAATCGGTTGAAATCGGACTAGTCGGTCAAAAAAAAAGTCAAAATTGAATCATATTAGGTCAAAATCGGACCAAATCTGTCAAAAGGAATGAGTTCTTACCTCGATTCGAACCTTAATCGGACCTGCATCTGTATCCATCATTCAAAATCGAACCCCACTGATGAACGATGGTCAAAATTCGAACCTTAATCGGACCTGCACCTTAATCGTACCTGCATTTGGTCAAAATCGGACCAAATCTGTTTAGATGAAGCGAATTTGGGGATTAGGGTTTGTGTTTCTACTGATGAACGATGAAGAATGGGGAAAGAGCGGCCGTATGAAACGTGGGTAAGAGTTTAGGTTTTATTATGTTTGGGTTTTTAACATTTAACACCCCTCTATCTTTAATTAATTTACATATGGTTCCCAAAGTTGTATATTTATATATAAAATTCATTTGATGAACTCTATATTTATATAAATTTTTAAAATTATACATAAAAAGTTCATTCCGATTAATCCCGATTAATCCCTATTAATCCCGATTAATCCCTAGGCGGTACCTCACCGCCCGACTAGCGACTAGCGCCTTCTACAACATTGGTGGTGTTTAGCTAGTGTTTTGAGAAGAGCAGAAAAATTCAAACAAATCACTGGCAGAGATGATCTTCATGAGGCTGCTACATCTCAGCTAGGTTTTGACAAATCAAATGTTACTTGTTTTCGTTGCCCAGAAAAAGGGCATTTTAAACGAGAGTGTACAAACAGAGAAGTAATCGGAAGACAAGATCCGTTTGGAAACAACGATTATCATCGAAAAGCAATTTATCATTAGGTTGCTCAACAACCATATCAACAACAACCTTCAAGCTCAAATACTATTAAAATTGAAGATGGAAAGAAGAGAGCTTGTTATGGTTGGATAGACCAAGATGATGAAAGGCTTCCAGAAGGTTTCAGTTGGGATAAGTATGATCCTAACAGAACTCGGGAAAAAAACAACATTTGTTGCTCGAATCTATGAAGACTCAACCTCAGGAGAAGAATCAGTCAAATCTAAAAAGAACAGACCGAGAAGAATACCGATTTTTAAAGAATTAGGAAGTGATGCAGACACTGATGATGAAGCAGAGTATATTAATAAAGCTAGAAGACAATTGGATTCTTATAGTTTTAATTTGTTTTTTGCAGATAAAATCGAGATGTTGAAAGAGAAAAGGGCTGCTAGACTGAAGAGGGAAATGGAAGCAAGAAGGGTTGCTGAAGAACAGACTAAAGTTCAGATGGAAGCTGAAAAGGCAAAAGCTGAAAAAAAAACCCGACAGAGAGGGTCGAGATTGATGAGAGTGAAGTGATGATAGAAGTTGAGACAGAACCGAATGTGATTGAGAAGGTGATGGAAAAAATAGTCGAAGTTGAAAAAATTGTTGAAGTGGAGAAAATAGTTGAAAAAATTGTCGAAGTTGAAAAAATAATTGAAGTCGAGAAAATAGTTGAAAAAATCGTCGAAGTTGAAAAATTAATTGAAGTCGAGAAAATAGTTGAAGTTGAAAAGATTGTAGAGGTTGAAAAATCTTGTCTGAAATGTTTGGAATCATGCAAACATTGTGAAGAGAAAGATAAGAAGTATATTGAGCTAGACAAGATGAAAGAAAAATTGGTGTTTGATATTAAGTACGTGAAAGAATCTTATGATGTGCTGAACAGAACAGTTAACCAATTGGAAAAGACAAACTTAGAAGTAGAAGATGCTTTGACAATGATAAATGCAACAATGATGTCTAAGCAAAAGGCTATCAATCACTATATTGATGAGTGTGCAAAGCTGAAGAGTTATTCAAGTTCTGATTATTTGATTGATAGAATTTATCCAACTGTTGCAGGTTTTGAAGCTTTTTAGGATAAGAAGTCGGAAGATACAGATACTGGTAAGAAACAAAGTGCAAATTATAAAAAGTGTCCGCCTCCGATCTGGGAAGGTTATTCTCCCAGAAAGTCTATTTCGGATGAAGCCAAAAAGGCAGTTAATATAAAGTTAAAGTCTGAAACAACTGATGAGTTACCAAACAACATTGACGTTACATTCACATCGTCTGACATTGATCATGAGTCTGAGTTATTAAAGAAAGTGGTCGATCAGGTGTTGGATAAGGATGAGGAGTCAGAGTCAAAGTCTGAATCTGAGAGTTCAAGTTCATCAATTGACAGTTTGAAGTCACCGGTCAAAAGGGGTTACAATAAAGATTTTCTAATGTCACAAAATAATTTGAATGACGAAACATTCAAAGTAGCATATACTTTGAATGATTCTGACAAATTATATTCTGATGAAGAATTTCCAATAAGAAGTGTTCAAATTGAAAAGATTAAAAAGGTTTTCAAATTAACAGAAATTAATATTTCTGAAATAAAAGATGTAAATCTTACTGAAAAACCTAAAAAATACACTTCAAGAGTTTCAACAAATATTGAACAAGAAAAAGGGTTACAGTTCTGGTTCGGGTTATCAAAAGAAACCAAACCATAATAGTAATTTCAAAAAGAAGGGTTTAGGTTTTATTCCACCTGAAAATTATAAAAATGAGAAAACTTATAAACCAAAAACTAAATTTTTTCAGGAACAAGTTCAGAAGAGGAGAAGAAGAAATCATTCTGGAGACAGTCAAACAAAGAGTTTCTCGCTAAAAGGAAAAAGAATATGTTAAAGGAATCTGAGCGAAGAGTTGAAAGAAGAACCTGTTTCAAATGCCAAGAGGTTGGACATATTGCTTGGAGTTGCCCAAAGCCAACCAATACAAAACAGGGAGTTTCTTCTAACTCTAAATTGAAAGAGAAATGTGTTGATGAAAAGAAACAACCAACAAAGAAATTTGTGAAGTTTGAAAATTCGACTTTCGAAGTTGGTGAAAGTTCGAAACATTTTTATAAAAGAATAGCAAATCTAAACAAACAAAAATGGGTTGTTAAAAAATTCAGATGATAGTTCTGGTGATGAATCTGGCTTGTCAAAGTCAGAGGAGCCACCGGTTGAACTAAAAAGAGAAAATTCAGTTCCGCCAATGGATGATGTCAACTTTCCACCATTGCGGGCTGAAAATTTAAAATTAAAAGTTGGAAAAGTGGAAATTTCGAATCAATTCTATTCTGAAAAGAAAGAATTTGATGTCGAAAAGGCTTTTAATGACAAAGTGAAACATATTTTTGGAAGAATGGTTGATGGGAAGGAAAAAGGGGTAAAATATTTTTATGAATAAAAAAGGAGAACCTACCCACCGAGTGAAGATAACAAAGGAACGCCCAAAGCTGGTCAGGCTTGGGTGTCAATATTCCATACTTAAAAATCCTGACTTGCCGGAGCTCCCAAATTGGTAATCGTGGAGCAGGAATCGTCATCTTTCTTGAAAAATGTTTTTTGTGTAAAACCTACAAGTGCTTAATCAAGGTCATTAAGTTGAACTTGATTTAACTTTCATTCAAGTGGTTAAAGGAAAAGGAAAAGTGAACTTACAAGTGTTAAATTTTTACAAGTGGTTGAAAAACAAAGTGAGGATTGAATCCCCAATCTTACAAGTGGTGTGAAATCAACAAAACTTATTTTCCGGAAAAACCATTTTGATTAAAACAAACTTAAGTGTTTTGAAATCATAATGGGAAAATAGTTTGTTGTCAGGGGAAGTTCTGATTGTTTAAGCCAAGTGGATGGCGAATTGAAGCAATTCAAATCAGTTTGTCACTTTATTTGTACATTTTATTTTCAAATTTTCCTTGAAAATCAAAATTTGAAACACAATTTGGATTTTAGGGGGAGTAAAAATTTTAGAAATTTCCAAAATTTGAAAAAGCCAAAAACATGATAAAATCTAAAATCCAAAAACTTTGAAAAATTCAAAAATGAGTTTTGTTGTGAAAAACAGGAAATGATAGTACATCAGTGGATTATCACAGCATGCTAAAGAATTGGAAAGTCAAAAGTGATAAATGATCTCACTGAGGATATGCCAGTAGGTTTTTACTCATTTAGTAGATTGTTTTCGAGATATAAACCTAAATATCAATACTTACTTATTTCGTGGGGAACATCTCTCGGATATATAAGTAACCCCTGAAATCTTGTTTGAAGGGCTTTCTATTTCTAACATACTAGGTCTTTGTACGTGGTGATATCTGGGATATTATACCGGGACTTCTAATTTTGCGGAAGCAATAGCCTAGTCCTCGTATATATTCTGCCCAGCTTTAATCATAAAGCCCACCCTCAGCATAAAAAATGATGAAACATTGAAAAATGCTAATCATGTGCTGTTGAAGAAAAGATCCCCAAACGGGACACACCTAAAAGTCGAGCCATCATCTCTTTGTCTGAACGAAAGTTCTAACCTGAGCTCTCATGGCCTTGCATCACCCGTTTACAGATATCATTAGTGTACATTCACCTGTAAGACTGAATATAGAAGTCTGGATACGGGAGTATATTCTGAGGTGGTACACGCGAATAAGTTAACTGCTTAAAACACTAATTCTCGTATCTCGAAACAATTGAATTTTGTGTGAAAATTTAAGTGGATCAGTATACTGACAATCTAAGTGAATCGTTTAGAACTTAAAATGTTTAAAGCTTAACGGTGTTAGTGATTTGTCTCAAAAACTGATATGATCCTCTTACACAAACTCACAAAACATATTTTCTGTAAATATTTCTTTACTACATTTCATTAAAAACAAATTCCAAAAAGATTTTCAGTGTGTTTTAGCATAAAATTTTGAAAATTCAAAAAGATTTTATTTCATCATTTTCGACAACTGATGTTGGAAAGCTAATTTTCAAAATTCCGAGTGCTAAACATGATGAACAACAGTGGGTTAGGAGAGTGTGTTTGAAGATAAAAATGATGTTTTGAGAATGATTCTACTGGTTGACTAATCAAGGTCAATAATTTGAACTTGATATATCTATTGTTGATGAATGATATTTACCAGTGGTTTATAAATTTGAATGTTTCGATTACAAGTGGTTAATCAGAGATTCAAATTGTTATATATATAAACACTTACTTTTGGGTAGAAATATGTGCAGATCCCCGAGTCTAAACCTGAGTAGAGTTTGAGCCAGGTTTTGATTCAAGAACGAGAGCTATGTCAGACTGCGATCCCGGAACAACTTAAGGGGGAGTCTGTTAGCAAAGGGGAGTTTGAAGATTGTTAGATCAAAATCCAAGGGGGAATTTAGCTGCGGATGCTGATAGAAGAAGAGAAAAGATTGAAGGATGCTTACAGTGTTAGACACTTTGGAGAGAGCAAGAAGACTGATCAAGAATGAAGACTCGTCATACTGAAGACTCGACACCGAAGACTTCGTCAACATCCAAGGGGGAGTCTGTTGGTGCATATGTCTATCGACTTCGTCTTGTATCGAGTCGTGTGTCTAGATTGAATAGAATGGAGCTCGGTAGGCTAGATAATTGAGTTTTAGAGTTGTTGGACCAGTTCACACGAACTGGCAGATCCAGTTCGTACGAAGTGCCACTTCGCACGAAGTGGTAATGTCTATTTTATGCGAACTGGTCATGTCTATAAATAGCTGAGCTTGTCATTTCATTTGTAACATTGCTAATTCCGGAGTAGAAGTGCTGCCGAAGTGTCAAGTGGTCTGTAAAGCTTTGAAATCAATATACAAGACAATTAAAGTGAATCCTAGTGTAAATCAAGCTGTAATCAAGTCCGAATCATTGAATTCCGCCTTTGGTTTGGATTAGAACTCTTCTGATCGACTTGTTTAGGTCGAATCTCGATCCTACAGTTGAGTTTGAAAATACTTTTAAAATTGATTTTTGATCCCCAAACCTAAACCTGACCGTTCCCTCAACACAATGAATGACAACATGAGCAGTAGCTAGGAACGGTCTACCCAATATAACAGTTGGTTGGTTATTTTTAACACAATCAAGTACCAAGAAATCTACAGGATAATAAAATTCACCAACTTTCACAATCACATCCTTTACAATCCCCCGAGGACACGTAGGAGTTTAATCAGCCATCACCACTATGGTTTCAACTTTTTGCAATGGCCCAAAATCATACTGATCATATAAACTCCCCGTTAATATACTCACGCAGGCTCCAAGATCCAACAAAGCCCTATCCAATTTAAAATCACCTATTTGTATCGAAATAATAGGTGCTCCTGGATCTTGGAGTTTTGGGGGAAGGGTACCCATCAAAACGGTGTTCACATGAACGGTATCAAGTTGTTTAGGCAACTTGTGACGTCGTTTTCGGGTACTCAACTCTTCAAAAAATTTAACGTGATCAGGACTTTCTTTAATTTGTTCAAGCAATGGTTTATTTATTTGTTTTTACCTTTTCAAAACTTTCCCAATTTTCACCCTTAGATGATTTCCGTTTACTTAAATTTTTGGGTGCAAGTAAGGCCATAGGGAATGGAACCTTTACATTTCCATTATCACTATCAGAAAACATTTTATTTGAACCATGTTTAGACTTTATAAAACTTCCAATTTCCTGATCACATTCACTCTCATCCTCAGACTCAGTAACATCCTCTACCATACCCTCAACATGTTGTGGTGACTGAGTTTCAACAGTAGAAATTTTAGAAAGAGAAGGAGTACATACCTCATCTATGTGGACACTCGTGTGAGAATAATTGTGAGCTGGATTTTTCTGACAATTACTAAGAAGCTTATCTTGATTTCTTCTGATGATAGCCACTTCTTCAACTAATTGTCCAACCTGTTGTGACAATGCCTTAACTACCCTATCTCTGACCTCGTTGTCTTTCTGAATATCCTTTAATAATTCCATGATCGTGTCAAATTTTTCATTGATCGGGTTATCATCCGACTCATGCTAACCCGCTTGCTCATTCTCTTGAGTCTGCCAGTTGCTTTCATAGTTATCTTAATCTCTTGAGTCTGCACTTCCTTCACATCAACCGCCAACTGAGCAGCTTGCTTGTCTAACGCTTGATATGCCTTAGCTCGTAACTCTAGATCATTCTTCATTTGTTTCAGCATTTCCATTATCTCATCATTCGGACCTTCAGCTGGACCACTCGATCTTCCATAACTATTCTGTTGAGCATTATTAAACCTTTGCTGACTCAAATTGACCCGATTTTGACCTCTTTGAATAAACTATTGCGGTGGAGGCACAAAATCATTATATTCTTCACATCCAAATTGGTCATAATACCCGTTCACTTCATCTATATCATATCTAGCATATCGGTTTTGAGTCGGTGATTGTCTGTTTTGAAAGTTCATTTGCTGATGCATTGGCCGGTTATGTTGTGAGAATTCAGCATCCTCAAATTCATTAAACCCGGGCTGATAAGCTCGATCCATGATTCAAAGACCTGCACAAGCACAAACAAAATACCCGAGCGTAATATCGAACTAACAAAAATAATAAGAAAAAAAAAATATTTTTGGGTTTTTTAGAATTTTTTATGAGAAAGCAAGAACAACTAACTAGCTAATTAACTAACACTAAGCGCACTAATTCCCCAGCAGCAACGGTGCCATTTTGATGACTGTCGTAAGGGTCATGCAAAAACCTAATTAGACTAAGTAGATAGCGTAAGTAGGGTATCGTATCCAAGGGGAATATGTGGTTAGTGTTTAGCTAAATTATTTAATTAACTACTACTAATCTAGAATTGGGGTTTTGATTTATTTGAAAGAAACTAAATAAACTAACTAGAAGAAAAGATATCAGATTTATAAAACATAAATTCCTCCAAACTTCAAGTTCTAGGTTTCACAAAACTCAGTTTACTCAGTTAAATGGCCATCACATAGACATGATGCTGGAAAGTTAGTTAATTTAATATGGTAATAAAAAATAGGTCTTTGTCATCAGATCTTTTATAATTTGATTAACCCTATTTACTAGCGTGAGTCAACCTACTCTATGTCACCCAACAAGTTACTAGGTTTTGTTATCAACCGAACAAGTTGTAAAGCAAGAACTCAAAACGCATGCAAATAGTTCAAAGAAATCAACACATCAATGTATTCATACAACTTTGTCAAGGTCAAAAATACATTCAAACATGAGTATAAACTGAGAAACGTAAAAACCTAACTGAACCGTCCGCCTAGAGAAAGCCACAGAGAGCCTAGCCGCTCATGATTGTCGTTACCGCTTCGGTTGTCATCCCGAGTGAATAAGACGTGCACGAGTAGCTTGGAGATGAGAGAATGATATTAAAATTCGTTCCTGACTTTCACGTATGTCGGCTGTCGAAACCCCCCCCCCCCCCCCCCCCCATCCTCAAAGTCACCAACTTCCTTTTTTAGTCAACTTGCCGTCCAAGATATAGCTTTGGCCCATGATGCACTCTTCAACCCTTTGGATTATTTATGTGGTCAGCCCAATTATAATCAATCTAATTTGAAGCCCATGCTCACCATTTAATCTTAGTCCACAAAAGCAATTCCAATTTCCCTCCCTGTACATCAAACGAAAACATGTATGTTACTTTGCATTTCAATTTATATTTATTATCTAAACTAGTTTAATAAATATGGTTTAGATTATTATTTATAATGCTTAAACATGGTACAAGATCCAACTCGTTTAAATTACTATAATAGCATCACTTTGATATATTTCTTTCATCACTCAAAAATATAAAAACCTATTAATATAGTATATTCTAAACCAATATCAATGCATTTTAACTATAATTAATATGGACTAGAATGTACCTAAAATGCAATGATCAGTCCTGTGTGTGTGGGGGGGGGGGGGGGGGGTAAAAGTAGAACATTGATGAGGAAGGGAGGAAGAAACATGGTAAAATTACAAAACTAACCTTAATTGATTAGATTTAACAAAACTTTTAACTTGGTTAGTGTTAAAGAACGAAAGATGTAATGAGTTTTCTGAATAAAGGATTGTGACTATAATTATTGAACTTAAAGGTTATCCATTGCAATATGATACAAATAGGGCTGCAAACGAACCGAACAAACACGAACAAGAACTTGTTCATGTTTGTTTGTTAAGAAATATATGTGTTCGCGAACCGTTCACGAACACTTATCGAACGAGATTTTATATTCGTGTTCGTTTGTTAAGGAAATGAACTTGTTCGTGTTCGTTTGTGTTTGTTTGTTAATTTTAGACAACGAACAAAAACAAACCTTGACGAACACAAATGAGCACAAACTAATGTTCATAAACACAAATGGAAACAAACGAACACAAACAACAGTTCATGAACAAAATATACAATACACCGACACTTATTAGATATTTAATTTGTCGGAATTTTGAAGTATTTAAATAAATATAAAAACTAAAAACACTAATGAACTATCAAACACAAACGAATACGTTACAGAACGTTCACGAACATAAACGAACGAACACGACCTCTGTTCATGTTTGTTCATTTAACTAAACGAACGAAATTACTTGTTCGTGTTCGTTTGTTTAATAAATGAACGAACACAAACGAACTTCCCACCGAACGGTTCACGAACTGTTCGCCGAACGTTTGGTTCGTTTGCAGCCCTAGATACAAACTTAAAGGACGAAAAGTGTAATTTACCCTTTAAACAATTAAACTCTGCCCCGATTATATTTATATTTTATAGGGAGGCAATATAAAAAGAATGGGTTGATTCGTCAAATATAAATTGTATATGGGTTAACTAGGTTATTACCCGGGATTGCTTCCCGGGCTTGGGAAACTTAGTTATATTAATTATTATTTGTTATTAATACGACCTCATTACATCAAACATCTCATTGGATTCAACAACAATGTCTTCACATCATCGGATTAGATCATGAACCCATATTAGAGGTCAAACAAAAACACAACGGGACCACATGAATAACATCATTTCCACTTTTACTTCAATGCACTTACGTGATCGGGTGATTTGAGATTTTGTAAAAATGTTTGTTCTTGTACTTCTTTACAAAATTATATAGAATTCAAGAAAACGAAACAATGACTTAAAGAACTACAATCTAACACCCAATCTAATCGGGCAAACAGATGTTGACCAAAAGTCAAACAGTGGTTGAACAAAAGTCAAACAGATGTTTAACCAGATCCACTGTCTTCTTATATTTTAGCACTGTCTTCCTCTTCAAAACACTGTTCAACCTAACATGGGTTTCCACCAACTGTTGACCAATAGTGAAACAGATGTTCAAACCACTGTTTGAGTTATTCAAACGTCTGTTGAATACTAAATGAGATGTTGACCAAAAGTCAAACAAATGTTGACCAAAAGTCAAACAGATGTTGACCAAAAGTCAAACAGATGTTTACCAAAAGTCAAGCAGATGTTGACCAAAAGTCAAACGAATTGACACGTACATGATTTCTTATACATATTTAACATGTCTCATTTGATCAATTTCAGTTTTAGTTTGGAAATTGTGGACATACCGGTGTCTCAAAATTCACCAACATCAATACCGGTTTTAAAACTAAGATTAACGGCTGCAAGTTTCTGACTTTATAAAACGGTTATTACAAAATTCAGCATTGGCTGCCCGCATTGTTTCCGTTAGACATAGACCCAATAATTTACATCTACATATATTGATTTAGAACCACAACTTCAAAACTAAACCAACAAAGTCTACCATTAGTTTCTGTCACACCCCGATATTTCCACGTATTACCTGTGGGCCCGGTAGGGGAGTATCGTGACGTAGTTGATATCATCATGGTCAAACAACACAATATTTAAATGCACAGCGGAAGCAAATGAAAGATAAAATATATTACAATCCGATTCAAAGTAATATCAAATATTACAACGGAATGTAAGATGGATCCACAGGAGGATCTTTAACAGAAAGATAATATCGTTCAACAGACTTTAACATCTAAAGCTTGCGAGACTTGATTATTGATGCCTGGAGTAGCCAGCCTATTACGTATAGTACCTGCATTTAGCCTTTTTGGAAAATACGTCAGTTTACACTAGTAAATACAATTAACTGACTCATTTTGAAAATGGTTTAAGAAAATTAATTTGGATGCACGTGGCAAAAAATATCTTTTATAATTTGATTAAAATGCACAGAGGCAAAATTAATCTTTTATAGTTTGATTAAAATGCACAGAGGCAAAATTAATCTTTTATACTTGGGACAATTATTTAAATATATAAACTTGTAAAAGAATTACATGTTCCTTATGCGTTCAGTAGCCCGGATCATGCCGGGTTAAAGATCAATAGACACACCACATTAATTATATGAGACACCGACGGGCGTACGCCTATGCCCCGTGCTGAGGTCGTGGCCATTTCGTAAAATGATGCCAGGGATATCCGGGACATGGTCATTAACCCCCCAAAGGCTTTAAGCAAACAAAACAATTTAAACGGGTCATCTCGATAATACTTAACTACCAATCGGTTAAGGTCGAATGCCCGACCAAGCGGTATTTTATATACCGTACCCCAAGCCCGTATAAGGAAAAATAAGTTAAAAGTATTTACCTGAGCTAAATATAAATTGAATCCCAGCCGTATATCAAATCAGCAAGTACAGATAGCTTTTACTGGGCTCCTAATCTGGAACGAAGGTTTTTAATAACCTATTAGATTCCTAACGGGTCTTTAATTAAGCTTAAGCTTAGACCGGTTAGTTTCAAAGATACGGTTCGTACGCATGATTAAGCGAAGACCGGATAGAATGTGATTTAGAACCGACAAGTTTGAAGACTTGCTTAATATGGGTATTTCATACACATTCTGGATTTTGAGATAAAACCGATAAGGTTTGACCCGTTTCGGCTAATTTATGTAAACTAGTTACATAAACCGAACCGAACGCGTAATAAGTGTAACGGGTGTTCATAAGAGCCATATACAAGTTTCCTAAGTTAATATGCTTCAAATATGTTGTGACATCAGTAAGATGTCTTTTATTATGCCCGAAACGAGTTTAAACACAAACTATGCCCCGTAGGGGTAGTTTGGTCATTTACAAGTTTATAAAAGAGTTCAAGTATTAACCTGAGTTACAGGTCTGATATAATCAGCAAAAATACTTAATTTATTAAGTTATAACAGTAGGGTAAAGTATATATGTGAAATTTATTAATTATAACCAAACTATGCTTCGTAGGGGCATTTTGGTAATTTCACATAAGCCGAAAGGCTCAAAATGAGTTAAACAACTTTTGCTTACTGTTAAAATATTATAATTTACCTCAAATATCAGTAGGTATCAACCCTCGTATGTTTAAAATAGTTTTAGTACATACTATGCGTTAAAAACGCTTAATAAGGCGATTAGAAGCCATTTCCGGGTTCGATACATAAGGCTGATATTTTTATTATTCCAGAAGGCTTAAAATAATTTATTTATCATTTAAAATCAGTATCAAAAGGTTTGGAGTCAATTAGATATGTAAAACTCATTTTATAGCCCTTAAGGGCAAAACCGACAATTACCGGATTAAGCCTATGACTATAAGTTATGCTCAGCCTAAAATTAATTAAAAATCTTCAAAAATCCCAAAATAATATATCATATCAGTGGGTAAAGAGTTTGATATCAAAAAGTAGGTTTAAATAGGCTAAACGCTAATTATGTTGTTTAATCGCTAATAAGCTTTTTAATTACGCTAATGAGCATAACTCTCAACCTACACCTCCAACTGATGTCAAATTTTGGGTGCAAGTTTATATATCAGTAATTAAAGTTTCTACTCTTTTACATTTTCAAAAATCACGTTTTAAGGTGAAAATGGCATAATGGTCAACATATGAGCAATTAACGGAATCATGCATATTAATTGGTTAACTAATGAACCAAGGTGTATAATCTCAGAGGGTTATACTAGCATGTAACCTGGTCCAAATAAAGCTCTAAGGTATTTCTAAAACATACCAAAACGGGTCAGAACTGAAGTCAAAGCAAAAGTCAAAGCTTTGCGACTTTCGGTTCCGAACCGGGTCTAAACATAAAATTGTCGGGTTGAACATGTTTAGACATGTTCTTACACTAATTACCAAGTTATATTAATGATCAAACAGGTTGTATAGGTTCTACATTGCTAATTATGCATAATTTAGAAAAATAAGCATCCTGTTGACTTTTTAATAACAAGTTTGACCCGACATTTGACCTAGTTAGAGTGGAAATCAGAGGGTGCCCTTTTAAGGATTTATTGCCCACATAATTACCAACTTATAACTACTTTCAATTCGGCAAATCACTGGACCAACAGTGATTAATCGTTAAGTCAACCGTTAATTACGACGGTTTGACTTTTAAGCTAGAACCAAGCAAAACTTAACTAAGGAAGGTTAAGCAAACTTACAAGAGTCCTATGAACGACCAGAGATGATTTGGAATTGCACTTGAGCTCCAGAAATGATCAGGAATGCAAATGGGAATGAATGATCAATGTTGCCAACATGTGGGACTTTATATAGTGATTCAAACCCACTAGATTGTTGACATGCAAGTCTACAACTGACCACAACTCATACACAAGTGTCCCTAGTGTCTAGGAGTCATTTAGGGGTCGTCCAAATATGAGGAAAATCGTTTAAAGGTCAGTTATTGCGTTTAAACAGCACACAGGCGAATCTGTTGGAGCTGGGCACTCCTTGCGCACCGTAAGGATTGTGCTTGCGGTGCGCAAGCCTATGATCAGAAGCCAAAACTTTTGTTCTTTCAAATTTTGAAAGGGCAACTGATGTGTAACGATTTTGGCCATGTTTTATCACTATGGGGCCTCATGTTTTGGGTCTTGAACAGTTATATCCCCTACCACTTTGATATGTTTTCTTGAATCCTTTGAAAGTGCCGAAAATGAAGGTTTATCCTAGAAGTTCCATAGGATCCTATCTTGCACTATTGAATTCAATTATTGCCATCAATTTGCTGGATTGAAGGTATATTAGATGTTCATAATATATAATTCGGTCTTGGGATTTATAAATGAGGTCGTTCAGAGGTGAAAATTAACATGACAACACTTTTAAATCCTGCCAAACATCTTTATTAAATCCGGGTTTATAACGCTTTTTGTCTTACATGACACGTGTCGTTATTTCATTGAACACGAATTTTTGAGGTGTTACAGTTTCTAAAAGCGAACAACTACAACCCAAAAATTTGGTTCCATCTATTCTTCTGCATTTTCCTTCTTCAATCCCATGAACATTCATCCAAACAAAAAAAGTTTTTTACCTTTCACGAAGTTAAGTGTAAATGCTTGACCTGGAACCATGCCTTTATCAGTCACAAACTTTCTCATTCCTTGCACATAATATCTTGGTTGACCTCGAGATGAACCTATAGCAACTTGAACATCCCAAACAGCACCTGCCGCGTCCACAATCTTCAAACCGATCTTATGATTCAGTCCGAGATCTTCAGCCTGTCTTTTAAAAAGTCGCTGTAACAAACAACGAACAATTCAATAAACAAAGAATTAACACATCTTTAAAATATGATTGAAGTATTATATATTAATAAACTCATCAGCACAAACTTACAAAATGACCGTCCACATGGAAAGAAATAGGTACGATCTGATTATCTTCATTCACAACAGCCATACCACCTTTATTGACATTAACAATGTCCTGTACAGCTTCACTATCTGAACTCAAGATAATCTCTTCTACCACCTTTTCTTTAACAACAGCACAGACCTTCGGTGGAAGCACTAAATCGCAGGTAGCACAATTGAAAACCATGATATGAAAAGTCTGAAGATCTATCATCTCAAAGACAATCAGATGATCAGCAGTTATTGATAAGTCATTCATTATCTGCTTGCATCCGGTAGTTATGTAAAGTTCATTGTTGAAATCTTCCATCCGTACAGACCAGTTCTGCTTTCCAGATCCTTTAATAACAACCGGATATGAAGGAATAGTGTTTAACATCTTGTGATGAAAAAAGAACGATTAACACTCTACAATCCGAAAAAACACATTATATAGTACGTTAGTAAAAATATATCAAAAAATTAAGTAAATAAATAAAAAACAACAATTAAACAACTGTATCTCCAAAATAATTACATGATGAATATTGTTTGAAGTTACATACCATATAATCTTCGTTACCACACATTTTGTAGTAAAAATGATCACAGGGAGCAAGAGAAATGCCTTGATAAAAATATAATATTCTGAAACTTTCCAATGCTTCCTCATAGTGAAATATCAACCATGAATCTGAAGGTATTTTCAAACTGTCTTCCAACTGATACCAACCATTATAGAAATAATATCTGCTATTGCTTAGAGGATAGATCTTGACTTGAAAAACATTTCCAGTTGTGGTCCAAATGTTTGTATTTCCAATTGGATAATTAAATTGTTGAATCCATTTTTCATACTGTTTTGGCAAATTCTAAGCATAAATAAATAAAACACTTTTATTGCTAGATATCATACAAAAAAAAAATAAAAAAATAAGTGTTAAAGTAAGATCGGATAAAATTTCTAACCAAAGATTTCCTTTTACTGTCTTCATGGTAACACAGAAATCCATAAATCATTGTCATGTAAAACTGTAACAGTATCAATCATATAGAATCAAAATCAATAACATTAAGAAACAAATGAATACAATCCATTAAGGTATGCAATACGTCTAAATAAAAGATGATACAACTAATATATATCAAAATAACAATAAACAACATCGAAAATGTGAGAATACATGTAATTTCTTATCATATCGAAATATATATATTTTTTACAGCAAATCATATAATTAAAACTTAAAACCTACTTTTCCAATTAAGTATCACAAATAGACATGCAGGATCATCAGCTGAATAAATTGTATAGAAAGATAGGATAGTGACTTGTCTCTATACCAAACAAAAACTTAAAAACAGTATACCAACTACTAATCAAAATAAGTTCAACTTTTCAAATACACATGAGAATACATCAGTTAAAATTGGAAATTTATATTATACTTCAGAATAACATTGTTACATGAACAACTTTATAAACAACTTTACAAATAAACATGACAATACATCAGTAAAGATTGAAATTTTATATCATACATCAGAATCACATCAACAACTTTATAAATAATTTTACAAATACAAATGAGAATACAACATTAAAAATCGAAATTTTATATCATACATCAGAATAAGATAAATACATGAGCAAAGTAAATCCAATAAAATCAACAATGGATAAGACAAATGGTAGATACACGAAATGCAGATCACTTTTTTTAGAATCATATATGTCTATGATAACATGCATAATAACTACATAGTAATCGAATATAAAAAAAATTAGGACTATCAGAAGTTGTTCGAGTATAAGCCGCAACAATAAACGCAATCATAACCAACAGGGAGATACATGAATACACCATCGTCGATTACAACTTCTTCATTAAAACAACAAGAACCATAATCGGCTATGGAATTCAAAATTAAAAGAATAAACATGAAAAAGTACAAAATAAATCAGATTATTTAACAATACCTTTGTTATTATCCAAGATGATATTGATTAAGATCGGAAGATATCGATAAAGATGACAGAGTTTCTTGGAGAAAGTGTACAAAGAAATGTGGAGAGAGAAAGGAACCGAGATTTTGTGAGGATCTTTAAAAAGTTAGAAGGTTTAAAAATATCCCATGTAACCGGGTCGGATCATCCCATTTAGTTTTTCGTCAACATCTGTTTGACTTTTGGTCAACACCAGTTTGAGTTTTGGTCAACATCTAATTTAGTATTCAACAGAAATTTGAATAACTCAATCAGTGGTTTGAAAATCTGTTTGACTTTTGGTCAACAATTGGATGGAAACCCATGTTAGATTGAACAGTGTTTTGGAACAGATGTTTAAACATCTGTTTAGACTTAAACAGATGTTGGGGCTTAAACAGATGTTTGGCGTTCTATATCAGTTGTTTGGACTTAAACAGATGTTTGACCTTAAACATATGTTTGGCCATAAACAGATGTTTGGCTATAAACAGATGTTTGGCCTTAAACAAATGTTTGACCTTAAACAAATGTTTGCCCATAAACAGATATTTGGCCTTAAACAAAACATCTGCTTAAGGTCAACATCTGTTTCACTATTCGTCAACATCTGTTTGACTTTTGGTCAACATCTGTTAACATAAATTACAAAAAAATTAGCTAATAGACGGCACACATTTAGCATCTTAAATCATCTAGACCCTTAACAATTTAACCATATGATTTAATCGTGTGTCTTATCTTAGATGGGACAACTCAAAAAGAAAATTCACTGGATAATATATTAAACGGGTCAAAAACGCTCAAAGTGTATTTTACTGCATAAATACTGTTACATACAAACACTATCAACATAAACACTGATGCAATATCTGCTGTTGATGCTGAACTACTATTGTTGTTGGGCAGTGGTTCACCTTTGGTTGTTCAGACCTTTGGCTATTTCTTGTAGCTTTGCTGAGTCAGGATTTTCTACCAACATCTGCTTGATGGCCAATTTAAAATATCCGGATTCTTGTTGCGCCTGTTCTTCTTCATCCATTTGTTTTTACCTCTTTGTTTGATAGAAAACAACAGTAGATGGAACAGTCGGTTTAGCAGATCTTTTAGTTGGTACGGTCTGTTTGATTGAAACCTCTGATGCTGGATAATCTGGTTTTTTAGGAATAGAGGGATCTTTCTTTCTTCTTTCTTCCAATTTTTTGTATGTCTCTATCACTTTAATCTCTTTCCACCTTGTGATTTGATTCCTTGAGCCATAATTTGCAGTTATAAGATTTTCCTTCATTCTCTTCAACTTCAAAGCACTTTCAGGTACATTCTTTTTATACTTGGACCAGACTGGTGGGGTTGGTTTTATTGTTAAGTCTTCAAGCATCTTTTATATTCTTGCAATTTCTTGCTTGAGCTCACTTATGGTCCAATCTTTGAATTGATAGTTTTCGGCCCTGTATTTCTTGTTTTGTATGATGAGCTTAATGTAATCATTCCTTAGGCTTTCATCATCTCTTTCTGATAACTGCTGACAAAGATCTTTTGAAAACTGCTCTAATGTTCTGACTTGGCTGAGCAGATATTGCAGATATCTCTGTATTTCTTTATCAGATTTTCCTTTTGTGTCTCTTTTTGAGATATCCTCTGCTTGTTTAGCTTTCAATTGAAGGTATTCATGAACGTTCTTTGGCAAAGGGTACCCTTGAAGAGATGGAAGATTCCTCTTTTCAGGATCATCTTCAGAATAGAAGGATATGATCTCCTCCCTAACTGCTGGAAGATCCAGAGGAAATTTCACACTCAAAGGAACAAAGGCAGTAGTTTGGTCAGGGGTTAGAATTGAAGCAGTTGAAGTAGGTTTTTGTACAGTTGATAAGATTAGAGGTTGTGAAGATATTGGAAGTGGAGAAGCTACAGTGTTATCTTCAAGTATGACATGTGTTATCCTCCTTCTTTTGAGTTTTGGTATGGTTGGAGGTGTTGAACTTGGAGTTGGATTTGTGGATTGAGTGGTGGTTGGTAAAGTGACAACAACATTTGTTGTGACAACTACTGTTGAAACCACTGATGTATCAACAGCTGTTGATATAACAGGTGTCTCAACATCTGTTGGCTTTGTAGTTTGAGGTGAGGAACTTTTGGGGATTTCAGAAGGTGATGTATCAACCACTGATGTATCAACAACTGTTGATATAACAGGTGTCTTAACATGTGTTGGCTTTGTGGTTTGAGGTGAGGAACTTTTGGGGATTTCAGAAGGTGATGTATCAACCATTGATGTATCAACGGCTGTTGATATAACAGGTGTCTCAACATCTGTTGGCTTTGTAGTTTGAGGTGAGGAACTTTTGGGGATTTTAGAAGGTGATGTATCAACCACTGATGTATCAACAGCTGTTGAAGTACCCTGCTCTTCCTTTGCCATCAGAACTTCCTTTTCCTTTTCAAATCTTTTAGAACCCTTTCGTTCCATTTTCTCTTTTCTATTTGCTTTTTGTTCAGCAAAGGCATTGAGAGTCACACCAACCTTCTTTGTACCATCTGGCCTTGGCATTTCTACAACAGGTTTAGCCTTTGGATCAGGTTTTAGATACAAACCATCCTTTCCTTTCTTTCCTTTCTCCCCCTTTTTAGCATCATCAGGGTTTTCTACATACACAATAGTAGGAGGAGAAGTACCAGTGGTTTGAAGTAAATGAGCTTTGATGACTTTAATGTCAGCTTGAGTATCCTTATACCTTGATTCCATCACATTTTTGAACATTTGTAGCTGAATTTCATGTTGTTGATCAGCATATTTTCTTTGTTGATGAAACAGAGGTTGTAGAAGTTGCCATAGCTCACTTGTTGTGGTAACAGATGATGAAGCAGTGGATCGAGACTTTGAGGATTGTAACAACTGTTGTAGCATATTTTTGATGTCTGCCACAGATGTTTCAAGATTGGTAATTCTCTCCGTCAAATACTGATATTTTAAACCATCACCCAATTTAATGGGATCATTTGATTTCCCACCAGCAATGGTTGTATCAGCAGTTGGACCAGGAGAAGTCTCCAATGGTTCATCCACCTATGCCCCTTTTTCTTGGTACTGGGGACTTCTTTCTTCAGCAGTAGTTACCTTAGTAAGCACACCAGTTGTTAGCTTGAGCATACTAGTGGATACCTTGGTTCCCAAGGAAGAAATTGCCTTCAAGGGAGTCTGACTTATGAAACTACTTTCCAGGTGTAAATCAGTGGATTCAACACATGTAGTAGCTGCTCCACTTGAACTACCACCAAGAGATACATGTAACTCTAGGGGTGTAACCTCCTCAACTGTTGATGGGTTAGCAAAGGTAGAGGCATCAGACTCAGTCACTTGTTGGAGTATATTCTCAGGGATGGGTAGTTGAGAAGAACTGATTACTGTCTGATCTATATCCAATGCTTTAAACAGAGGTAAAATGGTGGGTGGTAATGTGGATGTAGGGATAGGAGTTGAAAGAGAAATTGCCCCGGGAGCAGGGCTATAGAACATACTCTCAAGTAAGGGTAATGTACCATAGACAGGTGTCCCTGTGCTTACAACCTGTTCCTTTTGTGAGGAAGCAGGAGGAGTTGAGGCCTGTGGTGGAGATCTTTCCAACTGTTGTGAGGAAGTAGCAATAGTGGATGATGGTGACTTTTGTGTTGTCACAGGAGTTACTTTTGGGATCTCATCTTCCAGATGGTCCTTTTTTGAGTGTTTGGGGGGCTTTTTGGTTTTTTTCTTGATGGTCTTTTTGGTGATTTTTGGTGGGTTGCACAGCAGTGGTTGTGATGCTGTGGTCACCAAGAGCAGTGGGCTCAACAGCAGAAACCTGAGGAGCAGATGTGGACACATCTAAAGTTTGCTCAGGCTCCTCTGTTTGTGTTTTTAAAGCTTTTGACTCTGACAACCTTGTAAAAGTTTCAGCAGACAAACTATTTATTTATTTCACAAGGAGCACCTTGAAGAAGCACTTGTGCACTGTCTTTTGGTACTTTCTGCTGTAAATAGTAGCTTAAAAACCTTGGAAACAACAGGAATTGTTTTTTCTTATCTTTTATATTATTGACATTTTTAACCAAATTATTGAAAATATCTTGGGAGTAATTGAAATCTTATTTAGCCACAATAGCATATCCCAAGTATTGAATTTTCAATGGAATTTCATTGAAAGCTGTTGTTTTGTTTGAAACACACAAGATTAAAGTATGAAATAAAAATTTCATCGGAAGTAGGAATGCTCCTTTTTGCATAGTAGCTTTGGTGCATTGCTCTTCATACCCCCTTTCAATCAAATCTCGTTGATACTCTTCTTTAGGGAAAGAGTTTTTACCTGTGTGATCGTTCATCTCAAAAACCTCAGATATGGTTTGTGGAGTAATAGAAACCAGAATCCCACCTACTGTTGATGCAATAGCCCAAGGCTTGTTGTCTTGAACTTCTAATTTTGCATTTTTCCAGAAATCTCGTAGGGTTTCTTGGTAAATAGGTGCGTTGCAAGTCAACAAAGTTTTGTACTTTGAGGATGAAAGAGCATCGATGATTGAGTAAAATTCTATGTTTTTACTTGTTTTCTCAAGTGTACACAGATAGTTATGAGGGTTTTTGAGAGAAAGAGCCATGGTGGTTCGAAGGAATTTGTGAGAGGAAGAAGAAGATGAAGAGTTTGAAGCAATTTGATGGGAACCCTGTTTGGAATTCGAAATGGCAGTTAAAACCCTATTTGGGGTTTTGATCAGGGTTTTATAAAAGTGAAAAGTGGATGCTGACGTGGCAGCGGTTACAACGCGTGGACGGCTAAGAAATGTCCACGTAACAACCTCTAATGAAAATGGATGACAGTTGTTTAGGGAAACCACTGATGGTCAATATCAGTGGATGTCAACTATAAAAATGTGAGTAGTGGCTGTTTTTTAACTATCAGTGGATAGCCAACAGTGATTGAAACACTGATGTTTGGAGTTAAACATATATTTAACTTTAAACAGATGTTTGCCATAAACAGATGTTTGGCCATAAATAGATGTTTGGCCTTAAACAAATGTTTGACCTTAAACAGATGATTGCCCATAAACAGATGTTTGGTTAAACATATATTTAACTTTAAACAGATGTTTGCCATAAACAGATGTTTGGCCATAAATAGATGTTTGGCCTTAAACAAATGTTTGACCTTAAACAGATGATTGCCCATAAACAGATGTTTGGTCTTAAACCAAACATCTGTTTAAGGTCAACATCTGTTTGACTATTGGTGAACATCAGTTTGACTTTTGAAGAATATCTGTTTCAGTTTTGGTTAACATCTCATTTAGTATTCAACAGAAATTTGAATAACACAATCAGTGGTTTGAACATCTGTTTGACTTTTGGTCAACAGTTGGATGGAAACCCAAGTTAGATTAAACAGTATGAATGAATAAACACTGAAGTATCATAAAACTGTGAATGAATATCGTGAAAAGTTAGATGTGATACAACAGTTGAGAGGAGACCTTTGCATTTTAGGCTTGTTTCTTATTTTGATTAACTGTTGATGATGTTGAGAGTTTTTATTGACACTAACATTTTAGAATATGTTAAGATGCATGTTGAGATTATTAAAATAAACTATTACATAGAAAAATAGAAATTTAATGAAATATTTATAAACTATTACACGCTAGAGTTAACACTTGTTAGGATTTCGTAGACTCTGGCCTTTCTCCATGTGATTTCATGCTCTCTTTTGTTTTTCAGGTCAGTTAGCATGTTGCAGATTTTCTGATCCTGTTTTAGAAGTTGTGTGAGAAACTCTTCTGCATTTTTCTGGAAATCTGATGGAGGAGAGTGGAGGACTTCATCAAGCAATGCTATGCTGTTCCAGGTTTTCTTGTAATTAGTGTCATTGATTATGTCGACTTTACTGTTTAGTTCTTCGTATGTTCTTTTTTCTTTGAGTGACCATATCGAGAATTGGGTTTTAACATCGCTGGTGTCTGACCAGTGGTAGAAGCTGAAGTTTGCCATGTAGATTTTTGTTGGATTTTCTGATGTGGAACAATCTTTCACAAACAGTGATTTATAGGACAATTTGTTGATGTTTTGAATCAAAAGTAACTATCGGTCTTTTATAGAGTTTAAAAACGCGTCTACATGGTAAATGAAGAGGTTAATTGTAATTATGATAATCTGCTTTTGTTCTTTGAACTTCGAAAATTTGTCCCTTGGGTTTCTTGGTATTTAAATTTAAAGTTTTCCCATAAAGGTTGGGGTTTGAAAAGGTTTTTATATTAAAAGACTGCTGTTTTGAAATATACATTAATATGTTTATATTAAATCTACACGTTTTGATTGATTAAGTATATAAACTCATGGCCACTTCACCTGTTTTTCATCACGATTTCCTACGAAGATATCTTACTTTCAGGAAAGTCGAGTAATATAGTTTATTGATATGGCGTCATTCACTTCTGTAAAATCAGATGATTTAAAGCAGCGTTTTGTCAAGCATATACAGGAACAGGTGTATGAAGATAGGGCTACTCTTCAAGAGCTGAAGAGATGTTTTGATGGATTGCAAGTTGGCCTGTTCACGAGAGAGCAGGTTTCCAAAAATCTTATGCGGATGCCTTCAACTTCAGTTCGTGAGCTTTGTGTTGTCAGCAATATAGAGTGCGGTGATAGAGACGTGGAGTTCATGGCGATGCTGAAGGACATACATCGAGAGGTTCAGCAATCGATGGAGTTGAAGCTAACATTTCTTAATTCTTACGGTTATTGTTAGATTTAAAAGTTTAGTTGTTCAGTATGTTATGTAATAATTGGACTTTTAATGTCATGAATAAATGAATAAATTTTAATCTTATGAATCTGTGTTGCGTTTGTAGGAAAAAAAAGAGAGAGAACGTCAATTTTAAATTACCATTTTGCATATTTTGAATTTCAAAAGTTATTGATATTATCAGTAATTATTGATTTGATTTGAAAGCAATTGTCATCATGACTTTTCTAATTTTTATTTTAACTTTAATTAAGAGAAAATAACCGTCAATTTGAAATTCCCATTTTGCATATTTTCAATGTCCAAAGCTCAAGAAATTAGCACTAATTACTGATTTGATATGCAACAAAATGTCATCAACAGTTTTTTTTATTTTTTATTTTAACTTTAATTTTTATCACCAAAACAATATTGGAGGAACTCTTATCTCATTGGAATGTAACGATTAGTTAAAATGGTAATTTCATTGTAATTCTAGTTTTCCTTTGATAATTTCATTCTATAATTAATTAACCACATCAGCAATAAAAATGTGAGCAATGGATGTTTTTTTAGGAAAACCAATGATGGTCAATATCAGTGGATGTCAACAATAAAAATGTGAGCAGTGACTATTTTTTAACAATCAGTGGATAGCCAACAGTGATTGAAACACTGATGTTTGGTCAGTCAGTGGTCAACATGAAGAATGAAGAAACAGAGGTTATCTTTCAGCAGTGGATAACATTTAACAATCGGATGTTTGAACCAAAAAAGTGGTTGTAACAGACTTTTAAGGATTAATGAAAAGATCAAACCATTATTCTATTTATAGTACAGATCAAACCACTATTCTATTTATAGTACAGATCAAACCACTGGTTGTAACAACTTAATAATCATCCAAGTGTACTTCATTTTTATTTAGTAGTATAAAGATCAAACCACTATTCTATTTATAGTACAGATCAAACCACTGGTTGTAACAGCTTAATAATCATCCAAGTGTACTTCATTTTTATTTAGTAGTATAAAGATCAAACCACTATTCTATTTATAGTACAGATCAAACCACTGAGGTGATGTGATAAATACTGTTACATATAAACACCTCAGTAATATGACATCTAACAATCTAACAGAGTATAAAACACTGATGTGATAAATACTGTTACATATAAACACTGTTAACATAAACAAAGGTAGAATATCTGCTGTTGATGCTGAACCACTGTTGTTGTTGGGCAGTGGTTCGTCTTTGGGTTTGTATAGGGTTTGTCTTAAGAGATTAACTCTAGCGAACCACTGCTACACTAAACACTGTTACATAAGAAACATTGATACATAAATACTAAAGTTGAATCTGCTGTAGATGTTGAACCACTACTGCTACTGAGCAGTGGTTTTCCTTTGGTTGATCAGGCTTTAGGTACATAAATGCTTGTCTTTAACAGGGCTTTGTCTTCAACAGTGGATAGGCCTCATCAGTCTTTCAGTCCGTCAGTCTTTATAAGGAGCAGTGGTTAGTTATAACAGTCCTTAGCATGATCAGCTGTTATAACCACTCCATAACCTTTTGAGAGGAAGCAAGTGTCGGTCTATTTAACTGAGTGGAATGATTGCAGTACATCCCTGTTGAAAAACAGAATCGATAAATTTAGGGAAAATGAGGTTGAAAGATGATAAGCCAACAGTGGACGATCTCATTCTACAGCTTCGATAAATTCAGGGGTATTCTCAAATAATGCTTCCTAGATGCTTCCAAAGAAGCAACACTTTGGACATTTGTCGGTCTTCAAACATCTATTATCTATTATATATAATAAATGAAAGTTGATTGCTCCACGTGGCCCAAATAACTTTCATTTATCAATATAAAATAAATGAAAGTTATTTGGGCCACGTGGAGCAATCAACAAATGTCCAAAGTGCTGCTTGTTTGGAAGCATCTAGGAAGCATTATTTGAGAATACACCTGAATTTATCGAACCTGTAGAATGAAATCGTCCACTGTTGGCTTATCATCTTTCAACCTCATTTTCCCTAAAGTTATCGATTCTGTTTTTTAACAGTGATGTAATGCATTATTACCTTATTTAAGATACCTTCAACTGCATCTTCTGGTAAATCAACATTCATTTCACTCAAAAGATACCTTCAACTGCATCTTCAATCATGAACTATTTAAAGAAATGGATGAAATCATCCAAAAATACCCAAAATAAATGTTAGTGCATATGTCTGTCGACTTCGTCTTGTATCGAGTCGTGTGTCTAGATTGGATAGAATGGAGCTCGGTAGGCTAGATAATAGGGTTCTAATGTTGATGGATCAGTTCGCACGAAATGGAAGAGACCATTTCGCACGAAATGCGTCTTGACCATTCCGTACAAAATGCCACCTCTATAAATAGCTGAGCTTTCAAATCATTTGTAACAGTTCTGGATTCTAGAGCCGAAGTGTTGCTGACGTGTCATTTGATATGTAATCGTGTTATATCAATATACAAGACATTTAAAGTGATTCTGTGTGTGAATCAAGCTGATTCAAATTCGATACGTTTGTTTCCGCCTCTCGTATTGATTAGAATTCTTCTGAACGACTCGTTTTGGTCGTGCAAACGATCCTACATGTGGTATCAGAGCTCAGGAGGAAGAGTTCTTACTGATTCAGCTTGATTTCATTAAAATTTTGATTTCTACACCTTCTTCTTCACATCTTTCAAAATTAAACAAGATTTTACGGTTAAAATTGATTGAATTTCACATATAACACGCGTAATACTGTTTTATTCATTGCAAACTTCATTTCGCACGGTTTGGACATTGCAAACTTCATTTCGCACGGATTGGTTAGTTTGAACCTCATTTCGCATGAATTGGACCCATTCCGCTTGAAAGTTGTCATTTCGCTTGAAAGGAACTCCATTTCGCTTGAAAATGTCATTTCGCACCAGAGGGTCATTTCGCACCAGAGGGTCATTTCGCACCAAAAGGTCATTTCACACCAAAAGGTCATTTCACACCAAAGGCCATTTCGTACCAAGTTCATTTCGTTTGAGCCTTGTGATTTTGTGAAACATTTTTACCGAAAGATGGAAGAAGAGTTTTACAATGCTTTTGCTACTGATCCGGTTACTCCAGCTACAGTTGCTGAAACTGTTTATAGTGAGAATGAGACAGGAACTTACCAAAAACCGCCAAAGCTTATGTATATTGAAGATTTTAAAGGATGGCAAAATCATTTTGAAAACCGGGTGCAAGCTTATAAGTTTGATGCATGGTGTGCGTTAGATAAAGATTACGAAAAACCGAAAGATGAACGTGGAAATGAAAAATCTTTCAGTAACTATTCAGCGGATGAGATATTAAAGTACAGTAGTGAAAAAATGATGATTAGCATTCTCCAACAAGCGGTAAAAGAAGATATTTTTGTTTTGCTTCAACATGAGGAAACTGCTAGATCAATTTGGTTGGCATTGCTTAACAAGTTTAAAGGAAGTGCTGATATGATTAAAAATAAATGTGCATTACTAAAGAAATCATTTGATATGTTTACAACTTTTGAAGGTGAAACAACAAAAATGACTATCGATAGATATTGTCATCTTGTTCAGGAAATGAGAAGATTGGAAATCAAGAAAGACGACGATGAATGGGTTGATAATCTAGCCGATGCATTACCGCAGAATAAATGGGGAACATATTTGTTGATTTTGAAACATATGAGAAAATCTGAAAGTATGAATTTGAGTAAGTTCATTCAGAAGATTGAAGAACACGAATTGGATGTTCAGAAAACTGCTATCATGAATAATCCAAATGCTCATCAAGATGTTAGTCTATATTATAGAGGAAGCAAATTTGAGACTACTCAGAGTCCGAAGATTAAGACTGCTTTCAGTGCTGATAGTTCTTCCGGAACAAATGTTAGCACTACAACTCAGAGTGGTGGATTTTCTTCATCTTATTCAAGTTTTGATCCAAAATTTTCAACACCAAGTTCTCGACAACAGAATTCAACAAATCTGCAATGCAATGCAATGTTACATTGAATATACAAAATGGTCAAAATCTCTCTCCAGAAATAGCTAAGCAACACATGGCATCACTTGTTACTATGTTAGAGTCATATGAAAGCTTAGTTGCTGGACGAATTGGAAATCCGATGCTCACCAAAGAGGATTATAACCAGATTGATACTGAAGAACTTGAGTTGATGGACATCAAGTGGTGTTTAGCAACTGCTGTAAGAAGAGCAGAAAAATTTACACAAATCACCGGTAAAGATGATCTTCGTGATGTTGCTACATCTCCGTTAGGGTTTGACAAATCAAAGGTTACTTGTTTTCGTTGCTGAGAAAAGGGACATTCTAAACGAGAATGCACAAACAGAAAAGCAACCGGAAGACAAGATCCGTTTGGAAACAACGATTATCATCGAAAATCAATTTATCATCAGGTTGCTCAACAATCGTCATCATCCCGTGCTACTGAAGATGGAAAGAAGAAAGCTTATCTTGTAAATCAAGATGATGAAAGATTGGCAGAGGGATTTAGCTGGGATAAATACATTCCAGATAAAGAATACTTAGAAAAATCAGCTTTTGTTGCTCAAATCTTGGAAGAAGAGTCAATCAAATCTAAGCCGAAAAGAACACCGATTTTTAAGGAATTAGGATGTGATGCAGACACCGATGACGAAGAAGATTATATCAATAAAGCTAGAAAAGGTCTGGATACTTATAGTTTTAATTTGTTTTTTGCAGATAAGATTGAGATGTTGAATGAGAAGAAGGCTGCTCGAATGAAGAGAGAGTTGGAAGCAAGAAGAATTGCTGAAGAAAAGGCAAAAATGGAAGCTGAAAAAGCAAAAGTTGAAGAAAATTCGACAGAAAAGGTCGAAGATGAAGAGTGTGAGATAAAAGTAGAATTTGATGAAGAACCGATGATTGAGAAGGTGGTGGAGAAAATTGTTGAAGTAGAGAAAATTGTTGAAGTGGAGAAAATAGTTGAAAAAATTATTGAAGTTGAAAAAATCGTGGAGGTTGAAAAGATTGTCGAAGTTGAAAAGATTGTTGAGATCACGAATCCTTGTCTGAAATGTTTGAAACCATGCAAAGATTGTGAGGAGAAAGACAAGAAGTATCGTGAACTAGAAGAGTTGAAAGAAAAATTGTTGTTTGATGTGAAATATGTAAAAGAATCATATGATGTGCTGAACAGAACGGTTGATAATTTGAACAAAACAAACCTAGAAATGGGAGCTGCTTCAACGATGATGAGTTCAACATTAATGACAAAGCAGAAGGTCATCAATGAGTATATTGAAGATTGTGCAAAGCTGAAGCAGGATTTGGAACTCGAAAATATTGAAAATGAGAGAATCAAACGATTGCTGCTGAGTTATACAACTTGTGATTATTTGATTGATAGAGTTGATTATTTGATTGATAGAGTTTATCCTACTGTTGCAGGTCTTGAAGCTTTTCAAGATAAAAAGATGGAAGAGGATACTGGTAAGAACCAAAGTGTCAAGTATAACAAGTGTCTGCCTCCGATCTGAGAAAGTTATTCTCCTAGAAAACCAAAAGAGGAGCAATTAAAAAAGGCAGTCAATATAAAGCTAAAGTTTGAAACCATTGATGAGTTACCAGACAACATTGACGTCACATTCACAGCGTCTGACACTGATCATGAGTCTGAGTTATTAAAGAAAGTGGTCGATCAGGTGTTGGATATGGATGAAGAGTCAAAGTCGGAGTCTAAATCTAAAAGTTCGAGTTCATCAGACAAGAGTCCGAGTTCACCAGTCAAACGGGTTTACAATAAAGAATTTCTGATGTCGAAAAATAATTTGGAAGATGAAACATTTAAAGTAGCATATACTTTGAATGATTTTGAAAAATTATTTTCTGGTGAAGAATTTCCAATAAGAAGTGTCAAAACTGAAATGATAAACAAGGTTTTCAAATTAACAGAAATTAATATTTCTGAAATAAAAGATGTAAATCTTAATGAAAAACCTAAAAAGTACACTTGAAGAGTTCAACAAAGATTGAACAAGAAAAAAGGTTACAGTTCTGGTTCTGGTTTTCAAAAGAAACCAAACCATAATGGTAATTTCAAAAAGAAGGGATTGGGTTTTATTCCACCTGAAAATTATAAAAATGAGAAAAATTATAAACCAAAAACTAAATTTGTTTCAGGTACAAGCTTAGAAGAAGAGAAGGAGAAACTGTTCAGGAAACAGCCAAATCAAGAGTTTCTCGCTGAAAAGAAAAAGAATATGTTGAAAAAATCTGCACCAAGAGTTGACAGAAGAACCTGTTTCAAATGTCAAGAAGTTGGACACATTGCTAGGAATTGCCCCAAGTCCACTTATCCAAAACAGGGAGTTTCTTCTAACTCTAAAATGAAGAAAAAATGTGTTGATAAAAAAGAACAACCAAATGAAAATTTTAAAGAGTTAAAAAATTCGACTTTCGAAATTGGTGAAAGTTCGAAACGTTTTTACAAAAGAAGAGTCGATTTAAACAAACAAAAATGGGTTGTTAAATCAGAGAGTAGTTCTGACAATGAATCTGACTCGTCAAAGTCAGAGGAGTCATTTGTTGTGAAAAATGATGAGAATTTCGTTCCAGAAATGAACGAAGAAAACTTTCCGTCATTGACAAGAGAAAACCTGAAATCCAAAGTTGGAAAGATTGAGATTTCAGATCAATTCTTCTCTGGTAAGGAAGCATTTGATGCTGAAAAGGCTTTTAATGGAAATGTGAAATATATTTTTGGAAAAATGGTTAACAGAAAGGTAAAGGGCGCAAAAGAATTTTATGAATCAAAGAGATGGAGTTACCCACCTAGTGAAAAGAACTCGGGAACACCCAAGACTGGTCAGGCTTGGGTGACAACATTTTCTACTTAAAATCCTGACTTGCCGGAGCTCCCAAGTTGGTAATCGTGGAGCATGAATCGGCATCTTTCTTGAGAAATTCACGAAAGTGATATTTCGACCTACAAGTGGTATTGTGATAAGCATCTACAAGTGGTTAATCAAGGTCATTAAGTTGAACTTGATTTAACTTTCATACAAGTGGTTGAGAAAACAAAGTGATGAAACCCCACAAACTAATTTTCTGGAAAAACCATTTGATTAAAACAAACTTAAGTGTTTTGAAATCATAATGGGAAAATAGTTTGTTGTCAGGGGGAGTTCTGATTGTTTATGCCAAGTGGATGGCGAATAAAAGCAATTCTAATCAGTTTCACTTTACTTGTACAGTTTGTTTTCAAATTTTCCCGTAAAATCAAAAATTGAAACATAGTTTGGATTTTAGGGGGAGTAAAAATTTTAGAAATTTTGAAAATTTGAAAAATCCAAAAACATGATAAAATTTGAAAAAGCCAAAAACATTGAAAAAATGAAAAAGAGTTTTGTTGTGAAAAAGATGAAATGATAGTACATCAGTGGACTATCACAGCACGCTAAAGAAATGGAAAGTTAAATGTGATAAACGGTCTCACTAAAGATGTGACGATAGGCTCAGCTAGACTAGTAGATTTGCGACAACGATACAAACTTAAATGAACAAGCCTAGTTCTAGTGGTAAACGTGGTTGAAAGCATAGTACTTAGTTTTATCCTTCGTGACTGTGTACCTACTCAGTAATCGCTGAATGCTACAAGAGCATAAAAACCGGTCAGTTTGTGAACTTTCACAACTTACTGAAAAAGTCACTGTGGTTGTGCATTTTATTTTCCAAAGATTTCAACTTGTTTTCATTTCTTATTTTGTTTAAACATTGGACTTTCTCTGCGTATCGAAAGATCGACCTGATTGTTAATGTTTAAACATTTCGCATTGTTTTCGCACATATCACAATTGATAAAAGTTTAAAGGCATTACTTGAGTCAGTGTATTGCATGATGAGGGGATATGCTGAGATCGTGGGGTCCATAAGAATTTAGTGCAAAATTAATATATCTTAACGTATCGGTAAGCATTTCGAAAGTTTTTAGATTCAGTTTAAGAGGACAACAATATCGTCAATCTATGTGAATCGTTTAGAACTTAAAATGTTTAAAGCTTAACGGTGCTAGTGATTTGTCTCAAAAACTGATATGATCCTCTTATACAAACTCACAAAAATATTGTTTGTAAATATTTCTTTACTGCATTTCATTAAAAACTAAAATTCCAAAAAGATTTTCGGAGTGTTTTAGCATAAAATTTTGAAAAATACAAAAAGATTTTCGACAACTGATTTTGGAAAGCTGATTTTCAAAATTCCAAGTGTTAAACATGATGAACAACAGGTTTGGGAAAGTTTGTTTGAAGAAAGAAAAAAATATTCCTACATGTGGTCATCAAAAGATTTTAAATGTTAAATCAGTTTGAACAATACCTGCAAGAGGTTTATAAATTTGTCAAATTGTTTAAATTTGTGAAATTTATTTTGAGGTAGAGTCTGTGCAGGTTAGCCAAGCTTCGACCCCTGAAAATGTGCAGATTTGAGCCAGGTTCCTGATCCTGTTGCTACTGAGAGCCAGGAGACGACCTGAACCTGTGGAAATGCTATGACAGATTACGACCCCGGATCAACTTAAGGGGGAGTCTGCTAGCAACGGGGAGTCTGAAGATGCTAGAGCCAGTTTCTGATCCTGAAAGTTTGTTAAAGATAGAGCCAGGATTAAGTTACTGGGAATGAACGAGAAAAAGAGGAGACTGAAGATTGTAAGATCAACATTCAAGGGGAGTTTGAATGGTAAAAAGCCAGGTTGAGATTCTGGAGAAGAGAAAAAAGATTGAAGGATGCTTACATTGTCAGATACTTTGGATAGAGCACAAAGACTGATCAAGACTGAAGACTTGTCATACTAAAGACTTGTACTGAAGACTCGTCGACATCCAAGGTGGAGTCTGTTGGTGCATATGTCTGTCGACTTCGTCTTGTATCGGGCCGTGTGTCTAGATTGGATAGAATGGAGCTCGGTAGGCTAGATAATAGGGTTCTAATGTTGATGGATCAGTTCACACGAAATGGAAGAGACCATTTCGCACGAAATGGACATTGTCCATTTCGCACGAAATGCATCTTGACTATTCCGTATGAAATGCCACCTCTATAAATAGCTGAGCTTTCAAATCATTTGTAACAGTCCCGGATTCCAGAGCCGAAGTGCTGCTGACGTGTCATTTGATATGTAATCGTGTTATATCAATATACAAGACATTTAAAGTGATTCTGTGTGTGAATCAAGCTGATTCAAAGTCCATACGTTTGTTTCCGCCTCTCGTATTGATTAGAATTCTTCTGAACGATTCGTTTTGGTCGTGCAAATGATCCTACAATAAAACTAATTCAACCATCCAACCATACGATACTTGCCGTACTAGAATGGTCATTTTTACCTTATTTCAACAAGGATGAAATCATGAACTATTAGAATGACCATTTTTACCTTATTTCACAAATTTCATAATATGAAAATAAGTAAAACATAAAAAAATGAAACCAAACACCTGATATTTGTCGTTCGAATCTTTGAGTTGGTCCTCATAGTCCTACAACCTTTCGAAGTCGTTGGAGTCGGTCGGTGATGTCAGCAGCCTAATTAACAAACAATAGCAAACAACAATAGCAAGTCACCAAACAATCGACCTCAAAATCATATAGAAGCCCAAAAATAAAACAAACCCTAACCTAAAACTCAAGATGGAAAAATGAAAAAATATATTTATAACTAACCCTAAACCTCAAATCCATTACAGCATAACCATTAGATAAGTGAACATCAAAATTGAACAGCAAACCTGACCAAAAATTAACCAAGAGAACTGCAGGCCGCAGAGCCGACAACCTCCGATCATCTCCGTCATCAAGTTACCAGCGGAACCCTATCCAAAGCACACCCATAAGTAAAGACGCGTGAAGATTGAATGAGTGAACAATGAAAACAAAGATTGACACTTATAGAACGGAAGTTATTGATAATCTAACCTTAATTCGGAGCATTGATCTGAATATCGATCGGAATAGAGCAGAGCAGAGGGAGAGAGAAAGTGGGGAAGCCCTAAATGAGTAAATGAGGGATGAGATAGATAAAAGAGGGGTGTGATACTGTTGGGCGGGAAAAGGGAAAAAAGGTAGCCCTCATCTACCGACACGTGGCCCAAATAACTTTCATTTATTATATATAATAGATTTGGGATACCTCAAATTAGACAACGGGTCAAAACAGGTAGCTATTATAAAGTGAATGAACTTTTAAAATATTTAACTCAAATAAAAATAATAAATTGAATAACATGTAAGCTCCATATTACCACAGGATTAAGTTGTATTAAAAACAAATCTTTCTCTTTAAGTTGTAAACTCAATTTAAAAACAATGAATATTACAGATCTTGTTCTTAATGTTCCTGTGTGTGTGTGGTGTGTGTGTGTGGGGGGGGGGGGGGTAAATGTCACACCTCCAGAATCCACCATGCGGAGTATCACCGCTTGGAGGCGTGACATGACCAGGATCGAGCCACCAATCATATTGAACAACATAACTAAGTAAATCAAACCAACTGCAATACAATTGGTGACCAAAAGGAAGTTAACCAAGTTCAATTTAAACAGCGGAAGCATAAGACGTTAAACCAAAACATAAGTTCGTAGTTCATAAGTTTAAAGACCAAAAACATAAGTTTCATAAGTTCATAAGGTTTATTTATTAAGTGCGGGACATATCAATTCGCATCCCACAACGACCACCTCCTTGTGCAAGCCCCATAGCATCTAGCTACCTGCAAAGCATGTAACAACAAGTCAACAACAAAGTTGAGTGAGTTCACGGTTGGTTGTCCATTTTAGGGTTGTTTCCAAAAGCGTAGTTTAATTTTAATCACCTATCCAGCCGTGGGGGTTACCCCATAGTTCGAAAACATTTATCAGTTAACCATCCCATGTCCACCTTCCCTGGCTATCCAGCCCGGCACTCCGGCCGTGGGGGCTACCCCATTATTTAAACTACCAGACTCGTTTATCATATCGACTACTAACGAAAATTACTTGTGCCCTAGCGTCGGTGTCTATCATCACCGACGTGCCATAGTCTATTAGTACACGCCCGTCCGACTGGCACGGTGTGAGGTTTGTTAAACCTAATAGCGCTATTAACTAATGACCCGCTCGCCATAGCCTCGGCGATTAAGTCAATATAAAGGGAGGGACTTCGCTGATAGAGTTCTAGTCCAGTAAGTCTAATTCCGTCCCAAATGGACGAGGAATTCTTATTCCTGAACACGTCCCAAAGGACGAGGAATCCCTATTCCTGAACCCATTCCCATTCCCACCGGGAATTACCATGCTTTGTAGAAGAGTGTGAACTCACCTCGGTTTGCTCGGTTAGATTAGTTACTCTAATAATAAGGAAATCAAGCACGTCCTAATAAGGTACAGATAACAATCAATTTCTCATGCACAACACGTATGGTTTATCTACCCATTACTTTTATCACATATCACACAATTTAAACGTCAACGCACTTTGTTAAGTTATATATTATTTTACCCTAAAATAATATAACGGCAAGT
Source organism: Helianthus tuberosus (assembly GCA_030545235.1). Classification (NCBI taxonomy): domain Eukaryota; kingdom Viridiplantae; phylum Streptophyta; class Magnoliopsida; order Asterales; family Asteraceae; genus Helianthus; species Helianthus tuberosus. Next base: position 145,900,545 of record CM060410.1, on the reverse strand, counting down.
TAAACAAATATTCACACAAGAGTTTTAGTATACAATATATATTTTAAATATATATTTATCAAAATTTATTTATGAAAGTCAACCTCCGGTACTTGGTGTTTTGTTACAAAAATTATGGCGAAGTTTATATTCGAAAAGCAAGTTATAAAATACACTCGTAACGCTTGTTTTAGAAAAATATTTTCTAAGTGTTGGGATTTTAGAAAATTTCGCCAGAGTTTCCTTTGTAAATGGAGGTGTCCATGCTTACTAGCATATCATTTTCCTTTTCAAAAATTCATTCAAACAATTCTCAATCATCAACCTACAATCTCTATTTACCAATCTTGTCAAAAACAAGCATGAACTATAAACTTATGAACTTGAAAATTTATAAAAATATGTAGTGACTTACTAGCATACTTAGTAAGTCTTGTTACCTTTTAAAATGTGATTAGTTCTTTAAAAACTTTATTTTTAAAGACTTTAAGTGTTTACAACTTCCACTATATTTTCTAAAAATATTTCTTCATGAAAGTTTACACAAGTGTTTCTACACTTGTTTATCCACCAAAAATGTGATTAGTTTTTGTAATGTCCAATATTTAATGAAACTTATATTTTTCACTTGGTTCTTTTGAGAAACCACTCATGGATTTTTAGATCTACAAGATTGTAACCTACTTTGATCTTTATTTTTACAAGAAAACATTTATTTATTCAAGTTCATAGTTTATGTGTGGATGATTCCATCATCCTACACATTTCTAACTTTCTCATCTTGCTAGATCATGTTTTTAATCATGATTTAGCAAGACCATATGATGATCCATTAACTACATAAGTAACAACAACCAACAATCATCACAACACATAAATATCATAATTTCTTCATCTTTTAACCATACTTTTATCGCCAACTAGTTTATGTTCAATACTTCTTCACAAGATTCATTAGAGTTCTTATCATTTTGATCATTAAACATTATTAACCACTTAAACAAGATGTAAAAAGCAAATATCTAAGTTCTTACCACTAGCTCAAGGCTAGGGGGGTTCAAGTGTAGAAATGTGGTGGATAAAAGAAGATGAAAGTGGTCCTTCAACTTCCGAACACACCGAGCTTCGTTGTATGATCTCTAACACCTTTGGATGCTCTTCGAATGGTTGAAATTGATCAAGTGATGGTGGGGGTGGCTCACGGCCGAGATAGAGGGAGAGAGGAAGAGTAAGATGAAGTGTTGTTGTGTGAAAGATAAGAATGATGGTGAACTTATGGATAATTATATAATCTTCCAACATGCTAATGTCCAATAGATCAAATGTCCCTTAAGTACACTACATGCCCATTAAACAAATAAAGGAAATCAAAGTGGGGATCCCACTTTCTAGAACCGGTTTCGGGGAGGGGGGGGGGTTGGTTTAGTTGGGTAGCAATGGTGGTTAACTAATCTAGTTAGAAAATAAGTGGAATAGTTTGTGGTTTATGTGTGCTATGCCATATATTGTGTGTTAGGGTGTTCGGGGACCCTAACTAGCTTAGAAAAATAAAAACAATGCTTCTAGCATTATTTTGGTGTTCCGGGTAATGTCCGGTTGTTCGGTTGGGTGTTGTTCCGTTAATGTGCTTAATTAATCCGTAAGGTGTCTTTTATACTACTTTTAGTGACATTTTTATTTTTCAACACTGAGGAAAAGCATACCGGACTATTTAGTAACTTTTCCGTACACTACTAGTATGTTAACAAGCACATGTTAGTATAACACATAAATCAGAAAGCAGTTAAATGATTCAGCACAGTCATCATGCACTTTAATTATCATTAATAAATTGTACGGATACATGGAATTATGAGGGTTCACATTCTCCCCCTGTTAAGAAAATTCCGTCCCGAAATTTAGCTCATGGTTACTGAGGAAGCTAGTTATGTTGCGTTGGTTTCCTGGGGTGTCACATCATCCCCCCGTTGGTTTGGAATTTCGTCCCGAAATTCTGCAGTAGCTTCAGCCTCAGTAGTGGTTGCACTTTTCTTAAACAGCTGGGGATACTTGAGTTTCATTTGGTTTTCTCGTTCCCAGGTATACTCTGGGCCACGAAGGGAATCCCAACGAACTCGGACGAGAGGTATCCTGGTGCGCTTGAGAATTTTAACATCTCGATCCGTAATCTCTACTGGTTCTTCGACGAATCGCAGCTGGTCGTCGATAGTGAGCTCCTTGAGAGGAACTATGAGGGTCTCGTCTGACAGACATTTCTTCAGATTTGACATGTTGAATACGTTGTGAACTCCGCTGAGTTCTGTAGGTAGATTCAGCCTGCAGGCCACCTTGCCAATCTTCTCAATGATTTCAAAGGGTCCAACGTATCGCGGGTTGAGTTTGCCTCGTTTTCCAAAACGAACTACACCTTTCCAAGGTGAGACTTTGAGTAGCACTCGATCCCCAACCTGGAACTCGAGTGGCTTTCTTCGCTTATCAGCATAGCTTTTCTGACGGTCACGAGCTGCCGCCATTCGTTGTCGTATCTGAGCAATCTTCTCGGTTGTATCTACTACAAGTTCTGGGCCAGTGATTTGACTGTCGCCAACCTCTGCCCAACAAAGAGGTGATTGGCATTTCCGTCCGTACAACACCTCGAATGGAGCGGCCTGGATGCTGGTGTGGTAACTGTTGTTATACGAAAACTCCACTAACGGGAGGTGCTTCTCCCAGCCATTACTAAAGTCGATTACACATGCCCTAAGCATGTCTTCAAGGGTCTGGATGGTGCGTTCAGATTGCCCATTCGTCTGTGGGTGATAAGCGGTGCCCATATCTAAACGTGAGCCAAAAGACTTGTGCATGGCTTGCCACAGTTCCGAAGTAAAACGCGCGTCAAGGTCAGAAATGATGGAGGTTGGCACTATGTGCCTTGATACCACTTCCTTTAGGTAAATGTCTGCTAGAGTAGAAAACTTATCCGTTTCCTTGATAGCCAGAAAATGTGCAGACTTGGTCAGTCGATCCACGATCACCCAAATGGTATCATTTCCACGTTGAGATCTGGGCAGGCCAGTAACGAAATCCATGGAATTTGCTCCCATTTCCATTTAGGTATCTCTGGTTGTTGAAGTGGACCTGATGGTTTCTGGTATTCGACCTTGACCCTAGCACAAGTCAAACATTTACTGACGTAGGTTGCTATGCTGGCTTTCATACCAGGCCACCAGTATATAGTCTTTAGGTCATGGTACATCTTATCCGAACCAGGATGTACTGAATAACGAGACTTATGTGCTTCATCCATCACAAGCTCGCGTAAGCCTCCATAAAATGGAACCCAGATGCGTCCGTTAACATAGTAGGCGCCGTTTTCCTTTTGTTCTAGCCGCTGCCTCGATCCTCGTAAGGACTCAGCCCTGATGTTCTCTGCTTTCAATGCTTCAACCTGAGCATCGCGAATCTGAGCGGGAAGGTTAGATTGGATGGTAAGCTGTAACGCACGTACACGCTTAGGTATAGTATCCTTTCGACTAAGGGCGTCAGCCACAACATTGGCTTTGCCCGGATGATATTTGATTGCACATTCATAATCATTCAAGAGTTCAACCCATCGGCGTTGTCGCATGTTTAATTCCTTTTGCTTGAAGATATGCTCGAGACTCCTGTGATCAGTGTAAATGGTGCACTTGGTACCGTACAGGTAATGTCTCCATATCTTAAGCGCGAAAACAACTACTCCCAATTCCAAGTCGTGCATAGTGTAGTTCCTTTCGTGAACTTTAAGTTGGCGTGATGCATAGGCAATGACCTTGTCACGTTGCATCAACACGCAACCAAGTCCTTGGATGGAAGCCTCGCAATAAACCACAAAATCATCTGTGCCTTCAGGCAATGAGAGGATAGGCGCGCTACAAAGTCTATCTTTTAAGTGCTGAAATGCGGACTCCTGTGCGTCACCCCAACGATAGGTGACACCCTTCTGAGTCAGTGAAGTGAGAGGTTGCGCAATCTTTGAGAAAATCCTTGATAAACCTTCTGTAATATCCTGCCAAACCCAAGAATTGGCGGATTTCTGTTGGTGTACGGGGTGCAGGCCAGTTCTTGATCGAGTCGACCTTGGATGGATCCACATGAATCCCATCCTTTTTTACCACATGGCCTAGAAAGTGGACTTCGCGAAGCCAGAAGTCACATTTCGAAAACTTGGCATACAACTGCTCTTTTCGAAGAAGCTCCAGAATATGCCTCAGATGTTGCTCGTGTTCCTCCTGACTCTTAGAATAGATCAGGATGTCATCGATGAACACTATGATAAACTTATCCAGGTAAGGCTTGCACACTCGGTTCATGAGATCCATGAAGACTGCAGGTGCATTCGTTAATCCGAAAGGCATAACCAGAAACTCGTAATGTCCATAACGAGTTCTGAATGTTGTTTTGGAGACGTCTTCCTCTCGGACTCTCAGCTGATGGTATCCTGATCTCAAATCAATCTTAGAGTAATAGCTCGACCCTTGCAACTGGTCGAATAAGTCATCAATGCGTGGGAGAGGATAACGATTCTTCATGGTCACCTTGTTGAGTTCGCGGTAGTCAATACACATTCTGAAGGTACCGTCTTTCTTCTTTACGAATAACACTGGAGCTCCCCAAGGCGAAGAGCTAGGACGTATGAAACCCTTTTCCAGGAGTTCTTATAGTTGCGTAGACAGTTCTTCGAGTTCTAATGGAGCTAGACGATATGGTGCTCGAGCTACTGGTGTTGCTCTAGGAGCTAGCTCGATTTGAAACTCAACTTGGCGATGAGGCGGAAGACCAGGTAATTCCTCAGGAAATACCTCAGGAAAGTCGCGTACAATAGGTATGTCTTCTATCGTCCTTTCTTCCGCGGATGAATTAGAAACGAGGGCTAGAATAGCGGTGTGGCCCTTTCACAAACACTTCTGGGCCTTAAGGAAAGAGATGATGCCTACAACAGCACCACTCTTGTCGCCACGAATCACGAGGGGTTCTTTACCAGAACGAGGGATACGGACGATCTTCTTCTTGCAAACAATCTCCGCTTGGTGTTGAGATAACCAATCCATCCCAATGACAACGTCAAAACTACCCAGAATGATAGGAATGAGGTCGATAGAAAAGGTCTGATCGGCAAGGACAAGCTTGCAACCCTTAACTACATGTGTAGCCTCTAAACTTTTACCATTTGCTAACTCTACGATGTGCTTGGTGATCAAAAGTGTTGGAGTACGCTTAAGCATCTGACTAACTTTTAAGGACACGTAGCTAGTATCGGCAACCGAATCAAATAGAACAGTAACAAAGAAATCATCCAGAAGAAACTTACCCATCACAACGTTGGGATCGTTCCTTGCATCACCCTGACCAATCACGAACACACGACCCCTTGCCCCATTACCATTGTTGTTCCCCCATTGCCTTTTCCATTCCCTTGATTGTTGTTGTTCTGGTTCTGATTTAGCTGGGGGCAGTCTTTCTTGAAATGGCCCTCAGCACCACATTGAAAGCACCCTTTTTTGTTACCTTGTTGTTGCTGCTGCTGGCGTTGATTTGGTGGGGCTTGTTGTTGCTGCCGGTTCTGATTCGCCGGACGCTGACTCCTGCAATCTCTTGCAATGTGAACAGGCTTGTTGCATCGATGACAGTTGCCTTTACTACATGGCCCGCTGTGGTGCAAGTTACAGCGATTACATTTGGGGTGATTCCCCTTATATCCACCCTGCCCTAGATATCCAGAAGGCTGCTGACTAGGGCTCTTATGGTCCTCGGTCCTTCGTTGCTGAGACTGAGACTGAACGGAGGTAGATCCTTTGCTCGAATTTCCATCCCATTTTCGCTTGTTGTCGCCAGGAGTATCAGTAGTAGCAGCGCTAATACGCTTGGGCAGGCTGTTCTGCTCAACTGCCTGATCGGTGAGGCGATGAGCCAACTTGATGATTTGCTGAATGGTGCCAAGATTAGCTGAGGTTACGTGACTCTGAATCTCTGGTACAAGACCCTTGAGGTACAGCTCAATACGTTTGATGGGGGGGGGGGGGTCTACCATTGTAGGACACAAGATGGCCAGCTCGTTTGACCTCTTTGTGTATGCCTCGATCTCAGACCCCTTCATCTTCAAATTGAAAAATTCCACCTCTAGCTTGTGGATGTCGTCACGACAGCAGTACTCTTCTTTAATCAGTTATTTAAAACCGTTCCATGGGGTGGCATTAGCAACCGCCAGCCCTAGCAGTTGGACCTATGCTTTCCACCAGGTTAACGCAGCACCTTCCAGCGTTCCAGTAGCAAATTTCACCCTACGATCTTCAGGGCATTCACATATCTCAAAAATAGACTCAAGCTTCTCGAACCAGTGAAGAAGACCTACAGCTCCCTCTGTGCCGCTGAAAGTACTAGGTCGGCAGTCCATGAATGTTTTGAATGTGCACACAGGTGGCTGAGCATGTTGACCTGTTGCACGAGAATAAAAGACAAGGTTAAGCACGAGGGTTGGTTTGCGAAGGTAGGATCTAAACGTCCTAAGATGGGTTGCTATGGAAGGTTTTACCTCCTGCAGGAACAGCTGCGAGTGCCTCAGCAACTCATTCATTGATCAAAGCCGTCAGCTGGGCTTGAGTTAGGTTGATATGTCCTCTGCGTCCGTTCATGATCTTTACAACGAAGCAACGTAAGTGAGAAAAGTGTCGCGAAAGTGCGTAAGTGTGGGACGACATGAGAGAGTAAGCACACAAGGTTCAAATAGCAATTATCACGTTAACTAATGCACTGTGTGAACTATCTAACCGACAATATAACATAAATCATACCACCTATTGTGTCGAGTCTTGCACGTGGAGTGAAGCGTCGTTGTGGATCGTTGAGCATTGTACAGGTTATAGTCTGGTTTTTATCAAAAAGCTTTTCCCTTTTTAAAACCAAGTTCACTATAACCAATGGCTCTGATACCAATCTGTCACACCCCCCCCCCATCCACCATGCGGAGTATCACCGCTTGGAGGCGTGATATGACCAGGATCGAGCCACCAATCATGTTGAACAACATAACTAAGTAAATCAAACCAACCGCAATACAATTGGTGACCAAAAGGAAGTTAACCAAGTTCAATTTAAACAGCGGAAGCATAAGGCGTTAAACCAAAACATAAGTTCGTAGTTCATAAGTTTAAAGACCCAAAACATAAGTTTCATAAGTTCATAAGGTTTATTTATTAAGTGCGGGACATATCAGTTCGCATCCCACAACGACCACCTCCTTGTGCAATCCCCATAGCATCTAGCGACCTGCAAAGCATGTAACAACGAGTCAACAACAAAGTTCAGTGAGTTCACGGTTGGTTGTCCATTTTAGGGTTGTTTCCAAAAGCGTAGTTTAATTTTAATCAGCTATCCAGTCGTGGGGGTTAACCCATAGTTCGAAAACGTTTATCAGTTAACCATCCCATGTCCACCTTCCCTGGCTATCCAGCCCGGCACTCCGGCCGTTGGGACTACCCCATTATTTAAACCACCAGACTCGTTTATCATATCGACTACTAACGAAAATTACTTGTGCCCAAGCGTCGGTGTCTATCATCACCGACGTGCCATAGTCCATTAGTACACGCCCGTCCGACTGGCACGGTGTGAGGTTTATTAAACCTAATAGCGCTATTAACTAATGACCCGCTCGCCATAGCCTCGGCGATTAAGTCGATATAAAGGGAGGGACTTCGCTGATTGAGTTCTAGTCCACTAAGTCTAATTCCGTCCCAACAGGACAAGGAATTCTTATTCCTGAACACGTCCCAAAGGACGAGGAATCCCTATTCCTGAACCCATTCCCATTCCCACCGGGAATTACCATGCTTTGTAGAAAAGTGTGAACTCACCTCGGTTTGCTCGGTTAGATTAGTTACTCTAATAATCAGGAAATCAAGCACGTCCTAATAAGGTACAGATAACAATTAATTTCTCATGCACAACACGTATGGTTTATCTACCCATTACTTTTATCACATATCACACAATTTAAACGTCAACGCACTTTGTTAAGTTATATATTATTTTACCCTAAAATAATATAACGGTAAGTTAAACAAATATTCACACAAGAGTTTTAGTATACAATATATATTTTAAATATATATTTATCAAATTTTATTTACGAAAGTCAACCTCCGGTACTTGGTGTTTTGTTACAAAAATTATGGCGTAGTTTATATTCGAAAAGCAAGTTATAAAATACACTCGTAACGCTTGTTTTAGAAAAATATTTTCTAAGTGTTGGGATTTTAGAAAATTTCGCCAGAGTTTCCTTTGTAAATGGAGGTGTCCATGTTTACTAGCATATCATTTTCTTTTTCAAAAATTCATTCAAACAATTCTCAATCATCAACCTACAATCTCTATTTACCAAACTTCTAAAAAACAAGCATGAACTATAAACTTATGAACTTGAAAATTTATAAAAATATGTAGTGACTTACTAGCATACTTAGTAAGTCTTGTTACCTTTTAAAATGTGATTAGTTCTTTAAAAACTTTATTTTTAAAGACTTTAAGTGTTTACAACTTCCACCATATTTTCTAAAAATATTTCTTCATGAAAGTTTCTAGTTACACAAGTGTTTCTACACTTGTTTATCCACAAAAAATGTGATTAGTTTTTGTAAGGTCCAATATTTAATGAAACTTATATTTTTCACTTGGTTCTTTTGAGAAACCACTCATGGATCTTTAGATCTACAAGATTGTAACCTACTTTGATCTTTAGTTTTACAAGAAAACATTTATTTATTCAAGTTCATAGTTTACGTGTGGATAATTCCATCATCCTACACATTTCTAACTTTCTCATCTTGCTAGATCATGTTTTTAATCATGATTTAGCAAGACCATATGATGATCCATCAACTACATAAGTAACAACAACCAACAATCATCACAACACATGAATATCATAATTTCTTTGTTGGGATTGAACCCTACCAGAGGAACAGATAATGTAAAGCCAAAACTAGGTCACAACAGTGGATTCACAATAAGCAGCGGTTTACACTTTGCTCTCCCCTTGAAAGTGATTTATAACAACTGATGGTCTCAATCTGCTGCTCATATTCAACTGTTGCTGTCCTTTCAACTGCTGATGAAAACCCTGAAGTTTCCAACACTGCTGGTCCTATCTACTGATGATAAAGCACTGCCCAGTCAAGGACTGATCAACCTTGAGGAAAGCACTGACATAAAGGGAGAGCAGCTGTTTAGTAAATTGTTGGTTTTATGTATAGTCAGTGGTTAGGTTAGCAGTGTTTGTGTAAGGACAGTAGATACAAGTTGTTAGGCTGTTAGACGTCGTTTTCATGGTGACGTCAGCTGAGATACCTCAGTGGTTTGGTTTGCCTATAAATGTAACAGTGCCCTGTACTGTTACATTTGATTGACTGAGCTAGTTCTTCTCCTCATGTCTAATCCTTTCATCTTGTGTGCAACCAACCTTGGGGCATCAGGCTGAGGGGGAGTTTAGTTTGTAAGCATCTGTAATCTTTTGCTTTGATTTGTAAATATTTTGACTCTATGAGAAGCAATTGTTTATCAAACTATTTTCTCCTTTGATTGTGTTTACAAAGTTTGTTTTCATTTCCGCTGCATCTAACATGTTTTATATTCATTAATCATTCATTTTAAACAAACAAACAAACACTATCATGAGAGCCTCCGATCTTAACAATTGGTATCAGAGCTTGGACAGTCAAATTCGATCTAACAATCAATTTGACATAACAGTTCGGCTCAAAATTCATTGATACTAAGGTTGGTTGTATTTTGTTGAAAAACAGAGTATCGAATAAATCATGTTCAAAGTGGTTATTCAAAAACTTTGTTTATCAACCAAGATGTCATATGACACACAAATTTCATACAACAAGTGATATCATGCACAAGTCACTCATAGTTTTCAGATCTGTAAACATATCTGATAAATTATGGGATTGTTCTATATTCTCAAAATTGATTTCAACTGTTGTTTTGATATTTGTGATGTTTTCATTAAATACTAAAGTATGAACCTCAGATTAACAAAATCTATGTTCATAAAAGCATTGCTGTTTTGTTAACACAAAAAGAGGGAAATTAAAACTTTAGTTATTTAGATCTTATGTGTTGAAAACAGGTTGAGTTCCTAAAAAGGACAAAATCAACTATGTTCAAATACATTAAGAAAACAGGGGTCAACATAGTCCGTATCATATGTAATGTGAGATTGGGTGAAAACTTGTGAAAACCTGACCAAGTCTCTCAAAACATTACTGCAAAATGATTTTGGACTAATATTCACAAAAACTCTGAAGTGTGTTTATCTCAAAACTTTTGAATTCAGAAGAAAAGGGAATAAACTTAAAACACTTAAGAGTCAAAGCTTGGGGTAATAATGGTCAATTAAGCAACTGTTTGTGCTCATTGGTTCAAGAAAAATTCAAGTGACATTAGTGTTCCCAGTGATTGAACTTACAAAAGGACTAGACAAATTTTCAAAATCATCACATAGAAATTAGATCTACAACAGGATCTTCAAAAACTCATGTGTCCATGTGTCCTCATGTTTGCAATCAACTGACACAGAAAATGGTACCAAACAGTGGTCAAAATGTTGTCAAAATATTCTACCACTGCTGTCTAACCACTGACCATTTTTATAAAACTTGAGAATGACATGATTATGTTTTCTATTGAAAATATACCAGATTCTTTTGATACTGTTCTCAGAAAATCCTTTAACCATTTTTTTAAAAAAGGATTTTCTCAAATAACCAGGATATATTATTCATTTTTTTGGAATAATATATTTGGAACTCTTGCTTGTTTTTGTTGGCAATAGTTTCAGCTCCTGTCAGGATGTAATACATTATTTTTGGTGGTATCTGTGTCCTCATAAATGGGTCAAAAGGAAATGGTACATATGTCATGATCATGTCATAATTAGGCTGGCTCCTAAATTTTCATTAAAAATTGATTGCAAACTGTGCTTGAATTACTAGGGTACTCATGTTTTAATTGAATATTAAACGAAAATGAGCTGCCTTAGCAAAAAGTTTTCATCATCTGGGGTATCAAACCACTGTCTTTCAAAATTGACATGTGGCAAAAACCTTGAATGGAAATCTTCAAAACTGTTGCTGAAACACTTGTCCTTCAAGATCTGTATCATTTACCCTAACCACTGTTTTGTTCCAATGTCTGATCTCTAAACACTGTCCACTGCTGAAAGTTAACCACTGATCCCTCATTTTCTTGAAAAGCACTGATGTTCAAAATCAGTGTCTTATCCACTGATATGCTATCCACTGATAGTAAAAAATCATCCACTGCCCATAATTTTTACCGTTGTAACCACTGATGCTTGATACATCAGTGGCTCTTAAAACAACTGTTCTCCATACTTCATCCGTCTCATCAGTGTTTGACACGTGGTCAGTTTTTAGCCCTCAGATCGAAATAACCGCTGCCACATCAGCGATCATATTTTAAATAAAACCCTGCCCTAAACCCCCAAACAGGGTTTTACACTGTCGAATTGAATTCCAAAATTCTCTTCTCATAGCAGTTTCCAACCCTTCTTCTCAAAATCTCCAAAATCCTCCTTCGATTCTTTTTCGAAAAAATGACAAAATCAAAATCAAAACCTAAATCACCATCACCTTCCAAAGAGGTCGCTCAAACGGCCGAAGAACCCATCGAAATACCATTCAAACAATCTCACAACTATCTGGGTTTACTTACAAAACCCAAAGACAACCACACTTTCGATTCCATCATTGATGCAATAACTGGATCAAAGTACAAAACTTTGTTGACAGTAAATGCTCCCATATATCTGCAAACCCAGAGAGAGTTTTGGAAAAAGGCGACGCTTGAAAAACAAGACGATAAAGTCATAGCCATTAACTCCTCGATACAGGGAAAAGCGATCAAAATCACACCACAATCGATATCAGAAGTCTTCATACTCGATGATCAGAACGGTAAAACCTCTTTTCACAAAAACGAGTTAAAAGCTGATTTTCTGAAAAGGGGTTATGCAGAAGAATCAAAGGTAGATACCCTACAAAAGGGTTATTTTCCATCTGCACCCAGGTTTTTATTTCACACACTCTTGATGTGTGCTTCAAAAAAAACATCTTTTAACGAAATACCATTGAAAATTCAAAGCCTGGGTTACGCTATTTTGAATAATAAAGACTATAACTACTCCCAGGAGATTTTCAATGACATGGTGAAAAACGTTGAAAGTAAAGCATTTTTACTTTTTCCAAGATTTTTGAGTTATTATTTTGAACAAAAATTTGAAAAGAAAAATGTAAATTTGCTCAAACAAGGTGTTCATTGTCAAATAAAAAGCTTAACAAAAGAAACATTTTCAAGGATGATGGCACTAATAAAAGCAAAAGCAGGGGTACCTGAGCAGACTTTAGCAGTTACAACTGCTCCTCAGGTATCAGCTGCTGAGCCCACTGCTCCAGGTGATCATAGCAGCACAACCACTGCTTTGAAACCCACACCTGACATAACCAAAAAGACCAAAAGAAAAACATCCAGAAAACCCACCAAACCCAAAACAAAGGCAACTCTGGAAGATGAGATCCCAGAGGAAATGCCTGTGATAACACAAAAGTCACCACAAACCACTGCTGCTACTTCCTCACAGCAGTTGGAAGAAAGATCTCAACCCATGCCTAAAACTCCTCCTGCATCCTCACAAAAGGATCAGGTTGTAATCACAGGGACACCAAATTATGAAGCTCTGAATCCACTCGGATCCATCTTCTTCAGTCCTGATCCCAAGGACATGTCTCTTTCAACTCCCATCCCCTCACCAATCATATTACCACAAACCATGCTACCTTTGTCGCATGCAGCTGATATAGCTCAGACACAAACCAGTTCCTCTCTATCACCTATCACTGAGAGTATACCCCCACAGGTGACTGGGTCTGATGCTACTACTCCTGCTATCCCAGCAACAATTGAGGAGGTTACACCCCCTGAGTTACCAGTAATTCTCGGTGGTAGTTCAAGTGGAGCAGCAACTACAACTGGTGGATCAACAGGTCTCCAGTTGGCCAGTTGTTTCATAAATCAGACTCCCTTGAAGGCAATTTCTTCAATAGCACCAATGTTAACCACTAGTGAGCCTATTTTGACCACTAGTAACATCAAAGGTTTATCAAGTGCTGAAGAAAGAAGTCCCCAGTACCAAGAACAAGGGGCATCAATGGGTGATTTTTGGGACTCTGTTCCTAAGACACACATTGATATAACCACTGCTGGTGGGGATTCAGATGATCCTACTAAAGTAGGTGATGATTCAAGATATCAGGAATTGACGGGCAGAGTGGAAAAACTTGAAAGATCAGTTTCTGAAATAAAAGAGATGGTGCAAGAGATTTTAAAAGCTCAGAAAGCACAATCCAATGCTGTTCCTACTCAAGCACCTGCTCCACAACAAGCACCTGCTGCAAATGAGCTTTGGAATATTTTTCAACCCATGCTTGAAACACAGCAACTTATGGCTGACAAAAAGCATGCCATTCAAGTACAAATGCTGACCAACATGGTTGAATCAAGATTTAAAGACACTCAAGCAGATATCAAGGCTATAAAGGCTAGCATTCAAAGTGCCTCTGGCAAAGTTCCTCCTTCCATACCATTTCTTGTAAACCCCCCTTCAGATAATGCCAAAAAGGGGGAGAATAACAAGCTGTTGGGAAAAATGAATAGGATGGGAATAGAACATGGCCTTCATGTTGTGCCTGAAAAAGAAAAAGAAAAACAGGTCTCAAAACCTGTTAGCCAAACAGCTGATACAGCAGCAGTTACAAAAACTGCTGTCAGTAGCCAAACAGCTGCTTTGTCATCAACACACACCACTCTACCACTCTACCACACACCACTACAACTACTGCTCCACCATCATCATCTACAATCACACCATCACCACTGCCTCCTGTCATAAAACAGAAGACAACAGATGTTACAACATCTGTTGTAATGATAACAGTGATTGAAACACAAGTTGTTTCAACCACTGTCAATCAATCACTGCCACAAACCACTGCTATCCAATCTACCACCACTGATTCACCCAAAACATCATCTGCTTCTTCTTCATTAAAAAGGAGAAGAAATCTCATATCAGATGATGATTCACCACCATTACCACCAACATCACCACTTCCATCCCCTGCTCAACAGCAGAAGACAACTGCTGACATATCAGCAGTTGTAATGACAACAGATGTTGAGACACCAGTTGTTTCAATAGCTGTTAGTCAGTCATCTTCCACTGTTCCCACCAGTCTTGCATCACAACCTCCTAAGCTTTACAAACGAAAAAGAGAAACAACTCAGGACACTGATGAAAAGTATGATCCTGTAGCTGCTAAGAATCCACTGGAATTAGAAGCTGTGAAAAATGAGATGAAACAATTTTACACTGAAGATGATCCTTCAAAAAGGAAATTTCCTTCTCTCATAGGTTTCATAATTCCAGAAGACATGGATGAATATCTTGAAATGAAAGTAAGACAAGCAAGGATAAGAGCCAAAATTGAATGCAAGAATCAAGGAAATGAAGCTATTTTGAAAAGAAGAGAATTCCTGCTCAACAAGGTTAAACAAATAAAGGAATATGCAAGTGATTTGAACAAGGAAATGTCAAGCATATCTCCTGAAGCAGATCAACGAAATGAATTGAGGAAGGAATATCTTGCATACATAATGAAAGAGAAGTTCTATCCTGCTGAAGAAACAGACTTCAAAGATTGGCCAATAATTGCATTAAAGCATGAGGCAAAGAGAATTGAAAAGGTTAAAAATGATCCAAAAAAGAAGAAGACAGCTCCAAATTGGAATAAATACAGAAAGCTCATAGCTGATCTTACTTCTGAATACAAAAGAAAAAAGCAGGAGTTGGTAGATGCAAGAGTGGATTCTGCAAGTGCCATAGCAAAATGGACCAAGCAGCAAACAGACGAAGCTTATGAAAGACTTAGGAAAAGGAGGGACACTCCTAAAAAGTCTGACTACAAAAAGCTAAAGGAACAGGTCAAGACCTTTGAAACACAGATCAGCACAGCAGAAGCCTTTGTTACAATGTTGAGAAAAGAAAGGAAAGAAATGCTGACTGTTGGAGAAGAAAGGCTTAAAGAAGATGATCTGATTGAAGAAGCTACCAAGAAATTGGCTTCAGATAAAGAGAACTTAGCAAAACTACAAGACCTTACCAAAAGGGTCAAAGTAGTAAGCAAACCATCATCAGCAGGTATCACAGACATTGAGCTTAATCAACAACAGAAACAAGAGCTGCTTGACAAAGAAGTTGCAGAAGATATAGCTGCAGCAAACAAAGTCATAGATGAAGCTTTTAAAAGAATGTCTGAAGTTCAAGATACTGCTTTACAGTTTTTCTCAAGGCCAAATGCATCCAGCTCATCAGGAAATAAATATCTCCCAAGAAACCCATTTGGTTTAAAAATACTAAAGTGGATGTCTGATCAAAAGACCCACGTATTGACCTTGGTCAGAACCAATGGAGAAGTGAGGCATATATCAAGGAATCAAGCACTAGGCCTGGGTGTTGAAGATCAACTAGATCTCCTTGAGCTTACTCTGTGCAGGGATGAAGATGACACAAGTTCCAAGGAATTTGAAGAAGAATTTAAAAGACATATAAGGGAACTTCTGATGAGGAATAAAGATCCAGAATAATGACAGGTTTTGGCATTATCTGTTCCAGGGGGAGATTGTTGGGATTGAACCCTACCAGAGGAACAGATAATGTAAAGCCAAAACTAGGTCACAACAGTGGATTCACAATAAGCAGCGGTTTACACTTTGCTCTCCCCTTGAAAGTGATTTATAACAACCGATGGTCTCTATCTGCTGCTCATATTCAACTGCTGCTGTCCTTTCAACTGCTGATGAAAACCCTGAAGTATCCAACACTGCTGGTCCTATCTACTGATGATAAAGCACTGCCCAGTCAAGGACTGATCAACCTTGAGGAAAGCACTGACATAAAGGGAGAGCAGCTGTTTAGTAAATTGTTGGTTTTATGTATAGTTAGTGGTTAGGTTAGCAGTGTTTGTGTAAGGACAATAGATACAGGTTGTTAGGCTGTTAGACGTCGTTTTCATGGTGACGTCAGCTGAGATACCTCAGTGGTTTGGTTTGCCTATAAATGTAACAGTGCCCTGTACTGTTACATTTGATTGACTGAGCGAGTTCTTCTCCTCATGTCTAATCCTTTCATCTTGTGTGCAACCAACCTTGGGGCATCAGGCTGAGGGGGAGTTTAGTTTGTAAGCATCTGTAATCTTTTGCTTTGATTTGTAAATCTTTTGACTCTATGAGAAGCAATTGTTTATCAAACTATTTTCTCCTTTGATTGTGTTTACAAAGTTTGTTTTCATTTCCGCTGCATCTAACATGTTTTATATTCATTAATCATTCATTTTAAACAAACAAACACTATCATGAGAGCCTCCGATCTTAACATTCTTCATCTTTTAACCATACTTTTATCACCAACTAGTTTATGTTCAATACTTCTTCACAAGATTCAATAGAGTTCTTATCATTTTGATCATTAAACATTATTAACCACTTAAACAAGATGTAAAAAGCAAAGATCTAAGTTCTTACCACTAGCTCAAGGCTAGGGGAGTTCAAGTGTAGAAATGTGGTGGATAAAAGAAGATGAGAGTGGTCCTTCAACTTCCGAACACACCGAGCTTCGTTATATGATCTCTAACACCTTTGGATGCTCTTAGAATGGTTGAAATTGATCAAGTGATGGTGGTGATGGTGGGGGTGGCTCACGGCCGAGATAGAGGGAGAGAGGAAGAGTAAGATGAATTGTTGTTGTGTGAAAGATAAGAATGATGGTGAACTTATGGATAATTATATAATATTCCAACATGCTAATGTCCAATAGATCAAATGTCCCTTAAGTACACTACATGCCCATTAAACAAATAAAGGAAATCAAAGTGGGGATCCCACTTTCTAGAACCGGTTTTGGGGAGGGGGGATTGGTTTAGTTGGGTAGCAATGGTGGTTAACTAATCTAGTTAGAAAATAAGTGGAATAGTTTGTGGTTTATGTGTGCTATGCCATATATTGTGTGTTAGGGTGTTCGGGGACCCTAACTAGCTTAGAAAAATAAAAACAATGCTTTTAGCATTATTTTGGTGTTCCGGGTAATGTCCGGTTGTTCGGTTGGGTGTTGTTCCGTTAATGTGCTTAATTAATCCGTAAGGTGTCTTTTATACTACTTTTAGTGACATTTTTATTTTTCAACACTGAGGAAAGCATACCGGACTATTTAGTAACTTTTCCATACACTACTAGTATGTTAACAAGCACATGATTCAGCACAGTCATCAAGCACTTTAATTATCATTAATAAATTGTACGGATACATGGAATTATGAGGGTTGTCACAGTAAAAGAAGAACATTGATGAGAAAGGGAGGAAGAAACATGCTAAAATTACAAAACTAACCTTAATTGATTAGATTTAACTAAAAATTTTAACGTGGTTAGTGCTAAAGGACGAAAGATGTAATGGGTTTTCTGAATAAAGGATTGTGACTATAATTATTGAACTTAAAGGCTATCCATTGCAATCTGATACAAACATAAAGGACGGAACGTGTAATTTACCCTTTAAACAATTAAACTCTGCCCCGATTATATTTATATTTTATAGGGAAGCAATATAAAAAGAATGGGTTGATTCAGAAAATATAAATTGTATATGGCTTAATTTGGGTTACCTCAAATTAGACAACGGGTCAAAACAGGTAGCTATTATAAAACTCATTGACTTAAAGAATGTCATAATGGGTCAGCAACACCCATGACCATTATCTCCACCACCTACTCGTCACCACCAACACCACCACAGACACTCCTGCCACCTACACCGACGCCATCATCATCATCACTACAAAAAAACTACAGCGTATTTGAGCCCGAATGATTTTGGCCATAACCAAATTAATAGTACTATTTTAACAAACGACCAGCTTTGACCCAAACCCATTTTGCTCAGGGCCTGCACCAAACAAAAACCTGTTTTGACTCATCACTCAAACTCACCCAGTTTGCCAAGGTTGAATTATATGAAGAAAATCCCCCCCCCAAAAAAAAAAAAAAAAAACAGAGCTGATAGCACTCACCAATTGATGGTAGTGTTTTCTTCTGGTGGACCTTCCTTTAAATTTGTTTGTATAACAGGCACCCCTGATTACAAATACAAATGTAATAAAAAAGTATTTATTTATTTGCCAAATAAAGTGTGCTTTTGACAACTAAGCTATATTCAGATGCATCGCTCATCACACACGATCTTTTAATCACTACTATTGATACTACCTCAAAGCTGCAGCTGCTATTGAAAAGGATTTATAGGCGAATGGAATAGTGAATGAAGGGTATTTGAAGGCTCTAAATGAGAGCCACCGAACCTGCAACCTTAAGCATCACACCCCTATTGACCCCCTTTAAATCTGGCTCAGAACCAACACAAAAAGTTGCATTAGATGCGCTCTTTCTTCTCAGGGAAGCTTGGTTAGCTTGCCCACCTGATGCAATATGATAGGAACAACAATAGCCTTATTAGTGACTTGTCAAAATCATCAACCACATAGGTAGTATGAACAAAGAAAACAAAGCAACAGGGCATCTAAAAATCACTTATTAGCAATAAGGGTGTGACAACTGGCACAAACCGGTAATTTCCGTACACTATAATTATTGCTTAATGACTGCAATTATGAGTTTAATTGTCAGCAATGTCTGAACACATGATTAAACAAGTGAATTCATGCATGTTGTATACTACAAAATATTGCTTTATGCATAAACGGGAGCGTTGCGTCAGAATAATAGTAAACTCACCGGTAAGACACACTGTGTCGACTGAACTGCAGAAAGCAGTCAGACAATAAAATAGAGGCCTAGGTGTAGGTCCGACGAAAAAAGTACATTAAAACCCAAGAGTACATACAAGGGTTTAATTTATATACATTGCGAAAGCAAAAATAAGCACTAAAAAGCACCCGAAACGCACTTTAAGTGCAGAATTTATAAAAATTCAGCAATAATCAGCATTTAAGCATGTATATATCATGCAGAAATTACGTTTTAGTATCCAAAATATTTCCCTAAGTGTTGGGAATTGAAAGAGTACAAGAAAGGTACTTAAACGACACTAAAAAGTGTAATTTAGCACTTTAACGAATCGGTATGTAACCGAACAACCAGACTATACCCGGAACATGAAAATACTATTATTTTCATTATCTATATTTTTCTGAGCCAGTTAGGGTCCCCGTATACCCTAACACCCGCCAAAACACGCTATACATTACTAACGGAGTTTAATACTTAACTAACCTATTTAACATAACCATTAACCTAACTATCTACTTACAATCGAACCAACCCCCACCCCATTCCCTAACCGTCCCCTTGTGTGGGGGACATGTTTGTACAAGTTGGATTTCCATGATCTAGAATTGTCTAGTATCAACATAACATAAGAACCCATGGATAATAACTCTTTAATTTTTCCTATAAATACCACTAAACACATGAGATAATTACCATCACCAAACACCAACTTCAACTCTCTCCCTTGCTCTCCTCCCATCTCGGCCGAACACCACCCCCACCACCTTCATACTTTCGGTCCTTGATCTCTCCATTCCAAGCATATACAAGCTTCACAAGTCACGTATTAGGAAGCTTGGAGCAAGCGGAACACGAAGGACCTCTTTCTTTAGCTTTTATCCACGCGTTTTTCATCAAGAATCTTCCCTAGCCTTGAGCTAGAGGTATATTGTTTAAAACTCATTCTTGAACTTATCTAATGTGGTTAAAAGGAATTATGTCGGTTAAATCTCATTAAAATACAAAATGATGAACAAAAGTCTAGTAAAAACTATAAAAGTGGTGGTTAATAACACATGTGTTGTGTAAAAGTTGTAGTATTTGAGATTTGTGTTTATCTAGACCCGATCTATGATGTGGTAGCTCAGATCTTCGTTTAACCCGACTTTGTAAGATCATGGATCTTCACATAAGCTCGTTTTTGGTTACTACAAGGGTTAAAAGGCGAAACTCTACCACACTAGAGACATGAACTTGTGTAGAAATATTTTACTTGTGTAAAAGTAATTTAACTTGTAAAATGGTGTTTAAAACTAGCAGATCTACGTATCTGCAAGTGGTATTTTTGAAGAACCACACTTTAAAGAAATCACATGTTCTAAACCGGGTCTTACACAAACAAAAGTGGTTTTTGTGAACAAACAAGTGTATGGATACTTGTGTAACAAGGGTTTTAACAAAGAAATAATTTTCGTAAAAACCGACTAGAAGATGTAAAACTTCACACTCTTTAAAAATAAAGTTTTTAAGAAGTTAAACTTATTTTTAAAGATAACGAGACTTACTAAATGTGCTAGTAAGTTACTACACATTTTTGTAAATATTCAAGTTCATGAAATTAGTGAATATTGTTGACGATTATTGTTGATAATTGTTGTTGATGATTGTTGATGATTGTTGATGATTTAAAAGAAAATAAACACACGTTTTGAAAACGTGGGAAACCTCCATTTTTAGGGGAAACTCTGTCAAAATTTTTATAAATTTTGACACTTAGAAAAATGTAAGCTTTTGAGAAACTTATTCCCTAAAAATGTGTTTAAAAGCATTAACAAGGTTTCCCTAACTTTTGATGATAAGAAATGGTGATTTCTTGAAGAATAAAAATGGATAATAAGTATATATTTTTGAGAGAAAAATATATATTCTTTTATCACCAAATTTTGTGCTAAGTGTTTATAGTATGTGTTATACGTGCTAGTGTATTAAGACTTAAAAATACACTAAATACTCATGAGGAGTAGAAATATAGAAATACACATACAAAACACAAGATACACGATTCGGGTGCAAAGTGCAAAACACAAAAGACTTATATTTATTTTTGAAGAAAATAATATAAGTAAGATACGTAGTTAAAAATATGGAATATTTTTAACACAAGAATATATACACAAAAGAGAGTGACTGTACTTGTGCGACACAAGTCTAGTGACTAACGTTAAGAAAACGCGTATAGGTTACGACGTTAATTAAGCAAATCCGGTGGAGTTTACGACGCTAGGAACGCAAAGTTGTGAGTTCATGCTCCCCCTTTTCTCTTAACTGTTTTCGGTTTTATAACTTCGGGGGTGAAATACATGTTACGTGATATAATAAACGAGAATTGATACTGGATATAATAAACGAAAATTGATACTTGATATAATAAACGAGAATTGATACTTGATATAATAAACGAGAATTGATACTTGATGAAATAAACGAGAATTGGTACTTGGTATCATAAACGAGAAATAGTGTCACGAATAGGGTACCATAAGCACCATTAATCGTGTACATACTTAGACCGCAGAACAAAAGGTTAGATCTAACGGGTACTCGGGCAGCCCCACTCTTGGTGACCACTAGTACCGAGGAGTGTTTTTGTGTCTCCGTCGTGAATCGACAACTAGAAAAATGCCTATGGTTTGGTGACTTCCTATGTTGTGCCACACGTTAATGGCCTTGCTACCCATTAACTAAACAAGAATACTTTATTTGGTTTATACCACAAGAATACTTTATTTGGTTTACACCACAAGAATACTTTATTTACACAAGAATACATTATTTGGTTTATACCACAAGAATACTTTATTCGGTTTACACTACAAGAATACTTTATTTTCACAAGATACTCGTTATGTTTTCATACAAAGTATACAAACGTGTTCAACACAAAACTGCATGAATTCACACCAACTTTATGTTGACGTTTTTCCAAAAACTCACATGTATTTCAGGTAACTAGGATGGATGTGCGCGCGGTTTTGCTTATGCTCGTGGATGTCGCTTGTGTTTAACTTTAAATAAAGTTGTAAACTTTTGAGACAATGTCTTTATGCTGTCTAGCGATGTAAACGCTAACGAATGTTTTCAAACTATGGTATTTGAATGTTATTTTTACGAGCATGTAGCATGTTTACTCTTCGTATGCAATGAGAACCTTTCATGATCACACCTCGTGCTTCCGCCTTAGAAAGGGGTGTGACAGATTGGTATCAGAGCTGCGATTGTAGTGAACCAGGATTCATTCTCGAGTCTAGTCTACAATCTCTAGGATCCATTCACGAAAACAATTTTTCAAAGAGTTTTCATTGCATAAAACGTCCCGCGACATCCACTACCTGAAACTGACTACATGAGTCTAGAAAAGACACTACGAGACTTAGAGTGCACTTGAGTAGCACTTGTCGTTGACTAGAAATTACTTGCAATTATGTGTGATAATTAGCATGTACTAGAAGTAGAATGTCACAAGTATACGTGACTTTACCTGAAAGCAATGGCCTACCTGAAGGAAGAAATACGAGGATGAAACGAACTGTGCGGACTGTGCAAGGAGTTACGTAATTATGGATGCATACATAATTATGGAATTCAGTGCACAGAAACCACAGCAAGTCTTGTCACGTATAGATTCCCTCAGTGCAAGCCTACTAAGTACTCTGCTAGAGTAATAATTGTTTGATGTCACTTGTGTGGTATATATACCCGTGAATATATGATACTACTGTCTAGTGTGACGATATCAAACCAATGCCTAACCCTGCTGTGTTATGTTCTGTCAGAACATGGCACCCAGGAAAACTGTGAATGCTCGCAATGATGATCAACCTCCACCTCCCCCACTGCCAAGAACTGCTGAAGAGCTGAACGCTTTGCTAGAGGAAAGGATCTCCGCTGCTATCGCCCAGTACGAGGCGAACCGAACTCAAGACAGTGGAGGACCAAGCAACGCTAGGCGTAATGGGAATGGAGATTCGTCTGGAGGCAATGCAGCTCAAGGCTGCACTTTCAAGCAGTTCCTCGACTGCAAGCCGATAAACTATGACGGCACAGGAGGTGCAGTAGCATTTGTGCGCTGGACGGAGAAGACTGAGGCTACTTTCCGCATGAGCAAGTGTACCGCGGATCAACAAGTCACTTTTGCTACTGGGTTATTCGTCGATGAAGCTCTGACTTGGTGGAACCTACAAGCCCAAACCTTGGGTGATGATGCCGCTTATGGCCTAACTTGGGAGGAACTGAAGGAAAGGATGAGAGAGAAGTACTGCTCTCGTGCCGAACTCCAAAGGCTGGAGACAGAGTTCTGGCACCTGACCATGGAAGGTGCTGACATAAATGGTTATACTCGAAGGTTCCACGATCTGTCTAGAGTGCTTCCCTACATGGTGACTCCTGAATTTAAGCGTGTGGAACGCTACATTTGGGGACTGGCCTCAGAATTTCGTGGCATGGTAACGGCGGCCAAACCACAAACAATCACCGAGGCTGTAACTCTGGCTGTCAGCCTGACTGAAGATTGTGTTCGTATGAAGAAGCTCTCACTGAACCCAACAGAAAATACCGAGACACATGCTGAGTTGTCCGGTGACAAGAAAAGAAAACATGCAAACCTGAGTCAAGCAACTCGTAACAACAGGGGTTCCAACAAGAAGCGTGACACTAACCCGCCGCAGGGGGCGAAATCTCTTGCAGCCATAAATGACGCTCCTGCCAAGAGGTACCTGGGCACTCGGCCCCTTTGCAACAATTGCAAGCGTCACCACGAAGGGGTTTGTCGCGTTCCAAAATGCGATAAGTGTGGAAAGTTGGGTCACTATGCTGAGGATTGTTGGAGTAAAGGAAGGAATGGGAATGGAAACCGCAACGATACTAGTAATAGAAACAATGGTGGAAATGGGAATGGCAATGGTCACCGAACTGGGAATGGAGCTGGGC
The DNA here is from genome assembly GCA_030545235.1 of Helianthus tuberosus. NCBI lineage: Eukaryota > Viridiplantae > Streptophyta > Magnoliopsida > Asterales > Asteraceae > Helianthus > Helianthus tuberosus. The sequence continues at coordinate 145,876,641 of CM060410.1, read as the reverse complement.
GAAATCAAGGATGCTTCAGTTGTGGAAGCAACGAACATTTCATGAAAGATTGTCCAAAAGGAAACACTGCTCAGGCTCGAGCATTTGTGATTGGAGCAAAGAACGCACGCGAGGACCCAAACGTGGTCACCGGTACGTTTCTCATTAACAACCACTTTGCATCCATATTATTCGACACTGGCGCCGATTATAGCTTCATGTCTGTGGAATTTAAACGCATACTCGGAATAGAATCTAGTAGATTAGAAATTCCTTATTCCATAGAACTAGCCAATGGTAAACTTGTTGAGTCGGGCGAAGTTGTTAGAGGCTGCACACTGGAACTTGGCGAACAAAAATTTAGCATCGACCTCTTGCCTATTCAATTGGGTAGCTTCGATGTAGTGGTCGGAATGGACTGGTTGTCCAAGAACAGAGCTGAAGTTATCTGTCATGAGAAAATCATTCGCATCCCTCTAGCGAATGATGAAACTCTCATTGTGCATGGAGAAAAACGAGACGCGCCTCTTCGAATCATCAGCTGTATGAAGGCACAGAAGTGCTTAAGGAAAGGATGTGTCGCTTTCCTAGCACACGTTATAGACAAGAAGGCTGTGGAGCCAAAACTCGAAGACATTCCTGTGGTGAAGGAATTTCCTGATGTGTTCCCTGAAGATCTGCCAGGATTACCTCCGCAACGACAAGTCGAATTCCGTATAGACTTGGTCCCAGGAGCTGCTCCTGTAGCCAAGGCACCCTATCGACTTGCACCATCCGAAATGCAAGAATTATCTGCACAGCTCCAGGAGTTGTTGGATAAAGGATTCATAAGGCCAAGCTTCTCACCCTGGGGAGCTCCAGTATTGTTCGTGAAGAAGAAGGATGGAACACTGCGGATGTGTATCGATTACAGGGAACTGAACAAGCTCACAATCAAGAATCGGTATCCGCTACCAAGGATTGATGATCTATTTGATCAACTGCAAGGATCGAGCTACTATTCCAAGATCGACCTTCGATCTGGATACCATCGGCTGAGAATCCAAGAAGAAAGCGTGCCAAAGACTGCATTCAGAACGCGCTATGGGCACTACGAATTTCTTGTGATGCCATTTGGACTGACGAATGCACCAGCGGTCTTTATGGATCTAATGAACCGCGTGTGCAAACCATATCTCGATAAATTCGTGATTGTATTTATCGATGATATCCTGATTTACTCGCGAACGAAAGAAGAGCACGAGCAACATCTCAGAACCATCTTGGAGCTACTGAAGAAAGAGAAACTTTATGCAAAGTTCTCGAAATGCGAATTCTGGATTCGCGAAGTACAATTTCTTGGTCACGTGGTGAATGAGAAAGGCATTCATGTAGACCCGTCCAAGATAGAAGCAATAAAGAATTGGGAAGCTCCCAAGACCCCAACTGAAGTTCGACAATTTTTGGGCTTAGCGGGCTATTATCGGCGATTCATTGAGAATTTCTCGAAGATAGCTCAACCGCTAACGACCCTGACACAGAAGGACAAGAAGTACGACTGGGGTCACAAACAGGAAGAAGCCTTCCAGTTACTTAAGAACAAGCTCTGCGATGCACCGATACTATCGTTACCCGAAGGCACTGAAGACTTCGTGGTATACTGCGACGCCTCACGACAAGGCTTGGGTTGCGTGCTCATGCAACGCCAAAAAGCCATCGCTTATGCTTCAAGACAACTGAAGGTTCACGAGAGAAATTATACCACTCACGACCTAGAGTTGGGCGCAGTGGTATTCGCCTTGAAGATTTGGCGACATTATTTGTATGGTACTCGATGTACAATCTTCACAGATCACAAAAGCTTACAACACATATTTGATCAGAAGGAATTAAATATGCGCCAGCGACGTTGGGTCGAGCTGCTGAATGATTATGACTGTGAGATTAAGTACCATCCTGGAAAGGCAAACGTTGTAGCAGACGCGTTGAGCCGAAAGGAAAGGGTTAAGACCCTAAGGGTTCGAGCATTGGAAATGACGATTCGAACGAACCTCACTGCACGCATTCGGGATGCACAACAAGAAGCTCTTAAAGAAGAGAACCGTAAAGCTGAATACCTCCGGGGTGCATTGAAATACATGGTGCCAAATGAAGAGGGAGCCTTATACTTCAAGAAGCGTATTTGGGTTCCACTCTATGGTGGCATACGAGAAGTCATCCTTAATGAAGCCCACAAATCGAGATATTCGATCCATCCAGGATCGGACAAGATGTACCAAGACTTGAAAGAGTACTATTGGTGGCCGAGACTCAAAAGCGACGTTGCTGTCTATGTTGGAAAATGCCTAACCTGTGCGAAGGTTAAGGCCGAATATCAGAAACCGTCCGGCCTATTACAACAACCAGAAATTCCCGTATGGAAGTGGGAACAAATCTCGATGGACTTCATAACGAAATTACCCAGGACCCCGAGAGGGCACGATATGATATGGGTAATAGTTGATCGATTAACAAAGTCTGCGCATTTCCTACCAATCCGAGAGAAGGATAGCACTGGAAAGCTAGCAGAGATATACTTAAGAGAAATTGTGGCACGTCATGGAGTGCCAATCTCAATCATTTCAGACAGAGATGGACGCTTTGTCTCAAGAATCTGGCAATCATTTCAGGAAGCCTTTGGATCTCAGTTAGATCTGAGCACGGCATTCCACCCACAAACAGACGGCCAGAGCGAACGGACTATACAAACGTTAGAAGATATGCTTCGCGCATGTGTCATGGACCTAGGCGGCAGCTGGGATACTCATCTACCTTTAGTTGAGTTTTCCTACAATAACAGTTATCATACGAGCATAAAAGCCGCGCCGTTCGAAGCTCTGTATGGCCGCAAATGCCGATCGCCCTTATGTTGGACAGACGCTGGAGATAAGCGTATGGTTGGTCCGGAACTTGTACAAGAGACAACCGACAAGATTGCGCAGATCCGAGAGCGCATTAGGGCGGCTCGAGAGCGACAAAAGAGCTACGCGGATCCAAATAGAAAATCGGTAGATTTCGAGGTGGGAGACAAAGTGTTGTTAAAAGTCTCACCATGGAAGGGCGTAGTCAGATTTGGAAAGCGTGGAAAGTTGAATCCACGATACATCGGACCATTCAGAATATTGAGAAGAATTGGTACCGTGGCATACAAGTTGGAGTTACCGGCAGAACTTAATGGAGTACATGATACGTTTCATGTATCCAACTTGAAGAAGAGTCCAACGCAAGAAAACGTGACCATCCCGTTGGATGAAGTGCATATTGATGAAGCCCTCTGATTTACAGAACGACCCGTTGAGGTTACCGACTGGAAAGTCAACAAGACCAGGAGGAGCAGTGTGAAACTTGTTAAAGTACGTTGGAGCTCTAAGCACGGACCCGAGTACACATGGGAACGTGAAGACCAGTTCAAGAAAAAGTATCCCCACCTATTCAAGAAGACTCCAGCGAGAGTTAGTTCAGTCTGAATTTCGGGACGAAATTCTTTTAACGGGGGGAGACTGTGACAACTGGCACAAACCGGTAATTTCCGTACACTATAATTATTGCTTAATGACTGCAATTATGAGTTTAATTGTCAGCAATGTCTGAACACATGATTAAACAAGTGAATTCATGCATGTTGTATACTACAAAATATTGCTTTATGCATAAACGAGAGCGTTGTGTCAGAATAATAGTAAACTCACCGGTAAGACACACTGTGTCGACTGAACTGCAGAAAGCAGTCAGACAATAAAATAGAGGCCTAGGTGTAGGTCCGACGACAAAAGTACATTAAAACCCAAGAGTACATACAAGGGTTTAATTTATATACATTGCGAAAGCAAAAATAAGCACTAAAAAGCACCCGAAACGCACTTTAAGTGCAGAATTTATAAAAATTCAGCAATAATCAGCATTTAAGCATGTATATATCATGCAGAAATTACGTTTTAGTATCCAAAATATTTCCCTAAGTGTTGGGAATTGAAAGAGTACAAGAAAGGTACTTAAACGACACTAAAAAGTGTAATTTAGCACTTTAACGAATCGGTATGTAACCGAACAACCAGACTATACCCGGAACATGAAAATACTATTATTTTCATTATCTATATTTTTCTGAGCCAGTTAGGGTCCCCGTATACCCTAACACCCGCCAAAACACGCTATACATTACTAACGGAGTTTAATACTTAACTAACCTATTTAACATAACCATTAACCTAACTATCTACTTACAATCGAACCAACCCCCACCCCATTCCCTAACCGTCCCCTTGTGTGGGGGACATGTTTGTACAAGTTGGATTTCCATGATCTAGAATTGTCTAGTATCAACATAACATAAGAACCCATGGATAATAACTCTTTAATTTTTCCTATAAATACCACTAAACACATGAGATAATTACCATCACCAAACACCAACTTCAACTCTCTCCCTTGCTCTCCTCCCATCTCGGCCGAACACCACCCCCACCACCTTCATACTTTCGGTCCTTGATCTCTCCATTCCAAGCATATACAAGCTTCACAAGTCACGTATTAGGAAGCTTGGAGCAAGCGGAACATGAAGGACCTCTTTCTTTAGCTTTTATCCACGCGTTTTTCATCAAGAATCTTCCCTAGCCTTGAGCTAGAGGTATATTGTTTAAAACTCATTCTTGAACTTATCTAATGTGGTTAAAAGGAATTATGTCGGTTAAATCTCATTAAAATACAAAATGATGAACAAAAGTCTAGTAAAAACTATAAAAGTGGTGGTTAATAACACATGTGTTGTGTAAAAGTTGTAGTATTTGAGATTTGTGTTTATCTAGACCCGATCTATGATGTGGTAGCTCAGATCTTCGTTTAACCCGACTTTGTAAGATCATGGATCTTCACATAAGCTCGTTTTTGGTTACTACAAGGGTTAAAAGGCGAAACTCTACCACACTAGAGACATGAACTTGTGTAGAAATATTTTACTTGTGTAAAAGTAATTTAACTTGTAAAATGGTGTTTAAAACTAGCAGATCTACGTATCTGCAAGTGGTATTTTTGAAGAACCACACTTTAAAGAAATCACATGTTCTAAACCGGGTCTTACACAAACAAAAGTGGTTTTTGTGAACAAACAAGTGTATGGATACTTGTGTAACAAGGGTTTTAACAAAGAAATAATTTTCGTAAAAACCGACTAGAAGATGTAAAACTTCACACTCTTTAAAAATAAAGTTTTTAAGAAGTTAAACTTATTTTTAAAGATAACGAGACTTACTAAATGTGCTAGTAAGTTACTACACATTTTTGTAAATATTCAAGTTCATGAAATTAGTGAATATTGTTGACGATTATTGTTGATAATTGTTGTTGATGATTGTTGATGATTGTTGATGATTTAAAAGAAAATAAACACACGTTTTGAAAACGTGGGAAACCTCTATTTTTAGGGGAAACTCTGTCAAAATTTTTATAAATTTTGACACTTAGAAAAATGTAAGCTTTTGAGAAACTTATTCCCTAAAAATGTGTTTAAAAGCATTAACAAGGTTTCCCTAACTTTTGATGATAAGAAATGGTGATTTCTTGAAGAATAAAAATGGATAATAAGTATATATTTTTGAGAGAAAAATATATATTATTTTATCACCAAATTTTGTGCTAAGTGTTTATAGTATGTGTTATACGTGCTAGTGTATTAAGACTTAAAAATACACTAAATACTCATGAGGAGTAGAAATATAGAAATACACATACAAAACACAAGATACACGATTCGGGTGCAAAGTGCAAAACACAAAAGACTTATATTTATTTTTGAAGAAAATAATATAAGTAAGATACGTAGTTAAAAATATGGAATATTTTTAACACAAGAATATATACACAAAAGAGAGTGACTGTACTTGTGCGACACAAGTCTAGTGACTAACGTTAAGAAAACGCGTATAGGTTACGACGTTAATTAAGCAAATCCGGTGGAGTTTACGACGCTAGGAACGCAAAGTTGTGAGTTCATGCTCCCCCTTTTCTCTTAACTGTTTTCGGTTTTATAACTTCGGGGGTGAAATACATGTTACGTGATATAATAAACGAGAATTGATACTGGATATAATAAACGAGAATTGATACTTGATATAATAAACGAGAATTGATACTTGATATAATAAACGAGAATTGATACTTGATGAAATAAACGAGAATTGGTACTTGGTATCATAAACGAGAAATAGTGTCACGAATAGGGTACCATAAGCACCATTAATCGTGTACATACTTAGACCGCAGAACAAAAGGTTAGATCTAACGGGTACTCGGGCAGCCCCACTCTTGGTGACCACTAGTACCGAGGAGTGTTTTTGTGTCTCTGTCGTGAATCGACAACTAGAAAAATGCCTATGGTTTGGTGACTTCCTATGTTGTGCCACACGTTAATGGCCTTGCTACCCATTAACTAAACAAGAATACTTTATTTGGTTTATACCACAAGAATACTTTATTTGGTTTACACCACAAGAATACTTTATTTACACAAGAATACATTATTTGGTTTATACCACAAGAATACTTTATTCGGTTTACACTACAAGAATACTTTATTTTCACAAGATACTCGTTATGTTTTCATACAAAGTATACAAACGTGTTCAACACAAAACTGCATGAATTCACACCAACTTTATGTTGACGTTTTTCCAAAAACTCACATGTATTTCAGGTAACTAGGATGGATGTGCGCGCGGTTTTGCTTATGCTCGTGGATGTCGCTTGTGTTTAACTTTAAATAAAGTTGTAAACTTTTGAGACAATGTCTTTATGCTGTCTAGCGATGTAAACGCTAACGAATGTTTTCAAACTATGGTATTTGAATGTTATTTTTACGAGCATGTAGCATGTTTACTCTTCGTATGCAATGAGAACCTTTCATGATCACACCTCGTGCTTCCGCCTTAGAAAGGGGTGTGACAAAGGGATCCATAATATGCTTTGTCTTAAAAGTTTTGCAGCATTTGTAAGTAGTAATTTTAAAAATCTGAATAAAAAAACCTTAATCTCAAAAAATATGAAACAAAACAAACCCTAATCTGAATCGATAATTGAATTAAATGTTGTCACTTACATCAAGATGAAACCCTAATTCTAATAAAACAAAAAATAACCGACGTTAACAAATCTGACTAAAAAAATCCTAACTTGAACATATCTGAACCAAAACAAACCCTAACCTGAACAAAACGATGAAACCGTAATATTAACATCAAATTGTTGAGTGAGAAAGGAAGTTTAATGAAATAAAAAAACAGAACTCACCAAATCCTCCACACATGAGAGAAAAAAAGAGAAAAAATGCAGTGAAAAATTGTTGAGAAACGATGACTTGTTTAAGGTTCTTTTGAGTGAAAAGATGAACTAATGAACGGGGAAAATTTTTAGGGATTTGTTTCACAATTAAATGTCGGGTCAAAAAAAAAATATGGATCACTGTGCAATACCATATCTTTAACCCAGGAAAATGCGCGACAAAACAAAAAAGAGCGGCCCTTGAAACATGCCACGTGTCCTCAGATAGGTTTCTTTTATTACAGTAAATAGATGTCATTAGCATTTTGCTCATTGATATTTTTTATTTAACATTTCAACGACACTCTCAAAATCGCCAAACCCACATCAAAGATTAAGCCTATGAGATATCGGCAATAGTTTGAGTCTTGGGATATTCAAGATCTTCCTCGGATATTATGGAAGAGGAGCCACCACCGCACACCACCATATCATTTCCTATCCAGATTCGCAAACACATTATCGTAAGGTAATAGGACTTGCCTTGGACGTTACATGACGTGACGATCAAATCAACTTGCATGTTCTCCGTTCTTATTTAGCAATCAGTAACAAGAACATGAGTGATGATGCCAACTAAACGACCAGAGACCATTTAAGTCCAGGGAATTGTAAGACTAGCGGGAGTGGGGCATTTTATGGGGCGAGGGATGCCAGGCAACGCTGGCTAACCCACACCTTGTCAGCGTTGGCCACGGCGTTGCCCCGCTAGCGTGGGTTTTAATCTTTTTATTTTATTTTATGTAGCTTTTTTTATGTAGTTTTTTCTTAATTTTATTTAAACTAGGATTGCGACCCGCCGCAATGCGGCGGGGATTCTTTAGTTATAACTAAGTCGATCTAGGACCCGCACGTTATGTTAAACCTATCAAGCGGGGAAAAAATAGACGATGTAAAAATGTTCACCCACACACGCACGTTGCGTCATGTTAACTCGCAAAATTTAAAACGAAACGTAAAAACGTTAAACCAAAGACGCACGTTGCGATGTGTCAAGTCACAAAATTTAGAACCACGCATAAAGCGAAAAATTTGCGGAAAATGGAAACTATAAAGGACCAAAGTTGAAAGTAAAAAAAGTTATAAGGATAGATTGCAAAAGATAAAAGGTTTTGGGTTAAAAGTAAAAAAAAATAGTTTTGGGTTAAAAGTAATTTATGAAATACTTTTGGGTGAAAAGTAAAAAAAATCTTTTTTTTTTTTTTGGAAAATCCCCAAAGCCAACGTTACGACAACCATATGCATAACCATTTTTTCTTTGGAAAACCCCCAAAGCACACCCCGCGTTGCGGCGGGGCGTAAAACGGCGTCAAATAGTACTAATGTCACACAACCGTCATCGACCACCAACACTGACTCGACCTAGGATATGCGTGTTGCGACGAACAGGTCAAACATGAAAAAATAGAGGTAAAAACGTTGAACCACACATGCACGTTGCGTCGTATTAACTCGAAAAATTTAGAACTATACGTAAAACAAAAATTTGAGATAGAGGAAAATTATAAGTGACAAAAGTTGTGAAGTTAAATTGGAAATAATGAAAAGTTTTGGGTTAAAGTTAAAAAACAAATTATGTAGGGTTAAAATTACGAAAGGTAAAAACATTTGGATTAAAAGTTAAAAATCATCTTTTAAAAAAAAAAAAATACCCAAAGCACAATGTACAACTCATGATGCACATATAACTTGCTAATTTATATATGGAATAATGAAATTTTAAATAGTTAAAAAAATAAACTAACAAATTACACATGGCTGACCACGCCAACCCACACATAGCCGCAACCCCGCCACCACACCATACCTTGTGGATCCCACAGATACCATTTGTCGATCAATACCCACAACCCAAGCCCCCCACACCCTATAGTCTAAAGGTGCTGGTGGTTTCATAGATACGTACGTACACAATAAAGTTCACTCCCCAAGGGCGGTTGTCAAACACAAAGAAGAAACTGAAAAGGCCGTAACCGTCATCCAATTACGAAACTGTAGAACGATTATTATGGTTCTACAAAATTTTCAAACTAAAATTTTCATTTGTAGCCCAAATATATTGAGAAATCTACATATTAAACCTTGTGGTTTTATCTTATTTTTATTCAACCTAGTTTTTTAAGACAAATTGGATTTTAATAATCCGAACCGGCTCTTTTTGGCCGATAACAATTTCAACTCAGTTAATTACCCACAATAATCCAAACTCTTCTATGTTGTTTGTAAAATAGTCCACCGTTAAAAAAACATAATGGAGTTAAGTTTTTTTCTAAATTACAAACCGATGTTTTCCGGCTTTTGATCAGAACGGGGATACAAGTCGATTGATGTAAAATTTACCTCGAAGTACTCTAAAACACATCCTCAAACACCTAAAAACATAATTCATTAACATTAAGGATATTATGGAAGCATGAAGGTACCCCACAAACATGTTTGACCACCAGAAGTTGATCATCCACCTAAAAGCTCCCTATAAATTTTCTCCACTCGAGATTATAAATTTGTAGACTGTCCATAGTACAGTTTTGATCGTTTTCAAATTACATCTTGATCAATAATGTGGAGAAAACATCAGTAATATTGGTACGTCCAACAAGATGTTCTCTACATCTCACACTCGTATGATCCTGTCACAGTAATTGTTAGAACGTTTTTAAGATCGTTGGTATTCGAGTTTAATAGTTTAGAGCCTTTTTGTAATAGTTTAATAGTTTTGGAGGGCTGAAAATGTAATTATTGGAATCTGTCATATCAGTCACGACGTAATTAATTTACCCGCGTAACTATAATTTGTGGATTCGCTCCGAGGATCAATTCCTTAACCGTTGAATGCAATGAACACGTATCTTGTGCGGAATCCAAGTACGTGTGTAGATTGAACACAAAGACGTAATTAACTGTTGATTTCTATTGATAATTGACAAGTACAGAACAACGAAATCAACTGACAAGAGTTCCCCCTCTCGAGTCAAAAGGTTACCAAATAAACAAGACCTTACACTCCTATATATAGGCATAGTGCCTTTGTGCGAAACTAACTAGCTACGAATGAGTCGGTTCGTACGAACCGGCTCCCTTCATACGAACCGCCCTGGTCCCCCTTCGTAAGAACTGGCTCAAACACATATAAACTTTATGTTTTCTTCTATTCAACACCAGTCCTGTCTCATCTGATTAAGCTACGATATATGATTGACGGAACTGATAGACATACTGCACTCACAGACTCCCCATTGGATATTAGTGCAGTCAATCTCGTACCTTTCTATCTCTCTCCGAGTCTTCATGAAGTGTTGACATCTTCAGCACCACAGACTCTCCCTTTTACTCTAACAAACTTCCCGTGGATCTGTTTACAGCTTCAGCTGCTCCCCCTTTCAGCAAACTCTTTCTTCAGGCTCCCCCTTCCTTTAAGCTTTCGTGCTTTTTAGGATCGACACCTAGTTCTTCGATTGCAAGCTCCCCCTTGCTTTGAGCTTTTCTTCAGACTTTTCCTTAGACTCAGCTATCAGGATCGTAACTTGACTTATCATCTGAGAATCTAAAAATTTCAAACCACTTGTAAAATATTTGACAATTTAAGTCCAAGATTGTGAACCTAGCTCTAAACACAAATATTTAACAATGAAAGTTTTTAGATCTTCCAGAATCAGTAACCTGGCTCTAAGCATATATGTAACAATATGTAATTACCCAGGATTGCCCACCTCTACTCCCCCTATCAAATAAATCTATATCTGACAGTGAAAGTATCCAAAAACCTCACAATTAATCATCCAAGTTCAAATTAATGACCTTGGGGATTTCACAAATTGTTTTTGATTTTTATGTAAAATTTCAAGTTTCAAATTAATGAACTTGTTTATTTTCAGAAACATTTTCAGCATACTTAGATTTTGAAGCTCATCCTTTAGACATAGGTTGTCGAAACTAAAGCATAAACAAAATCTTTTTATATTTTTACAAAGTTTATGCTAAAACTTTTTCGAAAATCTTTTTGTAATTTTTCTTTAACATAAAGCGGTAAAAAATATTTAGAGACAATATTTTTGTTTGAGTTCGTGACAGAGGATCATATCAGTTTAAGACAAATCACTAGCACCGTTGACCTTTTTACGCTTTAAGTTCTAAACGATCCACTTAGATTATCAGTATACTGATCCACTTAAATTCTCACACAAATTTCAATTGATTCGAGATATGAGATTTAGTGTTTTAAGTGTCACACCCCTCAAAATACCACATGCGGGGCCCCCGCGAGGCGTGTGACATACTAGGATCTAGCCACTAATCACATTGAACTCGTAACAAGATTTCAAATAAAAAGCTTTCATTCATTTCAAGTAAGTGTTACCAATCATAATTTACAACTCGTTAAGTTCAGCGGAAGCATAATACATAGTTTAACCAAAACCCAAGTGTATGTAATCAGCTCATCTCGTTTCAAGTTTCCATGTATATCGACCCATGACCACTCCAGCATCCCTGACAGCAAGTTCCCATGTTCCACATATCTATAACCTACTAGCATGCACACACGTGTATCAGACAACGCTGGTGAGTTCATAGTTTTACGAAAACGTTGGTTACCAAGTGTTTAGTTAATCCATTGAATTTAATGTTGATAATACCCCGAATACAAGACGGCTCCTGATTTACATTGCCCTTTCTCCAATGCTCCTATCAAAGCATTGGTCATGACTAGGTCATTAGTTCAACACCCGTCCTCCCAGGCACGGGGTGAGGTTGCCAAACCTAAGTAGCGCTACTAACTAATACCTTGTTACCTCTCAGGTAACCAAACAACACGAAGGGACTTTAAAGGTGATAAGATGAGTATATTATCCAACATTACCGATTTACAACAAGCGTATTCCTCTCAGGAATACCCAAACAAGTTACCCAAAACCTATCCCTCCCAGGGATACCTAAAGACTGTCCCAACCACCGGGACACATGCTCAAGAGAGATGAACTCACCTTTGGTTTGCTTGGTTAGACTAAATGCTTGTTTACAGTTGATCAATCAAACCCTATCGTGGTTACCAGAGACAGTCAGTTTCATGAATTCACGATTCACGTATCTAGTCACACGTATTGCTCAAGTAGTAAACAACCAAACATATACATCACGTATGTCATACAAGCATTCTGGTCATAGTACTTTTACGATACAAGTTCACATAATGCATCATTCACATTTGGATCACAAGTGGTTTCGTATCACAAGCATTACCGACTAACAACGCTCGACAACACAATGCACTATTTGAATTAAAGTGCGGCCCATTCCATAATACCCAAACCGAGTTACTAGGCCCCTTATCCAACCCAGCCTAATACCCAGCCCACGGGCATGCCAAACTAATGGCCCAATTCAAATATATAACATGCCACAGTTAATAATATATAATAAAAAATAATCGGTCTATTCATAATGCACCAGTGATGTGTGTGTCATCAGAGCCCAGGTTAATTGGACCACAGTCCAGTCCATAGGCTACGGCCCAGGTTTATATTCAATTACATGATCAGCCAACTTACACATATTGGTCCAATAATCTTTCAGTTTAGTGTGGCATCATGTGTTGAAAATATCAATTAAATATCGATTATATGAAAGTTGATACTTGTGCATGTGAAAAAGGAATTCAATGTTGTCAGATCAATTAAAGTTGTCGGCCCAGTTTGTATCAATACATTAAATGTTTGAAAGTGAGTGGAGTTGGAGGTCCAATCAAAGTGTAGATAAGAGAACTGATAATAATTGTTGGACAAATTGAAAGTATAGATAACATATCATCAGTTCATGCACAAACATCCCTAACAGTTCATTAACATTACAAATATACTTCTGAATCGGCCATATGATTTATCATATCAGAGTGTTCATTTGATATCCCCACTAGCATCTAAAACTACACAATTACATCATTCATATTATCACGTAGAGCTCATGATCATGGACATAACTAACATTCATACGATTACATACAGTCGAGAACATCTAACATAATTAATAGAAGTTTACACGTACCAGCTACGAGATTATGGAGGGTGTGTAAAGCGAAGGGAAGGCTTCGACCAAAGGGGCTGCCGACGTATTCATGGGAGGAGAAGGGAAAGAAGTAATTAGGGTTTGCTAAAACTTGTGAATGATCAATAACAAAAACCGCACCTCATCCTTATATGTGCGTGAGTGAATATAATTACCACAAAAGGCCGGCCCAACCTCCAAGTTGTTTGGGCTTCCTTAAACCATGCATTAACAGGTCAAGGGTGTTTGTTTGGGCCGAGTGCAAGTCTACAACAACGGGGGGGGGGGGGGGTGCGAGTGTAGTAGGGTGTGCGGCACCTATGCATTGTGTGGCTAAGTGTTAAAAGCACCAACATCTAAACAAAATCCGTAACGTTAGTATAAAACCAATCATCTCATTTACTTCACAACACATACACGTAATGACATGTAAACTTCTAACATTCAAGAAATGCGTAGACTCGCAATCATTCTCAATTACTCAAACACTTCGTGTAGCATACACATAAATTACATCGAATCATCATGCGTGCAAAGAGACCAATACAACAAAAGACTCTCGAAATTATGGGTTGTCACATCAAGAACTTAACTTATTTGCGTGTCCCATCTCAGAATATACTCCCGTATCAAGATTCCATAGATTCAGTCTTACAGGTGAATATACTATATTGATATCTGTTCTCTGGGTAGTGCGAGGCCTTGAGAGCTCAGGTATGAACTACCATTCAGTCAAAGAGATGAAGGCTCGACTTAAAGGTGTGTCCCACTTAGGGATCATCTTTACAACTGCACTTGATATATATCTTTCGATATTTTTCAATTTTTATGCAAAGGGAAAGCTTTTTGTAGGATTTTTTTCAGACCCGAACGAGTCGATCAGAAGAGTTTATCTCTAAACGAAAGGCGGAAACAGACGTGTAGAGTTCAAATCAGCTAGATTCACGCTTAAAACTATTGTATCATTGATTTGGAAGACGTTTACAACCTGACAACACTTCGGCAGCACTTCGTTGCTCTGGCCGGAAACTTACAAATGAATTCGACATAAGGGTATTTATAGGGGAAGACCCTTCCGTTTGAAAATGAACAACACTTTCAAACGGAACCCTTTCAAACTTTACATTCAAACGGAACCTATTTCAAACTTGCATCTTCAAACGGTTGACTTCAAATTCCATATTTCATGTGCTGATGTCACTATGTGATGTCATATAAGTGATGTCATCATCAATGATGATGACCTCATGCTAGATCTGAACTGCAACATACCAGAGACTCGACGTAAGACGAAGACGACAGATGAATGCACCAACAGACTCCCCCTCAGATGTTGACGAGTCTTCAGTGTCGAGTCTTCAACATCTTCAGTCTTTATCAGTCTTTTCGAACTCTTTGAAGTATCTGACGCTGTAAGTATCCTCAAATCTTATCTCTTCTCTTCTTCAACATCAACAGACTCCTCACAATCAATCTCTACTCAGATGTCTTCAGACTCCCCCTCTCGATTTGTTGGGATCGCAGTCTGACTTTTACAAAATCCTCAGGTATCGAAACCTGGCACTCTATCTTCAGGTTCAAGATAAAAACCTGGCTATACCTGCACATTCTTAACCCCAGAAATAAGTTTCTAAATTTAACAATTTGAATGCATCAAAAAAACAACTCTCATATGCATCAACAATCACTCTTTCTCAGATCACATACACATGATGAACCATTTGTTGATTTAAAAAAACATATTTTCACAATTAAGACACACTCCCTCTCACAACCATGTCATCATGTTTAGCACTCGGAACTTTGAAAATCAGCTTTCGAATATCAGTTGTCGAAAATCTTTTTGAATTTGAATGTAAAGAAATGCAGTAAAGAAATATTTACAGACAATATTTTTGTGAGTTTATGAGACATGTCACTAACACCGTTAAGCTGCATTTCATTTTCAGTTCTAAACAATTCACCTAGATTGTCAGTATATTTGTCCACTTAAATTTTCACACAAAGTTCAATTGATCTGAGATATGAGATTAATGTTTTAAGCTCTTGAACTTATCCGTGTGTCTCAGTACTTGAATATACTCCCGTATCCAGATCCCAATATTCAGTCTTACAGGTGAGTATACCACAGATGATATCTGTAAGGGAATAAATTATAGTGCGAGGGCCGTGAGAGCTCAGGTTGATCTTTCGATACGCAGAGAGATGACGGCTTCGACTTTTGGTGTGTCCCCTTTAGAGGATCTTTTGCATTACAACAGCAGCGACTATCAATTTTATTGTTTCATCAGCTTGCTGAGGGTGATGCTATGTTTCAAGCATTTGCAGAAAGCATTATCCGGGAACTAGGTCAGAAATTTCTTTCAGCAGAAGTCCCGGGATAATACCCCAGATATCACTGAGCCTAAAGACCTAGTATCTCAGAATAAGGGACCTTTCAAACAAGATTTCAGGGGTTACCTATATATTCAAGTTTGTGTTAACCCACAGAACAAGCAAGTTTGAAATTTATGTTTGTATCTCGTCACAATTTACTAAATGTGCAAAAAACCTACTGACACATCCACAGTGAGATTGTTTATCACATTTTATCTAAACAATTCTTTAGCATGTTGTGACAGTCCACTGATGTACTATCATTTCCTCTTTTTCACAACAAAACTCATTTTTGATTTTATCATGTTTTTGGCTTTTTCAAATTTTCTAATGTTTTTGGATTTTCAGAAATTTCTACTCCCCCTAAAATGCAAACATATTAAAGGAAATTTGAAAACAAATTGTACAATATACTTGACAACTGATAACGAAACGCTTCAAATCGCCATCCACTTGGCATAAACAATCAGAACTCCCCCTTTCACAAAACTATTTTCTCATTATGATTTCAAAACACTTAAGTTTGTTTTAACCAAAATGATTTTTCCGGAAAATAAGTTTTGTTGGTTTTACCACTTGTAAAATTAGGAGTTTGGTTCATCATATTGTCCTTCAAACATACAAACAATTACTAAGAAAGATGCCGATTCCTGATCCGCAATTACAAACTTAGGATCTCCGGCAAGTCAGGTTTTTCAAGCAAAGAAAATGTCCACCCAAGCCTGACCAGCCTTGGGTGTTTTCAGTTCAGAAGCAGTTGGAATGTAAGTTGCTTTCTTTTTAGCATAAAACTCCTTTACCCCTTTCACCTTTCCATCAACCATTTTTCCGAAAATCTTCTTAACTTTCCCATTAAACGCTTTCTCAACATCAAAGCTATCCTTCTCAGAATAACCCTGATTTGAGATTTCAGACTTTCCAGTTTTCCTTTTAAAATTTTCAGTCCTCAATGGCGGAAAGTTCTCATCATCCATTGAAAGAACTGAGTTTTCATCACTCTCATCAAACTGTTGCTCCTCTGATTTTGTGGAATCAGATTCATCACCAGATTTTACCTCTGATTTCTTAACAACCCAAGCTTGGTTGTCAAGATTTCCCTTCTTCTTGTAAAACCTTTTCGAACACTCTCCAACTTCAAATGTTGAATTTTTAAACACTTTAAATTTTTCAGTTGGTGGTTCAGTTTTATCAATAATAACTTCTTTCAGTTTTCCAGAAACTCCCTGTTTTGTGTTTGTCGCTTTCGGACAGTTCCATGCAATGTGACCAGCTTCATTGCATCGGAAACAGGTTCTTGTTTCTTTCCTTTGATAAGCTCCATTCTTCATTTTTTCAGCAAGAAATTCTTGATTTGTTTGTCTCCAAAATGAGCTCTTCTGTTCTTCCTCTGCAGTTGTCCCTGAAACAAATTTAACTCTGGAATTAAAATCTTTAATATATTTTTCATTTTTATAGTTTTTAGGTGGAATAAAACCAAGTCCTTTCTTTTTGTAGCTACGATTGTGGTTTGGTTTCTTTTGAAAACCAGAACCAGAATTGTAACCCTTTTTCTTGTTCAAACGTTGTTGTACTCTTGAAGTGTAATTTTTAGGTTTTCCAGTAAGATTTAAATCTTTTATTTCAGAAATATTAATTTCTGCCATTTTGAAAACCTTTTTGATCATTTCAAATCGAACACTTCTTATTGGAAACTCTTTATCAAAATATAATTTGTCAGAATCATTCAAAGTATACACAACTTCAAATGTTTCATCATCCAAATTAGATTTTGACAATAAAAACTCTTTACTATAAACCCGTTTTCCCGACGATTTTGAACTTCTTTCGGACGAACTCGAACTCCCAACTGACTGACATGAACTTTTGGACTCGGACTTTGACTCTGACTCCTCATCCTTATCCAACACCTGATCAACCACTCTTTTTATCAGTTCTGACTCATGATCTGTATCGGACGCTGTGAACGTGACGTCAATATTGTCCGGTAAAACATCTGTTATCTCGGATTCTAACTTAATATTGACCGCCTGTTTTAGTTCTTCCTCATTAGGTTTCCTAGATGAGTACCCTTCCCAAATCGGAGGCGGACACTTATTATAACAGACACCCTGTTTCTTACCAGTATCCTTTTTCTTCTTTGGCTTTATTTCTTCGTCTTTAAACGCTTCAAATCCTTCAACTGTTGGATAAATTCTATCGATTATATAATCACAACCTTTGTAACTTTGCAGCAATCTTCTGATTCTTTCATTTTCAGCTGCTTCACTATCCAACTCTTTTTTCCACTTTGCACATTCTTCTATGTACATATTGATCTCTTTTTGCTTTGTCATCATGGTAGCATTCATCATCTTCAAAGCTTTTTCTCTTTCAGAGTTAGTCTTTTCCAGACTATTCACAGTTCTGTTCAATAGATCATATGACTTTTTCAAATTTTTTACATCAAACAACAACTTTTCTTTCAACTTTTCTAACTCACTAAACCTCTCATCTTTCTCTATACATTGTTTACAAGACTCTAAACATTTAAGACAAGGTTTTGTGATTTCAACGATCTTCTCAACTTCAATTATCTTTTCAACTTCCACCATCTTCTCAACCACTTTGACCTTTTTCAAATCTTTTGCAGCTTTCTCCTCTTTCAGTTTCTTCAATTTTTCTGCAAAATAAAATTCAAAACTATCAGAAGATAAGTGAGTTTTTCCAATATTAATCTGTTCAATTTCTTCATCACTATCACTTGTCTCTGACGAACTGTTTTCAGATGAAACAGATCCTTCATCTTCACTTTTCTCTTCATCAAATAACACTTCCATCCATTCCTTCAGCATTTCCGGCTTTCGAATAATATGAGCAATAAACGCTCCAACATTTGAATCAGCTGGAATGTACTTATCCCAGCTAAATCCTTCAGCCATTTTCTCATCATCTTGATCAACGATACCGTGGTAAGCTTTCCTGTTTGCATCTTCGATCATTCTTCCATGAGCTGTTTGTGACTCTTTTTGTTGATGTGGTTGATGAGTGATTTGCTGATATATAGACTTCCGATAGTAATCATCTTTCCCAGACGACTCCTTTGCTCCTCTCGGCTCCTGATTCTTGCACTCTCTTTTAAAGTGACCTTTCTCCCTGCAACGAAAACAGACAACTTTAGATTTATCAAATCCAAGATTAGAAAGATTCGCATCTAAGAAATCATTTCTTCCTGTAACCAATCTAAATTTTTCTGCTCTCCTCAAAACACTAGCTAAATCCCATTTAATATCCATCAGTTCCAGCTCCTCTGCATCGATTTGGTCATAATCTTCTTTTGTGAGCATCGGATTACCAATTCTTCCGGCAATCAACCCTTCATAAGACTCTAATGCAGTGACCAATAATCCCATATGATGCTTTACAACTTCTTCAGAATAATTTTGACCATTTTGAAGATGTAGAGCTACATTACACTGAATTAAATGCCCATTTCTAGCAGATGAACTTTGAACACTTGGAGGATTCACCGTTGAGAACCCACTAGTGTTGACTGATCCTTGACTGCTTGGTGTAGATTGATTTCCAGCACTAAATGCAGTTTGTATCTTTGGACTTGCTTCAGCAGTTTGAACATTTCCTTTATAGTACAATTTAATATCTTGTTGATGAGTAGAACTGTTCATTCTAGCAATTTTCTGCTGCTCCAGATCCTGTGCCTCCAGCTTTTCTATAAACTGTGCAATCGATAACTTTTTAAACTGTCCGGAATTCTTTAATATCATCAGATATGTACTCCATTCCTTTTGCGGTAACGCGTCAGCAAGCTTTTCAACCCATTCTGCTGGAGTTTTTGTAATCTTCAATTGTGACATGGTGCGTACAAGATGACAATATCTTTCAATAAGACTCTTTGTTGTTTCACCAGGCATGCACGTAAACAATTCAAACTCTTTTTTCAACAAAGCTGCTTTACTTTGTAACATTTCAGTGCTTCCCTCAAACTTCTTTTGAAGAGCTTCCCATATAGAATAAGAATTTTCATCATGTTGAAGCAACACAAATATATCTTCTTTTACCGCTTGTTGTAACAAATTGATCATCATTTTCTCTCCTTTATAACTTTCCCTCTCTTGTTCAGTAAATTCAGAAATGATTTTATCAGCTCCCAATGTATTCTTTGGCCTTTCATACTCAGTTTCGATGCTCTCCCAAGCTTTTAGATGATTCGCCTGAACCCAATTCTCAAACCGTTTCTTCCATCCGTGATAATCTTCAATTCCCATAAGTTTCGAGGGGTTTTGCATTGTTCCGGTTTCATTCTCCATGTTCATGTTCTTAGTAATTTCGGATGGACTAGTCGGGGTTGTAGCAAAAGCGTTGTAAAAATCTTCACTCATGATTCGATATCGAAGAATTTCTCAAACTGGCTTTCAAACGAACTGGTTCACCTTGTGAAATACCTGACAATTACCTGACAACAACAAACAAACACACAATCAGTTTTAAACTTTTATCAATTATCTGAAAGAAACTGGTACTCGAACTGATGATTTTCTGTGCAGACTGAACGATCAACTGTGCAGACTGAATAACCAACTGTGCGGACCGAATGACCAACTGACTGAATGACCCGGATCAAATTCAATTAACTTGATGAACCTTTGATACAAAATTGACTTTATGACACCTTTAAACTCCGAACCGTACGAATTCTCAAGCGAATTGATGACTTTAATACGCAACTTGACTGACAAAACAACTAATCGAAACGTGCGAACCGACTGAACTCCAAACCTTGCGACCTGATTATTCAAGCATCTTAAACGCACACAAACACTATGAACTAAAATTTCACATAACCTGATCAACTAGCACATATAACCAATATATCACAAACAATTTTTAATCACATTATGTATAAAGTTGAAAAGATATCTCAAAAATATTAAATGATTGAACCACACTAGATTTAATACATATGACCTACAATTGTTACTAAAATGATCAGATACATCACATGAATTCACATTATCACATGAGATATTATTTAATATCCACCCAACATTCAAACTATATCAAATTTTTAATTGAATTCCATTTGGCCGAGATATGGACTTAAGAAATCACATGACCACTAGTCTGACATCCTTTATCCAAACACATGCAAACTTGATAAAAACAAATGATTGCACTTATCACGTGTTCATGCAACTTTTGTGACCGACAACATTATTTAATAAACCAAATCATGTGCACACATGATAATCACAATATTCAACTATTAGTAATCACATGCAAACATTTATGAGCCGACAATAATAGTTCTCCATTCAATATTATTTGACCGCTTATTCTGAATTCACATGTTATCAACTGACACAATAACTCGTGATATTCTTTTCCAATTACTGACAACAAATCACATGTTCATTCCTATTTGGCTAAGATAATCACATGAACCTGACACATCTGATCAGATAAAAACAATTATCACATGAAGCTTCAATCACTTTCAAACGGTGCGATATATTTCAAACGATAAGTTCAAACGGGAACTCTCAAACAAAGTGTGGCTTTCAAACGGACATTTTCAAACGGTACACTTTCAAACAGTAGTGATCAATTTCAAACGATATGTTCAAACAGAACACCAGTTTCAAACGTAACAGTCCTGTTTTCAAACGATAGGATCAAATTTCAAACAGAAGGGTATGCATTTTCAAACGGGATGGCAATTTTCAAACGGAACACCTATGCTTCGTTCAAACAGAACCCATATTTCAGTCCTTTTTTACCGGTTAAACTTCGAATTTTGAATTGATATTCTCAAGGGTTTGTCAAAACACAATTACGCACATATTGTGAAAGTTTTAGCCGATTTTAACCGTGAAAACTTGTAATTTTCGAAAAGAAAGGTGTAGAAACAGAAATTTGTGGCTGAATTGGTATGAACTCTTCCTCCTGAGCTCTGATACCACTTGTAGGATTGTTTTCTGACCCAAACGAGTCGATCAGGAGAGTTTATCTCTAAACGAAAGGCGGAAACAGACGTGTAGAGTTCAAATCAGCTAGATTCACGCTTAAAACTGTTGTATCATTGATTTGGAAGACGTTTACAACCTGACAACACTTCGGCAGCACTTCGTTGCTCTGGCCGGAAACTTACAAATGAATTAGACATAAGGGTATTTATAGGGGAAGACCCTTCCGTTTGAAAATGAACAACACTTTCAAACGGAACCCTTTCAAACTTTACATTCAAACGGAACCTATTTCAAACTTGCATCTTCAAACGGTTGACTTCAAATTCCATATTTCATGTGCTGATGTCACTATGTGATGTCATATAAGTGATGTCATCATCAATGATGATGACCTCATGCTAGATCTGAACTGCAACATACCAGAGACTCGACGTAAGACGAAGACGACAGATGAATGCACCAACACTTTTAAAGCACGCAAAGTATTATACGAGATCTAGGCCATTGCTGATGCAAAATAAGAAGACCAGGTATAATACCCCAGATATCAAATAGTATAAAGACCTAGTATCTCAGAATTAGGCAACCTCTCAAACGAGATTTCGGAGGTTATCCATATATCCGAGAGATGTTTCCCACGAGATAAGAAAGTTATTGATATTTAGGTTTATATCTCGAAATCAATTTACTAAATGTGTAAAAACCTACTGGCACATCATCAGTGAGACCGTTTATCACATTTAACTTCCCATTTCTTTAGCATGCTATGATTGTCTACTGATGTACTATCATTTCCTCTTTTTACACAAAAACTCATTTTTAAGTTTTCTCATGTTTTTGGCTTTTTCAAATTTTCAAATGTTTTTGTATTTTCAAAATTCTTACTCCCCCTAAAATCCAAAACATTTAAAGAAAATTTGACAACCCGATGCAGATAGCTTTATCTCGCCATCCGTTTTCAGCAACACATGCTCTATTTTGTATAAAGCACCCCAATGATTTACAACACATTGATTTTTAACAATGTTAAAACCATTTAATCACTTGTGAAATAATCATGTTTGTTTAGCCATGAAGGTTTCGACATATTCAGTCAACATTTTTTTTCAAATTTTTGATTTTTTTAACAAATTTAAAAACAAACATATTTTTTTCATTTTTCAATTTTTGACAAAATAAAAACATATTTTTGGTTTTTAAAATTTTCTATTTTTAGGGTTTTTGATTTATGTTTTATTTATGTACAAAAACAAACAAACTCCCTGTTTTTCATTTGCAGGGAACTGCCTCCTCCTATGCCAAGCTGCTCCCCTCCTCATGTTGACATTCAGTTGTCTTCAGGAGCACCTGCACATTCAGACAACTCAATCATTTGAATAATGCAACCCAGGTCTGTTTGACCTTGGGTATTGTGACACAATATGAATTGTTCAATTTCGGAAAATCTTTGTCATTTTTAACAAACACTTTTTTCATTTTATTATCAACCTTCTTAGTTAAATCGATTTTTCGTTTGTCAACACTCACAGAAGTCTTTGTCTTTGCCACCCAGATTTGTTCTTTAAAACATTCCTTTGATAAAATCTTGAATTATATTGAATATTTTGTTTTGACAAATCAGATTTAGGTTTCCAGAATTGGTTTGGTTTTGTCAAATTAGCCGTTGTTTTCCAACTTTGTTTAGTCTCAAATCTGGGTGTTTTTGGTTTCCAATGTTGTTGTGATTCAACCTTGGATTTTTTCGGCATCCAAGTTTGTTTTAACTCAAACTTGATTGACTTCTGATTCACAACTTCAACTTTTTTTTTCTCAACATCAACAAGTTTCAGATTTAGACATTTGCGACCAACATGTCCAGTTTTATCACATTTAAAGCATGTTTTCTTGGAAACCTCTTTAACCTGTTGTTGTTACTTTTTCTGAGCATAGAAATCTTCATTTGACTGTCGTCTAAATTGGAGTTCTTTTTCTTCCTCAGAACTTGTCCCGTGAACAAAGTTCATCTTTTGTTTCTTTTTATAACCCAACCCAGCCTTCATATTTTTCTTCTTGTAACTAGGTTTGTTATAAAAAGTTTTCTTGCTTTTACCAGCAAATTTTCCAATTTCAGCTTTCTCGATTCCTACCAATTTAAAAACTTTGTCAATCTTGTCTGACAACACATTCTGAATCGGAAACTCAACATCTGGGAATAACTTGTCCAATCCAATCATGGTATATGCCAGTCCTATTGGATTATCATTCGCATCTTTCTCAGATTTTGAATTTTTCAGATAGTTTTTGTGAAAACTTTCCTCATTTTCATCATGTGATTCAGACTTATCTGTTTTGGTAGACTCCTCTATCAGAACACTTTCAACAACCTTACCTACCACCTCTGAATCACCAAGATCATCAGATTTGGTGTAAGCCACATCGATGTTGTCAGGTAATTGTTCAACCATGTTTATTGCTTTTTCCACCTTTTCGTTATCATAGAATGTATAATTATTCTCCAATGGTGGTGGAACCTGATGATATTCTGACCCAATTCCCTTTTTGTTCTTTTCAGACTCTTTACCATCTGGTGTGATGTTGAAAATACGTTCCAGAATGTATGAAGAAGCATGATAACTTTGAAGTTTATTAACCAACTTTTCTTTTTCAGCCAATTCTTGTTTAAGTTTAGCAACTTCATAAATATATTGATTTAAAACCAGTTGTTTTCCTTCATATCTAGCTTCAACAAGTTTAGTTGTTTTTTTGATATGCTGATAATCTATCATTCAAACTTTTAACTTTACTCTTCAAATTTTCATAAGCTTCTTTTACAGTATGATATGACAATTTCATTCCATCATATTCTTTTTGCAACTCTTGAATAATTTTCTCTTTTTGAACACATTTGTTGCAATCAGCTGAGCACTTTTGTTTTAAAACCTTGTTTTCTTTTTCAAGACTATCACATTTCTGTGTCAGCTCTTCTTCTTTTTGTTTAAATTTTTTTTCACTTTCAAGCATTTCAATACATTTTTCTTTAAAAGTATGTTCTATTTTAGTAAACTTATTATTTCTGGATCTTAAGTTTTCATCCTTCTCAGTACGAACACTACACGTTTCCATGCATTTCTTGCACTGTTTATCAGTTTTATTTGATAATTCAGAAAATTCAGGTTGAGTTATTACTTTAGTTGTTGGCACCTCAGCTTCTTCTGCCTTTTCCTTCTGAATTTCTTCAATCTCTGGCTATTTCTCAGCAACAGCTTCCTCTGCTAAACCTTTCAGCTTATCATCAACCTTCTCCTGATTTTCTGTACCAGCTGTTTCTTCTGTTTTCTTCAACTCATCCACCATCTTCTTGCTCTCATTAACAATTACCTCAACACTCTTCTTCTTCTTGACACTGGCATAGATCACTCTTCTTATGCCTTCCTCCACTTCTTTTCTATATTTTGGATCCTCACAGTTTGCAGCCCAAACTCCTGCAGATGGAATCGCAGCAACAAGTGCTTCAAAATTTACCACTGTAGGATCAACTGTCGGATTCCCTTGAGGATCACAAAACATTCTCTCTTAGCATCCCATCTATTTTCCTGCCTTGCTTCCATGAAAACCTCGTACACTTTGCTCAATTCCATTCTTGCATGACGTTCCTCTCTGCTTGCTCTCGTTTCAGCAACTAGAGCAAATTTCTCTTTTGGAATGTACTTATTCCAGTTAAACCCTTCGTCAACCTGAATCATCACAAAAGCTTGTTTTCTCTCTTTTGATGAATCTTCGTCAATCTGCTTTTGGTTTGTTCTTGACGGTTGCTCGTTGTTGTTAGACCATAAAGTGTGAGACTGACGCATCAAATTAACATAGCGGGCTATGGTTACGAACTGGTCCTTACCGGGTTAGTTTATATTTGGTTTTGGACCTTTATAGGTCACTTGGGCCAAGCTTTAGGCCATGTGGGCCAAGAAGGCCCAAGGGAAGCCCATGTAGGGAAGTGGGCTTGGTTAAGTATATAAACAAGTTTCTAACTTGTTTTTAGGTTAGAGCTTCATTGTCACAAATTCGATAGAGCTAGAGAGAGAGAGAGGCGACTTGGTGGTGAAAATACTTGTACCAGACGTTTTGCTAATTCATAGTAATAGAACGTGTGCAAGTATTGAAAGTGATTCGGTGTGTTCTTCATATTTCTTATTTTCGTGTTTTTCTTGAATCTCACCAAGTTTGGATTCCTCACAAACTTGGTGATTGTTTGATATCATTGAAAGATCCGGTTTACGGGACTTACAAGTGGTATCAGAGCCTTCAGAACCTATTTCTAGGCTCGGTTTGATATCAAACATTCAAGTTTTCAGAAATTTTTGAGTTGGTGTTCTTCGTGTTCTTCGCGGTATTCAAAGTGTTCTTCATTTTGTTTAAAAAATTCATTATATTTTGCTTCAGTGATTTGTTTGAAAGGTGTTTAAAAGAATTAAAAGATTTTTAAAATCTTTTAAAATATTCGATCGATAATCTGTTACATTTCTTTTGGAAAGTTGTTTTTGGAAAGATTTTAAAAGGATTTAAAATATCCTTGTTTTTAGGAAAGTTCAAACAGGACACCATTTCAGAAATACATTTTTTAATTGCAATTCATTCAAAATACAGTTTCACTTTTCAAAATATCCAATCGAAACCTTCGCCATAAACCCAGCTGCAATCATCACCTCCACTGGTCTCGAGTTATCTCTTTCACGGTTCCGAGTCGCAACCGAGATCTCGAGTTATCAACATCCATTGTCTCGAGTCATTGAACTTCACTACAAGTTTGTTGAGGTCTCGAGTCTTCAACCAAGGTCTCGACTCACTGCCTTCAACATCTCTTTCACAGTCTCGAGTCGCAACCACCGTTCCGACTCGTCTGACTCGCAACCAACCTTTCCACTCCGAGTTCTCGAGTCGCAACCTCCATTCATCTTCTACAATTTCTCAAGTCGTATTCTCCGGGGTCGTAACAAAGGTCTCGAGTTGTACATTTTTTGAGTCGCAACCTCCACAGTCGCAACCGCGGTTCTGAGTCCGACGTTTTCGAGTCCAACCCTCAATCACCGTCCATTACTGTACACCTGATCATCTATAACTATCATCTTCTCCATCTCCGACGTTCTACTCCAACGACCACCATCTTCATCACCGTCATTCACTATCCGTCATCATCAATCACGACACCCATCATAAGCAACCTTCTTCTCAGGTCACCTTCTCCGATTGAACCTGCAATTTTTCTTCGTTCACCACTCTACCACCGCTCCTCTACCACCCTTCTACGTCCATACATCACACACTTTCACCCTCCATTGCCGCCGAGTGTTGTCGCTAAGAGTAAAACAAAGAAGTTTGATCTGACAGGACAATTCTTATTTTTAAATTGGTTAAGGTTTTCATTTTATTATAATTATAATTATAATAATCATAATCATAAAGCAATCATTACATAATCATTATTTATAATAATAATAGTTAATAATAATAATAATAAACCTTTATATTTATTAAAGTAATAAAAAAAACAAAAAATTAAATAAAAAGGGGAAGGTTTGTTTGTTTGTGATAACAGTTTTGACAGGTTTTGTGGTGCGATTTAGATAGCGGGTTCATTCGACTGCTAAGTGTTTGAGTTAGCGAGTACACGGGTTCTCGCTTTGGGATTCCGTTGAGGAAATAGTATACAGGATCCCAAGTGTGCCATTTGTACTAGTGTGCGGCCACAGTTTTAACACTCCGTTTCGGTAAAACGCACATTTTCAGGGAATCACATTTTCGGGGATCACATCTTAAAAATGTCTTCTAAGAGAGAGGTGCTTGAGCAAGAACTTCAAGGATTCAGATACTCGTATGGTGAATCTATAGAAGCACTTATAGGCCGGTTTGCTGAACTGCTCTCTGAAATGGAGAAGGCAGAGATGGTGGTGTCTACTCACATCAGCAACATAAAGCTTCTGGATGCTATAAAAGGGATTCTAGATCAGGCGAACTGTAGTTGGTTTAGAAATGTTCATCATATAATATTGACAACCGATTGCTACTGTTACAGAATGAAGTCAGATGAGCTGATCTCACTCATCAAATCATATGACAATGCTAACAAGCAGTCTACTCAAGGCAGCACATCTGTTGCAGTTTGCTCATCCACACAAAATTCAGCATTTATGTTTAACAAACCTGTGGCTCGAAAAATTACTCGTGATCGTGAAGAGATATTTTCTGTTTTTTTCACTCCTGAGTGTAGAGAAAGAAATGAGGCATATCAGTTACACAACGCTGAGTTGATTCAAGACTACAAAGACATAAGAAATAAAAACTTCACTTTGGTTAAAAAATGAAAAACTTTATAAAGAAAAAATTGAAGCCCAAAGGAAATATATCATCCAATTGAAAGAAGAAATCAGCGTTAAGAATTGTAACTTTAAAGATGCTCAAGCGATAATTCAGGCCTTGACCAAGGAGCTAGAAGACATAAAGTTGAAATATCAGACTAATGAAATTAATATTAAAAAATATGACACTTCTAGCAAATTGGTCAAGGACATTTGTGATATTCAGCTTGAGTACAAAGAAAATAAAGGGGCTGGTTTGGGATACAATAAAACTCCTCCTCCATACAATCATAACTATACATATATGCCTTACACGGAAGAGGAGTTAATGTATGAGGGCAAGATGACTTACGGTCCAAAAACTGATAAGTCATCATTCAACAGCAAACCTGTTGAAAAACGAGCGACTCCTTCGATCACGTTTATTTCTCCATCTGTGAATGATACTAATACTTTGTCCTCCCCTGCAGATGAAGTGAAAGTTGAAAATGTAATTGGGGATGAACAAGCATCACAGTCTGATTCTTCTGAAAATTTAATAAATGAACCTAATCCAGACTCTATTTCGGCGTGTAGTATTTTTAACTCAATTTTTCGCTCTGTGTTTAATTTTAGGCCTAATGGTTTGGGCGAAAATGTTGATGCTTGTGTCACAGCGACTGAAGCATCAAATTAACATAGCGGGCTATGGTTACGAACTGGTCCTTATCGGGTTAGTTTATATTAGGTTTTGGACCTTTATAGGTCACTTGGGCCAAGCTTTAGGCCATGTGGGCCAAGCAGGCCCAAGGGAAGCCCATGTAGGGAAGTGGGCTTGGTTAAGTATATAAACAAGTTTCTAATTTGTTTTTAGGTTAGAGCCTCATTGTCACAAATTCGATAGAGCTAGAGAGAGAGAGGCTGCTTGGTGGTGAAAATACTTGTACCAGACGTTTTGCTAATTCATAGTAATAGAACGTGTGCAAGTATTGAAAGTGATTCGGTGTGTTCTTCATATTTCTTATTTTCGTGTTTTTCTTGAATCTCACCAAGTTTGGATTCCACACAAACTTGGTGATTGTTTGATATCATTGAAAGATCCGGTTTACGGGACTTACAGTTGTTGCGATGATAGATGGCTTTCTTGTAGTAGTATTTGTGAAAAGAATTCACACTATCATCTACTTCTCTGTTTTTGCATTCTCTCTTGAAGTGCCCTTTTTGTTTACACTTGAAATAAGTGACTTTAGCTTTGTCAACACCTAGCTTCATATCTGGACCTTCAAGACATTTCCTACCAGTGATCTCCATGAACCGTTGAGCTCTCCTAATTACGCTAGCCACACACCACCTGATATCCATGAGCTCCATCTCTTCCAGTTCTATCCATAGTCTTCCTTTGTCATATTCGGATTGCCTATCTTGCTGGCGACCAGACTCTCATAAGAATCTAGAACAGAAGCTAAGAAACTCATGTGTTGTCTAGCAAAATCAGTATTCAAGTTTGGAGAATCTTTCCAGTTCTGATTCGGATTGGATTTAGTCGATGAAGACAATTAATGATATCCATAATCATAACTCTGAGATTTGCTCTTTGAAGAATCACCAGAATTTTCAGCACTGAACGCCGTACTGATCTTTGGTGCCTGATTATTCAGCAACAAGCTTTTGCGATAATACAAATCGACGTTCTGCTAATAACTTGAACTGGTCATCTTGTTGTGTTTCTGTAACATTAGATCACGACCCTTAAGTTTTTCAATTAAACTGTCCAAAGTAATCTCATCAAACTTGGCATCATTTTTCAGAATTATCACAAAGTTTTGCCATTCATCGACGTGTGGTAATGCCTCGATCAGTTTGTCAATAATCTCTTCTCTGTCCTTCTGAATCCCAAACCTCTCTAGCTCAATTTTCAAATGACAAAATCTTTCTATCATTTGTCGGATCGTTTCCCCTTTCATGCATCCAAACAGATCAAACACTTTTTTCAACGACATTTTGTTTCTTGATATCCTTTTCTCCTTCGGCTTTCACTTTCAATGCTTCCCACATTGATTTTAACGTTTCACCATGCTGAAGCAAGAACATAATATTATCTCTAATAGATTATTGAATCAAAGTAATCATTCTTAGTTCACTCGAGTGTTCCTTTTTATCATTATCTGAAAATTGTTTAATTGTAAGTAATTCATGTTTATCGTTTGTCGATTTTTCATATCCCATTGTTAACATAATCCAACTATCATAAGCATAAGCCTTCACCGAGTTTACAAATCTACCGCTCCACCAATGATAATCTTCTATATTCATTAGTTTCGGTGGCCTTTGATGATTTCCGTAAGCATTATCAAAGTTCAAATTCTCGAAAATAACACTTGAAGCACTTTTCGTTGTTACTGGTGTTTCTTCAGTGGTGAATGCATTGTGAAACTCATTATAAAATTCCTCTTCCATGATTCCTGCAAACAATCAAACACTTGATCAAATTTGAAAATTAAACAATAACTGCCTCGGTTCGTACGAACGTGGAATGTTCGGTTCGTACGAAGGAACACTGAAAACAAATAACCCGGTTTGTACGAAGCTACATGGGTTCGTATGAAGCTAACTCACTTGGTTCGTACGAAGCTAACTTACTGGGTTCATACGAAGAGATAATCACTGGGTTCGTACTAACTCAGTTTCGTAACAAACCGCCATGTTTTTCATTGATTTGATAACGAATTTGTTTGATTTTAAGTCTGAAACTTTGTAGGATTGTTTAAAAATGTTTGTGGCACAAAAGGTTTGAAAATTAGACGTTTTTTACCGTGAAAACGTTGTGAATCTGAATTTTAAGTTCAAAAAGAATGAGTAGAAGATGAGTAGAAGAAGATGTATGTAGAAGATGATGAATTCAGCTCCGATGAAGATGAATCTACTTAAATCTTCGTGTCTTCAATCTGTGCAATCAATCACCCGCTCTGATACCACTTGTGGATTCGCTCCGAGGATCGATTACTTAACCGTTGAATGCATGGACACGTATCTTGTGTGGAATCTAAGTACACGTGTAGATTGAACACAAAGACGTAATTAATTGTTGATTTCTATTGATAATTGACAAGTAAAGAACCACGAAATCAACTGACAAGAGTTCCCCCTCTCAAGTAAAAAAGTTACCAAATAAGCAAGACCCTACACTCCTGTATATAGGCATAGTGCCTTCGTACGAAACTAACTACGAATGAGTCGGTACATACGAACCGGTTCCCTTCGTACGAACCGGCCTGGTCCCCCTTCGTACGAACTGGCTCAAACACATATAAACTTTATGTTTTCTTCTGTTCAGCGCCAGTCTTGTCTCATCTGATTAAGCTACGATACATGATGGACGGAAGAGATAGACATACTGCACTCACATTATTATGCGGGTTAGTCATGTTATATATACAAGCAGCCCACACCCTAGTATTCCAAGTTTCTTGGACTAGGTGTGTTCTTGGTGTGTTATTCAAACTTTGTTCTAATGATTTGTGTGCTTAATCCAAATATCCAAGCTCTTAACTCTGTTATACATTATGAGATTCCAAATCAACATTGGTTGATTCACACTTATTCAAGATTCTTCATTGTCTACTTGTTTTTCTTACTTTTATCACTCAAACACCTAATCAGTAGGTGTTTGTGTGTTTGTGTTTGTCAATCATTATCATTGTGATCTAAAGCTAATTTGGGACTCACAATTTGGTATCAGAGTCTTTGTGCACTTGATTGATTGGTATTTGTTAAGATTTTCAAAGTTTAGAAGGTTTTTCAAAGTTTTCAAAGTTTTTGGCACAAATGACTTCATTTGGAGTGTTTAATGAAAAGGTTGTTGTTAATCAGTGTTTACATTTCTATTTGGGTCATTTTGATACAAAATACCATAGTTTTTGGGCTGTTTTGGTGTTATTAGAGGGTCTTTGTTCGTACTTAAAACCCATCTCGGCGTAATTAAGCTTGAAGGTCACGTATTTTGTTCAAGATCGCGTAGATATATCTAGGCCGCTGTTGAATCCTGCATATTTAGTGTTATAGCGTTTTTATTCGAAGGCGACTTCGGGGTCAGTGGTATAAATCTCTTGCGATTTTATCACGGCGTTTGGCGTTTTTGGCTAGGATCGTTGTGTCTTTCTGATTTGTCAGCGTAATTGCTCTTTACCCCCGGTCCAAGAAACTTGCTTCTCAAACCAGCATACTTGTGGTGTGAGCGTATTTGACTGAATTGTTCTGATATCTAATCAGGATGCGTAATTGTTGCATAATTTTGCCCGGTAACTAAAACCAACGTAATTAACCGCGTAATTATGCCCAGTTCCATAATTTGTCACCTAATTAACCCGCTGTTAACAATTTGAACTTAAAATCAAATCAAAAAGTTACTTAATCAACTGAATCCAATTGCTCAAGCTGCACGTGTGTCACACCCTCAAATTCCACGTGTGGAGTACTACCACGAGGCGTGTGACTGACCAGGATCAAGCAACCAATCATATTGAAAAATAAAATAAATGAAACAGTTTCCAACACAAACAATACGATCAATGACTCAAGTCTAAAGTTTACAGTCTAAAGACAGTTTTTAAAGCAAACAGCAGAAGCAAAAGTTTAGCAGTTTAAAATGTCACACCCCGACCACGTATAACATACAAAACGTGGCGGAAACGTCGGGGAGTGTTGTAACAGAATTAATTGTTTCATAACCGTGGCATACAAAGTTGTATTTTATTTATCAACGTAAGAGTTACATTGTTTTTAAACAGGAAATAAAGAGTTCAGAACATAATTAAACTAAGTCTATCTTCATTTTATGTCTCTAAGGCACAGGTCCGCCCTAGAGTCACAATCATCGTCCTACGCAAAAGCTCCTGAAAACACATGTGAAAATAGGTACGTCAGCATAAAAATGCCTGTGAGATACATAGGTTTTGTGAAAATAGGATTCATGACTTAAGTTTAAGAAAAAGTTGTTTAGTAAAAGTCAGTCATGAACCTTGTAAATTGTTTTGTTTTGTAAGTTATTTAAAAAGCGATAAGATCGAATGATATGTATAAATAAAAGAATAATGTATGGTTAAATGTATAACCAAGTAAAATGAGTTGTATAAAGTAAATTGTTTGTAAACCAAAGTCTTGTGAAAATCGTGTTACTTGTGTAAAATGTATAAGTCCAAATTGAATGATTTAAATAACGCTATGATATGTAATATAATACAAACACTTATATATAGGAAGTACCAGCGACGTATCCACCATGCTTGTATCATATTACTCACATCTCGTTACTTAAGTCACTTAAACAGACCACCAATGTATTAAGTCTATGTTTAAACCAATAGTCAAAAGTCCTTGTATAAGCCATGTCAAATGTTTATAAGTCCAAAAGTAGTCAAGTAATGTGTATCAAATGTTATGTATTGTAAGTAAAGTATTGTCACATAATCCAAATGTAGAAATGTACAAAACAAAGTATTTTGAATATATCAAAAACAATGTTGTAAAAGTCGCTAGGCGGTTCCTAGTCGGCTGACTGGGGAGTTTGGAGTAATCGGAGTACTCGGAGAGTACTCGGGGAGTACGCGGACATGGTAAATATAAAGAAAATTAATTGTTATATATTATTTATGTGTTAAAATAAGCATAATTCATGTCAACTGAGTATAATTTAAAATGAAACATGTTTAAAGTTCAAATATTCTGAATACAAGTCCGACTAGTCTGAGTACAAGGCCGAGTAGTCCGAGTACAAGGCCGAGTAGGCCAATTTTGACCGAGTTTGACCGATTAAAAGTCAACAAACCATGTTGACCGCCTAGACCGACTAGGCCGACTACGTCCGACTAGGCGCCGACTAGGCCGACTAGGCACCGAGTACTCCCGAGGCCGACTAATTGAGACCGCCTAGGAGGAAGTCGCCTCGGAGGGGGTCCGAGGACCGAGTACTCGCCGAGTACTCGGCCGAGTAATCCGACTTTTACAACACTGATCAAAAAGTTATGTTTTGCAAAGTAATGCATGTTACATTGATACAAACATTTATGTGGTAAGTTAACGCATACATTCAAGCCTTGAGACAGTCAGATAACCCTTTCAGTCAAGGTTATCAAAAGAAATGTTTTCGGATTCAGTCATTCCTTACATCCAAACAAACCCGGGATGTCAGGAATGGGATTTGTCAAGTCCTATGGTACCAGTACTTACTACCGAGCGGCGTAGCTAATGTTAATGAACGTATAATAGTCTCGTTTGTGCAAACCAAATGTCATAGAAAAAGTGAACATGTTATATGAAAACAATGTACTAAGTATGCTAAGTTAACATACAAAGCAGAAAGTCATGTAAATCAATGTGCTAGCATGCTATCAGTCAACATACATAGCAGAAATGTAAAGTGATGTACTAAGTATGCACACAATGGGCATATATAGCATGAAATGTAATGTAAAATGATGTACTAAGTACGCACACAATGGGCATACATAGTATGAGATGTAATGAAATCATGTACTATAATGTACTAACAAACATAGCAGGTATATGATGTGAAAACTGGAAAGCACGAAAGTAACAAGTAGGCACATGTGTTCCACCCCAAAACAGTTTGAAAAAAGTAAAAGAGGGGTTCTATGTACTCACTTGAGATTGCTCAGAAGTCCTAAGATAACCACCAAGCAATGCTAGAGATCACGGAATCAAACGGCACCTAATATAGGTAACTATGTTAATAAACCGGACCTAAATCGGAAGATTTAGATAGAATGAGGGTTCGTAAACCAAACGAGTATGGAGACTCGTGTCATATGGTTTAACAAAGCCTACATACTAAATGAAACCTAACCTAAGTGCTTACGACCCATTACGACCCGTTTAGGAAGCTTATGCTACTTTAACGCGTCGTTCGCGTAAAACGCGTTTGGACCGCCTAACTAGTCCTATGACAAGTAACATATGCCTTAACATGTCTAATATTGTTGTCAAATCAGTTTAGATGTCAAAAGTTATGTTACATATGTTTAAAATGAATTTTGGCATCAAAGGGGTATTTTGGTAATTTACCTAAGGCATATAAACTACCTATCATACAACTACTTAAACGAAGCGACCATAAGGTATAACCTCGGAAGGTTATTCCCTATATGCTATGGTCACCTAATGTGTTTGGTCAGATCCTAATGATCGACCAAATGGGTCGGGTTCGAAGGTATAAGCGATTTATTAGATCGCTTACCCTTACGACCCTAGACAACGTGGAAATCAGTAGGCATAGTCACAAGGGACAATAACCATCGTGATTACAATCACGTTGCAAAGTTAAAACGAACTTCGCATTGACCATAAACTGGTCAATGCAGAAAGTCAAACAAAGTTTGACTTTCGGACTCGAAAGCAATAAAAGAACGAAGGAACACTTACAAAGGGTCCCCGAATGCTAATCTAGATCAAAATAGCTCAGGTATGAAACAAAGGTTTCAACTTAGAGCACACTAGATCAGATTCTTGTGAGTTTGAAGCAAATGGGGGTGGGGTATTTATAGTATTTCCCGAACCGTTAAGATCGTTTCTTGAATAACGTGATCGAATCTCGTGCGTACACTTGTTGGAATGTTGTGGTGACTAAAAATGGCCCCTAATGGACTGAAAGGGCAAGTGTGGGTTTGTGGTTGTGAGTTTAACAGCTGTAATCTGCTGACTAATCGATCTTATCTGATCTGGGACACTGACGCGGGCCGCGTAAAGGACACACTGATCTTACGCGGGCCGCCTGGCCTGCACAGATCAGAAACATGTTTGCATTTTGACAGCTTTGGTCCCTGTTGGTGTTTAAGCTTATTTCCGGCACTTCTAAGGCTCGTCAAGCCAACTTTAAGGCCCCAAAATGATGCCTAAACATTGTGGACATGAAACATGCTCAAAAATATGTCGGATGTCAGTTCGTTTGGCCGTACGATCGCGATGATCGCTTAATTACGACGGAATGCGCATAAGCGCGAAAAACGATCCAAATGATGCGACGAAAGGATTTTTCTCAAGCCAAACACTAAAATAAAATATCTTAGTGCTTACATAAATTTTTGGATATCCGGATGTATTCAGAACGTGAGTTATGCGCGAAAATGCAAACTTGTGCACTTTTTGACACTTTTAGTCCCTGAATGACCCAAAAGTTTATTTTAGCACACCGAACCCCTTAAAGCCTATTTCTAAGCCATGTAAAGGATATTTATGGTATGTTTAAGTTATGGTCATGTTCCGGAATGTTCATTACAGTTCAAATTGGCATACTTTCACAGTTTGTCAAGTTTAGTCCCTCTAAGCGAATTAACTTGTTTTTGCCATACCAAAGCCTTCAAAACTTATTTCTAAGTTATGTAAAGGTTATTTAAGGTATGTTAAGTATATGTTGATGTTCCGGAGTATTTTTCGCGTTAAACTGATTACGTTTACGCATCAGTTTGCGTATAACTCTCCAGAAAGCGATGTAGAGTTTGAAATTACATAAAACTCAAAACATGAAAAATGTAAAACACAACCAAACAAACATTGGGTTCAAATAATTTTTTTTATTGATAATAGAACTATTACAAGCACAAATGTTACATAAAACATCAGTTTAAAGTTCATAATTTATTTAAAAGGAACCCAACACGGGTTCATGCGACTACTACACTCCCCGCTACAAGCTCCTGCTATCACTGAGTACCTGCAAAGCATGTAGTAGGGTATCAACATAAAGTTGGTGAATTCATGAGTTGTCTAGTTTTAGTTCCAAAAACTTGTGTTCGTTAAATTACTCATTTACACCATGCCATAGGGAGCTACTCCATAAATACAAGCTACTAAACTCCACGATAATGCTGAAACTTTCGCACTTGAATTGTTGGTGCCCCGTTTGTCAATGTCTATCATCATTGAAGCTTGCCGAGGACTATTAGTTGACGCCCGTCCAATCAAGGCACGGTGTGTGGTTAGTGAGACCTAAATAGCACTATTTAACTAATATCCCGTTTGCCTGGCCCCGACGATTAACCGGTATAGTAATGTAGGGACTTTGTGATAGAGTTCCGTTTAGTAGGTCAGTTCATGAAATATAAATAGTATTTAACGTGAGCATCCCACACAAGGGGAAAGTGTTGTCCGTATCCCACACAAGGGGAAAGTATTGTCCGTTCCGTTCCCAACCACCGGAATACATACTTTAGTAAAGTGTGTAAACTCACATCGGTTTGCTCGGCAGATAGTTTACTCGATTTTAGCAGTTGTTCAACCGCGTCCTATTATGATTATCAATACTAGTAAGGTATTTTCTTGTTATGCAAGTAGTTCACGTATTTTAACACTTAATTATCAAGTAGCACATAGTAGTATATACAGACAGGTGGGCCACACAGGAAGTCAAACATAAGCCCATATAATCAGTTTACTATATAGCCATTTGAGTGTGCGGCCCAAATGAATCATCAGCCCAATATACGAGTGTGTGGCTGGTATATAAGTGTGCGGTCCGGTTAAGATATTAGTCCATCAATCAAGTGTGCGGCCCAATGAATTATTGGCCCAAAAGAGGGTGTGCGGCCCACTGCCTAGTGTGCGGTTCCTAGGCAGTGTGCGGTCATGCAGATTGTGCTGTTTGAGACTGTGCGGTCTTGTAAGTGTGCGACCTCGCATCCGTCCCTTGTATGTTGTGTAATAAAGGTAATACATCAGGGAGGGTGCGACCCTTCTGAATGTGCGACTCAGCTGGGATCCCTTATACATTGTGCATAAATAATTGTACATTTATGGATCATCAAACAGTTTCAACAAATCAACCAAGTTAACAACTTTTGACATCATTTATCCTAAAATTTAACATTGATATCATCCTTTGAATATGATTCATCGATCCTAAGTCATCATAGGCAATATATCATAAAGTTATTCATCATGTGGCAGCTTGTGAACATTAATTAACATGGATCTATTACAAGTAACTCATGACTAACACATTTATGCACAACATTACTCATGAGCTCAACATCAAAACATCAAAAGGCACCTATAAATGAAACAAAGATTCTCATTCCATCAATCATTTATCATGCATAATTGTCTATTATTAGTAATTCATATCAAAGCTCATGCTAGTGGAGATGATGAATGAATCGAACAGTTGTACATACAAAAATCATTCTTCACACTATTACTTAATCATATTCCAATTAGTAGACAAACAGTTGGAGGAAACATCAAATCAAGCATACAAGATGAACATGAATATTAAAGCCATGTCGTTTACTAACCTAGATTGTGAAGTAGAAGAGTGTGTGCAAGAATAAAGGAAGTTATCTTCAAGAAAGTAGGAAACTTTCAAGGAATAGAGGTTGGAATCAGCTGTGAATCTTCAAGAAGGAGGAGGATATGCCTAAAATAGTAATGTTTCTAAAAGAGGAAGAGAGAGAGAGAGAGAGAGAGAGAAAGTATGTGGTGGCTGGGAATGTTTTTGGGAAAAAGGTGTATGGTTTTGGCAGGTATTGGTATTTATAACCATCCTCAAGATACCGCACACTGGTTTGTAGAAACCAACTCTCAAGTTTCACCGCACGCAAGCCCTCAATTGTGTGTGCGGCTTGGTTTGGATACGGGTGTGCGACACAAAAGGGTGGCCCAACTGCAAAGGATTGTGCGGTCCATTACGGACTGGGCTTAGCTGTTTATTGGTCCAACAGTGTGAGTGTGCGAGTGAAAGTGTAATGTGCGACTGCACCCCTTAGTCACACACACATATTTTATTTAAACTTCAATCATAATTACATACACATACATACATATTTTAAGCAACCATTATATTTTAATTCTCATTCATTTTATTCACGAAATTAACATCACATAATCATAAAATAAACGAATTGTGTAGGAAAACCCGAAGTGCCACATTATCCCCCAATTCAAAGAAATTTCGTCCCAAAATTTAGCGCAGCCACTGACAAGCTAGGGCATTTAAACGTTTCTGTGGGGTGTCACATCATCCCCCTGTTGGTTTGGAATTTCGTCCCGAAATTCAATAGTAGCCTCAGTGCTGGAAGTATTGTTTGTAAACAGCTGGGGATACTTGTGCATCATCTGGTCTTCCTGTTCCCAGGTAAACTCTGGGCCACGATGTGAGTTCCAACGAACCTGAACTATAGGTATCCTGCTACGCTTGAGGGTTTTGGTTTCTCGATCCATGATCTCAACCAGTTCCTCAATAAAGCGTAGTTGATCGTCGATCATGAGTTCCTTAAAGCAACGATAAGCGTTTCATCTGATAGATACTTCTTCATGTTCGACACGTGAAAAACGTTGTGTATTGCACTAAGCTCTTCGGGCAGGTTCAGTCTATATGCTACTTTACCGATTCTCTCGGTAATTTCAAAAGGTCTAACATAGCGCGGATTAAGCTTGCCCCTTTTGCCAAAACGTACCACAACTTTCCAGGGTGAGACTTTTAGTAGAACCCGGTCCCCGACCTGGAATTCTAAGGGTTTCCTACGCTTATCAGCGTAGCTTTTCTGACAGTCACGATCTGCCGCCATTCATATTCTAATCTGGGCCATCTTATCCGTGGTATCAAGTATAAGTTCTAGGCCGGTAATTTGGCTTTCGCCAACCTCCGCCCAACACAAAGGTGACCGGCATTTACGTCCGTGAAATGCCTCAAATGGTGCTGCTTGAATGCTAGTGTGTTAGCTGTTGTTGTAAGAAAACTCTACCAAAGGTAAGTGTCGTTCCCAACCTTTACCAAAGTCGATAACACATGCTCTCAGCATGTCTTTGAAAGTTTGGATGGTACGTTCAG
Organism: Helianthus tuberosus; assembly: GCA_030545235.1. Taxonomy (NCBI): domain Eukaryota; kingdom Viridiplantae; phylum Streptophyta; class Magnoliopsida; order Asterales; family Asteraceae; genus Helianthus; species Helianthus tuberosus. Next base: position 145,836,808 of record CM060410.1, on the reverse strand, counting down.
TCTGTCCATCAGTCTGCGGGTGATAAGTAGTGCTCATGTCTAAATGTGAGCCAAAGGATTTGTGCATAGCCTGCCACAAATCGGATGTAAAACGTGGGTCACGATCAGAGATGATAGAAGTTGGCACCCCGTGCCTAGCAACTACTTCTTTCAACTAGATGGCTGCAAGTTTCGAAAACTTGTCGGTTTCCTTGATCGCGAGGAAGTGTGCAGACTTGGTTAAACGGTCTACGATCACCCAAATGGTATCGTTTCCGCTTTGTGAATTTGGTAAGCCGGTGACAAAATCCATGGAAATCTGCTCCCATTTCCACGTTGGCAACTCTGGTTGTTGCAGTAATCCCGACGGCTTTTGTATTCGATCTTGACCCTAGCATAGGTCAAGCACTTGCTGACGTACTTATCAATAATGGCTTTCATGTTCGGCCACCAGTACAGGGCCTTGAGGTCATGATACATCTTGTCAGAACCGGGATGTATCCCGTAGCGAGACTTGTGTGCTTCGTCCAACACAAGTTCTCAGAGATTTCCGTAGGATGGAATCCAGATACGCTCCATGAAGTAATAGGTGTCGTCGTCCTTGAGTTCGAACTGTTTTTCCATTCCCCGCATGGATTCGGCTAGAAGGTTTTCCGCTTTCAGTGCTTCGACTTGAGCGTTTCAGATTTGGTTAGGGAGGTTCGAATGAATAGTAAGCTGTAATGCACGAACACATTTAGGTTTGGTTTCCTTTCGGCTGAGGGCATCGGCCACAACGTTTGCCTTACCCGGATGATACTTGATCGCGCACTCGTAGTCGTTTAGGAGTTCAACCCACCGGTGTTACCGCATGTTTAACTCCTTTTGGTCCAGTATATGTTGGAGACTCTTGTGATCGGTGTAAATCGTTCACTTGGTACCGTACAAGTAATGCCTCCATATCTTGAGTGGGAAGACTACAACTCCCAATTTCAAATTGTGCGTAGTGTAGTTTCTCTCGTGAATCTTGAGTTGTCGAGAGGCGTAGGCAATAACTTTCTCGCATTCCATCAACACGCAACCGAGTCCTTGAATGGAAGCATCGCAATAGACAACAAAGTCGTCAATACCTTCAGGTAATGAAAGAATAGGAGCACTACAGAGTTTCTCCTTTAGTTTTTGAAAAGCAGCCTCTTGAGCTTCACTCCATTTGTAAGCGATGCCCTTTTGGGTTAGAGTTGTGAGGGTTTGAGCAAAATTCGAAAATCCCTCGATAAATCTACGATAGTAACCTGCCAATCCCAGGAATTGATGGATTTCGGTTGGAGTTTTTTGTGTTGGCCAGTTCTTGATAGAGTCAATCTTAGCTGGATCAACGTGAATCCTGGCTTCATTGACTACGTGCCCAAGGAAATGAACTTCTCGAAGCCAGAAGTCGCATTTCGAAAACTTGGCATAAAGTTGTTCGTTGCGTAAGAGTTTCAGAATAAGACGTAGGTGTTGCTCGTTGTTGGATCATCATGTGACCCTAACGAGTCAATTAGAAGAGTTTATGATCCATATCAAAGGCGGAATCAGTGAAATAGACATGAAACAGCTTGATTCTCCTTAATTATCCTTTTATTAATGATTTCAAAGCAATTCTGATCGTTTGACAAACTGGCAACACTTCGGCTCTGAAATCAAGACTGTTACAAATGACTCAGCAGGTCCACTATATATAGGTGTTGTAATTTCGTACGAAATAGCTTAGTGCTATTTCGTGCGAAATTACACAATCACACACAAACCCTAAATTTTGATCCTGCTGAGCACTGGTTTATCCTATCTAGACACAAGACTCTATAAAGACAAAGTTAACAGACATCTATGCACCAACAGACTCCCCCATGGATGTTGACGAAGTCTTTAGCATCAAATCTTCAGTCTTTAGTCTTGATCTATCTTCTTCTCTGTCCAATTTGTCTGACACTATAAGCATCCTTCAACTTCTGTCTTCAAACTCTTCAAACTCCCCTTTGAATGTTGATCCAGAATGTAGACTCCCCCTTTCAATATGCTGGAGCTCGAATTCTGGTTCAAACTTTACACTTTCTTTGCCATGGGGATCTTGTTTCCTGCTTCTCAAGAATATAACATTACAATCTATTAACCTTTTGACTTCTTATTATTGTAATCAGTTTCAAGAAATCCACTTAAGTATTCAGGTCCAAGTTAATGACCCTGAGTACTCAATTTATCTACCATGTCCAACTTAATGACCTTGGTTGATCCAAACGAAACAAAGCTGACTTTTGTTCAACAAGGTTTAAAACATTTTTCTGAAAAATTACAAGTTTCAACTTAATGACCTTGTTTTAACTTTTCATATTTCACAAATTTTAACAAGATAAGCTCACAACCCTTCGGTCCAGCTCAGAAACTTCCTGCATCTTCTTCAAACTGCGAATTTGAAGATCAGCTTTCCACTTTGGTTTGTCGGAAAATAAAGCAGAAATGTAAAATCTTTTTGGATTTTGATTAAAATTTCAAAACTAGAATGCTAAACAGAAATGAAATGCAGTAAATGTAAACTATTTACAAACATATTTTTGGTGAGCGTGTTAGGGAATCATATTAGCTATTCGACAAGTCACAAGTACCGTTACGCTTAGATTTCATACTCAGAATTAAACAATTCGCTTAGATTGTCGATATACTGATCCACTTAAATTCTCACACAAATTTCAATCTGTCCAGGATAAGAGTTAGGTGTATTAAGAACTTAAACTCATTCATGGGTCCTACCTCTTGAATATACTCCCGTATCCAGATCCTAATATTCAGTCTTACAGGTGAGTATACCACAGATGATATCTGTAAGGGGTTAAATGCGAGGGCCGTGAGAGCTCATGCTATTACTTCCGAAAAATCAGAGAGATGACGGCTTCGAATTTAAGTGGGTCCCCCTTTAGAGGATCTTTTTTACAACAGCACATGATTAACATTTTTCAATGTTTCATCATTTTTATGCTGACGGCAGGCTTTTATTTCAAGCAGCAGTAAAGTATTATATAGGGACTAGGCCATTGCTTCCGCAAAATCAGAAGTCCCGGGATAATACCCCAGATATCACTGAGTATAAAGACCTAGTATTTCAAAAAGAGGGATCTTTCAAACGAAATTTCAGGGGTTACTTATATATCCAAGTAGTGTTCCCCATGAAATAAGCAAGTAAAGATTTAGGTTTATATCCCGAACAAACCTACTAAATGTGTAAAAACCTATCGACATATCATCAGCGAGACTGTTTAAAACTTTTAAACTTTACATATCTTTAGCATACTGTAACTGTCAAGCCGATGTACTATCATTTTCCCTTTTTACACAAGCTCTTTTTCATTTTCTATTGTTTTTGGATTTTGAAATATCTCATGTTTTTGGATTTTTGAATTTTTTATTGTTTTTGAATTTTCTGAAAATATTACCCTATACTCCCCCTAAATACCAAAACAAGTAAAAAATCGACAAACCATTGCAGATTGCTTCTCAACATCATCTACAGTGGTACCTTCATCTACGCCAAGAATCTCATTCGACACCGATAAAAGTTTTATTCCGTTCAATTTTAAAAGATATTGAAAACGAGTTTTATCAAACGCTTTGGTATGTAAATCAGCTTTTTGTTCGTCAGTGTGGATTTTCTCAATTCGTATCAACTTCTTCTCGAAACAGTCTCGGATGAAGTGATAACGAATTTCAATGTGTTTCGTTTTAGCGTGATGAACAGGATTTTTAGTAATGTTTATCGCTGCCTCATTATCAACAAAGATAGGGGTGTTAAGAAATTGCAAACCGTAGTGTCTCATCTATTGCTGGATCCACAAGATCTGAGAGCAGCAGCTGCTAGCAGATACATATTCAGCTTCACATGTGGACAAAGCTACAGAGGTCTGCTTCTTGCATTGCCAGGTAACCAATCGTGGTCCGAAAAACTGGCACCCCTGTTACACCCCCAAAATCCACAAGCGGAGTATCACCGCTTGGAGGTGTGACATGACCAGGATTGAGCCACCAATCATATTGAATAGCGTAATTAAGTAAATAAAACCAACCACAATACAATTGGTGACCAAAAGAAAGTAACCACCTTTAAGTTAACAGGGGAAGCATAAAACATAAGTTTAATAAGTTCATAAAGTTCAAATGTTAAGCACGGAACATAACAGTCCATTTCCCACAACGACCTCCTTCTTGTGCAAGCTCCATAAGCATCTAACGACCTATAAGGCATGTAACAACGAGTCAACAACAAAGTTGAGTGAGTTCACAGTTGGTTGTTTAGTTTTAAGTTGTTTCCGAAAACATGGTTTGTCTTTTGCTGGCTTACTTGCCGTGGGAGTTACCCCATAGTTGAAAATATGATTAACCAGTTCCTTCTTTATTACCCAAACCATATCCATAATCAATGGGGGCTTCCCCATGTGAACCACTAGACCGTTACCATATCGACTACTAACGAAAGTAAGTTGTGCCCTACGTCAATGTCTATCAACATTGACAGTTTGCCATAGTCCATTAGTACACGCCCGTCTGACTGGCACGGTGTGAGGTTTGTTAAACCTAATAGTGCTATTAACTAATGACCCGCTCGCCATTGGCCTCAGCGATTAAGTCGATATAAAATGAGGGACTTAATGATAGAGTTTTGTCTAGTAAGTTTTAAGGTTGTTGTCCTACCCAAGGAGGACGAACGTACGTATTCTACCCAAGGAGAATACACATGATTAATATTGGCATCCTACCCATGGAGGATGGCGGTACATATCCTACCCAAGGAGGATATGTAGGTTCCGTTTTAATTCTTTAACCCATTCCGAAACCACGGGGAATCCCATGCCTTGTAGAGGGTGTGAACTCACCTTCGTTTGCTCGGTTAGATTAGTTACTCTAATAATCAAAAATCAAGCACGTCCTAATAAGGTACAGATAACAATCAGTTTCTCATGCATAACATGTATCCTACGTATGGTTTATCTACTCATTACTTCTATCACGCACCACACAATTCAAATGTCAAGGTACTTTGTTAAGTTATATTATTTTACCCTAAAATAATATAACTATCTCACAAAATAAACAAGTATCCACACAATTGTTCTAGTATAAAATATATATTCTAAATATATATTTAACCATTTTACTTGTAAAAATCAACCTCCGGTACTTTGTATTTTTGTAACAAAACTCATGACGAAGTTTAATTTGAAAAACAAAGTTAAAACGTATTTGTGAACACTTGTTAGAAAAATAATTTCTAAGTGTTGGAATTTTTAGAAAATTTCGCCAGAGTTTCCTTTGTAAATGGAGGTGTCCATGCTAATAAGCATATCATTTTCTTTTCTAAAAATCATCCAACAATCAACAACAATTTACCAAGAGTAAACTATTCTATTTACAAACCAACATGAACTTGATGTTTCATAAAAACGCGTAGTAACTTGGCATGGTGTTTAGTGGGTTTAGTTACTCTCCAAAGTGTGTCTACTTTATTTAAAATCTCATTCTCGGGATTTTTAGATATTCACAACTTGTGAACATATTTTACAAAAATATTTATTTTCAACACTTTCATGTGTCACTAGTATTCATATGCTTACTATATTTCCAAAATAGTGTAAGGATCATGATCTTTCGAAAACCGTCTTTTAATCTTGGTTTATTTAGGAAAATCACTCTCAAGTTTTAGATCTACAAGATCACTAGGTCACTTGGTGTATTATTTTTCAGGAAAAATCATTTTTCTTTCAAGTTCATGTGTAGACTAGAAGATGATTATTTCATACAAGCACATAATCACCTCTAACTTGTTAAACCGTGTTTTTAATCATGCTTTAACAAGTTCCGTATGATGATCAATCATCATATTACTAGTAATCACCAAGTAACATCATACATACTCAAAATAACATCATTCTAGCATTATTTCATCTTATGTAAAGCTTATGTTCAAGTTTTAAGTGTATGATTCTTAGTGTTCTTGCATAAATCAACAAACAATAACTTTTAACCACTAAAACGTGAAGTAAATAAGGATTTACAAGAATCTTACAACTAGCTTAAAGCTAGGGAAGATCAAGATGAAAAAGTTGAGGATAATAGCAAACGAGAGAGGTCCTTCAAGTTCCGAGAACACCGAGCTTCGTTATTCACCTTCTTACACCTTGAATGAAGCTTAGAATGGATGGAAGGAAATCGAAAATGGTGGGAGTGCAAGGGGGAGTTTCGGCCGTGAGCTTCAAAGGAGGGATAGAGAGTTGAAGTTTGATGAAGATGAAGAGATGCTTAATATCTTATAACTCCCTAAATTCTATTAACCATTGGTTCTCTTGTCCCCCAAAGTACACTCATGATCCAACAATTCCCAAGGAAGAGATATGGAGGAGATTTAGGAAGATTAGGTTAATCTTTGGGTGGGGCCACCTTCTGTGAGCCGTGATTTAGCAAGGGGGGAGGGTTAAATGAAAATTCAAATGGTAAAGTTAAGTAATAGGGTGTTAAGTGTAAGTGTCTTGTGTTTAAGTGTGTCCCATGTATTATGTAGTGTGTTTAAGTGTTCGGGGACCATGACTAGCTCAGAAAAAGTGAAACAATGTTTCTAAATATATTTTTGTGTTCCGAGTAATGTCCGGTTGGATACCGTTCCGTTAAAGTGCTACGTTATTCCACATAGTGTCCTATATATATCTTTTTGTAACATTTTTAATTCCCAACACTTAGGAAAGCATACATGACCATTTAGTCAATTTTCTGCACAAGACTAGTATGTTAAAAAGCACGTGTAAGTATGACACAGTAATCAGGAGGCAGTTAAGTAATTCAGCACAGACATCAAGCACTTTAATTAACATTAATTAATCGTACAGATACATGTGATTATGAGGGTTGTCACATTCTCCCCCTGTTAAGAGAATTTCGTCCAGAAATTTAGCACGTGGTTACTGAGGAAGCTAGTTAAGTTGCGCGGTTTCCTGGTTTTCCTGTGGTGTCACATCATCCCCCCGTTGGTTTGGAATTTCGTCCCGAAATTCTGCAGTAGCTTCAGCCTCAGTAGTGGATGCACTTTTCTTAAACAGCTGGGGATACTTGAGTTTCATTTGGTCTTCTCGTTCCCAGGTATACTCTGGGCCATGACGGGAGTTCCAACGAACTCGAACAAGAGGTATTCTGGTACGCTTGAGAATCTTAACATCTCGATCAGTAATCTCTACTGGTTCCTCGACGAATCGCAGCTGATTGTCGATAGTGAGCTCCTTGAGAGGAACTATGAGGGTCTCATCTGACAGACACTTTTTCAGATTTGACACGTGGAATACGTTGTGAACTCTGCTGAGTTCTTCAGGTAGATTCAACTTGTAAGCGACCTTGCCAATTTTCTCAATGATTTCGAACGGTCCGACATAACGCGGATTGAGTTTGCCTCGTTTGCCAAAACGAACTACACCTTTCCAAGGTGAGACTTTGAGTAGCACTCGATCCCCAACCTGGAACTCGAGTGGTTTCCTCCGCTTATCAGCATAGCTTTTCTGACGGTCACGAGTTGCCGCCATTCGTTTTCGTATCTGAGCAATCTTCTTAGTTGTATCTACTACAAGTTCTGGGCCAGTGATTTGACTGTCGCCAACCTCTGCCCAACAAAGGGGTGATTGGCACTTTCGTCCGTACAATGCCTCGAACGGAGCGACCTGGATACTGGTGTGGTAACTGTTGTTATATGAAAACTCCACTAACGGAAGGTGTTTTTCCCAGCCATTACCAAAATCGATTACACATGCCCTAAGCATGTCTTCAAGGGTTTGGATGGTTCGTTCAGCTTGCCCATCCGTCTGTGGATGATATGCCGTGCTCATGTCTAATCGAGAACCAAAGGACTTGTGCATAGCTTGCCACAATTCAGTCGTAAAACGTGAGTCACGATCAGAAATGATGGAGGTTGGCACTCCGTGCCTTGATACTACTTCCTTTAGGTAGATGTCTGCTAGAGTAGAAAACTTGTCGGTTTCCTTGATAGCCAAGAAGTGTGCAGACTTAGTCAATCGATCCACTATCACCCAAATAGTGTCATTTCCGCGTTGAGATCTAGGCAGGCCAGTAACGAAATCCATGGAAATTTGCTCCCATTTCCATATCGGGATCTCTGGTTGTTGGAGTAGGCCTGATGGTTTCTGATATTCAATCTTGACTCTCGCACAAGTCAAGCATTTACTAATGTAGGTTGCTATGTTGGCTTTCATACCGGGCCACCAATACGTAGTCTTGATAGCACCTTTTCCTGTCAAGGCCCCAGCCCCAGTTTGACCCGGTCAGGAGCTGCGGGACAGGAACCCGTGGTATTTATTAATTGATGCGACAGCGGAAGATTTTTAACAGGATCTTTTGAAACTTGAAATGCCTGATTATTTTATTTCATAATTCGGGATAAACCCCGTAAGTTACAATAGAGGAATTTCACAAGTAAATTCCCTGATTTATAAAACATGTTTATTCATTTTAACTGAGCCACCTCTTCAAGCTGGTTAGTACTCCGTAGAACGTTTTCTTGATTTACAGCAGGTCGCCTGAAACATGTTTTAAAAATATTTTGTCAGCGGGGAAATGCTGGCGTCTTCAAATTTGATAAAACGACACATGGTTATAAATTACAGCATAAGAGCGATTACAATGGCTTCTATCTTATTTTTATCTGGCGCCGTGTCACCTGGTGATGATGGTCATACCACTATTGGGTCTTTCCCCAAGTAGTGACGTTTATCACTGTTGGGATTTATTAGCCTAACCCGTGAGAAATTAGTAATGTGCACAATACCCCACTAGCCAGTGATTCAAGATAACCACGACTTAATCCCTGTAATTATTACTTTTGAAAATGGAGTATTGTAAAATACTTTTGATAAAAGAGAATAACTCACATTGCAGATTTATACAGACAGAGCTTAGCCTACTGATTAGCCTTGTAACCTAATTTAAATAACAATGCACACGAACTAGGTCAGTAACTAATACAGCATTTACGATAACTCACGAGATTAAAACCCTCACAACGAATGACAAAGTGCTATACTTAAACATCCGTCGAATTCACGACTAATGACAAAGTATGGCCCTAATGTGGGCAGCACTTAAACATCCATTGGATAGTTTTCAATCGATCGGACATTGAAACGTAGCAGCGATCGAGTTAATACCCTGTATCGTAGCAGCACCCCACTAATTTTGAAAGTAAATTTCGAGAAGAATATGATTGATTTTGAAAGTTTCGTCGACACCAGTGAACTGCTCATGACCCGCTTTATTTATAGGTGAAAATTGAGTCTGTCGCGGCCCGCGTGAGCCATAGGCTCACCCTTACGTGGCCCGCGTGGCCACCTAGTCTACGCATAGGTTGGATGGGTCACGAGTAGGGGCGCGATGTGGATGATACGTGGCCCGGATGCTTATCCGGTCAAACTTCATATTGACGCGGGCCGCGTAAAGGTTAGCGGCCCGCGTAAGGCTATGCTAACCTTTACGCGGCCCGCCTGAAGACCATTATTCTTGATTTCTTGATTTTTGATATGGATTAGGGTTTCAGGGGTCCGGGTTTTTACTTATGGGTCATTTTAGGACATTTTTGAGAGTCCTTACATTCTTCCCACCTTATTTAAAATCTCGTCCTCGAGATTTACTGGAATAAGTGAGGATACTTTCTCTTCATCTCAGATTCCAGATCCCAAGTGTATTAGGGTCCTCTTTTTGAATCCCACTTGACTTTAACTAACACTAGTCGCTTGTGTTTCAGAAACTTAATCTTTCTGTCTTCTATTTGTAGTGGCTTCTCAACAAATTTTAACTTTTCGTTTACCTCTATATCTTGAAGAGGTATTACCAAGGAATCGTGTGGTGCGTGATAGAAGTAATGAGTAGATAAACCGTACGTAGGATACGTGTTATGCATGAGAAACTGATTGTTATCTGTACCTTATTAGGACGTGCTTGATTTCTGATTATTAGAGTAACTAATCTAACCGAGCAAACCAAGGTGAGTTCACACCCTCTACAAGGCATGGGATTCCCGGTGGTTTGGGAATGGGTTAAAGAATTAAAACGGAACCTACATATCCTCCTTGGGTAGGATATGTACCGCCATCCTCCATAGGTAGGATGCCAATATTAATCCTGCGTATTCTCCTTGGGTAGAATACGTACGTTCTACCTCCTTGGGTAGGACAACAACCTTAAAACTTACTAGACAAAACTCTATCATTAAGTCCCTCATTTTATATCGACTTAATCACCGAGGCCAATGGCGAGCGGGTCATTAGTTAATAGCGCTATTAGGTTTGACAAACCTCACACCGTGCCAGTCGGACGGGCGTGTACTAATGGACTATGGCAAACTGTCAATGATGATAGACATTGAGGTAGGGCACAACTTACTTTCGTTAGTAGTTGATATGGTAACGGTCTAGTGGTTCACATGGGGAAGCCCCCACTGATACTGGTTATGGTTTGGGAAAGAAGGAATTGGTTAAATCGTATTTTCAACTATGGGGTAACCCCCACGGCAAGTAAGCCAACTAAAGAAAAACTATGTTTTTGAAAACAACTTAAAACGAACACCTGTGAACTCGCTCAACTTTGCTGCTGATTTGTTGTTACATGCCTTGCAGGCCTTTAGATGCATATCATTGGAACTTGCTGTCTGGGAGGCTGGAGTGGTCATGGGTCGAGATACATGGAATCGTAATACCAGACTATTGGTTTTTTTTACATGTGGTTTATAAACACTTAACTAATGAGTTATGCTTCCGATGTATGCTGTGAATTATTTGTAACGTGTAACACTTAATATTAAATCAATGAAAGTTTTATTTACATATACCTATGAGTTCAATATGATTGGTGGCTAGATCCTGGTACGTCACACGCCTCGCGGGGGTTTCCGCTTGTGGTATTTTGGGGGTGTGACAGATTGGTATCTTCTGTCACACCCCTAAAATACACAAGCGGAGTATCACCGCTTGGAGGCGTGACATGACCGGGATCGAGCCACCAATCATATTGAACAGCGTAATTAAGTAAATAAAACCAACCACAATTCAATTGGTGACCAAAAGAAAGTAACCACCTTTAAGTTAACAGCGAAAGCATAAAACATAAGTTTAATAAGTTCATAAAGTACAAATGTTAAGCACAGAACATAACAGTCCATATCCCATAACGACGCTTCACTCCACGTGCAAGACTCGACACAATAAGTGGTATGATTGGTGGCTTGATCCTGGTCATGTCACGCCTCCAAGCGGTGATACTCCGCTTGTGGATTTTGGGGGTGTGACAACCCCGCTGTTATTGACTTAGCGTTAACTTTGCAGCATCCGAAATCGAAATCGGAATACCCTTCGAGCATGAAATCGCCTTCTCTTGGATACCACAACCCCAGTGATGGAGTTCGTTTCAGGTAGCGCAATATCCTTTTCACAATCACCATATGCGAAGCTCTCAGGTTAGATTGAAATCTTGCTGCGAAGCACGTTGGATACATGATATCGGGTCTAGAAGCTGTCAAGTACATCAGCGATCCGATCATGGAACGATATAACGTTTCATCTACCTTCTCTCTGGTGACATCAGGGTTTATCCCATGGTTCGTCGCTAATGGGTTGGAAGCTGGAGTAGAACCTGACATCCCAAATTTCTCTAAGATATCATGAACATACTTCGTTTGATGTATGAATATTCCCTTAGGCAGTTGATCAACCTGAAGTCCCAAGAAGAATTTCATCTCACCCATCGATGACATTTCAAATTTTTTGCTTCATAACTCTTTCAAAATCTTTGCACAGATTTTCATTTGTTGACCCAAATATGATGTCGTCCACGTATATTTGAACTATCAGAAGATGTTCGTCGACTTCTTTGGTGAAGAGAGTGGCATCCACTTTTCCACGAATGAAGCTGTTGGCAAGCAGGTGATGAGACAATGTCTTGTACCAGGCTCTCGGGGCCTGGTGTAAACCATACACCGCTTTATCCAGTAAATAGACCTTGTCTTTGTGGATTGGATCGGTGAAGCCCGGTGGCTGTCCGACATATACCTCCTCTTTTACCTTCCCATAGAGAAACGCCGATTTAACATCTAGCTGATAAACTTTAAAACTTTTCCAAGATGCAAATGCTAGGAAGATTCTGATCGCTTCAAGTCTAGCAACTGGAGCATACACTTCAGTGAAATCTATCCCCTCCTGCTGACCGAAACCCTGGACTACGAGTCAAGCTTTGTTACGAATTATAACCCCTCGATCATCCCTCTTGCACTTGAACACCCACTTGGTGTTTATCTTCCTGTGACCATCAGGCAAATCTACCAATTTCCACACTCCTAACTTCTCAAATTGACTTAGCTCCTCTTGCATCGCGTTGACCCAAGAATCTTCAGTTAGTGCTTCCTTGTATGTTCGCGGCTCAATCTGCGAAATAAAACAACTAAGTGAAAACTCAGTTTGTAACGGAGCAATTGTAGAATAAAAACAAGTAAGGCCTTGGTCAATTTGTCGTCTTATGCGAACGCCTGATTGTAATTCTCCAATAATCAGCTCTTCTGGATGGTACGAAAGAGTTCTCGGCATCACCTCGCCTGGAACATCTACTTCGCCTTCCAAATTTGTGACATTCTGATTTGCACCTTGTTCACTGATTGGAATTATTTGACTTGAAATCTGGATCTGCTCCCCCTCAGAATCTGAATCACCACGATCGAATATAGGTCTATCATCAGATTCTTGATTATCGTTGACTGCCGTCTGATTATCAGGAGCAAGTTCTGAGGATTGTTGAAAATCATCATGTTCTCTAGCATTACTTGGACCGGCTTCATCGTCATTTGAAGTTTGCCGTTGACATCTAGAATACTCAGCTGGAAACCTTTCTTGTGATTCTTCATATTCTCTCAGAATATCCAACTCGTCAAAGAAATCTGGTTCTTTTTCTATGTCAAACGAATCCCACAGAGTATCATAATTAAAACGCCATGAGTCGCCGGGATTCTGAGGTGGCATGGTATAACTTTGACACTCAACATTATGTGCTTCGATGATCCGCTTCAAGCTTGGAACAAAGACTCGTTTCAATGGACTTGCATAACCCACGAAAATTCCTTCAATGCCCTTTGCACCAAATTTACCATAAGGTTCTAGAACTGTACAGGGAGACCCAAACGGTTCCAGATACTTCAGGTTAGGTTTGCGGTTGTTGATTAGCTCGAAACATGTCTTGTTGAATTTCTTCACTGTAAGAACCCGGTTGAGTGTATAGTAAGCGGCTGATACTGCTTCTGCTTAAAAGTTGACTGGTAATTTCGAATCAGCAAGCATCGTCCTAGCTGTTTCAATTAGTGTCCTGTTCTTTCTTTCAGCTACTCCATTTTGTTGTGGAGTGTAAGGAGCACTAAATTCTTGCAATATACCTCTCTCATCACAATACTCTTCCATCTTATTGTTCTTGAATTCTGTACCGTTGTCACTCCTGATTCTTCTGATTCGAGTTTGGTACAAGTTTTCAATTTTTATGAACAACGTCATCAAACTTTCAAATGTCTCATCCTTTGTCTTTAGAAATGATACCCACGAAAATCTTGAGTAATCATCTGTTACTACTAAACAGTAGAGATCACCAGTTATGCTTTTAACGTTCACTGGACCAAGCAGATCTATATGGAGTCTCTCTAACGGTCTCGAGACTGAGTTAACCTTCTTTCCAGGGTGAGATTTCTTCTTTTGCTTGCCTTTGACACAGCTAATGCACTCCCCCCTCAAGATGGAAACCTTTCACATGAACACCAGTTACTAAGTCGTTATGCACCAGGTGATTCATTTTTCGCAGGTGAATGTGACCCATCTTTCGATGCCACAATTGCGATTCTTTTTCCGTTGCTCTTGACATAAAACAGTGAGCCTGACCCGTGGTAGTAGTAGCTACACTCATGTCCAACATGTATAGATCATTCACTCTAGGTGCTCTCATGATAATCCACTCTTCGGGAACAACAAATCCTGGTTTCAAGATCAAACATTCCTTATCTGTAAAGTGAGTTGTATACATACGATCACAGATCTGAGAGATGCTCAGAAGATTGTTTTCAAGTTTGGCAATGTAGTTTACTCTTTCAAACGTGACAATACCATTCGATAAAGTTCCTTCACCAACTATTCGACCACCTTGATTGCCTGCAAATCCCACATAACCTCCATTAAATCCTCTAACATCATACAATAGGGTCTTCTTCCCCGTCATGTTCCGAGAAGCTCCACTATCCATAATCCAACGTGAAACGGATCTTGGAAGCTCCTGCACATATCACAAACACTTAGTTAGATTTGGATGCCACCCAAGCCTCTTTTGACTCTGGTAGCTTGACTTTGATGTGAGTTTTAGCAGTGTAAAGTGGCGGAAAATTCTTGTCATTCATCTTTAAGCTCTCCTCAGACCCAATCTCAACCTCTTTGTATAAAAAGAAATCATTTTTAAGAGGTTGACCAGATGATTGGTCTTTCTTTTATACATCCTTCTTTTCAGAAGTAGTAGCTTCTTGTGGTTCTAGTTTCTCATAGTAATCCAAAGGTACATACATCTTCTTAGTTGAAGATGATGATTTTGCAGTCTCAGACACCTTTGGATTTGGAGAACTTAATTCCTTTACCACTGATTTTGGCTTCCATGCTTGTTGAAGCGAAGCAACCCGTTTATAAATTTTTTCAGTTTTAGTTACCACATTCTTTACGGGTTCAGTTTTGATCTTGGTGTTTTCATTTTTCAAAACTTTCTTCTCAACAACCATTTGAGCTTTGCCTTTTGCATCAACTTTCTTTTTCTGACTCTCAACAACTTCAGACTTAGGCTTTACGTTGGTGCACTTTTGTGCAATGTGTCCAACTTTGTTGCACTTAAAGCATGTACGAGTATCAGTTACCCGACTTGTGCCTTCGGTCTGAGGCTGTGAGGCCTTTTCTTCAAAAAAACTCTTCATTTGATTTTGAAAAAATCTCAGATTCCTGCTCAGAATGAGAACTCGAGCTTTTTACAAAAATCTTTTTCTCAACAAACTTCTTGTTTTGAAAATTCCTCCTTTGATAATTATTACCACCTTGATATCCACCTGACTATTTGTTTTGATTGTTTTTAGAAAAACATGGCGGTATAACAGGTTTCTTATAATAAGACTTATCTTTTTCAAAGTTCAAATGCCTTTCAGAATGTTTCAAACCTTCAATTTCAGACACATCAATCTCAATCAACTTGAACACATTTCTCAATTTACCAACATTCACATTCTCCAAAGGAAAATCACGATCCGAATACAACTTATCAGATCCCACCATCTTGTACATCACAAGATTAGGTTCTTCATTTAAGTTATATTTAGATTTTGATTTTGGAATATATTTGTCCAAAAAGCATTCATCATCCTCAGTAGTGTCACTTTCTGTAACACCTGTGCCTTCACGGCCATCAAACAAATACCGAACCAATGAAATATTGTATTTCATACTTGGGATTTGTAAAAATATGTGTATCGTTTACACATATCAACTCTTGTTCAATTTCAAACTCTAAATCACTTTCTGGAAGATTATACGCGCACCGATGCGTAAATATAACCAGTTTAATGCAACAAACATTCCGGAATAGTGAAATAGGCTTAACATACCTTAAATAACCTTTACATAACTTAGAAATAAGTTTTGGAAGGTTTGGTATGCCGAAATCAAGTTATATCGCTTACAGGGACTAAATATGACAAACTGCGAAAGTATGCCAATTTGAACTGTAACAGACATTCCGGAACATGACCATAAGTTAAACATGCCATAAATACCCTTCACATAGCTTAGAAATAGGCTTTGAGGTGTTCGGTATGCTAAAATAAACTTTTGTGTCATTCAGGGACTAAAAGTGTCAAAAAGTGCACAAGTTTGCATTTTCGCGCATAACTTACGTTCTGAATACATCTGGACATCCAAAAATTTATGTAAGCATGACTATATTATATTTTAGTGTTCTCCATAAGAAAAATCCATTCGTCGCGTCATTTGGATCGTTTTTCGCGCTTATGCGCATTCCGTCGTAATTAAGCGAACATCGCGATCGTACGACCAAACGAACCGACATCCGACATATTTTTGAGCATGTTTTGAGTTCCCTATACTTTAACTTCATTTTAGAGCCTTGAAATGAGGTTAACGGGGTTCAAACGCATCGAAAAAGGGCTTAAACACGTGCAGGGACCATTTCTGCCAATTTTGAAACATTTCTGAATCAGGGAGGCAGTAGCGTAGCGCGAGCCCTAAGGGCCTACCTGTAGCGCTACGCTAGTGCATGATCTGACCAGATTAAGTGTATTTCACAACAGATCCAGCTGTTCGTTTCTCAACCACACATTCTCAATCGTCTAGTCAGCGGATAAGAACCAAATTTCAGCCACCATAAGGTTCCGACAAGTGTACGCCTTGGATCATGGCACGTTATCCAAGAAACGATCCCAACGGTGGACCATTTCCTATAAATACCCACCAACATCACACCCAAAAACCCACACCTTTGAATCTGAACTTGCTCTCTAAGTTGTCGTGTTTAACACTTCATACCTGAGAGTGTTCGGGTTCAAACCTTCCATTCTTGGACCCTTCGTAAGTATTCTTTCGTTCTTTTCCTTATTTTACTGCTTTTCGAGTCAGAAAGTCAAACTTTGTTTGACTTTCAGCGTTGACCAGTAATGGTCAATGCGAAGTTCGTTTGAACTTCGCAACGTGATTGTAATCACGATGGTCATAGTCCCTTGGGACTATGCCTACTGATTACCACGTTGTCTAGGGTCGTAGGGTAAGCGATCTGATAAATCGCTTATACCTCGAACCCGACCCAGTTTGGTCGATCATTAGGATCCGACCAAATACATTAGGTGACCATAGTAGGTAGGGAATAACCTTCCGAGGTTATACCCTATGGTCACATCGTTTAAGTAGTTGTATGATAGGTAGTTTATATGCCTTAGGTAAATTACCAGAATACCCTTTTCATGTATAATTGGTAATTAAGCATATGTAACCTAAACTTTTGACACATAACTGATTATGTAACATGTTTAGGCATATAACACTTGTCATAGGACTAGTTAGGCGGTCCGAACGCGTTTCACGCGCACGACGCGTTAAAGTAGCATAAGCTTCCTAAACGGGTCGTAATGGGTCGTAAACAATTATGTTAGGTTTCATTTAGTATGTAGGCTTTGTTAAACCATATCACACGAGTCTCCACACTCGTTTGGTTTACAAACCCTAATGCTACCCAGTCTTCCGATTTAGGTCCGGTTATTTAACATAGTTACCTATATTAGGAGCCGTTTGATTCCAAGATCTCTAGCACTGCTTGGTGGTTATCTTTAGACAACTGAGCAATCTCAAGTGAGTACATAGACCCCTCTTTTACTGTTTTCCAAACTGTTTTGGGGTGGAACACATGTGCCTACTTGTTACTTTCCTGCTTTCCTGTTTTCACATCATATACCGACTATGTTTGTTAGTACATTATAGTACATGATTTCATTACTTTTCTGCTATGTATGTTGACTGATAACATGCTAAGCACATTGATTTACATGACTTTTCTGCTTTGTATGTTAACTTAGCATACTTAGTACATCATTTTACATTGCATCTCTGTTGCATATGTTCCAGTAACATATGGACACATTGTTTTACAGCTCTACCTTGTATGTTTACTCTAGCATACTAGGTACATTATCTTCATCTCATGCTTACATTTTGGTATGACATTTGGTTTGTTTAACGGGTCTATATAACATTCATTAACATTTGCTACGCCGCTCGGTAGTAGGTAGTGGTACCATAGGACTTGACAAATCCCGTTCCGGACATCCCAGGGAAAGGGGATGAAAGGAATGACCGAATCCGAATACAATTCTTTTGATAACCTTGACTGAAAGGGTTATCCGACTGTCTCAAGGCTTGAATGTTTGCGTTTAACATACTGCATAAGTGTCTATATCAGTAAAGCATGCATTATTCTACAAAACATAACTTTGATTTAAACCAAGTTTTACTTCAATACTTTGTTTTGTACATTTTTACTTATGGTTTAAGTAGTCTAAATTTTACTTACCATACATATCATTTTGGTTATACATTACTTGACTACTTTTGGACTATAGACATTTGACATGGATATTTGACATAGACATTTGACATGGATATTTGACATAGACATTTGACATGGATATTTGACATAGACATTTGACATGGATATTTGACATAGACATTTGACATGGATATTTGACATAGACATTTTGACATGATTTACATCTTGACATGAACATTTTACATTGTTTGGTTTGGTTTGATTAAGTGATTAAGTAACGATGCGTGTGTAATATGATACAAGCATGGTGGATACGCCGCTGGTACTTCCTATATATAAATGTTTGTATGGTATTACATGTCGTAACGTTATTTGAATCATTTCAGTTTGAGACATAGAACATTTCATACAAATAACATACTTTTCACAAGACATTGTTTTACAAAACAACTTATCTTTTACAAACTCATTTTACTTGGTTATTCATTTAACCTTACATTTATTTATACTTATCATCTGATCTTATCGTTTTTCAAATGATTTAAAAGACAAAGCAAATAACAAGGTTCATGACTAAACATTTTCTCAAACATAAGTCATGAATCTTATTTTCACAAAACCTATGTATCTCACAGGCATTTTTATGCTGACGTACCTATTTTCACATGTGTTTTTCAGGAACTGTTGCATAAGATGATCAAGATACACATAGACAGACTTGGGCTTTAGTGACAATAAAAGATGCAAGACTAGTTAATTATGTTGTATTTCTTTGTTTGTTAAGACATTGTAACACTTTTAATGAATAAAACGAAACTTCAATTGCCATGGATTTGAAACATTAATTCTGTTACAACACTCCCCGATGTTTCCGCCACGTTTGGTATGTTCTACGTGGTCGGGGTGTGACACTTTCAGATTTTAAAACATTTTCAACCATGCTTTTCACAACTTCAGATTGGACACTATCTTCATCGGAAGATGAAGTGAATGTGACATCGATTGTGTCTGGAAGTTTAACTTCACTTTCTTCTTCATCATTAACCAACCCTGATTTTTTCTTTGAAAAATTATTTAAAACAGGTGGTGGAACCTGATGATACCCAACCCCGGTTCCAGCAGAGTATACATCTTCGCCTGCTTTATTCTTCCCAATTGGTTTAGGAATGATATGTTGAAGAACAAAACTTGTGGAGTTGTAACTGTTCAGTTTCAATAGAATGCGTTCATTTTCAATTTTAGCTTCTTGAAACTGAAGCTTCAACTTAGCAATCGCATCCAACTGTTGATTGATTTGCTCTTCTTTTACTCTAAGAACTCCTGACAGTTGAAGATTCTCTTTGTTTGTTTTACCATTTCTTTCATCAGAATCTTTTACCGTTCGTTTCAGCTTCTCAAAATTTTCTGAGAGTTGACGATTTTCATGAATTAGTTTTTCGTTTTCTTTCCTAATTCTTTCTACGTCACTTTTATCTTTTTTGATTTTCTTATTTAATTCTTTTAATCGTTCATTTGATGCTTTTAACATTTTGTCACGGTTTAAGATCTGATCTTCAACGTCTCTGACTCTTCCTGTCAGTTCTTCGGTCTTTTTACCGTTAAGGTAAGCAAGTGTACCACAAACCTTGCAGTCTTTCATGCAATTTTTGCAGTCGCTCTCAGTTTTAGCTTTCTTACCTGACTCATTGATTTCATCATTCTGACTGACCTTGCGTTTAGACTCAGTTCCAGAACCATAAACTACCTCTAGCTCTTTTGCAGCAAGCACTTTGTCAGCCATCTTCTTCAAATTTTCAGCAGTAAACTCTTATGACGTGTCAATAATCCCGTCATCAACTTTCTTTGTTTGCAGCTCCTTTTCTTTTTCTTTTTCTTTTTCTTCACCTCCTCCCCACCACATTCTCTGGTTAGCTTCTTCTTCTTCAGGAATTTGCTCGGTGAGAGTTTCAACACTAACAGAATCAGGTTCAATACCAATGTTTCCTTTGGGATCAAGGTAACATTCTCTATCAGTATCCCATCTATTCGCCCTTTTTGCTTCTTTGTATGTACAATAGATTTTATAGTTTATGTCTTGAGCTTTCATCTTTCTGTTGATGTATTTCTCTTCTTCTGTTCTGCTATCTTTGAAAGGAACAAGCTTTGTCACAAACGCATAGCCCACTGTATCCTCTTCTGGTAGCAGTTCACTCCAATCGAAACCTTCGTCATCATGAATGACAGCAAGTGCTCTTGATTTTTCTTTGGGGGTATCTTCTAGCTGCTTCATTCTGGGCGGTTCAGATTTTTTCTGATGATAAATTGCTATTTTGTAATAATCCTCTCTGAAAGGATTTGCAGTATCATCAGCAGGTGCGTTTCGACATTCACGTTAAAAATGTCCATTTTGTTTACATCTGAAGCACGTAACTTTTGATTTATCAAACCCGAGCTTTGTAGAAGGTCCGCCAATAGAATGTCTGCCTTTAATCTCCATGAACCTTTGTGCTCGTCTAACTGCACTAGCCAAACACCACCTGATATCTATCAACTCCATTTCTTCTGGGTCGATCTGATCATAGTCCTCCTTGGTGAGGTTAGTGTTTCCAATCTTGCCCGCAACAAGGCTTTCGTATGATTCTAGAACATACGCTAAAAACACTATTTGCTGCTTTACGGATTCCTCACTGAAATTTTGAGCATTCTTTAGATCCACAGCAATGTTACATTGAAACATATTCTTTGGAACTGATTGACTTGGAGTAGTTGACGATGAACCTCCATGATAACCACTGCTTGAACTTTCTTGATTTGACGTGTTAGAACTTTCGGCTGAGAAAGTTGCCTTAGGAGACACAGTCTTCAGGATCATACTACCTCGATAATACAGCTCAACATTCTGCTGATATGAGGAATTATTGACTTTGTTTGATTTCTTGCTCTCCAATTCATGACTCTCCAATCTTTCGATTAACAGATCAACCGTCAGATCCTCCGACTTGATTGTGTTCTTCAGCATCAAGGCAAAATATTGCCAGTCTTTCTCATCCGGCAGCGAGTCAAACAGTTTGTCAACCAATTCTTCTTGAGTGTATATGATTCCATGTCTTGCCAGCTCCATCTTCAAATGCCCGAATCTTTCAATCATCTTAGATACAGATTCGTTTTTCAAACATCCAAATAAATCAAATTCTTTTCTTAACAACTTCTTTTTGTTTTTAACTATCTCGGCACTACCCACAGATTTCACTCTCAGTTTCTCCCATAGATCTTTCGAATTTGTGTACTCAATCAACGATATTATGTTTTCCCTCACAGACTGATGAAGCAATGCAATGCACTTTTGCTCAGCAACAAAACTATCTACATCAGTATCTGCTATATTTTCATAATCTGATCTTCCCATATTGAAACCATTCTTCACACTCTTCCAACTGGGATACGCAAACGCTTTTAGCCACTCTTCAAACCTTTTAGCCCATCTATTGTATTCTTCAATCGCCATCAGTTTGGGAGGTTTGTTGTATGTGCCATATGCACTTTCCACACTCAAAGCATCAGACAGAGTTTTCTTTGCACTTGGATTAGGAGCATTTTCATTTGTGTTGTTTGAGGTATCATCTCCGGTGTTTCCCGTGAAAGCAAAAATGTCACTGAATGGATTCATAAACTCATCCATCTTCACATATCTGAGACAATCAACAAACACTTAGAAAAAAATTTGATTTTAACAAAAACAGTTTCAAACGAAATTAGAACTCAAACGAAATGAACAGCCTTCAAACGAAAACAGATTTCACGCGAAATAAGCTTTCACACGAAATACCCTTCACACAAAATACCCTTCACACGAAATAGCAAGTTTGGTGCGAAATAGAGGTTCCAAGTTAATTTCGTGTGAAATATGGTCTAATTTCGTGTGAAATTAGGTTCACAATCTTGATTTTGTACGAAATAAGGAACTGTATGCTAATTTCGTGCGAAATAACTTGATTTCGTACGAAATAAGACACTCAAAGTTGATTTCGTGTGAAATAGACTGACTATTTCGTGCGATATTAGGATGACATCAGCATGTCGGCCACCATTTTGTCAAATTGATCCAGTTTTTGTTTGAATTTTGGTCCAATTCTTTCAAGGATTCAATAAAACGGTGTTTTACGTGATGTATGTGAAATTCAATCCATTTTGTCCGTTAAATCTCGTTTAATTTTGAAAAGAATGAGTAGAAGTGATGAAAACAAGCTGAATTGGTATAAACTCTTCTTCCTGAGCTCTGATACCACTTGTTGGATCGTCGTGTGACCCTAACGAGTCAATCAGAAGAGTTTATGATCCATATCAAAGGCGGGATCAGTGATATAGACTTGAAACAGCTTGATTCTCCTTAATTATCCTTTTATTAATGATTTCAAAGCAATTCTGATCGTTTGACAAACTGGCAGCACTTAGGCTCTGAAATCAAGACTGTTACAAATGTATCAGCATGTCCACTATATATATGTGTTATAATTTCGTACGAAATAGGCACTAGCTATTTCGTGGGAAATAGCAATGATCTAATTTCGTACGAAATAGCTTAGTGCTATTTCGTGCGAAATTACACAATCACACACAAACCCTAAATTTTGATCCCGCTGAGCACTGGTTTATCCTATCTAGACACAAGACTCTATAAAGACAAAGTTAACAGACATCTATGCACCAACACTCGTGTTCCCCTCGATTCTTCGACTAGATTAGAATGTCATCGATGAATACGATCACGAAATTGTCTACGTAAGGCTTGCACACTCGGTTCATGAGATCCATGAAAACCGCAGGTGCATTCGTCATTCCGAAAGGCATAACGAGAAATTCGTAATTGCCGAAACACGTTCTGAAGGTTGTTTTAGAGATGTCCTCGTCAAGGACTCTCGGCTGATGGTAGCCCGATCTTAGGTCAATCTTAGAATAGTAACTCGATCCTTATTGTGACAACCCAAGCTTTCAAGGTCTTCCCTCGACACGTTACTTGTTTCACAACTATGTTTTCATAATTTGTTGCGTTGTAATATGTGCACCTTTGTTATATGATTAATGAATTTTTATATTGTTTGGTCAATTAATGAAAACTTATTAACTGTTTAAGATTAGTTAGACTTAACCCATGCATCCTCACATTTGACGAAGTACTGGATTTTCGTCATCACCCGTACTCGACGAAAGACTTGATTTTCGTCATCACCCGTACTCGACGAAAGACTAGATTTTCGTCATCACCTCTACTCGACGAAAGACTGGATTTTCGTCATCAACATCACGACGAAGAATGCTTCTTCGTCGAGGCCCTTATTCGTCGTGTGGGCTTGTGGCCCAGGTGAGGCCCAAGTATGAATCAGTTATATTTACCCTATATTCGCATAAATGTACGTAAGGAGATAATCAACAAAGCCCTTGCTCTCTCTCAACGAACCGACGGCAGCCTTGGCTTTTCTGATCGTCTTGATTTCCGATCTTAGTCACTGGTTAGTATGTCCGGATCGTTACTCGTTGTGATTCTCTTCTGTGCAGAATTGTATGGTTACATGTTAACGTGCTAGGGTCATAGAATCTTCGCTGGAATTGTATTTGTAGGGTTGAATGGAATGATTGGCCTTGAGAATCCTTACGGGTAGTTGAACTATGTGTTGAAATCATAGAATGGTAGATCTAGAACTAGGATGTATAAACTGATGATGATTTGAGGGTATAAATCAACTGTTATTGTGGTCTAAATGTGGTAGGAGAAACTAGGGTTAGGATAGTGTGTGTGTTCGTTGGAATATTGGGGGTTCGACTTGATTAGGGATTGTGAATATTAAACTGTTAATAAACAATTAGGGTTTATGTTTTGATCTCTGATTACACGTGAATTGTTGTTAATTGTTGTTAATGATTTGTGGGTAGACGTTTCAAATGTTTAGCGTAACTGATTGCTGTGATTTAGACAAAACCTTGAAAACTGATATGAATGGCGATGAAGGTCTTCCTCCCCATAAAGTTACCCCATCGACGAAATACCTTAGTGTTTTGTTACACACATGTCGACGAACAACCATAGTGTTTCGTCACACACATGTCGACGAACAACCTTAGTGTTTCGTCACACACATGTCGACGAACAACCTTAGTGTTTCGTCACCTCCATGTCGGCGAACAACCTGGATAGTTCGTCGCCCTGAAGGTTCTTCATTAGGAGGAACTTCATCAACAGACTGTGGTTTAGAATGTGCATGATAATGAATGACTATGTTACTGCTTGTGAATGATGTTAGTTTTGACTGAGGAAACATAATTTGGTTGTTAGGAGTAGTACACTTAACTGCTCGGTACCGTTGTGAATCATACATGTGAATTATGGAATTGTATGAGTCTGAATAACTATTATGTGATATTCGGTGATTATAACTTGAACACACACTATGATTATAATTTATACACGAACCATGTGAATATAAACTGATTGCGTATACATGAACACCATAGGACTTGACTGATTAAGTGTGTGCGAGTAGCTAGTCATACCAAGCAAACCAAGGTGAGTTCACTTCTCTCAAAACAAGCATGCGTCCGGTGCGGACAATCAAACTGAAAAAACTTGTAAACGGATTTTCGTAAACCCATATCCTTGTAGGGGATATGGGGCGGTTTTCAAATAGCCACATCCTTGTAGGGGATGTGAGGCGGATTTCACAAACGCATATCCTTGCAGGGGATATGCATCGGTTTTCAGTAAACATTGATATTGGATAATACACTCACTTTCTATCACTTAAGTCCCATCATACTACCGGGTTAGTTGCTTGTAGGGCAACGGGGTTATTAGTTGATAGCGCTATTAGGTTTGGCACCCTCACGACGTACCTGGATAGGACGGGCATGAACTAATAACTTTAAATCATGACCAATGTTTGATAGAGCATTGGAGAAGGGCAAAAAGGGCCATCTGCGGTATCGAGTTATTATCACTTTAACATATCATAAGTCACTACTTGGTACTAAACGGTTAAAACAAACTGTGAACTCACCAGCGTTGTCTGATACACTTTTCTGCATGCTTGCAGGGCGCTAGGTACACTGTCAGGGAACTTGCTGTCTGGGAAGCTGGAGTGGTCATGGGTCGTGGCATTTGGAACGCTTCTCAATGTTGCATTGTTGAACACTTTTATTTAAATAAACTATTATGCTTCCGCTGAACATGTTGATTTTATTAAATGGTTTTTAAATAATACAATTGCATTTAATGAAAGGTTTTATCTTATTTTATATGTCTATGGTTCAATGTGATTAGTGGCTAGATCCTGGTACGTCACACGCCTCGCGGGGTTTCTACTTGTGGTATTTTTTGGGGTGTGACAGTTTGGTATCAGATCCAGGTTATAGTGAACTAGGTTTTAAAACGTTTTTCATAAAACCAGACTATAAACAAACAGTATCAAAAACGACCATGACACTCAGCTCCAGATCCCAAGGTTCGTCCTTTGTTTACTGTATGCATTACTAGCTTAGTGGCCACACACTCACGACTTGCATGAAACTACAAACTAGATACCATGATGTGATTACCTGTGCTGCATGTTTTAGTGAAGTTGATAGTGTGACACTACTCTTCGACTTTTGTGATTCTTAATCCTGTAATACCTTTCGTTTTGCTACTTGAATGTGGGGAACCTTTTAGCGCGAGTTAAGAGGCACTGAGATAAGCATGAAAATTGCCTTATTATTATGGGTGCAAACATAATAATAATGTGGGGTGCATGTGAGTCCCAGTGAGGCTTAACGAGTGTGAAAGGGTTTCCACTCTGATGTTTGACATAAACTTTGTAGTCTGTAGATGTCATCGTGAAGTTTGACTCCTACCTTATCCCGACTCTTAACCTTTTCCCTTATATAGAATCATGAGCGGACGAGGCCATGGACGTGGTCACATTGCGATGACTCAGGCTGAGTTGACAAACTTGATTAACACACGTGTGGCTGAGGCCTTGGCAGCCTATCAAGCTGGTACGATATGTGCCAAATACTCTTTATTCCTGTATCGTGTACTCAACTCTTACCTGTGTGTTGTATTTTCTTTTGTTCTTAGGTCAGTAAGCAAATCAAAACCAGAACAATCCACCTGTGTGTACATTCAAAACGTTCATGGATTGCAAGCCTCAAACTTTCAGTGGAGCTGAAGGTCCCGTGGGATTGCTCTGTTGGTTCGAGAAAGCCGAATCCGTTTTTGCTATGTGTAATTATCCAGAGGGGGACAGGGTGAAGTTTGCTTCTGGCACCTTGGAGGACGGTGCTTTGACTTGGTGGAATGCTCAGGTGCAGATGTTGGGCGTCGAGATAGCAAACGCGACCACTTGGGATGATTTCAAAGAGCTGATTCGGGAAGAGTACTGCCGTCGGGATGAAATTTAAAAGTTGGAAAACGAGTACTATAGCCTGAAGATGGAAGGATCTGAGATCGAGGCTTATACGAAACGGTCTCATGAGCTGGCAAACATGTGTCCTAACCTATATCGACCACCACCTCGCAGGATCGAACTCTACATTAAGGGATTGGCACCACAAGTCAATGGATTAGTCACTGCAGCAAATCTCAATGACCTACCACGGATTATTAGGCTGGCTCACAAGATCACTGATCAGGAGGTGGAGTGTGGCTCACTGCCACCCCGTATTGCTGCTACTACTGCTATTACTGCTACTACTGCCACCCCCACCATCGGCAACAAACGTAAGTGGAACGATGCAGATAAGGCGACCAATTCGAATCAGTCGCAAAAGAAGCTTGACAACAACAACACCCGCAGTTTCAGTCAGTCGTCTTCCGTCAATCAGAATCAGAACCACAGCCAGACTTCCGATTACGCAGGGAAACAGCCGAAGTGCAATAAGTGCGGTTTCCACCACTATGGCCAGTGTAGCCGAGCATGTCAAAGGTATGAAAAGGTGGGTCACATGGCGAAGGATTGTAGAGCTCCACACCCCAAGCAACAACAACAACAACCTCAGGAACAACAGCAAAGGCAGCAACCCCAGCAGAATCAGGGAAATCAGAGGGGATGTTATCAGTGTGGCAGTGAAGGGCATTTCAAGAAGGATTGCCCACAATTGAACCAGAATGCCAACAACAACAATGGGGGTAATCGCCAGAACAACAACGGGGGAAATAACAATGGGAATAACGGTGGAAATGGCGCTCGCGGGCGAGCATTTACGATTGGAGAAGGGGATGCAAGGAATGATGGCAATGTCGTGACTGGTACGTTCTCTATCAACGGTATTTTAGCTACTGTATTATTTGACTTTTGTGCCGACTGGAGTTATGTGTCTTTGGGTTTAGTCGTCAGTTAGGGTTAACGCCAACACCTCTCGAAACCCAACATGTAGTGGAATTGGCTGATGGCAAGCCTATTGAAGCCTTGCATGTACTTTTAGGGTGTAAACTCGACCTTATGGGTCAAGTGTTTGAGATTGACCTTCTCCCTATCACTCTTGGTAGTTTTGATATAGTCAATGGTATGGATTGGTTGTCCAAACACAGAGCAGATATACTTTGCAAGGAGAAGATCGTGCGTGTACCTCTCCCTAGCGGGGAATCATTATCTGTCAGGGTCATCGAAGCAGTGCAACCGTCAACATCATCTCATCCATGAAAGCCCATAAATGTTTACGAAAGGGCTATCCTGCTATTTTAGCACTTGTTACTAACACCTTGTCTGAGGAAAAGAGAATCGAAGATCTACCTGTTGTTCATGAATTTCCTGACGTTTTTTTCGAAGAACTTCCAGGTTTACCTCCACATCGGCAGGTGGAGTTCCACATTGATCTCACACCAGGAGCAGCTCCGATTGCTCGCGCACCCTATCGTCTAGCACCTGGGGAATTGCAAGAGCTGTAAAATTAACTTCAAGAATTGTTGGATAGGGGTTTTATTCGACCCAGTTCTTCACCTTGGGAGCCCCAGTTTCGTTTGTGATGAAGAAGGACGGGTCTTTTCGCAAGTGTATTAACTATCGAGAACTCAACAACGTGACGATCAAGAATCGTTTCCCTTTACCTCGCATCGAGACCTGTTCGACCAGTTGCAAGGGTCGAGTTTCTACTCGAAGATTGACCTAAGATCGGGCTATCATCAGATGAGAGTCAGAGAGGAGGATGTTCCAAAAACAGATTTTCGGACGCGGTATGGCCATTACGAGTTCCTGGTTATGCCATTCGGGTTAACTAATGCACCAGCGGTATTCATGGATCTCATGAACCGCGTATGTAAACCATATCTCGATGATTTTGTCATCGTGTTTATCGATGACATTCTGATCTATTCTAAGAGCAAGGAGGACCACGCACGGCATCTGCGTCTTATCTTGGAACTCCTGAGGAAGGAGCAGCTTTACGCGAAATTTTCTAAGTGTGACTTCTGGATTCGAGAAGTACACTTCCTCGGCCACATCGTTAACGAAATGGGGATACACGTGGATCCTGCTAAGATTGACTCAATCAGGAATTGGGCCGCACCAAATAATCCTTCGGAGGTGCGACAATTTCTTGGTCTCGCTGGGTACTATCGATGATTCATTTAGGGTTTCTCAAAGATCGCTCAACCGCTCACCGCTCTAACACAGAAGGGTGTCGTGTATTCCTGGGGAACAAAACAGGAAGACGCTTTCCAGCTTCTAATGCAAAAGCTTTGCAGTGCACCGATTTTGTCTCTACCCGAAGGTACCGAAGATTTTGTGGTGTACTGTGACGCATCTATTCAGGGTCTCGGTTACGTGCTAATGCAACACGAGAAAGTGATAGCTTACGCCTCTCGTCAGTTGAAGGTTCACGAGAAGAATTACACAACTCACGACCTAGAATTGGGAGTCGTGATATTTGCGCTTAAAATCTGGGGGCATTACTTATACGGTACTAAATGCACTATTTATACC
Organism: Helianthus tuberosus; assembly: GCA_030545235.1. Lineage (NCBI taxonomy): Eukaryota > Viridiplantae > Streptophyta > Magnoliopsida > Asterales > Asteraceae > Helianthus > Helianthus tuberosus. Next base: position 145,807,751 of record CM060410.1, on the reverse strand, counting down.
GACCACAAGAGCGTTCAGCTTATCTTTGACCAGAAGGTATTAAACATGCAACAGCGTCGCTGGGTAGAACTCTTAAACGACTACGACTGTGCAATCAAGTATCACCCAGGTAAAGCTAACGTTGTAGCCGATACCCTCAGTCGAAAGGAAACATAACCCAAATGTGTTCGCACCTTGCAGCTCACTATTCACTCAAACCTCCCTAACCAGATCCGTTCTGCTCAAACTGAAGCTTTGAAAGAGGAAAACATTAAAGCTGAGTATTTACGGGGCATGGAGAAACGACTCGTAGAGAGATCTGATGACATTTACTACTTCATGGAATGAATATGGATTCCTCTGTATGGTAACCTTAGAGATCTTGTGATGGATGAAGCGCACAAATCTCGCTACTCTGTTCATCCGTGTTCGGATAAGATGTATCAGGACCTCAAAGTCTTGTACTGGTGGCCGAAGATGAAGGCCCACATTGTGACTTATGTGAGTAAATGCTTGACTTGTTCAAAGGTCAAGGTGGAGTATCAGAAGCCCTCAGGCTTACTTCAACAACCAGAAATACCCATGTAAAATGGGACAAATCGCCATGGATTTTGTCACCGGGCTACCTAGAACTCAAAACGGAAATGATACCATCTGGGTAATCGTTGACCGTCTCACGAAATCTGCACACTTTCTGGCAATCAAGGAAACGGATAAATTCTCACAGCTTGCAGCTGTTTATCTAAAGGAAGTGGTTTCCAGGCACGGGGTGCCAACCTCCATTATCTCTAATCGTGATCCGCGTTTCATATCTGATTTATGGCAAGCGATGCACAAATCATTTAGCTCACCTCTCGACATGAGTACTGCCTATCACCCTCAAACGGATGGTCAGAGTGAGTGAACCATCCAGACATTGGAAGACATGCTGCGAGCATGTGTTATCGATTTTGGTAAAGGTTGGGAGAGACACTTACCCTTCGTGGAGTTTTCTTACAATAATGGTTACCATACCAGTATTCAGGCAGCTCCGTTCGAGGCTTTATACAGACGGAAATGTCAATCTCCTCTCTGTTGGGCTGAAGTGGGTGACAACCAAAACACAGGCCCAGAGCTTGTGCTCGAAAATTCTGAGAAGATTGTACAAATCAGAAATCGTATGGCGGCAGCGCGCGAACGTCAGAAAAGCTACGCTGACAAGTGTAGGAAACCTTTGGAGTTTGCTGTAGGCGATCACGTTATGTTAAAGGTCTCACACTGGAAGGGTGTGGTACGTTTTGGGAAGCGCGGTAAGCTTAATCCGTGTTACGTCGGACCGTTTAAGATTTTGGAAAGAATTGGTAAAGTGGCGTACAAGCTCGAGTTACCTGCCGAGTTGGGTAACGTTCATGATGTTTTCCATGTTTCACAGTTGAAGAAGTGTTTGTCCGATGAAACACTTGTAGTACCGTTTCAAGAGCTGAATATTGACGACAAGTTACAGTTTGTCGAAGAACCAATCGAAATTATGGACCGAGAAGTCAGGGTTCGTAAGCATAGCCGAATTCTGATCGTGAGGGTTCGTTGGAACTCAAGACGCGAACCGGAGTTCACGTGGGAATGCGAGGATCAGATGAAGCTCAAGGATCCTCACCTTTTCCCAACTGAGCAATCTAATCCAGATGCAACCAATGAATTTCAGGACAAAATTCACTTTCAAGTTGGGGGTGATGTGGTACCCGAGGAAAATCCACGGTCATCCTGATCTGACACTTCGCCGATTTAGGAGTACTTATCAAATTTTGGGACGAAATTTCTTTCATGTTGGGGATGATGTGACAACCCAAGCTTTCAAGGTCTTCCCTTGACACGTTACTTGTTTCACAACTGTGTTTTCATAATTCGTTGCGTTGTAATATGTGCACCTTTGTTATATGATTAATGAATTGTTATATTGTTTGGTCAATTAGTGAAAACTTATTAACTGTTTAAGATTAGATAGACTTAACCCATGCATCCTCACATTTGACGAAGTACTGGATTTTCGTCATCACCCATACTCGACGAAAGACTGGATTTTCGTCATCACCCGTACTCGACGAAAGACTGGATTTTCGTCATCACCTCTACTCGACGAAAGACTGGATTTTCGTCATCAACATCACGACGTAGAATGCTTCTTCATCGAGGCCTTTATTCGTCATGTGGGCTTGTGGCCCAGGTGAGGCCCAAGTATGAATCAGTTATATTTACCCTATATTCGCATAAATGTTCATAAGGAGATAATCAACAAAGCCCTAGCTCTCTCTCAACGAACCGACGGCAGCCTTGGCTTTTCTGATCGTCTTGATTTCCAATCTTAGTCACTCGGTTAGTATATCCCGGTTCGTTACTCGTTGTGATTCTCTTCTGTGCAGAATTGTATGGTTACATACTTACATGTTAACGTGCTAGGGTTATAGAATCTTCGCTGGAATTGTATTTGTAGGGTTGAATGGAATGATTGGCCTTGAGAATCCTTACGGGTAGTAGAACTATGTGTTGAAATCAAAGAATGGTAGATCTAGAACTAGGATGTATAAACTGATGATGATTTGAGGGTATAAATCAACTGTTATTGTGGTCTAAATGTGTTAGGAGAAACTAGAGTTAGGATAGTGTGTGTGCGTTCATTGGAATATTGGTGGTTTGACTTGATTAGGGATTGTGAATATTAAACTGTTAATAAACGATTAGGGTTCATGTTTTGATCTCTGATTACACATGAATTGTTGTTGATTATTATTAATGATTTGTGGTTAGACGTTTCAAATGTTTAGCGTAACTGATTGCTGTGATTTAGGCAAAACCTTGAAAACTGATCTGAATGGCGACGAAGGTCTTCCTCCCCACAAAGTTGCCCCGTCGACAAAATACCTTAGTGTTTCATCACACACATGTCGACGAACAACCTTAGTGTTTCGTCATCTCCATGTCGACGAACAACCTGGATAGTTCATCGCCCTGAAGGTTCTTCATTAGGAGGAACTTCATAAACCTACTGTGGTATAGAATGTGCATGATAATGAATGACTATGTTACTGCTTGTTAATGATGTTAGTTATGACTGAGGAAACATAATTTGGTTGTTATGAGTAGTACACTTAACTGTTCGGTACCGTTGTAAATCATACATGTGAATTATGGAATTGTATAAGTCTGAATAACTATTATGTGCTATTTGGTGATTATTGCTTGAACGCACACTATGATTATAATTTATACGCGAACCATGCGAATATAAACTGATTGCGTATACATGAACACCATATGACTTGACTGATTAAGTGTGTGTGAGTAGCTAGTCATACGGAGCAAACCAAGGTGAGTTCACTTCTCTCAAAACAAGCATCCGTCTGGTGGGGATAATCAAATTGACAAAACTTGCAAACGGATTTTCGTAAACCCATATCCTTGTAGGGGATATGAGGCGGTTTTCAAATACCCACATCCTTGTAGGGGATGTGAGGCGGATTTCACAAACGAATATCCTTGCAGGGGATATGCATCGGTTTTCAGTAAACGTTGATGTTGGATAATACACTCACTTTCTATCACTTAAGTCCCATCATACTACCGGGTTAGTTGCTTGTAGGGAAACGGGGTTATTAGTTGATAGCGCTATTAGGTTTGGCACCCTCACGACGTACCTGGATAGGACGGGCGTGAACTAATAACTTTAAATCATGACCAATGTTTGATAGAGCATTGGAGAAGGGCAAAAAGGGTCGTCTGCGGTATCGAGTTATTATCAGCTTAACATATCATAAGTCACTACTTGGTATTAAACGGTTAAAACAAACTGTGAACTCACCAGCGTTGTCTGATACAGTTTTCTGCATGCTTGCAGGGCGCTAGGGACACTATCAGGGAACTTGCTGTCTGGGAAGCTGGAGTGGTCATGGGTCGTGGCATTTGGAACGCTTCTTAATATTTCATTGTTGAACACTTTTATTTAAACAAACTATTATGCTTCCGCTGAACATGTTGATTTTATTAAATGGTGTTTGAATAATACAATTGCATTTAATGAAAGGTTTTATCTTATCTTATATGTCTATGGTTCAATGTGATTAGTGGCTAGATCCTGGTACGTCACACGCCTCGCAGGGGTTTCCGCTTGTGGTATTTTTGGGGGTGTGACACTTGAGCTGGTAGAACAAGTCATCGATGCGTGTGAGTGGATAATGGTTCTTGATAGTTACTTTGTTCAGCTCACGATAATAGACGCACATACGAAAAGTGTCGTCCTTTTTCTTGGCGAACAGTACAGGGGCTCCCCAGGGTGATGAGCTAGGAGGAATAAAACTTTTGTCTAACAGCTACTGCAGTTGCGTAGATAATTCCTCCAGTTCGACTGGGCTAGTCGATAAGGTGCACGAGCTATGGGCACCGCTCCAGGAGTTAGCTTGATTTGAAATTCAACTTGACAGTGAGGTGGAAGACTAGGTAATTCCTCAGGGAATACGTCAGGAAAGTCACGTACGATGGGAAAGTTTTCAATCTTCTTTTCTTTCTCCTGGGTGTCGGTGACGAGGGCTAGAATAGCGGTATGGCCCTTTCATAAACACTTATGGGCCTTTAAGAATGAAATGACGCCTGAGACAACACCGCCTTTATCGCCTTGAATAACGAGGGGTTCGCCAAAAGAACGAGGAATGCGGACGATTTTCTCTTGACATAGTATTTCTGTCCGATGTTTAGAAAACCAATCCATTCCAATGACAATGTCGAAGCTTCCGAGAACGATGAGAAAGAGATTAACGCGGAAGGTTTGACCAGATAATACGAGTTTACAATTGTTGATAATGTGTGAGGCCTCGATGTTTCTACCGTTGGCTAATTCAATGACATGCTTAGTGCCTAATGGAGTTGGCGTGGACTTAAGCAGCTTGCTTACGCGTATAGATACATAACTAGCGTCGGCTCCAAAATCAAAAAGTACAGAAACATAACGATCATCGAGTAGGAACTTACCCGTCACAACATTGGGGTCATTCCTTGCTTCACCAGTGCCTATCACAAAAGCTCTTCCTCTTGTGCCGTTACCACCATTGTTGTTGTTGTTGTTGTTTTGATTTAGTTGAGGGTAGTTTTTCCTGATATGCCCCTCTGCTCTGCATTGATAGCATCCTCGATTGTTGGCCTGTTGCTACTGCTGCTGCCATCATGGTCAGTTTTGCTTTGTTGGGTATAGGCTTCTGCATTCCCTTGCTTCATGCCCTAACTTGTTGCATCGCTGGCAGCGGTTTTTCTCACATGGCCCGCTGTGGTGTCGACCACATTTGTTACACTTGGGATGGTTTCCTTGATAACCGCCCTAGTTCTCTGCTGAGCTGGGGCTTTCAAGGGGTTAGAATACTTACCCTGATTGCCATCCCACTTACGCTTGTTTTCACCCAAAGTATCAGTAGTAGTAGTACTGACGCGTTTGGGCAGCTTGCCCTACTCCACAGCTTGATCGGTGAGATGGTGAGCTAGACGAACAACCTGTTGGATCGTAGGGAGATTAGCTGAAGTCACCAGACTTTGAATTTCGGGAACCAGGCCCTTGAGGTAAAGTTCGATCCTTCGGTAAGCAAGCTGAGACATGTTGGGACAAAGAGCAGCATAGTCGTTGGATCGCTTAGCGTGTGTCTTGATTTCAGATCCAACCATTTTCAATTCATAGTACTTTGTCTCAAGTTTGTGGATGTCGTCCCTGTGACAGTATTCTTCCTTGATCAGGTTCTTGAAGTCATTCCATGGGGTGGCATTGGCATCGGCCAATCCGAGTATTTGAACCTGCGCCTTCCACCAAGAAAGCGCGTTTCCTTCAAGCATACTAGAAGCAAACTTCACCCAGTTGGCAGTAAGACATTCACATACAGTGAACACAGACTCGACCTTCTCGATCCAGTGCTGAAGGCCTATGGTTCCTTCAATGCTATTAAAGGTGAGATGTTTACAGTCCATAAACGTTTTGAAAGTGCAAACTCGTGGTTGAGTGGGTGCTGGTTGTCCTGTCGCGTAAAACGAAGCGAACAGATTAAGAACGATAAGACGATACGAGAGTAGGATCTAAACATCCTAGAATAACAGTTTACCTCCGGGGTGGGTTGCCAAAGCCTCAGCCACGACGTTTATCAGGTTTGTCAGCTAATCCTGAGTCGTGTTAATGTTGCCTCTTCCGCGTCCGCTCATTGTCTTCTTATCCAGAAAACACGGTATGAGAATGACGTCGGAGTGTCGTAAGAATAATAGAAGGAGGTTCGATCATCACACATAAGTACATATATATATATACACATATATAGCTAACTTTCCATACACTAAGTATGCTAGTACATATATCATCACCTATGCACCGAATAAGCAACAGGTAAACACATGCCCGAGCCATGAAATCTAGAGTGTTGAGCCTTGCACTTGGAGTGTAGTGTCGTTGAGAGTGGTTTGGTACAAAATGGGTTATAGTCTGGTTTTTCTCAAAAAGACTTTACCGGGTTCACTATAACCATGGCTCTGATACCAATCTGTCACATTCTCAAATTCCACGTGTAGAGTACTGCCGTGAGGCGTGCGACTGACCAGGATCAAGCCACCAATCAAATTGAATAATAAAATAAACGAAACAGTTTCCAACACAAACAATACGATCAATGACTCAATTCTAAAGTTCACAGTCTAAAGACAGTAATTAAAGCAAATAGCGGAAGCAAAAGTTTAGCAGTTTAAAACATCAGTTTAAAGTTCGTAATCTATTTAAAAGGAACCCAACACGGGTTTATGCGACCACTACACTCCCCGTTGCAAGCTCCTGCTATCACTGAGTACCTGCAAAGCATGCAGTAGGGTATCAACATAAAGTTGGCGAGTTCACGAGTTGTCCAGGTTTTGTTCCAAAAACTTGTGTTCATTAAATTACTCATTTATACCATGCCATGGGGAGCTACCCCATAAATACAAGCTACTAAACTCCATGATAATACCAAAACTTTCGCACTTAAATTGTTGGTGCCCCGTTTGTCAATGTCTATCATCATTGATGCTTGCCGAGGACTATTAGTTCACGCCCGTCCACTTAAGGCACGGTGTGAGGTTAGTGAGACCTAAATAACGCTATTTAACTAATATCCCATTCACTTAGCCCCGACGATTAATCGGTATAGTAATGTAGGGACTTTGTGATAGAGTTCCGTTTAGTAGGCTAGTTCATGAAAGATAAATAGTATTTAACATGAGCATCCCACACAAGGGGAAAGTGTCGTCCGTATCCCACACAAGGGGAAAGTATTGTCCGTTTCGTTCCCAACCACCGGAATACATGCTTTAGTAAAGTGTGTTAACTCACCACAGTTTGCTCGGCAGATGGTTTACTCGTTTTTAACAGTTGTTCAACCGCATCCTATTATGATTATCAATACTAGTCAGTTCTTTTCTTGTTATGCAAGTAATTCATGTATTTTTACACTTAATTATCAAGTAGCACATAGTAGTATATAGAGACAGGTGGGCCACAATGGAAGTCATACGTAAGCCCACATAATCAGTTTATTATATAGCCATTTGAGTGTGCGGCTCAAATGAATCATCAGCCCAATATACGAGTGTGCGGCTGGTATATAAGTGTGCGGTCCAGTTAAGATATTAGTCCATCAATCAAGTGTGCGGCCCAATGACTTATTGGCCCAAAAGAGGGTGTGCGGCCCACTGCCTAGTGTGCGGTTCCTAGGCAGTGTGCGGTTATGCAGATTGTGCAGTTTTAGACTGTGCGGTCCTGTAAGTGTGCGACCTCGCATTCATCCCCTGTATGTTGTGTAATAAAGGTTGTACATCAGGGAGGGTGCGACCCTTCTTTATGCGCGACTCAGATGGAATCCCTTGTAAATTGTTGATAAATAATTGTACATTTATGGATCATCAAACAGTTTCAACAAATCAACAAAGTTAACAGCTTTTGACATCGTTTATCCTAAAATCTAACATTCATATCATCATTTGAATATGATTCATATATCCTAAGTCATCATAGGCAATATATCATAAAGTTATTCATCATGTGGCAGCTTGTGAACATTAATTAACATGGATCTATTACATGTAACTCATGACTAACACATTTATGCACAACATTACTAATGAGCTCAACATCAAAACATTAAAAGGCACCTATAAATGAAACAGAGATTCTTATTCCATCAATCATTTATCACACATAATTGTCTATTATTAGTAATTCATATCAAAGCTCTTGCTAGTGGAGCTGATGAACGAATCGAACGGTTGTACATACAAAAATCATTCTTCACACTATTACTTAATCATATTCCATGAGATTCTTAACACCTTACAATCTTACAAAGTTCTAATCTCCTAATTATTATTTAAGTCGATTTCTATAGTATGCTATATCAATAACAATCAGCAAGATAAACACATATTTGAAGCAATTTGTAGACAAACAGTTGGAGGAAACATCAAATCAAGCATACAAGATGAACATGAATATTAAAGGCATGCTATTTACTAATCTGGATTGTGAAGTAGAAGAGTGTGTGCGAGAATAAAGGAAGTTATCTTCAAGAAAGCAGGAAACTTTCAAGGAATAGAGGTTGGAATCAGCTGTGAATCTTCAAGAAGGAGGAGGATATGCCCAAAAATAGTAATGTTTCTAAAAGAGGAAGAGAGAGAGAGAATGTATGAGGCGGCTCGGAATGTTTTTGGGAAAAAGGTGTAGGGTTTTGGCAGGTATTAGTATTTATAACCATCCTCAAGATACCGCATACTGGTTTGTGGAAACCAGCTGTCAAGTTTCACCGCACGCATGACCTCAATTGTGTGTGCGGCTTGGTTTGGATACGGGTGTGCGACATAAAAAGGTGGCCCAACTGTAAAGGATTGTACGGTCCATTAAGGACTGGGCTCAGCTGTTTATTGGTCCAACAGTGTGAGTGTGCAAGTGAAAGTGTAGTGTGCGGCTGCACCCATTAGTCGAACACACATATTTTATTTAAACGTCAATCATAATTATATACACATACATACATATTCTAAGCAACCATTATATTATAATTCTCATTCATTTTATTGATGCAATTAAAATCAAATAACCATAACACAAACGAATTGTGTAGGAAAATCCGAAGTGTCACATATATAATTTAAAAGAGAGAAAATTGTAATTTTAGCCACTAAGGTTTCGGCCAAAATGCTACTTTAGTCCAAATAGTTTTTTTTTCTTCACTGGGTCCATGACATTTTCATTTTTTTGGTCATTTTCATCCAAACCACTAACTTCTTCAAAACATATCAGTTAACTTACAGATATTTAGGTCACTCTTCAATTTTTTTATTTTGTCATTTTCATCCAAACCCCTTTTAATCCATGTCTTCTTAAAATATTTGAACCCTAATTTCAACACCACTCTCCACCGTGCACCACTATTCCCCTCCATTGTTGATCTTCCCACTCTTCTAACTAGGAGTTTTACTTGGGGTGATGTGCTTAAAATACAAGATATAAATTATATCAAATATGGCGTAAAATCAACCCCTTTTTAGTACTAATGTTGGAAAAAGATTGTTTTTCTGTTCCTTTTTAATTTACAGGGTCAAAAGAGCTTAAATGTGCAAAAGGAGCAAAAAGACAACAAAAACCAACATAAATACAAAGAAAGAGGAATTGACGCAACTCACCAAGCCCCAATTCACATCCAAACCACAAGAATAGCAAGAACAGAAGACCTGACACGGGGTCGTGCCAACCGGACACGGGCCGTGTCCGAAGGTGGATGCTGTGCAGAAGAAAAGACAAAAGCAAAGGACAAAACTGGCAGCCAAGACGGGGCGTGGTCATCTCAAAGATTTATAGAATCTACGATAGTACAACAAGTACATCGGCCACGGGACGTGCCATTGACACACTGGGCCGTGTTAGTACAAGACCTAACAAGCAGTTAATGAGGAATAGAGAGAGAGATGACCACGGGGCCGTGCTAGGCGGGCACGAGCCGTGGTGAAGATTCCGATTTCAGCTATAAATAGATGTGCTTGGTTCCATTCCAAACCATCCCTTGGCAAACCACTTCTCTCTCACTTGCCACCACTCCACCACTACTACAACACCATCATCCATTTTCCATCTTTTAGAGTGTGTGTAGTAGTCTTCGGATTCAAGATTGATAGTAAGAGTCTTTGTCAAACAAAGGCCATGCTTGGCTAAACTCTTACATCACTTGGTGAAGACATATCTTTTATGTATTTTCTTTTATGATTTCCAAACTTTGGAAACTTTTTAATTGGGTATGTATTAATGACTTAAATAACTAGTTTTTTATATTGAAGGCAAATTTAACTAATCATTCTTCAAATGTCGTTGATTCACATAATCGTGTCTTTACGGTCTATATAAAGCGCGTTAATTTCCTGGGAGGGGTTTAGAAGAGTGGTTGGGTAAATTTTATGTCTTGTCCAGTGTATAGATCTTGCGAGAACCTGGTTCAAGCTTAGTAACACTACACGAGTCCGAGCGGGCATTACCCACCATGGGAGAGGTGCAAAACGCTTGAATCCCTTATCTATAAACTACTATTAAAACTTTAAACCAACCCCATGAGGACTGTATCCCTGCTGACTCAGACCAACGGGTTGAGGGTGATCGCTTCCTGGAAGGGGGGCCACCACTTTTTGCATTAATAACTTACTTAGTTATCTTTCAATATTCTAACCTAGTGGGATTGTATCCTTGCTGACTCAAACCACTAGGTTGAGGGTAACGCCGCCTTCACAAGAGGGGCCTACTACTATAACTAAGATAATCTCTTAAAATGCTGAAAGTGCGGACATCATCAAAAAAGTACATGAAAGATAAGTTGGAACCAAGTGATTCTTTCTTGTCTATCTGTTTTTACTTTTATTTTATTTTCTGTTTTTAGTTTATCTTTTTATAGTTTTAAAAATCTTTTCTCAAAGTTTAGTTCGATTAGACGTTGACGATAAGTCGGTATTAAAAGCTCTTGTGTCCTTGGACGACCTCGAAATCTTTCCATCACTATACTACGTCCGCGATGGGTGCACTTGCCCTAGCGTGTGTGTAGAGTGATAGTGGAATATCATGTTTTATAAATTTAAAACTTGAAATCGGCGAGTAAAAGAGAGCTAAAAATATAGTTAAAAATATACTCACACCGACACACGTTAAGTTTTTGGCACCGTTGCCGGGGACACAAGAATTTTGAGAAAGTAAAATTGACAGCCTAATCATCTTCTATCTTTTCTTTTTATTTTTCCTCTTTTCCTCCTAAAATTCTACTTTCTGCAGAACTAACACGGGGCCGTGTGGGATCAACGCGGGCCGTGTTAAATCTGCAGTATCTAGGAGAAGTTGTTTTCTTGTTACTGGAACATCGACACGGGGCCATGATATAGGAGCACGGGGCCGTGTTGAACTTCCAGTATTTGGGAACTTGAAAATAGAAAGTTCTCCTGAATAGCACGGGTCGTGCCAGCCACAGCACGGGGCCGTGTTAACTTTCTGATCAGGCTTTATTTTTGTTTTTGTTCGCCGAAAATCACACAATTCTGTATAATTCGCTGGAATACAATTTGGCGCATGACCTCTACCTCCAACAAAGACATAAAAGTACCGCTTGATGAACCCGAGCGCTTTTTGAGAAAAAGACTTAAAGCCAAAAACCAACAAAAAGCCTCGACCCAAAACCCCCCTATGACGGATCAACACACTCTCATGGATTACCTACGGCCCACTGACGGTAATATTGGAGCCGCTATTAACCCTCCTTATGTTGATGCTAATAACTTTGAGCTTTGACCACACCTTATCCAAATGCTCCAAATTCCACCACTTTCCATGGCCTAGCCGATGAAGATCCCCATTTACATATTACCAACTTTTTGGAAAGATGTGACACCTTCCGTAACAACGGAGCCTCTAGCGATGTTGTTCGGCTCCATAAGTTCCCTTTTTTCCCTCAAAGACCTAGCGAAAGCTTGGTTAAACACCCTCCCAAGTGGGTCCGTACACACTTGGGATGAATTTGCCCAAAAATTTCTCTACAAATATTTCCCTCCCGCTAAAACCGCCAAACTCATGACCGAGATTAACACCTACTCTCAAGAAGACGAGGAATCCTTGTACGAGACATGGGAAAGGTTCAAGGAGCTATTAAGGAAATGCCCACATCACGGTCTTGAACGTTGACAACAAGTGTCCACCTTCTACAACGGACTCTTGCCACACAAGGCAAATCCTTGATTCCGGCTCCGGGGGACTCCTTGGGAATCAGCCATCGGAGGAAATCTATAATCAAATTGAAGAACTTGCTCAAAACAGTTTTCAATGGCACGCTCCTAGGGGCTCAAAATCTGTAGCCATCGGCGCCCACAAAGTGGATGAACCCACTTCCTTGCAAGCCCAAATCGAAGGCTTAACTAATAAAATAAAGAAACTTGAATTAAACAAAACGGCTTCGGTTATAGCTTGCGAAGGATGCGACGGCCCCCATGAAAACTGGAGTTGTATGAAAGATCTAGAAAATCAAACAGAAGTGGTAAATTACCTAAGTAACCAGCCACGACCACCAGGAGTTCAAAGTAACACTTTCACTCCTAAGTGGCGTAATCATCCCAACTTTAGTTGGAGGGAATCGGGGGTAATAACCAACAAAATCAAAATCAACGATCTAACTTTCAACAACAACCACGAAATGAGCAACACGGTTTTCAACCACAACAACAAGGAGGAAGAGAAAGGCTTGAGGATATCATCACTTGCCTCGTCTCCGAATCTGATAAAATATATTCGGAAAGGTTCTCACAAACTGATGCAGAAATTAGAAACGAAAGGGCTAGTATGCAAAATATAGAAAAACAATTTAGTTAAACAGCCCAACATTTCGCCGAAAGACCACAAGGAGCCTTACCGAGTAACACCGAAACAAACCCAAAAGCCCAAGTAAATGTAATCAACTTAAGAAGCCGGAAGATAGGACCCGAAGGTGAACCAACACCACCAACCGATCCAATCCACACTAAAACACCCACCGAAAATAACCAAGAAACTACTCAACCCCAAAATAACGACACAACCAAACCACCTCTAGTCCCTTACCCCGGTCGTTTACTTCGGCAAAAGACCGACGAGCAATTCACTAAGTTTGTGAGCTTGCTTAAACAACTCCACATCAATCTTCCTTTTGTGGAAGTCCTCACTCAAATGCCAAAATATTCCAAGTTCATAAGAGACTTCCTCACTCACAAAAGATAGATTGAAACCATTCAACAGGTCATCCTTAGTGAAGAATGTTCGGTGACACTCCTCACCAAGCTACCCCAAAAGAAGATTGATCCCGGAAGCTTCACCATTCCTTGCTCTATTGGTGGATCACCAATAAGCAATGCACTAGCCGACTTGGGGGCTAGCATCAATTTAATGCCGGCCTCTATGTTCAACCGACTAGGATTGGGTAAGCCACATCCTACAAAATGAGCATACAACTTGCCGATAGGTCGGTAAAATACCCTCAAGGTGTCATAGAGAACTTATTGGTAAAGGTGAGAGAATTTGTTTTTCCGACCAACTTTGTTATCCTAGATATGGAAGAAGACACCGAAATCCCGCTCATACTAGAACGACCCTTCCTTTCCACCGCACGAGCCATGGTGGACATGAGTGACGGAAAACTCACATTGAGGGTTTGTAAAAAAGAGATCAAGTTTTAAGTTGGGCGGCGAGCGGAGGATGATCCGGTCAAATACCTCAACGCGATTGACTCAAGCTTAGATGACGCATTGCAACGATACAACTCGGGGTGTGAGTCATCCTGCACGAGTAACATTTAACTAGCTTTGGGTACGTGGCGCACCATGGAGGCATTCCATTGACTATCCATTAGCTTAGTAGTTTAATCTTAGTTTAATTTTAGTTAAATCTTAGTTTAATATTTATTTTAATGTTTTCTTTTAAGTATTTAGCTTTGTAGGAGTAAGGCACGCTCAACAGAGGATGACGGATGATGAAAAATGGAACCCATGCACGTAACTCAGAGGCCTCCCGACTCATAAATTGCAAAACAGTGGCTGCAGCACGGGGCCGTGCTCACCTAGTACGCCCACGTGCCCAACTTACTATTTTCAAAATTTTTCTGTCCAGAAGGTGGCACGGGCTTCGCTCACCCAGCACGCCCCCGTGGCCACCCCACTGTAAGTCTTCTGATTTCAATTTGTTACTGGCACATTGAACACGGGGCCGTGTCCCCATAGCACGCCCCCGTGCTGCAAGTGCCAGTAACCAAATTTTTTTGCTATTTTCACACTTTATACACATTTTACCAAAATAAATCCTATTTGTTGGAACGTCGTGTGACCCTAATGAGTCAATATGAAAAGTTCAACATCAAAAACAAAGGCGGAATCAATAAATTTGACGTAGCACAGCTTGTTTTCCTCTAATTATCTTCTTATTAATCGATTCTGAGCTTTTAAAGATTCAAATGACAAACGGACAGCACCTCAACTCAGAAACTATGACTTAATTCCGTTTCAAATGACATATCAAGATCAGATATATATAGGCGTTTATTTCCGCTTGAAACCATCTCAAATGGAATCATCATTCAAACAGAATTACCTAATTCCGTGCGGAATTAGTTAATTTCGCTTGAACTTACTAATTCCGTTTGAAGTGTCTTCAAGCACCTTTCAAGTGGAATTACCCTAAAATACTTGTTTTCTCGATTTCCGTGCCCTAATCTATACATGACTCGATTCAAGACAAAGTTAACAGACATCTAATGCACCAACACTATTTGGGACACATTGAGGGCAATGTGTAATTTAATTGTGGGGGGGGGGGGGATAATAAAAACTTTGAATCTTTTGTCCTAAATCAAGCCTTACACAAAACTCACCTTGGAACTGCTAATCACCCCAAACTTTTTCCAATTTTTTATTTTCTTTTACTTATCTTGGTTTAGTTGGGTAAAATAAGTTCTAAAAATTATGTTTTTACGAATTTACAACTGATAGCGTCATGATAAAAAGAACCATTTAGAAAATTACGAAAACGAGCATGATAAATCTTTGTAAAATTTGATTATATGTACATTTTTAAACTACAACCCCTTTTCCCATAAAAGTGAGTTTTGAGCCATTATCGAGCATACAAATACACATCTATACTAATTTCTCAATTTTCGTTTCTTGTGTGAATAGCCCGTTTGGTTCCCACGAATCTGGAACTTGACAATGCGATGCGTTCCAAGTCCTTACCGACAAAAATCCAAGTAAGTAAATGATGGAGGCATTAGGATCAACCCATTTTTCAAAACAAAACCTTTATTTTTCTTTGCTTTATCCAAAAACATCCCCCTAGTTAAACCCTTTGTACCTTAAAAACCTTTTCATTTTTCATCTTTCATTTTTGTAAACTTATCAGTTATGAAATTACGATTACGGCTCAGTTTCAACTTTGGCAGCAAAAAAAAATCAGAAAAATAAGCCAAAGTATTTTTTGCTAAGCCACAAAGCAATAGAAAACCGATATTTTACGTTTTCACCTTTTCAATAAAAAATACCATACCCGAACCACCACCTACCCTTCAAAAGCCCTCTTGATATTTATAAGGATTTAACATTAAATGGAGGAGGTTTGATCGAATGTCAAGCCTATGGTAGGAGTAAGTTCCAAAAATTGGCACGAGCGTTTTCACTTAATACATCATCGGCCGAGTGTTGAGTGACCACTTGTGAGGTGTGTAAATTTGTATATAACTAAATGGAAATTTATAAAGGCATGTTATGCCCAAAGTAAATAATTTTTCTTAATTTTTGTTTTAAATAAATCATGACGAATAAGATTGTAAATAAAATAAAAACAAAACAAATTTAGAACTTAGATTCCCGACACTCTAAAGATGAGACACAAAACTTCTCTTCTACCTATTCCGTTTGGGTGTATAAGCCACGTAATAGAGTTTTGCTTGAGAACAAGCAAAGATTCAAGTGTGGGGGTATTTGTCACACCCTCAAATCCCACATGTGGAGTATCATCGCGAGGCGTGTGGCTGCCCAGGATCAAGCCACCAATACAAGCAAACATTTAATATAAGTAAAAAATAAAACCATCATCGGAATAATTTGCGACGTGGCATTCGAGTTTAAAACATAATAAGTCTTTAAAATTAAGTTCCAAACATAGTTAATATATAAGGTTCATATGTTTAGCGGAAGCATGAAAACATAGATAGTAGACGACTACAACAACGCTCCAAGCAGACTCCAGCATAGCATCTACGGACCTAGAAGCATGCAGTAGTGTGTCAACATAAAGTTGGCGAGTTCACGGTTTTCAAAAAGGTTTTCACGTTATCCAAAAACATTCGTATTATGAGTTACCATGTTATGAAAACATGTTGTGGGAAATCTATCCCATGATGAGCTACTAAACTGTGTAGTACCGAAATTTTGACGTAGTTGTTGTTTGCCCTCTTAGGTCAATGTTTACCGTCATTGACCCGATAATCCAGATAATAGTTCACGCCCGGCTCCCCGCACGGTGTGAGGTTGTCAAACCTAATAGCGCTATCAACTAATATCCCGTTCACTCCCCGCGATTAATCGGTATAAGTGTAAGGGACTTTCCTTGGTAGAGTTTCGTTTAGTATGGCAGCTCCCAAACCATTGGGAGTGCATGCTTTATGAGTTTTATAAAGTTGTCACACCGTTACCTTGGTGTGAGCGAAGTTCCCAAATCATTGGGAATACAAGCGTTAAGTTTAAGTGTGAACTCACCTTAGATTGCTCGGTTGATAGTTTGTTTATCCTAAACTCGGTCAAACACATCCTATTATGCCTCAATATTAGGACCTTATGCAAAGAATTCACATAAGACACATATTTCACAAGTAGTGTACAATCAATACCTAATCACGTATTTTGTACCACAAGTATGTTCACACAAGTATAGTAACAATAGTAATGGCCCACAACAGTGTCGAATGTGGGGCCCAAAAGATGGATAGTGCAGCCCAAAACAGGTGGAGTCCAAGAGTAGTTTTGTGTTCATATAAAGCACCCGAGATTTACAAACATGTTCATATAAAGCACCAAAGATTTACAAACATTAGTTCGAATCCGTAACATGTTATCATCAGAGAATCATTCAAGCATTCATTTGATACAACATAGTCGGTACTAACCTGAGTTGGTGTGCGTGAGAAATGATTCGTGAAGATGACGGACCACACGAGATGATTCGGGTCTTGAAGAGTTACGATTTTTAGCAAGAAGGCTTGTTGCTTTACTAGAATATTTCCAAGAAATGAAGGAGAATGAGCTAGGTTGTAGGTTGTAGAGAGAGAGAGGAGAGTGTTAGTGAGAGAGAGGATAAAAGGAGCGACGGCTGTCCAAAAAGGGAATGTCAGGTGGAAAGTTTTTAGGGTTTAGTGTAGGAGGTCCTTAAATAAGAGCACATGGTCGCACACTTGTTTTCAATTCATGTGTGTGTGTGGCTGCTAATGTACGAACAAGGAAGAGGCCCAAGTGCGCTATCTAAAGGTCTTGGGCTTAATTGTGAGTAGGCCCATCAGAGTGTAGGAGTGGTAATAGAGTGTGCGGCTGCACACTCTGAGTCGTATAATGTGCAGTCCAATATTAGTATAGATATTAGTAATAAGAATTGTAATAATAATACTAGTAATACGATCATTCACAACACTTGTTATATTAACAACACTTGTTAATTAACGGGATTACAAACGTAATTAGGATCGGCGCAAAACAGGACGTGCGGGTTGTCACATCATCTCCACGTTAATGGAAATTTTGTCCTGAAATTTTGTATACGGATACTGGACGACTGAGATGTTCGTACGGGGTGTCACATCATCCCCCACTTAATTGGGAATTTCGTCAGTAACATCATTACTAGAATCCTTGTTTTTAAACAGCTGAGGGTACTTGCGCATCATTTGATCTTCTCTTTCCCATGTAAACTCTGGGCTTCGACGAGAATTCCAATGAACGCGGACAATAGGTATCTTGCTGCGCTTAAGTGTCTTGATTTCCCGATCTATAATTTTTACTGGTTCATCGACAAAACGCAGCTAATCATCGATAGTGAGTTCCTTAAAAGGAACGATAAGAGTTTCATCTAACAGACACTTCTTCAGATTTGACACGGGGAACATGTTGTGTACCGCACTCAGCTCCTCAGGCAAATTTAGTTTGTAGGCCACCTTACTGATTCTTTCGGTGATTTCAAAAGTTCTGACATATCGCGGATTAAGCTTGCCCCTTTTTCCAGAACGTACCACACCTTTCCAAGGTGAAACTTTGAGTAGAACCCGGTCCCCGACCTGGAATTCTAAGGGTTTCCTACGCTTATCGGCGTAGCTTTTCTGACGGTCTCGAGCTGCCGCCATGCATTGTCTGATCAGGGCAATCTTTTTTATCGTGTCGACTACGAGTTCCAGGCCGATAATTTGGCTTTCGGCAACTTCTGCCCAACACAAAGGAGAACGGCACTTACGTACGTATAATGCCTCGAACGGAGCTTTCTGAATGCTAGTGTGGTAACTGTTGTTATAAGAGAATTCTACCAGTGGTAGGTGTCTTGCCAGGCGGTCGTGCCAGGCGGGCACGAGTGACGGGTGGTCCTTTGGACAACCCTTAAGCATGTTAAAAGACGAAATAATCCTTCACTTAGTCGTGTAATTATCTTGAATTAGATAACTACTGTTGCTTATGTTTCAGGTGCATTTCGGAGGCTAAATGATGGTTTAAGTGCAGCTTTGGAGTCATTGGTGACGAATGGGTCGAGCATGGAACAAGAGACAAAACAAAGAAGAAATGTCAGCTTATTACCGTAAATTACGGTCTTGCCGTAATTTACGGTAGACCTGAGATTTGTCTGATGCTTACCGTAAGCCAGTCTTGTATCACCGTAAAAGAATCATGTCCACCGTAATTTACGGTGGAGCCGTAAATTACGGTGGTGTCAGCGTGAAAACATGTAACTGCCACTTTTAAGTTAGTTTTGGGGTGTCTTTTCATTATTCCTCATCATTGGACGGTTTTGGATCATACTAGGGGCGAATTTTAGCTATCTTGCTTGGTTGGGAACAATTCTTAACATTCGGTTTGTGTTTTTTATTTGTATGAACATCGAATTGTTTGTTATGATGATTCACCGAGCCATGTCCGGCTAACTTCTTCGGTGATCATCTTAGGTGAATGTTTCTTGAACTTTTGTGTGTTTTATTTCCGAATTTCTAGAATGATAACTTGCATTGCTTGAATATCATGGTGTATGTTTGATTGCTTGTAACTTGTTAATCGATAGTGCAATTTCTAGTCTTAATCGTACGTTCTTGGTGCCGTTGGCAATCGAGATATCACGGGAAAGGTTAGGGTTGGTTATTGATTAATTGGTCATCGGGAAACAACCTCGCGTTTATATAATCCGAGTACTTTGTCCCCTTTTATCACTTCAATCATCTATACACGAGTTATGTCTATGTAACTCTTTCTAGTTGGAATTACACACAATTGTTTAAAGAAACTGAAACCTAAGATGGTCATTGTTCTCTCCTAATCTGTTTTAAAACCTACATTTGATTTGCCATTAGTTTAATTTAGTTTTCTCAAACAACAATCCAAATCATTGATTTTAATTTTCTGCAAATTAGGATAATTGTAGTATAATTGCAAAGCTATATAATTGACATATTTTCCACATACTCCCTGAGTTCGATACCCTATTACCGCTATCTATAGTTGTATTTGGGATTAAATTTGCGTGACCCACGACAATCACGTCAAATTTTGGCGCCGTTGCCGGGGAGTAGTGCGCAACGTGTGTCATTTTTTGTTAGTTTTGCTTTGTTATTTTCGGGTTTACACTGGTGTGTTTAGTGTGCAGGTTCTACAGGTGCATGCATACTAGAGGCTCTCACAAAGCGTCACCATTGTCATTTGATCCGGAAATCGAAAGAACACTAAGGCAAAACCGAGTTTTACCACGTGAAACCAGAATCGTTGGTTCACCTACTTCACCCATTACACCAAGAAACATCATGGATGAACCACAAATTCCACCTACAACGGGTCAAACGACCTCATCCTTCATTCCTACATCCACACAACCATCACCAAACACCACTATTCCAAACATCACCACAATTCCTACTCCAATTCATGATACTACATCAACCAATATCAACACCACACAACCAAACACTACTCAAGTCGAACCTACTCTCACCTATAGCCCTTCCGCCACAATCCCACCATTATCCCACTTCTTTCCCCCAACTATGGGTCAATCATCATCCACCTTCACAATTGCACCCAATTCAACTATTGTGCATACTACTTCATCTTCTAGACCACAACTACAACAATCGGGTTTTCAGTATTCGACCATCCCATTTGGGCAAACTTCGGGAATTCAAGGAGATGGTTATGATGAGGGATTTGAAGAATTTGAGGGTTATGATGAGGATGGATATTTTTATGGAGGTTATGGTGATCAAGGGGAGTTTGGGTATTTGCAAAGTCAATCTCAAGGGATGGCAAGTGTTGGTGGAATGCCACAACAACAAATTATACCACAACACATTCGGCCAAGACCACAAGGGCCACCAATACAACAACCTAATCCATTGCAACAAGTCCGGCCACAACATGTACAACAACAATTTCAAAGACCACCTCAACGCCCACCGATGCGACAACAACAGTTTCAACAACCAATCGCACCACAAGGGTAAGTACCAAGGCCAAATGGTCCTATTATTCCGAGAGGTAGGTATGGTGTACCAAGGAGACACCTTAGGGAAAATGTGAGGGGCATTGAAGCACATTTTCGGCCGGTAATTACGCAAAACCCTTCACCGGTAGTCATTCCTCATAATGATCAAGGGCGAACATTTGAAGTAAGAACCAATTCTTTGCAAAGTTTACCAAAGTACAAGGGGTTGGCAAATGAGGAGCCTTATTTTCATTTAGAGGCTTATGACTCTATTTGCAACACTCTTGGGAGTCAAGGGTTTTCAGCCGACGATATCAAATTGGTTTTGTTCCAATTTTCTTTGGAAGAGAAGGCAAAAAAATGGTTCTACACATTACCCTCGGCATCCATATATACATGGGGGGAGATGCAACAAACCTTCTTGGATGAGTTTTACACCGCCCAAAAGACCAACGATGCAAGGAAGGGATTGAGAAGCTTTCAACAACAACATGGTGAGATGTTTCACGAGGCGTTTGAGCGTTTCAACATGATGATTAAAAACTGCCCTCATCATGGAATTGAATTATGGGAGTTGATGAATGCTTTTCATGAGGGGTTGAGTGCCGAAGATGCACGTGATTTGATGTCTATCACCGGTGGGACTTTTGGAACAAACTATGAGAATGATGATTGGGAGTTCTTGGAAAGCATGGCAACTACATCAAAGAGGAAAGCTCAAGCCTCAAGAAGAGCCCGACCGACCACTAACCGACCGCAAGTGCACGCCATAGATGATGGTAATGTTCAAACCACTAACCAAATTTATGATGTTTGTGCTTTGTGTAATGAGATAGGTCATGCGGCTGAAAATTGCCAAGGGGTGTTGGACGGGCAATACGAGGAAGTCCATGCGGTTCAAGGTCAAGGTCAAGGAGGGGGTGGTAGAAACTACAACAACATGAACTCTAATACCTACCACCCCGGATTGAGGAACCATCCGAACTTTAGATATGGGAACCCCTCAAATCAATCAAACCCGAACTTTCAAGGTAGCCAAGGAAACTATGGTTCGCGCCAATCTTATAACAATCAAGGTGGATATAGAAGTGGGAACAACCAAGGGTACCAAAGGCAAACGGGTCAAGAACAAGGGGGTTCTTCGGGTGGAAATGAGATGATGGAGATGCTAAAGAGCATGCAAACGGAGATGCAAAAACGGAATCAACTTGATGAAGTCCGAATGCAAAAAGATGAAGTTCGTGATAAAAGCATACAATCATTAACAACCCAAATGGGTCAATTGGCAACCGATGTGGCTGAATTGAAGAAGAGCAAGGGTCAACTTCCTAGTGACACCAAGGTAAATCCATCACACGGTTCGTCAAGAGGTAATGTAAATGTTCATCAGGTTAGTGTTTTGAGAAGTGGGAAAGAGTTTAAAGCTAATTTGTCACCCGAATTAGTTGAGGGGGTGGTTGAGGACATCACGGCTAATGATAGTGATGATGATGTTTCACCGGTTAAACCAAAAGAATTAAATGTTAAAAAACCGGGTTTGGGTGAAAATAAAGAAAGTGAAAAAGTTGAGGGTGAACCGAGTCAAGTCCCGTTTCCATCGGCTTTACTTGACCCGGGTAAGAAAAATTTTATCGCATCAAGAGGTCCTCAAAAAGAGGAGATGTGGGATATGTTCAAACAAGTAAAAATAAATCTCCCACTCCTTGATGCAATAAAACAAGTCCCCGCTTATGCAAAATTCTTAAAAGAATTATGTACACAAAAAAGGCAAAACAAGAAGAAAGTGCCTAAGCGGGTGGATTTAACCGGGCAAGTGAGTGCGGTGTTGAATGGGGAGCTTCCTCCTAAGCTCCAAGATCCGGGCACGCCATTGATTAATGTACAAGTTGGTAATTTTCAAATGGCTAAGGCGTTGCTAGATCTCGGAGCCGGAGTTAGCATTTTACCGGGGGGCTTATATGACCAATATGACTTTGGTCCGTTATCAAGGGTGGAGACAACGGTTGTTTTAGCCGACTTGTCTCATAAGTTGCCTCGGGGTATGGTTCAAAATGTAATTGTGAAAATTGATGAGTTTTATTACCCGGTGGACTTCTTAGTCTTGGATTACTCATTGGCGGACCCTAAGCAACAACAAAATATAATCTTGGGTCGGCCATTTTTAAGCACCGCACATGCTATTATTGATTGTAGATTTGGTACAGTTGATATGGCTTTTGGAAATAGAAAAATGCGTTTGAATGTTTTTACTAACAATTCTAATGCTAACGGTGTTGATGAGTGTTTCATGGCAGACATAGTAGATGGATGCAACCCGCATGAGTATGAGGAGGATGGTTTGGATATTTGCCTGTGTGACTTTTCTGAACAGGTACATGCTTATGCACTACGGGTTGAAGAGGAAGCACAAGATGCTATGGCAATGAAAGAAGGTCGGCCACCATGGACCCATCAATTCGAGGGTCTACCGGTGGAGATCGATTCGGGTACAAAACCATCATTGGAGGAACCACCAAAGTTGGAGCTCAAGGACTTGCCTAACCATTTGAAGTATGTATTCTTAGGGGATAATGACACTTTACCGGTCATTATTGCCTCTAATTTGGAATTGGCACAAGAGCAAACATTGATTGAGGTTTTAAAAGAGAACAAGGGTGCTATTGGATGGACGATTGCCGACCTCAAAGGAATTAGTCCGTCCATTGTCATGCATAAAATTATCACAACCGAAGATGCCAAACCGACACGAGAAGCTCAAAGGCGTTTGAATCCGAACCTACGGGAGGTAGTTAAAAAGGAGGTAATTAAATGGTTGGATGCGGGAATCATCTATCCGATTTCGGATAGTGCTTGGGTGAGTCCCACCCAAGTGGTGCCTAAGAAGGCCGGCATTCAAGTAGTCAAGGATGAAAGTGGTGAACAAATTGCCACCCGACCGGTTACCGGGTGGCGTGTGTGTATTGACTACCGAAAATTGAATGCCGCCACTTCTAAGGACCATTTCCCGCTACCTTTCATTGACCAAATTATTGAAAAATTGTCGGGTCAAAAATATTACTTCTTCTTAGATGGGTACTCGGGTTACAATCAAATCGCCATACACCCGGATGACCAACACAAGACCACCTTCACATGTCCATATGGCACCTTTGCGTTTAGGCGAATGCCATTTGGCTTGTGTAATGCTCCGGCAACTTTCCAACGATGTATGATGAGTATTTTCTCGGACATGGTTGGAGAGTCGCTCGAAGTATTTATGGATGATTTCTCCATTTTTGGCACTACTTTTGATACTTGTCTCAACGAATTGCAAAAAGTTTTGAAAAGGTGCGTTGAGAAAAATTTAGTGCTAAGTTGGGAGAAAAGTCATTTTATGGTGCAAGAGGGCATTGTGTTGGGGCATGTGATTTCTGAAAGGGGGATAGAGGTGGATAAGGCAAAGATACGGGTAATATCATCTTTGCCACCTCCTAAAAATGTTAAGGGTGTAAGGTCATTCTTGGGACACGCGGGTTTTTATAGACGTTTCATTAAGGGTTTTAGTGTTATCACCAAACCCTTATGTAACTTGTTATTAAAAGATGTCCCGTTTGATTTCACTAACGAGTGTATGCAAGCTTTCACTGTTTTGAAGGAACACTTGGTCAAAGCTCCTATCTTGCAACCACCGGATTGGTCAAAGCCGTTCGAGATCATGTGTGATGCAAGCGACACCACTATTGGTGCAGTTTTGGGTCAACGGGTTGATAGAAAGCCGGTGGTGATTTACTATGCAAGCAAAACTTTATCCGAAGCGCAACTCAATTACACCACAACCGAGAAGGAATTACTAGCGGTGGTGTATGCTTTGGATAAATTTCGCTCGTATATTTGGGGAAGCAAGGTAGTGGTTTATTCGGATCATAGTGCGGTCCGATACTTGATGGAGAAGAAAGACGCGAAGCCTCGGTTGATTCGGTGGGTATTATTGTTACAAGAATTTGATCTAGAAATCCGAGACAAAAAGGGAAGTGAGAACGTAGTGGCGGATCACTTGTCTCGGATTCCGGTGGAAGGGATCGATGATGTAAGTGAAATCAATGAAAGTTTTCCCGACGAGCAACTTCTAGCCGTTTCTACCTTTGTTGCACCGTGGTATGCTCACTATGTTAACTATTTAGCCACGGGTGCCATCCCAAGTCATTGGACCAAGAAACGCCGACAACAATTTATGGTTCAAGTGAAGCAATACATTTGGGATGAGCCAGATCTCTTCAAGATCGGACCGGATCAAGTTATAAGAAGGTGTGTGCCCGAGACAGAAGTATTGGAAATTTTGACCCATGCTCATTCATCCGCATGTGGGGGTCACTTCAGTGGGCATAAAACAGGCTATCGGGTACTTTCTTGTGGGTTTTATTGGCCCACTATTTTCAAGGATGCAATTGAGTTCGCCAGAAATTGTATAAATTGCCAAAAGATGGGTAGCATATCGAAGAGGGATGAGATGCCATTACAACCAATCTTGGTTGTAGAGATATTTGATGTATGGGGTATAGACTTTATGGGTCCTTTTCCGAATTCGAATGGCTTTCTATACATTTTGGTAGCGGTGGATTATGTCTCGAAGTGGATTGAGGCTATTGCAACACGAACGAATGACCACTTGGTTGTTTGTAAATTTGTTCAATCCAATATCTTCTCTCGCTTTGGAATCCCGCGGGTTATTATAAGTGATGGTGGTTCACATTTCAAGAACTTCAACTTCGGAAAATTATTGAAAAGGTATAGCGTGAATCACCGGATTGCCACACCTTACCATCCGCAAACGAGTGGACAAGTCGAAGTGTCCAACCGTCAAATCAAAGAAATTCTCATGAAGACGGTAAGAACGGATAGAAAGGATTGGTCGAGCAAGTTAGATGATGCTTTGTGGGCATACCGTACGGCCTACAAGACTCCGATTGGCACAACACCTTACCGGATGGTGTATGGTAAGGGTTGTCACTTGCCAATGGAGTTGGCGCATCGGGCACATTGGGCGATCAAGACAGTCAACGCGGATTACAATGAGGCGGGTAAGTTAAGAAAGTTGCAATTGAGCGAGATAGAAGAGATTCGAGATGAGGCGTATGAATGTGCATCGGCTTATAAGGATAAACTAAAGAAAGTGCATGATGCGAAATTGCGAAAGAAAACGTTCGAAGTGGGGCAGAAAGTTTGGTTGTACAACTCACGATTGAAGATGTTCGCGGGCAAACTTAAAAGTAAATGGATGGGTCCGTATGTCATTCGGAGAGTTGGTAGATTTGGTGATGTAGACATCCAAGACGAGCAAACATTGAAGCAACAAACGGTGAACGGTCACCGCTTGAAGCCGTACTTGGAGGGAAATGACATCAATAACTTGGAGCTTGACAAAGCGGGTTACATCTTACGCCCGGTCGATGAAGAACAACCATGAGAGGCCCAGGTTTGGTGGTAGTGTACATAGTAGTATTTTGTTTTGTTTTGTTTTGTTTTGTATAATTGCACAATTGCCATAGTTCCTCGAAGTCCGTGTTCGAAACAAGTGTGGGGATGTTCGGGTCTCGAATTGCTCTTACATTGTGTTGAGGACAACACGGGATTTTTGAGGGGGTAGGGTAATTTTTACAAGTTTTTGAAAAAATTAAAAAACATAAAAAAATCGAAAAAAGTTAAAAATTTAAAAATTTAAAAAAAAAATTCACAGAAATCCTCAATTTTTGGCGAAGGTATGATGCCCAGTGTGCACCGTAAATTACGGCCATACCGTAATTTACGGTGGTTGTTAAAATAAGTTGGATTTACGGACAAAACCTACTGATTTACGATGGAGAGTACATGTTCAGTGTTCACCGTAAATTACGGTCATACCGTAATTTACGGTGGAAGTTGGAAATGTTGGGTTTTACGGTGTAAGTCTACTGTGTTACGGTGCAGAGTTGATGTTCAGGTCTCACCGTAATTTACGGTGAGACCGTAAATTACGGTGCGCAGAAATTTTGCAGTCGTCGTTTGGGGTTCCGCTTATATAAAAAAATAAAAAAAATATATAATAAAACAAAACCTGGTCACGTGAATATTTCCCCATCCACCCATTCTCTTTCACTTTACCATCATCATCTCTTCCTTCTCTCAAGACCCACCACAACTTCCATAGTTCTTATTCTTCCCAAATCTTCCATCCTCCATAACTTTCCAAATTCCTGTCCAAATCAAGTGAAATCTTGGTCTAACTTGACTAATTTTTCACAACCTTGTCGTTTGTGAGGAGAGATTTCAGAGAAAACGCACTTTTGGGGTCTGAATTTGAAACCCTAATTCGAGATAATTTGGGGGTTTTGGAGTTTTTGGTTTCACAAGCACTCTTCCATCTTTAAACAAGGAAATGGCTAGGACAAAGGAACAAGCGGGTTCAAGTTCGTCTTCATCAAAAGGCAAGGGCAAACAAAAGGAGCAACCACCGAGAAAGAGGCAATATATGGGTAGGGTTAGTGAAAGCGAAAGCGAAGGCGAAGAAGAGATGGAGTTAGACCCGAGTGAAAAGCCGGTATGGAATTCGGGGTATTTGGATGATCAATCCGAGGTTTGGCAGCCAACACTTTACAATGATTGCATGAATAAGTTGAAAAACAAGGCAGCTGCTTTTATTTGTGAGAAAGAAGTTGATGAGCCCCAATTTGGCCAGTTTGGGGTGTTTGCTAAATTTCGCGCTCTAGGTTGGGAAGGGGCGCTTAAATGCTTCGACAAAGACAAGAATAACCTGTTTATGACAGAGATTCAAGAGTGGATGGCAACCTTAAAATGTCACAACTTTAACAAGCCATCACAGATGAAGTTGATCGGGGAGGTACATGGGGTACCGGTGGAGATGTCATACGATACACTGAAGAGGCTTGGAAAGTATGACAGTCTCCCATCTCGGGAGTACATGGTTCCCACACTTGATGACCTATTGCTTAAACCGGAAAAACATCAGCGATGGAATGACATGTTGGCATCATTGTTCTTGCCCGGTAGATACAGTGGTATCCTTTACCGGAAGAATTTGAAAATTGAAGCTAAACTGTTGCATACAATCTGTCTTCTCAATGTCATTCCAAGAAGGGGAGATAAAGAACAAGTGAGATTTCCTGAAGTACCTGTTCTTTATTCGTTGATACATGGGTCTCCACGTTTCCCGATACGTTACCTTATCATGCACCACTTATGGATCTGTCGGAACAAGTATGGAAGAGACATTGTCCTGTATTGTCGAATGATTACGGGGTTGATGAAGCAACAGAAGGCGATTACTTCCGAAGATCGAGGAGCAACGAAAAGGCACCAGCCTTTTACGTTGGATAGGTTGGGGAATGTTTGGACGTATATTCAGTCGGAGCGGTATCACAAGTTGAAGTCGGAAGGGCAACGGTGGAGGGCATTAAAGTTGAATGCAAGAGATTTGTTACCGGGAGAGCCGGATGAGCCAGAGAGCGACGAAGAGTTAGTTCCGAGCGGAGATGAAGACTATGCGGACGCGCCGCATGGTGTTGAAAATGTGGTTCAAGGTGGTTATGGTCAGGGTCATGGTGGGGTGTTTTATGATTATACGCAGCAGTCGTATGTGCCGGGATGGGCCTATGAAGGCACTATGCAAGAGGTGATTGCTAACCAACGTCCTCCGGCGTCCGTGTTTGATACGTGGTCGGGCTCGGAGAGGACGCTTTTTGATCAAAACACAAGAAATAGTGCGAGTATGGAACGGGCCTTGAAACATAGCTTGGAACGTCATGAGTTGTGGAATCGCACACATGCGTATTCCCGGGAAGTGGAAATAAATAACAATTATTTTGATGATCAAGAAAGGCGGCTGCATGCGGATTATCATGCTGGACGGCCGGTGGTTGTGGATCCACAACATGTGGATTATGCTTCGCTACCACCATATGATGGTAGTATGTCGTATCCAACCCCGCCGATCCACCACTCGCAATGGGTTGACCCGAGGCAACGAGAGGGAGCGCAACAACAAGAAGGAGGAAGTAGTAGCGGTTCGTTCGCATTCGGTGAATGGAATGACGTGATGTCTTCCGTTTTTGGACCTCCTGGACCGCGCTACTATTAGTAAGGTTGTGTTTCTCCTTTTGTATATTTTGTGAATATTTGCTAGTTGGTTTGTTTAAGGATTGGGAGGTTGGGTGGTGTTTTGATATGTTGTGTTTGGGTTGGTGTTATGTGGTGGTGTTTATGTTAAAAAGAAGAAAATATAAAAAAATTATAAAATGAAAAATACAAAAAGAAATTTGGGGTTTGAGTAAAGAAGCGTTTTGGTTGATGTTGAAAAGGTTTTTAGTGATCAAAACCTCTCAAAACCATACATTGGGGTCAATGTATCCCAAGTGTGGGGATGGGGGAAATTTTAAAGATTTTGAAAAATTTTGAGCCAAGTGAAACAATGTGAAAATTTGAACACCCTAGATTAACCCCAAGTTGGTGCACCGGCAACCCTTGATACCTTTTTCATTCTTGGTGAGAGTTGTAGCCACACTTGTATATAAATAATGCTTATCTTTGATGAGAGTGGCTACGGGTGGGGGTGCATTAGAACTTGTGCTTGAATGCGATTTGAGTCCTTAGTTAGATATAAATGCAAAAAGGATAAGGGCATTTAGGTAGCCTCGTCGTTGGTGTGAGTGAGTGTGGGATTTGGGGGGTTGGACCTCATAAGTTATATATATGAGCATGGTAGTGAGAGGGGCGGGGGTTTGGACATTTAGTTGCCCATTTTGTGCTTTAAAAGCCTATCATTTGTTACCCTTAGCTACTTTCTTAAAAATTTACCCAAATTTGACCCGGTCTTATAGTGTTAGTGATAGTATTAGTAGTTTAGTAGTTTGTAGTAGATATGGTTAATGCGCTATTGTATTTTTGTTTGCTTGAAAAAAAAAAAAAAGAAAACGCAATGAAAAATGAAAAAAGAAGTGATGTTAGTTATATTGTGTATAGTAGTTTAGTTTGTTAGTTGTTTGTTTGTTTATTTGTGTAATAAAAGACCGGGTCAAGTTTTCGCTACTTCATATATATTCTATTTCCTACCCATACGCCTAGCCACGTTACAACCTTGAAAGTCCCTTTGATTTGCATTTATGTTTGACCCATTTTAGGAGAATGATCGATTTAAGTACAAGCTTATGATTGTGCAACCACCCGTTTGCCTAGTGTGTGTCTAGCATTATCTTTGCTAGTTTTCACTTGTAGCCGAGAGGAGAGATTTAGAGAGGGGTGCATTGGTTGGGTGTTAAAAAAGGGGTTAGTAAAAAGATTGCTTGTTTTTGCTTGGTTTAATTTGATCATTTGTTTTGAAACTGATTTGAGGAGTTGCTTGGGACAAGCAACGGTTAAGTGTGGGGATGTGACGGGTGGTCCTTTGGACAACCCTTAAGCATGTTAAAAGACGAAATAATCCTTCACTTAGTCGTGTAATTATCTTGAATTAGATAACTACTGTTGCTTATGTTTCAGGTGCATTTCGGAGGCTAAATGATGGTTTAAGTGCAGCTTTGGAGTCATTGGTGACGAATGGGTCGAGCATGGAACAAGAGACAAAACAAAGAAGAAATGTCAGCTTATTACCGTAAATTACGGTCTTGCCGTAATTTACGGTAGACCTGAGATTTGTCTGATGCTTACCGTAAGCCAGTCTTGTATCACCGTAAAAGAATCATGTCCACCGTAATTTACGGTGGAGCCGTAAATTACGGTGGTGTCAGCGTGAAAACATGTAACTGCCACTTTTAAGTTAGTTTTGGGGTGTCTTTTCATTATTCCTCATCATTGGACGGTTTTGGATCATACTAGGGGCGAATTTTAGCTATCTTGCTTGGTTGGGAACAATTCTTAACATTCGGTTTGTGTTTTTGATTTGTATGAACATCGAATTGTTTGTTATGATGATTCACCGAGCCATGTCCGGCTAACTTCTTCGGTGATCATCTTAGGTGAATGTTTCTTGAACTTTTGTGTGTTTTATTTCCGAATTTCTAGAATGATAACTTGCATTGCTTGAATATCATGGTGTATGTTTGATTGCTTGTAACTTGTTAATCGATAGTGCAATTTCTAGTCTTAATCGTACGTTCTTGGTGTCGTTGGCAATCGAGATATCACGGGAAGGGTTAGGGTTGGTTATTGATTAATTGGTCATCGGGAAACAACCTCGCGTTTATATAATCCGAGTACTTTGTCCCCTTTTATCACTTCAATCATCTATACACGAGTTATGTCTATGTAACTCTTTCTAGTTGGAATTACACACAATTGTTTAAAGAAACTGAAACCTAAGATGGTCATTGTTCTCTCCTAATCTGTTTTAAAACCTACATTTGATTTGCCATTAGTTTAATTTAGTTTTCTCAAACAACAATCCAAATCATTGATTTTAATTTTCTGCAAATTAGGATAATTGTAGTATAATTGCAAAGCTATATAATTGACATATTTTCCACATACTCCCTGAGTTCGATACCCTATTACCGCTATCTATAGTTGTATTTGGGATTAAATTTGCGTGACCCACGACAATCACGTCAACGAGCCATGGTGAAGGTTCTGATTTTAGCTATAAATAAATGTGCTTGGTCCCATTCCAAACCATCCCTTGGCAAACCACTTCTCTCTCACTTGCCACCACTCCACCACTACTACAACACCATCATCCACCACCGTCAGCCATTTTCCATCTTTTAGAGTGTGTGTGGTAGTCTCGAGATTCAAGATTGATAGTAAGAGTCTTTGTCAAACAAAGGTCATGCTTGGCTAAACTCTTACATCACTTGGTGAAGACATATCTTTTATGTATTTTTTTTAGGATTTCCAATCTTTGGCAACTTTTTAATTGGGTATGTATTAATGACTTTAATAACTAGTTTTTTTATATTGAAGGCAAATTTATCTAATCATTCTTCATATGTCGTTGATTCACATATTCATGTCTTTACGGTCTATATAAAGCGCGTTAATTGCCTAGGAGGGGGTTAGAAGGGTGGTTGGGTAAATTTTATGTCTCGTTCAGTATATAGATCCTGCGAGAACCTGGTTCAAGCTTAGTAACACCTCACGAGTCAGAGCGGGCATTACCCACCATGGGAGAAGTGCAAAACGCTTGAATACCTTATCGATAAACTACTATTAAAACTTTGAATCAACCCCGCGAGGATTGTATCCCTGCTGACTTAGACCAACGGGTTGAGGGAGATCGCTGCCTGGAAGGGGGGCCACCACTTTTTGCATTAATAACTTACTTAATTATCTTTCAATATTCCGACCTAGTGGCATTGTATCCTTGCTGACTCAAACCACTAGGTTGAGGGTAACGCCGCCTTCACAAGAGGGGCCTACTACTATAACTAAGATAATCTCTTAAAATGCTCAAAGTGCGTAAATCATCAAAAGGGGACATGAAAGATAAGTCGGAATCAAGTGATTCTTTCTTGTCTATCTGTTTTTACTTTTATTTTATTTTTTGTTTTTAGTTTATCTTTTTATAGTTTTAAAAATCTTTTTTCAAAGTTTGGTTCGATTAGACGTTGACGATAAGCCGGTATTAAAAGCTCTTGTGTCCTTGGACGACCTCGGTATCTTGCCATCACTATACTACGTTCGCGATGGGTGCACTTGCCCTAGCGTGTGTGTAGAGTGATAGTGGAATATCGTGTTTTATAAATTTAAAACTTGAAATCGACGAGTAAAAAAGAGCTAAAAATATACTAAAACTATACACACCCGCACGCACGTCAGAGGGTATTAACTCTCCTAGGTACACAATTTAAACTGGCCGACGATGATTTTTGGTGTCCGACTGTGTCTAGAGAGAGAAGGGGGTTGGTGGGTTTTATAACTTTGGATGAAAATAGAAAAACAAACAAACTATTCATATAACCTGACTAAAATACCCCTGGGTCAACTAATATTTTTTTTACAGAAGTAGTTTGGACTAAAATGACCAAAAAATAGAGACATTGGGACCCAATGGAGAAAAAAAACTATTTGGATAAAGTAGTATTTTGGACGAATCGTCAAGGACTAAATTGGCAATTTAGTCTTTAAATTAATATTATAAGTTTAGAAGTGTTGAATTTTAAGAAATACTAGAATTTTGACCATGCCGCGCGTTGCGGAGGCAACATCACCTTTGTGACTTCGTTACACGCGTAACGATGATGACATTAACGTGTGGTGCTCGCACATGACATTACATGTTTTTGGCTTTGTTACACACGTTACGTTCTTGACATTGACATTGACATCATTAGACATAGATAATAAAAAAGAATATAATGTCTCGAACGTTGCGGTATAAAGTTTTAAAAGTAATTTAGACAGCGGTTTAAACACATAAAAGTAATTTAAACATTAA
Organism: Helianthus tuberosus; assembly: GCA_030545235.1. Taxonomy (NCBI): domain Eukaryota; kingdom Viridiplantae; phylum Streptophyta; class Magnoliopsida; order Asterales; family Asteraceae; genus Helianthus; species Helianthus tuberosus. The sequence continues at coordinate 145,774,602 of CM060410.1, read as the reverse complement.
CATGGTTAGGCATAGGTAACAAAAGTATAATGTGTTATATGTTACGATGTAAAGTTGTAAAAGTAATTTAACTAAAATGAGGTGTCAAGTTATTAAGTAGAAAAGATTGACGGATCAAATTTATCTATTACCAAAAGTTAGAATTGAATGTGTAATTTACTTAAAGATGAGGTTAATAGCGTTTCATATTAAAAGTTTGAGGGTGTGACCCGCACGTTGTGGCATGTGTGAACTCGATCTTTTCCGGTGTGCACGTATAGTAAAGGAAATAGAAAACTAAAAACTGATATAAAACAATGGTAAAATTCTGTAGAATCTATTCAGAGAATGTATTTCATATTCACTCTATATCTCATAGACATTTGTATCAAGAGTACATGTATATTTATATTACAGTCAATGTAACTGCCAAACATTTATTGTGAAGCCAAAACGATTAGTGGGTTATAAACCCATAAGAAGTATTATGTTTGTATATCTGATTCGTAACACTCCCCCTCAGATATACATTACTTGTTCATTATACACTGTTAACATCATGCTTCAGGATGATGTTAAAACGATACTTCAGGACCTATGAGATAAACTAATACTGCAGGACCAGTTATGTTACCTCGTTAAAAACCTTACTAAGAAAACCTAATGGGACAAAACTTAGTCAAGGAAAAGAGTACAGCGTGTATAATTCTCCCCCTGAATTCAACAAACATCTTTCGATCTACGGAGACCGATCTTGTGTGATAGTTGCTCGAAACTGTTTCTTGGTAAAGATTTTGCGAATAGGTCAGCTAAATTTTCACATGACTTGATTTGGCAAACATCAATTTCCCCTTCTTTCTGCAAGTCATATGTTGAGAAGAATTTTGGTGAAATGTGCTTTGTTCGATCACCCTTTATGTAACCTTCTTTGATCTGAGCTATGCAAGCAGCATTGTCTTCATAAACAATCATCGGCTCCTTCTTGATCTGTTCTAATCCACATGCTTCTTGTATGTGAGTAATCATTGATCTCAACCACACGCATTCTCGACCAGCTTCATATAGTGCAATTAGTTCGGCATGATTTGATGACGTTGCTGTAAGTGTTTGCTTAGTTGACTTCCAAGAAATTGTTGTGCCACCATATGTGAATACATAACCTGTTTGAGATTTTGCTTTATGTGGATCTGATAGATATCCAGCATCAGCATACCATACAAGCTGGGACTTTTGATCTTTCTGGTAGAAAAGACCTAAGTCTTGTGTCCCGCAAATATATCGGAATATGTGTTTTATTCCATTCCAGTGTCTACGTGTTGGGTTTGAACTATATCTTGCTAGTACATGTACTGAGAATGCAATATCGGGTCTCGTGTTATTTGCAAGATACATAAGAGCACCGATCGCACTTAAGTACGGTACTTCTAGACCAAGTACTTCTTCGCCTTCTTCTTGAGGGCGGTAAGGATCCTTTTGAGGATCTAGCGGTCAGACAACCATGGGTATGCTAAACGGATGAGCTTTGTCCATATTAAAATGTACTAACATCTTCTGGATGTAGTTTGACTGATGGACGAATGTACCATTTCGTAAGTGCTCAAACTGCAGGCCGAGACAAAATTTTGTTGTGCCAAGGTCTTTCATCTCAAATTCTCTCTTTAATATATTAGCAATTTTTTCTATCTCTTCAGGAGCTCCGATGATGTTTATATCATCAAAGTAGACTACTACAATAGTGAATTTTGAGAGTGAACTTTTTATAAAAACGCATGGACTGATTACATCATACTTGTATCCTTCTTTTATGAGATATTCACTGAGCCGATTGTACCACATGCGGCTAGATTGTTTAAGACCATATAAAGATCTTTTTAGCTTTATAGCACACATTTCTCGAGGTATTGATTTTAATGCTTCGGGCATTTTTAACCCTTTAGGTATTTTCATGTAGATGTCATTTTCAAGTGTCCGTACAAGTATGCAGTGACGACATCCATAAGTCTCATTTGAAGTCCTTTTGAGATTGCAAGGCCAATTAGAAATCTAAGGGTTATCGCATCCACTACAGGGGAATACGTTTCCTCATAATCAACTCCTAGGATTTGGGAAAACCCTTGTGCTACAAGACGTGGCTTGTATCGTACAATCTCATTCTTTTCATTTCTTTTTATAGTAAACACCCATTTATAACCTACTGGTTTGACGTCTATGGGTGTTCGGACTACAGGTCTGAAAACATTTCGCTTTTCAAGCGAATCTAACTCAGCCTTTACGGCCACTTGCCATTTTGGCCAATCAATTCTGTGCATGCACTCTTCTAGAGTTTTAGGTATGTAATCATTTTCATTGATTACATCTGTTGCTATAGCATATGCAAATATATCATTAACACGTGTTTCATTTCGGTTCCATATTGTACTATTTTGTACATAATTGATAGAGATCTCGTTTTCGTTTGTACCAGTGCGTCTCCTGGATTTTCATTTTCCTCTGGAATTATATTTGTCTCTTCTAGGACATTTACCTCTTCTAGGATTTCATTTACTAAGTTTTCACCAACTGATTTATTCTACTCTTTCCGTTTACGTGGGTTCTTATCTTTGGAACCTATTGGTCTCCCAGGCTTTCTTTGTATGGTAATCGCTTCTGGGATTGCTTCAATTCGAGCAGGTGCATTTGATGTTGGTATATGTGACTTTGTCATCCTATTTGTGTCTGTGGATGCATCTGGTAATTCATTTGCGATTCTTTGCAAATGTATAATCTTTTGGACTTCAGATTCACATTGACCACTTCGGGGGTCGAGATTTTGATAACGATGATGCATTCCATGTTAACTCTTGTGTTACTAGTCTTTCTTTAGTCTTATCTCCCCCTAAGACTGGGAATACTGTCTCATTAAACTGACAGTCAGCAAAGCGTGCTATAAACATGTCACCCGTTAATGGTTCTAAATATTTAATAATAGAAGGGGAATTAAAACCAATGTAAATGCCCAGTCTTCTCTGTGGTCCCATTATGGTACGTTGTGGTGGCGATATCGGTACATATACCGCACAACCAAATATTTTGAGGTGGGACAGATTTGGTTCTCTTCCGGAGACCAGTTGTAATGGGGAATATTCATGATCGATAGTTGGTCTTAATCGGATTAGTGCAGCAACGTGTAAAATAGCATGTCCCCATGTAGAAAATGGCAATTTGCATCTCATCAGGAGAGGTCTAGCGATTATTTGTAATCGTTTAATTAATGATTCAGCTAAACCATTTTGTGTATGAACATTAGCTACTGGATGTTCAACCTTTATCCCAATCGACATATAATAATCGTTAAAATCTTGGGAGGTGAATTCTCCTGCGTTATCCACTCTTATGGTTTTAATTGGATTTTTAGGGAAATGAGCTCTCAACTGTATGATTTGCGCTAATAGTCGAGCAAACGCTACATTTCGGGTAGCTAAAAGACTCACGTGTGACCATCGCGATGAGGCATCAATTAAGACTAAGAAATAGCGAAATGGACCACAAGGAGGATGTATAGGCCCACAGATGTCCCCTTGGATTCTTTCCAAAAATGAGGGGTTTTCTTGTGTCAATTTAGTTGGTAAGGGCCGAGTAATGAGTTTGCCTAGAGAGCATGCCGCACATAATAAATCTTTTGATTGTAAGACTTTTAAATTTTTAAGAGGGTGCCCATTTGCGTTCTTAATTATTCTCCTCATCATTATGTTACCTGAGTGACCTAGTCGGTCATGCCATATTGTGAATGTGTCTTTATCTAGTAACATATGGTTACTTACCACCATGGGTGCTTCAATAGGAGTAATATTTGTACAATATAATCCAAAGGATAAAGCTTTTAGCTTTTCTACAATGGTATCTTTGCCATTTTCATTTGAAGTAATTTGTAAGTATTCAATATTATTTTCGGATGTTGTTTTGAGGTGGTAACCATTTTGTCGAATACTTTTAAAACTAAGTAAATTTCGTCTTGATTTACTAGAGTATAATGCATCATTTATAATTAGTTTAGTACCCAATGGTAATATGATGCTTGCTCTTCTAGAGCCTTCTATAAGATCACACACACCAGAAATAGTACCCACAAGTGTCTTTGCAGGAGACAACTCAGAGAAAAATTTCTTATGTTTGAGAATAGTGTTGGTAGTACCACTATCAACGAGACATTCATCACCAATGATAGCTTTATTGGAGCTTGTAAACATATTTCCTCTGGTAATAATTAAATAAATTAATATAACAAACTACTTGCTTGATTATGATATAAAAAACATCACATCACATCACACAAATATGAATCAAACATCACAAAGATTTTAAGTGAAACCATAACAAAAGTTCAAAACATAAAATACCAATAGAGTTGAAATAAAATCCACTAACAGTCTTATGATCTCGTAGCCTTAAATGAACCCACTTGTAGCGAGTTTTAGAGAGTAAGACCAACTTCAGGTGGTCAAATTTTCTTGAATGTTTTTCCATAACTCGAGAGGGTCCTCGACAATACAGTTTTCCCTCTTTAATGAAAGCTTTTTTTTTAAGTGAAAAAAAAATTTCAAGTAAATAATGAAACATGATTGATAAAAAAATAAAAAGAATCCGTAACTTTAAAATTAAGAATCTGATTTGAAAAAAAAAATTTCAAATACCAATTAACAAAAAGGTATATAATTTGTTTGATGATGACTTATCAACCATATATATAAATTATATGCCGAATAGAATTTATAAAAAAAAAACTCTTGATTTTACTAGTTCAGCAATATATAAAGTTGAATCATAAATAGAAGGTATCCTATACCATATACCAGATACTAATAATATAATTAAATATATTACTAACGATAGAAGGGTCTGGATAGTCAAAAGGCATTAATTTGATCAGTTAATTTGGTCAGTTACGTATTTAATGAGAAATTAATGTCTTTTAATTTGAAAAAGTTACGTCAAAATTAATACCTTTTAATTTGGTCAGTTACGTATTTGATGAGGAAGTAAGATCGGTATTAATCTTTTATTATTTGTTTTTATTACTATAATTAGAGAAATTAAGTGTAACAGGAAATGATTAAAATATAACAATACGTTTTATTTAAAGGTATTAGATAGTATTCAAGGAAATGATTAAATAAAATAAATAAATAATTAAAGAAAAATAGACTTTAATTCATACATATTGTTTTTAACAGTTTCTTCCACTTCCTTGTTTCGAACGGAACTCACTGTGTTTGACTCTTTGGTTACATCTAACTATATTATTGCTTAAGTTTATGAGTAAAACGAACGAGTTTGTATCAGTTTTAACAAACGTAACATGTGCAGCGATGAACACGGGAACGAGACTTGAACCCGTGCCCTTTAATGATTCTAAGACCTTTCAAACCAGCGGGTTATGTCATCAACCTGAAAGTGTTTTGATTTTTCTTTTATTTAATCACCATCTTCATCGTTATATAACCGAACCAAAGGAAAGAACCCACTCACTGTTTTAGTTCAAATGTGGGAATTGATATGATGAAATTTGTCATAATCGTTCATCGATCATTTAAACGAAAAACAAAATAGAGTATGAAGGTATACCGAACAAGATCATCCGTAAATTCCGTGGAAGCTCCGGTTGATCCTTCATACGGTTCCGACGGCTTTGGTAGTTTTCCGATCTTTCAGGTCAGTTTTTTTTATGTATGATGTGTTTTATTCGTTTGCTTGTGGTGGCAGTGACCGCTGTTGTGCCGGTTGGCGATTGAGGACAGTCGCCGGAATGTTATAAATTTCACATAAAAAAATCCTATTTCTATTTATCCAAAGAATGATATCTACAGAGTAATTCGATTAAAAAAATAGAGGAAACAAAATTGTTTGCATCCTTTTCTGTATGTGAAAAAAAAATATCCCTAGAAGCATACAGAATATATCCCTTTTCGGTTATCACTTTGTGAAATCTAAAATTGTGCATCTTACTTTTGAAATACAGGTATATAGATAATATCTAGTAGATCGGGAAATTTATATATCATATTGTGGAGAATGGATGTGTACCCGGGTTTTGAGAATCGAAGATGTTCGAATCCAAGAACGATTTTGATGCGGATTGCCGGTTAATCCCAGTGGAGAATCTTCGTGCTGATAACATGATATAAAACAATGGTAAAATTATGTAAAATCTATTCAGAGAATGTATTTCATATTCACTCTATATCTCATAGACATTTGTATCAAGAGTACATGTGTTGGTGCATGCGTCTGTCGACTTCGTCTTGTATCGAGTCTTGTATTGTATTAGATAGATCAAGGCACGCAAAACGAGAAATATGGGAAAGAAGTAATTTCGCACGAAATTAAAGTGTAATTTCACACGAAATTATATTTCGTTTGAACCTAATTTCGTATGAACTGGTTCCTGAGAAATTACCTTCCCTATATATAGGTGTCTTTGCTCTTTCGTTTGTAAGAGTTCTAACATTCCGGTTTGAGAGCCGAAGTGCTGCCGAAGTGTCTACTCGCTGTAAATCTTTGTCAAATCAATCAAAAGACAGTTTAAAGTGTATTTCTAGCTGAATTGAACTCGATACGTCTGTTTCCGCCTTTCGTATTGAGAAAAACTCTTCTGATCGACTCGTTCGGGTCTGAAAACGATCCTACAAGTGGTATCAGAGCTCAGGAGGAAGAGTTCTTACCAATTCAGCTGCAAATTCTGATTTCTACACCTTCTTTTTCAAAATTAACAAGTTTTTACAGTCAAAATGTCTTGATTTTCACACATCATACGCGCAATTGTGTTTTAACAAACCCTAGAAAGTTTCAGATCTTAAAACGGCTTAAAACTTGGTCAGTTTTAACAAAAACAGCTCGAGATGATGACATCAGCAGTATTTCGCACGAAATTAGCCTTAATTTCGCACCAGAGTGTAATTTCGTTTGTGAGGTTCACACGAAATTAGCTATTTCGCATCAAAGTTGTATTTTCGTTTGAGTATTTCGTACGAAATTACCTATTTCGTTCGAAACCACCTTATTTCGCTTGAGATCAGTATTTCGTTTCAAGGATATTTCGTGTGAAGATGATATTTCGCTTGTGTGTGGTTATTTCGTTTGAAAGGTTATTTCGCGTGGGAGTTAATTTTGTTTGAACTTGACTGTTTGTGAATTCTTGTTACGGAAACATGGAAGAGGAATTTTATAACTCATTTGCTACTACCCCGAATACTCCGGCATCTGTTACTCAGAACTTGAACATGGAAAATGAAACGGGCACTATGCAAAAACCGCCTAAGCTCATGAATATCGAGGAGTATAAAGGATGGGAAGAACGATTTGAGAATTGGGTTCAAGCAAATTATTTGGATGCTTGGGAATGTGTTGAGACAAAATATGTTAGACCATTGAATGATGATGAAGAGGAAATTGCTATTAAAGATCTAAGTGTTGATGATAGAAAGAAATACAAAAATGAAAAGATGATGATTAGTCTATTGCATCAAGTGGTTAAAGAAGATATCTTGGTTTTACTTCAACACAATGGAAGTGCATACTCTATCTGGAAAGCATTAAAATCAAAGTTTGTTGGAAGTAAAGAGATGATCAAGAACAAAAAATCACTTTTGAAAAAGGAATTTGATCTATTTCGTGGTTTGAGAACTAAGAGCACCAAGCAGATCATTGAAAGATATTGCAATTAGGGCTGTAAACGAACCGAACGAACACGAACAAGGCCTTGTTCGTGTTCGTTCGTTAAGGAAATAAATGTGTTCACGAACGGTTCATGAACACTTACCGAACGAGATTTTATGTTCGTGTTCGTTCATTAAGGAAATGAGCGTGTTCGCGAACGGTTCACGAACACAAATAAATTTGGTGAACGCGACGAAGGATAAAGATAGATGCCCAGAGAGTAGCCCTCGAACTTGAATCCCTTATTGTGGAACGGAGGTCGATCGTATTCGTGGATGTAAATAATGAGAAATGAAAGGGAAATGATGCATAAACAAGGTGAAAGTGGGTTTCCTAGTTTAATTTTAGGGAAATAAAATAAATAAAAGTTTAATAATATAAAAAGTACAAATAAAATATAAGAAAGTACAAAGATCTTCAATTAAAACACAAACATACGAACATAAACGAACGCAAATCAACGAATGTTCACGAACACCTTACCGAACGTTCACGAACACAATCGAACGAACGAGACCTCTGTTCATGTTCGTTCATTTAACTAATCGAACGAAATTTCTTGTTCATGTTCGTTCGTTTATTAAACGAACGAACATAAACGAACTTCCCGCCGAACGGTTCACGAACTGTTCGCTGAACGTTCGGTTCGTTTACAGCCCTAATTGCAATATGTTAGTTCAAATGAAAAGAGTGAGCATCAATAAAGATAATGAAGAGTTGATAGAAAAGTTGGCTGATGCACTGCCACATGAAACTTGGGGCACATATCTCATGATGTTGAGAAATAAGAAAGATTTTAGTAATTTGACACTGAATAAATTCATTGAAAAACTTGAAGCTCGGGAGATGGAACAAAGGAAGATCTCGAGAATGAAGGATTTTGATGGTGAACAAGATATCGGTTTGTATTACAAAGGAGGGATCAATGATAAGACCAACATGTCACCAAAGGTTGAAACTGCATTCAATGCTAAAAGTTCATCTGGAGGGTCATCTAAAGGATCAAACAGCAAAACTGAATTTTCTTCATATCCATCATATGATCCAAACTTTTCAACAACCAAGAATGGAAAGATTTTACAATGCAACATTGTTTTGAATCTTGAAAATGGTGAAAATTTCTCGGAAGAGGTTGCAAAAGGTCACATGTCGTTTTTGGGAACTGTATTAGAATCATATGAAAGTTTAGTTGCGGGAAAGATCGGGAATCCAATGTTGACGAAAGAGGATTACGATCAGATTGATGCTGAGGAGATGGAATTGATGGATATAAAGTGGTGTTTGGCGAGTGTTTTGAGAAGAGCCGAAAAGTTTAAACAAATTACGAGAAGAGATGATTTCCGTGATGTAAATGTTTCTACTCTAGGTTTTGATAAATCTAAAGTTACTTGTTTTCGTTGCAGGGAAAAATGACACTTCAAGAGAGAGTGCACAAATCGCGAAGCAAGTGGAGCTCAAAATCCGTTCAACAACAATGATTACTATCGGAAAGCAATTTATCATCAAGTTGCTCAACAACAACAAGAACCACAAACTGCACATGCTAGGAAGACAATCGAAGATTCATCAAAGAGAGCTTGTATGGTGAATCAAGATGATAAAAAGTCAACAAAAGAATTCAGTTGGGATAAATATGTTTCAGCTGATAGTAAAGCATGTCTGATAAACCAAGATGATGAAAAATTACCAGAAGGGTTTAGCTGGGCAAATTTTAGTTGGGATGATTATGATCCTAACAAAACTTCAAATCACAAAGCTTTTGTTGCTAGAGTTGCTGAAGACAGTGATAATGATGATGATTATTATGCAAAGAGAATGGAAAATCACTTAAGAATGATGGAAGAGAGTGACAGTGATGATGAAAAAGCTAAAAAGAAAAAAGTTAAAAAACCTGTCAGCAGTGATGATGAAGAAGTTCCAGTGAAAAAGGAAAAAGGTCAAAGATATTCCAGTTTTCAAAGTTGAAGCTGAAGCTGATGCACAAAAGATTTCGGTGATATGTGAAAACTGTGAAGCAAAATAGTACTTTGATTCACAACATGAACAGATTGAAAGAATCCTATGAAGTTTTGAATAAAGCCATGAATCAGTACAATCAATCAAGCAGTGAACAAGCAACAACTATGAAGACACTTCAAGGAGCTTTCATGACAAAGCAGAAAGTGGTCAACAATTACATTGAGAAATGTGTTGTGCTGGAACAGAAACTGGAAACCCAAAGGATTGAAACAGAAAGAGTTAATAGATTGTTAAAAAGTTACTCATATACTTCTTATGTTATTGACAGGATTTATCCAACTGTTGAAGGCATGAAGGCTTTTGATGAAGAGGAAGTATCTGAAGACAAGAGTTTTGAAAAGAAGAAGGATACTAAAATGAAGACTTCTGGTAAGAAACAAGATGCTAGTTACAACAAGTGTCCACCCCCGCTTAAAAATGGATATTCTCCACGAAATCCAAATTCAGAAAGAGTCAAAAAGGCAACCAATTTACAGTGGGAGTCTGAGTCTTCAGAAAGTTTGCCAGACAACATTGATGTGACTTTTACATCGTCTGACACTGATCATGAGTCTGAGTTAATAAAGAAAGTGGTCGATTAGGTGTTGGATAACGATGAAACCGAGGAGTCAAAATTGGAGTCAAACTCAGAGTCAAAGTCTGACAAGTCAAGTCCAACAGTCAAAAAGGAGAAACGGGTTTATAATAAAGAATTTTTGCTATCAAAATCTAATTTGAATGACGAAACAATCAAAGTGGCTTATACTTTGAATGATTCTGACAAATTATATTCTGATGAAGAATTTCCAATAAGAGGTGTTAAAACTGAAATGATAAAAAAGGTTTTCAAACTAACAGAAATTAATATTTCTGAAATAAAAGATGTAAATCTTTCTGAAAAACCTAAAAAGTACACCTCAAGAGTTCAACAAAGAGAAAACAAGAAAAAGGGTTACAGTTCTGGTTCAGGTTTTCAAAAGAAACCAAACCATAACGGTAATTTCAAAAGAAAAGGACTTGGTTTTATTCCACCGAAAAATCATAAAAATGAGAAAATTTATAAACCAAAAACTGTTTTTGTTTCAGGGATATCAACTGAAGAAGAAAAAGAGCAGTTGTTCAGGAATCAATCAAACAAAGAATTCCTTGCAAAGAAGCAAGAGGAAATGAAAAAAAAAAATGTTGCTCAACAGAAAAGAGAGACAAGAACCTATTTTCAATGCAAAACAGTTGGTCGTATTGCCAGGAATTGTCCAAAAGCAATTCAAACAAAACAGGGAGTTTCTCTTAAACTGAAAGAAAAGATGGTTGAGAATGAAACACCAACTGAACAATTTAAAGTTTTCAAAAATTCGAAGTTTGAGGTTGGTGAATGTTCAAAAAGGTTTTACAAGAGAAAAGCAAATCTTGATAACCAAAAGTGGGTTGTTAAGAAATCTGATGATAGTTCTAGCAATGATTCTGATTCATCAAAATCAGAGGAGCTATTTTCAGGCGATGATTCTGATTCCATAAAGTCAGAGGAGCCACGTGTTGAGTTAAAATTGGAAACATCAGTACCTCCAATGGATGCTGTCATTTTTCCACCATTGAGGGCTGAGAATTTTAAGCAAAAAGTTGGTAAAATTGAGATTTCAAATCAATTTTTCTCTGAAAAGAAAGAATTTGATATTGAAAAAGCCTTTAGCCACAAAGTTCAAAATATTTTTGGAAAAATGGTTGACAGGAAAGTCAAAGAGGTGAAGGAGTTTTATGAGAAGAAAACAAAGAAATCAGGTAAAGTTGGGTCGTCCCAGGTTTGTGACTGGGATGGAACCTATTATTATGATTAAAAGACCAGGACTTGCCGGAGCTTCCAGGTTGGTAAGAGTGGAGCAAGAATCGGCATCTTTCTTGAGAAATTCACGAAAGTGATTTTCGATCTACAAGTGGTAGTTATTTTTAAAATTGTTATATTTTGATTTTCAAATGATATGGTTGGTATGTGAACCTACAAGTGGTTGAAGAAGGTTTTTCACCTTCAAGAGGTAAATCAAGGTCATTAAATTGAACTTGATTTAACTTTTAATTCAAGAGGTTGAAGAAAACAAAGTGATGTATTGATCCCCATTTCTACAAGTGATATTTTCAACAAAACTAATTTTCCGGAAAAACCATTTGATTAAAAAAAACTTAACTGTTTTGAAATCATAATGGGAAAATAGTTTGTTGTGAGGGGGAGTTCTGATTGTTTATGCCAAGTGGATGGCGATTTGAAGCAATTCACAACAGTTGTCACTTTACTTTGTACAGTTTGTTTTCAAATTTTCTTTTAATGATTTTGAATTTTAGGAGGAGTAAGAATTTTTCAGAAAATCCAAAAGAATTTGAAAATTTGAAAAAGACAAAAACATGATAAAATCAAATATTGAGTTTTGTTGAGAAAAGAGGAAATGATAGTACATCAGTGGACTATCACGGCATGCTAAAGAATTGGAAAGTAAAATGTGATAAACGGTCTCACTGATGATGTGCCAGTAGGTTTTTGCACATTTAGTAGATTGTGACGAGATATAAACCTAAATTTCAAACTTACTTATATCGTGGGGAACATCTCTCGGATATATGGGTAACCCCCGAAATCTTGTTTGAAAGGTCCCTCTTTCTGAGATACTAGGTCTTTATACTCAGTGATATCTGGGGTATTATCCTGGGACTTCTGATTTTGCGGAAGCAATGGCCTAGTCCCCGTATAATACTTTCTGCTTGCCTGAAATATAGCACCGCCCTCAGTACAAAAAATGATGAAACATTGAAAAATGCTAATCATGTGCTGTTGAAGAAAAGATCTTCTAAAGGGGACACACCAAATGTCGAAGTCGTCATCTCTCTGATTTTGCGGAAGCAATAGCCTGAGCTTTCACGGCCCTCACATTTAACCCTTTACAGATATCATCTGTGGTATAGTCCCCTGTAAGACTGAATATTGGGATCTGGATACGGGAGTATATTCAAGTGGTGGGACACACGTAATAAGTTTAAGTCTCTAAAACACTAATCTCGTATCTCGAAACAGTTGAACTTTGTGTGAGAATTTAAGTGGATCAGTATACTGACAATCTAAGTGAATCATTTAGAACTTAAAATGTTTAAAGCTTAACGGTGTTGGTGATTTGTCTCAAAAACTGATATGATCCTCTTACACAAGCTCACAAAAATATTGTCTGTAAATATTTCTTTTCTGCATTTCGTTTATTTCAAAAAACCAAAAAGATTTTTAGTGTGTTTTAGCTTAAATTTTGAAAAATTCAAAAAGATTTTCGACAACCGGTGTTGGAGAGCTGATTTTCAAAATTCCGAGTGCTAAACATGTTGAACATAATGTTTAGGAGAATTTGTTTGAGATGTTTTGAGATGAAAAATTGCTTGAAAAAGAAAATGTTATTCTTACAAGTGGTTCATCAGAGATTAACATTGTAAAATCATTTATTGATTTGATTAATATCTGCTTGTGATTTCTAAATTTGTCAAATTTTAAATTTGTGAAATTTACTTTGAGGTAGAGAATGTGCAGGAATGAAGATTGGCTAGAGCTAGGTTCTGATTTCTGAGGATTCTGTGGTTATAATGAGCCAGGTCACAATCTTGGAACATAATTTTTTCAAGACTACGATCCCAGCAAATTTTAGGGGGGGAGTCTGATGTTGTAAGAGCCAGCCACAGATCTTGGGATAGAAGATTGTAGAGTCAAGTTCAGATCCTGATGTTCATACAAGTTGATGATGCTGATGAACTTAAGGAATCAAGAGACTTGATCAAGAGGAGTATAGAGCCAGGTTGCGATTCTGAAAGAAAGAGAAAGAGAAGATTGAGGATGCTTTACATTGTTAGATATTTCGGGAGAAGTCGAGAAGACTGATAAAGATTGAATATTGAAGACTCGACACTGAAGACTCGTCAACATTCGAGGGGGAGTCTGTTGGTGCATGCGTCTGTCGACTTCGTCTTGTATCGAGTCTTGTATTGTATTAGATAGATCAGGGCACGCAAAATGAGAAATATTGGAAAGAAGTAATTTCGCACGAAATAGCACATTGCTATTTCGTACGAAATTAAAGTGTAATTTCACACGAAATTACATTTCGTTTGAACCTAATTTCGCATGAACTGGTTCGTGCGAAATTACCTTCCCTATATATAGGTGCCTTTGCTATTTCGTTTGTAAGAGTTCTAACATTCCGGTTTGAGAGCCGAAGTGCTGCCGAAGTGTCTACTCGCTGTAAATCTTTGTCAAATCAATCAAAAGACAGTTTAAAGTGTATTTCTAGTTGAATTGAACTCGATACGTTTGTTTCCGCCTTTCGTGTTGAGAAAAACTCTTCTGATCGACTCGTTCGGGTCTGAAAACGATCCTACAACATGTATATTTATATTACAGTCAATGTAACTGCCAAACATTTATTGTGAAGCCAAAACGGTTAGTGGAAGATAAACCCATAAGGAGTATTATGTATGTATATCTGATTCATAACAAACAATATAATTGTAACATGCCTATAACCTGTTTATTTTATTTTCAATAGATTGTTAAAGGAGAAACCCGTTTTTAAACATTATTACAAAATGTTCAGTTAAAGTTAAATATAAAAAAAAGAAAAAAAAAGAAAGAAAGAGTGTGTGTGTGTGAATATGTATTATAGAAATTTATGGAAATAAAATTAACAATTGTATTTACACTAAAAAAGAAACGAAAATTATAGTTGAAGGGTAAGTAATAAAAAAGAATAGCATCTGGTGTTAAATGAAGATTCGAACTCAGGTTGAAACTCTGGGTATGCCTTAGCCACTGATCCATCCATTTATTATTTATTATCATACCTTTCATTCATTAATATAAACAAGAGTAAACTGCCATTTTGGTCCCTGTGGTTTGGCCAGTTTTGTCACTTTAGTCCAAATCTCAAACTTATTACATCCAGGGCCCTGCGGGTTGCATTTTGTTGCCATTTTAGTCCAAAATCCAAAAACCTTATTTTTTTTACTGTTGCAACCTCCTATTTTGTCCTGTAGTGCAGGGGTATTTTGGTCATTTATGTTTTATTTAAAGCAATTCAACAACAACAACAACAAAACCCAGAAAATCAAGAACATCTTCAAAGTTCATCATCAAAACCCAGAAAATCAAGAACATCTTCAAGAAAAAACGAGGCTCAGATCTGTATCTTCAAGAACATTATCAAACATCATCATCAAAACCCAGAAAATCCACCAAATCAAGAACATCATCACAGCCTAAAAATCAAGAACATCATCACAGCCTAAAAATCAAAACCCAGAAAATCCACCAAATCAAGAACATCAAAACCCAGAAAATCCACCAAACCCAGAAAACCCAGAAAATCCACCAAATCAAGAACAAGCATAAAAATCATCACAGCCTCATGGTGAACAAGCATAACAGAACAAGTAACAACACACAATACATATACATATATAACGGAGGGTTGTTGAAGATAATAAATATAATGCCACTGCCAGAACAACAACAACAGCAACAACAATGTCACTGCCGGTTGTATCTTCATCGTCAACGGCATAACAAAAATTTCTTCGATTGTCACTTAATTTGAAGCTTTGAACAAACGAAACCCTAGAAAACCTAAAACCCCTAATTTTCAAAATCAACAACAGGACTACAAATCAAATTACTGAATCAAATTACTGAAGGTGGTGATGACACAGTGGTGGCGGCGGTGGTGGCGGTGGTGATGATACAGTGGTGGGGGTGATGGTGATGAAGATGAGATGATGGTGATGAAGATGGAGGCGACGGTGGTGTTGGCGACGGTGGTGTTGGCGAAGATGGTGATGAAGATGAGATGATGGTGATGATACAGTGGTGGGGGTGATGGTGATGAAGATGAGATTATGGTGATGAAGATGGTGGGGACGGTGGTGTTGGCGGCGACGGTGGGGGTGTGATGCGTGTAAAATGCAACATATAAATTACATCAAATAAGGCATAAAACTAACCCTTTTTTAGTACTAGTGTTGGAAAAAGTGTGTTTTTGTCTTCCTTTTGAATTTACAGGGTCAAATGAGCTTAAACGAACAAAAGGAACAAAAATACAGCCAAAACCAACATAAATACAAAGAAAAGGAAGAAACGTGGCATGCCCGACCCCTCGACAACAACTCCCAAAGCAAAAACAAGAAGAAAGCTGAGCATGGGGCTGTGCCCAGCTGAGCATGGGGCTGTGCCCAGCCCGACACGGGGCGTGCCCAGCTCGACACGGGGCGTGCCCAGCTCGACACGGGGCGTGCCCAGCTCAGCACGGGGCCGTGTCCAGAATGGTCAGCCCTGGCACAAAAGACAAACCTATAGAAGCTTCTATTGCCCACCACGGGGCCGTGTCCAGTGAACACGGGGGCGTGGAGAAAGTACAGCAGGCGCATTAATTGTAATTGCGAATTACAATTAATGAAGAGAGAGAATGTCAGACAAGCATGGGGGCGTGCCCAGCGGACACGGGGGCGTGTGGAGCTAATAAAGACAAACTGTATTAATGAAGAAAGAGAAAAGGGTGGACACGGGGCCGTGTCCAGCGGACACGGGGCCGTGTCCAGGCTTCTGTACAGGCTATAAATAGGAGTGCTTGGCTCAAGCTCAAACCATCCCTTGGCACACCACCTCTCTCACACTTCATCCACCACCCACCACCATCACAACACCATCATCCACCACCATCATCCATTGTCCATCATAGAGTGTGTGAGTCGTCTCGGGATCCAAGATTGATCGTAAGAGTTCTTGACAATCAAGGCCATGTTTGCCTAAGTCTCTTACATCCAGTGTTGCAAAAATCGGCCTAGGCGGCCGATTAATCGGCGCCTAGGCGCTAGGCGGCTACTTACTGACTAATTTTGAGCTAGTCGGCCAATTAATCGGAGTCGGTCAAAGTCGGTCAAAATCGGTCCTAGGCGGTCAAAAATCGGATTAATTGGCCTATATTAATCGGTTAAAATCGGTCAAAATCGGTCCCAGGCGGTCCCAGGCAGTCCTAGGCGGTCAAAATTGGTCAGAATCAGTCAAAATCGGTCAAAATCGAACCATACTATCTGAAACTTGAAGTATTTATGTGAATTTTGAAGTATTATTTTTATATTATTGGGTATATATATATAATTTTGAAAAAATACATATAAAAATCCCAATCCGATTAATCCCGATTAATCCCGTTTAATCCCTAGGCGGTACCTCACCGCCCGACTAGCGCCTAGCGCCTTCTACAACACTGCTTACATCACTTGGTGAAGACAAAGTGTCTAGTATAATACTTTTTATTTCTAATCTTTTGCACTTTTTATTTGGTTTTGTATTAATGACTTTAATAACTAGTTACTTATGTTGAAGGTGATCTTTCCTTATCGTTTGTCCGTGGTGTCTTGGCATTATTTTACTGTCTATATAAAATAAAGGATTTTCACCATTCATATCACCACGGTCTATATGGAGGTATGTTGGCTACCTGGTAGGGGGTTAAGGGAACGGTTTGGTAAAGGTCTTGCCATTGTTCAGCGTTTTGAGGTCCTGCAATGGACCTGGGTCAAAATTTAGTAGGACCTCCTTCAATACTTCACGGTATTGGATGGCGGGGGTCCAAACTCTTTGATCCCCTCATAAGTTAACTACTATTAATACTATAACCCGGCTATTTAGGACTGTATCCCTGCTGACTCAAACTACTTAGCCGAGGGTAACGTCACCGCCAAAAGCGGGGCCTACCACAATACTGCATTAATAACTTAATTCATTATCTTCCAATAATCCACCCTTTTAGGATTGTATCCTTGCTGACTCAAACTACTGGGGTGAGGGTAACGTCACCTTCAAAAGAGGGGCCTACTACAATAACTAAGATAATCTCTTAATTATGTGCAAAAGTGCGGAAATAATCAAAGGTTATACTAGATACGAGTCGGAACCAAGTGATTCATCTTGTCTATCTGTTTTTCTTTTATTTTTATTTTCAGCATTTTAGTTAGTTTTTAATTTTCTTAGTTTAAAACATTTTTCTAAACTTTTATTTTGGTTAGACGTTGAGGATAAACCGGTACTAAAAGCTCTTGTGTCCTTGGACGACCTCGGTATCTTACCAACGCTATACTACACTCAACGATGGGTGCACTTGCCCATATGTGTGTTTAGTGTTAGTGAAATATCGTGTTTTATAAATTTAAAACTTGGCTAAAATAAGTGTTAAAAAGGGCTTAAAATATATACCTAAAATAAGTAACACTTCGCACGCATCAAGTTTTTGGCGCCGCTGCCGGGGACACAAGGATTTTAGGAAAGCTTAAAATCGACGGCCTAATCAGTTTTCAAAACCTTTTCAAAATGGGCCCACATTTTTCTGCATTTTTGTTTAGTTTTGCATTTACAGTAGGTTGAACACGGGCCGTGCTCACTGAACACGCCCCGTGCTCAACTAGATCAGTAAATTTAATTAAAACGCCCAGATACAGATCCTGAACACGGGGCCGTGTTCACTGAACACGGGGCCGTGTCCAGCCTCTGTTTCCGTTTTTCTTTTTGTTTTCTGATCTTGAGACTCGGTTGTGGTCTGCTGAGTGATTCTTATGGATCAATACTCAGGAGGTTACAACTACACCTATGAGGAGGATGATTATAGGGGTAGTTATTGCACTAATTGTCGTAACTCACGATCGGTTCAAAATAATCGCTCATATCAACCATCCAATTCATACACCTACTATGAGGAGCCCAGGTACGAGCCATCAACTTCATACACATCCTATGAAGACCAAAGGTATGAACCTCCTCCCTCATACTCATATTTTGATGAACCAAGGTATGAGCATTCATACTCATACTTTGAGGAACCAAGATATGAGCCACCACCTTCGTATACTTACTATGAGGAACCATGGCGTGAACAACCCACCTCATATGAGTATTATGAAGAACAAAATTACGAACATTATCCATCATATGCTTACAATGAAGAACAATGGTGCGAACCATCGACTTCATATGGGTATT
This sequence comes from Helianthus tuberosus, assembly GCA_030545235.1. Lineage (NCBI taxonomy): Eukaryota > Viridiplantae > Streptophyta > Magnoliopsida > Asterales > Asteraceae > Helianthus > Helianthus tuberosus. The sequence goes on along the minus strand of CM060410.1, from coordinate 145,755,890 downwards.
ATGAGGAACAAAGGGTCGAACAACCGGATTCAAGCTTAGAAAATACCGATTCTTTTTCTATAACCGAAGTAACCGATAGGATATTAGAACACATAAGAGTTATCGATCGATGTATAAAAGAAGCTCGCGCAAGGGAAGAGGAGTCCCGCGCAAGAGAAAAATTAAAAAAGGAAGAGATAACTGAAAGTGTTAAAATGGAAGAACAAATAAGTGAAAAACCGACACATGAGTTAAACAACGAAAAAGGTGAGTCCAACAACGTTAAAATTCAAGAAGAGTCTAATTTCAAAGAAATTAATCTCTTGTCACCTTCTTTTGAAAATCATTGTTTAGTACCCACTCATGCTAAGTTTTTAAAAGAGTTAAACACTAACACTAAAATTGACGAAACGGTAAGTGTTAAGTTAACTAATGATCAAACCTCACTAATAAAAGAAGACCCATTTGAAATTAACATTACACCGGTTCCATGTTTCTTTCAAAATTCGTTTATTAGTAATATCACAATCGATAAAGATCTTTGTGTTAACATAATGCCTAACTACATTTTCGAAAAATTAAGTATTAGTGATTTTTCTCCACTTCAAATACCCATTTTTCTATCCAATCGGCAAGTAATAAAATCAATCGGTATAGTTGAAAATGTCTTGGTTCAAACAAATCAAATGGTAATCCCGACCGACTTTGTCATCCTCGATGACGCTCCTCTAGTGTTGGGGCGACCATTTGTAAAAACTCACGAAGCTTTGAAAAACCGGAAGTTCAACAATCTACCTCTTCAATTAGGGGCATTTAAAAAGAGTGTCGATCTTGAGAGATCAATGAAATATCCATTCGGCAATGACGACCCCCTAATTGAAGATGAGCCAGAACCACCCGATAAGGTGGGTCTAGCCAAGGACCCTTATAAACGTGGCGCACCACGGAGGCATTCCGCGGAATTATCCGTAGTTTTAGTTTAGATTAACTTTTACGTTTTCTAGTTTAGTTTTTTTTTTTCAGGAATAAAACACATTCGGGATGGTGAAGGATGATAAGGGAAGCTTGAACCAACACCCCATGCACAAAAACAGAGCCTCCCGATGATTTCTCTTCATTACAGCAAGTTCAGCACGGGGCCGTGCTCACCCCAACACGCCCCGTGCCCAAGGTTCTGTAGAAAATGCCCAGTTCAGGTACCTGGACACGGGGTCGTGCTCACTGGACACGCCCCCGTGCCTAGCCTTCTGTTTACTTTTGGTACTGGCAGTGTGGACACTGGGCCGTGCTCAGCCAACACCACCCCGTGTTCAGCTACCCAGTACCATAAAATCTTGTTTTTAACCCATTTTTACACATTTAATTAGCCTAAAAACTTATTTTTGGGACACATTGAGGACAATGTGTAATTTAAGTGTGGGGGGATGCTAAAACCTTGAATCTTGCAAGTCCTAATAACAAGCCTTACACAAAACTCTATTGGAACCGCTAATCACCCCAAAGTTTTTCAAAAAAATTTCAATTTTTTTTACTTGTCTAGGTTTAATTTGGGAATTTCAAAATTCTAAAAATGTTATATTTTTACAAATTTACAACCGATAGCGTCGTGACAAAAAGAACCAACATAAGAAAATTATGAAAAGGCATGACAAGCTTAGTTAAAATTTGATTATATATACTTGATCACATAAAAACCCATTCCCACAAAAGTGAGTTTTGAGCCTTTATTGAGCATACACTTACATATCATTTGACTAAATGCTCATTTTTCGTTTCTTGTGTGAATAGCCGCTTGGTTCTTACGACTCTAGAACTTGCCATGACGATACATTCCCGGTCCTTACCAACTTAAACCCGAGTAAGTAAATGATGGAGGCATTAGGACTAACCCTTTTTATTTCTACACCACTATTTTTTTTTTACCACCTACCCAAAATCCCCCTAGTTAGCCCCTTTGAGCCTAAACCTTTTCATTTTATAACCCAAACCAAACACCCTTTTACCCACCAAAACCTTTTTATTTTTAACCCTTTGTTTTAGTAACAAGCTCGGTTTTTCTTATGACTTTCAAAAAAAAAAAAAAAAAAAAAAAAGATGATGATGATGAAGCAAAAGAGAAATAAACAAACAAGTTTATCAAAAATAACTTTGTTTGAATAGTGGTTTCATCAAAAAAAAAAAAAAAAAAAAGAGGTCTTACGAAAACCGATGCTTTTTACGCCTTTCGCCCTTTTACTAACCACTAACCCAACCACCTACCTTTAGCCCAAGCCAAACCCTTCACCCCAAAAGTCCTCTTGATATTTACAAAGGTGTATAATTAAAAAGGAGGAGGATTGATTGCTTGGCAAGCCTATGGTAGTAGTAAGTTCCATGCCGCTCTCGAGTGTTTCACAAAAATACATCTTCGGCCGAGTGTTGAGTGATTCCCCGTGAGGTATGTGAACTTGTATATAAATAAAATTTTAAAGAGGCATGTTATGCCCAAATAAGTAATTTCTCTTATGAAAAGTTCAAAATAAATCATAACGAATAGGATTGTAAATAACATAAAAATAAAGCCTAATAAAGAATCTTGGATTCCCGGCACTCTATGACAAGCCCAAAAACCTTCTCTTCTACCAATTCCATTTGGGAGTGTAAAGCCACATTATAAAGAGTTTTGCTTGAGGACAAGCAAAGATTCAAGTGTGGGGGTATTTGATGCGTGTAAAATGCAACATATAAATTACATCAAATAAGGCATAAAACTAACCCTTTTTTTAGTACTAATGTTGGAAAAAGTGTGTTTTTGTCTTCCTTTTGAATTTACAGGGTCAAATGAGCTTAAACGAACAAAAGGAACAAAAATACAGCCAAAACCAACATAAATACAAAGAAAAGGAAGAAACGTGGCATGCCCGACCCCTCGACAACAACTCCCAAAGCAAAAACAAGAAGAAAGCTGAGCATGGGGCTGTGCCCAGCTGAGCATGGGGCTGTGCCCAGCCCGACACGGGGCGTGCCCAGCTCGACACGGGGCGTGCCCAGCTCGACACGGGGCGTGCCCAGCTCAGCACGGGGCCGTGTCCAGAATGGTCAGCCCTGGCACAAAAGACAAACCTATAGAAGCTTCTATTGCCCACCACGGGGCCGTGTCCAGTGAACACGGGGGCGTGGCGAAAGTACAGCAGGCGCATTAATTGTAATTGCGAATTACAATTAATGAAGAGAGAGAATGTCAGACAAGCACGAGGGCGTGCCCAGCGGACACGGGGGCGTGTGGAGCTAATAAAGACAAACTGTATTAATGAAGAAAGAGAAAAGGGTGGACACGGGGCCGTGTCCAGGCTTCTGTACAGGCTATAAATAGGAGTGCTTGGCTCAAGCTCAAACCATCCCTTGGCACACCACCTCTCTCACACTTCATCCACCACCCACCACCATCACAACACCATCATCCACCACCATCATCCATTGTCCATCATAGAGTGTGTGAGTCGTCTCGGGATCCAAGATTGATCGTAAGAGTTCTTGACAATCAAGGCTATGTTTGCCTAAGTCTCTTACATCACTTGGTGAAGACAAAGTGTCTAGTATAATACTTTTTATTTCTAATCTTTTGCAGTTTTTATTTGGTTTTGTATTAATGACTTTAATAACTAGTTACTTATGTTGAAGGTGATCTTTCCTTATCGTTTGTCCGTGGTGTCTTGGCATTATTTTACTGTCTATATAAAATAAAGGATTTTCACCATTCATATCTCCACGGTCTATATGGAGGTATGTTGGCTACCTGGTAGGGGGTTAAGGGAACGGTTTGGTAAAGGTCTTGCCATTGTTCAGCGTTTAGAGGTCCTGCAATGGACCTGGGTCAAATTTAGTAGGACCTCCTTCAATACTTCACGGTATTGGATGGCGGGGGTCCAAACTCTTTGATCCCCTCATAAGTTAACTACTATTTATACTATAACCCGGCTATTTAGGACTGTATCCCTGCTGACTCAGACTACTTAGCCGAGGGTAACGTCACCGCCAAAAGCGGGGCCTACCACAATACTGCATTAATAACTTAATTCATTATCTTCCAATAATCCACCATTTTAGGATTGTATCCCTGCTGACTCAAACTACTGGGGTGAGGGTAACGTCACCTTCAAAAGAGGGGCCTACTACAATAACTAAGATAATCTCTTAATATGTGCAAAAGTGCGGAAATAATCAAAGGTTATACTAGATACGAGTCGGAACCAAGTGATTCATCTTGTCTATCTGTTTTTCTTTTATTTTTATTTTCAGCATTTTAGTTAGTTTTTAATTTTCTTAGTTTAAAACATTTTTCTAAACTTTTATTTTGGTTAGACGTTGAGGATAAACCGGTACTAAAAGCTCTTGTGTCCTTGGACGACCTCGGTATCTTACCAACGCTATACTACACTCAACGATGGGTGCACTTGCCCATATGTGTGTTTAGTGTTAGTGAAATATCGTGTTTTATAAATTTAAAACTTGGCTAAAATAAGTGTTAAAAAGGGCTTAAAATATATACCTAAAATAAGTAACACTTCGCACGCATCAGGGTGGTTGTTGGGGTGGAGACGATGTTGATGATGAAGATGAGATATGTTGAAGATGATGATGAATATATGTTGAAGAAAGAGAGAACAGTGGAGAGAGAGAGAGAGAGAGAGATGTCTGTTGAAGATGATGATATGTTGAAGATGATGATAATAGGGTTTTATTATATAATAAAGAGATAATAAATATAAAATGACCAAAATGCCCCTGAGAGTAAAGACAAAATAGCATGTCATTAATGGGAAATCTGGTCAAATTTGAAATTTGGACCAAAATGGCAACAAAATGCAAACCACAGGGCCCTGGATGTAATAAGTTTGAGATTTGGACTAAAGTGGCAAAACTGGCCAAACCACAAGGACCAAAATGGCAGTTTACTCTATAAACAAAGAATGTAAGGAAAGTAAGCTGGCAAGATTTGATTAGTGAAGAAGGTCACCGACCTTTTATAATAAGAGTATATAAATTAAAGTAGATTAAAAGTGTTGAATTTTAAGAAATATTAAAGTAGATAAATAATAATAGTTTATAATATAACTAGGGTTAAGACCCGCCCGCGTTGCGGCACGGGTACATCGTAAACATTGAATGCATTAGTCCAAACGTTATATGATGCATTAACCATATGAAAACACACATTTCAACATATCCAGTTGACTCAGTGTAACCTGTATAAGCATTGTGATTGGATCAAACGTAAAGTAAATGGAATTTATATCGAACAATCATAACGTATTATATGTGATCCAACTCATACATAGAAAACGTAACGGTTATGAAGGAAAATATGCACATGTAATCGAAACAGATTAATTAGAGCTTTCGAAAAAATGGGAGAAAAAGAAACCATAATTTGACTCCACTCGGTTCGAAAAAAACTTTACGAAACATACATAAAATAAAGACGAAAACATATTATATTTTGACCTGAATCATTTCCCAAAAAAGTTTACGTCGAAACGTAAAACAATTTGAATTTATACCAAAACGTACATAAAAATATGCACGTAAAAATGGTTTCTTTAAACGAAAACGTATTATATTTGACCTGACTCGTCTATAAAAAAAGTTTACGTCAGAATGTAGAACAAATCATATTTGTATATACCCGTACATAAAATATGCACGTAAAAAATAGTTTGAAGTAAAGGAAGTATAGGGATAAACCGAAACAAAATATTAGTAAAAATTTAATAGGTTAAAAACATTAGTAAAACCGTGCCAAGTAGCACCAATGCCACAACGACATCGACTCTCAACATCATAAAAATAAAATAGATAAAATGGTAAAAATTACACTGAACGAAAAGGAAACTAAAATCGTTGAACCACGCACACCCGTTACAGTGTCTTAATGCGAAGAAATTAACCAGAAACGTAAAACGTACAAAATACTAACTTAGTCGATCTAGGACCCACCCGTTGCTGGTTATTTTGACCTGAATCATTTCCCAAAAAAGTTTACGTCGAAACGTAAAACAATTTGAATTTATACCAAAACGTACATAAAAATATGCACGTAAAAATGGTTTCTTTAAACGAAAACGTATTATATTTGACCTGACTCGTCTATAAAAAAAGTTTACGTCAGAATGTAGAACAAATCATATTTGTATATACCCGTACATAAAATATGCACGTAAAAAATAGTTTGAAGTAAAGGAAGTATAGGGATAAACCGAAACAAAATATTAGTAAAAATTTAATAGGTTAAAAACATTAGTAAAACCGTGCCAAGTAGCACCAATGCCACAACGACATCGACTCTCAACATCATAAAAATAAAATAGATAAAATGGTAAAAATTACACTGAACGAAAAGGAAACTAAAATCGTTGAACCACGCACACCCGTTACAGTGTCTTAATGCGAAGAAATTAACCAGAAACGTAAAACGTACAAAATACTAACTTAGTCGATCTAGGACCCACCCGTTGCGGGGAAGTTTTCAAAAGGGAAAAAATGGACGCCTTGCGACGGGTCTGTCAAATATAAAAAAATAGAGCAAAAACGTTGAACCTCAAATGCACGCTACGACATGTTAACTTGCAAAACTTAGAATGAAACGAAAAACTTGCGAAAGATAAAAAGTATGGAGGGGCCAAAGTTGTAAATAATAAAGTGTTTTGTTAAATTACAAAAGATGAAAAAGTTTGAGTTAAAAGTAAAAATTTCAAATGGGTTAAAATGTAAAAGAAAAAACTTTAAGGTTGAAAGTGAAAAATGAAGTTTTTTTTTTTTTTTTTTTTTGAAAAAGTCCCTAAGCATGGGGTACAAGTCATGATACACAAGAAACTTGTTAATTTATATTTATATATTATATATGGAATAACTAGGTTAGAACCCCGTGTATTACACGGGTTGAATAAATATAATTTTATATACTAAGTAATAAAATAGTTACATCTTTTAAAAACTCGTGTATTGCACGATTTGAATAATCACATGTCTTACACGAATAATGTAATCCGTTAAAATATTTAGTCATCAAGATGTGTTTTCTAACAAAAGGAACTTTGAGTTACTATTTACTTATTGTAACACCTCACTTTATTTTTTATTAGGTTAGAGAGTTGTGTATTACATGGTTTATAACATTTTACTTTGTTTTTTTATTTATTATTAGGTTAGAAACTTACGTATTACCTGATGTTGGATAATAAGCAGAAAAAAAAGAAAAGAAATATTTTAGTAAAAAATATTAAATATACAAGAGATAAGCTGGATATTATGGTTTAATATTATTATTTCATTGGAGTGTAAAACGGGATAATGAGATCCTTTATTAGAAATAAGATTCTAAATATATCATGTATAAAAAATATATATATTCTACATGTATTGAATAAATCATTTTAACGAAACAATTGATTAAAATAAATCTTTTTATTTTAATATATGATTATCAGTTATCCTTGTCCTTATCATCAAAATATAAAAACAATTAAAACTACCAATTAAATAAAATCTTTATCTTTATAAATATTTAAAACGCTAATATATTTTTTTAGATTTTAATAATTAATATATGATTATAATAATTAATATATTATTATCAGTTATCTTTGGCTTTATCATTAAAATCTCTTCTACAAATTTTAAATTTAATATTATCAATAATGACTTTTCATAATAAATATTTAGAAAAATAATTAAGAATGCCTTATAGAACGCTATGTGTCCCTAAATGGTTTCTTTTATTATATGTACAGATAATATAGCAAATAGGACCCACGCCCTCTTTATTCTGCTAATATGTGGACCAAGACCCAGTAAACTTCAAAGTTCAAAGTAAACGCCAAAGTCAACTGTTTGTATTATTATGCACATCCAGCTAGCGAGTATACTCATCCAAGCCCCCAAGGTTGAATACAATCTACTATAAACAACATTTCCTCTAGTAATCAAGTAAGGAACTATAAAGGCTGAAAAGTGTGTTTTCTGTTTGCATTTTATAGTTTCTAAGGTGTTGATTTCATAAGCTCTTCGGCTAATAAGTTCATTTTTGTGTCTTAATTAAATTCTAGTTTATAATGGGAACCAGAAGACTCTGCTTTCAGAGTTTCTTCTTGATATCCTTTTACCTGATCCTTATTGGGCTTGATAGTATGTTGGTTTCGGGCCAATGTCAAATCAACCAACGGTCAATTTTGATTCAGTTAAAAAACAAACTCCAGTTTGATTCTTCTCTTTCAACAAAGCTTGTGTCTTGGAACTCAAATGCCACAGATTGCTGCGCCTGGGGAGGTGTAACTTGCAGCAGCACTGGCCAGGTCATCGGCCTAGATTTAAGCAACGAAACGATTTATGTTGGAATTGATGATTCCAGTGTTCTTTTCAATCTTAAGAATCTTGAAAGCCTGAATCTTGCTGCAAATAACTTCAATTTCTCACAGATTCCTTCAAGATTTGGCAGTTTTGCAAGTTTGAAAGTTTTAAACTTGTCAAATTCATATTTTTCGGGTCAGATTCCTGGAGAATTATCGCAGCTGAGTAGGCTGGAAACTCTTGATCTTTCTTCATTATTCTCCTACGGAATTCATTCGCTAAGACTTGAAAACCCGAATCTGGCCACACTTGTTCAAAACTTTACTAAGTTAAGAGGTCTTTATCTTGATAATGTGAATATATCATCACAAAGATTCGATTGGGGACAGAGTTTATCATCATCTTTACATAAATTGGAGGTTTTAAGCTTGTATAGTTGTCAACTTTCAGGCCCTTTAGATGACTCCCTTCAGAAATTACAGTCACTTTCCGAAATTCGTCTAGCTCTAAACAACATAAGTGCACCAGTTCCTGATTTCTTTGCAAATTTCACGAATCTGACGATTATGAATCTTGTTTCTTGTAATTTGATTGGAGCATTTCCCAATAAGGTCCTTCAGTTGCAGAAGTTACAGATTCTTGATTTAACTCTTAACAAGAATCTTTCCGGTTCTTTACCAGATTTTCCGATTAATGGATCCCTTAAAAGTTTAGTGCTCAGCAACACAAACTTTTACCGTGGGATACCGGAATCTATAGGAAATCTAAAGAATTTATCAAGAATTGAGCTCTTCAGCAGTAACTTCAGTGGCCGAATACCGAACTCTATACAAAATCTCACCAAATTGGGGTACATAGATTTGTCATTAAACAACTTTATTGGGCATATTCCATCGTTTCAAATGTGCAAGAATATTACCCATGTTGATTTGTCGCTTAACGGTTTATCGGGTACGATTCCTTCTGCTCACTTTCAAGATCTTGAAAATCTTGTTTGGGTTGATTTAAGATTTAATGACTTTAATGGACGTATACCTCCATCTTTGTTCTCTTTGCAAAAACTGCAACATATACAGCTTTCCAACAATGATTTTGGTGGTTTACTTGCTAATTTTACTAATCCATCGTTATCTTTGTTGGATACACTTGATTTGAGTAGTAACAAACTGCAAGGAGAAATTCCAAGATCTATGCTTGAACTTCGAAAGCTTAGTATCTTGGTATTATCGTATAATAACCTGAGTGGTACAATAAGAACCGTAGATTTTGAAGATCGTCTTAGCAACCTTACGACTCTTGATCTTTCATTTAATAGCTTGTCGATCATAACTAGCGATAACATCACTCTTGTTAATCGTCTTCCAAAATTCTCGACCTTAAAATTGGCTTCTTGCAATCTTTTAAAGTTTCCTAATTTACGAAACCAATCAAGATTGGTAACTCTTGATTTATCCAACAACAAAATTGAAGGAAAAATACCATCGTGGATTTGGGAAGTTGGGAATGGAAGTCTTTCATATATGAATCTTTCTCGTAACCGGTTAACAGGACTCGAAGAGCCTTATAGCTTTCCTGATCTTAATGTACTTGACTTGCATTCAAATTATCTCACTGGGGTGATTCCATTTCCGCCACAAACCGCCACATTCATCGACTATTCAAACAATCGTTTCAACTCATCACTCCCGGAAGGCATTGGGGGAAACCTCGGCTATGCATATTTCTTTTCGGTTTCTAACAATGCACTCACTGGGGTGATCCCGCAAACCATATGCAATGCTGCCTACCTGAAGGTTCTTGATATGTCAAACAATCGGTTAAACGGAAGCATACCAAATTGTTTGATCGAATTAGGTAGCAGTCTTGGTGTGCTAAACTTGGCGAACAATAGTCTTAGCGGTCGAATCGAGGGAACATTTCCAAGCAACTGCGGGTTGAACACTCTAGATCTGCATGAAAATCTTCTAGAAGGGAAGATTCCAGAATCTTTAGTCAATTGCACGATCTGGAAAGAACGTAATCAGAGGATTTTCCAAAATAATGCAAGGCCTCCAGATGAGGTAGCACAGGAAATTCTCTCTATTGTTCGGTACAAGCTCATGGGGTTGAAGTTTAAGGCTTCTCATCATGTAACAAGGATGATGGGGAAGTGGAAGATCTGTGGGGATGAGGACGCTGACGTGGAAAACTGTTATGGCTTCACATAGATAGATAGGGGTATGCGTTTTGCTAGTTGTTAGACTAGTTGTCTTTTTTTGTGTGTTGCCTGTTTTCTATTGTTGGACATTGTTAGTTTGGTTTACATAATTGGGGAGTTGTCCCAATTATGATCTAGTATGGATCATTTTTCCATGCTACATGCTGTTATTATTCTGTGGATATATAAAATCACCGGGGTAACCCTTTACCCAAAAAAGAAGTGTTAAACCTAGGAAAAAACAAGATAAACGACACGTATCCATGTTTTTTGAGTAAAAACACCAACTTGCGTGTTCTTGTGTTGCGATCCAACAGGTTACATGGATCAGTGGTATGTGGTCAAACCCAGCATAATAATTGGTCAAAGCTTCAGATCGTAGACATATCTTCCAACTATTTAAACGGTGAAATACCGAAAATCTGTTTCAGACAATGGGCTGCTATGATGAATGATGATAACGGAGACCCACCAAAAAAGAAGCACCTCAGCTTCACTGTATTACAACTTAGTAATTACTACTACCAAGATACAGTCACAGTCACAGTCAAAGGACTCGAGTTGGAGTTGGTCAAAATCTTTAGAGTTTTCACATCCATTGATATCTCGAATAATAATTTTTCAGGGGAAATACCGCGCGCAATTGGGCAGCTCAAAGCACTGTATGTTCTCAACGTATCACGTAATGCGTTCACAGGCTCCATCCCACCATCTATGGGAAATTTGAGTCAGCTGGAGTCATTAGACATGTCATCAAACAAGTTAACTGGAGAGATCCCATATACACTTGCAAGTCTTACGTTTCTTTCTACACTTAATTTTTCAAACAATCAGTTGAAAGGAAGAATCCCAATAAGCAACCAATTTCAGACTTTTGACAATGATTCCTATTTAGGCAACAAGGAATTATGTGGGCTTCCGTTAACCAGAAACTGCCCTGGTTCAAATATTCCCACAACAGAAAATGTACCACCGTTTCAAGAATCAAAGAATTCTCAAAAATCTGATAATATAATTGATTGGCAATCCGTATATTGTGGATTGGTATTTGGGGTAGCTATATCAGTATTGTTTTCTCTATGGAAGGGATATTCTTCTGGTACCAGTAGACGACAGATTAATCAAGATGTTTACTTTGGTTCTGGTTATCCATTGTGTGTGTTAAGGTTTGAAAATGAAGAGGACATCAATGAGAAAGAAACATCCGACAGAAATGAAAACTCCGGCTGAATGCAACACAAGTTGAAAGGTAATCATCTTATTCATTGTCTTCATCCTCTTCAAAAACAGTATCTCCATTCTCCAAACTGTGAGTTTTCCTACATGAAATTATCTGCTTTTATTTCTCATGTATTTCGATTTGTATGTGGAGTGAGAAAAAGTGAAAAAAAAGATATTAATGTTTCTGTAATCTGTTAATTAGCTTATTGAATTCCACACCTTATTCACCCTTTACCACAAATCACCCAAACAAAGCCAACTTGCAAAGCCGGTATTGAACTAGTTTTTCATTATTTTGTTTCGCTGAAACTCAATGTAAATATCATTGTGTATCAGACTCCACAAAGTGAGGTGTGTACCAAACGTACTTGATTTAATTGAATTGTGCACGTTGTTAAACACATAAAATTCAGATATTAATTGATAAAAAGTTAACTTTAAGACATGAAACTTATTGGGTTTGTTATATAAAACGTGGCTGACAAAGGTTAGGATGAAAGGAATTGTCTGTTACAGTATAATCATTTAAGGGTACAAAGCTCAAACTTCTTAGTACAGGGACTATTTCTGTACTTAAGTAAATTATTACTCTCACATATAGAGGATTCTCAAGTTATACAGCACACTTTTGTAGTTACAACAACATATCTTTTTTATTATTTTGGAACCAAAACTCTTGAAATAAACAACTGAATTTTGAATTAATTATTTCCTTGAGGAACACATACCAGTTGACATCCCTCATTGGTTGTGTCACCAAGTGCATGAAATCTTTCCGGTAACGGTAGTGGGAGCACCTGAGACATCAGTTAAGTAAATTAACTAATATGTTTATCAGTGCTTCATACAACATCAAGATTCAGAGTACAACTCTATTATTACATTCTGCCTGTTGATTGAAAAAAATGGTGCCACCAACACCCTTACTGCTGCTAAGAACCACAACCGCCTTCACCATTATTTTTCTGTGATCTAAGCAATTAAATAATCAAATATTAACAAACCACCTACAACTTACAGACCAAATAGTATGTTAGATATCAAGATTCAATATCTTAAATGTTTATATCCATGATCACTGTTGGGAAAAATGCTATAAGCATTTGGTTTGTCTCACAGCACCCTAAAAGTAATAAATATTCAGATGTGATTACAAGCATGGCCTTCAATTCTAAATTAGCCTATTTCTGCATCCCAGAAAGCCCCATCACTTGATAATCCTCAAGCTAGGGGACCAGATTAAAAAAAAAAAATCCTACAGTAAACCACTATTTTTAGAATCAAATTAATTTATTCAATGAGTTATGAATGCATAATAAGTATAATACTTAATAGTGCTATCGAATATGAATGAATGAAGAATAAGATGACAAATTTAACATATATGAAGGTAATGAGGATGAAAACAGATTAAAATTGTCTTAGAGACATAAAATCAAACACCTGGCATGCATACCTGGCTTTTTTAACTAATGTATGTTTGATCATGCGCCTAGACCAAACAGAAGCCTTGAAAACTGAACCAGAGACTGCAACGTATCAGGCATTCGGTTTTTGCATGGTTTCGGGCTCGGTTGGTCGGGTCAACCGGTAGGACCGAGACCCAGATTATGTATTGCAGTGCTGATAACTTTCAATGAATTTTGAAGATAATTGGGCTGCTGTTTTGCTAAACTAAGCGACTAATACTGGGCTGCTATTATGCTAATTTTTTAACTGCTATTTTGCTAACTTCCGGGGTGAAAGTTGGTAGCTGTGGGCAACATAGAGGTGAACAAAACGATTTCTTTTCCGGATCCAAGCCGGTTTGGAACCGCTTTTGCCTTTGACCAGTTTCGGTTTGAAGCCGGTTTAGTCAGTTTTTACTACTGATTTGATAGGTCGGTTTCGATACGGTTTAGTTTTGGTTTCGGTTCCGGTTCGTAAACCGGTTCTTGTGCTCACATTTATATAGATCAATATAGTGGTTTTTTTGTTGTTTTCTCTATTTCTCCCTCTACATTATATAGAATTTATTAATAAAGAGACTTCAATGTGAATGCTCTAACCAAGTAATTTAAAATAATAATGTTTTGACACATTTTAATTCAATATAATTTCCCTCTTTCGTACACATGTTAGATAAATATATTAATAAAGCATATAATATTATAAAATGAACATCAACAATATACGAAAAAAAAGTTGTTGACTATGATATAGTTAATTTAAAACTTCCCACATAAGTAGAACTTTTTGTTTACATATAATTTCCGACCTTATACATTATGAATAAATTATAATAACCTTTCATAACTAAAGAGGTAAAAAAAATGACATTAAATCAAATATAAGTTCGAGTTCACAAATGTTACCTATGATTAATTATCGTTTGAATCCTTCTATACTTTGATTATCTAAATTATTATTAGCATATTTAACAAATTAAAAATTGAAATGTATAAGAGGTCTTTAAACTTAAATTGATGGAAAGTAATTATTTTGATATACCACAATTATAAATAAATAAATAAATATGTATATATGAGTAAATTAAGTTATATATATAAAAATACAATGTTAATACGTATCATATAAATAGAATGTTACTTTAAAATGAAATTACATCTGAATATTTATATAAAATACTAAAGTTATCATTATATTACATTTTAATATATTTATATAACCTATCTATTTTCATGATTTATAAAAATTCACTTTATGCACATAATACAAAAAATTACTTTCTGTACACCATATCTTCACACTCCCCTAGGTTATAATGGGTGAAAGAAAAGTGATAAAATTACTTCAACATTCAGTTAATAAATGATGGGTCGAAGTTTAACATTTTTAAATTCCAAGTGTGATTAATTGACTTGTGGTCATTTAACGGATGGGCTTGAAGAAGTTTCGGTAATGGGCTGTCTGGTTAATGGGAAGGCTGGACAGTGGGCCTCTGGGCATCCTACCTTTCAATTCAATCGCCCACTGTTATGATAAGCCTGCTAAATGTTTTTTTGCTTACAAAATTGTAGCGTCTACCAGCGGAGGTATCTAGAAGAGCAGGACTGACCAACAAACTCCATCCACTGACAATTGAAAACATGCAAGGTCAAGTGGTTACGAAGAAAACAAAAACCGAAAGCAATGGTAAAGCATTACGGTATGCAATTGAAGATTGGGGAGGTTTCATAAATGCTAATGGTTTGAAACATGGTGACATGCTTCACTTTACTTTTATAACCTCGCTAAAGAAAATTATCTTAACGAAAGTGGATGCAGTTGAAGGAAATGCGTAAGTAGGTTTGGAAGTTGATTTGATGCGGTCTTTTGAAAGTCAGTTAGTACTTATGATGTTTCGGATATGGATTTTGAAGCTTTAGGTTGGTGTCTTAGTTAATGATTATGAATGGTTTTATTTTGGAACTTAACAGATATGGTATGGCTTGTTAAGGTTAATGGGAATGTTTGTGTAATATTTAAAACTTTTCTTTGGTTGACTATGGTTTATGTAAATATTGGTGTTATGGTACAAAAGGAATTCATATCTAAATAATGTTTCGTTATGTAAAAGATACACACGTATTCAAGTAAATAAAACTAAATCACATTTGACAAGTTAAATTTGAAACAATCGCAATAAATGAAAATACGGAGAATATAACTAATACAATATACTATCGTCTCTGCCCTTAACTCAAGATAAAGCGACGTACACTTCACTGTGAGTGAACACATGATACTTTAAATATACATTACAAATTTCTAAAAACTTCTTTGTATACCACATTTGAGGTTGTATCTGAAAGATTTCCATCACTATCTAGAATAACAATTTTGAGGCCATCTCGTCGGGTAACTCTTGATAATGCAACATACAATTGACCATGTGTAAAAACTGGGTTTTTCAAAAACAAACCAACTCTAGAGAGTGATTGTCCTTGACTTTTGTTTATGGTCATTGCAAAAGATACGGCGAGTGGAAATTGTCTTCTTTGTAACTTAATGTGAAGTTTTTTGTCTGTAGGTATCAACGTAATTCTAAGAATGTAATGACGATCTCCAATGTGACTTCCGGAGATAATCTCTACCTGTATAACACGCTTACCCAAAGAGACCACCTTTAATCGTGTTCCGTTACACAAACCACTTTTTTGATCAATATTTCTAAGAAGCATGACCGGAACACCTACCTTCAACACTAACCTATGATTGGGCAAACCAGAAGCTTTAATTCCATTAAGAATATCCGGGGAGCATAATCTATCATCTAAATTTTCATTAACCATTTCTGTTGGACATATACTATCTGAACTTAGATATTCCTTCTCAACTCCCGGAAAAACTGACAACAACCGGTCGTTAATTTCTTGAACCACATCATTTGTTGGAGCAAGAATTGCTCTTTGATGGAAGTAATTTTGTTCATTGAAATGATATATAAGAGAAGGATATACAAACTCGATTAACTCAGAAATGGGATATGACGAATGTTTGATGAGAAGATCTTCGGGTATTTGTAAATTTGCATCGCCGTCATTCATACCACCAACATTACCTTCCCCTATATCCAAAAGCCAATTTGCAACAATGGTAGTTTTCTGTATTTCAGATGGATCATTTGAGGTACTCAACCGCAAATTTTTTGTCAATTTTAGGACCTTGCAAGTTCTCCAAAGATAAGAAGAACTTAAAGAAACATTTACAATTTGTTGTCTGCTTCCTCCTGGCACCACAGGTAGTATTTGTCGGAAGTCTCCTCCAAAAACTATAACTTTCCCACCAAATGGTAATTCTGATGATGCTCCAGATACAGATCTAAAAAGGTCTTTTAACGATCTGTCCAAAGCTTCAAATCCATGTTTATGTAGCATTGGTGCTTCGTCCCAAATAATAAGTGATGTTTCTTGTAATAAACGTGCAAGATCGCTGTCTGGCTTAATGAAGCAAAAAGAATCCTCATCTAAATTGATAGGAATGTGGAACCGGGAGTGAGCAGTCCTCCCTCCTGATAGCAAAAGAGATGCAATTCCACTGGAAGCCACACTTAAAATAATTTTCCCTTCAGATCTTATAGATGCACATAAAGTCTTCCAAAGATATGTTTTTCCTGTTCCACCGTAACCATAAACAAAAAAAACCCCTCCTTTGTTGTTATCCACCGTTGTGATGATTTCTTCATATATAACCCGTTGTTCATGAGTTAATGAAGAGAAAAGGTTACGAAACTCTTCAGCTAATATCTCCTTGTCGTAAGCCAACTCTTCACTAAGTAAAAGATTGTTTGCGGAAGATATACAATCATGATTAGGAAAAGGCATACTGGAATACCTTTTAAGAGTCGAATTATTTCGAAGTAAAAACTTTTGGATCTCAAACAATGTTAGGTTCTTAATTTGATCTTCGTTAAGTACTAAACATGTCAAATAATTAAATTAACGTCTAAATTATATATATTACATTAACTTAAACATTTATATAAAATTTATTATAATGGAAAATACCTGGATGTTTTAAAATACGACGTTGCTTGTAGAGAATGTCATCTGACAAGTAAGTGAAAGTTTTTTCCCACACAAATTCAGGTCTAGACATACTCTCGGGCATTATCATTGTACAAAACAAACTTCTTAAATAATAACCCGATCCGGTGAAACTTGCTTCTACAATTGCTTCAACATATTCATTGTCATCATCCAAAAGGCCATATGCATAACATGCATCTCTAAAAGTAGGATACTCAACATCATTTACGGTTCTAATATCCTCAAAATTTCTTGGACCTTTCACCTTGTTCAACAAAATCCTCAAATAATAAGCTTCACCGACTGAAGGAGAAACCGAATGAATTCTGCCAATTGAAAACCCTCTTTTCCTTGGTTTCCACTTACGTTTGTTGCTTTTCCAGACAAATTGTGTTGGGAATTCGACATAAGTAAGTTGACGTGCAGCTGGGTATTTTTTATTACAAAGAAACCACTGTAAAAACATTGAAGCATTCACTGACGGTTTATCTAACACATCTTCTATTTCTTTAAATTCTTCATAGATAACATGTTGTTGTCCTGGAAGATGAAAAGGAAGCCTAATGACAGAAGGATTCCTATAATGTATATCATAAGAAAAAATCCGCCAAGACGCTTCACAAGCAGATATGTATCTACAACTATAGTAGTCTTTGATTTCATCAACCGTCTTTTCTTGATCATTTGCTTCTTTACTTGGTACAAAATAAATTGATGCCCTATCATGACCTTTGTTTATATATTTAAACAAATATTTTATTGATCCGGCCTGATTGCACCACTCAACATTGATGTGTGCTTGATATCTTTGCAACAGAATTTTGTTGTATGGCACAACACTGCGGTTATCTAACTTGACATCTAACTTCTCAATAAAACACCATCGTTACGTCTTCTATAAACGGGAAAACCATCACCATCTATGCATGTAGATTCACGGAATTTTTTGGGAATTTTTTTTGAACACTTTCCGTCAATCATGCAGGGACAATTCATATTTTCAACACCACAAGGACCATGAATCATGAACTCACTTACAAGAAAATATAACTCTGGTTCTTTGTCTTTGTCAGGTATTTCGGCAGAAATGAATGGATCGATATAATCAACGGTTGGAAGTTTGTGGTCGACATGCATAAATAAGCACAAATGAGCATGAGGCAAGCCGCGCTTTTGAAACTCCACCGTATATACAACTAAAAAAGCAAAAAAACAAATTTTAAATTGTGTAATATATTTACTTTTTAATGTTTCCTACCGTTTACTAACTAAGTAGGCATATATAAGATAGTTTATAGTTTATTTATTATAAATGTCGAAAAAAATGTAGAAACGTTGAGACAAAAACAAAAAAAATTAAAATACCTGCTTGAACCTTTCCCAGAATTGCATTATCCCTTAAGTCTTTAATGATGGAATCCAACTTGATTTTAAATAACCTACATAAAATATCAGGCCTATCTTCCGGGTTAAGAGTCGTGTCCTTATGAAACCTCTTCACTTCAGGCCATTTTGGGTTACATGTGATTGTTATGAAAAAATCAGGATATCCATACCATTTACAAAGGGACATGGCATCTAAATAATTTTGAAACATGTACCGTGCACTACCAGTAAAAGACGAAGGTAATATAACACGCTGACCGATTTTGGAGACATCACTTTTGCCTTGTTTTTTAACGGAACATAAATTCTCAAATGTCTCGCATCTTAATTTCTTTTGTTGAGTACGTATGTATAAGAGCCTTTCGCTTTCAATCATAGTATACGCATCAACCAAAAATTGTTGAAAAGCCTTCTGGAATTAAGAACCAAAGAAAATGTATTCAATCTGTCTTGGATTCTATAGCAAAAGTATTCTCTCATTGTGCACGTATGTCTTTTACTGGTGGTTGAAGTATAAACATCACTGGTGGTTGAAGTAGAAACATCACGATAAAGGATATCAATTCTATAACCATCATCACCGTACACAAAAAGTAGGGGATATTGAAGAGCTAAATAAGAAGGATGTAGTTCACTAATACGCTCGAGATAACCTTGTTTACTCTTCACAATAATATCTCTAGGTTCAAACAAAGTGTCAATATCTCCAACTATTAAAGCAGCAACTTCAGAAGCAGTTGGCAAGTTATATGTCCTACCATCTTGATTCCTTTTTGCAATAAGGCGTATCTTTAGATTCTCACGAGGATTTCTTTGAAAACAATCTCGCGCCATTCTGTAAGACTTAACCAACTGATTGTGTGAATCTAACATTGCCTTCAATTCTTTAATAATTTCAAAATCCAAACTTTCGGTACTTGATGTGGAGTCTGTTTTGGTTTGCCTAATTAAAAAAAGTAAAATATAAAGTAAATAAGGATTGATAAAAAAAAGGTATTTTTGGAATATGAAATTTTGAAAAATTACATAAAAAACATACCCTAAAACAAATTTTCTGTTTGCAACCTCATTCTTAGTATCATATATATATAACTGAGAAAATTTAGGCTTGGATCCATTCGTTGGTATAAGACTTCCAATACTATGATAATTTTCACCACTAAGTCTGAATACATACGGAGATTTACCATTGTTAATGGAGTTATCTACTTTTCCACCCATGGAAGTAAAAGAAAACATTGAGTTGTAACGGCGAATGTTTTTTCAAAAAATGATTGCTTTTTGAGTCCGAAGAAGTATAAAGACTTTTATAATCAGAAGGGGGGGGGGGGACTTGAAATCGGGAAGTTTGACTTTGCTGTAACCACAACATAGAGAAAAACTTGATTTAGTCTTTCTTTGATAACTTCTTAAGACTTCATCTTTCCATAATTTTGCATGACATGTTTCACATATATGACTCTAATCACCATGATCCAAGTAATTTGTTAATGGTAAAGTTTAATTTTAGTAGTATATAATTATAACATAGTATTGTTAAATTGAAAAGGATAAATTTAAAAAGCTTTGTAAATGGAATATTACCTTTTGATATGCCACAAAATATATTGGTTATAAATTCTCCGGCAAGATGGAGTTTTTCTCGATAATTGTTCAAGGAAGATGATTGAATATTCTTATTTGACGTACAAGTACCTGAAAAAGGAATTCGTATTTAACAATTGTGAATATATATATGTTAACTACTGATAATAATTTGAATTTAGAGTTTGAAAATAAAAATAAGTAAGTAACATACTTTGTGGTAATTTGATAGATGCTTGTGTACTTGATCTTTGAAACTTTACTGATGGAGATTTAATTGCTTGTTTTTGCCTATCACGATATTGTTTCCTGATGCTCCGACAAAACTTTGGGCTAGTATAATCATCATTGGTGATTGAAGCTGTGAAAGATAGAATGTTGTATACAAAGAGAAAAAGTAAATGGAAATATGTACTTTTTTATTAAATGCAAAACAGGAAAATTAATCATTTATATACCATTAGTAATATCTGATAGCATAGGTGTAAAATAGATATTGGAAGAAGTAACAGTGGTATGTTGATTTGGATTTGATTGATAAGGAATAACAACTTCCTTCACATAAGGGACAGTTCTATTAATTGGTTAATTGTTATAACTGAACTGGATATTTGATGAAGAAGTACCTGCCAAATATATGAGAACTATTAATAATAATTTGAATTAGTATTTTGTAATTAGAAAAATAAGACTACCATACTTTGACAAAATGTGAGACATGGTTGTGTACTTGAAATTGGAAAGTTTGGTGATGTAGAATTCATGACTTGTTTTTTGCTATCCAGATATTGTTTCCGGATGCGCCGATTAAACTTCGGGCTAGTATAATCATTATTGGGGATTGAAGCTGTGAAACAAAAAATGTGGTATACAAAGACAAAAACATAATGGAAATATGTAGTTTTTAAAGAATTGATTAAAAATAAATATGTACCATTTGTAACATCTGATAGCAATGGTGTATAATAGATATTTGAAGCAGTGTCAGTGGTATGTGTGTTTGGAATTGATTGATAAGTATTGACGACTTCCTTCCCATAATCGGCACTTCTGTTAGTTGGTGATTAGTTAGAAGTAAGTGGGATATTTTTCAAACCTGCTTTATGAAAATAAATATTTAGTATTGTAATAATAGTGTACAGTTAATATTTGCATAAAATGAAATATTTAAATTAAAAAGATGTGAGTAATGAAGATTAACTTTAAAATATAGCTTATTCATAAAAAAATTAATGGTAAACATATAAATTACCTTTAGATTTGTTGTGGGAATTCCTTTTATCGATCTCTTCTTTTCGCATAACTATTCTTTCTTCACAATCTAGAATGAATACAGATATTTCAGCTATAATCAAATAGGTGAAAAGTAAATAAAGTAAATACATACCATTTGTAATGTTAGAAAGCGGACTTCGCATTTGAAAGTCTGAATAAATATAAAAAACTTTCATTAGTTTCAAATTATTGTTTTATAAGCAGGCAAAAATTAATATTGAATGGCATATATTATTGACAAATAGGAGAAGGTATTGAAAACATGACCTTTGCCTGTGCAAGTAAAATCACAAGCTTTCGTTTTTTTAACTGCCATATGTAATTTCCTTTTTTGTCGCATAACCTTTGCTTCAAAAATTCCCTCGTTTTGATCTGTGGATAATATATGGTATAAGTAAGGATAAAAATATTTTACATAGACTCAAACATAAAGCATATTTCGAGAGGTATTTGAAAAATTAAAATTTTGACAGGTTGAGTTTTAAAAGTACATAATAAGGAGTGGAATACTTTGACATTCAAGTATTTGAATGTTTAAAGGGCATAAACTTTTAAAAATGATGTTTTTTTGAAAAACTATGTAGTACAATCGCAATATAAAGATTAAAGTTAAGTTTAGAATAAAAAATATTGTTTATCGTGTATTGTGAATGTCGATATTTATAAAAGATTTGAGGGTTTCTTGTAACTACTATCAACTGAAGATGATAATGTATATTCTGAAAAAAAGTTGTTGAGAAAGGACCAGGGTTTAAAAAGTGATCAACCTTATCTTTACATTATAATGACATAAAATATAATGTTGTAAAAAATAAAAATAGAAATGTAACAAAACATTAATACATTAAAAACCAAAAGATAATAGTTGCTTTGGAATATTGTCTTGAACCATTCAGTACAACAAAAGGAAATTAAACTTCTTAAACATAAAAGCTGGAATGATCCCAAGCTTTTGAAGTAGTTCTTAAACGATAAACATAAGTTAAAACACACTAAAATAACATAGAAAAACAACACTTAGAACATAAAGACTGTAAAGTCTTCATTTTTCAATTTTCAGAATTAGGAGAGTTGGTTTCCCAGGTTTAACTGGTTTGGTGGTTGACATTTCTCCATTTTCATCAACATCATAACTCTCAACCAAGTTTTTCTTGAAAGCAGGTTTTTTGGTTTTCCTCTTAAAGATCGCAGGCTCACCAAATGGCTTACTTGCCATGGCAGTGTCATCCAAATTTTTGGCCAAAGGGGTGATGACATTATCATCCATGGACTCAGTAGCAACCTAAAAATGATATACAAAATTGGTGTCAACAAAAATACTGAAAATTGGTCTTAATTATATAAATTAAATTGTAAAAAATTAAAAGTATATAATTAATTTTACATACCTTCGATTTGACGTCTTCATTTGATTTGGTACCAACAATGACTCCCATAATAACATCAGTGGAGTTATCATCCTGCATTTTTTGTATAGTACAATTTTTATATCAATTAACTAAAATACTACATAAACATATAATTGAAGATAAAGTTTAATAATGAGTAATTTTAAAGAGTACAGAATGCATACATTCAGGTTAATAGTATCTTCTGAATCCATATCAGTGAACCTGTTGTTCAAAGAAGCGGACTTTTCCACCTACAATGTTTTTCAGAAATTAAGTATGTCAAATATGTTTCAATAGTAAATGAACCGGTAATTAAGTACTGAATCTTAATATTACCTCAATGTTGTTTGCTTTCTTCTCAAGCTCAAATATGATATCCTCATCATCAGTCAATTTAGAAACACCAAAAAACCAAAAGTTGTTTTCATTGTTGAACTCACTTATATCAATCTTAAATGCAATTTTTCCCCAAAAGAGCTTCAAACTCGTCAGGATAGAGACCCTTATCACCACCCTGTAGTATATATACAATTATATTATTGACATATTAGATGGGACAAAAATAAGAATGTGCAAAATTAATAAATACAAACTTACAGCAACATGTTTCTCAATTAAGTTAGCTACAGTTGTTTTTAGAATTCGGCAAGCATCTCTGTCAAACAATGTCAATGACACAGTTCCACTTGAATCTTGAACAGTCAATGGAATTTTAAGCCTAAATAACGAAGTGTCAAAATGTAAGGTATGAAATATAAACAGCTAAGAGAAACAATAACTTTCAAACAATTAAAATTTGTTTAGACATTTGAGTATATTGAATCACAGTGTCCTTGCAAGTTGCCATTTTGCACTCATAAACCTCTTCTTCATCAACCAAGACACCAACTGTAGGTGTATCATTATTAACTTTTTGGAAAACCTTCTTGTTACAAGCTTTACAAGAAAAATAATACCATGGCAAATCTCCGGATATCATTTGAACAGTACCAACAACAACAACAACAGACTTGGCCTATAAAATAAGTAGTTTAGTTATAACGACAGAAATAATGTTAATATAAAAACATAGTCATGTACTTTACCTGATTGAGATTTACTTCAGCTATGTTGTTGAATTCAGATCTAACAACATACTCATCATTAGGGGTGTAAACGAGCCGACCCAAACCCGAGCTCGACCAGGCTCGAGCTCGGCTCGTTAGGTTTTTATGAAGCTCGAGCTCGAGCTCGGCTCGGTTCGAGCCTACTTCTTTGAGCTCGAGCTCGGCTCGCTAGTAAAACCCAAAGCTCGAGCTCGGCTCGAACTATTTTGAGAACAACCTTAAACGAGCTAAAGCTCGACTCGAGCTCACTTCAACATCGCTTAAACAAGGCAAAGCTCGGCTCGAGCTCGGCTCATCAATGTTATCATCATTATTAATATATTATATATAAAAAAACTAAAATTTTGTATGGGCTCGTTTAGGCTCGTGAACCTAAACAAGCTTTGTATTTCAGGCTCGAGCTCGGGCTCGATAACAAAACGAGCTCTATTTCAGGCTCGAGCTCGGGCTCGGGCTCGTTAAGGCTCGGCTCGTTCGAGCTTTTAACCGAGCCGATCACGAGTAGCTCTCGAGCCTCTGGGCTTGTTTACACCCCTACTCATCATACAATGATAAAAATATTCCAGAAAGCCGAGAAGATTGACTTGAACATGAAGAAGCAGCAGAGTTTGTAATAAGCCTGTTACAAATAATTAGATTACATTAATATTTGTGTATTTATAATAAATTACCGAAAAAATTTAATAAATGAATTCTGGGTTTTTTTAATTGAAATGATTAACCTGTTACGAAAAGAAGTCATTTCATCAACATCAGAATTGATGAAAAGCTTTGAAACATTGAAACAACTGTTAACATAACCAAAACGACCAAAGTACTTCAGTGTAGCAAACTGCAGAATGACAACAATAACACCATGTTGTTCTCTGTTTCCCAGTGCTCTAAAATCCTATCAGCATAAGAATCCCACAAAGACAGGTATATTGAATCCATCCTTCACAAAAAAAATTGTAAAATCAGGCTTAAACAAAAGGGGTAAACATTATAAATTATGAATTTATAATCAATATATTGAATACGAATTAAAATACATACTCTAGATCTTGAATGATGACATTGAGTTTCTTGGTGTCTTTACCCCTTGCTATCTTAAACTTCTTAAGGTCTTTAACATCAGCAACAAAACCAATAACATCTAGAAAATGACAGTCGGGTTAAATGTGAAAACATATTACAGTATTTAACAATTTAACTAAAAAACATGTATGAGGTTTTTAGTTACCTATAGATTTGTTTTCAGGAACAATTTTGTCGATGATATCCTTAAAGGATGTGAATGAGAAGCCATAGATGGGACCATTGAAATCCTTACATGGGTACACATCGGTATCACAGTAGATTCCCAGCTTGTTTTTGTTGTCCACATCCTTGTACTTGGACTCATTTAACCCGATAGTGGGTTTGACAATGAAATAGCAATCTGTTAGAAAATTTGGAAAATAAACATAAAAGAATTTAAAACACAGTAAAAAGTGAACATGTAAGGTACGTGTAAAAAAGTTGGTATGTAAAACTTAAAAGTTAAAAAATATTTAGAAACTAAAAATACTTAAGTTACAATGCAATGTTGTATTATTAAGTTAAAATTAAAACCACCAAACAGTGTACAAATATATTATGCAGTTGCTTATTTATACAGGTTATAAGTTATTGCATATACCTAAGTTATAGGTACCTTTTAGTTCTACACTATGTGGATGTCAACAATTTATTTTTCATAAATTTAAGGATAAGGTAAATGTAAGTTGTCACGGCCCCCGACCCGGTTTGACCCGTTTCAGGAGCCGCGGGACAGAAATCCCGTGGTTTTTATTTAACAGCGGAAGTTTTCTTCAGGATCTTTTTAAAAATTGCAATTTCCCGATTATTTTATTTCACAAGTCGGGATAAAACCCGGTAATTTACAATCATAAGATTTCACGGAGAAATATTTTATTTTACAAAACATGTTTCTTTATTTTATATTGAGCCACTTCCTTAAGCTTGTAGTGCTTCACGGCACTTTTCCTGGATCACAACAGATCACCTGAAACATGTTTGAAAAAGGTTTTGT
Source organism: Helianthus tuberosus (assembly GCA_030545235.1). Taxonomy (NCBI): domain Eukaryota; kingdom Viridiplantae; phylum Streptophyta; class Magnoliopsida; order Asterales; family Asteraceae; genus Helianthus; species Helianthus tuberosus. The sequence continues at coordinate 145,729,863 of CM060410.1, read as the reverse complement.
CAGCGGGAAATACTGAGTGAATCATTCCTTTTAGTAAAACGACCTGTTTGTTATAATTTATAGTATTAAGGGAGATTACAATGTTTCAGATATCAACCAACTACCCACAGTATTTGTCACTCGACCGGATCTGTGACTATGGTCATATCACCATTGGCCACCCGTTTGTCCAATGGCAAAGATTATCAAGTAGTGTATACAAAACCCCAAATACTGGCTGTAATTTGGTGATTACATAAACTTAATCCCCGTAATTATAACCTTGAAAATAAACATGATTTTGAAAGTAATTTGATAAAAAGAGAATGACTCACATTGCAGATTTAATTGAGCAGAGCCTAGCCTACTGATTAGCCTTTTAACCTAAATTAATAACAGGCACACAATTCGGTTAGTAACTTAATACAGCATTTACGATAACTCACGAGATTAAACCCTCACATCGAATGACAAAGTGCGATACTTAAACATCCATTGAATTAACAACGAATGACAAAGCATAAACCCTAATGTGGGCAGCACTTAAACATCCATTGGATAGTTTAATCGATCGGACATTGAATCGTATCAGCGATCGAGTTATTACCCTGTATTGCAGCGACGATTAGTGATCCGTGTGTGTTGTGATAGTAATTCTACGATATCTCAGTGTAGAATTGGAATTTCTACGTCGTTTCGGTGCCAGAAATCAAGTCCCAATGCCTACTATTTATAGCCAATTTTTGACCCCCCTCGCGTGACGCGAGGGGTACCCTTGTGGGCTTCGCGTGACGCGAAGGACCCTATTCTACCATAGGGTAGCTTCGTGTGTGTGTAGGCTTGCTGAGTCGACAGTTTCGTAAAATTCAATTTTGACAACGTTCTATGTAGATAATCGTAACTAGGGTTTACCCCCCCCCTGAATTTTAGGGGCCCTGATCCTGATTCTGATTGTTCTGAAAATTTTAGGGTTTGTGTAGAATCACTTGGGTGTCTCAATTAGGGTTTCCTATTGGATGAAATAAAAATAAATAGGACTTTTGATACGAGTTGTTACATGCTCCCCACCTTAATAAAAATCTCGTCCTCGAGATTTACTGGAATAATTGAGGATACTTTCGCTTCATTTATGATTCCAGCTCCCAAGTGTATTCGGGTCCTCGTTTCGAATCCCACTTGACTTTAACCAACACTAGTTGTTTGTACTTGAGAAACTTCACTTTTCTGTCTTCTATCTGAAGAGGTTTCTCAACAAATTTTAACTTTTCGTTTACCTCTATATCTTGGAGAGGTACTACCAAAGATTCGTTTGATAGACATTTCTTGAGGTTGGATACATGAAATACATCATGTACTCCAGCTAACTCTTCTGGTAGTTGTAAACGATAAGCAACTGGTCCTATACGTTGGATTACTGGAAATGGTCCTACGTATCTTGGACTTAGCTTTCCTTTCTTACCAAATCGAACAACTCCTTTCCAAGGTGAAACTTTTAATAGTACTTTGTCTCCAACTTGAAACTCTAACGGCTTAAGTCGATTGTCGGCATAGCTCTTTTGACGATCTCGAGCTGTCTTTAGTCTTTCCTTGATTTGAGTAATCTTGTCGGTCGTCTCTTGCACTATTTCAGGACCTGACAATTGACTTTCTCCTATTTCTGCCCAACAAACTGGAGTTCTGCATTTTCTTCCATACAGTGCCTCGAATGGGGCAGTTTCAATTCTTGAATGGTAACTATTGTTATTGGAGAATTCAATTAAAGGTAAATGATCATCCCAATTTCCACCAAAATCTATTACACATGCTCGGAGCATGTCTTCTAGAGTTTGGATCGTCCTTTCACTTTGCCCGTCTGTTTGTGGATGATATGCAGTGCTTAGGTTTAGTCGAGTTCCCATTGCTTCTTGGAAACTAGTCCAGAAATGAGAAGTAAAACGACTATCCCTATCTGATACAATGGAGAGTTGAACTCCATGTAGGGATACTACTTCATCTACATACAACTTTGCCAATCTTTCCATGCTAAAGGTTTCTTTTATTGGTAAAAAGTGAGCAAATTTGGTTAATCGATCCACAATTACCCAAATTGCATCATTACCTTTTTTGGTTTTGGGTAACTTAGTAACAAAATCCATTGTTATGAGTTCCCATTTCCATATAGGCATTTCTAGTTGTTGTAGTAGACCTGAAGGTTTCTGGTGTTCTGCCTTAACTTGTGAACAAGTAAGACACTTAGAAACATATCGAGCTATATCCTTCTTCATGCCTATCCACCAGAAATTATTTCTTAAATCTTGGTACATCTTATTGTTTCCAGGGTGCATGGTATATCTAGATTTATGAGCTTCCTCTAAGATCTTATTTCTTAATTCTCCTTGCTTAGGTACCCATATTCTGCTTTTGTGGAATCTCCAAATTCCATCAGCTCCTTGTTCTAATTCCTTTATTCGTCCCTTCATTCCTTCAGCATCATCCTTGATTGCTGTTTCTTGAATATTCTTTAATTGTTCCATTAAATCTAACTGTAGATTTAACCTAAGAGCACAAACTCGTCGTTGTTTCTCATGGTACTTACGACTTAAGGCATCTGCAACTACATTTGCCTTTCCTTCGTGATACTGGATATCACAGTCGTAGTCACTTAGGATTTCCATCCATCTCCTTTGCCTTATATTTAACTCTTTTTGCCCAAATATATATCTTAAACTTTTATGATCTGTATAGACAGTAAACTTACTTCCGTACAGATAATGTCTCCAGATTTTCAGGGCAAAAATTATGGCTCCTAATTCTAAGTCATGAGTCGTATAATTTTCTTCGTGCTTTTTCAATTGTCTTGAGGCATACGCAATTACCTTCTTGCGTTGCATTAGCACACATCCGAATCCTAGTTTTGAAGCATCACAATATACTTCAAAATCTTCATTTCCTTCTGGTAAGGCTAAGATTGGAGCATTGGTTAACTTTTGCTTTAAAATCCTAAAAGCTTATTCTTGCTTAGGTCCCCATTCAAACTTAACCGCTTTACAGGTTAGCTTAGTTAATGGTACAACTATTTTGGAAAAATCCTTAATAAACCGTCTATAATATCCAGCTAAACCTATAAAACTTCTAATTTCCATTGCAGATTGCGGAACCTTCCATTTGGTAATTGCCTACATCTTAGCAGGATCTACATGAATACCTTCATGATTCACCATATGACCTAGAAATTGCACTTCTTGCAACCAAAATTCACACTTTGAGAATTTGGCGTACAACTTTTCTTTTCTTAACAAAGTTAAGAGTGCATGCAAGTGCTGACAATGTTCGTCCTGACTTTTTGAATAAATGAGTATATCGTCGATGAAAACAATTACAAATTTATCCAAATACGGTTTACAGATCCTATTCATCATGTCCATGAATGCAGCAGGTGCATTCGTTAACCCAAAAGGCATGACTGTAAACTCGTAATGACCATACCTAGTTCTGAAAGCAGTTTTAGGTATGTCTTCCTCTTGCACCTTCAATTGATGATATCCGGAATGTAAGTCAATCTTAAAAAAATATCTAGCTCCTTGAAGTTGATCGAAAAGATCATCAATCCTAGGTAATGGGTATCGATTCTTAATTGTAACCTTATTCAATTCTCTATAATCAATACACATTCTCATCGAACCATCCTTTTTCTTAACAAACAATACTGGTGCTCCCCAAGGGGATGAACTAGGTTGTATGAAACCTTTACTTAATAATTCATCTAATTGCTTTTTCAGTTCTAACATTTCTGTGGGAGCTAACCGATAAGGTGCCTTGGTTATCGGTATAGTTCCTGGAATTAGATGAATCCTAAATTCTACTTCCCTATCTGGTGGTAATCCTGGTAATTCTTCTGGGAATACATCTAGGTATTCTGAGACTACTGGTATTTCCTTAAGTTCTTTACCCTTAGTGCTAATGATTACCGAAAGCATATACACTATTCCTTGCTTTCGTTCATAATTAGCAACTTTCATTACTGATATGAACTTCATGGGCTTACGCGGTTTATCTCCTGTAATTATGATTACTTCTCCAGTAGGTGTTTGAATTTCTATGGAATTCTGATTACAAAGAATTCGAGCATGGTTGGCTACTAACCAATCTATTCCTAATACAACATCGAATTCAGCTAATTTCATAGGTAATAGGTTTGCAAAGAATTTATGACCTGAGAGTTCTATATTTTCCTTTTGCAAAACTTTATCTGTGCTAACAGAATTTCCGTCTGCCGTTTCGACTGTAAAGATCTGCCTAAGTTTGGTTAAATGTAGGTTAAGAGCTTGGCAGAATGAAGTATTGATAAAACTTTGGTTTGCACCAGAGTCAAATAATACTTTTGCATATACGTTGTGAACTAAGAACGTACCAGCTATCACATCTGGAATTAACCCGGCCTCCTGAGTTGTTAACTGAAAGGCTCGTACATTCTTCTTAGTAGCTCCGTCGGCTGTCTTTGCTTTGTTGTCTGCTGATTTGACCAATTTAGGACATTCTGTTTTGAAATGTCCTGTTTCTCCACAATTGTAACAAATTGTGGATTTCTTCCTGCAATTTTCTTCCCGATGTCCTATAACTTTGCAAAAATTGCAGGTTATATTACATTTTCCAAAATGTTTCCTTTTGCAATTCCTGCAGTAAGGCGGATTTGAAAATTGCCATGTTCCTCTTCTCTTGAAGTTGCTACTATTACCCATACGAACTCCTTGGGTAATTTTCTGAGCTAATTCCTTTTTCCTGTTATCATCTCTCGTGCGTACCAGTTCATCAGTTAGGATGTTGGCTAATTCTACCGCATCGTCAATAGTACGAGGTCTCGCAGCTTTAACGATATTGCGGATTTCACCAATCAATCCCCATATATAGCGAAAAATGAGTATCGGTTCTGGCGAAGCCAGTGTTGGTACCACTCTAGCATATTCAAAGAATGTCGAAGTATAACTGCGACAGTCTACACCCATCATTCGATGGTTTAAAAACTTATTTGCCATTTGATCTTTTTCATATTCGGGACAGAATTTTCTTTCTACAAGACTCTTAAATTCTTCCCAATTCATAGCATATGCCTTCATTCGTCCTTTTGCTTGTAATACCGTGTTCCACCATTCTAGCGCCCCTTCTTTAAAAAGATTTGACGCGTACATGACCTGATCATCCTTGGCACATTTACCTATGGTAATTACTGCCTCGATTTTTTCTAACCAACGCAGCACCGCAGTTGCTCCTTCATTACCTGCAAACTCAGATGGTTTATAAGCAAGAAATTCTTTGTAAGTGCAACCAGGCGTTGCAGCGGAGCCTGCCGTGGATTATTATCTTGATTAATATGATTACCGCCTCCATTTACGCTATTACTGAAGTTATCTTCAGAAATACGTTTGCTATGAACGATTGGTTGAGGTTCGATTGGATTTCTAACAGCAGCAACTATTGCTGGAATAGCGTTGGCTATCCCTTGAGCAACGATATTTTCTATATCTTGCCTATTTAAAAATTGATCCTCCGGGTGTTGCTCAGATTGATTAACCTCATTAACTGGTTCATTATTAGCGTTTTCCATCTGATAATTAATATATATATAATTTTATTAGTATCGAATAAATAACAATTATACACAAAACAATCATACAATTTCACAAAACACACATAGCCAAAACTATCGATTTCTCGATTTCCATTTATATTTAATAGTATGCATCAATACACACCATTTATCTTACAAAGTTTTATTTTAGGTTATTTCATAAGATTAGATTATTATTGCTAATTTACAACCACATTCTCATCATATTTCCAGGAGATATGTTCTCCTACTTCCCGGATCCTATTTCCCGCATCCATTAATTCTTCGCCAAAGTGGCGGAGTTCAGCTAAATTCTCATTGCTCATAGGTGGATTAGGTATAGGTTCAGGGTCGAATTGAGGAAGAAAGGAATAAGGACTGTTAAGCAGGTTTTGGAACTGCCAATCATCCGTCCACCACTCATCCATTCCTAGAGGTTGGGTGTGAATTATAGGTTCTGGGATTGCTGGTTCTAAGTTTATAGGGAGTTGAGTTTCAATAGGACGAGTAAAAACATTTGTGTTGACAGGCTTAATAGTATCACAGCTTACCAATATAAAATCTAGCTCTTCCTGCAATGTCATTTCCTGGGTTTGTTTAGAGCTTTCCCCCATTTCTATCTGAGTTTGTTTAGAACCTCCTCCAATCTCCATTTCTATTTGCTTAGAATATTCATCAAACTGTATTCCCATCTGCCTAGACTCTTCCCCGACTTCAATTCCTTTCCCTTTATCTAAAGGATTTTCTATTTTGGGAATCTTTCTAGGGACGGGTTTCCTCCTACGCACACGCCTCCATCCTACAAATCTTCTCTTTTTCTTGGGCTTGGGTTTCTTGGGAGGTGGAGCATTGAATTCAATAGGTTCTTCTATATCAGGTATATACCTATTGAAATCTCTAGAAACCTCTATTTTTACCGGATAGAGATTTAAATTCTGAAGGGCATCCGACAAGTCACTCATGCTGTTATGCAAAATACACACAATTACTAAATTAAAATTTTATAACAAAATTTCATATAAAACCTTTAAATATTATTTCATACTGGGTAACTACAAAACAACTGAAAATTAACATACTAGGTTTTACTGTAAATTTATTTATTTACTGGATAAGATTTCTGGACTGTAGGTGATAAGGGTGCTAATACTTGTGTCAAATTATTTAAAGATTTGTATTTACTGCTACAGTAGCTAGCATATAAAGATCTGCCCATTTTTCATCTAACTTGTCCTCCCAAGGTGATTTACTGGTTAATTCCTGGGTTTCCTGTTTAATCTTCTTTTCTCGGACTTTCTTTATTTTCTCCTGACTTTTCTTAAAAATCAAACTTCTTTTATTTGGAGAAAGTGGTTTCTCATATTGTGCCTTTCGCACAAATATTCCTTCTTCAGGAATTACAGAGTGATTTGAGGATTTGGTTTGGGATGAAGTTCCCTTCTCGTTGGATGACCTATCTAATTTAAGATAGATGTTTGACAGCTTTTGTTTACCCATACTGTACACAAATATCCAAATAAGAAAAACACATAATCACAAAATGAAAAGTAGAAAAATTAAGTATTTTCTAAATACTTAATAGGCTTAAATTAGTGGCTCTGATACCACCTTTTTCTATCACGGCCCCCGACCCGGTTTGACCCGTTTCAGGAGCCGCGGGACAGAAATCCCGTGGTTTTTATTTAGCAGCAGAAGTTTTCTTCAGGATCTTTTTAAAAACTGCAATTTCCCTATTATTTTATTTCACAAGTCGGGATAAAACCCGGTAATTTACAATCATAAGATTTCACGGAGAAATCTTTTATTTTACAAAACATGTTTCTTTATTTTATATTGAGCCACTTCCTTAAGCTTGTAGTGCTTCATGGCACTTTTCCTGAATCACAACAGATCACCTGAAACATGTTTGAAAAAGGTTTTATCAACGGGAAATACTGAGTGAATCATTCCTTTTAGTAAAACGACCTGTTTGTTATAATTTACAGTATTAAGGGAGATTACAATATTTCAGATATCAACCAACTACCCATAGTATTTGTCACTCGACTGGATCTGTGACTATGGTCATATCACCATTGGCCACCCGTTTGTCCAATGGCAAAGATTATCAAGTAATGTATACAAAACCCCACATACTGGCTGTAATTTGGTGATTACATAAACTTAATCCCTGTAATTATAACCTTGAAAATAAACATGATTTTGAAAGTAATTTGATAAAAAGAGAATGACTCACATTGAAGATTTAATTGAGCAGAGCCTAGCCTACTGATTAGCCTTTTAACCTAAATTAATAACAGGCACACAATTCGGTTAGTAACTTAATACAACATTTACGATAACTCACGAGATTAAACCCTCACATCGAATGACAAAGTGCGATACTTAAACATCCATTGAATTAACAACGAATGACAAAGCATAAACCCTAATGTGGGCAGCACTTAAACATCCATTGGATAGTTTAATCGATCGGACATTGAATCGTATCAGCGATCGAGTTATTACCCTGTATTGCGGTGACGATTAGTGATCCGTGTGTGTTGTGATAGTAATTCTACGATATCTCAGTGTAGAATTGGAATTTCTACGTCGTTTCAGTGCCAGAAATCACGTCCCAATGCCTACTATTTATAGCCAATTTTTGACCCCCCTCGCGTGACGCGAGGGGTACCCTTGTGGGCTTCGCGTGACGCGGAGGACCCTATTCTACCATAGGGTAGCTTCGTGTGTGTGTAGGCTTGCTGAGTCGACAGTTTCGTAAAATTCAATTTTGACAACGTTTTATGTAGATAATCGTAACTAGGGTTTACCCCCCCCCCCCTGAGTTTTAGGGGCCCTGATCCTGATTCTGATTGTTCTGAAAATTTTAGGGTTTGTGTAGAATCACTTGGGTGTCTCAATTAGGGTTTCCTATTGGATGAAATAAAAATAAATAGGACTTTTGATACGAGTTGTTATGTATGTATACAAATATTATATGATGTTTAAAATATAAGCATATAAGGTACTTCAATGAGAATATGGTCAAAACTTGTGGTTGTTACATTTGGAACTACTCATAACTTATTAGGGATAAGATGATAATACAATTCCTAAATTAATGACATGTGAATAAAAATACATGTATAAAACACATAAAGAAACTACTTCAATAATACACGATTATACAAATAAAAACAAACAGTTATATTGCATAAATACATTTTCTTAAAAGTAATTCAGTTGTAAATAAGTAGATATGTAACAGTTAAAAGATATTTAGAATCTAAAAAAACTTAAGTTACAATGCAATGTCGTATTATTAAGTTAAAATTACAACCACCAAACAGTGTACAAATATATCATGCATTTGCTTATTTATCGAATCATACGTTATTGAATATACCTAACTTATAAGTACCATTTAGTTCTACACTATGTGGATGTAAATAATTTCTTTTAAATAAATTTAAGGATACGGAAAATGTAAGTATACAAATAATTTATGATGTATAAAATAGAAACATGTAAGGGACTTAAATGAGAATATGGTCAAAAGTTGACGTTTTAACATTTGGAACCACTCATAACTTTCTAGGGGTAACATGATATTAGAAGTCCTAAATTAATGACATGTGACTAAAAATAATTTAAAAAAACACATAAAGAACCAACCTCCATAATACACAATTATACAGATAAATACAAAAACTAAAATTTCATAACTATATTTAATTAAAACTAAGCCAGCTGTGAATAAGTCTTTATGTAACAATTAAACATGCAAGTTTATCCATAACCAAACATTGTTAAAATATACATGGCAGTTGCTTATTTCAACGGTTATAAGTTATTGAATATACCTAAGTTATAACCACCTTTTAGTTTTAAAATATGTGGATGTAAAAAATAACATTTTATTATAACTAAGGCAGCTGTAAATAAGTTAATATGAAACAGTTAAACAGGCAAGTTGTTGCATTAAATATAACTTTAACAGCTTTAAAAGGTTTTAAATAATATACCCGATTCATTCAAAAGATGTTCAAATTTGGGAAACCATCTTCGGAGAACATTGGCTTGCATGGTGGTTCCCTGTCAAATAAAACATGAAAAATAAAAATAAAAAGGTTAAAAACCACAAAAAATAAATATACTTTACGGAGATTACAGAGGAAAGAGACAGGAAACTTCATTTTGGCATGTTACAGTCAGATGTTCATAAGCAGAAGGATAACACTTTAAATTAAACGGATAAGTAATTAGATAACCAAAACTTTAACAAAGTGACTGGATGCAAAGGTTATATGTTTGTTTGAGATGTAAAATAATTCAATTTGTTCGTTATTTCAAAAAACATTGAACTTAATATGAGAAATATATACCTCTTCATCAACAACGATCATTTCGATTGAGTAAAACTGCTCTGGATTGTTATACATGGGCTGCTTCCATAAACGGAGTGCACGAACCTTCACAGTGTAATCACGTCGAGCCAAATCCAAATCCTTCAAATAGGTGATGTTACTGTATCAAAGAAATATGGGGTTAATATTAGTATGTATAAAATAGGATATGAATCAGTAAATGGAAAAAAATAAGAGAACTACCCGTGCTCCATTAGTTCACTAATTTGCTTCACAGATGAAATGGAAGAAGGAGAGTTCTAGTTGGTGAAAAAGGAGGAATGGGGAGTGGATATAAATAATGGGGGATGGAAGAAAAAAACAAAACTATATAAGGTATATGAAAGTAAACAGATTCAGTTATATTCCTTGGATAGGTAGTAGAATAACTAAAAGGTGAAACAATTTGAAATGGTTTATTTGTCCTTATAGTTGACCGAAAAAAAGTTAGACCTTACATAACCTGCCAATTTAAAAGCATGAACCGTTGAAAGTCCATTTGTTAAAGGAACAAAGAATTCAGTCCCATTTTAGGCTTTCAGTTTTGTTTGTATTATTCTGTTTTTTTAACTGCTGCCTTTTCAGGGCCTTAATAGGCTGTATGAATATCAATTGGGTATGTATAGTTTTTTAGTGAATACTTGTTCTTAAAATTATTTAAATACATATGTATATGAAATATCCTTTACTATTGTTAAGGACTACTGTTGTAAAGGTTTAAAATAATGATCTTTATAAAAAAGAAACACGTTTCTAGTCTTTAAAATGTTTACAAAAGTATGGTTATGAGTAGAAATCAAAGTGTCTTTGTGAAACGTCCTTGAAAAATTTGATTTACTTTCAAAAAAAGAAATATTGTTAGTATATTATTCAAACAGAATTAATCTATAGTTGACAATTTAAAAACTGTGAAAACCATAATGTACTGCAATGACAAAAGGGCTTGACCGTTAATAAACTGAATGGTGAAAAGTGGAACAAAGATTATGGGTAAGGTCAACTAAAAGGAAATGGCCTTTCAGAAAGTCAAAATAAAAGGTTTATGAAAATAGGAAAAGTTTATCTTTGTATTTTTGTGCTTTTCCTGGGTTTTTAAAGCTAGTAATCTGAAAAGTAAAGGAGGTGAACAATGTTTTTGGGGAAGAGTTTGATTACCTTGTTGATACAAAGACAAACTTGTATACTTTAGGAATTCTTAGAAGTGTAAAGTGTAAAAAGTTATAAAATAGGTGTAACACCTAGAAAAATTCACGTCCTATAATGTATTGACACGTGTCATAAGCTTGAACTTGTGAAAGAATACTCTAGAGGGACTAAAGTTGACAAACATGGAAAGTATGTGAATATAAGGGTTCAAAATGTCAAAAATGGATAAATATACCTTACAATAACCCTACATGGTGTTTATACCCTAAAACGAATGAATCATGGATCATACAAAACTAATTGTGAAAGAAAGTGAGAAGTTACAAACTACAGGGTTAAAAGTGTCAACATGTTTAAAGTATACCTCTGGGTGGCCTTTAAGCAAACCCAAAGCCTTGTAACAATTAAATATGCTCACTAGAATGCATGATAAAAATTTCACCAAGGTTCGTTATCGTAAGAGAAATTTATGATGGAATTCGTATATGAAGGGTTAAAAGCGTCGACATGCTAATTAACACCTCTGAACGACCTCGTTATGAAGTCCAAGACCCTAATGTATATTGTAAACATCTGATATACTCAAATTCAGTAAATACCATCAATGATTGACCCATAATTGCAAGGGTGGACTCCTACGAAGAAATGCACGATAAACCTTCGTTTATGGTTTTCCTTTAAAGTCCATGAAACCATATCAAAATGATAGGGTATATAATTGTTCAAGACCCAAATAAGAGGCCCCATACTGATAAAACATGTCCCAAAATCGTTACACACAAGTTTCCCTTTCAAATCCCGAAAGAACAAAAGTTTTTGGCTTCTGCAGATGGCTTACGGACCGTAAGCCACCCCCTTACGGTCCGTAAGGGGTTGCCAGCGACTAAAAATTCGACTGTTTGCTGTTTTGAGCTTGTAACCGACCTATAAACGATTTTCCTCATATTTGGTCGACCCCTAAATGACTCCTAGACACTAGGGACATGTGTTAATGATCAGGGACCAATGGTAGTATTGTTTGTCAACAATCCATTGAGATTTAAGCACTATATAAAGGGCCAATGTTGCAACCATTTGATCACACCTCACTTCTGCATTTCTGATCATTTCTGGAGCTCCAAAGCAGACTCAAGTGATCACTAATCGTGCATAGGACTTCAGTAAGTATGCTTAACCTTTCTTAGTTGAGTTTTTGCTTAGTTTAAGCTTAAAAGTCAAACTGTCATAATTAACGGTTGACTTCACGATTAATCACTAATGGTCCAGTGATTAGTCGAATTGAAAGTAGTTATAAGTTGGTAATTATGTGGGCATTAAACCCTTAAAAAGGCACCCTCTGATTCCCACTCTAACTAGACCATTTGTCGGGTCAAAGTTAATTAGAAAAAGTCAACAGGATGCTTAATTTCAAATTTATGCATAATTAGCAATGTAGAACCCATACAACCTATTTGATCATTAATATAACTTGGTAATTAGTGTAAGAACATGTCTAAACATGTTCAACCCGACAATTTTCTGTTTAGACCCGGTTCGGAACCGAAAGTCACAAAACTTTGACTTTTTCTTTAACTTCAGTTCTGACCCGATTTAGATAAGTTTGGAAATGCTTTAGAGTTTTTTTAGGACCAGGCTACATGTTAGTATAACCCTCTGTAGTTGGTTCGTTGATTGTCCGATTCGTTTACACGTTTCCGTTAAATGCTTAATGTTGACCATAATGCCCTTTTGACCATAAAACGAGAATTTTGGATATGTGAAAAGACAATAACCTTTGTTACTGATTTATAAACATGTCCCGAAAAGTTTACATCAGTTGGAGGTCTAGATTAGGAGTTATGCTCATTAGCGTAATTATAACGCCTTATAGTAATTAAAAGGCGCAATTAGCATAAAGCCTATCTAAACCCAATTTTTGTCACCAAACCTTTTACCCACTGATGTAATATAATATTTTGTGATTTTTAAAGATTTTTAATTATTTTTAACCTGCTCATAACCTAAGGTTATGGCGTTGATTCGGTAAATACCGATTATACCCTTTTTGTTTATAAAATGAGTTCTACATAGTATTTTGACACCAATCCAATTGCTACTGATTTTATATAATAAATAAAGTATTTTGAACTTTATAACCTGATCAGAAAACTCAGATTTCCTGTAAAACCCGGAAATCGCTTAAAATGGCTTTTTAAGCGTATTAAACGCATACTTGGGTTTAAAACCATTTTGTCATATAAGACCTATTACCAACTGATATGACCTAATAAAATAAGTTATTTTACTGATGTTTTCGGACCCGAATCTCCGAATTTCAATTAACCTCTTTTATAATCTTTAAAATGACCAAAATACCCTTACGGGGCTTATTTTGAGATTAAACTCGTTTTGGGCATAATGGAAGGTATCCTACTGATATCACAACATATTTAAGGCATATTAACTTAGGAAACCTGTATATGACTCTTTTGGTTACTCGTTACGCACTTGTCGCGTTCGGATCGGCGTATGTGACTAGTTCGCATATATTAGCCGAAACGGGTCAAACCATATCAGTTTTGTCTCAAAATCCAGAATGTGTTTAAGTTACCCATATTAAACAAGCATACAAGCTTGCTGGGTCAAAACCACATTCTAAACCGGTCTTCGCCTTATCATGCGTTTGAACCATATCTTTCTTAAAACTAACCGGTCTAAGCTTAGGCTTAATTAAAGACCCGTTAGCATTCTAATTGGTTATTTATACCATCATTCCAGACTAGAGCCTTCCGGTAAATTGTACCTACGCTTACTTAAGTGAATACGGCTGAGTTATTAAATTCTTGTTATTTAAGACAGGAGCTAGCTCAGGTAAATACTCCTAACTTATTTTCCCTATAGGGGCTTGGGATACGGTATAATAATACCGTTTGGTCGGGTATTGAATGTTTAGTGGGATTGTGATTAAATTATTGAGGTAACCCGTTTTTAATCTGTATTGTTTGAAATAAAAGCCTTTAGGGGTTAATGACCATGTCCCGGATATCCTTGACATCATTGTATTATAAAATGGCCACGACTTATGTACGGGGTGTAGGCATACACCTGACAGTGCATAAGGGAAACGGTATCCCACTCTCTTGTGGGCCTATACTGTGGTGTGTCTGTTAACTTTGACTCGGTTTCTACATCGGGCCCTGAACGTACAACGAACATGTAAATCTGTATACAAGATTATAAATATAATTGTCCCAAGTTATAAAAGATTAATTTTGCCTTGTGCATTTTAATCAAAGTGTCAAAATATTTGTGCCTGGTGCATCTAAATCAATTTTCTTAAACTCTTTTCAAATGAGTCGGTTGAGTGTATTTACCAGTGAAAACTGACGTATTTTCCAAAGTCTAAGTGACAGGTACAAGTACGTAATTGGCTGGAAGCTCAGGGCGTTAATAAGGAATCTTGCAAGTTCTAGGCGTCTAAAGTCTGTTGAACAATGTTTATGTTTTAAGATCCGCCTGTGGATCCTTTACTTTCCGTTGTAATACTTGGATATTACTTTATATTCGGATTGTAATATATTTATCTTTTGCTTCCGCTGTGCATTTATATATTGTGTTGTTTGACTATGATGATATCAACTGCGTCACGATACTCCCCACCGGGCCCACCGGTCATACGTGGAAATATCGGGGTGTGACAGGTTGGTATCAGAGCCAACACTAAGCGAATTAAACGCTAGCCTTTTTGTGTTTAATCTCAGTTTCACAGTTTCACATTTTTGAGTCTAGACAAGAACATAGGACTAATCCAAATTCGTTTTATTTTGCCTTTATTTGGTTCCTTTGTTATTTTCTGATTAGCCCCTTGCATGGGCAAGTCATTTTCTGTAGAAGTCCCGTTTAGGGCAACCATATACTTGTTTAAATTTTAATGGAATGATTATATTTAAAAATATCATTCCTATATTATAAGATCTACCATTATAATAAAATGGCAATATCTAAAAAGGACAAGACCTAGCCATATGTCACTTTAAGACAGGGCCAAGATGGTAGTTCCACAATTAGATTCAGATCCCTGTTAACATCTGTAAGTATGTTAACATTTTTGGTAAACTGTGAATCGTTAAAGTCACACAGGCCATCTTTAAAAAGGGGGTTAATCTAAATTCCCTTATTTAAAATAAACATCCATTAGTTATGAAGTGCCTACGGGCCAAACTTGTTGTCCGATAAGACAACGACCGTGGTGGTCTCTGACCCCCGTCTAAAGATGTTGGACTACGTCCAAGCATAATAGTTTGTATGATCAATGCGATCCTGACTAATATCATCAAATGAAGATGATCATATTATAAACATCCATAAGTGATGAAATGCCTATGGGCCATACTTATTGTCCTAAGGGACAACAGACAGTTGATGTCTTTGACTCTCTGTCAAGAAAAGGTAATGAACTTTGATTCAAACCTTAATGCCTCGATTCTCTGAAATCATGGCTTGTAAATTTAAAACTGTCCATGTGACTAGGCCTTTGCGCCACCTTAATATCCTTAATGTTTTATAACTAGGATAAATTATAATGCCTCGATCCTCTGAAATCATGGATTATAAATTAAACTTGTCCACGTGACTAGGCCTTTTGCGCCACTTTTATATCCTTAATGTTTTATAACTAGGGTAAATTATAATGAAAATACTAATTAAATATAACTAACAAATTAACCAATATGGTTTATATTACCATGGTTGATGAATCGTCAAAAGTGATGATTCCATAATAACCTCTGAATAAATAACTGTCAATATGTATGTAGCAATCAAACTACATGGCTGGATCAGATGAGGTCAACATCCACCCGAGGGAAAATAATGATGCTCCCAGAATTAATATAACTGGTGCGGAACTGCAGGCATTAATAGATAATGCCGTTACACAAGCCCTCGACAGACAGTATGATGAATCTAGTGGTACTCACTCCAAGACTCTATCAGTGGCTCGTAGTAAGCCCCCTTCTAAATCACACGAGTCGAAGGAGGACGATGTTCATAACTCGTCAAATCAGAGGAGTGTTCCGTCTGGATAGGTTGTGCTTAATCAAGAGCCACATGTTAAAACCTGTTCGTATAAATATTTTGTCTCCTGGAAGCCCAGAGACTTTACAGGAGAAGAAGGAGCCATCGATTGCATGACATGGCTCGAGGAGATGGACACCGTTGTTGACATCAGCGGTTGTGCGGAACAAGATGTTGTGAAATTTGTTTCACAATCTTTTAAAGGAGAAGCTCTAGCTTGGTGGAGGTCACTGATCCAAGCTACGGGGAAGATCCCTTTGTACAACATGACTTGGGATCAGTTCGCTGCTCTTATCAAAGAAAATTACTGTCCTCAACATCAAGTTGAGAAAATTGAGACTAAATTCTTGACATTAGTCATGGAGAACTTAGATTGTCAAGCATACCTTACAAGTTTCAATACCATGTCTCGATTGGTTCCTTACTTGATCACACCGGAACCAAAGCGAATAGCTCGCTTTATTGGGGGTTTAGCCCTAGAAATAAAGGCCAGTGTGAAAGCATCGAGACCTACTACATTCAGGTCAGCGGCAGATCTGTCGCTATCTCTCACACTCGATGTGGTCAGAAACAAGGCTGCCAAAGCCTCTGAAGATGGAAAGCGTAAAAGGGAGGATGAAAATTCTCATCGCTCCGATAGAAAGAAAAAGAGGAACTCTGAGGATAAGAAGAGCTCCGGATTTGAGAAAGACAACCAGCAGTCGGGTGAGAAGACCAGGTGCAAAACCTGTAGGAAATACCACATCGGGAAATGCAGATTTGAATCTCAACCTCTACCTTGTGGGATTTGCAAGTCTAAGGAACATAAAACCTTGGATTGCAAGAAGATGAAAGACGCAACCTGTTATGGTTGCAACGAGAAGGGGCATATCAGGACCAACTGCCCTAGGAATCAGAAGAAGCCTGGAGAGGCCGAGAAAGCAAACGCATAAGTCTTCCAGACGAACGCCCAGGAGATGGTGCAGAATGATAACTATATAGCAGGTACCTTTCTTTATCAAGCAGCTTATGCAGAAATTTATTTGATACTGGCACATATGATTCCATAATAAGCGATAAATGCTGAGAACTGTTGTCTCCGCCTGATTTGGACTCCGGTCATTTAATGCGAGATAGCAATTGACCGATGATACTTTAGAAAATGCTCCAACAAATCTTATATTGATATTTTATATCTATTAGGAATCACTCTTTTCTGATATCCTTATGGCAAGCTTTCAAGCTATCCAAATTCATCAATATAATAAAGGCATATGTGACGTTTTGATCCCCTGTCAAAAAGGTGATGGACTAGGTCCAACCCTTAAATGCCATTGATGGTCTTTTGTGACCTAGGCTAAGTGATATTGATATATTTTAAAAATAACGTTCATTAAGAATGTTAGTGCCCTATTGGCCTGGATAGTTTAATGAAACCATGGTTAGTACATGTTAAGGCTATCAGGGTGATGAATAGCAATTGTTAAATTGCAACTAAGTAAATGATTCATTTGGTAATAAGAACTAAATATTGAGTATGACAAACTCGGATAAGACAACAGTCAATCGTGCCATTGATGATGCGACGCATGCTAATGATGCTGCAATTGTAAACCTTAGAATTTTCAAAGATGTTCTTCAAACTATGATAGACGCAACTGTTGGAAAAGCTGTGAAGAAGGCCGTGAAAAAGTTCAAGGAGCCAAATGCTACGTGCCCCAAATCTGTCAAGGGAAATACGGCTAAGGATGGAAAGCCTAAGAATGATAGCGCTTAAACTCTCCTAAAGAGTGTCAGGAGTAGTCCATATCAATAATAACGTTGGGTACGTTCTTTAAATATAAATGCTAAGAATTCTATTTTAATACAGATACCAATAAATCCTTCATAAATTGTAAGTATATTAGACTTTTAAAAATCTATCATAAGAATCCTAGATATTAAGTGTAAGGTAAAGCTTACAGATAACAAATCATAGAAACCATTTCTTCTTTTCCTGTCAGAAATCTTCAAACATAAAATTTTAAAGTACCCTCTCTCCTGATAAATGCATTCATATGTAATTGATATCTCTTTGATCCCTATTGATTACGAATACCAAATGGTATGACAAAAGCGCCATATGAGGATTTGTGTATCTTAATATGTTCCATAGATTGCTTCCATGCCTGATCAGTATGGAGGTTTAATGCATGGAACCACAAAGATACCCCAATGATCATATGGTACTAAAGTCAGCTAATGGCATTCAAAGAATATATCTAGAAAATAGAATTTTTTCAAATAAATGTTTCCTGGGAAAGGAACCTGTGGACTCATAACATAAAAGTGTCACTCATTTGGCACGAGCAAGGATGGATGAACTGGAGCCTGAGATTTGGAAAATCTCTGTAACCTCATTGTATCTTGATTATCTTCTCCTAAGACTACACTGTTTACCTCCCGAGAGGCAAGTAGAGTTAAGATTAACATCCCGCTTTGGGTTGGAGTGTTGTAAGAACTCCATGTTGATTATGGAATAATCGAAAACCCTGGTTAAGTAAGTTTAAGATATAGATTCATATAGCCTAACTCAGTATCTTGAGAACTCGGTATAGTTAATTATGAAAGACGATTCATTTCGCTTATGCATTGATTACCGCAACCCTAATTAGACAACAATTAAGAATTGCCATCAGCTGCCCAGGATCATCGATTTGTTCGACTAACTGAAAGGATTAGCTATTCCTTAAGATTAATTTTGGGCAATGGTTGGAATAACCATCTCACCTTAAGATAAGATTTTCTAAAATAGTTGTGATATAAGTATCAAGGTGGCTCTTTCGGAGACCTTGTATAGATGAAATATCAAAACATCCGTTGGATGGACGAGACTTTGGGAAGTCCACTTATCAGGATCTGAACGTTGCATTAGAAACAACGAATAAGATCATACAAATCCCTAATCATCTGTAAGTTGCCAGTATTCGGCAGAAAATCAGGAATTTATGAAAGTAGCAACCCTCCTAAAATTCTTGTTAAGGAATAAGGTTCAACAAAAGATATCACCCAGGAAGGGTGTGCCAAATTGTTAAATTTTCAGGCTAGTTAAGCGCTGAATATATAGAACCACTCAAAGGAAATTGAATGTATCAAGATCAAGTAGCTTATAAGCCAAAACCTATTTAAGGAGCTTGGCAGAGCTCGCAATACATTGCACACTAGTGACTGAAGGAGGTGTTTCGCCAATAAGTCAAGAAGCACTATCACATAATGATATGCAGATTTATGTAGTGATGAGCAACCTGTGTTGATTACGGATCGACAGGATTAGAAGCTCCAAAAAGATACATGTACCTATTATAAAGGTCAATTGGAGCGCCTTAGAGGCTCAAAAGGTACTGGGGAAGATTAAGCCCAATATAAGGCAGAAAATACTTGCTTTACTTTAAAAAATCTCGAGGTCGAGATTTCTTTTAAGGGGGTGAGGATGTAACACCTCAAAAAATTCACGTCCTATAATGTATTGACACGTGTCATAAGCTTGAACGTGTGAAAGAATACTCTAGAGGGACTAAAGTTGACAAACATGGAAAGTATGTGAATATAAGGGTTCAAAATGTCAACAATGGATAAATATACCTTACAATAACCCTACATGGTGTTTATACCCTAAAACGAATGAATCATGGATCATACGAAACTAATTGTGAAAGAAAGTGAGAAGTTACAAACTACAGGGGTTAAAAGTGTCAACATGTTAAAGTATACCTCTGAGTGGCCTTTTAGCAAACCTGAAGCCTTGTAACAATTAAATATGCTCACTAGAATGCATGATAAAAATTTCACCAAGTTTCGTTATCGTATGAGAAAGTTATGATGGAATTCGTATATGAAGGGTTAAAAGCGTCGACATGTTAATTAACACCTCTGGACGACCTCGTTATGAAGTCCAAGACCCTAATGTATATTGTAAACATCTGATATACTCAAATTCAGTAAATACCATCAATGATTGACCCATAATTGCAAGGGTGGACTCCTACGAAGAAATGCACGATAAACCTTCGTTTATGGTTTTCCTTTAAAGTCCATGAAACCATATCAAAATGATAGGGTATATAACTGTTCAAGACCCAAACAAGAGGCCCCATACTGATAAAACATGTCCCAAAATCGTTACACACAAGTTGCCCTTTCAAATCCTAAAAGAACAAAAGTTTTTGGCTTCTGCAGATGGCGTACAGACCGTAAGCCACCCCCTTACGGTCCGTAAGGGGTTGCCAGCGACTAAAAATTCGACTGTTTGCTGTTTTGAGCTTGTAACCGACCTATAAACGATTTTCCTCATATTTGGTCGACCCCTAAATGACTCCTAGACACTAGGGACATGTGTTAATGATCAGGGACCAATGGTAGTATTGTTTGTCAACAATCCATTGAGATTTAAGCACTATATAAAGGGCCAATGTTGCAACCATTTGATCACACCTCACTTCTGCATTTCTGATCATTTCTGGAGCTCCAAATCAGACTCAAGTGATCACTAATCGTGCATAGGAGTTCAGTAAGTATGCTTAACCTTTCTTAGTTGAGTTTTTGCTTAGTTTAAGTTTAAAAGTCAAATCATCGTAATTAACGGTTGACTTCACGATTAATCACTAATGGCCCAGTGATTAGTCGAATTGAAAGTAGTTATAAGTTGGTAATTATGTGGGCATTAAACCCTTAAAAGGGCACCCTCTGATTCCCACTCTAACTAGACCATTTGTCGGGTCAAAGTTAATTAGAAAAAGTCAACATGATGCTTAATTTCAAATTTATGCATAATTAGCAATGTAGAACCCATACAACCTGTTTGATCATTAATATAACTTGGTAATTAGTGTAAGAACATGTCTAAACATGTTCAACCCGACAATTTTCTGTTTAGACCCGGTTCGGAACCGAAAGTCGCAAAACTTTGACTTTTGCTTTGACTTCAGTTCTGACCCGATTTAGATAAGTTTGGAAATGCTTTAGAGTTTCTTTAGGACCAGGCTACATGTTAGTATAACCCTGTGTAGTTGGTTCGTTGATTGTCCGATTCATTTACACGTTTCTGTTAAATGCTTAATGTTGACCATAATGCCCTTTTGACCATAAAACGAGAATTTTGGATATGTGAAAAGACAATAACCTTTGTTACTGATTTATAAACATGTCCCTAAAATTTTACATCAGTTGGAGGTCTAGATTAGGAGTTATGCTCATTAGCGTAATTATAACGCCTTTTAGTAATTAAAAGGCGCAATTAGCATAAAGCCTATCTAAACCCAATTTTTGTTACCAAACCTTTTTACCCACTGATGTAATATAATATTTTGGGATTTTAAAGATTTTTAATTATTTTTAACCTGCTCATAACCTAAGGTTATGGCGTTGATTCGGTAAATACCGATTATACCCTTTTTGTTTATAAAATGAGTTCTACATAGTATTTTGACACCAATCCAATTGCTACTGATTTTATATAATAAATAAAGTATTTTGAACTTTATAACCTGATCAGAAAACTCAGATTTCCTGTGTAACCCGGAAATCGCTTAAAATGGCTTTTTAAGCGTATTAAACGCATACTTGGGTTTAAAACCATTTTGTCATATAAGACCTATTACCAACTGATATGACCTAATAAAATAAGTTATTTTACTGATGTATTCGGACCCGAATCTCAGAATTTCAATTAACCTTTTTATAATCTTTAAAATGACCAAAATACCCCTACGGGGCTTATTTTGAGATTAAACTCGTTTTGGGCATAATGGAAGGTATCCTACTGATATCACAATATATTCAAGGCATATTAACTTAGGAAACCTGTATATGACTCTTTTGGTTACTCGTTACGCACTTGTCGCATTCGGATCGGCGTATGTGACTAGTTCGCATATATTAGCCGAAACGGGTCAAACCATATCAGTTTTGTCTCAAAATCCAGAATGTGTTTAAGTTACCCATATTAAACAAGCATACAAGCTTTCCGGGTCAAAACCACATTCTAAACCGGTCTTCGCCTTATCATGCGTTTGAACCGTATCTTTCTTAAAACTAACCGGTCTAAGCTTAGGCTTAATTAAAGACCCGTTAGCATTCTAATTGGTTATTTATACCATCATTCCAGACTAGAGCCTTCCGGTAAATTGTACCTACGCTTACTTAAGTGAATACGGCTGAGTTATTAAATTCTTGCTATTTAAGACAGGAGCTAGCTTAGGTAAATACTCCTAACTTATTTTCCCTATACGGGCTTGGGATACGGTATAATAATACCGCTTGGTCGGGTATTGAATGTTTAGTCGGATTGTGATTAAATTATTGAGGTAACCCGTTTTTAATCTGTATTGTTTGAAATAAAAGCCTTTAAGGGTTAATGACCATGTGCCGGATATCCTTGACATCATTGTATTATAAAATGGCCACGACTTATGTATGGGGTGTAGGCATACACCTGACAGTGCATAAGGGAAACGGTATCCCACTCTCTTGTGGGCCTATACTGTGGTGTGTCTGTTAACTTTGACTCGGTTTCTACATTGGGCCCTGAACGTACAACGAACATGTAAATCTGTATACAAGATTATAAATATAATTGTCCCAAGTTATAAAAGATTAATTTTTCCTTGTGCATTTTAATCAAAGTGTCAAAATATTTGTGCCTGGTGCATCTAAATCAATTTTCTTAAACTCTTTTCAAATGAGTCGGTTGAGTGTATTTACCAGTGAAAACTGACGTATTTTCCAAAGTCTAAGTGACAGGTACAAGTACGTAATTGGCTGGAAGCTCAGGGCGTTAATAAGGAATCTTGCAAGTTCTAGGCGTCTAAAGTCTGTTGAACAATGTTTATGTTTTAAGATCCGCCTGTGGATCCTTTACTTTCCGTTGTAATACTTGGATATTACTTTATATCCGGATTGTAATATATTTATCTTTTGCTTCCGCTGCGCATTTATATATTGTGTTGTTTGACTATGATGATATCAACTGCGTCACGATACTCCCCACCGGGCCCACCGGTCATACGTGGAAATATCGGGGTGTGACAATAGGTTAAAAGAAATACCAAAATTAATTCAGATCTGTTTGGAATATTTTGTTTTCAAATACAGGATGGTGACATAATGGTTTACCAAGATCAAAATCATATGAACCAAGATTTAGTTTAAATTTTACAATCATTCATCCTAAACATGTTAGTAATCAATTTGTGAGTACATTTACAACAATAAGATAAAATGAGACTTAAAAACTTATATACCTTTGGACCATTTCAAACTCAGCTGAGTGAGATTTCGGATTCAGGTATGCATCCATCCAATGCTGAAAACTGATGATTCCATAGAAACTTATTTGTATCACCTACAACAAAAAACAGTTGATGAAAATCAAAACTCTATTATGTATCTGATATGAACTGAAAAAAACATGTTATCCCTTCTTAAAAACAAAAACTAATATCATGCTAAAAAACAGAGGTGACATTATTTCTTGCAAACATCCAGAACACAAATTGGACATTTAACACAATATTTGATTATCAAATATCAAATCATATTCAGATTCTAAATAATTGGTTTTCCAAATCCATAACGGTAAAAAAAACCCAATGTTAGTGAAATTAGTTCAACATTAGAAATATCAAGCCAAACAATTACTTTCAGTATTCAACTACCTAGTTAGGATTCGTCAATTATGTATAAACGGGTTATTAAGATTTCCAATTTACATTTAAAAATTAGAATTCTTAATTCGACTTATCTGATTATGGATTTCCAAGAATCGTGCAAAGAAGTGTCAATCACATGAAGCCGACCAAGTTGTTTGACTTCGAATCTTAGAATAAACCCTAATATGTTCAACCAAAAACAAAATGTTAAAATAACAAAATGGAATCACAACTCATAAAACTGCTATAAAAGAGAAGAATGATGAAAAAGATGAAGAAACCCTAACCTGTAATACGCGTGGTTCAGATCTACAATAATCACTAATAAAATCAACTCAACAAACGCCTAGAATCAAGAACAGTGATCAGAAACATGACGAAACCATAACCTATTAAACGCGTTGTTCAAATCTTCATAAAAGTTTAAAAAAAACAAAAGATTTTTTAGGGAGAATAAAACCTGAGACAGAAAAGGATGCAAAATTGGGAAAATGAAAACAGTCGCCGGTACGAATAGCTTGAACAAACCGTAATATGATCAACGGGTGGTTCAGATCTACAGTAATAAGTAACAAAATCAAGTTAAAAACCACCTAGAATGAAGAACAATTAACAAAAAAAAGGAGGAATCCCATACATGTTAATCGCGTGGTTAAGATCTTCAACCATGGATGAATGATGGAGATGAACAATGGAAGAATAAACCCTAATATGAAATACGGGGGGTTCAGATCTAGAATAATCAGTAACAAAATCAACTCAACAAACTGCTAAAATCAAGAACAATGAACAAAAATAGAATAAAACCATACCTGTTAATTGCGTGGTTAACATCCGGAACCATGGATGAGTGATGGAGAAGAAGAATGGTTGCGTGAGTGTTGAGGAGAGAAGAAGGAATCAGAGCGGCTGTGGGGAAGTATTAGGGTTTGTTCGAAAATGAAACAAAAAACCCGGTTCAGCAACGTGTAGACGTGGACACCTTATTTGTTGAACACGGTAGTAAATTGAAGGAGGGGCTGACATGTGTTTAGGGGGAATGTGGGGGTGCCAAGTGGAAGAACCTAGTTCTTTTATTAGAGATAGAGATTGTGTTTTGGTCCTTGTGGTGGTTTAGTAATTATTGCTATTATTTACAAAATCCGATTGTCTTGGAATTTTAATACTACCTCCGTCCCACTAAAAGTGGCCCTATTTTAAGTTTTCAAAGTTTTTATTTATAAACTTTGACTTTAATTATATATTTTTTGTGTTATATAAAATTTGATGAAAATTAACCCGATAAAAACACTTCTAAAACACACTCAAATCATATAACTTTCATTAAGTATTATCTAACACAAACAAAATTATTTAAGGTCAAAGTTTATAAATAAAGACTTTGAAAATTCAAAATATGACACTTTTAATGGGACGGAGAGAGTACCAAAATTTTTATTTTATTATGGTTTTGGTCTACCACACTAACTTCATCCAACTTATAGTTAAATCCTTGTAGGGGAAGGTTCATTTGAGAAGAAATTTAATGTGAGAAGAAAAAGAAGAAAGAGCATATTAGTAAAATGCTATTTCATTTATAACTCATGTCATTAATTTTTCTCTCTTTAATTAATTAGTCAACTAATTATTAATTATCCTACATATAATCTACAAAACCTACACATATCAAAATTTTCTTACATATACCCTACAAATTATAGAATTTTATCCTACACAGTCGAAATATATCCTACACACCTCGAAATATATCATACACAACTCGTAATTTATCCTACACAACTAGTAATTTATTCTACACTTTTAATTAAGTTTTTTTTTAATTTGGAAAAATTATATATTTTAAAAAGGAGTTACAAATTTAATTTAGCTAGTTATTAAATGAGAAGAATACAAATTAATGATTTATGTAAGTTTACCAAATATACCCTTGTATTAAAATTAAATACAAATATTAAATGAAGTAAAATGAAGCATTCTTATTGTTTGAAACTTATTCTTTTTTCTTCTTATAAAAAAATTCTTCTCATTTGAACCCTCCACAATCCTTGTAACATGAGAGACATGTGTTAGATGTACCAAGCTTATTACTATAAATAACTGCTCATATATGAATAACTTAGATCCAACGCAATGATACATCTATGTTTTCATTCTTCTGTCGGTTTAATGCTTATGACTTCCATTATATTATATTCATTGATTCAAGGCCAAACTGTAAGCTTTTTCCTCAAATCTTCTCTAATCCTCATCTCTAATCACTTCTACATCATCTTCTTCATCAAAATCACACACAAACACTAACTTTCTCCTCGAAATCGATTGATTTGGACCTCTTGAAGGTGGATTCCGCTCGGTTCGCTTAGGCAACTGTTGAGGAACACCATTCAATCAAGATTGGTCCCAGATCTAAAGGATTTCCACACTTTTCAACTAAGTTATGAAAGATTTCAACACTTTTTCATCTTTTTTCAACTTTTCTTCGAAGTTTTACAAAATATTGATGGAATCTGGACTCAATCAGACTCTCGACTCGTTCCGTAGTCGAGAGTCGTCTTGAAAACGGATTTCCACCGGAGAGATGGACCGATTTACGGGTCAAACATTAAATTCCACCAAGAACAGCTCGTCTGTCCAAAGGGGTGGTACCCATCCGACCAGATGAACTGGATTTGGTATGTTTCTGTTGTTTGACACGTCGTCACGCCGTCTCCGTTAACTCAAAACTTATACTTAGAAAACTTTATAAAAACTTCAACTACAGATCATCTCGCTCGAATGGCCATCCGACCGAATGACCAGACTCTTATTTAAAACGTTTACACAATGAGAACTTTTAAGTCAAACTTCGAATTTGAACGAGGCAACAAACACCCACACACTGTTCGAATGGCCATCCATTCGAATGGTCATCCGCCCGGATGACCATCCGTCTGGATGGAACCCATCCGTTCGAATGGCCATCCGCCCGGATAACCATCCGCCCGGATGACCATCCGTTCGGATCACCCGTTAAACACTTAGCCCGTTCGACATTCTGTTTACAACCATTCATCCCCGAGGAAGACATATGCTTCTGTTTCCATGAACAGGCTGACCCAACGCGCTCCCTTCAATCCAATCCAGCTTGTGTTTACTTGCTAAACATAAACTGTGAGTATACTCGAACCTATTTTCGTTTAACGCACTTTTGGGTGTAACATACGTTCTCTATAAAAAAACACAACACTTAAACGCATTACAAACGCTAACCGCACTCGCATGTCATACGTGATTAGTTGTATTATTTGTTGCTATGCTCATACAGTGTTACACTAGACCGCCTCTAGCAACGATAGTACTATAGTTTGGACTCAGCACCTGTCGTGGACAGGGGTTACTAGGGATCACTTTACTCTACTTCACGTGTTCGCTGAACATGTGTCGCGCATACTCTACAACACAGTCTCATGGTTAGGTTGTAGCATTGTTGATAGCTTACTTGATTCGCCTATTATGTGTAACATGCTGGTTATGCGTAAACGCTTTCTATACTATATCTATGCAAACTTGTATACTCGCCAATACTTTTTGTATTGACTTTATTTTAACGTATGTTGCAGGTTAATCGCAGTTTATCTCGAATCAAGACTAGGAAGTCTAGAAACCCACATAAAATCTAGGTTGTCGGATTTGTATTGTTTGAGAGACATGCAATCTGTATAACTGTTTGATGAAATATTGTTTATTAGTATGGGATAATGAACGCATTAAATATTGTCACTAAATAGTTTTTATGGATTCTCTTGAGCAATCTGATTCGCCTAGTGCCGCGCCCCGATGATTCCGTCATCGGTTGGGGTGTGACAATTGTATTATTGCCTTTTTTTTGTTGTGATTGTGTAAGCATCTTCTTCCTTTTCCTTTGGGGTTTTTGCCACCTACATTTGTTGGTGCTTATGGTAAGTTAATGCTTATTTCGCATCGTTGATATAACGTTTGATTATTGTTTTTTTCTTACAGAATGTTGAGTGTTAAGTCTAACGCTAACATAGCGGTTACATTCATTCCCAAATATTTGAAGAAGCATTGGGGAATTCCTACTAAAGATAGGTATGATACCTTAAATACCGATATCTTTTATGTTTATTTTTAACTTTGTTGGCATTAGGAACTTATTCATTTTTGTTGTTTTGTGAATAGGCTGTTAGACTTTACGCCGAACTTCATTTGCTTTGTTTATTTCTTATTTCCTTATCGCCAACCCAATTGGGTAGGTATTTCAAATTCACGTTATGTGCTAGAGTTGATTACATCATGGTAAGCTTAGTAATTACCGTTTTTTATTAATTATATTGTCTTATGCTAACAGACAATTACGTATTAGTTTTGTAGATCAACCGACACACATAATTCCAAGATAGTAAGTGATTTTTTTTATCTCAACCAATAGGTGTAACTGCGGATTAAACCCTTTTTGTCATAGCCAATGATGGGAAAGAAAATTGCCACGAAAAAATGATGCTAATGCTTTTGTTGTACACAAAAATTCGTTGGGCTTATTAATTACGTAAAAGTGTTATATGTAACAGTTTTACTTTGTGCATTGTTGGTTCTACTTTATTTTTTCTTCATTTTCTTTACTTTGTTGATATATATGTGTGTCTATATATATATATATATATATTATATTTGTGTGAAAGTTTCGTGTACTACAAACTAAGAACACGTAATAACAATTTACGGTCCGTCTATCTTACAAAAAGTTTGTGTTTAACGTGTCTGCAGTGCAATGCACGCATACATAATTCTAGTTATATTAGATTCATGGGCGGAGCTTTATTGGGGCCTGGGCACTTCATTAGTTTTTCGCTCGTAGTGTTAAGTTTACATAAAATTAAGGGAAAAAAATTGTAGAGTAAAATATTGGATTTTTAAGAGTCCTGTCTTCACCGATTTAGATTTTGAGAGTTTGGCCCCCACTGAGTTTTCGTTTAAGCTCCGCCACTTAGATTAAATTTGTTAAATATAGATTATTGTAATTATCCATACCACGATTGTAAGACATAACGTGATTACCTTCTTTTGAATTTATCTTATTTGCACCTTCTAAAATAATAATAAAGAACAATATACAGTATCTTTGGTAAGTGGTATTACTATTAGAGCATTCACATCCATTCCACCATATTTTCACCCTAAATTACACTAAAAAAACAATACATTCTCTCTATTTTTCAATTAAATAAATTTTTTTATACCTTTATCATTACCTTTTCTCTCTCATTCACTCACAACCACTTTCAAAATATATTAAAAAATTATAGGGGGTGAACAGTGTCCCCCCAAATATACAGATGAACAGTAATATTTTCTCTCTCCTCCACTCACAACCATTTTTTATACTCTTTACATTATAAAAACTCCACACAGAGAATTTGATGGAATGGATGTGAATGCTCTTACAGCTTTTAAATTCGTGTTGAAATCGCCCTCTTCTTCATATTAGGGTTCTTCCCCATTCTATCGTTCCCGACATACAACGTGATAAATCGTATTCTCATTTGTTACAAAAAAAAAACATTAATCAAAGGGACATGGTTCTACCCTTTTAGCCACTTTGGCGGTGTGCTTGTTGCATTAGGCCATCCGTAGTCATAAAGCCTCTTTGTGCGAGTTATGCGACACGTGTTGTGCCACGTCACACAGGGGCTTTATGGGGCATTATGTCACTTAAGGCCGTAGTCATAAAACCCCTAACTCATCATTACTCAATAAATTAATAGTCTATCATCAAACGCCCGTTCGCGGCTTCACGATCGCGCAAGATATAGGTGCGCCTCAAAATGGGCCGTGGAGGAGGAGTAGGCCGAACGTGCTCCATTGCTTGTATCATGAGAGTACATGCACTCGTAATCGCTTCTTCCTCCTCCGCGTTTTCTTCGGGTGAAAAAAATCTTCGGTAAATATCGGTGAATGAATCTTCCGATGGGTAACCCATTTTTTTTAGAATAGGGTGAGAGTAGTTTCTACACTTTTATAAAAAATTATAGAGAAGAATGGAATGAGATGTGATGAATTGTATAAAAAATAGGAGACGTGGGAGGTATTTATAGATTGGAAATTGAAAAATTATTTTTTTAAATCTGACCGTTCAGGTCATAATTTGAAAACAAAACATCAATAGCGCCGCGAAGGTGATGGCGCTGCCATCTCTTTTTTGCCCGATAAAGCCCCTCGTCGCGGTGTTGAGGGCGCGATTGAACGCTATGGGTGGCTTTTTGGGGCATATAGCGCCCCAATATAGGGCACCTTAGGGGGTGCAATCAGTTGGTGGTAAGACCCCTTCATGGATGTATTAGCTGCAAGACAAACCGATGGACAACAGTAGCTCAAACTAAATAAACAAATTAATCATGAGTTTAATTTGTCAACTTAAATCATATTAAACTGATGATTGATAAGGATTAACAACAACCGTTATTCAATTCCAAACACTCCGTAAATTTGTCCATGGATCACAACTTAATATTATTAACATATCCACTGATCATAGTGCCAAGTTCGAGATTGGCGATCTCCCCATATGAAACGAACGATAATAAATTTAGGGTCTACATATTTACACACCTTTAAGCCTATTTCCACACCTTATTAGACGCCTCGTATAGGGCTATACCAGGCGTATAGGGTTGCTTTTCCGACCAGCTTCTGCACCAAGTACAACGTCACATCAGTCACATAAGACGGGGAGTCTAGGCCTGTACGAGGGACTGATACGAGGGTGCTAAGACGCCTCGTATAGGCCTATACGAGGCGTCTTAGAGACTGATTTGACTACATGATTGACAAGTGACTTAAAGCTATACGGGTAGTCTAGAGCTATACGAGGCGTCTATGTCTCACATAAAGTGCAACATACAGTGCATTCTTTGTCCACCCCGAGCATTCAACATTTCATTCATTCTGCTTCTTCTTCTTCTTCTTATGTTTCTTCGAAAGAATTGTTATTTGCATTTGTGTTCTTATCGTCCCGAAGTGTTGAAATGTCATCATACTGGGACGGCAACTATGTCTTCGGGCAGTATTCTAGCCACAACTGGGTGCACGAAAACATTCCGGTAACAGTTATTAGCTTAAATGTTTAATTAGTTGTTGTTTTAGTTTATTATTTACTAACGATGATACGGTTGTTTATTTTGGAGGAGTCTGGCGTTCCCGATTCTAATGAGCAAGAGGAGGTTGTGTCTAGTATACAAGGAGAACAAAACAGACCGTTTCTAGATTTGAACAAGCATCCCCCTGTTGATGAAACAGCCCCCGTAGATGACTCATACCATGCTGGTCAACCAAGTTATCCGACGCAACAAGGGTATCCGGATTATAGATACGGGTGTGAATATTCTTACGGAGGAGACGGTGGATACGGAGGAGACGGTGGATACGGTGGTATTATTATTTTTGTTATTATTATTATTATTATTATTATTGTTATTATTATTTATTGTTTTTATACGTATACGGTATTTATTTGCAGATTGATTATGGAGGACGATCTGATTCAGGGCGATGACATTCAGGTAGAGCTTGATGGGGCACCGCCGGGGGGTCAGCCGGTTCAGTAGGGTCCACGACGGAGACGGCGGCCGCCTCTGGATACGTTACAGGGTCACCCGTATCTAGAGTTTCCCAACGGCACCGATGCCGCCCGTCATTGCCAGAAGCTTAGGAGGATGCACATTGGATCGCATGCATCGATCAACTAGGATGCGATAGATGGGATTGCTGAGACGGCTAGAGTGCGTCGGTTTATACCTGTCGATTCGCCGTGGCATCGTCTTTTTGATTTGGCACACACGCCGACCTACAGGGAGCTGCTGGTCGAGTTCCTTTCGTCATTCACATTTCACGCTCCTAGGGACCCAGTGCCGCTTCCGCACCCAGATGCTCCCCCTCCGCCTGAGGTTTCTTTCAGGCTTGCTGGCGTTTTGCGTTCGATGACGCTAGCAGAGTTTGCGGTGCATTGTGGTTTATACATGCAGGGGGAGATCGAGACTGAGGTTTACACAGCGGGGCTAGTGGTGGTTGACAAACCCGCTCTTGTAGGGTTTTGGCAGGTGATTGCGGGGGAAAATCATTGGGAGCACGACAAGTCGAAGGGGAGGGTGTCGTTTATTAGGGACCCACTATACAGGTACGTACGTTTATTACGGCAATTATTGTGATTATGTGCATTGTTTATTAATCTCTGTTTCTGTATTTCGCTAACACTATCTGCAGGTATCTGCACCATTTGCTCGCTACTTCTATTTCAGCGCGCGGCTACAGCCGTCAGTGGTGTACGACCACAGATCTTTTTTTCTTATATTGTTTGTTGTATAGGAGGCCGTGCGCACTAGCACACGGTCTAGCCCAGTACTACGCCTCCGCCCATCACCGACAGGAGCGCGGATTTTTGTATGGCGGGGCGTACGTGACTGTCATTGCCCGTTCATTGGGCCTCGTACTGCACCAGGACCCACATCTACGGACGCCGCCAGTCATGCCGACGCGGATGGGTTTTCAGTCGCTGTGGGGGATGAAGGTAATCAAGAGGTTCTCTGTTGGCCCGCGGTTTAAAAACCGCGATGGGGGCATATGGACAGAGGAGCCCCTACCAGAGCAGTTCGAGCCCGTTTATCCTCCTGCAGATCATGCTGATGCAGTGCCCGTGGAGGACCCTCCGAAGGATGTAGACGGTGCAGCGGTGCCAAAGCCACCGCCACCTCACGGGGCGCCTCAGTTTTCACGTCACGTTATTCCAGGTCATGCCCCAGGAGCTGCGCTACATCCGGATGTACGAGCCGAGCTTGACAGGCTCAACGATTTGGTAGGTTGGCTGGTACGGGCCGAGCAGGATAGACGAGAGAGAGAGGGATTACCCCCGATACCGCTTCCACCGGCTCGAGCACCACATCAGCAGCCGCAGCAGCCAGATCCAGATTCGGATTCGGATTTGGATGCATAAACCTGTTGTTGTTTTTATTTTTATTATGGATGTACAAACTTATTTTATATATTTTTGTTATGGATGTACAAAGTTATCTTATATATGTCGTATTTATGTTTGTTTTCAGTTATTCGGTTACTTAATGATTGTTGTCTTAAATTGAGATAATACGGAAACAAAATATGTTTTGAATATAATACGGAAACAATATATCCCATGAATATAATACGAAAACAATATTTGAACGAGATAAAATTTTAATCGGAAGAATAATATTTAAAAAAGTAAAATGTTAAAAACATTATATTATTTAATCGATATAATATATTTAAAGAGCCGATTTTTAAAATAGTTGATTTTTAAAAAACAAAAACTTTTTTATAGTGTAAAAAACAAATAAAACAAAACTTTTTTTAAAACCAAAAAAAATTTCAACCAAAAAACAAATTGATGTGTTTAAAATGCAACATATAAATTACATCAAATGAGGCATAAAACTAGCCCTTTTTTAGTACTAATATTGGAAAAAGAGTGTTTTTGTCTTCCTTTTGTATTTTCAGGATTAAATGAGCTCAAGAACGCAAAAGAAGCAAAAAGACAGCTAAATCCAACATAAATACAAGAAAAGGAACCTTAGTGGACTGCCCGGACCCTCAACGGCACCTTCCAAAGCAAAATAAAGAAAACAGAAGGCTGAACACGCCCCGTGCTCAGCCAGCACGGGGCCGTGCCCAAGAAGCAGCAGAAAAGACAAACCTATAGAAGCTTCTATTGCCCATCACGGGGCCGTGCTCAGCGGACACGGGGGCGTGTCGAAAGTACAACAGGCGCATTTATTGTAATTGCGAATTACAATTAATGAGGAGAGAGAGTGTCAGACGGACACGGGGCCGTGTCCAGCTCTCTGTTCAGCCTATAAATAGGAGTGCTTGGATTCATTTCATCTCATCCCTTGGCACACCACCTCTCTCACACTTCATCCACCACCCACCACCATCACAACACCATCATCCACCACCATCATCCATTGTCCATCATAGAGTGTGTGAGTCGTCTCGGGATCCAAGATTGATCGTAAGAGTTCTTGACAATCAAGGCCATGTTTGCCTAAGTCTCTTACATCACTTGGTGAAGACAAAGTGTCTAGTATAATACTTTTTATTTCTAATCTTTTGCACTTTTTATTTGGTTTTGTATTAATGACTTTAATAACTAGTTACTTATGTTGAAGGTGATCTTTCCTTATCGTTTGTCCGTGGTGTCTTGGCATTATTTTACTGTCTATATAAAATAAAGGATTTTCACCATTCATATCTCCACGGTCTATATGGAGGTATGTTGGCTACCTGGTAGGGGGTTAAGGGAACGGTTTGGTAAAGGTCTTGCCATTGTTCAGCGTTTAGAGGTCCTGCAATGGACCTGGGTCAAATTTAGTAGGACCTCCTTCAATACTTCATGGTATTGGATGGCGGGGGTCCAAACTCTTTGATCCCCTCATAAGTTAACTACTATTAATACTATAACCCGGCTACTTAGGACTGTATCCCTGCTGACTCAGACTACTTAGCAGAGGGTAACGTCACCGCCAAAAGCGGGGCCTACCACAATACTGCATTAATAACTTAATTCATTATCTTCCAATAATCCACCCCTTTAGGATTGTATCCCTGCTGACTCAAACTGCTGGGGTGAGGGTAACGTCACCTTCAAAAGAGGGGCCTACTACAATAACTAAGATAATCTCTTAATTATGTGCAAAAATGCGGAAATAATCAAAGGTTATACTAGATACGAGTCGGAAGCAAGTGATTCATCTTGTTTATCTGTTTTTATTTTTATTTTTATTTTCAGCATTTTAGTTAGTTTTATTTTTCTTAGTTTAAAACATTTTTCTAAATTTTTGTTTTGGTTAGACGTTGAGGATAAACCGGTATTAAAAGCTCTTGTATCCTTGGACGACCTCGGTATCTTACCAACGCTATACTACACTCAACGATGGGTGCACTTGCCCATATGTGTGTTTAGTGTTAGTGAAATATCGTGTTTTATAAATTTAAAACTTGGCTAAAATAAGTGTTAAAAAGGGCTTAAAATATACACCTAATATATACGACACTTCGCACGCATCAAGTTTTTGGCGCCGTTGCCGGGGACACAAGGATTTTAAGAAAGTTAGGAATCAACGGCCTAATCATCTTTTCTTTTTCTTTTTTTTTTATTTTTTGGATTTTCTTAGTTTTTCAGCTTCTGCAGCTCTCAGCACGGGCCGTGTTCATTGAGCACGGGGTCGTGTCCAACTCCCAGTAACAGGGATCCAGAAATCAATTACTGCACCTCTGAACACGGGCCGTGTTCATTGAGCACGGGGCCGTGGTGAACATTCTGACCAGCGTTCTTTTCTGTTTTTATTGCAGGACTTGGAACCCAGGCGCCACATTTGAACCTCCTACGTAGTGCATGAGCTCCAGTTCTAGTAGAGACATAAAAGAACCCCTAGAAGAACCCGAGCGCTTTCTCAGAAAAAGACTAAAAGCTAAAAATCAAGAGAAAGTTTCGGGGGACCCACTTCCAATGGCGGACCAACGTACCCTCATGGATTACCTACGGCCTACCGTAGGTAATCTTGGCGCCGCTTTCAATGCCCCGAATGTCGAGGCCAACAACTTCGAACTTCGGCCGCATTTGATACAAATGCTCCAAAACTCCGCAACCTTCCACGGGCTTGCGGACGAGGATCCCCATCTACATATTACTAACTTTTTAGAAATATGTGATACCTTTCGGATCAATGGAGCATCAAATGACGCCATCCGCCTCCGAATGTTTCCTTTTTCACTAAAAGACCGAGC
Organism: Helianthus tuberosus; assembly: GCA_030545235.1. NCBI lineage: Eukaryota > Viridiplantae > Streptophyta > Magnoliopsida > Asterales > Asteraceae > Helianthus > Helianthus tuberosus. The sequence goes on along the minus strand of CM060410.1, from coordinate 145,694,233 downwards.
TAAGGCTTGGCTTAACACCCTCCCTGTTGGATCGGTAAACACCTGGGATGAACTCGCCCAGAAGTTTTTGTATAAGTATTTCCCACCTGCTAAAACGGCTAAATTAATGACTGAAATTAATACATACTCACAAGAGGATGGGGAATCCTTATATGAAACTTGGGAAAGGTTCAAGGAGCTTCTAAGAAAGTGTCCTCACCATGGTCTAGCGGTATGGCAACAAGTATCCACTTTCTACAATGGATTGTTGCCACACACAAGACAAACACTTGATTCAAGCTCCGGGGGACTCTTAGGTAATCGTCGCCCAAATGAAATATATAATCAAATTGAGGAAATTGCTCAAACCAATTTTCAATGGCACACTCCCCGAGGTAATAAATCTATTGCCCCGGGCGCCCATAAGGTTGATGAAAGCTCCTCTTTACAAGCCCAAATTGAGGCTCTCTCTTCAAAAATCAAAAGGCTAGAAATGACAAAAACGGCCTCGGTTATGGCTTGTGAAGGGTGTGGTGGGTCACATGAAAATTGGAGTTGTATGAAAGAATTAGATGAACAAACTGAAACGGTAAACTACATGGATAATAGACCTAGGCCGTCAGGTCCTCCAACGGGTACCTACAACCAAGGATGGCGTAACCACCCAAATCTTGGTTGGAGAGATCCCGGAAATAGTAGTAACCAACAAAACCAACGAACTAATTTTCAACAACCACAAAATTTTCCTCAACAACAAGGTGGAAGAGAAAGGCTTGAAGATACTGTATCTCGCCTCATCTCTGACACTGAAAAGAAAAACTCGGAACGATTTCAGCAATTGGAATCGAATTTCAGAAATCAACAAGCTAGCATTCAAAACGTTGAAAAACAATTAAATCAACTAGCTCAAAATTTCTCCGAGAGACCACAAGGCGCATTACCCAGTAATACCGAACCAAACCCAAAGGCACAAGTCCATCTCATCACATTAAGAAATCGAACCGTGGGTCCCGAGGATGCTCCATTGCCGACAAATGAAAGAAGCCATTCTAGCCAGCCGGTGACTCCCCCTGCGCCAGAAAAGGTTTCTACACCAAATCAAGAGCCCACCAAGACTCCTCCAATCCCGTACCCCGGTAGGTTAAATCGTCAAAAGGCCGATGAGCAATTCGCAAAGTTCGAAAGTTTACTAAAACAATTGCATGTTAATATTCCTTTTATTGAGGTCCTAACCCAAATGCCTAAGTATGCAAAATTCATGAGGGATTTCCTCACTCACAAAAAGAAAATTGAATCATTGCAATTAGTTAACCTAGGCGAAGAATGCTCAGCTCTAGTACTCAACAAACTTCCACAAAAGAAAATCGACCCCGGGAGCTTCACAATCCCTTGTTCGATTGGGAAGTCCCCCATCCGAAATGCTTTAGCCGATCTTGGGGCTAGCATCAACCTCATGCCCACCTCAATGTTCAAGCGACTCGGCCTAGGAGCAACAAGCCCTACAAAGATGAGCATACAACTCGCCGACAGGTCCGTCAAATTCCCACATGGGGTCGCCGAAAATCTGCTAGTCAAGGTCGACAAATTCGTTTTTCCAACTGACTTTGTTATCCTAGACATGGAAGAAGACACCGAGGTCCCTCTCATCCTCGGGAGGCCATTCCTAGCCACCGCCCAAGCATTGGTGGATATGAATGACGGAACTCTAACATTGAAGTTTGGGGATGAGGAAGTAAAATTTGAATGTGGAAAGAGAGTAGAGGAAGAAGATCCGGTCAACTACATGAAGGTCATAGACTCAAGCTTGGATGACGCTCTCCGACGGTGTAACATGGGATGCAACACATCCCACTTGGGTAACATATGACCAGGCTTTGGGTCTAGCCAAGGACCCTTATAAACGTGGCGCACCATGGAGGCATTCCACGGAACTATCCTTAGTTTAATTTAGATTAGTTTTTATGTTTTCTAGTTAGTTTAATTTTCAGGAATAAAACACACTCATGGTGGTAAAGGATGAAAAGGGGAACGAGAAAAATGATCCCATGCACAAGAACGAGGCAACCCGACAATTTTCTCCATTTCAGAAGGTTCAACACGGGCCGTGCCCAACCAACACGGCCCCGTGTCGAACCACCTGCAGAAAACGCCCAGTACAGGTAACTGGACACTGGCCGTGTTCACCCAACACGCCCCCGTGTCCAGACTTCTGTTTCTCCTATTTCAATGTTGTTACTGGCACTTGAACACGGGGCCGTGCCCGGATAACACGGGGCCGTGTTCAGTGCCCAGTAACACAAATTTTTGCTTTTTAAAACACTATTTTACACATCTAATCAACCTAAAAATTTATTTTTGGGACACATTGAGGACAATGTGTAATTTAAGTGTGGGGGGATGCTAAAACCTTGAATTTTGCAAGTCCTAAACACAAGCCTTACACAAAACTCTATTGGAACCGCTAATCACCCCAAATTTTTTCAAAAATTTCATTTTTTTTACTTGTCTAGGTTTAACTCGGGAAATTCAAGTTCTCAAAAAGGTTATATTTTTACAAATTTACAACCGATAGCGTAGTGATAAAAAGAACCAACATAAGAAAATTATGAAAAGGCATGACAAACTTATTTAAAATTTGATTATATATACTTGATCACATAAAAAACCCATTCCCACAAAAGTGAGTTTTGAGCCTTTATTGAGCACACAATTACATATCATTTGACTAAATGCTCATTTTTTCGTTTCTTGTGTGAATAGCCGCTTGGTTCTTACGACTCTAGAACTTGCCATGACAATACATTCCCGGTCCTTATCAACTTAAACCCGAGTAAGTAAATGATGGAGGCATTAGGACTAACCTTTTTCATTTCTACACCATTATTTTTCTTTTTCTTTTACCACCTACCCAAAAACCCCCCTAGTTAGCCCCTTTGAGCTTAAACCTTTTCATTTCATCACCCAAACAAAAACCCTTTCACCCACCAAAACCTTTTTCATTTTTTTTACCCTTTATTTTAGTAACAAGTTCGGTTCTTCGTAAAAAAAATATATATATATATATAATTTTGTGATAATGATGAAGCAAAAAGAAAATAAACAAACAAAGTAGTCAAAAATAACTTTGTTTGAATAAAAGCTTCATCAAAATAAAAAGTTGCAAAAATGCGAAAACCGACACTTGTTACGCTTTTAGCCCTTTTTCTACTAACCACTAACCCAACCACCTACCTTTAACCCTAGCCAACCTTTAACCCACAAAGTCCTCTTGATATCTACAAAGGTATAAAAGTTAAAAAGGAGGAGGATTGATTTCTTGGCAAGCCTATGGTAGGAATAAGTTCCATGCCGCTCTCGAGTGATTCACTAAAAATACACCTTCGGCCGAGTGTGAGTGAATTCCCCGCGAGGTATGTGAACTTGTATATAAATAGAATTTTAAAAAAGGCATGTTATGCCCAAATAAGTAATTTCTTTTATGAACAGTTCTAAATAAATCATTACGAATAGGAGTGTAAATAAATAAAAATAAAACCCAAAAAGATCTTGGAAATCCCGACACTCTATGACAAGCCCAAAACCTTCTCTTCTACCTATTCCATTTGGGAGTGTAAGCCACATATTAAAGAGTTTTGCTTGAGGACAAGCAAAAGTTCAAGTGTGGGGGTATTTGATGTGTTTAAAATGCAACATATAAATTACATCAAATGAGGCATAAAACTAACCCTTTTTAGTACTAATATTGGAAAAAGAGTGTTTTTGTCTTCCTTTTGTATTTTCAGGATTAAATGAGCTCAAGAACGCAAAAGAAGCAAAAAGACAGCTAAATCCAACATAAATACAAGAAAAGGAACCTTAGTGGACTGCCCGGACCCTCAACGGCACCTTCCAAAGCAAAATAAAGAAAACAGAAGGCTGAACACGCCCCGTGCTCAGCCAGCACGGGGCCGTGCCCAAGAAGCAGCAGAAAAGACAAACCTATAGAAGCTTCTATTGCCCATCACGGGGCCGTGCTCAGCGGACACGGGGGCGTGTCGAAAGTACAGCAGGCGCATTTATTGTAATTGCGAATTACAATTAATGAGGAGAGAGAGTGTCAGACGGACACGGGGCCGTGTCCAGCTCTCTGTTCAGCCTATAAATAGGAGTGCTTGGATTCATTTCATCTCATCCCTTGGCACACCACCTCTCTCACACTTCATCCACCACCCACCACCATCACAACACCATCATCCACCACCATCATCCATTGTCCATCATAGAGTGTGTGAGTCGTCTCGGGATCCAAGATTGATCGTAAGAGTTCTTGACAATCAAGGCCATGTTTGCCTAAGTCTCTTACATCACTTGGTGAAGACAAAGTGTCTAGTATAATACTTTTTATTTCTAATCTTTTGCACTTTTTATTTGGTTTTGTATTAATGACTTTAATAACTAGTTACTTATGTTGAAGGTGATCTTTCCTTATCGTTTGTCCGTGGTGTCTTGGCATTATTTTACTGTCTATATAAAATAAAGGATTTTCACCATTCATATCTCCACGGTCTATATGGAGGTATGTTGGCTACCTGGTAGGGGGTTAAGGGAACGGTTTGGTAAAGGTCTTGCCATTGTTCAGCGTTTAGAGGTCCTGCAATGGACCTGGGTCAAATTTAGTAGGACCTCCTTCAATACTTCACGGTATTGGATGGCGGGGGTCCAAACTCTTTGATCCCCTCATAAGTTAACTACTATTAATACTATAACCCGGCTACTTAGGACTGTATCCCTGCTGACTCAGACTACTTAGCCGAGGGTAACGTCACCGCCAAAAGCGGGGCCTACTACAATACTGCATTAATAACTTAATTCATTATCTTCCAATAATCCACCCCTTTAGGATTGTATCCCTGCTGACTCAAACTGCTGGGGTGAGGGTAACGTCACCTTCAAAAGAGGGGCCTACTACAATAACTAAGATAATCTCTTAATTATGTGCAAAAGTGCGGAAATAATCAAAGGTTATACTAGATACGAGTCGGAACCAAGTGATTCATCTTGTCTATCTGTTTTTATTTTTATTTTTATTTTCAGCATTTTAGTTAGTTTTATTTTTCTTAGTTTAAAACATTTTTCTAAATTTTTGTTTTGGTTAGACGTTGAGGATAAACCGGTATTAAAAGCTCTTGTGTCCTTGGACGACCTCGGTATCTTACCAACGCTATACTACACTCAACGATGGGTGCACTTGCCCATATGTGTGTTTAGTATTAGTGAAATATCGTGTTTTATAAATTTAAAACTTGGCTAAAATAAGTGTTAAAAAGGGCTTAAAATATACACCTAATATATACGACACTTCGCACGCATCACAAATCTTCAAAAACTATCCAAAAAACCATACCAAAACACCCCTTATTTCAGCAAAAAAAAAAAAAAAAAAAAAAACCCCAAGACTTAGACGCCTCGTATAGGGCTGTACCCTTCGTATAGGGTTCTTTAAACTTTGTGCCTGACACCCTCTGAGACCCCCTTGAATTCAGTGCTTAGACGCCTCGTATACCCTATACGAGGCGTCTAGGGCACAAAAAGTGTGAAAATAGGCGCAGAGGGTGTCCAAATAGATTGAGCCTAAATTTAAACGTAAATAATTGCTTCAATTTCTTCTTATTATTCAACAAAAACCAAAGGGCCTTAAATAGGCTTACAAGAAATAGACGTGCAGATAAACATGGGAAAGTGGAAAACATGCAAACATGGGTAAAAGATGCAAACTAATAATCCTAACTTTCCTACTTTCGTGCATGAAACATTTGTAAATAAAAATTGAAAATAGATAGTGGGTTTGAATTGAATTCTTCATCAATCCAACGAATAGGGTGAGGTGGGTTCAGGGGCTTCAAATAAGTAATTTTACATTCTTAAATGAGCTGAGGCAATCAGTTAAAACTGATGTTGACTTGAGAGAAGCCTTGAGAATTGAAAGTGCCTGCATAATCATATAACAAGTGTCATCATACGCATAATCAATTAATTAGATGCCTTCCAAAATATATATTTATTATTATTATTCATAGTGTTCAGGATTGCTTATCCAAAACGTCTTATTTCACTAACTAGAAATAACAGTTTGACAAGAAAGCCCAAACACACTCATTGTATACATACTTTATACCTACCTCTTGTTCACCAATGCTTACTTCCATAACCTCAATATCGCCAACAGGAATGCCAAGCGCCTTAAACTCTGAAATAGCAGATATTGATGGCGAGGCGGATACCTTAAGGTCATAAAAAACTATGTAAGTAGCTTCTTCCTTAAGGAAGCTACCTTTCCTTGTAGTCCCCTCGTAAATTGGCATAAGGTCAGTCACATGAAGATAAGTAGAAGCAAGCTTTGGTGAAAGTAACATGCTCTTGATTTCCTCAGATTTCAAGTACTCTCCATCTCCCAAACTTGAAATACTGTTATACAAGGTATCAATCCCCGTTGGAGATGAATTATCCATTGTTAAACGCTTTGCGCACCCCAATGGGATTGATAGGAAGCTGAAGAGCATTTCCACGAAAAAGTTGTCTGCTTGTGCACATAACACTTTCTTCTTTGATTTATGTATCAGTAGTTTCACCGTCTGGCGTTCTGTAGAGTAACTTGACACTAATGGTAAATTACTTAATGTAGAAGTTTTGACGCACAATGAGCACGCACACACGCACGTACATGGCCGTTTAGTTTCCCCGAGAATCAAGTTTGTTAGAGGAGTATTTGTCATTAGTGACCACTTGAGTAGACTTGAAAACTGCAACAAATACATATTAAAATTTTAAAGCAACACAAACAAACATACCAATATAATCTCACTTATAAAATAGATCATGTTAGGGGTGTTCAAAAGAGTCTGAAATTAAATTTTCGGATACCTGATTTCACTATCCGAATCCATATCCGTATCAGAAATTTTGGATATCCGAATTTCGGATTAGAATTTTTGGATATCCGATCGGATATATCCAAATATCCAATTTTTTATTTATTTTTTAGTTTTTTATTATTTTTTAACATTCGAAGCCGGATATTTAGGATAGTTTCGGATAACTGAATATAAATTTTCGGATGTCGGATATTTTTCGATACTTAGGATAGTTTTAGATATTCGGATATCCGAAGTATCCGAAAATTTTTCAAATCACTATCCAAATCCGAATCTGAAAATTCGAATATCCGAAATTTCGTCGGATTTGTATATTGGATAGTTTGGATCGGATTTTCGTGTATTGATATTTTTGAACACCCCTAGCTAGTGGGGCCTAGGGAGGGTGAACCATAAATCTCCTTTTTAGGATAACTCACCCGTTAAACATGTTAGAGCAACCATTTTACCAAAATAAACGGTGACTTTAAGCCCTCTTTTATCCATTCCCACCAATAAAAGTTGGGCCAATAGAACAATGCGGCATGTGCAAGCTGGCTACACCAGAGTCTTCGGATACCTTGGTCAGCTACCCAAAGCGGCACATAAAATTATAATATCTGGTTTGCACATGTGGCATTGTTTCATTGGCCCACTTCTGACTTAGTCGGCCAAGGTATCCGTTGGCTCTAATGTAGCCATCTTGCACATGTGGTTTTCCTTTATTTCTGGCCGGCTCCAGAGATAACACCTTAGTTGTTAAAATGTGGTTAACATGTTTGTTGTAGTGATTTCTTTCAGGTATATTATACAAAAGTTTAGAACGATAATTTTTTTACAAAGGTTATTAGAAAATACGTGGTTTGTACCTCTTCGAAACCGAAATCAATGGTTCTCTCATCTAGAGAATTAATGTGTTCGACCCCAAGAAACTTAAGGAGGCTGATGCTTGTGTCGAGCATGAAAGGTACTAGATTAAGATCATCAGTGATAATGAAAGATGTTCTTTTCTTGAAGAAAACCAAATTGTCATGACTGTCACTGACCCTTGCATCAACAGGTTTGATGTTGTTTTGATCTATTTTCAGCTTCTGGCAAAGGGAAAGCGAAGAATTCCATGGATTAACAAGAACGTTTTTGCTTACGTCCATGGTTGTAAAAATCCCGACTAGTCTCCGATTAGTCGCCGATTAATCACTAATCGGAGGTTCACCGATTAATGGCCGATTAATAGCTAGGCAGTCAATGGCGGTCCTATTCTTGCCAAATTTTGGCAAAATGCCGGCCAAATTTTGACCAAACCAAATAAATTCCATCTAATTACTTAAAAAAATGAGTTAGTGAGGGGTTAAAACATGTATACTTTAAAAAACTACATATAAAAATGTGTGTGTATATATGTAACTAAAAATTACTTATAAAAATCTCAATCCGATTAATTCCGATTAATCCCTACTAATCCCGATTAATCGCTAGTCGGTACTCCACCGCCCGACTAGCGCCTAGCGATTCTTACAACACTGCTTACGTCGTTAGAGAAATGCTTATAATCTAGAATTTCAACGCTTTCATATAGAGAATCCAAGCTTCCAACTTTTGTATCCATTGTGGCTTGATGCTTGCTTGAGATTCTTGCAATTGTTCCAAGAGGCAAAGTGAGAAAACTAAATAGGAGTTCAACAAAGTCTTGTTCTGCTTCTGCAAACATCACTTTCTTTTTCTTCTTGTCCACAAATACTTTTAGGTGAACCGGCTTGCTTCCCATCGTATCGATCTGATCGAACTAACAAGTAACAACAATCACAGAGATTATAATTTATAACGTGTGTGGTCTAATAACATTGAATATCGTCTTGAATCAAATCATAGAAACTAAACCCTAATGTTGATAAAAGGTTTTAGTCGGACATAACCGCCAAATCAATCAACGTGCATACAATACAAAACATTAAACTTTAAAACTTACAAAAAAAAAAAAAAAAGTATTTACCGTCTTGAATCAAGAAAATCTGATGCAGCCGTCAAAAAAAGTCCGTCAAAAGTTGTGATTATATATAGGTCAACATGTCTTTTAAATCCACAAATTTTCAACACTACCATGGGCCCATGCAACACATAAGATAAGCCCTCAATCTAATATTTTAAACCTTCCTTGCAATTATTCTCAAGCCATTTGTGTTGTTAACAAATCATCGACCCAAAACAATTTCTTTTAATTGTAGCCCACCATCACATGTGTTGTGACCAACAAAGTTGTATACCCGTTCACTGGACAGACATGTTGATGCGGGCCCAAGTGTGGAGGAGCGGGCCATCTTGTATTTGGAGGCCTAAGATCGCGTAACAAAAGTGGCTTCACTAAAATGGCTCTAACTTGGGCTATGGGGGTCTGTTTTGGACGTGTGACCAGGCGAAACGAACGTGAGAACGAGCTCCATCTTGCTGCAAACAGCCTATGGCGGTTTGGGTCATCGTCCGGGCCAACAAACGCTTATTTCTATTAGTTATTTGCATTTTTATGTTTTTTGAGGTATTTTGGGCATTTTGTTTTTGGGCTTGTGTTTGGCCCGTTATCTTTTTTAGGCCCATTTCGAATTTATGTTCTTATTTATATGTCCCTCTAGTTATTTGAACAATCAGACTTTAATTTTGAGAAAACTCATATTTCACTACAAATTCTGTGCCATTTGGGTTGAATTTTGGGGTTGGGGAAGAACTACACGGGTATTCGTAGAATCAACGTGTTTGATCTTCATTTTCGTATCACACGCTACATCAGTTGGTATCAGAGCCGAATTCCTGGCTCAAAATGCCTCCGAGGAGAAACAACACCAGGCCTCTTGATGAAGTTTATGAACGGGAGTTGGAGCAGCGACTTATGGCAAGAGTGGATCAACGGTTGGATCAAGTGGTCGATCAGTTGACTGACCGGATGGCCGACTTGATCAATCGTAGGAGGTAGAGACCCAATGACGGGTTTGGTTATGATTTTAGTAACCCATTTGGTGATGGTTCGACTTCCGAAGACGATCAGGAAGGGCGACCAAGGGGTGAACGTGGAGGGGGTAACAGGCGTTGGGATTCTGGGATAAGGATTGATATTTCAGAATTTGATGGGTCTAGTTTGAATCCGGAGGGGTTCATCGATTGGTTGGCTACCGTGGAGGAGGTGTTTGAATACAAGGAGGTGCCTGAAAATAAGCGGGAGGCCTTGATCGCTACCAGGTTACGCGGTAGGGTCTCTGCGTGGTGGAAACAATTGAAGTTAACACGAAACAGGCTCGGAAAGTCAAGGATCGTGACATGGACCAAGATGAAGAAGTGCTTGCGGTCCAACTTTTTGCCTCATACCTTTCAAAGGTTGATGTACCAGCGTCTGCAGAATTTAAAACAGGGGGCTAAATCGGTTGATAATTATACAACGGAGTTTTACCAGTTGATTGCTAGGAACAATATTCAAGAACCGGAGGAACAACTTGTTTCTCTGTATATTGGGGGTTTGAGGGTTCAAATCATGGAGTCTGTGAACCTCTTTGATCCGTTAACCATTCCAGAGGCACACCAACGGGCGTTGGCCTTTGAGAAACAAAACCGTCGGGTGGGCGGTTCGTTTACCCCTGCCGAAGAAAACGTTGGGTCGGGCAATGGGGCACCTCGTGGCAGGCCTAGTCAACAACTGCCGGGGTTAACAATACCGGGCCTACTTCTAAGGGGGCTAGCAGTAGTGGTCCGAGATGTTTCAATTGTGGTGAAACAGGCCATCGTCAAGCTGAGTGTAAAAAGGCTGGTAAAAGACACTTATTTGCTGAGTCTGAGGGTGATCAGTATGAAGAGTATGAGAATAACCCAGTGTACGATGAAGAAACTGAATATAAAGAAGAGGTCGTGACCAGTGATGTTGGGGTGAACTTGGTGGTCAGGCGCTCTTGCTATACACCAAAGGCAGATGGAGACGACTGGCTGAAGCATAACATCTTCCACTCAACATGTACTATTTTGGGAAAGGTTTGCACGTTTGTTATTGATTCGAGGAGTTGTGACAATTTGATTTCCGAAGAGGCAGTTCAAAAGTTGGCCTTGAAGACAGAGAGTCACCCGAAACCTTATAAGCTTCAATGGCTTAAAAAGGGAGGTGAAGTGACGGTAGCTAAAAGGGCACTCGTTTCTATTTCTATTGGGTCCACGTACAAAGATGATGTTGTGTGTGATGTGGTCCCTATGGACGCGTGTCACTTATTATTGGGTAGACCTTGGGAATATGAGCGTAATATAGTGCATAATGGGCGGTCAAATACTTATAGCTTTCTGTTTAGTGGTGTGAAGATAACTCTTGTTCCTAGCAAGCCTAAGCAGTTAGCCACAAAACAGTCGGGTACTTTGTTGACCATTAGTCAGTTTCAAGATGAGTTGGAGGGAGCAGACAATGTTTTTATTTTGATTGGGAAGCCAGTGCCCGAGGAAGTCGAAATTCCTAAATGTATGGTTCCATTATTCGAGGAGTTTGTTGATGTTTTCCCAGATGATTTACCTACTGGGTTACCACCCCTACGAGACATCCAACATCACATTGATTTGGAACCGGGGTCCTAACTACCCAATAAGCCCCATTACAGAATGAGCCCAAAAGAACATGAGGAATTACGTCGGCAGGTTGAAGATTTAATTTCTAAAGGGTACGTTCAGGAAAGCATGAGTCCTTGTGCTGTTCCTGCTCTGTTGACTCCAAAGAAGGATGGGACATGGCGTATGTGTGTTGACAGTTGTGCAGTCAACAAGATCACTGTGAGGTACAGGTTTCCTATTCCTCGACTTGATGATTTACTTGATCAGATTAGTGGTGCTACTATTTTTACGAAGTTAGATTTGAAGAGTGGGTATTACCAGATTCGTCTTAGACCGGGTGACGAGTGGAAGACTGCCTTCAAAACTCGTGAAGGGTTGTATGAATGGTTAGTGATGCCTTTCGGTTTATCCAATGCCCCTAGTACGTTTATGCGGGTCATGAACCAGTTGTTTAGACCCTTTATTGGTAAATTTGTGGTGGTTTATTTTGATGATGTTCTTATTTATAGCCCTAATTTTGATGAGCATGTGAAGCATGTACGGCAGGTTTTGACCTTGCTCCGTAGGGATAACTTGTATGCAGCCAAAAAGAAGTGTGTCTTTATGGTCCCTAAGGTCCTATTTTTGGGGTATGTTGTTTCTGGTGACGGCATACAGGTGGATGAATCAAAGGTAGCGTCTGTCAAGTAATGGCTAACTCCAACTACAATAACTGAAGTACGTAGTTTCCATGGTCTTGCTTCTTTATATAGACGATTCATTCAAAATTTCAGTTCCCTTATGGCGCCAGTGACTGACTGCATTAAAGGGAAGACCTTTATATGGACTGAGGAGGCAGAATCAGCTTTTAAGTTAATCAAGGAAAAGCTTACAACAACACCAATTCTAATATTGCCAGATTTTTCTCGGGTTTTTGAGTTGCACACATATGCCTCGCAGGGTGGTATTGGGGCAGTCCTAAGTCAAGGAGGGCGTCCAGTTTCTTATTTCAGTGAAAAGTTGACTGGGCCAAAGTTACGTTATAGCACTTACGGTCTTGAATTTTATGTAGTGGTCCAGGCTGTGAAACATTGGCGTCATTATTCGTTTCACAAGGAGTTTGTTTTATTTACAGACCATGATTCGTTGAGGCATATTCGCAGTCAAAATGAAGTATCACATAAGCATGCCCGGTGGATGGCTTTCTTGGAAAAGTTTACTTTTGTTGTGAAGCATAAGTCTGGAATTTCGAATCGTGTGGCAGATGCCTTGAGTAGAAGGAGTAGCCTGCTTGTTTCTATGAGAGTTGTTGTACCCGGGCTAGACAATCTCATGGAACAGCTCACAACAGATCCATATTTTCCTGTCATTTTGCAGGATGTGCAGTTTGGGAAAAGGACAGATTTTCTTGTGCATGACGGTTTTCTTTTTAAGGAAAATCAATTATGTATTCCTAATTCCAGCCTCCGCCTTCAAATAATTAAAGAACTGCATGGAGAAGGGCATGTGGGTAGAGACCGTACTTTACGATTGGTGCAGTCTTCTTATTTTTGGCCTACTATGCGGAGGGATGTTGATTGGTTTGTTAGACGTTGCAGGATCTGTCAAGTTTCAAAAGGCACAGCTACCAACGCAGGGCTTTATATGCCTATACCCATTCCTCAGCAACCTTGGGTAGATATTAACATGGATTTTGTGTTGGGGTTACCCTGTACTCAGCGTGGTAATGATTCGATCTTTGTAGTGGTGGACCGGTTTTCTAAAATGGTGCACTTTATTCCTTTTAGAAGACAACAGATGTAGTTAATGTGACTCAGTTGTTCTTTCGAGATATCTACCGTTTGCATGGTTTGCCATCCTCTATAGTTTCTGATCGGGATACTCGTTTCTTGAGTCATTTTTGGCGAAGTCTATGGAAAATGGTGAACACTCAGCTCAATTTTAGTAGTGCTTACCACCCACAAACTGATGGGCAGACGGAGGTTGTTAATCGGTCACTTGGTAATCTTTTTCGGTGTCTTGTGGGTGATCATGTGAAGTCTTGGGATCAAAAGCTTTGTCAGGCTGAGTTTGCTCATAATCATGCTGTTAATAGGAGCACTGGGTTTAGTCCGTTTGAGGTGGTCTATTCTGCTAAGCCTCGGGGTCCTCTTGATTTGATGTCACTTCCTACCCCAGGTTCTGTTCCCAAGAAGGTGCAAGATTTTGTGGTTGGGTTACATGAAGTTCATAAAGCTGTGCAGGATAACTTGGCCAACGCTAATTCAAAGTACAAGCAAGCTGCAGACCAAAAACGTAGGCAAGTTGATTTTGAAGAGGGTGACTTTGTTTGGGCCATTTTGACTAAGGATCGTTTTTCAGTGGGGGAGTATAATAAATTGTCAGCCAAGAAGATTGGGCCAGTGGAGATTGTGCAGAAGATAAATTCTAATGCCTATCGTCTGAAGTTACCAAGCCACATTCGTTGTTCCGATGTTTTCAATGTCAAACATTTGCTGCCTTTTCATGGGGATTCGTCTGATGATGAGGTTGCTGCGGATTCGAGGTCGAATTTTGTCTACCCAGGAGGGAATGATGCGGGCCCAAGTGTGGAGGAGCGGGCCATCTTGTATTTGGATGCCCAAGATCGCGTAACAAAAGGGGCTTCACTAAAATGACTCTAACTTGGGCTACGGGGGTCCCTTTTTCGGCGTGTGACCAGGCGAAACGAACGTGAGAACGAGCTTCATCTTGCTGCAAACAGCCTACGACGGTTTGGGTCATCGTCCGGGCCAACAAACGCTTATTTCTATTAGTTATTTGCATTTTTATGTTTTTTGAGTTATTTTGGGCATTTTGTTTTTTGGCTTGTGTTTGGCCTATTATCTTTTTTAGGCCCATTTTGAATTTCTGTTCTTATTTATATGTCCCTCTAGTTATTTGAACAATCAGACTTTAATTTTGAGAAAACTCATATTTTACTTCAAATTCCGTGCCCTTTGGGTTGAATTTTGGGGTTGGGGAAGAACTACACGGGTATTCGTAGAATCAACGTGTTTGATCTTCATTTTCGTATCACACGCTACATCACATGTTAATGTTGTGATGACACAAATACATCTTTGCATTCGAAACAAAAACATTATAGTTGGATATTTCGTTCGTAGTGTTAAGTTTACCAAAAACTTTTAGAAAAAAATGTAGCGTTGAATATTACATATTTAAGAGTCCGACCTCCACCGATTTAAATTTTGAGAGTTCGGCCCCATTGAGTTTTCTTTCAAGCTCCGCCACTGATTAAATTAAATATTTGTAATTATCCTTACCACAATTGTAAGACATTTAAATTCGAGTTGAAATCACCCTCTTCTTCATATTAGGGTTCTTCCCATTATCGTTCCCAACATACAAGGTGATAAAAGAACATTAATCAAAGGGACATGGTTCTTCCCTTTTAGCCACTTTGGCCTTTTACAAGCTCGGTGTGCTTGTTGCATTAGTGGGTGCAATCAGTTGGTGGTAAGACCACCCTCATGGAGGTATTAGCTGCAAGACAAACCGATGGACAACAGTAGCTCAAACTAAATAAACAAATTAATCATGGTTGTAATTTATCAACTTAAATCATATTAAACTGATGATTGATAAGGATCAACAACCGTTATTCCAAACACTCCGTTAAAAGTTCCATGGATCACAACTTAATATTGTTAACATATCCACCAGTAAACCAGATTAAGGCTTCAAATAGGTGATTTTACATTCTTAAATGAGCTGAGGCAATCAGTTAAAACTGATGTTGAGTTGAGAGAAGCCTTGAGAATTGAAAGTGCCTGCATAATCATATAATAAGTGTCATCATATGCATAATCAATTAATTAGATGCCTTCCAAAATATATATTTCTTATTATTAATAGCGTTCAGGATTGCTTATCCAAAACGTCTTATTTCACTAACTAGAAATAAGAGTTTAACAAGCAAGCCCAAACACACTCATAGTCATTGTATATATACTTTATACCTACCTCTTGTTCACCAATGCTTACTTCCATAACCTCAATATCCCCAACAGGAATGATGCCAAGCGCCTTACTAAACTCTGAAATAGCAGATAATGATGGCGAGGCGGTAACCTTAGGAATGCCAAGCGCCTTAATAAACTCTGAAATAGCAGATATTGATGGCGAGGCGGTAACCTTAAGGTCATCAAAAACTATGTAAGTAGATTGTTCCTTAAGGAAGCTACCTTTCCTTGTAGTCTCTGTTGATACACTTTGTGTGGACGCGACTCGGCTCGGTTCGACTCGGCATTGAAGACTTGAAAGAACGTCAGAGACTTGAAGACACGAAGATCGAGACAAAGCTACAGCCAAGGGGGAGTTTGTTGGTGCACTTGTGTCTGTACTTTGTCTGTATTTTGTCATGATACAAAACGATGTCTTGTGTTAGTCTGGGTTACGTCTTAGGTTTGTTTATGTGTGTGTTCGATGTAAGTTTGACCAAGTCAACCATCCTCCGGTTTGACTTGGCCAAACAGTTAGCACATTGGTTGTAAGGTGTTTGTGTCGAAGGTTGAGTAATCGAAGGATTGGTTATATCCTTCGATGAGCTCGAAGGATAAACCTTCGAAGGATATAGATGGACCTCGAAGGATATCATCCTTCGAGGTAAATGTGGATCCTTCGATAGGCTTGTGATCGATAGATGATCCTTCGATCAGTCTATCTGATCCTTCGACCAGACAAGCTGTGATGGATATATATATATATCCATGTAATGTGTTCACTTCATTTTAGGCAGTAGAGAAAAGTGTGTGAGTGTGAGTGAACTTAGTCTTGTAGAGAGCGTATTTTCAGTTTGGTCAAGGGCTGTAACCGTGTCCACTGAAATACAAGAGAAAACTTTGATATCTCGTGTGTCTACCTTTCTCTTTGTAGCTTGTGTTCTCATATAAACTACCGGTTTGCATTCTAGCTTGGATTCCGCACTTGCTAGTGTGTTAAACATAACAAGGATAAGGTTTAACCTCAACCTCCGAGGGACCCGCAAGTGGTATCAGAGCCGTGGCTCTTTTCCTTGTTAAAAACCGAGTTTATACAAGACTTTGGAGTGTTTGGACAAAACTCACATGGTTTAGCACCCGTTTTTAGTGTTTTTCTCGCATTTCTAGACGTAAAAACGTGTTCTAAACTAACCGGGTGTGTTAAAGGACGGGTTGGGTAACTTAAAAACTTGTTTTTAAGAAGTTTGGTAATTTCCGGCCAAATTCCGGCTTACTCCGGTGACCGGTTTCTGGATAAGAACCTCCTTTTTGGGTAATATTTTATTGTTCAAATCTTGTTTTTGGTAAAAGTATGGTCTGACCATACCTTTCTGCCGAAAGATTTCTACCAACCCATCACCTTTTCACCAACCTGTCACTTTTGTCAACTGTGTCAGTGCAGATCGAAGGATATCCTTCGAAGTCGAAAGATCATCTTTCGATCAAAGGAAGTTCGAGAGATAATCATCCTTCGAACATCCTTCGAAGTCTGTGTCTTATCCTTCGATCCAAGGAATCTTTTCGAAGGATACATTTTCGATTTACAGTTCTGGTTCGAAAGATAAGGATCCTACGATTGGAGAGTCTTTCGAAATCATTGTTCGAAACTCAACAGTGATCTTTCGAACACTGTTGATCCTTCGAACAAGTTCTGTTCCTTCGATTCTAGTCTGTTTAAGTTTAACAAGTTTGTGTTTTTCAGGTCTTTCGATCAAGGATCCTTCGGCTGGTTGTTATCATTCGAGATATTAACATAGTTTGTGAAAATTAAATTTTTAAAAAAAGGGAAAACTTGTTTTCAATTTTTAAATCAATTTTCACTTAATATATTAATTTTTATAAAATGGGAACAAACGGTCAGTGGGATCCAACCGCGTGGACTCAAACAACTTTGACTCCAAAATCATCAGCTACGCAATCTGCGTCAGATTTCAACAAAACTGCATGGATGCAGGCTATTGCCCCACCTCAAGCTGCAATGATAACTGCAAATCAATGGGCATTGGTCACAAATCAAAGCAGCAACATTCAAGCTATGATGCAGAACGACAGTGAAACTGGTACTAGCACAAAACCGCCAAAGCTAAATCACATCAATGATTGGGGATGGTGGAAAGAAAGGCTGAGAACTTATGTTCAGGGGCAAGGTCAAGATCTATGGATGTGCTTCTTCACCGCATTTGACAATGATTTGGAAGTTGCAGGATCTAATCCAGAAACTTACAGCACTATGTCTGATGATGATAAGAAGAAATTTGAGTTAGAAAAGAAAGCATTCATGATTCTCACACAAGCTCTTCACAGAGACATTTACCACCAGTTTGTTTACTGCACGACTACTAAAAGCTTGTGGGATATGCTCACGTTACGATGTGAAGGAAATGCTCAATCTAGAAAGATCAAGCAAGAATTACTGAAGAAAGAGTTTGAAGGATTCACGTGTATGGAGAATGAGACTTTGGCAGAGTTATCTACAAGGTTCCATCACTTGTTGAGCGAGATGTTTGCTTTTAGAGTCACTGCCACTCCACAAGAAATGGTGAAGAGATTCGCTGATAGCTTACCAGCAAAGTGGAGCGGTTATCTTGAAATTCTCAAAGAAAATGGTGTTCTAGACACAATCACCGTTTATGAGTTAATTCAAAAATTGGAGAACAAGGATGTAGAAGAAAAGCTTAAGGCAAAAAGAACACTAACTCCTCAAAATCCAGAGATGTACTATGGGATTGCAGGAGGTATCAGTGGAGAAAAACCAGCCTCTCAACATGCGAAGCTTCAAACAGCCTTCATCTCAAACACTGGACCTTCCACAACAGATCATTTTGATCCTTCAGCATACACGATGTATTCAAGACCAGTTTCTTCTTCTCTACAACAGGATGTGCAACCGACAGCTCAGCAGCAACAACCGCAACAGCAAGGGTTTTATGGAAGCTCTTCAAACTTTCAAGCCACTTCCAATCCGAACACAGTCAGATTAGACACTTCCAACTTTTCCAAAGTCAGTGTCGAAATAGCCAAGGAGCATATGGAGATGTTGAACACCTTGGTTAGTGCTTATTGTGGATTGGTCGCAGGTCAGATTGGGAATATCAATCTAACCAATGAAGATTATCAGCAAGTGGATAGAGAAGAGTTTGAAATGATGGATATCAAATGGGCTCTTGCTAGTGCAATTCGAAGAGCAAAGGAGTTTATGGAAAGGACGGGGAGAACCAACTTGAATAGCAACAACAACACCAAGTATGGTTTTGATAAGAATGCTGTCACTTGCTTCAATTGTGGTGAAAAGGGTCACTTCAAGCGGGAGTGTCAGAGGCCATCTCAACATGGAAACCAAAATCCTTTCAGAGGTCAAGGCAACAGGGCAAATCAGAACCAAGTAAGGAACAATGAGCGCACATTGGTGCATGTCAACAACCAGAGTCAAGCAGGACCATCTAATGCCAACCAGGCACTTGTGGTTCAAGTAGATGAAGGTTGTGATTGGTCAATTCAGCTGAGTGGTGATGCTCCAGATGGAACAGCATGTTTTGCTGAAGTGGTTAAGGATTTTAATCACGCCAGTGGTGGAGAATCTTCCACCAATGCTGGTGAATCTTCAGAAGATGAAGATAGTTCGGGTTATAGTGGGAGCATGGATGGGGAATCACTTGATGCTGGTGATTTATCAAGTAATGCTTTAGATCTGGAAGTTGATGAGATTTTGGCTGAAGCTGAAGCATTATGCAAGAGGAGATCTATTCTTTGCCAGAAATCTGCTGGAACTTCCGAGAAGCTTGCTCAGTTCTTCTCTGAAGATGGATCTTTTTCTTTTCATACAGCCTTTATGGCTCACGTAGAAGGTCAGACTTCTCAGGTATGTGATACTAATTCTGACTCTATTTCTGTTCCTATTGAATGTGCAAAGTGCTTAAAATATGCTGAAAAGGAAAGTCAGTTTGAAATCACATACAAACACAATCAAGAATTGATTGTAGATCTTTCTAAAGCAACTGAAGCTAACTTGTTTTTAACCAGAAATGAAAAGGAATTTAAAGCAACAATTGCGTCATTAAGACATGATGTTTCAGAATTACAAAAGGCTGTTTTGCGAAAACAACATGCTAACAATAATCTTATTGACACAATTGAAAAGCAAATGGTAGAGTTGGCAACAGCTCGATGTGAATGTGAGACAATTAAGCAGAAACTGGAAAGCTATTCCAATTCCCGCTATGTATTGGATCACATCATTGACGTTCAAAAGAAAAAGGGGGATGCAAAATGTATTGGATTCAAATCATGTCCTCCCCCAATGAATCACAATTACTCCAAATTGCCTGATGACGAGGATATGCCCCGTTTTGAACCTACTGTGCCACTCGGTCTAGATGACTTTGCAGCAGGCCTCGGGTTCACAACTGGTACATCATCATCGGGTCAATCAGAATCTGAGAATGTGACAGATTCATCGTGTGTTAAGGAACAGAGTCCTCCCATTGTTGAGGATGCTGATTCTTCGGATGATGAATCTGAAGAAATTGTGAAACAACAGTCTAACTCGGTTACAACAGATATTCCAATCGAGAATCATATCCTGTGTGATCCACCAGTGAAACCGAGTAAGACTGAAATGTCAAAAGCAATGGAGTCCCTTGTATCTAGCCGTGAAGGGAATAACTTGTTGTACACGCTCAAAGGAGATAGCAAAATCTACTCTAACAAAGATTTTCCAATTAAAAATGTAAATCAAGATTTAATTGAGCAAATTTTTGAAGGATGCACTGATAAGTTTTTGGGGAACAAAAGTGGCAAAGTTGCCGTCACTCAATGTGATCCAATTCCGTGTGAACAAATTAGAAAACAATACGGAAACCAAAAACTACCAATTGAGCGAAAACAACAAGTCAACTCCGGAAAGGGTAAGGTACAGGGAAAGAAGGCTCAGAACAAGAATGTTCAAGCACCTAAAGTTCAACAGTCTAAGGCTACTCAACCTAAGGCTGCACAACCTAAAATTCAACAATCAAAGGTTGAGCAACCTAAGGTTCAACAACAAAAGCTGCAAAACAAAAGAGCTCCTGTTAAGAAACGAGAACCGAAAATGAACTTTGTTGGATCCACGGGTTCAGACAAACTTGAAACATTTCAGGATAAATCTAACGTTGATTTTATAAAACAAGTTAGAATTTTAAAACGAAATGATCAGAATAATTACACCCAACACACCAACGGATGTGATTTAGGTCCAAGCACGTCTAGATCACAAAGTTCATTGTCTGGTTCTCCGTCTGGTCATCAACATGTTTCTCCGAAGTTTGTAGAGCGGAGAACATGTTTTGAATGTGGGACAGTTGGGCATATTGTAAAATATTGCCCACACGTGCAAAAGCTGAAGTAAAAAACGAGTGCCCCCTAAGAAATCGATTACCGAAAACGATCAGTTTCCCCGAAACAAGACCCACGTGTCTTGAAAGAAAGGGAAAAGAAGTTAAAGCAAAAGAATCAAAAGGTAATTGAAAAGGCCTTAAAATCAAAGGTCAAAGAAGAAAAACCTGTACAAGCAAAATCTGAAACTGTAAAACCAGTAAATGCTAAAACAATGAATTCAAATACTGGTAAAGGACAAACAGCTTGGAAGCAAAAGCAGGTAATTCAATCAGGGGGAGCACCACAGGTTCTTTTTCCTAATCATCAAGTGATTGAAATCACTTTCATTGATGATCTCGGACGACCCAAGTCTGTGAAGGCTTGGGTCCCCCTCTCCAACTAATCTCTGAGTGAGTGTGTAGGATATTCCAGGAGGAACTTTCTATAGTCGTAAGATTGTTGATAGTGGAGCGTTCTTGCACAAGATAGGCGACAGAAGAAATTGTTGCCTTTGATGGAGAGAAAAAGAAAGGGGAAACAGAGTTGTCTGTCGAAAGAAATTGATAACTTCGACAAAATGAAAATCATTCCAAAAGTGTGATTGTTAAAGGCGTTGATCGGGTCCCTGGGATAGATTCAAATCAAAATGAACGCACTTGCAGCACGTCTGAAGTTCACAATCGACAAAATGAACGTGCAGTGTACATTTCTTTGCGGTGTGATTAATGAAAATGTGTTCGTTGAACAAACCAACCGGGTGTGCGGATGCCTTGGCATGGATTGAACAACCGCACACTACTTCTCAAAGAGAAAGACAAAGACCTTCGCTGGTGCAATGTGGAAGACCAGCCGGACCCGGAGGTTTATGATCTTGTTGCTGTGTGGAGCTAACTAGGATTAAGTGAAGTAGCTACATAAATCGACCTTGAAATCCACACCGGGTGGATATCCAGTTTGGGAGAGCACTCAGATTCCTGACAATGCACGAAGCAGTTGAAGGATACGGTTTTAAATTTCTAATCTCTCCTATACTTGTCGATATTTAAGTTGCTTTATGAATTATTATTATCTCGTACAGCACTCTTTGGCCAGACAATGTTGTCATGGTCCGCACCGCTTACCGACATGCCAACTGATTTTTCCAAAATTCGATACATCATTTCTGATTCAAAATTAATTTTGGTAAACGGCATTGAGGTAAAACATGAGTTAACCGACATCGGAAAATCGTTTTTGTATATACCTTTGTGTCTTTTAAATTTGTCACAGTTTGTTGATTTTAGGGGGAGTAGATCCAAAATCTGAAAATCCAAAAACATCGAAAAATTTCAAAAACACAAAAACAATAGAAAAACAAAAATGAGTTTCCTGGCGAGAAAAAGAGAATATGATAGTACATCAGTGGTCTGTCTAAACCTCTTTAAACCCTAAAATGAAAAACGATAAGCAGCTCTATATAAGATGTATCGGTAGGCTCACAATCATTTTAAAGTGTGCAGGGTGATATAAACTTAAATCGACTGAAGACTAGGTGGGAACCATACATTGGCATATGGTCTTAGTACCGAAATTTCGTTTGAGAGATTGCCGAGGTTCTGAGATATTCGGTCTTTATGCTGCTTATCATCTGGGTATCATGGTTGTATCTTTTACCGAAAAATAACGGGGACGCAAGTCTAGATCTTCCATGATACCATACATACGTGTACATACTGCATACGACCTCAATAAGTGATCAACAATCACATGTCCATACAAATAAGTGATAATATATCACATCTATCCGGGAGTCAAGTTCGTCTCTCTGCTGTACGAAAGTACTGACCTGTTCACGGACTTGCTCCTGTGCCCTCATGCATATGAAAATCAAGTTCCTAATCAATAAGTGATTCTATCACATAGGGCTTGTTTTCAATCAAAATAAGTGAGTTTCTCACATCATATACGGTCAAACAGATGATAATCGGTATACTCACCGGTAAGATGAACCCTCGTGCATACCTTGATACGGGAATGTGTCGTGATGTGGATGAACACCGGTCGGTAAGTATAAATCATACCTTAACGTATCCCCTCGCCATGATTACATCTGATAAGTTGAGCTTATGTGGACAACAATACCGATAATTGTTATAGGATGCTTATCTAAATGTTAACTAATTGAACAACAAGAGCGCTTGGACATGACCGTACACTAATATGATTCTCTTACCCCTCGAAACTCGCAAAAAGAATGTCTGTAAATATTTGTTTACTGCTTTCGTTTCTGCATCTTTGTATATATTTATTTATTGCTTTCCGTCTTTACTTTTGAAAAATGAAAAATTTCAAAAAGATTTTAGGTGTGTTTTAATATAAACTTTTAAAAATCCAAAAAGATTTTGCTTCTAGTTTATTTTTTATTGACTGATGTTGGAACTCGAGTCTATCCTACCCAAAATCCTGATTATAAGCCGGAAAACAATTGCACCTTCATAAATGGTCGAAGTTAACACATTTTGAAAGTTAAAGGATTAAAATTGTACATTTTCTAAACTTTCAAACTGTTGTCGGTTGGTGTTTGATTGAGATTTGATCTCATATGTGTCTTTTGTTTAAGTGTTAACTATATTCCAAGCGGTTGTTCTCATTATGCGTTTAGCTTTCTTGCATGTGCAGATGCTAAAGGTGAGGAGAACATGTTCGATGACAAGCTTTGGAATGAAGACACGAAGTGGAGGCACTCAAAGGATAAAATGATCGAGTTGCCGCTGACCTCTCATCAACACCACAAGGATCTAAAGAATTGAAGTTCAAAAGATTCACAAGCATGACTCAATGGAGAGTTCATTCCAAGGGGGAGTTTGTTAACACACTTCCTAAATTAAATGGGGAGTTTGTTGATACACTTTCTGCTTACGACGTGTGAAGACTTTGAAGATCCTCCGACATGAAAGACACAGAAGACGAACAATCACAGAAGACGAACCATCACGAGTAGCGTCCAAGGGGGAGTTTGTTGATACACTTTGTGTGGACGCGACTCGGCTCGGTTCGACTCGGCATTGAAGACTTGAAAGAACGTCAGAGACTTGAAGACACGAAGATCGAGACAAAGCTACAGCCAAGGGGGAGTTTGTTGGTGCACTTGTGTCTGTACTTTGTCTGTATTTTGTCATGATACAAAACGATGTCTTGTGTTAGTCTGGGTTACGTCTTAGGTTTGTTTATGTGTGTGTTCGATGTAAGTTTGACCAAGTCAACCATCCTCCGGTTTGACTTGGCCAAACAGTTAGCACATTGGTTGTAAGGTGTTTGTGTCGAAGGTTGAGTAATCGAAGGATTGGTTATATCCTTCGATGAGCTCGAAGGATAAACCTTCGAAGGATATAGATGGACCTCGAAGGATATCATCCTTCGAGGTAAATGTGGATCCTTCGATAGGCTTGTGATCGATAGATGATCCTTCGATCAGTCTATCTGATCCTTCGACCAGACAAGCTGTGATGGATATATATATATATCCATGTAATGTGTTCACTTCATTTTAGGCAGTAGAGAAAAGTGTGTGAGTGTGAGTGAACTTAGTCTTGTAGAGAGCGTATTTTCAGTTTGGTCAAGGGCTGTAACCGTGTCCACTGAAATACAAGAGAAAACTTTGATATCTCGTGTGTCTACCTTTCTCTTTGTAGCTTGTGTTCTCATATAAACTACCGGTTTGCATTCTAGCTTGGATTCCGCACTTGCTGGTGTGTTAAACATAACAAGGATAAGGTTTAACCTCAACCTCCGAGGGACCCGCAGTCTCCTCATATATTGGCATAAGGTCAGTCACACGAAGATAACTAGATGCAAGCTTTGGCGAAAGTAGCATGTTCTTGATTTCCTCAGATTTCAAGTAATTTCCATCCCCCAAACTTGAAATACTGTTATACAAGGTATCAATCCCCGTTGGAGATGAATTATCCATTGTTAAACGCTTTGCGCAGCCCAATGGAATTGTCAGGAAGCTGAAGAGCATTTCCACAAAAAAATTGTCTGCTTGTGCACATAACACTTTCTTCTTTGATTTATGTATCAGTAGTTTCACCGTCTGGCGTTCTGTAGAGTTACTTGACACTAATGGTAACGTACTTGATGTAGAAGTTTTGATGCGCTTACACGGCCGTTTAGTTTCCCCGAGAATCAAGTTTGTTAGAGGAGTATTTGTCATCAGTGACCACTTGAGTAGACTTGAAAACTGCAACAAATACATATTAAAATTCTAAAGCAATACAAACAAACATACCAATATAATCTCACTTATAAAATAGATGTTACTAGCAGGGGTGTTCAAAACTGTCCGAATTTCGGATATCTGAAATTTTCGGATACCTGATTTTACTATCAAATCCATATCCGTATCAGAAATTCGGATATCCGAATTTCGGATCCGAATTTTCAGATATCCGATCATATAGTGAATCGGATATCCAAAGGGGTGCCTTATTCCCACATACCCTATATCTTATTTTCACATCCCCTATTGTATACGGCCGTATACAATTATACGGCTCGTATAGAATGTTTTTGAATAGGAAAATGCGCAGAGAATGTTTTTTTTGGTTTTATTATATACGGCCCGTATACAGTTATACGAGTCGTATACATGTGTATACGATTTGTAAAACGTATACGGCTCAATTGATTTATTTTTGTGGGTTTTTTATGTTAGGACATGTATACGGGCCGTATAACTATATACGGGCCGTATATATTGGCTTTTTTCAAGTATCACGTTTTATTCCCGTAAAAACACAATCATTCTAGGGTTTCTAAAACTCTTCATCACCTTTAACAATGTCGATAAACGTTGATCGGAACATGCCGCTTAAATCGGAGCACAGGTAGAGTAACGTTACCGATCAGTCCGTTGATGAAAACCTTAGCGATCGCAGAGATCTTCGTGTTGGTTATTTATCGATTCCGAGTAACTAGTAGAAGAACCTGCCACAAACAAGTTCTCCACAGTTTGCTATTCAGATCTCTGTTCGGTCATCTTTCCAAACTACAACACACGATACTTTTAATAAGCTGTCATAGTTGTCAAATTCGATTTCAACAAATCTTTTCATTCTCCTTCAATTTCTAAAACATTCTCTGTTACATGAAGACGTGTCAGGTTCTTCTACTAGTGGTATTTTACTGAAGTATTGAAGATTGAGGCGGGCATTGTTTAAATCTGAATATAACTAGATGTTACGTGTATCAGCGTTGTTTATCACCCTGTGTGAGCATTGGAAACCCGACAAACAGTCTTGACAACTGTGACATTTTATCTATCTTTGTGTGTCACATCCATCCTGTTATTGCAATCGATATGATTAATTTTTTCAGATTTTTTTCTAATTAGCGTTGTTAACTACCAAAAGAATGCATACACAAATAGTTCTAGTAGACGAAGCAAAGAGACCGTTGTGTATCTGAATCAGGTTCTCAAACAAACACTACCAAAGATGGGTTGGTGAAAAATACCGGAGCTGTTATCTCGGTTGTTCAGTACTCTCCTATATCAACTTGAACGGTTGATGGTTACAAGGATCGTTCTAATAGATTAAAGAGAATAAACCATTTTTTACCAATTTTCACTCCAGTAGTTGAAACTTTAGCGCAGGAATCAATTCAAAACCCTCACCCTCAAAAATCAACCAGAAACCAAAGGAAAAAAGGGTTGATAATGGCTGATGGTTCTTCGTTGAGGAAACCAAACGTAGACGGAGATGATAGGCCTGGTAACCGGAAGAGAAATCAATTGTATTTTTTTAGTTGCTTCTCTGGTTAAGTTTCTGAACCAACTGAAATCCACAAATTCCAACAGTTTCTTCATAGATTTCGTCCGGTTTCCAAACTCTTTCACACAAAGTTAATATTCACTGTGGTGGATGCAAGCATAAAGTTAGAAAAAATACTCAAGTTGAACGAACGATATGTATCAACAAATTGTGAGTGGGAATATGGCTATGAAGAATATTATGGATAAACAATCACCGTATACGGGTTTTTCTGCTAGTTATTCGGAATGTTTCGAATCATCACAGAAGACGTGTCGGGTTCTACTGCTAGTAGTATGAGTCTGAGTCCATTGTGGTTCGTGAATGTTTCGAATCATCACGACAAGGATCGTTCTGATAGATTAAAGAGAATAACCCTTTTTTTACCATTTTTTACCCATAGTATACGAGCCGTATAATAATATACGGCCCGTATACAACCATCGTATACATTGTATACGATCGGTAAAAATATTTTTTTACCAATGGTATACGGCCGTATAAACCGTATACGACTCGTATACATATGGTAAAAAATGGTAAAAACCTCTTTAATCTATTAGAACGATCCAATAAACGAAGAAACCAAACGTAGACGGAGATGATAGGCCTGGTAACTGCAAGAGAAATCAATTGTCTCAAACACTACTAAACATCTGCTTTCTGAATCTGAATCTGAATGTTAACTTTTTAGTTGCTTATCTTGTTAAGTTGTGTATTTACGAAGCTGACAAACACATTGGTATTTTCTCAAAATGTGCAAACTTAAAGAATCTCACATTAAAGGAGTTTGCAAGAACGGGATCAGATGGTTTGAGTATCTTTCATCCTCGTTTGGCTAATCTCACACTTGAAAATGACCACATTGGTATTTTCTCAAAATGTGCAAACTTGAAGAATCTCACATTAAAGATCTATACACAAACTCTTCTACATCTTTTAACCAGTTGTCCATCACTTAAGACCTTGAAAGATTTGTTGAAATCGAAGCATTCACGAACCATTATCTAAAAATCTAAAAATTCAGGTTTACCTTGTAAATTTCTCAAAACAAACTCTCGTTTCTTCATCTTCATCTTCATTTGTTGAGAAACCATTATCTTTTCTTTCAGAAGAGTTTGTATTGAACCAAGAATACTACAAACATTCTATACCTTGCAACGTATACAGGTGCAAGAGAATGGCGAGTTATTTTTCAGTTATTTCTGTTGAATCACAAATTCCATTGTTTAAACCAGAATCAGGTTCTCAATACAAGGATCGTTCTAAGAGATTAAAGAGAATACACCATTTTTTTTACCATTTTTTACCATAGTATACGAGCCGTATCAGAATATACGGCCCGTATACAATCGTCGTATACATTGTATACGATCGGTAAATTTGTTTTTTACCGAGCGTATACGGCCGTATAAACGGTATACGGCCCGTATACATATGGTAAAAATGGTAAAATAAGGTCTTTCTTGCCTTTTTTTAGTTGCTTCTCTTGTTAAGTTTCTGAACCAACCGAAATCCACAAATTCCAACAGTTTCTTTGTGGATTCCGTCCGTTTTCCAAACTCGGTCATTCCTTGTGATACATGAACGTTGTATTCTTGTCTTTCAGAAGAGTGCTGTAATAGAGAAATCATCCTATGTCTTTTATCAACCGAAGAGGCATCAAGGACAGATAATACTTCATTTGTCGAGAAACCATACTGTCAAGAAACTAACATCTTTTAATACTTCATTGCGTATGTGCTTGTGCTGTAGAAACCGGTGATGAATTTGTGTATCTAAATCAGGTTCTCTGCCTTAGATCGGTCATTCCTTGTGATACATGAACGTTGTATTCTTGTCTTTCAAGACAAGGATCGTTGGAAGGATTGTAGTAGCAGGACATTGGTACCACTGTGAAAATTGCATCAGGAGGGGAGAGAGTCTGATACAATAAGGATGTTGGGAATTAAACGCATGTACGTGACAAAATAAGGATGTTTGCATAAACATATATTCGTTTCATAACCTCCTCCTATAAATCAACCACAACCGACAAAGAGCCTGTATTAAAAGTCATCCTATGTCTTTTACCAACCGAAGAGGCAGCAGAAGACGTGTCGGGTTCTTCCAACATTCACGAACCACAATGGACTCAGACTCATACTACTCACCCTCCCCTGAGGAAAAGTTTTCCCGACGACTCAACAAAATCCTGATAGGGAAAAAACATCAACAACCATTTTTTCTTTTCCTTCAATTTCGAGAATATTCTCCCCTGTGTATGTGCTTGTGCTGTAGAAACCGGTGATGAAAAGTTTCAACCAAAGGGAAATCCATGAAACGAAAGGGATTTCGAGCAGTTGGTATTGAACCAACAAAAGTCTGCTGGCAAGAATCTTTTTTCACATGGTATTGAACCAAGAATATGATACCTTCGAGATACTTCGTGTTAGTTTGATTTGAATTTTGAAAGTTGGATGTCCGTTATCTCAACCGAACGTTAATTGCTATTGTTTTAAATAACAACAGATAATGAATGGATTGTTGGTGGATAACGCAAACAAGTTCTCCACAGTTTGTTATTCAGATCTCTATTCGGTCATCTTTCCAAACTACAACACACGATAAGTTTAAACTTTATAGTGTGTGATTTGACCAGGAAATGATTGGAGGTGAAGGTTCAGTGCACGAAAAGTTTCTTACGAAATGTACGTGACAAAACAAATATGTTGGGAATTAAACGCATGTCCGTAATCCCGCGTTGATAGCTTCCGTTTTATTCAGACTCCTTACAACTCTCATCAAATGCCTCACCCTTCCTTTTATTCTATAAATATTAAATAAAGAATAACACCATGCCCGTAATCCCGCGTTGATAGCTTCCGTTTTATTACAGTCATACGACACGTTTTCTTGTTCTTCAATCTTTATTACTTGTTGATGTTTTATTTTGAGCACCTCACCACTCTAAAATATTTTAAAAATCAAAATTTCGTTCCATATACGGCCCGTATAGGATAATTTCGGATACCCGAATATAAATTTTCGGATACTTTTCGGTCGGATATTTTTCGATACTTCGGATATTTTCAGATATTCGGATATCGAAGTATCCGAAAAGTTTTAAAATCACTATGCAAATCCGAATCCGAAAATTCAGATATCTGAAATTTCGTCGGATTCGGATATTGGATAGTTCGGATCGGATTTTCGTATATTGATATTTTTAAACACCCCTATAGCTAGTAGGGCCTAGGGAGGGTGAACCATAAACCTCCTTTTTAGGATAACTCACCCGTTAAACATGTTAGAGCAAACATTTTACCAAAATAAACGGTGACTTTAAGCCCACTTTTATCCACTCCCAACCAATAAAAGTCAATAGAACAACACGGCATATGCAAACTGGCTACACCAGAGTCTTCGGACACCTTGGTCAGCTAACCCAAAGCGGCACATAAAATTATAATATCTGGCTTGCACATGTGACATTGTTTCATTTGCCCACTTCTGACTTAGTCGGCCAAGGTATCCGTTGGCTCTAATGTAGCCATCTTGAACATGTGGTTTTCCTTTATTTCTGGCCGGCTCCGGAGATAACCCCTTAGTCATTAAAATGTGGTTAACATGCTTGTTTTAGTGATTTCTTTAAGGTATATTATACAAAAGTTTAGAATGATAATTTTTTTACAAAAGTTATTAGAAAATACGTGGTTTGTACCTCTTCGAAACCGAAATCCACGGTTCTCTCATCTAGAGAATTAATGTTTTCGACCCCAAGAAACTTAAGGAGGCTGATGCTTGTGCTGAGCATGAGAGGTACTATATTAAGATCATCAGTGATAATGAAAGATGTTCTTTTCTTGAAGAAAACCAAATTGTCATGACTGTCACGGACCCTCGCATTAACAGGTTTTATGTTGTTTAGATCTATTTTCAGCTTCTGGCAAAGGGAAAGCGAAGAATTCCATGGATTAACAAGAGCGTTATTGCTTGCGCCGTAGGAGAAATGCTTATAATCTAGAATTTCAACGCTTTCATATAGAGAATCCAAGCTTCCAACTTTTGTATCCATTGTGGCTTGATGCTTGCTTGAGATTCTTGCAATTGTTCCAAGAGGCAAAGTGAGAAAACTAAATAGGATTTCAACGAAGTCTTGTTCTGCTTCTGCAAACATCACTTTCTTTTTCTTCTTGTCCACAAATACTTTTAGGTGAACTGGCTTGCTTCCCATCTCTGATCGAACTAACAAGTAACAACAACCACAGAGGTTTGAATCAACTAAGTTTGAATCAAATCATAAAAACTAAACCCTAATATTGTAACCGCTAAATCAATCAACGTGAGTACAAAATAAAACATTAAACTTTAAAAACTTACTAAACAAAAAAGTATTGATCGTTTTGAATCAACTAAGAAAATCCGATGCAGCCGTCAAAAGATGTCCGTCAAAAGTTGTGATTAAATTTCCGTCAACATGTCTTTTATATCCATAATTTTTCAACGATACGATGGGCCCAACACATACGCCCTCAATCTAATATTATAAGCCTTCCTTGCAATTAATCTCAAGCCATTTGTGTTGTTAACAAATCAACGACCCAACATTTTCTTTTAATTGTAGCCAACTATACCAACAAGAATCAAGGATTCCATGTGGTATATATTAAACTTATAATTTATCTATATTTTAAATTTAATTAAATTATTTTAATTTAATTTAATTTCCTCCTTCAAACTTATAATATTTTACCTATATTTTAAATTTAATTATTTTTTTATCCTTATCCTTTTCTTCCAATATTAATTTTAATATTATATATATCAATTAATTTTTACCCTAAAAAATTAGTCAATAAATATTTACCTATATATTAAAAACTTAATGGAATGATAATAAGATACATTTATGTATTAAAAACAGAATAGAATTAATAGTAATAAAAATAGAATTGAATAATGGAATAAACAGTAATAAGATACATATATGTATTAAAAACAGAATAGAATTAACAGTAATAAAAATAGAATTGAATGAATGGTATTGGGTACCGGTATTAAATTTACCAAACTGGGTGTTTTCGGTACCGGTTCGGCACCGGTATTTATCGGCTTTTACCCTCAAATACCGGTGTCGTACCAGTACCGACCGTTACCGTACCAGGTATATTCGGTACCGGTACCCACTTTTGGGGATTTCAGTAACGGTATTTTCGGTACCGGTTGGTACCGGGCTCATCAAATCCTGTAGTAACGTAGCAATGCAAGTAATTGCACCGTTTAGATTACTTTTCATATACACATAGTAAATAAACTGCATTTCGTTTGAATGAGGTATTATATACACAACAACTTATTTGGCTTTATTTTTTGTCTTCTTCTGTAATGAATGCATTGTAGCATATAAAATTAACTTGCATATTTAGATTATTGATGAGCAATCGTATCAAATCAAGTAATCAAACCGGTATCGTATCGGTACCAAATTTACTATACTAAATCATTTCCGGTTCCAATTTGGTACCCACGTTTTGGCGTTTTCAGAATCGTTACTTTCGTTTTGACACCGGTCTAGCACCATACCTGTATCTATTGATTTTTACCTTCAAATACCATACCGTATTGTACCGAGCATTTTCGGTGCCGTTACCTAATTTCGATGATTTTCTAGATCGGTACTTTCGTTGCCGTTATCGGTACCGAGCTCATCCATATTTTAACGTGTTAGCACCGTAATAACTGAACTGAAAACAACCGAATTTCTAACGTGTAGGACGTGTGGGTCCAATTATTATATATTAGGTTATTTAAAATCGTTTTTTAGGACGGAGTGACTATCCTTTTCGCGACATTTTTATTTATGTTTTGATATTCAGTATTTGCTTGCCGTTACTGACACGCGTTTTGCAGTCATTGGGTCCCCGCCGCAACGCGCGGGCTGAAAATCAACTAGTTATATCAATATTCATAGTATTATGAAATAAATATTATAACAAAGAAGTTATATAATGATACAAATAATATTATAACTTGAACTTATAATATACCACCTCCGCACAAATCTTGTAAACAACAAACAATTGAATTTATCACAAGGAAAATTTAAATAATTGTCACACCCCGACTCACAACGGAAGTAAATAGGGGATGCAACAGACACCTCTGGTACAAGCACATTGTTTATAAAGATACTATATCTATTATTTAACTATATTTTCGATTACATTGTTGATTACATACTACATGTACGTTACAATGGCATGTTCTCGCGAACCACGTTAATCTTCTTAACCGCATGCTTCAATACATTTATGCATCTGTAAACCAAAGCTTGAACGTATAGTGAATCGTATACCCAAATATCCATTTTTTTAGAATGTGGTTAACATGTTTGTTTTAGTGATTTCTTTAAGGTATGTAGGTCCCTAGAGGAGGATCTAGAACACCTATTCCTTGTTGTTGAACACAAAACCAAGTTCGGAATCCTTGATTTTGTGTAAATCAAGCTCAAGAACAAACACAAACACAAGAATATCACTTTAAAGCTTCACGATTTGATTTCAGCAGAGTTTTGTTACAAGTGGTTTTACACAAAATGCCCTCTCACTGAAATGGTGCTCTCTTCATAGAACACAGGAGACTCTCTGCTATTTATAGCACATAGTAGAGAGCAATACAACGAAACATGTCCCCTCTCTATCGAAACATAAGAAAACAACAAAACATGAACAAGAACAATGAAATACATTGAAACATAATGTGTCATCGAAATAGCTTTGTCGTTATCCTCATGTTCACATGAAAACTGATTGTATATCTTCGAAACAGGACTTTTCTTTTTGTATATCATCATTATCGAAACATACTTTATAAATAAGGTCCTCATCATCAAAACAGACTTTATAAATAAAGTCTTCATCATCATCGAAACATGCTGGATCTTTGTATCATCATCATCAAAACAACCAAGCTTTGTTTCGTTGACTTTGGACATCACCTTTATCGAAATAGGACTTTGCTTTTGAATAACATCCCAATCCAAACACCATGTTACCATTTGAGCATCATGTATCAAAATATACTTCTTCTATTTCGGTAGCTTCTTCAAATGAAACCACTATCCTGTTTCGATGATATATCTTCAAATAGAAGCTTATTCTATTTCGATGATCTTGATATACTATCTATTTTGATAACTTGTCTTTATCCATGAATTCTTGTTTCAATCTGTATATGTTCCATTTACATATTAATAGGAGGATGTTGATATGTAATCTTGATTCGAGACGAACCGAACTATGCCACATCCACACTAAGGTGCATTAACAAACTCCCCCTTAGATGTTGCTGGTGATGGTTTGTTCTTCACATGGCAGGATCTTGAAAGGTCTTCACGTGTCACAAATAAGGAGGTGCATCAACAAACTCCCCCTTGGATGTTGCTCGTGAATCCTTGATCTTTAAAGCTTAAGATCCTCATGGTGTTCATGAGTGGTCAGCTGCAACTCGATCATCTTGATCCTCTGATTGCATCAGTGCCGTGTCATCATTTCACAGCTTATCATGTGACACGTTCTCTTTGCCTTTAGCTGGTTCGAATGCCATATCTGCACACACAACAGAGTTAAACATGTAATGAGAACAACGCTAAGAATATAATCAACCTTAGAAACATTTTCAAACAAAAACCTCACTAAGAATTGATTACAATATAAACAAATGACACACATGAGACCAACTCTCAATCAACTACTAACCGTTTATGAAGATGCAATTGTTTGGTTTTCAAACAGGATATGGTGGAAAGATTCGAGTTCTAACATCAGTCAATCAAAAGGAAGATATAAATAAATCTTTTTGGTTTTTATAAAGTTTATATTAAAACACACCTAAAATCTTTTTGGTATTTTTCATTTTTTAAATGTAAAGACCGAAAGCAGTAAATAAATATTTACAGACATGCAGAAACAGAGAAACAACATAAATATTTACAGACATTCTTTTTGTGAGTTTTGAGGGTAGGAGAATCAT
Source organism: Helianthus tuberosus (assembly GCA_030545235.1). Lineage (NCBI taxonomy): Eukaryota > Viridiplantae > Streptophyta > Magnoliopsida > Asterales > Asteraceae > Helianthus > Helianthus tuberosus. The sequence continues at coordinate 145,659,646 of CM060410.1, read as the reverse complement.
ATCAGTGTACGGTCATGCCAAAACACCCTGGTTGTTCAATTAGGTAACATTTAGATAAGCATCCTATAATGATTATCGGTATTGTTATCCACATAAACTCAACAATCAGATGTAATCATATGACTTGGTGATATGTTAAGGTATGATTTATACTTACCGACCTGTGCTCATCCACTCACGACACATTCCCGTATCAAGGTATGCATGAGAGTTCATCTTACTGGTGAGTATACCATTTATCATCTGTTTTAACGTATATGATGTGAGATACTCACTTATTTGAGGATGAATACAAGCCCTACGTGATAAAATCATTTATTAATGAGGAACTTGATATTCAATGCATGCAGGGCATGGGAGGAAGTCCGTGAACAGGTTAGTGCCATCGTACCGAGAAAGAGACGAACTTGACTCTCAGATGATAGATGTGATTTAGCATCACTTATTTGAGGGTGACTGTTATATTTTTTATCACATATTGATGATAGTATGCATCGTGTATTATATACATGTATGTATGATATGTACACGTATGTATGGTATCATGAAAGTTCTAGACTTGAGTCCCCGTTGTTTTTGGTAAAAGAAACAACCATGATACCCAGATGATAAACAACATAAAGACCACGTATCTCAGAACATCGGCAATCTATCAAACGAAATTTCGGTACCAAGACCATATGCCAATGAGCGGTTCCCACACTGTCTTAAGTCGATTAAGATTATATCACCCTGCTCACTTCAAAATGATTGTGAGTCTACCGATACATCTTATATAGAGCTACTTATCGTTTTTCATTTTAAGCTCAAAGAGGTTTCGACAGACCACTGATGTACTATCATTTTCTCTTTTGCTCACTAGGAAACTCATTTTTGTTTTTTTATTGTTTTTGTGTTTTTGAAAATTTTCAATGTTTTTGTGTTTTTGTAATTTTTCAATTTTTTGTATTTTTCTTGGAAACTACTCCCCCTAAAATGCAAAAGCTGAGATAAATTAAAAACACAAATAGATATTTACAAAAACGAGTTTGCGATGTCAGTTTATTCTTACTTGACCTTAATGTCGTTTACCATAAGTAAAAAGTCAAAACATGATTTGTCAAATGCTTTGGTAAAAAGGTCGGCACGTTGGTCATCAGTGTGGACCTTAACAACATCGATAAATCTTTTATCAAAACAATCACGTATGAAATGATATTTGATCTCGATGTGTTTGGTCTTTGAATGCTGCACAAGATTTCTATTGCTCTGTAAGGCAGCAAAATTATCAACGAAAATAGGAGTAGTTAGGAATTCAAAAATGTAGTCGCGCATTTGCTGTTGGATCCACAGAACCTGGGAGCAGCAACTTGAAGCTGCAACTTACTCGACTTCACAAGTTGATGTAGCTACACAAGTTTGCTTCTTGCACTGCCATGTGACCAGGCGATTTCCCAAAAACTGACATCAAGCCGTTGTGGATTAGCCGTCGATTTTGCAGCTGCCAAAATCAGAATCACTGAACGCGATCAAGTCGAAGCTATCATCCCTAGGGTACCAGAGACCGGTGTCCAGGTAAGCCTTCTAATAGCAGAAAATCATTTCTACAGTCGCCATATGTGAGGCCTTCGGGTTGGCTTGATATCAGGCGAGCAGGCATGTAGGATACATTATGTCAGGCCGCGAGCCGCCTTAGAGTCGCCTTTGTATTTTTCACCATGCGCGCGTGGTGAGGCACATGGGCTGCAGGGACCAGGTGGCAGGTAGACCTTGGAGGGTGACGTGGCAGCGACGCGCGAGTACACGTGCCAGGTTGGCGCACACTGGCGCATGGGGCATTTCAGTGACGCGCGCGGGTGCACCAAAGTGAGCCAATACGGCGCGACTGTTTGGAGTGCTCGTATAGGTTCACTGGTGGTTGGCGCACGCGCGAGAAGGCTAGTGCAGACTTGCGCGCTTATGAGTTGTGCAACCAGCTGGCGCATAAAAGTGAGCCAAAATGGCGCACGCGCGCATGAGCGTGCAGACCTGTGCGCTCATGCACTTGAGCCAAAAGGGCACGCGCACGCACAAAAGCTTCCAGGCATTAATGACAGAGCAGTTTCATTTCAACATTCTAAACTGACGAGTCACCGGTTTTGACTGAGAATTAAATGACGAATTAAAGTGCATTGAAGACGTTTATTGCAATTTAATTCTCTCCTTTAATTCTTTTTACTGTTACGACTCAGATGCTGTATAAATACAGCATCATCTCCACAGCAGAGCACACCAGCTACAACAGCAACATATGCAAACAACTTTCTTCCCACTTCTGATCTTGTTCTTACTTGCTTCAAGGTATTCTTCGGGTCCTGAGCCTGCTCCGGCAGTACATACTTCTCCGGCTGTTCTACCCCGGGAAATAAAACGAGTGCTCTTAGGAGACTCGGAATTTGTTATAAGGGCCCTGTGTTAAACACAATCCTTAGCCACAGTTCTTCCTGTTAATTGTTCTATCTCTTGTATTTTATTTACTTCAGTTGTAACAGTACTTTAGTTTCTCAGCTTTCTTCATTTATGTATTGTAATCATTGAATAAAAAATTGTTTTATTTTATTTAATTACGCGAACGGTTCCTACAGTTTGTATGCAGATTGGTAGATCTTTTTAAGTACTCTTTTACTTTGTTTTTGTTTATGTCTTGGATGATGGTGAGGGCAACCTCATCTGAGGCATTTTCGATATTTGTTATGTTGCTTTTGTTATAGGCTTTAGGGTTTCGACGAGGTTAGTGGCTTACATACTTTGTCTATTTTTATGTCTATGAAGGTTTTTTTTTTCTCTAGACATGGCAATGAAAGTGGATTTAATGTAGCCACCACTTGCAACCGATAACCTGAGCCTATATATATGTATTTACATATTGTTAATCACTAACATCTACTTTGATTGTTGATTGGTTTATTGTCTTTTTTGGTTGTGATTGCATAAGCGGCTTCTTCCTTTTGCTTTGGGGTTTCTGCCACCTACATCTGTCTGTGCTTATGGTAAATTAATGCTTAGAACTTTCACGTCGTTGGAATAACTTTTGATTATTGTTTTTCTTAGAAAATATTGAGAGTCAAGTCTAACGCTAATGTAGTGGATACATTCATTCCCACGTATTCAAAGAAGCATTGGGAAATTCCTACCAATAATAGGTATGATATCTTAAATATCGATATCTTATATGCTTGTGTTTAAATTTGTTGGCATTAGGAACTTATGCATTTTTGTTGTTTTGTAAATAGGTTGTTAGACTTTATGCATAAATTCGTTTTCTCTGCTGATTTCTTATTTCCTCATCGCTAACCCAGTTAAGTACGTATTTCAAATTCACGTTGTGTGCCAGAGTTGATTACAACATGGCAGGCTTAGTAGTTATGGTTTTTTTATTAGTTGTCTTTTCTTATGCTAACACATAATTATTTATTAGTTTTGTAGATCAACCAACACATGTAATTCCAAGACTAGTGATATTATCCCGCGCTTTGCGGCGGGTGCTGCTATCATAACAAATCGTATCGAAACCAACTGAACAACATATATATCAGTATCTATATTTATTTTTATTATTTTTGCTTTTGATAAACTGACACTCTATGGCTATCATATTATACCAGACCAAACCGAACAACATCGGTACTTGTATGTACTCTTTTCAACGGTTTTTTGTTTTGTCGCAACCCCCGATCCCTTATCTATCCCGGGAACGGGCGGACGCGAACTCAGATTCTCGGTGGTGTCAGCTATTTAATCTTGCAGCGGAAATTTCATCAGGACCGTAGTTAGGAAATGTTCATCAGAGTAAAACCACCTCATTTAATATTAATCATCACATGGGTAAAACCCAAGTTTCTTATTACAATACATTTATAGGGATAAACCCTATTTTTATTGAGTTTAAGACATCGTTTATTAGGTAACTTTTATAGCCACATTTTCCCAAGCCTTCAGTGCTCTCCAGCTGGCTTTTTATTAATTGGCTGTCACATTGGGTTACCTGAAACACGTTTTAAAAATATTTGTCAGTGGGAAATACTGGTGAGTGAATCCCAGTTTAATCAAGAAACTATTTATCAATTAAAACAGTATTGAGAGCGATTACATTGTTTATTTCTACACTATTACACCTTTTAGTATTGTCAAACCTGACTTGTGGGTCATATTACACATTGGCTAACTCATTGTCCAATGGTAACGTATTATCATCCCGACTTACTACTCATAGTGTAGTAAATTTTGTATACAAAACCCCAACATACCGGCAATAATTGAAGAATTACAAAGACTCAATCACCGCTTAATCACTTTGTAAAACAATTAAGGTTTTGTAAAATATTACAAAAAGGTTAACAAAAAGAGGATAAACTCACATTGTTATCTTAGACTTCGCGTAAGGGTTTCCTGGATATAATCTATAATTTATACAAATGTACATTGGTTAGTATCACAACCCTTTGAAAATATTAATGATACCTTCCCCGAGACGGCATTTCAATAACTACGTCGGGCAGAACCACGACAGTTGTTACGAAACCCTAAATCAATCGGGCAGCGTATCTGTTACGAAACTGGGGGTTATAATACTTACAACGGAGCAGAATCTCGCTAATTAGGGGGATATAATACCCGCGTATTATAAGCCTACTACAGAAATTGTGATTGAGAATGAAAGGAATGAGCGACGGAAAACGAAAACCCGTTGTCTGCTTATATAGTGCTGAAATTGGACTCTCACGCACCCCGCGTAAAACACAGGCAAGGCTTACGCGGCCCGCGTCAAAGCTGGGTCAACGCGTAGCTTGTCCCGGTCATGATTGTAACAACCCTCGGTAAAACCAACACCCTCATAAATAATATGACACTCTAGTATATTGTAAAATATCCCAATATGTTTTATATTACACCCCGTATGTGAAAACCGAGCCCGAATTATGTTTTAAGATATAAAATAAATAAAAAATAAGAAAAATAGAGATGAGGTGGGCCGCGTAGACCCACCCCAACATCTCACGCGGGCCGCTAGAGATCATGAAACGCGGAGACATCCGGTGCTGACACGTGTCGACATCGTGGCGGTCTAGAGGATGACCGGGACAAGCTATATGTTGACCAGGTGGTTGACGCGGGCCGCGTAAGGCTTAGCCTTATCTTACGCGGGCCGCCTGGAAGTCATAATCCAGCACTATATATAGAACTCATCAGTTTACGTTTTTCGTTGCTCACATTTCAATCTCAAATCACAATTTCTGTAGAGAAGTTATAATACACGGGTATTATACCCCTAATTAGCAAGGTTCTGCTCCGTTGTAAGTATTATAACCCCAGTTTCATAATAGTTACGCTGCCCGATTGATTTAGGGTTCCGTAACAACTGTCGTGGTTCTGCCCGACGTAGTTGTTGGAATGCCGTCTCGGGGAGGGTATCATTAATAATTTCAAAGGGTTATGATACTAACCAATGTACATTTGTATAAATTATAGATTATATCCAGGAAACCCTTACAAGAAGCCTAAGATAGCAAAGTGAGTTTATCCTCTTTTTGTTAAACGTTTTTGGAATAATTTACAAAACCTTAATTGTTTTACAATGTGATTAAGCGGTGATTGAGTCTTTGTAGTTCTTCGATTACTGCCGGTATGTTGGGGTTTTGTATACAAAATTTACTACACTATGAGTAGTAAGTCAAGGTTGACAGTACGTTACCATTGGACAATGAGTTAGCCAATGTGTAATATGACCCACAAGTCAGTGGATTGATAGTACCAAATGGAGTAATGGGGTAGACATAAACATTATAATCGTCCTCAATACTGTTTTAATCGATAAAATGTTTCTTGATTAAACTGGGTTTCACTCACCAGTATTTTCAACTGACAAATGTTTTTAAAACGCGTTTCAGGTAACCCAATGTGACAGCCAATTAGTAGAAAGCCAGCTGGAGAGCACTAAAGGCTTGGGGATAATGTGGCTATAAAAATTATCGGATAAACGATGTTTTAAATTCAATAAGATAGGGTTTATCCCTATAAATGTATTGTAATAAGAAACTTGGGTTTTAACCATGTGATTATTATTATAAAATAAGGTGGTTTTACTCTGATAAACATTTCCTAACTACGGTCCTGATGAAAATTCCGCTGCGAGATTAATTAACCTGATACCACCACAACTGAGATCGCGTCCGCCCGTTCCCGGAAATAAGGGATCGGGGGTTGCGACAGGAGGTGGTATCAGAGCCTAGCCACTGGTTTGAGCCAAAGAAGTGTTCTGCTGACACTTAAAATATAAATTTTGTGTTAGGAAATAATGGAAATAAGTACATATCTGTATTTATTTATTATGTGTTATTTGACGATTTGTTAGTTTACAGTATGAGTGATCAAGAACCCTCAGATATGAATCGTCTGTTATCTGAATCACCTAGGAGTGAAGGTACATCATCACAGCCTGCCCTTTCAGGGTATACTGCTGATCAGGAGGATGAAATATTTGCTTTTAGAGCTCAATCTGAAGAGCCGTTTCCTAATAAGAAACGAGGATGGTTCAGTAATGAAGCTTTTGCTCGTAGGAAGAGAATGCGAAAGTTGCAACAGCAAAGAGCCTTAGCAGCTATTAAGCGAGAGACAGATGCCCATACGCAGGATATTCTAAATAGAAGCCTAGCTAATTTCCATATACTAGCTACAACTGGTGCTGACCCAAGTCTGGAACAACTAGTAGCCCCACAACCACAAAACCCAGAACAACCCATGGAGATAGAAAATCCTGACAACCAAGTAGAGATGCACGACTTTAACCCAAAAGAAATCCCTAGAGTACTTGCACCAAACCCTTTAGACCCGAATTACGACCCTTGGTAGGATGATAATAGGGACTATGTGCAACGTTACTCTATCCCTGAAGACACACCTATAGGAGCCTATTCAGGTATGGACCCTTTAGATCCCTATTACCATGATAACTACATCAGGGAAATCTTAGAAGATCCTTACCGATTACAGGCACTTTTACCCCCATATCAGGAACCCGCACCCCAGATTCCAAACCCAGTCCTAGAACCTGCACCCCCAATGAGTGCAGAAAACTTTCAAGAACTTAGGACTTTCGGGGAGGAAATTTTAGAAAGCAGTGAGAGAATGCGTCTGGTGGGAGAGCGTCTCGTATGGAAGTACGATGAACGCAATATGGATTTTTTGATGAATCCATACCCGTGAATGTGAGAATGGAGGAGATGGTAGTAATAATAATAATAAAAAAAATTAAAAAAAAATTATGTGTGTACGGATGCATAGTACTATTAGTGTAATTTTCTTTTTGTTGGTATTGTAACCATTATTTCAGTACTAGTGTGTAATAGACGCATAGTATATGAAAATAGAGTATAAGTCGCAATGATCGACGTTTTTGGCTAGATTGCGTGTCATGTGATTTACTATATTAACTATTATTTGTGATATTAATATGGGGTAAATGTTTAAAATTCAGATGGCCGACGAAGAAAATCAAGGAAATCTGAATAACGATAATCAGAGTAACATTAACGTGGTTAATGAAAATCCAAGCATCAATAACAATGGAAATCAAGTGGATAATAGTGCTATCCAACACATAGTGGCACAAGGAATTATAGATGCAATGCCATTTATTCTTCAAACGGTTCAAGAAACGAATAATAAAAGTAAACATAGCAGTAAGCGACCAATTGAACCAGCACATAGTGTGAACAATGGGCCTATACTTCAAATGCCTATTCCCAAAAGAAGAAGAACCGTGCCTTACGGTTGTTCATACAAAGAATTCTGGTTCTGTAAACCAATAGAATTCTCGGGCAATGAAGAACCTATTGCAGCTTTACGCTGGATAGAAAAGACTGAGGCTGTTCTAAAAATAAGTAAATGTGCGGAAGAGGACAAGATAATGTTTGCTTCCAATCTATTTAAGAATGCAGCCTTAGAATGGTGGAACACTATCCTTCAGTCTAGAGGAAGTGATAGGGTTTATAGTATAGATTGGGAAGAATTTAGGAATATGGTAACAAGGAAATTCTGCCCTCCAAATGAAAAGGAGCAGATAGCAAACAAATTCCTAAATCTTAGGATGACTGGTGTGGATAGTAAGGGGTACACGAAGTTATTCTTTGAATATGCTAGAATAGTACCAACTCTTGCTTCACCAGAACCAGTGTTAATCTCCCGTTATATTTGGGGATTAATTGGAGAGATTAGACATGTGGTCAAGGCAGCTAGACCTCAAACTATAGAAGAAACTATAGAACTAGCCAATACCTTGACAGATGAGTTAATCCGTACTAGAGAAGAAGACCAGAGGAGAAACCTAACTCAAAGGCTTACTCAAGAATTTCATTATGAAAATTTCAACCGTAGGAACATAGGTTCTACCTCTGCACCATACTGCAAGGTTTGCAAGAAAAAGCACTCGGGAAAATGCTCCAATCTCTGCAATTATTGCAAGATGCAAGGACACAAGGAAGAAAATTGCAAGAGGAAATCCAGCAATGGATTATGCTACAACTGTGGAGAAAAAGGTCATATCAGGTCAAACTGTCCGAAATTGGCCCCAGCTGCAAACAACAAGAATACTAAAAATGCAAGAGCATTTGTTTTGACTGCAGAAAAAGCCAAGATGATCCCAGACGTTATAGCTGGTATGTTTTTAGTTAATGATATATTTGCTAAAGTATTATTTGACTCTGGTGCGAACCAAAGTTTTATTAATACATCGTTTTGCAAAATTCTAAATCAGTCATTAACTAAACTACCACAAGAATGTCTAGTAGAGACAGCTAATGGAGAAACCATTAGAATTTCTGAAATCTTGTAGGGAGCAAGTATAGAAATTTCAAATCAGAAATTTATTGCAAATCTTTATCCCATGAATCTGGCAGGATTCGATGTTGTTTTAGCAATGGATTGGTTAATAGCCAATAAAGCCAATATTTTATGTGATCAAAAGTCAATACAAGTGAATTCATCGAAAGGTAAAATGATAATTAAAGGAGATAAGCCGTTTAGATCTACTAAATTAATCTCTGTGATGAAAACTGCAAGTTCTATAAGAAAAGGCTCTATAGTGTATTTGATTTCTATAGTCACTAACACTAAAGGAAAAGAATTAAAAGATATTCCAGTAGTATCCCAATTTTCAAATGTCTTTCCAGAAGAATTACCAGGACTACCTCCAGACAAAGAAGTTGAATTCAGGATTCATCTACTACCCGGAACAGCACCAATTGCCAAAGCACCCTACCGTTTGGCACCCGCTGAAATGCAAGAACTAAAGAAACAATTAGACGAATTGTTGGAGAAAGGATTTATACAGCCAAGTTCGTAGCCATGGGGAGCGCCGATACTGTTTATTAAAAAGAAGGACGGATCAATGCGTATATGCATTGACTACCGTGAATTAAACAAAGTCACGATTAAGAATCGGTACCCATTACCAAGAATCGATGATCTGTTTGATCAACTACAAGGAGCTCTATTTTTCTCTAAAATCGATTTAAGGTCAGGATATCATCAATTAAAGGTACAGGAAGAGGACATTCCTAAAACCACATTTAGAACGAGGTATAGTCATTATGAATTTACTGTCATGCCATTTGGTTGCCCCAGCTGCATTTATGGACATGATGAACCGAGTATGTAAGCCATATTTGGATAAATTCATAATTGTTTTCATAGATGATATTCTAATTTACTCTAAGAATAAAGAAGATCATGCGAAGCAATTGCACGCACTTTTAAGTCTATTAAGAAAAGAAAAGCTTTATGCTAAATTCAATAAGTGTGAATTTTGGTTAGAACAGGTACAATTCCTTGGACACCTAGTCAATCATGAAGGAATTCATGTAGATCCAACAAAAATAGAGGCAATTACTAAATGGAAAACCCCTGAGTCACCAACTGAGGTTAGAAGTTTCTTAGGATTGGCCGGTTATTATAGAAGGTTTATTCAAGATTTTTCTAGAATAGCCATTCCCTTAACTAAGCTAACCTGTAAATCTGTTAAGTTTGAATGGGGAGTAAAACAAGAAGAAGCCTTTAGAATCCTTAAGCAAAGATTAACCCATACGCCTATACTAGCATTACCAGAAGGAGCTGAAGACTTTTTAGTTTATTGTGATGCTTCTAAACTAGGTTATGGATGTGTATTGGTGCAACGAAAAAAGGTTATAGCTTACGCATCTAGACAACTTAAGAGTCATGAAGAGAATTATTCAACCCATGATTTAGAGTTAGGAGCTATAATCTTTGCTCTTAAGATTTGGAGACATTACCTTTATGGTAGTAAGTTTACCATATTCACTGATCATAAGAGTTTAAGGTATATCTTTAAGCAAAAGGAGTTGAATATGAGACAAAGACGCTGGATGGAGATGCTTAGTGATTATGATTGTGATATCCAGTATCATGAAGGAAGAGCAAATATAGTGGCAGATGCTTTAAGTCGAAAGTATCATGAAAAGCCAAGAATGGTACGTTCTCTTAAATTAAATCTGCAAGTAGATTTAAATGATCAAATAAGAGAAGCACAAGAATCAGTAATCAAGGATGATTCTGAAAAATTAAAAGGTATGCTGAAATAATTAAAACAAGGAATAGATAGAATTTGGAGATTCAATGAAAAGAGAATGTGGATACCTAAATTAGGAAATCTACGCCATCGTATATTAGAAGAAGCTCATAAGTCCAAGTATACGATGCATCCAGGAAGTGACAAAATGTACCAGGATTTAAGGAAAAATTTCTGGTGGATAGGGATGAAAAAGGATATAGCAGCTTATGTTTCTAAATGTTTAACTTGCTCACAAGTTAAGGCTGAACACCAGAAACTCTCAGGTTTGTTACAGCAATTAGAAATGCCAATGTGGAAATGGGAATTAATAACAATGGATTTTGTTACTAAATTACCCAAAACCAGGAAAAGAAATGATACAATCTGGGTGATTGTAGATAGACTAACCAAGTCAGCCCATTTTCTACCAATGAAAGAAACAATTAGTATGGAACAATTATCTAAATTGTATGTAAATGAAATTGTTTCTTTACATGGTATTCCTATATCAATTGTTTCTGATAGAGATAGTCGCTTTACATCTCATTTTTGGTCAAGTTTCCAAAAGGCAATGGGAACCTAGTTAAAATTAAGCACCGCTTATCATCCACAAACGGATGGACAAAGTGAAAGAACAATTCAAACAATGGAGGATATGCTTAGAGCTTGTGTAATTGATTTTGGAGGTAATTCGGACGATCACTTACCTTTAATAGAATTTTCTTATAATAATAGTTATCACAAAAGTATTAATGCTGCACCATTCGAAGCACTTTATGGAAGAAAGTGTCGAACCCCAGTCTGTTGGCAGAAATTGGGGAAAAACAACTATCTGGACCTGAGATAGTGCAAGAAACAACTGACAAGATTATTCAAGTCAAAGAACGACTGAAAACCGCACGTGATCTACAAAAGAGTTATGCCAATAACCGATGCAAGCCATTGGAGTTTCAAGTAGGAGATAAAGTATTATTGAAAGTTTCTCCTTGGAAAGGAGTGGTAAGATTCATCAAAAGAGGAAAGTTAAGTCCCAGGTATTTTGGACCTTTTGAGATTATTAGAAAAATAGGACCTGTAGCCTATCAGCTACAACTGCCAGAGGAAGCGGCAGGAATACATGATGTGTTTCATGTATCTAATCTCAAAAAGTGTTTAGCTGATGAATCATTGATAGTACCTCTTAAGGATATAAAGGTAAATGAACAACTCAAGTTTGTAGAAAGACCTCTACAAATTGAAGACAGGAAAATCAAGAATCTCAAACACAAGAGACTAGTTCTAGTCAAAGTAAAGTGAGACTCCAAAAGAGGACCTGAATACACATGGGAGCTTGAATCAGAAATGCAAAAGAAATACCCGCATTTATTTTAATAGATCTCGAGGACGAGCTCTAAAACAAGGTGGGGAGAATGTAACAACCCTCGGTAAAACCAACACCCTCATAAATATTATGACACTCTAGTATATTGTAAAATATCCCAATATGTTTTATATTACATCCCGTATGTGAAAACCGAGCCCGAATTATGTTTTAACATATAAAATAAATCAAAAATAAGAAAAATAGAGTTGAGGCGGGCCGTGTAGACCCACCCCAACATCTCACGCGGGCCACTAGAGATCATGAAACACGGAGACATCCGGTGCTGACACGTGTCGACATCGTGGCGGTTTAGAGGATGACCAGGACAAGCTATATGTTGACCAGGTGGTTGACGCGGGCCGCGTAAGGCTTAGTATCTTACGCGGGCCGCCTGGAAGTCATAATCCAGCACTATATATAGAACTCATCAGTTTACGTTTTTCGTCGCTCACATTTCAATCTCAAATCACAATTTCTGTAGAGAAGTTATAATACACGGGTATTATACCCCTAATTAGCGAGGTTCTTCTCCGTTGTAAGTATTATAACCCCAGTTTCGTAATAGTTACGCTGCCCGATTGATTAAGGGTTCCGTAACAACTATCGTGGTTCTGCCCGACGTAGTTGTTGGAATGCCGTCTCGGGGAGGGTATCATTAATAATTTCAAAGGGTTATGATACTAACCAATGTACATTTGTATAAATTATAGATTATATCCAGGAAACTCTTACAAAAAGCCTAAGATAGCAAAGTGAGTTTATCCTCTTTTTGTTAACGTTTTTGGAATAATTTACAAAACCTTAATTGTTTTACAATATGATTAAGCGGTGATTGAGTCTTTGTAGTTCTTCAATTACTGCCGGTATGTTGGGGTGTTGTATACAAAATTTACTACACTATGAGTAGTAACTCAAGGTTGACAGTACGTTACCATTGGACAATGAGTTAGCCAATGTGTAATATGACCCACAAGTCAGTGGATTGATAGTACCAAATGGAGTAATTGGGTAGACATAAACATTGTAATCGTCCTTAATACTGTTTTAATCGATAAAATGTTTCTTGATTAAACTGAGATTCACTCACCAGTATTTTCAACTGACAAATGTTTTTAAAACGCGTTTCAGGTAACCCATTGTGACAACCAATTAGTAGAAAGCCAGCTGGAGAGCACTAAAGTCTTGGGGATAATGTGGCTATAAAAAGTATCTGATAAACGATGTTTTAAATTCAATAAGATAGGGTTTATCCCTATAAATGTACTGTAATAAGAAACTTGGGTTTTAACCATGTGATTATTATAAAATAAGGTGGTTTTACTCTGATAAATATTTCCTAACTACGGTCCTGATGAAAATTCCGCTACGAGAATAAATAACCTGATACCACCACAACTGAGATCGCGTCCGCCCGTTCCCGGAAATAAGGGATCGGGGGTTGCGACAATGATCTAGACCCGCCACGATGTCGACACGTGTCAGCTCAGGGTGTCTCCGCATTGTTGATCTCTCGCGGCCCGCGTTAACTTAAACAGGGTCTTACGCGGCCCGTTTGAACTAAAGAAACTCAAAGGAATCTGGTATCTACCTCGATACCGCCCGCGTAAATGGTTGGGGTGGGTCAACGCGGCCCGCCTCAACTTAATAATCAGATTTTATATTTTATTTTATATTTTACAACACATTTCAGGCTCGGTTTTCACATACGGGGGTATTTAAAGACATCTAAGGATATTTAAGATATAATAGGGTGTCGGAAATATTATGAGAGTGTCGGTTTTACCGAGGGTTGTTACATTCTCCCCACCTTGTTTTAGAGCTCGTCCTCGAGATCTACTGGAATAAATGAGGATATTTCTTTCGCATTTCAGATTCAAGCACCCATGTGTATCCAGGTCCTCTTTTGGAGTCCCACTTTACTTTGACCAGAACTAATCTCTTATGCTTGAGATTCTTGACTTTCCTGTCTTCAATTTGTAGAGGCCTTTCTATAAATGTGAGTTGTTCATTTACCTCTATATCCTTAAGAGGTATTATCAAAGATTCATCAGCTAAACACTTCTTGAGATTAGATACATGAAACACATCATGTATTCCTGCCATTTCCTCTGGCAGTTGTAGCTGATAGGCTACAGGTCCTATTCTTCTAATAATCTTAAAAGGTCCAATATACCTGGGACTTAGTTTTCCCCGTTTGATGAATCTTACTACTCCTTTCCAAGGAGAGATCTTTAACAATACTTTATCCCCTACTTGAAATTCTAACGGTTTGCGTCGATTATCGGCATAGCTCTTCTATCGATCACGTGCTGTTTTTAGTTGTTCCTTGACTTGAATAATCTTGTCAGTTGTTTCTTGTACTATCTCAGGTCCAGATAGTTGCTTTTCCCCAATTTCTGCCCAACAGATTGGGGTTCGGCATTTTCGTCCATAAAGTGCTTCGAATGGTGCAGCATTGATACTTGTGTGATAACTATTGTTGTAAGAAAATTCTATTAAAGGTAAGTGATCATCCCAATTACCTCCAAAATCAATTACACAAGCTCTAAGCATATCTTCCATCGTTTGAATTGTTCTTTCGCTTTGTCCGTCCGTTTGAGGATGATAAGCTGTGCTTAGATTTAACTTGGTTCCCATTTCCTTTTGGAAACTTGACAAAAAATGAGAGGTAAATCGGCTATCCCTATCAGAAATAATTGATAAAGGAATTCCATGTAAAGAAACAATTTCATTTACATATATTTTCGCTAACTGTTCCATACTGAATGTTTCTTTCATTGGTAGGAAATGAGCTGACTTGGTTAGCCTATCTACAATCACCCAGATTGTATCATTTCCTTTCTTAGTTTTGGGTAATTTAGTAACAAAATCCATTGTTATTAATTCCCATTTCCACACTGGCATTTCTAATTGTTGCAATAAACCTGAGGGCTTCTGGTGTTCAGCCTTAACTTGTGAACAAGTTAAACATCTAGAAATATAGGCTGCTATGTCCTTCTTCATTCCTATCCACTAGAAAATTTTCCTTAAATCTTGGTACATTTTATCACTCCCTGGATGCATCGTATATTTAGACTTATGGGCCTCTTCTAGTATACGACGACGTAGGTTTCCTAATTTAGGTATCCACATTCTCTTTTCATTGAATCTCCAAATTCCATCTGTTCCTTGTTTTAATTCTTTCAGCATACCTTTTAATTTTTCAGAATCATCATTGATTACTGATTCTTGTGCTTCTCTTATTCGATCATTCAAATCTACTTGCAAATTTAATTTAAGAGAACGTACCCTTTTTGTCTTTTCATGATATTTTCGGCTTAAAGCATCTGCTACTACATTTGCTCTTCCTTCATGATACTGGATATCACAATCATAATCACTAAGCATCTCCATCCATCGTCTTTGTCTCATATTCAACTCCTTTTGCTTGAAGATATACCTTAAACTCTTATGATCAGTGAATATGGTAAACTTACTACCATAAAGGTAATGTCTCCAAATCTTAGGAGCAAAAATTATAGCTCCTAACTCTAAATCATGGGTTGAATAATTCTCTTCATGATTCTTAACTTGTCTAGATGCGTATGCTATAACCTTTTGTCGTTGCATTAATACACATCCATAGCCTAACTTAGAAGCATCACAGTAGACTACAAAGTCTTCAGCTCCTTCTGGTAATGCTAATATGGGTGTGTGGGTTAATCTTTGCTTAAGAATTCTAAAAGCTTCTTCTTGTTTTAGTCCCCGTTCAAATTTAACAGATTTACAGGTTAGCTTAGTTAAGGGAATGACTATTCTAGAAAAATCTTGAATAAATCTTCTATAATAACCGGCCAATCCTAAGAAACTTCTAACCTCGGTTGGTGACTCAGGGGTTTTCCATTTAGTAATTGCCTCGATCTTTGTGGGATCCACATGAATTCCTTCATGATTGACTAGGTGTCCGAGAAATTGTACCTGTTCTAATCAAAATTCGCACTTAGAAAATTTAGCATAAAGTTTTTCCTTTCTTAATAAACTTAAAAGTGTGTGCAAATGCTTTGCATGATCCTCTTTATTCTTAGAGTAAATGAGAATATCATCTATAAAGACAATTATGAATTTATCCAAATATGGCTTACATATTCGGTTCATCATTGTTGGATCGTGTTGAGACCCTAAACAGTCAGTATAAGGCAGTTCATCATTGAATACAGAGGCGGAATCAAAGTAAACAATGTCACAACAGCTCGGATCCTTTTAACTTCTTTCTATTACTGATTACAAGCCTTTACACGTGTTTCTGATGAAATTTTGACAGCAGTTCGACACCTACACTATGACTTGTTTCCGCTCCAAACGTTACAAATGAAATCAGCCAAACCCTATTTATAGGCGGCCTGATTCCGCTCCTAAAGACATGAGCATTACGAGCGGAATTACAAAGATGATCAGGAGCGGAATCACGATGTTATGTTGGAGCGGAATCACGAAATTGACATCAGGAGCGGAATTACAAGATACCTGATTTCGCTCCAAATGACACAAGTATCATTTGGAGCGGAATTACATCCTAAGACCACTTTTTGTGTTTTCCAACTCCGTACAACTTATCTAAACCTAAGACTTAACTAAGACGTAGTTAACAGGCATTTTGTGCACCAACTGACTCCCCCTTGGATGTTGACGAAGTCTTCGGCATTGAGTCTTCAGTCTTGATCTATTTTCAACTCTGTCTTCTCATTGCAAAAATTCTTTCTTCACACAAATTCAGAAACTCAATCTGGCCCCATCTTCAATCTCCCCTTTGATTGTTGATCCAGAATCCTGACTCCCCCTTTCACAGGCTTCCCCTCTCGGTAGACTAGGGCTCTAATTCTTGTTCAAACTTTTGCATTATCATTGCCATGGGGATTCCTGTATAATCTCTACCCAAAAATAAGATATATGACAAAAATAGTTTCAAATCAAAACTTACCATTTAACCTTCAGTGTTAGAAATCCACTTAAGTATTCAGGTCCAAGTTAATGACCCTGATTACTCAATTTATCTACCAAGTCCAATTTAATGACCTTGGTTGATCAGAGATAATTCACACTGACATTTTGTTCAAATTTGATTTTCTGAAAATCACAAGTTTCAATTTAATGAACTTGCTTAAACTTTTCAACTTCTCAAACTTATCATGTTTCAGCTCACGACTCACTATCCAGTCCAGAAATCTCCTTCATCTACTTACAATCTTTCGAATCCGAAGATCAACTCTCCACTTTGGTTTGTCAAAAAATAAAGCAGAAATGAAAAATCTTTTTGGATTTTTAATAAAGCTTCTAAACTAGAAAGGAAATTCAGAACTAAAATGCAGTGAAAGTAAACTATTTACAAACATATTTTTGATGAGCGTGTTAGGGAATCATATCAGCTATTTGACAAGTCGCAAGTACCATTATGCTTCAATTACATACTCGGAATTAAACAATTCGCTTAGATTGTCGATATACTGATCCACTTTAAATTTTCACACAATTTTCAATATGTCTAGGAAACGAATTTAGTGTTTTAGAGACTTAAACTTATACGTGTGTCCCACCTCTTGAATATACTCCCGTATCCATATCCCAATATTCAGTCTTACAGGTAATTATAACACAAATGATATCTGTAAGGGTTAATAAATTATGAAGAATCGTGAGAGCTCAGGTCAGAACTACCGTTCAGCAGAGAGATCATGACTCAACTTTTGGGTGTGTCCCCTTTAGAGGATCTTTTTTACAACAGCATTGCTAAGCAATTTTATTGTCTTATCATATATGCTGAGGGTGATGCTATGTTTCAAGCATTACAGAAAGTATTATTCGGGGACTAGGTCAGAACTTCCATTCAGCAGAAGTCTCGGAATAATACCCCAGATATCACTGAGTATAAAGACCTAGTATATCAGAAAAAGGAATATTTCAAACAAGATTTCAGGGGTTACCTATATATCCAAGTAGTGTTCCCCACGAAATAAGCAAGTAAAGATTTATGTTTATATCCCAAACAAACCTACTAAATGTGCAAAAACCTATCGACATATCATCAGCGAGACTGTTTAATGCAATTAAACATTCCATTTCTTTAGCATACTGTGACTGTCAAGCCGATGTACTATCATTTTCCCTTTTTACACAAGCTCTTTTCAGGTTTTCTATTGTTTTTGGATTTTAAAAATATCTCATGTTTTTTGTATTTTTGTCATTTTTTATTGTTTTTGTATTTTCTGAAATATTACCCTATACTCCCCCTAAATACCAAAACATGTAAAAAAACGACAAACCATTGCAGATTGCTTCTCAACATCATCTACAATGTCTCCTTCATCAACGCCAATGATCTCTTCCAACACCGATAAAAGCTTCATACCATTCAGTTTTAGCAAATATTGAAAACGTGTTTTGTCAAATGCTTTGGTATGTAAATCAGCTTTTTGATCGTCAATGTGGATTTTCTCAATTCGTATCAACTTCTTCTCGAAACAATCTCGAATGAAGTGATGACGAATCTCAATGTGTTTCGTTTTAGCGTGATGAACTGGATTTTTCGTAATGTTAATCGCTGCCTCATTATCAACAAAGATAGGGGTGTTTAGAAATTGCAAACCGTAGTCGCGCATCTATTGCTGGATCCACAAGATCTGTGAGCAACAACTGCTAGCAGATACATACTCCGCTTCACATGTGGATAAAGCCACAGAGGTTTGCTTTTTGCATTGCCAGGTGACCAATCGTGATCCGAAAAACTGGCACCCTGCTGTTGTTGATTTAGCATTAACTTTGCAGCATCCGAAATCTGAATCGGAATACCCTTCGAACGTGAAATCGCCTTCTCTTGGATACCACAACCCCAATGATGGAGTTCCTTTCAGGTAGCGTAATATCCTTTTCACAATCACCATATGCGAAGCTCTCGGGTTAGATTGAAATCTTGCTACGAGGCAGGTTGGGTACATAATATCGGGTCTTGAAGCTGTCAAATACATCAGCGATCCGATCATGGAACGATACATCGTTTCATCTACCTTCTCTCCGGTGAGATCAGGGTTTATCCCATGATTCGTTGCTAATGGGGTGGAAGCTGGAGTAGAACCTGACATCCCGAATTTCTCCAAGATATCATGAACGTACTTAGTTTGATGTATGAAAATTCGTTTTGGTAGTTGATCAACCTGCAATCCCAAAAAGAATTTCATCTCACCCATCGATGACATTTCGAATTTCTGCTTCATAACTTGTTCAAAATCTTTGCACAAATTTTCATTTGTTGACCCAAATATGATGTCGTCCACGTAAATTTGAACTATCAGAAGATGTTCGTCGACCTCTTTAGTGAAGAGAGTGGCATCCACTTTTCCACGGATGAAGCTGTTGGCTAGTAGGTGTTGAGATAATGTCTCGTACCAAGCTCTCGGGGCCTGGTGTAAACCATACAGCGCTTTGTCTAACAAATAGACCTTGTCTTTGTGGATATTGATCGGTGAAGCCCGGTGGCTGACCGACATATACCTCCTCTTTTACCTTCCCGTAGAGAAAATCCGATTTTACATCTAACTGATATACTTTGAAGTTTTTCCATGATGCAAATGCTAGGATGATTCTGATTGCTTCTAGTCGAGCTACAGGAGCATATACTTCAGTGAAATCTATCCCCTCCTGCTGACTGAAACCCTGGACTACGAGTCGAGCTTTGTTGCGAACCACAACTCCTCTATCATCTCTCTTACACTTAAACACCCACTTTGTGTTTATCTTCCTTTAACCATCTGGCAAATCCACTAACTTCCACACTCCCAACTTTTCGAATTGACTCAGTTCCTCCTGCATTGCATTGACCCAAGAATCTTCAGTAAGCGCCTCTTTGTAAGTCCTTGGTTCAATCTGCGAGATAAAACAACTCAATGAGAATTCGGTTTGCAAAGGAGCAACTTTTGTATAAAAACATGTAAGCCCTATATCAATCTGTCTTCGAGTACGGACGCCAGTCTGCAGTTCTCCAATGATCAATTCCTCTGGATGATATGAAAGAGTTCGTGGCATCACTTCGCTTGGAACATCTACATCACCTTCCAGATTAGTAACATTCTGATTTGCACCTTGTTCACTGACTGGGTTTGTTTGACTTGAGATTTGAATTTGCTCCCCCTCAGAATCTGAATCACCATGATCAAATACTGGCATGTTCTCAGATTCTTGATTATCATTCTATGCCGTCTGATTATCTTGAGCAACTTCATATTGTTGGACATCATCATGTTGACCATCATTGCTTGGACCTGCTTCATCGTCATTTGAGGCTCGTTGCGGTCTTCTTGAATAGCAGCTGGGAACCTTTCCAGAGATGACTCATACTCCCTCAAAATATCCAACTCATCAAAGAAATCTTCTTCTTCTTCTTGTTCTTCCATCATGTCAAACGAATCCCACAACTTGTCGTAATTAAAACGCCATGAATCTCCAGGATTCTGCAGTGGCATTGTATAACCTTGACATTCAACATTAGGAGCTTCAATAATTCGCTTCAGACTTGGAACGAAGACACGTCATAATGGACTTGCATAACCAATGAATATCCCTTCAATACTCTTCGGACCAAACTTTCCAAAAGGCTCTAGAACAGTAGAGGGTGACCCAAACGGTTCTAAATACTTCAGATTCGGTTTGCGGTTATTGATCAACTCAAAACACGTCTTGTTGAATTTCTTGACAGTGAGAACTCCGTTGAGCGTATAGCATGCGGCGGAAACTGCTTCTGCCCAAAAATTTATTGGAAGCTTTGAATCAGCAAGCATTGTTCTGGCCGTTTCGATTAGCGTCCTGTTTTTACGTTCTGCAACTCCATTCTGCTGCGGAGTGTACGAAGCACTAAACTCATGCAATATACCTCTTTTATCACAATATTCTTCCATCTTGTTTTTTTTGAATTCAGTACCATTATCACTTCTAATTCTTCTGATACGCCGTTGGTACATATTTTCAATCTTTCTGAACAACGCCATCAAACTGTCAAACGTTTCATCTTTCGACTTCAAGAATGATACCCACGAAAATCTGGAATAATCATCAGTAACCACAAGACAGTAGAGATCCCCTGTAATACTTTTGACGTTTACTGGACCAAACAGATCCATATGTAGTCTCTCTAACGGTCTGGAAACTGAATTGACTTGCTTTTTAGGGTGTGAGTTCATCTTTTGCTTGCCTTTGATGCAACTGATGCACTCCCCTTCCAGATGAAAACCTTTGATATTGACTCCAATAACCAAATCATTGTGCACCAAATGATTCATTTTTCTAAGATGAATATGCCCCATTTTTCGGTGCCACAATCTGGATTCTTTCTCAGTTGCTCTAGAAACAAAACAATGTGCCTGAACTGTTGTTGTAGTTCCTACACTCATGTCTAACACAAATAAATCATTCACTCTAGGTGCCCGCATGATAATCCATTCTTCAGGGATAACAAATCCTGGTTTCAAGATCAAACATTCTTTGTCTGTGAAGTGAGTGGTATACATATTGTCACAAATCTGCGAGATACTCAGCAGATTGTTCTCCAGCTCAGTAATGTAGTTAACTCTTTCAAACGTAACAATCCCATTGGATAACATTCCTTCACCAATAATTCGACCACCTTCGTGTCTAGCAAAACCCACATAACCACCATTAATATTTCTAACATCATACAACAATGCAATCTTCCCTGTCATATGTCGAGACGCTCCACTATCCATAATCCATCGTGAAATAGCTCTCGGAAGATCCTGCACATATCACAAACATTTCAATAAAGATGCCGATTCATGCTTCACAATTACCAACTAGGAAGCTCCGGCAAGCCCAAAATCTTTAGTGAGATTTTGATGCCACTCAAGCATCTTTTGACTCGGATAACGGGACTTTAATGTGAGTTTTAGCAGTGTAAAGTGGTGGAAAATTTTTATCATTCATTTTCAAGCTTTCATCTGATCCAACCTCAACCTTCTTGTATAAGAAAAACTCATCTATTTTAAGTTGACCGGTTGGTTGATTTTTCTTTTGAACATTCTTCTTCTCAGGTGGAGTAGAAGATTGTTTCTCCAACTTTTCATAATAATCCAAAGGAACATCCATCTTTACCGGTGTGGTAGAAGACGATTGTTTTTCCAACTCTGAAACATTTGGTTTATCAACAACTTTTGGCTTCCGTGTTTGTTGAAATGATGCAACCCGTTTATAAAATTTGTCATTTTTAGTTACCACATTCTTAACAGGTTCAATTTTGACTTTTGTTTTCTCATTTTTCAAAATTTTCTCAACAATCAATGGAGCTTTGCCTTTTGCTTCAACCTTCTTTTTTCGATTCTCAACAACTTCAGTCTTAGGCTTGAAGTTGGTGCAATTTCTTGCAATGTGACCAACTTTGTTGCATCTAAAACATGTACGAGTATCAACTACCCGACTTGTGCCTTCAGACTGATGTTGTGAGGCCCTCTTCTCAAAGAATTCTTCATTTGATTTCGAAAAAATTTCATTTTCCTCATCAGAAAGTGAACTTGAACCGTTCACAAACACTTTCTTCTCAGCAAACCTTTTGTTTTGAAAATTCCTTTTCTGATAACTCTTACCACCCTGATATCCACCTGACCAATTGTTTCGATTATTGTTATAAAAACGCGGTGGAACAACAGGCTTTTTGTAGTAAGCTTTATCTTTCTCAAAATTCATTTTCCTTTTTGTTTGTTTTAAACTCTTTACTTCAGACAAATCAATTTCAACCATTTTGAACACATTTGTCAATTTTGAAACATTAACATTCTCCAAAGGAAACTCAGAATCCGAATACAACTTATCAGATCCAGCCATCTTGTACATCACAAGACCCGGTTCATCACCTAAGTTGTTTTTGGATTTTGGTTTCTGAATGTACTTGTCCAGAAAACATTTTTCATCCTCAGCTGAATCACTATCCAAAACACTTTCAGCCATGCCTTTAACAATCTCAGTTTGAACACTATCACCAGATGATGATGAAGAAAATGTAACATCAATTGAATCAGGAAGTTTCACTTCATTTTCTTCCTCAAGATTAACCAACCCAGATTGCTTTTTCGAATAATTGTCTAGAACTGGTGGTGGAACTTGATGAAACCCGACCCCAGTTCCATCACAGTATACATCTTCGCCTGCTTTGTCTTTCCCGATGGGTTTGGGAATAATGTGTTGCAAAACAAAGCTTGCAGAGCTGTAACTGTTCAATTTCAAATTGATACGCTCATTCTCAATCTTAGCCTCTTCAAACTGAAGTTTCAATTTAGCAATCTCATCCAATTGTTTGTTGATTAATTCTTCTTTAATTCTCAAAACACATTGCAATTGGCAATTTTCTTTGTATGTTTTACCATTTCTATCATCATTATCTTTAATCATGCTTTTAAGCTTTTCAAATTTTTCAGTAATCTGACGATTTTCAAGAACTAACCTTTCATTTTCTTTCCTAACCTTTTCTTGATCAATTTTATCCGTTTCAATTTTGTTAGTTAATTCTTTTAATCGTTCAGTTGAAGCTTTCACCGTTTTATCACGATCAAGGATTTGATCCTCAACACTTCTGACTTTAGCAGTCAGATCCTCAATCTTCTTACCTTTGAGATAAGTGTTTGTACTACAAACCTTGCATTCTTTGATGCAATTTTTGAAGTCAACATCACCACTGACCTTCTTACTTGACTCTGTCGTTGACACATTTGAACTGACTTGGCTTTTAGACTCATAGACGGATTTAGAATCTACCTCTAGCGTATTAGCTGCCAGCACCTTGTCAGCCATCTTTCCCATATTTTCAGCATTCAACTCTTGTGTCGTGTCAATGATTCCAGTATCAACCTTCTTTAACTTCTCTTTCTCTTCTTTCTCCTTCTTCTCTTTCTCTTCATCTTCTCCGCTTCCCCACCATTTCTTCTGCCAATAATCATCTTCAATTTTATATTCTTGGATTATGGTTTCCACATCAAGAGTGTTATGATCAACAACAATGTTTCCATAGGGATCTAGATAACACTCCCTGTCTGGATCCCATCTCTTTGCTCTTTTTGCCTCAGAAAAAATGCCAGATAATCTGATCAATTTGTTCGTGGCTAACAACCTTCTGTGATTATACTTCTGTTCTTCAGTTCTGTTATCTTTCCAAGGAATAGGTTCAGTTTTTTTTCCATGAAAGCAAATCCAACCGCATCCTCTTCAGGTAACAACTCGCTCCAGTCGTAACCTTCATCGTCGTGAATCACCGCAAGAGCTCTAGATTTTTCTTTGTTATCCTCAAGCTGCTTTATCCTTGGCGGCTCTGATTTGTTCTGATGATATATTGCCTTCTTGTAGTAATCTTCTCTAAATGGGTTTTCAAATTCATCAGCATACGCGTTTCTGCATTCACGCTTAAAGTGACCTTTCTGTTTGCACTTGAAGCACGTCACCTTAGACTTATTAAAGCCCAACTTGGTAGATGGTCCACCAATTGACTTCCTCCCGGTTATCTCCATGAAACGCTGTGCTCGACGAACTGCACTGGCCATACACCACCTTATGTCGATTAGTTCCATCTCCTCAGGATCTATCTGATCATAATCTTCTTTTTTCAGGTTGGTGTTGCCTATCTTCCCTGCTACAAGACTTTCATAAGATTCTAGCACAGATGCTAGGAAAACCATCTGTTGTTTGGCAGACTCCTCGCTGAAGTTCTGAGCGTTCTTTAAGTCTACAGCGATGTTGCATTGAAATAAGTTCTTTGCATCAGACTGGTTTGAATTTGATGAAGACCCACTGTGATATCCACTGCTTTGATTTTCTTTGCTCGTTATGGAAACATTCTCAGCAGAAAATGCAGTCTTGGGAGATGTGTTCTTTGGCATCATGCTCTTTGGATAATACAAATCCAAGTTCTGCTGATAAGACGAATGATTGACCTTGTGTGTCTTCTTTAATTCCAACTCGCGACTCTCTAATTTCTCAATCAGCAAGTCAACTGTCAACACTTCTGGCGGCTTTATAGTATTCTTTAACATCAACGCATAATATTGCCAATCCATCTCATCTGGCAATGAATCAAACAATTTGTCGACAAGCTCATCTTCAGTATAGGAAATTTCATGTCTCGCCAGTTCCAGTTTCAGATGCCCAAACCTCTCAATCATTTTACAAACTGATTCATTCTTTAAACACCCAAACAAATCAAACTCTTTTCTAAGTAGTTTCTTTTTGTTTTTCACAATTTCTGTGCTTCCTATACATTTGTTTTTCAATTTGTTCCAGAGATCTGTAGCACTAGAGTATTCGATCAAAGATATTATATCTTCTTTGACGGACTGAAACAACAACGCAATACATTTTTGCTCAGCAACAAACGATTATATTTCATCAGGTGTTGTTAAGGTTTCGCCACTTTTCCCTCCATTATTGTAACCATTTTTTAGACTCTTCCAGCTGGGAAAAGCAAAGGCCATCAACCAATCTTCAAACTTCTTTGCCCACCGACTGTATTCTTCTTTAGCCATCAACTTCGAGGGTTTGTTGTAGGTTCCGAAAGCACTTTCAACCTCCAATGTATCCGATAGCTTTTTCTTTGTATTCGGCATGTTCTCATTGATGTTACTAGAAGATGTATCATTTCCACCATCTCCAGAAAACGCAAAGACATCATAAAAAGGATTGAAATCATTCATCTTGTACGTACCTGAAAATAATCAGCAAAACACTTAGAAAATTTTCGAAATTTTGAAAAACAGCTAATTTTGAGCTGAATCGGCTTTTGAACAAAATCACAGAAGACGTTCGAGCGAAATCAGATATATTCTGATTTCGAGCGAAATCAGAATTGTCTCTCAGGCGGAATCAGAACTGATCTGTTTTCGAGCGGAATCAACTTATAACTTTCGAGCGGAATCTGATTTTTTATGTCTTTACGAGCGGAATTAACTTTTTAGCCGAAGAACTTTACGAGCAAAATCAGGTTTTTAGGTTATTTTTACCATTTTTACTTCGAATTTTAACCTGATTCTTTCTAGGGTTTGTTAATTCTATGTTTTACACAATATACTCGAAATTCAGGCCATTCCGACCGTTGGAACTAGTTCAAATCAGAAAAATATAAGAAGAAGTGAGTAGAAATGAGAAATTCTGGTAGAATCAAGCTGCTATGGTATGAACTCCTTGTCCTGAGCTTTGATGCCACTTGTTGGACCGTGTTGAGACCCTAAACAGTCAGTATAAGGCAGTTCATCATTGAATACAGAGGTGGAATCAAAGTAAACAATGTCACAACAGCTCGGATCCTTTTAACTTCTTTCTATTACTGATTACAAGCCTTTACACGTGTTTCTGACGAAATTTTGACAGCAGTTCGACACCTACACTATGACTTGTTTCCGCTCCAAACGTTACAAATGAAATCAGCCAACCCTTATTTATAGGCGGCCTGATTCCGCTTCTAAAGACATGAGCATTACGAGCGGAATTACAAAGATGATCAGAAGCGGAATCACGATGTTATGTTGGAGCGGAATCACGAAATTGACATCAGGAGCGGAATTACAAGATACCTGATTTCGCTCCAAATGACACAAGTATCATTTGGAGCGGAATTACATCCTAAGACCACTTTTTGTGTTTTCCAACTCCGTACAACTTATCTAAACCTAAGACTTAACTAAGACGTAGTTAACAGACATTTTGTGCACCAACAATCATGTCCATAAATGCAGCTGGGGCATTGATTAAACCAAATGGCATGACAGTAAATTCATAATGGCCATACCTCGTTCTGAATGCGGTCTTAGGAATGTCCTCTTCCTGTACCTTTAATTGATGATATCCTGACCTTAAATCGATTTTTGAGAAAAATCGAGCTCCTTGTAGTTGATCAAACAGATCATCGATTCTCGGTAATGGGTACCGATTCTTAATCGTGACTTTGTTTAATTCACGGTAATCAATGCACATACGCATTGATCCGTCCTTCTTTTTAACAAACAGTATCGACGCTCCCCATGGCGACGAACTTGGTTGTATAAATCCTTTCTCCAACAATTCGTCTAATTGTTTCTTCAATTCCTGAATTTCGGCGGGTGCCAAATGATAAGGTGCTTTGGCAATTGGTGTTGTTCCTGGTAGCAGGTGAATTCTGAATTCAACTTCTCTGTCTGGAGGTAGTCCTGGTAATTCTTCTGGAAAGACATCTGAAAACTGAGACACTACGGGAAAGTCTTTTAGTTCTTTTCTTTTAGTGTTAGTGATTATGGAAATCATATACACTATAGAACCTTTTCTTATATAACTTGCAGTTTTCATCACAGAGATGAATTTTGTGGATCTAGAGGGCTTATCTCCTTTAATTGTGATCGTTTTACCTTTTGGTGAATTTACTTGAATTGACTTTTGATCACATAAAATACTGGCTTTATTGGCTATTAACCAATCCATTCCTAAAATAACATTGAATCCTGCCAGATTCATGGGATAAAGTTTTGCTATAAACTTTTGATTAAAAATTTCTATTCTTGCTCCCTGCAAGATTTCAGAGATCCTAACAGTTTCTCCATTAGCTGTTTCTACTAAGCATTCTTGTGGTAGTTTAGTTAATGACTGATTTAGAAATTTGCAAAATGATGTATTAATAAAACTTTGGTTTGCACCAGAGTCAAATAATACTTTAGCAAAAATATCATTAACTAAAAACGTACCAGCTATGACATCTGGAATCATCTTGGCTTCATCTGCAGTCAGAACAAATGCTCTAGCATTTTTAGTATTCTTGTTGTTTGCAGCTGGGGTTAGTTTTGGACAATTTGGCCTGATATGACCTTTTTCTCCATAGTTGTAGCATAGTCCATTACTGGATTTCTTCCTGCAATTTTCTTCCTTGTGCCCTGGCATCTTGCAATAATTGCAAAGAGCGGAGCATTTTTCCGAATGCTTTTTCTTGCAGACTTTGCAGAAAGGTGCAGAGGTAGAACCCATATTCCTACGGTTGTAATTCCCAGAACGGAATTCTTGGGTAAGCCTTTGGGTTAGGTTTTTCCTCTGGTCTTCTTCTCTAGTACGGACTAGTTCATCTGTCAAGGTATTGGTTAATTCTACGGCCTCTTCTATGGTTTGAGGTCTAGCTGCCTTGACTACATGTCTAATTTCTCCAATTAATCCCCAGATATAACGGGAGATTAACACTGGTTCTGGTGAAGCAAAAGTTGGCACTATTCTAGCATATTCAAAGAATAACTTGGTGTATCCCTTACTATCCACACCAGTCATTCTAAGATTTAAAAATTTGTTTGCTATCTGTTCCTTTTCATTGGGTGAGCAGAATTTCCTTTCTACCTTGTTCTTAAATTCTTCCCATTCCATATTGTAGGTTTTATCACTTCCTCTTGACTGGAGGATAATGTTCCACCATTCTAAAGCTGAGTTCTTAAACAAATTAGAAGCAAACATTATTTTGTCTTCTTCAGCACACTTGCTTATTTTCAGAACAGCCTCAGTCTTTTCTATCCAGCGTAAAGCTGCAATATGTTCTTCATTACCCGAGAACTCTATCGGTTTACAAGACCAGAATTCCTTATAAGAACAACCATAAGACATGGTTCTTCTTCTTTTGGGAATGGGTACTTAAAGTACAGGTCCATGGTTTACACTGTTTCTGGTTCGATCGGTCGCTTACTGCTATGTTTACTTTTATTATTCGCTTCTTGAATAGTTTGAATAATAAATGGCATGGCATCTAGGATTCCTTGTGCCACTATGTGTTGAACGACACTATTATCCATCTGGTTTCCATTGTTATTGATGCTCGGATTCTCATTAACCACGTTAATGTTACTCTGTTTATCATTATTCAGATTTCCTTGATTTCCTTCATCGGCCATCTGAATTTTAAACATTTTCCCCATATTAATATCACAAGATAATATTTAATATAGTTAATCATATGATACGAAATCTAGCCAAAAACGTCGATCATTGCGACTTGTACTCTATTTCCATATACTATTATCCATCCATTACATACTAGTACTGAATTAAAAATTACAATACCTATAGAAATAGAATTACACTAATAGTAATATGCATCCGTTCACACATATTTTATTTTATTTTTTATTTTATTATATTTTATTATTTTTACCATTACCGTCTCCTCCATCACATCACGGATATGGATTTATCCAAAAATCCATATTGCGTTCATCGTATTTCCATACGAGACGCTCTCCCACCTGACGCATTCTCTCACTGCTTTCTAAAATTTCCTCCCCGAAAGTCCTAAGTTCTTACACGTTTTCTGCACTCATTGGGGGTGCAGGTTCTAAAACTGGGTTCGGAATCTGGGGTGCGGGTTCCTGATATGGGGGTG
This sequence comes from Helianthus tuberosus, assembly GCA_030545235.1. Taxonomy (NCBI): domain Eukaryota; kingdom Viridiplantae; phylum Streptophyta; class Magnoliopsida; order Asterales; family Asteraceae; genus Helianthus; species Helianthus tuberosus. The sequence goes on along the minus strand of CM060410.1, from coordinate 145,630,309 downwards.
AAAGTGCCTGAAATTGGTAAGGATCTTCTAAGATTTCCCTAATGTAGTTATCATGGTAATAGGGATCTAAAGGGTCCATACCTGGATAGGCTCCTATGGTTGTGTCTTCATGGATAGGGTAACGATGCACAAAGTCCCTATTATCGTCCCACTAGGGGTTGTAATTTGGGTCTAGGGGGTTTGGTGCAGGTACCCTAGGGATTTCTTCTGGGTTAAAGTCATGCATCTCCAATTGATTGTCAAGATTTTCTATCTCCATGGGTTGGTCTGGGTTTTATGGTTGTGGGGCTACTAGTTGTTCCAGATTTGGGTCAGCAGCAGTTGTAGCTAGGATATAGAAATTGGCTAGGCTTCTATTAAGCATATCCTGTGTATGGGCATCTGTTTTTCGCTTAGCAGCCGCTAAAACTCTTTGCTGTTGCAACTTTCGCATTCTTTTCCTACGTGCAAAGGGTTCCTTACTGAACCATCCCCGTTTCTTATGAGGGAATGGCTCTTCTGACTGTGCTTTAAAAGCAAACATTCCTTCTTCCTGATCAACAGTATACCCAGAAAGGGCAGGCTGTGACGAGGTACCTTCACTCCTAGGTGATTCAGACAACTGACGACTCATGTCTGAGGGTCCTTGATCACTCATACTGTAAACTAACAAATAGTCAAATAACACATAATAAATAAATACAGTTATGCACGTATTTTCGTAATTTATTTCCTAACACAAAGTTTAAATTTTTTTTAAGTGTCAGCAGAACACTTCTTTGGCTGAGAGCAGTGGCTAGGCTCTGATACCACCTTCTGTTGCAACCCCCGATCCCTTATCTATCCCGGGAACGGGCGGACGCGAACTCAGATTCTCGGTGGTATCAGCTATTTAATCTTGCAGCGGAAATTTCATCAGGACCGTAGTTAGGAAATGTTCATCAGAGTAAAACCACCTCATTTAATATTAATCATCACATGGGTAAAACCCAATTTTCTTATTACAATACATTTATAGGGATAAACCCTATTTTTATTGAGTTTAAGACATCGTTTATTAGGTAACTTTTATAGCCACATTTTCCCAAGCCTTCAGTGCCCTCCAGCTGGCTTTTTATTAATTGGCTGTTACATTAGGTTACCTGAAACGCGTTTTAAAAATATTTGTCAGTGGGAAATACTGGTGAGTGAATCCCAGTTTAATCAAGAAACTATTTATCAATTAAAACAGTATTGAGAGCGATTACATTGTTTATTTCTACACAATTACTCATTTTAGTACTGTCAAACCTGACTTGTGGGTCATATTACACATTGGCTAACTCATTGTCCAATGGTAACGTATTGTCATCCCGACTTACTACTCACAGTGTAGTAAATTTTGTATACAAAACCCCAATATACCAGCAGTAATTGAAGAATTACAAAGACTCAATCACCGCTTAATCACATTGTAAAACAATTAAGGTTTTGTAAAATATTACAAAAGGTTAACAAAAAGAGGATAAACTCACATTGTTATCTTAGACTTCGCGTAAGGGTTTCCTAGATATAATCTATAATTTATACAAATGTACATTGGTTAGTATCATAACCTTTTGAAAATATTAATGATACCTTCCCCGAGACGGCATTCCAACAACTACGTCGGGCAGAACGACGACAGTTGTTACGGAACCCTAAATCAATCGGGCAGCATATCTGTTACGAAATTGGGGTTATAATACTTACAACGGAGCAGAATCTCGCTAATTAGGGGGATATAATACCCGCGTATTATAAGCCTACTACAGAAATTGTGATTGAGAATGAAAGGAATGAGCGACGGAAAACGAAAACCCGTTGTCTGCTTATATAGTGCTGAAATTGGACTCTCACGCGCCCCGCGTAAAACACAGGCAAGGCTTACGCGACCCGCGTCAAAGCTGGGTCAACGCGTAGCTTGTCCCGGTCATGATCTAGACCCGCCACGATGTCGACACGTGTCAGCTCAGGGTGTCTCCGCGTTGTTGATCTCTCGCGGCCCGCGTTAACTTAAACAGGGTCTTACGCGGCCCGTTTGAACTAAAGAAACTCAAAGGAATCCGGTATCTACCTCGATACCGCCCGCGTAAATGGTTGGGGTGGGTCTACGCGGCCCGCCTCAACTTAATAATCAGATTTTATATTTTATTTTATATTTTACAACACATTTCAGGCTCGGTTTTCACATACGGGGGCATTTAAAGACATCTAAGGATTTTTCAGATATAATAGAGTGTCGGAAATATTATGAGATTGTCGGTTTTACCGAGGGTTGTTACATGTTTGATAACGAATATCATGCTACTACCGTAGTGAACTAAATGAACAACATTGGTTTGGGTAACACTAATATTTTTTAGTGTTATTATTTCGATAAACTGATATTGTACCGCTGCCGTACTAAACAACACGTACGCATATCAATACTTGTATTCATTTATGGTTTTCGAATTTAAAAAAGAAAATCATTTATACAACTCTGTCTACAACAATAAATAAATATCGGTACAAGTATCGTGATAATCTGAATTGCTCGATCCATCGGTGTCGGTACCGATGTTTGTCTTTATCGTTTTCGGATGATATAAATCAAGTGTTGATTTCTATACCGAGTGCATATATCGTATCGCTACTAAAACGAACCAAATCCTTACAATGTCTGCGGTGTTGTACCGTCACAACACGCGGTCATATAACTTGGAATGTTAAAATAAATAAACATAGATACGAATTTGAATTTTTTTTTAAAAAGTTAATGAGTGTAAGTTATTACTAAAAAATCAAATTAAATAGTAAATAATAAAAATAAAAAACAAATTCTTAAACACTATCAACCACTATTTATCAATAAAAACAAATTGTATAACAATATTAAAGATTATAACTAAAATAAAAAAATATAAATTACTATTCATCAACTCATCAACTGTTTCTTTTAATATGTATAATGTATAATATAATAGTGTTTTTTTCTTGTATTAACCAACAGGCGTAACCATTGATTTAACCCTTTTTATCATAGCCGGTGGTGGGAAAAAACTGTCACAAAAACAAAAACATGATGTTAATATTTTTGTAGTACACAAAAATTTTGTTGGGGTTATTATTTTTGTAAAAGTATTATTTGTAACAACTTTACTTTGTGTGTTGGTGGTTGTACTCTATTTTTCTTCATTTTCTTTACTTTGTTGATATATATTACATTTTGTATGAAAGTGTTGTTTACTACAAACTAAGAACACGTAACAACAATTTAAGGTATGTATGTCTTACAAGAAGTTTGCGTTTAACGTGTCTGCAACGCAACGCAACACGCACGAACACTATTCTAGTTATATTAGATTCATGGGTGGAGCTTTATTGGCCCCTGGCCCCCACCGATTTTTCACTCGTAGTGTTAAGTTTACCGAAAATTTTCGAAAAAAAATATAGCGTAAAATATTGGATATTTAAGAGTCCGACCTCCACCGATTTTGATTTTAAGAGTTCGGCCCCAATGAGTTTTCTTTCAAGCTCCGCCACTGATTAGATTAAATATGTTGTAATTATCCTTACCACAATTGTAAGACATAACGTGGTTACCTTCCTTTTATATTTATCATATTTGCACCTTATAACATAATGATCAATAATATACAATATCTTACCTAACTAAGTGGTAATCGAGCTTTTAAATTCGAGTTGAAATCACCCTCTTCTTCATATTAGGGTTCTTCCCCATTCTATCGTTCCCGGCATACAAGGTGATAAATCGTATTCTCATTTGTTACAAAAGAACATACAAGGTGATAAATCGTATTCTCATTTGTTACAAAAGACATAACGTGGTTACTCTTTTAGCCACTTTGGTCTTTTACAAGCTCGGTGTGGTTGTTGCATTAGTGGGTGCAATCAGTTGGTGGTAAGACCACCCTCATGGATGTATTAGCTGCAAGTTAAACCGATGGACAACAGTAGCTCAAATTAATTTATCAACTTAAATCATATTAAACTGATGATTGATAAGGATCAACAACCGTTATTCCAAACACAGAGTTATATGGTCCATGGATCACAACTTAATATTGTTAACATATCCACTGATAAACCAGATTAAGGCTTCAAATAAGTGATTTTACATTCTTAAATGAGCTGAGGCAATCAGTTAAAACTGATGTTGACTTGAGAGAAGCCTTGAGAATTGAAAGTGCCTGCATAATCATATAATAAGTGTCATCATACGCACAAATAATTAGATGCCTTCCAAAATATATATTTCTTATTATTAATAGTGTTCAGGATTGCTTATCCAAAACGTCTTATTTCACTAACTAGGAATAAGAGTTTAACAAGCAAGCCCAAACACATTCATAGTCATTGTATATATACTTACCTCTTGTTCACCAATGCTTACTTCCATAACCTCAATATCCCCAACAGGAATGCCAAGCGCCTTAATAAACTCTGAAATAGCAGATATTGATGGCGAGTCGGTTACCTTAGGAGTGCCAAGCGCCTTAATAAACTCTGAAATAGCAGATATTGATGGCGAGGCGGTAACCTTAAGGTCATCAAAAACAATGTAAGTAGCTTGTTCCTTAAGGAAGCTACCTTTCCTTGTAGTCCCCTCATAAATTGGCATAAGGTCAGTCACACGAAGATAAGTAGATGAAAGCTTTGGCGAAAGTAGCATGTTCTTGATTTCTTCAGATTTCAAGTAATTTCCATCCCCCAAACTTGAAATACTGTTATACAAGGTATCAATCCCTGTTGGAGATGAATTATCCATTGTTAAACGCTTTGCGGAGCCCAATGGAATTGTTAGGAAGCTGAAGAGCATTTCCACAAAAAAGTTGTCTGCTTGTGCACATAACACTTTCTTCTTTGATTTATGTATCAGTAGTTTCACCGTCTGGCGTTCTGTAGAGTAACTCGACACTAATGGTAACTTACTTGAAGTAGAAGTTTTGATGCACTTACGCGGCCGTTTAGTTTCCCCGAGAATCAAGTTTGTTAGAGGAGTATTTGTCATCAGTGACCACTTGAGTAGACTTGAAAACTGCAACAAATACATATTAAAATTCAAAAGCAATACAAACAAACATACCAATATAATCTCACTTATAAAATATATGTTACTAGCAGGGGAGTTCAAAACTGTCCGAATTTCGGATATCTAAAATTTTCGGATACCTGATTTCACTATCCGAATCCATATCCGTATCAGAAATTTGGATATCCGAATTTCGGATACCTGATTTCACTATCCGAATCCATATCCGTATCAGAAATTCGGATATCCGAATTTCGGATCCGAATTTTCGATATCCGATCGGATAGTGAATCGGATATCCAAATATCCAATTTTTTATTTAATTTTTGGTTTTTTTTATTATTTTTTAACATTCGAAGCCGGATATTTAGGATAGTTTCGGATACCCGAATATAACTTTTCGGATATTTTTCGGTCGGATATTTTCAGATATTCGGATATCCGAAGTATCCAAAAAGTTTTAAAATCACAATGCAAATCCGAATCCGAAAATTCGGATATCCGAAATTTCGTCGGATTCGGATATTGGATAGTTCGGATCGGGTTTTTGTATATTGATACTTTTGAACACCCCTATAGCTAGTAGGGCCTAGGGAGGGTGAACCATAAACCTCCTTTTTAGGATAACTCACCCGTTAAACATGTTAGAGCAACCATTTTACCAAAATAAACGGTGACTTTAAGCCCTCTTTTATCCACTCCCAACCAATAAAAGTCAATAGAACAACGCGGCATGCGCAAGCTGGCTACACCAGAGTCTTTGGACACCTTGGTCAGCTAACCCAAAGCGGCACATAAAATTATAATATCTGGCTTGCATATGTTGCATTGTTTCATTGGCCCACTTCTGACTTAGTCGGCCAAGGTATCCGTTGGCTCTAATCTAGCCATCTTGCACATGTGGTTTTCCTTTATTTCTGGCCGGCTCCAGAGATAACCCCTTAGTCGTTAAAATGTGGTTAACATGCTTGTTTTAGTGATTTCTTTAAGGTATATTATACAAAAGTTTAGAACGATAATTTTTTTACAAAGGTTATTAGAAAATAGGTGGTTTGTACCTCTTCGAAACCGAAATCCACGGTTCTCTCATCTAGAGAATTAATGTGTTCGACCCCAAGAAACTTAAGGAGGCTGATGCTTGTGCTGAGCATGAAAGGTACTAGATTAAGATCATCAGTGATAATGAAAGATGTTCTTTTCTTGAAGAAAACCAAATTGTCATGACTGTCACTGACCCTCGCATCAACAGGTTTTGTGTTGTTTAGATCTATTTTCAGCTTCTGGCAAAGGTAAAGCGAAGAATTCCATGGATTAACAAGAACGTTTTTGCTTAGGTCGTTAGAGAAGTGCTTATAATCTAGAATTTCAACGCTTTCATATAGAGAATCCAAGCTTCCAACTTTGGTATCCGTTGTGGCGTCATGCTTCCTTGAGATTCTTGCAATTGTTCCTAGAGGCAAAGTGAGAAAACTAAATAGGATTTCAACGAAGTCTTGTTCTGCTTCTGCAAACATCACTTTATTTTTCTTCTTGTCCACAAATATTTTTAGGTGAACCGGTTTGCTTCCCATAGTGTCGATCTGATCAAACTAACAAGTACCAACAACCACAGAGATTATAATTTATAACGTATGTGGTCTAAAAACATTGAATATCGTCTTGAATCAACTAAGTTTGAATCAAATCATACTAAACCCTAATATTGTAACAAAGGTTTTAGTCGGACATAACCGCTTAATCAATCAACGTGACTACAAAACAAGACATTAAACTTTAAAAACTTACTAAACAAAAAAGTATTGATAGTCTTGAATCAACTAAGAAATCCGATGCAGCCGTCAAAAGAAGTCCGTCAAAAGTTGTGATTAAATTTCCGTCAACATGTCTTTTATATCCATAATTTTTCAACGATACGATGGGCCCAACACATACGCCCTCAATCTAATATTTTAAGCCTTCCTTGCAATTAATCTCAAGCCATTTGTGTTGTTAACAAATCAACGACCGCCTTTCAAAAAAAAAAAAAAAAAACACAAATCAACGACCGAAAACAATTTCTTTTAATTGTAGGCTGTAGCCCACCATCAACATGTGTTGTGACCAACAAGTAGAGTTGTGCAAAGGTTCAGAACCGAATCGGACTCAATCGAACCGGAACCGTTTAATGTTAAAAATAAGAACCGGAACCGAATCATATTTTAACGGTTCCGGTTTGATTTAGAACCGGATTAAATGCTTCTTGTGGAAACGGTTCTCGCCGGAACCGGTTGTTAATTAAATCCTGAAATTAACAATTCAATAAAAATCAATCCAACCACTCAAAACACATAAGTAAGAGTTGAAACATTCAAGTTCAAACCATTCAAAATAAAAGTAACAACAATAAAAAGTTTTAAAATATAAAACGAACTATAAATAAAACAATTCCAACCATTGGTGTTAACAATTAAAACGAATATCTTCAAACTTCATTCGATCATCATCCTCTCAATCTTCTCATAAACATCTACATAAGACTAAGTGTTAGCAACTAAAAAAATAAACGAATAGAATTAACAAAATAATGATATTTACCTTTTGTGAACTCATCGAATTTTTCACATTCATCCTCCTCTTCGTATATACGTTTTCCCCCGGTTCGAATCCAATCTTGCATCCAAATTAATGCCTCAACAATAATGGGGGATAACGAACTTCTATATGACTTAACTACCCGTCCTCCAATACTAAAAGCAGACTCGGAAGCTACAGTTGAAACTAGAACAGCCAAGATATCTGGAAAAAAAACTAATAAGTTAAATTCATCAAAATGTTTCCAACATTCACCTTTGAGCTTCCTTATCCTAGTTGTCATTCTTATATTCCCGGTTTGTGTTTCATCGGTGGTCTCGTTTTCCTCAGTCTCAGCATTAGAAACATTTTCTGTATGATCCATTTATTGTACAAACATGCAACTAATATGCATCACAATCAGTTTGTAATGTTTTAATAACGTATACTAGATGCATCTTTTGATTCTTCACTAATCTTTTCCTATGTCCCCACGAACTAATCTTTTCTTGTTGCTTTATAAATAACTCAACGAAACAATATTTTTATACATATTCATATTAATTTTCGAACACATATTTCTTTATAGATCACCAACCAAACTATATTAAGAACTGGAACCGGAACCTATTTATAAAATTACGGTTCGGATCTAGCGGTTCCAGTTCGGTTCTCCGGTTCTAGCGGTTTGGAACCGTCAACTGCTCAGCCCTACCAACAAGAATTAAGGCGGGCATCTTTGCATTCTAAACAAAAACATTATGGTTGGTTTAAGTTTCAAACATACAAGTATACAATAACACTAAAACCCTTGATTACAGTTAGCAAAGAAAGTAATTTATGGCATTAACCACTGGGATGGTGACTCAGGTGGGGTATGTCCGCTAAACTGATCATAAGCAACACATGTAAAGCTCGCAATATCATCCATCTATCCATTATAAGTTTAATCGGAATTGCATAAGAGTTTTTTATATAAGACGGTAGATTTAATCTTTTAATCTCATAAGCTTGAAATGGGATTAGGTGGCGATGTAGTCTTTTGAATGTGAGCTCCATAGATGACTATAATCAATTGAACCTAATGAATCGTGAATAAGGGCTTGGAAGCTGGCGGTTGGGTTTAGGTGGATCTTATACCTGCAATCTTGGTTAACGTGTGGTTTGATCTGTTAATAAATTAATTGAAAATATTGAATGTCGATGATGTTCTGATTGTGATTCCATTGCAGATAATTTTTTCGGGATGAAAAAAGATAAGTGTGGGTGTAGGTCCCGGATACGGATTGTCGGACAACGATGATTTCTTGTTTCGGGTGCCGAAACGAGTGCGGAATCCCCGTTACGACACAAACCGAGCGAGAGATAAACACGACAAAGATATAACGATTAAGGTACACTCGTATATTCAAATCAAAGAGTTTGATACAAGATGATACAATAAGAAATAAACAAACTCTCAAAATATACTCTCTCTGTTCTCTCTCTAGTGTGTTCTCTGTGTTCGTCTTGCAACTCTAAAACAGCGTTCAATATTTCCAGATATACAATCACATCCAGATCATTCACTCTCCCTTGAATTACTTCATTTCCATCAACATGTACAACGCTTGCAGAGTTCCAGAATTCTTTAATGAGTGTCTTGTAAACAGGCGTTGAAAAGGTAATAGCTTTATGTATCTGCGACTCCCTAATCCACCGCGTAATCTCTTTCAGTTCAGCGATCTTTTCTTCAGGATCAAGAAAGGCAATTTGGTTGTGACGCTTCTCGGACATCACCTCCTCTTCTGATTTGTTTTCCTTCTTAGTCGGGGCCTTACGTTTTCTTTCTTTCGGTGCCATCTGCAATGCAAACATCCATAATAGGTCAAAATGTCATAACATGTGTATTAGACACATGTCTATGCAAGTTTAAGTGTGAATTGGACATTTATCATTCAAATGAACATCTACTGTGAAAAGGCACCATACCTAGAAAATTCACTAAGTCCTGGACGACGAAACTTCATCATCTCGACGAAACTCCCTTCTACACGATGAAACTCCCTTGGTCAAATAAAGTCAATGTTGATCGTTGACCAGTGAGGTTTCGTCGACATCCTTTCGACGAAACTTGTTCCATTTCAAAAGGGTTTCATCACAGGGGTTTCGTCGTCTACATTTTGAAGAAACTTAGGTTTCGTCGTCACAGAGGTTTCGACATAGTTAGGGTTTCGTCATTTTGGGGTTTTCAAAATTAAGAGGGTTTCGTTGATTGGTGGTTATCTGATGATTGATTCACAAACAAATCAACCTTTGACACTTTGTTTGAACTCAAACAACAGGAAAACAACCAAGATTCAAAACCGACATGAGTTTTTGAAACGAAAACACACCCAAAGGTTAAACATTCAAACAAGTTTTAATCCTCTGTTTTTGTTATATGAAACCCTACCCAAAACAAAGTCCAAATCATCATAAACATCTTAGTTCTATAAGTTTTATCAATTTCAAAGAACAATCAGCAGAGATGCAAATGTATAAATCAAACAAGAATGGGGTTTTTGAGGGTTTCTAATCACATTCAAACAAAACAGAACAACCCTACGGATCTAAAATATGTAGAGAAACCTTTTGTATACCTTGGATTTTTATGAAAAAGTGAAGAAAATAAGGGGTTTGAAAGTCGGTGAATGGGTATGGGGTTGGAGTGTAGGAGAAGGTGAAACAGAGATTTGGTTTGAAAAAGATGACCTCTCAGACACTGGGACCCCTTTTATACTCATCACCTCGGCGAAACTTCATCTTCGATGAAACCTTGTTTGGGCTCGACGAAACTTCAATTTGGGCTTGGTTTGGGCTCAAACAGTTAGCCCATGACGAAACTTAAATGGGCCAGTGGGGTTTCGTCGTGACCTCGACGAAACTAGGAGTTTCGTCGTGAACCAAATGGCTTTGACCAATTTTGACCAAGGTTAAAAGCAGTTGACTTTGACCATGGAGTTTCGTCGACATAAAGGAGTTTCGTCGACCTCAAAGGAGTTTCGTCGACACTTTTGTCAAAAATTCACTAAGGCATGGAAACTTGAAATTTTGCACACTTTTTAAACAGTTTTTGTTTATTGGAACACATTTCCATTTTGATTGAGTTTTTCAAATGCAAGGACATTTTATGAAGTAGGTTTCAGGCTTTCGGCAGAAAACACCAAGTTACAACTTTGGCTAATTCAAAAATGAACTATACAACTACACTAGAACAGAATTTAAAGCGCGGTAAACTAATCAACAAGCTATAAAAAGTAATAAATGACTGTACAAAAGCAATCTTTTTGCGAGATTCAAGGAAAAGGAATCATACCAGCTTACGATCTTAGTCAACATGAGTTTTGTTTTGTTTAAAGCTCTCGATAAGTATACTACCTCGATTATCGGTATTGTTGTCCACTTAAACTCAAACTAATCAGATGTAATCATAATTAGGAGATACGATTTACGGTAAGGATTATACTTACAAGTCGATGTTCATCCACTCACGACACATTCCCGTATCAAGGTATGCACGAGAGTTCATCTTACATGTGAGTATACTGTTTATCATCTGTTTGGCCGTATAAAAGAATGTGAGATACTCACTTATTTTTTATTGAAAACAAGCCCTATGTGATAGAATCACTTATTGATGAGTAACTTGATTTTCGATGCATGAGGGCACAGGAGCAAGTCCGTGAACAGGTCAGTACAATGTACAGCAGAGAGACGAACTTGACTCCCGGATAAATGTGATATATTATCACTTATTTTGTTTGGACATGTGATTGTTGATCACTTATTGAGGTCGAATGCAATATGTACACGTATGTATAGTATCATGGAAGATCTAGACTTCGTCTCCGTTATATTTCGGTAAAAGATACAACCATGCAACCTATATGATAAGCAGCATAAAGACCGAATATCTCAGAACCTCGAAAATCTCACAAACGAAATTTCGGTACTAAGACCATATGCCAATGAATGGTTCCCACCTGACTTGAAGTCTGTTAGGTTTGTATCATCCTGCACATTTTAGTCTGATTGTGAGCCTACCGATACATCGTTAGTAGAGATACTTATCATTTCTCAATTTTTTGTTTTACATTTTGAACATGTTGACTGACCACACCAGTGAATATCATCATCTTCCTTTTTCCAAGAAACTCATTTTTGATTTTCTAATTTTGTTTTTTTGAATTTTTCAAACGGAAAGACAGAAAGTAAAGACATATTTTTGGATTTTTGAAATTTTCAGATGTTTTTGTATTTTTCTTGAATTTGAATTTACTCCCCCTAAAATGCTAAAAGGTGAAAATCTTTTTGAATTTTTAGAGTTTTTAAAGAAAATATTTACAAAAACGATTAGCCAAAGAAGTTACTCAGGTATCACCTTAATGCCATTGACCAAAAGTAGATAATAAAAACGTGATTTATCAAAAGCTTTTGTAAACAGGTCTGCACGTTGGTGATCGGTGTGAACTTTAACAACATCGATTAATCTTTTGTCAAAACTGTTGGACTCTGTATGCCCAAGACACATATTAAATTGATGCCAAGTCGAGTCATACCCAAATACAAGCTAGACAAACACTTACAATATTTATTTATGATATGATCATACAAATAAATATTAACACTTAGAATATTTAGAAATCGGTTTTCTAAATAATTGCACTTGACAAACTAATAAATTATATGTATAATTTATTTTGAGAGAATATTTTATTTTGTTATTTAATGGGTTAAATAACATTATAAAAGTTATGATTTATTGCATAAAAACTTATAAAATGTTGTGTTATGTTTATAAAAGTTATAAAACTTAATACAAGACATAAAAATAAGTTAGGAAAATTTTGATTGGGTGAGAAATTGAAGGCACATGGGCCGCCCCCTTTTGTTCTTCTCAAGGCTTTTCCACCAATCAAGACACATGCAATTGTCATAAGTTAGAAGCCTCTTGATTGGATGATCTTCCCAAAACCATTTTGGTCCAATAGGGATGCATGCATTTGCATGTGTTAGATGCTCCATCATTGGCCAAGAATGGTGGCAATTCTCTCACAAGTTTTATATAGAATTTTTATGATAAAAATTCAAGAGATGAACTAGTAGAACTTGATAGAATTCTCTCTAAAAATTCGGTTATGGAAGGGTTCCATGAGGGAATTTTCAAGATCAATTTTCAAGTGCAAGAACTCTAATAAATACTCTCATAATTTCGGCCAAGGGTTGGTTTTAAGAGCGAATTTTAATGAGTTCATAAGTGTAGAAATCCTAGCTACAAATCAAAGTGTTTGTTGGAAGGCTTGGGGTATACAAGCTTGAGGTCTTCTACACTTGAAGGCAACCGTTCAAGAAGCATCATCATCTTCTTCATATCCTTTACTCCTTGGAAGGTAGTATTCTAAACACCCTATGGTTGTGTTTTAATTTTGATAGCATGCACGTTCGTATATGGATCCGGGATTGGGTTTTACATATAAAATAGGTTTTATATCTTGTAAGTAAAATGTTTTAAATAATAATTTTCCGCTGTGTTTTTATTTTATATAGATAAAATACTTTGATAAACATGTGAAAAACCCAACAGTGGTATCAGAGCCGCTTATATGAGTGCATGCTTCATTGGATATGAAATTTTCGGGTTTCGGGTTTGGTAAAACCCTATGGCCGAAAATTTCACCATGGTTCTCCCTTTGTTTTTCAAGATTATTTTCTTACATGCATAAAAGAATCTTGAAAAAATTAAGTCATTTGGATGATTGTTTTGTTTGGACAAAAACCCACTTTTTCGGTTTTTCATTCTTGGCCGAAAATGGGTTATAAAAGGGAACCATTTTTGCTTCTTGATTTTTTTATATTTGGATATATATATATGGGTTGAGTTATAATACAAAAGATTTAAAAATAAGAAGGGTAAGAAGGCACCAGAGAGTGACAAGTGTCCTATGAGAAATTAAATGGAAAGGGTAATTTTGTCTACAAGAGGAAAGAGAATATGCACATGCAAATCACATGCTATTTCCCCCCTAACTTTTAAACGTCCGTAACTTTTTATACATAATTTGTTTTAAAAAAAAATTATACCATAAAATCGAGCGTCTTTTTATCTTTAATATGAGTACCATATTGTTATATTTTTCAAAAAAAAATCAAAAACCCAGTTGCATATTACACAATGGACATGATGGAAAACACAATGTAAATTAGATTAAAAACACAATCAATAACAACAGATAAAGACACAATGGACAACATACTAAAACGTAATGAACATAACGTATAACACAATGGCGATAACATATAACACAATAAGAATCAGACTAAATAAAAACACAATTGATGACAACAGATAAAAGACACAATTAATGACAGCAAATAAAAGACACAATGGAGAGCATATGAAGACACAATGAAAAACAAACTAAAAACACAATGAACAAGATAATAAAAAAAATTGAACAAATTATTAAACCACAATGGACAACATATTAAAACACAATGAATAACATATTACACAATGGACATGATGTAAAACACAATGTAAATTAGATTAAAAACACAATCAATAACAACAGATAAAGACACAATGGACAACATACTAAAACACAATGACCATAACGTATAACACAATGGCGATAACATATAACACAATAAGAATCAGACTAAATAAAAACACAATTGATGGCAACAGATAAAAGACACAATTAATGACAGCAGATAAAAGACACAATGGAGAGCAGATGAAGACACAATGAAAAACAAACTAAAAACACAATACCTAACAAACTAAAACACAATACATAACAAACTAAAGCACAATGAACAAGATAATAAAAAAATTGAACAAATTATTAAAACACAATGGACAACATATTAAAACACAATGAATAACATATTAAACACAATGACCTGAACTAATAACACAATTTATAGAAAACCAAGATATAACAAAATCTTCATTGTGTTATAGGTTTTTATAAAAACGCAATGGATAGAACTCAAATTAACATTGTGTTATAGGTTTTGATAATAACACAATGTATAGAAACTCTACTGACCAAAACCCAGTTAAAAGACACAATGACCTGAACCTTTAACACAATGCCAAAAAACCCAGTAAAAATGAAATTTTTTATTTTATTTTTATATGATAATATGGTACTCATATTAAAGATAAAAAAACGCTCGTTATTATGGTGAAATTTTTTTTGAAAAAAAAATGTCGTATGAAAAAGTTATGGACGTTTTAAATCGATGGGGGAATTGGCATGTGCCTTGCATGTGGAGAGAGAAAATCCATAAATATAGGATACCCTTTATGCCCTTCTATTATCTTCTTTTCCCTACAACCAATCTCAACCCTCCAAATCTAAGATCAATGGATTATAATCCTTCTTACACTTCTTATTTATTTTATCCTTTGTATTTGATCCTAACCCATATATATATATATATATATATATATATATATTGGTGTTTATAACCTAGCCATGACCTTGTGTGAATTTGTTGAATGGTTGTGTTGTGATTTGTATTTAATTATTTCAAAGGTTGTAATAATTATTATTTTTGGTTCTTCCATTTGTAAAGTTATGTAATTTATTTATTTTCATTTGGTATGTAAAATAAATAGATTAGGTTAATTTTATTTTACTAGGAAAAATGTATTAGGATATATTTTGTAAAAGAAGATGCACACAAAAATGCGGTTTTGGTTTTGGCTAATTTCGGGCCTAAAGGACTTCATAGTTCTTAACGGGATTTTAGCCCGATAACCAAAACACATTTTTGAAGTCCAAAGGAGTTTGGAGATGAATTAAAGGACATTTTGGAAGCTCAAAGAAAGTGAAGAAATCACAACACAAAAGGAAGACTTGAAGCATTTGGATGCGGGATCAAGTGGGAGTTCAACGACACATTATTTGTGTCAATATTCACCCATTAGGAAGGAAATTTTTGGCACACTTGTTTCGGCTAACAAGTGTTGTCAAAATAGTTGGCTATGGTTATGCACCTATTGATATATGTGTTATGCTTGTGTGGTTGTTTATTTATGTTGTTTGGATGATATGTAGATATGCATGACTTAACAAACTAATAATCAACAACAAGCGTAAAATTGGTTCTTGACAAAATCATTAAAATGTTTAATAAAGGTTTTATTAAAAATTAATGATTTTATAATAAAATGGGTTTTATTAAAAAGAACCTTAAAAATTAGTTTTCACTAAAGTACCATTGATTTGAATGCATGCAAATGTGTGGTACATAATATTTTCTAAACTAGAATTTTGAAATATTAAAAACCCTTTTATAAAACAAGTCAAACACCATCCTTTTATACAACACTCGAAACACTTGGGAATTCTTTTGTGGGATAAAGGTCACCTAACCATATTTGAGGGAACTTGTATATTCGAGGTGGGTTTACCATGTTTGTGGGATAAAGGTCACCTAACCACTTATGTGTATAAACTCACACGTGTGTGTAAGTTGGACGACTTGATTTGGAAACCATGAACTTAGTGTCACCGAAGCATGGCGAACAAAAGGTGTTGATAGGATTAAACATGCCAACTAAACATAAAGATGTTTAACCGATCCCATATGGCTAGAAGTTGCAAAGGGTTGCAATCGTCAAACGTTGACTACCTTGTTAATTTATATAATGGGATAAAGGTCACCTAACCACTATTTAAATGTAACGTTGGATTCTAGATTTTAATTATTAATTGTCTATAAGACACAAAAGGGTATTAATGATTAAAATATAATAATATCGAAAATACTAAAATTGAACGTTGTAAAATTTTGTAGATGGCCGCTAACAATATTACCCAAACTGTCCGTAACCTATCATTGAAAGCGATTCTAATCCCGATGAACCTCTTATAGAAGATAAGGATGCCTATGACGATTGGATTAAGTATATCGAGGATACTACGCAAGCCTCTTGCCTCATGTTAGGAATTATGATTCCCTAGATTCAAAAGGTTTTGAACATCATGAGCATACGACATGATTACCCAATTGTAGGAAATGTTCCTAAGGGTAGAACGCTTCGAAACGGTTCGAGCGCTTCATGCATGTCGAATGGAGGAAACCCAATCGGACTCATCTTATATCTTTAAGATGAAAAGTGATGCGTGTGAAGTGTTATATATATTAGGTGTATATTTTAAGCCCTTTAACACTTTTTTAGCCAAGTTTTAAATTTATAAAACATGATACTTTACTAACACTAAACACACATATGGGAAAGTGCACCCATCGTGAGCGTAGTATAGTGTTGGCAAGATACCGATGTCGTCCAAGGACACAAGAGCTTTTAGTACCGGTTTATCCTCAACGTCTAATCAAATCAAAAGTTTAGAAAAAGGTTTTTTAAACTAAGAAAATAAAAACTAACTAAAATGCTGAAAATAAAAATAAAAGAAAAAAAACAGATAGACAAGATGAATCACTTGGTTCCGACTCGTGTATAGTGTAACCTTTGATTATTTCCGCACTTTTGCACTTATTTAAGAGATTATCTTAGTTATTGTAGTAGGCCCATCTTTTGAAGGTGACGTTACCCTCAACTCAGTAGTTTGAGTCAGCAAGGATACAATCCTAAAGGGTCGGATTATTGAAAGATAATTAATTAAGTTATTAATGCAAATTATGGTAGGCCCCTCTTTTGGAGGTGACGTTACCCTCGACTAAGTAGTCTGGGTCAGCAGGGATACAGTCCTAAATAGCCGGGTTATAGTATTAATAGTTGTTTAACTTATGAGGGGATCAAAGAGTTTGGACCCCCGCCATCCAATACCGTTAAGTATTGAAGGAGGTCCTACTAAATTTGACCCAGGTCCATTGCAGGACCTCTAAACGCTGAACAATGGCAAGACTCTTACCAAACCGTTCCCTTAACCCCCGACCAGGTAGCCAACATACCTCCATATAGACCGTGGAGATATGAATGGTGAAAATCTTTTATTTTATATAGACAGTAAAATAATGTCAAGACACCACGGACAAACGATAAGGAAGAATCAACTTCAACATAAGAAACTAGTTATTAAAGTCATTAATACAAAACCAAAAAGTGCGAAAAGATTAAAAATAAAAAGTATTACACTATACACTTGTCTTCACCAAGTGATGTAAGAGACTTAGGCAAACATGGCCTTGATTGTCAAGAACTCTTACGATCAATCTTGGATCCCGAGACGACTCACACACTCTATGATGGACAATGGATGATGGTGGTGGATGATGGTGTTATGGTGGTGGTGGGTGGTGGGTGAAGTGTGAGAGAGGTGGTGTGCCAAGGGATGGTTTGAGCTTGAGCCAAGCACTTCTATTTATAGGCTGAACAGAAGCTCGGGCACGGCCCCGTGTCCAGTGGGCACGGCCCCGTGTCCACATCCTTCTCTTTCTTCATTTAATGCAGCTTGTCTTATTAGTTGACCACGCCCCCGTGTCCGCTGAGCACGACCCCGTGTGCAGAAGAATCTTTGTACTATGAAGATTTGCCTGGATTGTGCGAATCTTATAGTTGACCACGGCCCGTGTCCGCTGAGCACGGCCCCGTGGTGGGCAATAGAAGCTTCTACCACTTTGTCTTTTCTGCTGACACTTGGGCATGCCCCCGTGCTGGCTGAGCACGGGGCGTGTTCAGTCTTCTATCTTCTTGTTTTGCTTGGGAAGATGTTGTCGTGGGGTCGGGCATGTCACGTTTTTTCCTTTTTTTGTATTTATGTTAGATTTTGCTGTCTTTTTGCTTCTTTTGTTAATTTTAGCTCATTTAATCCTGAAAATACAAAAGGAAGACAAAAGCACACTTTTTCCAACATTAGTACTAAAAAGGGTTAGTTTTATGCCACAATTGATGTAATTTATATGTTGCATTTTGCACACATCAAATACCCCCACACTTGAATCTTTGCTTGTCCTCAAGCAAAACTCTTTTTAATGTGGCTTTGCACACCCAAATGGAATGGGTAGAGGAGAACGTTTTTGGGCTTGTCATAGAGTGTCGGGATTTCCAAGATTTTTTTATTAAGTTTTATTTTTATTTATTTACAATCCTATTCGTCATGATTTATTTAAAACTTTTCATAAGATAAATTACTTATTAGGGCATAACATGCTTCTTTAAAATTTTCTTTATATACAAGTTCACATACCTCACGGGGATCACTCAACACTCGGCCGAAAATGTATTTTAGTGGATCACTCGAGAGCGGCATGGAACTTACTCCTACCATAGGCTTGCCAAGCAATCAATCCTCCTCCTTTTTAACTTATATTCCTTTGTAAATATCAAGAGGACTTTTTGTAAGACTTTTTATTTTTGTAACCTTTATTTTTGTAAATATCAAGAGGACTTTTTGTAAATATCAAGAGGACTTTTTGTAAATATCAAAAGGGCGAAAAGTGTAACGAGCGTAGGTTTTCGTAAGACTTTTTATTTTTGTAACCTTTATTTTGATGAAGCTATTATTCAAACAAAGTTATTTTTGATGAACTTGTTTGTTTATTTTCTTTTGCTTCATAATCAACACATTTTTTTTTTTGAAAAGTCATACAAAAAAACCGAGCTAGTTACTAAAACAAAGGGTTAAAAATGAAAAAGGTTTTGGTGGGTAAAAGGGTGTTTGGTTTGGGTTATGAAATGAAAATGTTTAGGCTCAAAGGGGCTAACTAGGGGGATTTTGGGTAGGTGGTAAAAAAAAAGAAAAATAATGGTGTAGAAATAAAAAGGGTTAGTCCTAATGCCTCCATCATTTACTTACTCGGGTTTAAGTTGGTAAGGACCGGGAATGTATCGTCGTGGCAAGTTCTAGAGTCGCAAGAACCAAGCGGCTATTCACACAAGAAACGAAAAATGAGCATTTAGTTTAATGATATGTAATTGTATGCTCAATAAAGGCTCAAAACTCACTTTTGTGGGAATGGGTTTTTATGTGATCAAGTATATATAATCAAATTTTAACTAAGTTTGTCATGCCTTTTCATAATTTTCTTATGTTGGTTCTTTTTATCACGACGCTATAGGTTGTAAATTTGTAAAAATATAACATTTTTAGAACTTGAAATTCCCAAATTAAACCTAGACAAGTAAAACAAATTGAAAATTTTTGAAAAAATTTGGGGTGATTAGCGGTTTCAATAGAGTTTTGTATAAGGCTTGTATTTAGGACTTGCAAGATTCAAGGTTTTAGCATCCCCCCCCCCCCCCACACACACACACATAAATTACACATTGTACTCAATGTGTCCCAAAAATAAGTTTTTAGGTTGATTGAATGTGTAAAAAGGTGTAAAAAGCAAAAATTTTGTGTTACTGGGCGCTGAACACGGCCCTGTGTTGTCTGGGCACGACCCCGTGTTCAAGTGCCAGTAACAAAATTAACTCAAGAGAAACTGAAGCCTGGACACGGGGGCGTGTTGGGTGAACACGGCCCGTGTCCAGTTACCTGAACTGGGTCTTTTTCTGCAGACTGTGCAGCACGGGGCCGTGTTGGGCGGATACGGCCCGTGCCGAACTTACTGTAAACGAAGAATTTCTGTCGGATGGTCCTGTTTTCCTGCATGGGGTGCTGGTTCAAGTTTCCCTTGTATCTTTTGTCATCTCAAGCGTGTTTTATTCATTTTAACACCACCCAAACACCAAATTAACTAAAACCATCATTCATTAAGTCATAGAGAGAATTACATGATAGTCCTAAAAATGAAAAATAAAGCAGAAAATAAAAGTTAAAAGTCCTAATATTAGATAGGTCAAGTGATCCGTAAAATCTTCCTAAGGAGCTCTACTTCTACAATAAGAACCAAAATTCCGGAAATAGATTTCCGGTCTAAAAGCCTTGTAGAATTCCAAGCTGAACAGTGTCCCCTAGATGTTGCTAGAGCCATTCTTCTATCTCCCTCGGGAGAAGGGAGGCGGCTTCATGTTCCTCAAAATCTTGTGGAGGAGGGGCGACACCAATCGGAACCCCTTGTAGTATGTCTCGAGGGGGCTCCGGATGCAAGGCGTACCATTCAGCCGGAATGATGACTTCCGGTACCACATTCCATGCCCTTTGGGTGATAATCGGTACCAAAGGAGGAGAGGCGAGAAGGTTCAACCTTTGGTGCAAAAGGTTGACTTCCCGGAGACATCCTTCTAGTCCCACCGTCAAATGATTAATACGGTCAACCAATGCCTCTTCCACACTTGTCACTTCATCAAGGGCTTCTCTTAAGGCGTAAACATAGTTTACAAGAGAATCTTCAACCGTTGATGATCTTCTCCCCTGCCGGTTGTTTCTGGAATGCGACGAAGAGTTTCCGCTTGTTCTGCTTGCCATTCTGAGAAAACATACCAAAAAGAGTTCAATTTTTATGGGACCAGTACTTCGAACACGACCCCGTGTTCAGATATCTGCATGATTTTAGGAACAAGGAATCTTGGAGTTTCAAATTGTTTTCATGATTTTTAAAGCATTTTTGAACAGAAACAACTTAAAACATTGTTGTAGAACTTATTTTTAACAAGATTTCATGAACAAAAATCTAACAAACATCCCAATAAGGTTTGAAATTATGGAAGGTTCAAGCTTTAATGGAAGTATGAGAAAAAATGAAGAAGATGATAGTGGATAAAAGAGGAAAGGACAAGAAGATAGTTGAGAAACTTCTTTTAGAAAATACCTAGGATGGTATGTGAGAATATTCCCCAAATCTCTGTCCCTGGAATGGTTCAAATGTGCAGGATTCTTGGCTACATTTATAGAAAACGACAGTACGTTGCGCACGGCCCCGTGTCGGCTGGACACGGCCCCGTGCGCAGATGGAATCCTGACACATTTTTGTCCGCATTCTGACAAAATCAGAAGGAAATCTTTGGGTGGACACGGGGGCGTGCTGACTTGGACACGGCCCCGTGTCTATAGTCTGTTAATGAAGTTTGTTTATTTTCAAGGAACTTTTCCGGATCGGGTGGTTCCTTACTGGATGGAACAACCCCAAAGTGCCTTAGATACCTTAATTGTTCTAGATTAAGACGAGAACGCAAGAGGTTGTCGGTGAGGGTGATTCCTATGCTATATGTAGGTGGACAAGTCCAACCCTTTTCCGGGCTCTCGTTAAAGAAGGTGTATGTTGAATCGCTCAGGTCTATGTATGCATCGAACGAAGTCGATGGAGAGTCCTTCACGGCACAATCGACACAGGGACGACTATCACTCAAGTCCTCACTAGAGTTAAAAGTATCGTCGGAAACAACGAAGTTGTTTGAATGCGGTTCCAACACTTCTTCTTGGCTATTGTCCTGGAAAAGATCATTGAAATCTTTCCTAAGTTCTTTTAACCAATTAAGAATTAGATCTTTTAATTGAAATAATTCATCGAGAAGCATTTCTCCTAGAAAATCTGGTTGGGAGCATTCAAGGGAGAGATAGGGATTATTTTTACTTTCGCCCCTCTTAAGGATACTAGGAAACGATGGGTCTATATAGTGGGGCTTATAATTTAGAAAATAACATTCTAATTCCTTATGGTTACCACCACATAATTGACACCACGTAGTACCATAAGAGTGCCGAAAGTAAAAAGTATCAGTATCACTCATGTCTGTGTCAGAAATTACCAACCGTCGGGATCTTACGGTTCTGTTTTCAGTAACTGAAACTTGGGCACGGGGGCGTGTTGAGTGGGCACGGCCCCGTGTTCAGCTACTGTCTGACTTAAAACAGGATTGCCAGTTCCAATGATTAGGCACGGGGCGTGTTCAGCGGGCACGGTCCGTGCTGAGTTCTGCAGAAGCTGAAAAATTAAGAAAAATCCTAAAAAAATGAAAAATAAGAAAAACTATTAGGTCGTTGATTCCTAACTTTCTTAAAATCCTTGTGTCCCCGGCAACGGCGCCAAAAACTTGATGCGTGTGAAGTGTTATATATATTAGGTGTATATTTTAAGCCCATTAACACTTTTTTTAGCCAAGTTTTAAATTTATAAAACATGATACTTTACTAACACTAAACACACATATGGGCAAGTGCACCCATCGTGAGCGTAGTATAGTGTTGGCAAGATACCGAGGTCGTCCAAGGACACAAGAGCTTTTAGTACCGATTTATCCTCAACGTCTAATCAAATCAAAAGTTTAGAAAAAATGTTTTTTAAACTAAGAAAAAAAAAACTAACTAAAATGCTGAAAAAAAAAAAGAAAAAAAAACAGATAGACAAGATGAGTCACTTGGTTCCGACTCGTGTATAGTGTAACCTTTGATTATTTCCGCACTTTTGCACTTATTTAAGAGATTATCTTAGTTATTGTAGTAGGCCCCTCTTTTGAAGGTGACGTTACCCTCAACCCAGTAGTTTGAGTCAGCAAGGATACAATCCTAAAGGGTCGAATTATTGAAAGATATTTAATTAAGTTATTAATGCAAATTATGGTAGGCCCCTCTTTTGGAGGTGACGTTACCCTCGACTAAGTAGTCTGAGTCAGCAGGGATACAGTCCTAAATAGCCAGGTTATAGTATTAATAGTAGTTTAACTTATGAGGGGATCAAAGAGTTTGGACCCCCGCCATCCAATACCTTTAAGTATTGAAGGAGGTCCTACTAAATTTGACCCAGGTCCATTGCAGGACCTCTAAACGCTGAACAATGGCAAGACTCTTACCAAACCGTTCCCTTAACCCCCGACCAGGTAGCCAACATACCTCCATATAGACCGTGGAGATATGAATGGTGAAAATATTTTATTTTATATAGACAGTAAAATAATGTCAAGACAACACGGACAAACGATAAGGAAGAATCACCTTCAACATAAGAAACTAGTTATTAAAGTCATTAATACAAAACCAAGTAAAAAAGTGCGAAAAGATTAAAAATAAAAAGTATTACACTAGACACTTGTCTTCACCAAGTGATGTAAGAGACTTAGGCAAATATGGCCTTGATTGTCAAGAACTCTTACGATCAATCTTGGATCCCGAGATGACTCACACACTCTATGATGGACAATGGATGATGGTGGTGGATGATGGTGTTATGGTGGTGGTGGGTGGTGGGTGAAGTGTGAGAGAGGTGGTGTGCCAAGGGAGGGTTTAAGCTTGAGCCAAGCACTTCTATTTATAGGCTGAACAGAAGCTCGGGCACGGCCCCATGTCCAGTGGGCACGGCCCCGTGTCCACATCCTTCTCTTTCTTCATTTAATGCAGCTTGTCTTATTAGTTGACCACGCCCCCGTGTCCGCTGAGCACGACCCCGTGTGCAGAAGAATCTTTGTACTATGAAGATTTGCCTGGATTGTGCGAATCTTATAGTTGACCACGGCCCGTGTCCGCTGAGCACGGCCCCGTGGTGGGCAATAGAAGCTTCTACCACTTTGTCTTTTCTGCTGACACTTGGGCACACCCCCGTGCTGGCTGAGCACGGGGCGTGTTCAGTCTTCTGTCTTCTTGTTTTGCTTGGGAAGATGCTGTCGTGGGGTCGGGCATGTCACGTTTGTTCCTTTTTTTGTATTTATGTTAGATTTTGCTGTCTTTTTGCTTCTTTTGTTAATTTGAGCTCATTTAATCCTGAAAATACAAAAGGAAGACAAAAGCACACTTTTTCCAACATTAGTACTAAAAAGGGGTTAGTTTTATGCCACAATTGATGTAATTTATATGTTGCATTTTGCACACATCAAAAAGCCACATTGATCACCTCGAAAGGCTCGATATGGATAAAATGGTTTTATCCATTCTAAACGATCAATGAGGGTGGCAACTAGAAAGGGCCTCACCCCGACACCAAAGCAAATGTTGAAAATGGAAATGGGTAATTCGAAGGGAAAAGATTAGAAAGACTAAAGCGAAACCACCGAAACCAAAAGAGAAGAAGGCAAAGGTTGCCTTGAACGATCCATGCTTTGAGTGTAGAGAGATAGGGCATTTAAATAGGAATTGTCCAACCTATCTCAAAGAGTTGAAAATCAAGAGGGATGCGGGGCAAACCTCAGGTACAATCTTTATGAAACATATTGACCTTAATGTTATTTCTTCTAACACATGGGTACTAGATACCGGATGTGGAACTCATATTTGCAATCCATTGCAAGAGTTCAAAAGAAATAGACATTACAAGAAGGGAGACACTAGTCTGCTCTTGGGCAATGGAGCGAAAGTTCAAGATGAAGCCCAAGGAGACTATGTTTTTGGAACTTCCAAATGGTTTGGAAATTGTTTTAAACATGTTATATATGCTCCTAGTTTGACTAGGAACATTATTCAAGTTTCCCTTATAAGACAATATGGTTTTGATTTATAGTTTTTGTAAACAATGACATTTATATCGATGAATGACATGTTTTACTTTAAAGCTATGCCTTCAAATGGAATTTATGAATTGGTTCATGATAATATACCATTTGATAGTTAAATGTACTAATCAATCACCAAGAAACTCAAAATGGATTTGAGTAAGACCTATCCTTGGCATTATCGCCTTGGTCGTATAAACAGATGTCGCATGTAAACACTTCGAAAGAATTGTCTTTTGGAAACAAATGAAATTGGTTCATTTGATACAAGGTAAAATGACCAAGAAACCCTTTAGTGGGAAAGAGCAAAAGATTTATTAGGTATCATACATTCGGATGTATGTGGTCCTTTTAAAGCCAATGATTAGGAATGGTGAAAAATACTTCATTAATTTTACCGACAACTATAGTAGTGGTGGTTATGTGTACTTGCTGAGACACAAAGTTGAAGTTTTGAAACGTTCAAAATCTTCAAAAGGTGAAGTACAAAATCAACTCAATCAAAGTTCTTCTTTTTGATAGAGGAGGAATCGAACTCTATTTGGATATAGTTCGATCTATGATGGCTAGGAGCGCATCATCTCTATCATTTGGGGTTACGCTTTGCTCTCCGCGGCCCATATGGCCCCAAACCAAGAAAGTGGATAAGACACATTTTGAAATATGGCATGGAAGGGCTCCATCATTATCATATTTAAACGTATGGGTTGTGAAGCTTATGTGAAGCAATACACCCCAAACAAATTAGAAATATGATCCACTAAGTGTATCTTTGTAGGATATCCTAAAGATGGTATAGGATATTAATTCTACAATCAAACAGAGCAAAAGGTATTTGTTGCTCGAAAGGCTGAGTTCATGGAAGCTAAGTTCCTTGTGGAAGGAATTAGTAGAACAGTGGAACTTGATGAGGATCAAGAACCACAAGCCGATACACGTTTGGTTAATACTAGCAATCAACAAGAGGTTGTTGAAAACGATCAAATAGTTGATCAACACACACAAAACGTTCGCAGACCTGGTAGAATTAGTAGTCCAGCTGAAAGATATGGATTTCTCATTGATGGATGCTACGTGTTAGATTCAGGTGAATCAACCACATACCATGATGCAATGTCAGAATCCGATTATGACAAATGGCTTGAAGCCATGAACGTAGAGATGCAATCCATGTATGACAACCAAGTATGGGAATTGGTTGTGCCGTCTCTTAACTCCAAAGTAGTTGGAGGTAAGTGGTTTTTCAGCAAGAAAATCGATATGCATGGTAACTTGGATACTTATAAAAGCGAGACTTATAGCAAAAGGTTTCACTCAAACTCAAAGGGTTGATTATGATGAGACCTTCTAGCCCGTGGCGATGCTAAAGTCAACTAGGATATCATTTTCCATACTTGCACAATATGATTATGAGATTTGGCAAATGGATGTCAAAACGACTTTCCTTAATAGATATCTTGAGGAAGATGTCTATATAGTTAAGCCTGAAGGTTTTGTCGATCCAAAACATCCTGACAAAGTATGCAAGTTAAAGAAATCAATCTATAGATTGAAACAAGCATCTAGAAGTTGGAATCACCGTTTTGATGAAGAGATTAGGGAATATGGATTCATCAAGAACGTCGATGAAGCTTGTGTGTATAAGATGGCTAGTGGGAGCATCATTACTTTCTTAGTATGATATGTCGATCACTATTTGGAAATAACATTCCAACCTTGGAGGGTGTAAAAGCCTGGCTTGAAAGTTGTTTTTCAATTAAGGATCTTGGTGAAGTCGCCTATATTTTGGGAATAAAGAATCTATAAGGATAGATCAAGGCGCACGATAGGTTTAAACTAAAGTGCATACATTGACAAAATCTTGAAAAGGTTCAAGATATAGAACTCTATGAAAGGTTTGGTACCTATTCAAAGAGGGGACAATATTAAGTGTGTCTCAATGTCCAAGCGCAAAGGATGAGCAGGAAAGAATGAAAGGAATCCCATATGCGTCAGCTATAGGATTCATTATGTACGTAAAGATATGCACTAGACCGGACAAGTTATGCGCTTTAAGCATAACGAGAAGATACCAGCGAGTAACGGTCATTGGGTGACTGTTATAAATATATTGAAATGCCTTAGAAGGACTAAAAATATATTTCTAATATATGGATCTGGTGAAAGGAACTCGTTGTAAAAGGTTACAGGGATGCGAGTTTCGGAATTCATTGTAAAAGGTTACATGGATACGAGTTTCTAAGCTGATCGAGATGGTTCTCAATCACAATCAGGGTAACATTGTCCACTACAGAATCAGAATACATCGCCGCTTCATTGATTGAGATAATTCATATGAAGTTACCACTTGAATTATTGCCGATCTAGGGGTAGTCCATACCATTCAGGACCCCTAGAGTTCTTTGTGATAACGAAGGTGCGATTGCTTAAATCAAGGAACCTCGTGTACATCGATAGACTAGGCACATTGAGAGAAATTTCAACTACATAAGGGATGAAGTTGAAAAAAAGGAAAAGATATGTATTCGTAAAGTTCACACTAATCAAAATATTGCGGATCCACTCACGAAGCTCCTTGAACGGGCAAAGCATGAAGGGTCATACTTGTGCCTAAGGACTTCGATCTTCTATTGATTGGATTTGATCTATTTTGTATTTGGATATTGGAACAACTGTTATTATAACTCTTTATGGTATTTTGAGTTATGTTCCATTTTAGCATGTTTAAATCCGTGAATAAGTTGCTTATTCTAAATGTCGGTAGTCGATCATACTTGTGGGAACAAATATGAATGTAAGCCTATTATGAATTTGGATTGGTGGATATTCATTAGGTATGAATATAGAGCAAATTGTTGCTGCCAAAGTTCATAGATATTTGTGGGATACAAATATTGGACTGACTCGCTCTCAAATATTACTGCATGGAATCATTTGTGATTGATCATAAGTAAATTTTAGTAAAGAAGAATATCATAGTATCCTCTGACCTGAGATGCATATTGGGTCTTGATATTCACCAAATATTGTACCTTGACTTATTTCTTCGCTGTTAGTAATATGACAGTACATAAGGCTAAGCTCAGGTGTGGTACAAGGTGATTGTGAGAGACGTATGTAGTCAAGATAGGATTTGTTCCTCTTATTCGTTGAGAGTAAGATGTCTAAGGCCTGCTAAAGTTAAATCAACAGAGAGTGATCACTCTGTGTCTCTGGATTTAACATGGCATCTGTAACGAAAGGATAAATGATAGATTCACCTAAATCATGTTCAAGTAAGGGACTTGAAAGGGATGATGTTATTGAATGGCAAATATAGTCATACGTATTGGGGGTAGTAAACCGTAGTTAGGCGTCATTTACTGCTTGCATCAATCTTCTATGTATCTTGTGCAAGTGGGAGATTGTTGGACTCTGTATGCCCAAGACACATATTACAATATTTATTTATGATATGATGTGGCTAGTACGTTTTGATCCAACTGGAGTCATACCCAAATACAAGCTAGACAAACACTTACAATATTTATTTATGATATGATCAAACAAATAAATATTAACACTTAGAATATTTAGAAATCGGTTTTCTAAATAATTGCACTTGACAAACTAATAAATTATATGGATAATTTATTTTGAGAGAATATTTATTTTTTTTATTTAATGGGTTAAATAACATTATAAAAGTTATGATTTATTGCATAAAAACTTATAAAATGTTGTGTTATGTTTATAAAAGTTATAAAACTTAATACAAGACATAAAAATAAGTTAGGAAAATTTTGATTGGGTGAGAAATTGAAGGCACATGGGCCGCCCCCTTTTGTTCTTCTCAAGGCTTTTCCACCAATCAAGACACATGCAATTGTCATAAGTTAGAAGCCTCTTGATTGGATGATCTTCCTAAAACCATTTTGGTCCAATAGGGATGCTTGCATTTGCATGTGTTAGATGCTCCATCATTGGCCAAGAATGGTGGCAATTCTCTCACAAGTTTTATATAGAATTTTTATGATAAAAATTTAAGAGATGAACTAGTAGAACTTGATAGAATTCTCTCTAAAAATTCGATTATGGAAGGGTTCCATGAGGGAATTTTCAAGATCAATTTTCAAGTGCAAGAACTCTAATAAATACTCTCATAATTTCGGCCAAGGGTTGGTTTTAAGAGGGAATTTTAGTGAGTTCATAAGTGTAGAAATCCTAGCTACAAATCAAAGTGTTTGTTGGAAGGCTTGGGGTATACAAGCTTGAGGTCTTCTACACTTGAAGGCAACCGTTCAAGAAGCATCATCATCTTCTTCATATCCTTTACTCCTTGGAAGGTAGTATTCTAAACACCCTATGGTTGTGTTTTAGTTTTGATAGCATGCACGTTCGTATAAGGATCCGGGATTGGGTTTTAGGTATAAAATAGGTTTTATATCTTGTAAGTAACATGTTTTAAATAATAATTTTCCGCTGTGTTTTTATTTTATATAGCTAAAATACTTTGATAGACATGTGAAAAACCCAACAAAAACAATCACGTATGAAGTGATATTTAATTTTGATGTGTTTGGTCTTGGAATGCTACACAGGATTTCTAGTGATTTATAAGGCAGCATTGTTATCAACAAATATAGGAGTAGATAGGAATTCAAAACCGTAGTCGCGCATTTGTTGTTGTATCCACAAGACTTGGGAGCAACAACTAGAGGCAGCAATATATTCTGCTTCACAGGATGATGTAGTAACACACGTTTGCTTCTTGCACTGCCACGTGACCAGGGGATTTCCTAAGAATTGACATCCAGTTATTGTTGATTTGCCACCAATTTTGCAACCACCAAAATCAGAATCACTGTATGCAATCAAATCAAAGCTCTCATCCCTAGGGTACCAAAGACCGGTGTAAGGGCATCCCTTCAAATAGCGAAAAATCCTTTTGACAGCTGACAGATGAGAGGCCTTCGGGTTGGCTTGATATCTTGTGAGCAGGCATGTCGGATACATGATGTCAGGCCTCGAGGCTGTAAGATACATGAGAGATCTGATCATAGCGTGATAGTATGAAGAGTTAACGCTTTCACCCTTCAAATCCGGAGTAGTGATTCTGAGGAAGTGGGGTACCAATGGGCGTTGCATCTGACATCTGGAATCGGCACAAGATGTCACCAACATATTTAGTCTGATGGATGAATATCCCAGACTCAGTTTATTGAACTTGAAGGCCCAAAAAGAAATTCATTTCCCCCATTGCGCTCATCTCGAACTTTTCTTGCATCACACGCTCGAATTGCCTGCACAAAGAATCATTAGTTGAACCAAAAATTATATCGTCAACGTATACCTGCACCAGCAGAAGATCTCCATCTTGTTCCTTAATAAAGAGAGTGCAATCAATAAGACCTCGTCGAAATCCATTCTCCAGAAGATAGTTGGATAAGGTTGCATACCAAGCTCTAGGTGCTTGATGTAAACCATAAAGAGCTTTGTTGAGCAACCAAACCCGATCGGGGTGAATAGGATCTTCAAAACCCGAAGGTTGTTCGACGTGCACCTCTTCCTGAACCACACCGTGAAGGAAAGCACTTTTGACATCCATCTGGTAGACTTTGAATCCTTTGAATGAAGCATAAGCTAGAAAGATCCGAATAGCTTCCAGACGTGCAACAGGTGCATAAACTTCATTGTAGTCAATGCCTTCGATCTGGCGAAATCCCTAAACAACCAATCTCGCCTTGTTTCGAATGACTACTCCATGATCGTCCTTCTTGCATTTGTAAACCCAGCGTGTGCCAATCTTCTTATAGTTTTCCGGCCTTTCAACAAGCTTCAAAACACCTAGCTTTTGAAATTGCTGCAGTTCATCCTGCATGGCTTCAACCCAAGAATTATCCTTTAAGGCTTCCTTCCAAGATTTCGGTTCTTCTTGTGAAACGTAACACGTGAAGGACCAATCATTTTGAAGACCAGATTCTCTGATAGCTGAATATAAACCAGCATTCTGGTTGATTCTTAGTTGATTACGCGTCTGCACCCCGCGTTGGACATCTCCTATAATGTTCTGCTACGGATGGGTATCGTGAATCCTCATTTCAGGATTTTCAGGAACACGAGTATTAATACCCAAATTGTTAATATTAAGATCAACAACCAACTCCACACCAGGAATAGGAGTAGAAGTGGATGCATTCCCTTTAGCAGTATCAACATTCTGCACATAAGGAGTTTCAACAGAAGCACCTTGAATAGGAGCAATTGGAGCTGAAGTGCCTTCAGTTGCATCATGATATTCATCATCTTCCGATGACTCATTGTAATCAGTAGCATCTTCAAATACCTCATTTTGAACCGTATTGTTGACCGAATTAGAACCTTCGGGGTTAACAATAATAGGTCTAACCAATGGAGAGCCAGCAGCGTTGTCACTATCAAATAACATTCTAGCAGCTGTAGATTCTTCGTCAAAGGTTGGCAGATTAAAGGAGTCGAATAGTCCATTGTAATCGAACATCCAAGGATCACCCGGAGCTCTAACATGATTTGTATACCTTTGAACCCTTACTTCACTCCATAGCTCTATCTTTTTGGTTGCTAGATTCCATACGCGAAAATTCAGAGTAGCATATCCAAGGAAGAAACCCTCGATAGCTTTCGCGCCAAACTTTGCCATGATTCCTGCTCAATCGAACATCCAAGGATCACCCGGAGCTCTAACATGATTCCTGCTCAATCGTAGTGCATGGACCGCCAAAAGGTTCTAGATAAGAAAGATCCGGTTTCCTTTTCTGTAGAAGTTTGAAACAAGTTTTGCCATGCCTCTTAACTGTAAGAACTCGGTTTAACGTGTAGCTAGCAGTCGAAACAGCCTCCCCCCAGAACTGAACAGGAAGCTCCGACTCTACTAACATAGTTCTTGCAGTTTCAATTATCGTCCGATTCTTCCTCTCAGCGACACCGTTTTGTTGTGGAATGTAGCAAGAACTGTATTCATGAAGAATGCCCTTAGAAGTACAGAACTCATCCATCACACGATTCTTGAACTCAGTTCCATTGTCGCTTCGGATCCTCTTCACTTTCAACGTGTATAGATTTTCAAGCATTGTAAGAAGATCCTTGAGGATTCCAGGAGTACCACTCTTGTGTGCCATAAACGCTACCCAAGAAAATCTAGAATAATCATCAGTAACCACTAGACAATAAGCATCGCCAAAGGTTGTCTTGTGTTTCATAGGTCTAAAGAGGTCCATATGAAGACGTTCGAGAGGCATGCTAACAGTGTTGATTTTCCTCAGCGGGTGAGACTTCTGCGTTTGTTTCCCTTTCTGGCACGAAACACAGATATCTTGTAGATGAAAACTTCTCACAGGCACACCATTCACAAGGTTGTTTTTCTCCAAATGGTTCATTTTTCTTAAGTGAATGTGCCCCATTCATCTGTGCCAAGATATAGACTCCTTCTCTGTGGCTTTCGAGACAAAACATGTGACTTGCGTAGATGTTGTAAATGCTTGGCTCATATCAAGAATATAAAGATCATTAACTCTTGGAGCCGATAAGAGAATCCATTCTTTTGGAATTTTGAAACCAGGTTTCAGCACATAACAACCGGCATCATCAAAATGCATGTGAACTTCTTATCGCAGATTTGCGAAACACTCAGAAGATTATGATCAATTTGACGAACATAATTGATTTTATCAAAACATACAACACCATTGGAGATCATTCCCTCTCCAGTGATGTATCCGCCTTTGTCTCCAGCAAACGCGACATAGCCTCCTCTAATATTTCTCACATCATATAGAAGCCGTAAGTCGCCTGTTATGTGCCTAGATGCTCCGCTGTCAACAATCCAATGACTACCAACAGTTCCTCCTGGAACATCCTGCACATATCATCCAACGATCAGTTGAGGATGGGGACCTAAGCCTTAGTGGTCTTGGGTCGTCCCTGAGCATCACGAAAAGTGATCTCGATTTCCTGATGGTTTTGTAACACAACACCTCCTCCTGAACTTTCACCCATCTTAGGTCTCCAAGTTTGATTTTGTTTACCAGTTTGGTTTTATGAAAAGATTTCAAAACCTCTGGTTTTAACGATTTTGATGAACTTGGTTCCCTATTAATTGATTTGACTTTCGATTTTAAATCCTTTTCAACTGCTTTAACATTTTGACATCGTTGTTTCGTTTCGTGTTCCTTAACAGTTCTTTTATCATGTTTTGGTGAAACGGGACGACGTTGAGGGTGAACCTTTTCAGTTGGTGCTTTCTCAACAAATTTATCCTTGGGAGTGTTTGTACAATTTTTAATGATGTGTCCAAACTCCCCACATTTAAGACACGTTCTCCTTTCCACAAACTTAGGAGAATCCCATCGACGAGAAGATGTCGAACCCGTAGAACCTGAGGTACTTGCTTTTTCATCACACCCGTTTGTATGTTGAGTGTAATTGTTTTGACTGTTACGTTTTAAAATCTTGACTTGTTGGACAAAATCGGTGTTTGATTTGTTTTCAAAAGTCTTAATTTTATTAGTACCCTTAGATGCTACAAATCTGACATCACTGCTTTTCTTCTGGTAACGAGCTCCTTTTGTTTCAAATTTAGACTGAGAAACGTTAGGCTTTTGAGCTCGCCTTTCTGGTTGTTTACTCTTAGCAGCAATAGGTTGTTGCTTTGTCGGTTGTTTTTTATTTCCAAATTGTTTTCTGATTTCAGCTTTTGGGATTGGATCACATTGAGTTACAACAACTCCTGGGATCGTCTTTCCCAAAAATTTGCTTGTGTTATCTTCAAAAACTTTATCAATCAAAGATGGATTGACATTTTTGATTGGAAAATCGTTGTCTGAATAAATTTTAGAATCACCGACCAAAGTGTACAACACGTTATTGCTCTTAACAGCAAACACACATTCCTTGTCATCTTGGTCAATTAGGAAACACTTTTCTTTAAGGTTTAAATTACAGATTTAAAATCCTTTCCGTTTTTAGCTAAAGCCATATTTGCCTCTTTGCACTTAGACATCTCAATAACCAAACTTTGATTATGACTATGAACCTTTTCAGATTCAAGCTTCAAATCTGCACAAACATTACAAACACTAGGAGCAGGAGTTTCAGATTTTACCCTACTGGTAGAGGCTGAGACATTTTCCATAAAGGCAGTCTAATAAGAAAAATATCCGTCTTTAGAGAAGAACTTCTCCATTTCTTTTGATGCTACAGCAGCCTTCTTGATCAGAATAGATTTCTGTCACTTCAACTCCTTTGCTTCATTCAACAAATCATCAACATCGGAACTCGCTTGTTCCTTCACATCAGATTCAGAATTATAACCACCCGAATTAGAACTTTCTTCATCAGAACTCCCGGTATAACCCGAACTATCGTCACTTTCAGAAAATTCTTCCTTGTGAACGTGATTGATGATCTTTGCATAACACGTTGTTCCTCCTCCTTCTTGATCACCTTCCCCAAATTGTACAGACCAATTACACCCTTCATCAGCTTGGACAACTAATGCTCTGGTGGTGTTTGAAGGTCCAGACTGGTTCTGGTTCTGGTTGTTGTTCACCGCTACCATCCTTCTTTCACGATTGTCTTGATTGGCATTGGAAGTACTCGTCTGATTTCGGAAAGGATTTTGATTTCCTTGTCTGCTCGGTAGGGTGCACTCACGTTTGAAGTGACCCTTTTCGCCACAATTGAAACATGTAACTGCATCCTTATCAAATCCGTACTTCGTATCCTTCTTACTTTCCAATGAAGTTCTTCCCGTTCGACTCATGTAATCCTTCACCCTTCTAACAGCACTTGCAAACGCCCACTTTATATCCATCAACTCCATTTCATCACGGTCGATTTGTTGATAATCTTCATTGGTCAAATTAATGTTTCCAATTTGACCTGCGACCAAACCGCAGTAAGCACTGACCATTGTATTAATGAGTTCCATATGCTCCTTTGCTACTTCAACGCTAACTTTTGAGAGGTTCGAAGTATCAACTCTGACAGTGTTGGTGTTTTGGGGTGGAGGATTGTTGGTATAATGTGCTTATTTTTGCTGTTGTTGTTGTTGGGCTTGTGGTTGAGATTGTGGAAGATAAGCACTTGGATCGAACTGAGGTTGAGTAGTGGTAACTTGAGGTGGAGGTTGGGGTTTTGGTAGCCATGCACTCGGATCTAGTTTAGAAAGAGCATGAGCTTGAGCAATCATATGCGCTGGCGGATGATAGGCACTCGGATAAAAAACCTGAGGTGGAGCTGATTGTGGAAACGGAAAAGAGCTTCTATATGACTTAACTACCGGTCCTCCAATACTAAAAGCAGAATCGGAAGCTACAGTTGAAACTAGAACAGCCAAGATATCTGGAAAAAAAACTAATATGTTAAATTCATCAAAATGTTTCCAACATTCACCTTTGAGCTTCCTTTTCCTAGTTGTCATTCTTATATTCCCGGTTTGTGTTTCATCGGTGGTCTCGTTTTCCTCAGTCTCATCATTAGAAACATTTTCTGTATGATCCATTTATTGTACAAACATGCAAATAATATGCATCACAATCAGTTTGTAATGTTTCAATAACGTATACTAGATGCATCTTTTGATTCTGCACTAATCTTTTCCTATGTCCCCACGAACTAATCTTTTCTTGTTGCTTTATAAATAACTCAACGAAACAATATTTTTATACATATTCATATTAATTTTCAAACACGTATTTCTTTATAGATCACCAAACAAACTATATTAAGAACTGGAACCGGAACCTATTTATAAAAATACGGTTCGGATATAGCGGTTCCAGTTCGGTTCTCCGGTTCTAGCGGTTTGGAACCGTAAACTGCTCAGCCCTACCAACAAGAATTAAGGCGGGCATCTTTGCATTCTAAACAAAAACATTATGGTTGGTTTAAGTTTCAAACATACAAGTATACAATAACACTAAAACACTTGATTACAGTTAGCAAAGAAAGTAATATGTGAAGTTTATGGCTTTAACCACTGGGATGGTGACTCGGGTGGGGTATGTCCGCTAAACTGATCATAAGCAACACATGTAAAGCTCGCAATATCATCCATCTATCCATTATAAGTTTAATCGGAATTGCATAAGAGTTTTTTATATAAGACGGTAGATATAATCTTTTAATCTCATAAGCTTGA